>CM073462.1:14895000-17395000 GCA_037074485.1 Delonix regia
CCAATAATAATTAATAATTTGATTAATAAATAATAAATATTATTATTATTATTATTATTATCAAATTTAAATTATTAAATTTTCATCTAATGATTTAAATACTACAAATTATTTCTTCAGTCTAAATTTAGATTAAAGAGAATCTAAATTTGAAAAACATATAGATAATTACATGCACCTCGTGGAAGAAAATTCTAGATGAATGATCGATCCTTCATATTCCTTGAAAATGGTTACACTTGCTATAGAATATATCTCAGTTTTTTTTCATTTTTTATTTTTTTTCATTTATCTATTGATATATAGAAGTTTCATGAATTGTAATTATAATTATTTTTGGTTCAATTATTGTCTTACTTCCACAAACTAAATCGATGGGTACTTTGTAGTCAAATTTGTTTTAATCTTTATCTTTTTTAATTTAGTATTCCTCACCTAGTTTGCGTTTTTAGTGGTCATAACTATTAATCTTTCTCTGCAATATCACCATAGTGTTCGCAGTCTACTCCAACATAAATAAGAAGGAGTAATTAGTGATTCACTTATAGGTTATTTTCACTTTAATCCATTCCAAACTTTTTAAGAAAACAATGTTACTCTATTTTTGTCAATGAGGCAGCATTTAATTTGAACAAGCAATGAGGAAGAAACTCAAGTTTGGACTGATCATTTGACAATGCTGAAATGGACAATTGGTATAAACAAATATTAACTAATTTAACACACTTACATGATAATTGATTTGATATATCAATTTTAATAAGATCTTTTAGAAAAAATTAAAGAGCATTAAAAAAATAATTTTATTAGAACTAATCTACTGAATCAATTACTACATAAGTATGTCAGGATCAATTAATATATTTTCAATTAGGATAGGATGATCAGCATGATTTAGAACATTTTAGCTATGAATGGATTGTTGATGTGAAGGCCTAATATTTTGATGCTCGTATTTTCAAAGCATTATACGTTGGGGAACAATTTTTATATATTATAAAAATATTTTTAAGAATAAAATTAAATTTTAAAATACAAATAAATAAATAAATAAATATATATATATATAAGCTTTTATATCAATATTATTTATTTTATGTTAAAGTTCTAAATTAATTTTATTTTAAATTTAAAACTATTTTGTATTGATGAATAGGTATTTCATACTTGTTATATTATAGAAATAACAAATATACCATGTTTTATTCTAAAAAATTAGATGTAGCATATGATTTATTTACATCTTCATTGTTAGGTTTTTAAATTAGGTGTGGTTAATCAATAATAACATAGAAGATTTATAATTTAATTAAAAATTACATAGTTATTAGCAATCACTATACTTGTATAGTAATACTATTAGAAAATTATATATTTGTTATATTTTTATTGAATTACATCATAATAAAGATATAGAGAACTGTGTACAAATTTTTTCCTTTGATATATATATGATTATGTGGGTCCTTACAACTCAATTATATTAGGCCAAGTCAAAATGAAAAAAATATTAAACATTGATCGAGATGAGTTTCAAGTTCACTTATAACTTAATCCAGTCCAATTTTATTATATTTGTTAAAATATTATGATTAATAATGTATTATTGATGATAAATTTTATTTATAATTAATATTTAAAATATTAATTTTTTTCAAATCTTAATTATTTTTCATTCCAAATATTCATTATTAACTTCATTTTTCTTATTTCTAATATTAATTTTTACATATTTTCTTCAAGAAATTTTTTTTATTAATAAACATTTTTTATGAATTTAAAAGAAAAAAGAAGAAAAAAAAAGGACCCCTCTCCACCTAGCCTGATCACTAATCCGATCTAACCAATCTAAAAACTACTTAAAAAATTTGAATTAGTAATGATTACTTTAGGGTTTAAAAACGGCCGTAATTTCCATCAAAGAAGTTATTGTCACAACTGGTTTAATAACAATTTTGGATAACTATTGGTATAACTATATTTAAACTAGTATTTTACCATAGTTCTGGACAACCCTATTTAAACTTTGGCTTATCCGTGGTTAAACCTTGGTCTAACCATGATTATAACAAACCATAGTTATGCTTAGGTTTAACCTAAAGTTTTTTTCAAATATTTTGTCATATTTTACTAATTGACTTTTTTTTAGTCCACCAAAACTTGTAAATTTAACACTACCAACAAGTATGAATAACAAATAAATACAACCAACAAAGAGTGTGTTAGTATCCTAGGTCACTGGTACAATTAATTTTATAATTGTATTAAAAATTTACCTATTTTAAGCGAATGAGAAAAAAAAAACTGACCCCATACACAATTTTCTTATTTTACGATACTCATTTCTTCTTTTTTTTAATTTTATGTCTATAATTTTTTACTAAATTTCAGAAAACTTATTCTCCCTCTCCAACACAAAGCTTTATGAACAAATGAAGTATATAATTATAAAGTCAAGAATTACTTGTAACTAAACCAACACAATTTTAGGCATTTTCATTATGGATTGGGTGTGGAAGTGATGTGTAGTATTAAAAAGAGATAGACTAAAGCATTTAATGTTGAAAACTCTGAATGTTTCTTTCTTTGATTGTATTTAGTTTTCCTTTCCCTAATTATTCAGAATTCAGCTTATCTATTTCTTCCTTTTCAATTTCAATTCCAAAAATGTCTTTTTCTTCAATATTTGTCTTCCATCTCAAACTCCAAATCCTCTCTTTAATTTCTCCCATTTCATATTATAATGATCCTCCACTTATAAGTTAATTCTTACTTTAGTCCTTTCATTTAATTATTTCGTTCTAAATGTGGTTATTCACTAATCTTGTAACTAGTACATTTAATTCCTTAATTTTAATTAGAGAAAGACTCTAAATTGAGAATAGATTAATAAGCAAGGTACTAATTTTAGAATAGATCAATAAGTGAGAGGTCAAATTGAGAATAGAAGTCAGTGAGTGATTAAAGTAAGAATTAACAAATAAATGAAGGATTAAAATAATAATAAAAATCAGTTGACTAAATTAAAAATTAATTAATAAGACCAAAGGGATGTTTTATTCCTTTTTATATTTTGACAGTCAAATTATCTAACAAAAATATGACAAGTATGCTTTATGTATATAAATGTAAATTTTTATAACTAAATATTACATAATTATGTTTTTTATAAAATTTTTCACATGTCATTATTTATTAGAAAATATAATGACAGAGATATGATGGAAGGGAGAAATCAAGGTGCTTTCAATGAAAATCATACAAGTTTAATCTAAATATTCTTGAATAATATTAATGACTTGACATGCTCTAAGTGCATACCAATATATTAAATTTATTTTTAATTAAATTATGTAAATAAAAATTAATTATGTTGAATCTTTTAATATTTTAAAACAAATAAAAATAGTATGAAATTTAGATAATTCTTGTGCGGTACCTAGGTTTTATTTTATTTTGTATTTACTAATATATGAATTTTCGACCCAAAAAAAGTAAAGAATTAAAAGCACTCTTAACATACTTTTGATATGCCAGGCTTGGGTTAAAAAGAAAGAATTGGATAAATAAGATCTTTGTGGTCATCAACTTGGGCTTGAATTGAGATTATACATGAAACTTGGTTATTATGTCTTATTAATCATATTCCTTTTGTATCTTAGGAGAAAAAACCAATTACAAATATAAGTTACTCCATAGTACTAGATATTTAATATGACTTCAATCACTTTAAAGAGAGAGGAGCACCAATTGAACATATTGCTGAACGCTAAAATTCAAGGCATAGCACACAAAAAAATTGCAAAATTTTAATTTAGATAACCTCAGCCAATCACACTACGATGTCTTTGGCGGTTGGGATTTGAGTTAGGGAAAGGGAATGAGCATTAAGCCCATTCCTATGTTTGGTACATAATGTGTCATGGTTATCTCATTCTTTAAGAAATCATCATTTTCATATAAGCAAGAATGTGTATGCCCTTTTGTGCTTGAGGGAAGGGAAAACATTCTTAGAATAAATATACAGTTAGTCAATAAGATACATGATATAAATATAACTCATATTGAATTATAGTCATGTATGCCACAACGTGTTATTAATTTTTAATTTTAATGCAATAATATATATATATATATATATATATATATATATATATATAAACTTTCTACAAAAAATATAATGGGTTATCATATATCCTTAAAGTATTTTTTCTCTCCCTCTGCTCATAAAGCTTATGAAGTCCAAGCTCAAGTTCTGCTTCCAGTCGTTCCATTTCTAAACCCCGTTGATTTGACTCTTTAGTAAGGGCACTACTTCCACATTCACCATCTTAGCCACCATCACTTACTGTACTAGCGTTAGGTTCATCATCTGAGAGACAATAACCAATAATAATGAGACAACATTTGCTAACAAATTCTACTTCTATGATGGTAAATAATGATACAACCAACTTTTAAAAGAAACAAAGCAATATGGAGCAATAAATTTGAAGGAAAGATGATAATGCCTGAATCTGTGGACAGAGATATATGAGTATGGCATCTGACAGATTCCTTTAGTACCTGAAGTTCAGCTTCTTTCTCATGGAGTTTGGACTAGGCTAAGTGCAGTTCAAATTCTAGCTCTGCAATTTGGTTTTCTTGTCATTCTATTAGCAAATAACTTAGTTTCTGACTCAATTCAGATGCCAATACTCCTTGGGATTAATTGCGACACACCCTTCATCTCCAACTTGAAGCTATAATAGAATTTCTAAGTGAAACCCACATTAAGCTAGGGAAGACGAAAGTTGCTCCAAAGGGTAAAATCTAAAGTGCAAAGGTGCACAAGAAAATGAGAGAAACTTAATTTTTGAATCCGTATACAAATTACCCAAATGGGAAAAGCCAAAGTTTTTTTGTCAAAAAATTCTTATCCTATAACATTTTTAAAACACACGTAATCATCTCATTGAAAGCTAAGACAAATGAAGACTGCAAAATAGGGGCCATATATTCGCGTGTGTAATAAACATAAAGATATCCAAGAAATTCACCTCATGTAATTTTGGCCTCATTTCTTCATAGTAAGGACTATCAATAGTACACCTAGAAAGCTTTTGGAGTTCAAGCTCAAGTTCTCCGTCAAAGTAGTTCCATTTCTGGACCTCGTTGATCTAACTCTTTAGTAAGAGCACTACTTCCACGTTCATTGTCATCAATCACTGCAGGGAGACTTGAAATTCCGTCATCAGTGTCTCTATCCTCACTGCTTGTCCTTTTGAGCATTAAAAATTAAAGAAGCAATAAAAAGGAGCAGTGCAAAATACATAGTAAGTAGTAACAAAGGAGCAATTTATAATTTGAAATTATGTCAACATCTGAAGGTCCACACATCATGGTTGGCATTTGAAGAGACCAATTTGACGATGATTTCATCTTGACAAAAAAACTAATTTGATAATAAAAAAGGGTTTAGTCTTTATGTAATTAAAGGAAAAAAAGAAAGTTAAGACTCGAAATCATAGTCCAAGTCAAAAGTCAAGCAATATCCATGGAGACTGGAAAGGTGCTAATTTTGGTGACATTATATTCGCCAATTGGTTGCTTAATTAGGATGTCAATTAGGTTCCCAATGATGGTCATATGACATGTGATGAACTTCCCTTGATAATAAGATATAAAGTTAATTGTTTTCACTTGAACATTAGTAAGTTGTTCAAGTGTATTAATAATAAAGTTAATTGCTTAACGCAATTGAAAATAGTTATAAATTAAAATTTGTCATTCTTTACAGTTATTTTTGGAACAGCAGTAAGGAAGAGATAACATAACCAACATAACTAGCAGAAGGGAACATTATCATTTTTATATATTGGAGTGAGTCTTAACGTGATAGAGGAATAAAAATCCCATACATTATCATATTAATATGTATCATACTTTGAAAAGAAAATAAAGTGATAGTTTCTATATAGTAATTCTATATAATAATTTGTCTGGGAAGAATTAGTGAGTCAATGTTGACTCACTTGTAAAGCATGCCTTAATATCCCTCTATCAAACCATAAATCCTAAATTTGAATGACTAAATTTAGTATTTTTTAAAAAGTAAGGAAACAAGTGTAATATTTTTTAATGAATGGAGGATTAATTTAGATATTTCAATAAGTAAATGACCAAAATGAAAGTGAGAGATTAAAATGATACTTTTGTAATAAGTGAAGAACTAAAAAAATATTTTGTTCTTTTTATAATATGACCAGAGTAATTCCGTACATGCATGCCTCTATTTCTTTAAACAAAACAAAAAAGGGTTTTCTTTCGGGTAAATCTAAAATAAAAGCATTATTCTAAACGATTTTTAACTTAGAAGAGTTAAAATTTTAGAATGTACTTAATGATAAAAAAATCAAATAAACTTTTTCGTTAGATTAACCATATAACGATCTCAATATACATCGTAAGAGATCTAACTGTCCAAAAAGGATTACCTGACATTTTTGCGTTACATGAGAAGTATATAACTTAGAGAGCAGAAAAAAGACATATATAATATTTTAAATGATTTTATAGAGATCTCTAGTAAATTTTAGTTATTAATCATATAATATGATAGTTATTAAATATAAGATAATACTTTATTTATTCTGATAAAATTTATTATTGTTATCATACTTATTTATTAACTGTTAATAGAACATTTTTAGAAACATAAAATCATCATCAAAAAAATATTACAAGGATAGTGGGAAATATGAGAAAAGTGGGGTAGAATCCACTGAGTTAATATGAAATGGAGTAATTGAGGTAGAGAATAAAAATGAATTGGAACAGAAAAGGAAAAGAGAAAGAGAGGGAGCCATCATGAATTTTGTTACTAAAATAAAGCCAATATATTTAAATGCTTTTATGTTAATTTTTTCGAATGTTCAACATAAAGCCATAATTTCCCTAATTTGCAGTCATTCTTATGAATAAGAGGGATTTGAGACATTTAAGATATTGTATTACATGTATCTAGTTTCGAACTTTCATTAGTTAGTGGATGGAGTAATGATGTCAAATTCGAGATGTTGGTCAAAAAAGAGATTTTGATTTTCACCACAAAAAATAACAAAAAGAAATTCTATTAAAAGTTAATGCTTTTTGCTTAATTTTTAAATAATACTGGCAACGCAGATTATAAGATATTCAAAAATAAACCCTTCATTACAAGATATTATATTATAAATGAACCAAACATCTTTTCTTTGATTTTAAATTATATAAATTCAATAGAAATGAAGATAAGCCTTGAGTTTGATACTTGTTAAGGAATGAGTCCAAAATTAAAGAAATTATTCATGATCACCCACATTTTTCGCTTCACTGTGAAGTGTTTCTTATTTTGAATGGAATTAGTGAACTTCATGCAAACCAAAAAAGTAATTAATGTTTTACAAAAATATTTGATGAATGCGTTTACATAAAGTGATATAAAAAACATTTCAAGCGAAGTTAAATAATAATAAAAAAAACTATCATTAGTAAGTAAAAATAAGTACAATATATACTCTATAAAATATGAACTTTTTTTTTCCTCTTTTTTTTTTTAAATGATTCTTAATTTTTCAAAATACATCATTTATAATTTTTTTATTTATAAATTTTAGGGAGATAATGATGAAAAGTATATATAGGTTCACACACTTTTTCCCTTTTCATTCAATTCTTTTGTTCTTTCTTCTCTCTATAAAATTTACTAAAAAGAATTGTAGAAAATCCTCAATCCATATTTACTAGCTCTTACAGAAAAAATATTCTTGCATAGTTACATAAAGTTACTGTGGATATGCTCGTTGTAGATGAAGGATTAATGGTTAATTAATAAGAAGAAATAGATTATCATGTAATATATTAACATACAGTATTCAATAGTTCTAACTTAGATGACATTTACCATTAACCATATATTATAAAATCATAACCAAAAAAATAATGATTTATCATAATTATATATGGATCCACTTTAACTAATTATGTTGTATACGTACCATCCAAACTTACAAGAATTTTACATCAAGTTACTTTTAATTTTATTAAGTACTTTTTAAAATGTGACTTACCTTTGTTTATGACAATATTCAATTGTTAAACATAAACATTTGGTTTATACTTTAATTTTGAAAAATAATTAATATTTTTTCACAAAGATTAAAGTGATGATGCAACTTTTCCATCCCTAATCGGTTTAGAATAAGAAGGCATTTGAAGAAAGCAGATATGGATCTTCTCCAATTCAAATATATGTAAATAGGAGAGAGAGACAATTTAAGAGATATATATTGTCTGATGAAAATTTAATAACTTAATTTTATAGACAATACATATGACTATATGCGTTTGATTATTTATAAAAAATATAAATTATTAAATTTTTATTTAATTGTCCAAATATTATAAATTGTCAACGATCCATTCTCCACGTTCTTTAAAAATGATTACATTGACTATATATATATATATATATATAAACTATCTCAATTCTATTGGATGCTCGTGGATCAAAGAATGATCATAAATAGGGAAGACTATCAGACCAGTACAGAACTGGATCTCTCTAGCTCCCCCCATAGGTTAATTTACTAATTGGCCCTTTTTTATGGTGTTGGAAGTTTGTGAATGGAAGAAGTGCTTCAAATTATGGTGTCGTTTGATGGAAATTGAAAACTAATTAATTATAAACTTGATATTGTTTCTCAAAATGGATAGGTGTTACAACAAAATCCACCACACCCAAACGTGGTGCAAATCTCTCTACACATCACTTTTCATCATTTGACTTCGTGTCCCCCAATCCTCACAGTGCCTGCCTTCGTATGGCCATAATATCACTAGCCATAAAAGACACACATTTCATGACATATGCTAAAGGATAGGGGCTAATTGAATTTGGATCATTTTTTAATTTTTTTTTATTATATTAAAAAAGATAGATAAAGAATGAATAAAATTTACTTAAATAATAAGTTTTACTTAAATAGTAAATCTCAATCATTCTATGTCTGCCTCTAATATAATAAAAAAATAAAAGATAAGAAGAAGATCCAAATCTATCGTAATTTTTCATTGATAGAGCAATGTTGGGTTCTGGGCCGGGGAGCCAACCATTCATGATTTTGCATTTTGGTGTATATTTGTTGAGATCAGGTTATGATATTATTGTTTAATTAGATGCTTGAAAAATCATAGACATAAAGAAGACTTTTTATCAATGATTCTTTTTCATTTTATTTAAAAACAGAATATATTTCATGAATTTGACATCACTTAATGGACTTAAAACTTTATGGCATTAAGTTTATATAAAGTTATTTTGCTTATTTATTTCTCATTTATTTGAATTCTATCATTACGAGACATGATTGAACCTACATATGAATATTTTATTTGTTGCACTAAACATTGCAAGCCTGTACAATCCAATATGATGGTGGACAATGATGATCTGATGGAATCAGGATTTAGGGCTGTACAGCCCTGCCTCATACAAAAAAAAAAAAAATTTCAAACAAAAAAATTGAAAAAAAATTTCTGGAGCAAAATACCGAAAGTCAATGAGAACAAGAGTAATACTGAAAGTAGATAGAGATTTTGAGACTCTGAAAGTATTATTACCAGATCAAGGTGTAAACAAGCATATTTAATTGTAGAATGATAACATGCTGGAAAAATAGGGAAAATAATTTAGATCACATCTGATTTAATGTTTAAATCCATTAATTTTTTTATACAGTCTCCACTAACCTTGTTCAAACTAAAGAGAATAACAATTAATAATACTTAAATAGGTAAAATAATTAATTTTATAAGTGAAACCTTAACTAATGTATATAACTCGTAATAAATTATTTGTTGGTATCTCTCTCAAAATACATGAGTTCATATATAGCTCAATAGTTTATAACGAAGTATTCAATTATATGTCTAATTCATTTAAGCAATTAAAGTTAGATATATAAAGTTAATTATTAATATTTTATATTTAAAATATAACCTATTAACTATCCTAATAATGAACTAATACTAACTTATAAATTAATTAGTTATTTCTAACATTTTAAACTAGTGAATTTTTCAGAACATATTCAAGTCTTTTCTTTTGCTCTTAAGATAATATAACAATAAATTATATAACCAGAGGAAAGTGCAATCAGAATCTGTCATAATAAGTGTTGTAAGTATCCAAAAAAATAACTGCACATGATAAAAAAATTAATCTATACCTATAGTACATGTTGTAACAGCAAATGATTCATTATATACCTATAAGATGCCACATGCATCTTCTAGAAGGTTGTGTGACTTGATCTACTTAGGCAATCCTTTGTGGGGAGAGGTGTATAATAAGCCCAATAGATGCTTGTACATATGTATCATATTAGATTAATTAACCTCTTTATGGATAATTAAGTAAACAAATGAAACACGTTATTCAGTGAAATTCATTTGCCATATTAATCATTGACACTTGACATAATTTTTAGTTTTTTTAAGATATTCTTTAATTACCTCATTAAACGTCTTACTTTGGCAACTAAATCTTCTCTTGTTTTAAAAATAGTTAACGGGATAGCCTAAAAAATGTAGTTAAAAATCAAACCATCCATATTTTGTTAGGTCATGTTAATTGTCTCATTAATTATCTATTTAATGGGCTTAATATGAAAACTATTTTTAGGATAGAAATAAATTTTTAAGACATTGAAAAGAAATGTTTAATTTTTATAGGGGCAAAAATGAGATGAAATATATGTTGAACAGAGATGGACAAAATATACAAATTGTATGGATACCTATAAAACTTATCCATTCAAGTAATTAAGGGTATAAGGATGGAAATTGAATTTTAATTACTTGTGCATATGATACATGCCCTAGGATACGTACATAAAATTTAATGTTTTAAAAATGTGTAAAATTTTTTTATTTTTTATTAATCATATAAATAAATTTTATGCAATCGAATTTTAAATAAAAAAATAAAAAATTGTAATTTTTTAAAACGAATTAAATGAATTCAGGTCTAGTTTTGAGTTTATTATTCACTAATATATATATATATATATATATATATATATATAAAATCAAATGAGAATTTACCTGGCACGATCATCTTTGTTAATTTTAAACGACGAAAAGGTTAAATCAATCTTTTCCGTATGCCTCCAATTTCAAAGCCATAAAATTGCCAAGACGAGTATTGTGGGATGGTGACGCATATCACTAATCATTGTTTGGCAATTATTAAATGGCTCATTCCCTAATTTAGTGCTTCATATAATATTTTATATTATATATATTTATATGTATGTATACACAAACACCACCCATTGTAATCACACATCTTTGTCGGAAAATCTCCACAAATTAAATACATATTACCATATACTTATTGATTTGAATAATTATTAGCACTGTGTAATACTTATTAGTTCTGTGCATTTGCAATTATTTGCATGCACACTGACTTCAAATGGATACTCTCATTTGTTCCTTTCTCTAGTGCCCTTCACTTCTCTTCAAGTTGGAATCCCATTTGCAGTCTCCTTCCCTTTCCATTATCATGCCCTAAAAAGGGATGGATGAAAAAGAATGCACAGCGGTTCTCACTTACATTTTTAAATTTTAAATTTTAAATTTTTATATATAATTGTATCTTATATTTTTCATTTAATTTTTTAATTTATAAGAATTTTTTTTATAAATTGTAAGAATTTATCCACTTAATTTAGGTCATTGATTTGAAGACTTTCGCTCCCCTTAAAATTAAATCTTAGATTCATCCTTAGTATTAAATAATGATTATTCACACACACACACATATATATATATATATACACGAAAAAGTAGAATAGAATGCACATATAGATATAATCTAGTGATTATTATTCTGTTTTTTCTCTGATTTTGCTATTTTTGTCTTGTTTTGATGCTTTCTTTGATTTCAGATAAATCAATATAACATTTTAAGGGAGATTTTATTCATATATATACCTAAGTTATATAAATATTTGGAATATATTAGTATTTAATATTCCTTCCACTAAACCCCTTTTAGTGTTCCATTAATTTAAAATAGTTTATCTGATTCATTGATCAGAACCTTAACAAAAATTCCCACACCACAATCTCAATGCAATTAATTCAATAAAAAGTTAGGTAATATGAATCACTACTGCACGATCATTATTATTTTATCTCGTCTGATATGAATATTTCTTTGATATATATCATCACTTCAGCTATATCTATTCTTATCTCTTTCTCTTCCTTTTCCTTTATTCACAAGCACGCAAGTGCCTTTAATTATTCCATTAAATAATGGTATAGTGCCTCCAATAACTTATAAAGTGTTCATATGAAATAATAATAATAATAACAACAACAACTTCACAAGTGAGACTTCATTAGTGCCATATAAAGAGAAAAACATATAATTTGAATATATAGATAAGAGATATATACATGAAAATGTGTTTGGCAAAGTGCCCACATGAGTTTGGTTTGTTTCAAACGTGCAGGCAGAGAAGCAAATAAGAATTCATAGTATGATAAACAAATATACAACATATCCTATTTTATGTTGCATCTTAGGAGACAATATATACGAGACTCAGCTTATCTATTAATTATACATTATTTTTGTGATAACTTATCTAAGTTTATATCACATGTGATCTCTTTTCCTAGTTGAAAATTTAATTTGCCATTCTTAATATTTTATCATAAATATTAATTGTTTTTTTTTTTGCACATATCTATATATACAAATTATAGGATTTTATTTCTTTTTTGAAAGATCACCGAGTTCAGATGTAATATATATATATATATATATATATATATATATATATATATATATATATTGTTTAGGATTTAGAATTTAAAAATTGAGATACTGAAATACTCGAGTTTAAACGGGAGATAACAAACACTTCTTTAATTGTATTGTTTATTATAATATATACTTTTTGATTGGTTAATGTTGCCCAATGGAACAATATGTGGTGTGAGTCATAATGCATAGGGCATAGAGCAATCAGAAGCCTTGGTCTCACAAATAATTGACGAATGCATGATTCACTTCAACACGTTATGTTGTGACTTTCAATAATGGACAATTATATAAATGGTATCGCTTCTAAATAATAAATTATACATGTGAAATCCACTCGATGTCAATAAAAATCATAGATGCCAGAGATAGTGGATTGCTTACGAAGGTCCACTATGACAATTTGTATATAAAAACAAAAGGATATATATAATTAATTCTCTCAATTTAATGGGTTCAAAATTAATTTTTTTGTGTGGTTGAACTTTTTTTTATATATTATCTTTATGATTTTTATTATTATTATTTAATTCTTGTATGGTGTTTTATATTTTAATGAAAAATAATTATGTAAATATCAAAATTAACTGATAAAAAATTTTATTATTAAATATACATTTCACTTATGTGTTGAATATTTTGCATGAAAATTTCGTAATTAATGTTAAAGAAAGTAAATATTTTAATTATGAAATATTAATAGACTTCCAAAATACCCATAAAATATTTGAAGTTGTGCAAAATAGAAGTAAAAACATTTTGAATAATTAAATTTTTATTATGTATTTTAACAATCACGTAATAAGTGTAGATGATAAAATCAAAACCTATAATATTATATGTAATTCATAATTATTTGTCAAAAAATTTTAAAGAGGAATAAATAAGACACTTTAAACTACTTAAAATAAATAGATTTTGGTCAAAACACATATTAAAGTAATCTCTACATATTTAATTAATAAAAAATAAAATTAAAATTGACATATATATAGTAAAGGATTTTAAACCTTACTTATTATCACTTCCCGTGCTTTAGGAAATAATGATTTAGATAATTAAGAGCCTGAAGTGAACCTATGATGAACCACTATTTTTTCTTAAATTATGTTTTTCAGGTAAATGTTGCTTTTGATAGGGTGGGGTTGAGCATATATATATATATATATATATATATATATATATAGATATATGTATATATAAAATATTTTTCTTTTGGGTCAGAAATCAGAAGCTCCATATATATATAGATATAAACTATACTATACGTGTCCGTCACATATGAATATAAGGTGGTGCATAATATCGGTCGAGCATTGTCAATTTTGGCCTAAGTATCAAGCTTCTAAATTTTAATTACAATTGTTAAGAAAATTCAAAATTAAAATATACTAAATGTTTAAATAAAACAGAAAAAGAAAAAGAATAATTTTGTTCATTCATTTTCTGTTTTGAGATCAATTTAATCATCCAAAAATAAAAATAGTATTGAAATAATCATTTAAAAATAAAAAAGTGAACTCATTTAGTTCATTTAATTACAAGAGAGGGTTTTTATTATCTTTTCAAAGGTTTCATTTTTAGAGAATTATTTAAATATTTTTTTAATTTTTGAACCAAATTAATGTATTCAGGATTTGTAAAATGTGGAAGTATTAATGCATATCTTGGATCTATAAATATCTGAAAGTTGAATGTTTCGTTTTTCATGTGCAAATTTTCAAAGTAAAAAAATTGTGTGGGTAACGTGATTAATTTAATATGGAAAATATGAAATTAATTCTTTACAATTATAAAAAATAAACGAATATAATAGGCATGATAAAACCATTAATTTTTCAATTTATATAACTATAGTAATTCATTTATTCAATTAAAAACGAAAAATTAACTTTAAGGGCCATAAGTGTGTGTGTGTGTATATATATATATATATACCGTAGTATCCATTAGCATTATTTTAAATTTTAAAATCTTTTTATAATAAATATGTTAAATTTATAATTGTTAAATATAATTTTTGCTTAAAAAAGTGATAGTGGTAGGTAGAGAATATCAAAAGCGAGATACGACCCTGGAGAGACTATCCAAAATAGCCACACTAACAATAAGAAAAACGATTTCTTAATGACTTTTTTATATAATCATCACAGTTATGCTGCAATGCATGTGTGGCAGCACGTGCATGTTTTTGAAATTTATATAATTTTAATTTGATCATGAGGTCGGAATATAATATTTTTGTTTTTTTTTTAAAGAAATTAGTTTTAGAACTTAATGATTTATATATAAATAATTCTACTAATACTTCATATAATGAGCTCTCATAAAACAACGATGTTTTAACTACATGTTATGCAGTTCTCGTCTAAATGTCAGATGATCTAGACTTATAAATGTCTCTTATTATTTAATTTATTACTAAATTATTATGTCATTGCTTAAATTTTTCAAAAAACCAAGAAAATACTTTTATATAGATCATGGCATTTATTTTTAAAAGGTTAGATATATAATAAATTATCGCATTTAGGTCTTTGATACTCTAGCTATTACCTCTTATTTCAGTATTGCATTTTCTGAGAATGATATGTACACTAAATGATTTTATGGCAAAAATGTGAATACGGTCTCCTTTAATTATGATTCATTCACAAATATTTTCATAAATTATACAAATTGATACATTTTTCCTTTAACTATGATTTATGTGTGTAAATACTCTTTTAAATATATTCCCTACAGTTTTATTTGTTCGTGTTTAAATATATTTGCTTATGTTCAAGTTAGTGGAATTTATATGTCAGATTCTACTTATGACCAGCTAGCTAGTATAATCTAACTTAGAAATCATAGCTTTGACCTCTATCTTATTGGTTCTTTTTTTATTTTTTAAATTAACTGTCAATTTTACTTTCAAGTTAATACAATTCTATCAGATTATAAGGATAGAGTTTGACATAAAAATTCTATCAATAGTCAATAAAAGAAAAAAGTTTGTGAATATGTGAAAGTTTATAGAAGCATCTACTTTTTACAGTTTGTGAATGAATTTGTAAATGGGTCATATAATGAAGGGAGTACATGCATCTTCCTCTAATTTTAATACTAATATTATCTTTAAAGAATATATTCTTGAACATATAATCATCGAAAATATAAAATTCATATGCATGTAAAACGTTTCCTTAATGAATTCTCTGTAATTAATGCTTTTAGAATGAGATTATTCTTTCAAGTAACTGATGATACGATCACTATCTCAGCTTTGGACTTAGCAAAGTTTGCATAAAAATATAGTTTTAATCGTTTAATCTGTTGTTATTTCTTAATTTCATTTTAATTTTTTAACTTTATCATAAGTTTGACTCTCGTTGCTTCACTACATTCCATTTTAATATAGTTCATTTACTTTATTTTATATTTTTTTTATTCCTTAATTTTATTTAATTTCAATAAAATTCTTTAACTTTATATTAAATGTTATTTAATCTTAACCAAATTAATTTAAGGAACAAAAGTGAGACTTTATGTAAAATCAAGTGACTAAATTGTAACCAAATAAAATTAAGGGACTGTAAAAAAATATAAAGTAAAATTAGGAGTCTAAATTAAAATTAAATAAAATTAATGAATAAATACAAAACTTTAAATAGAATTAAAGAACTAAAAATATATTCTAACCGCGAATAAAAAACCATATTACTTTTGAATCAAAAAGTAAAAGATCAAGAATATTGGTAGGTTAGGCAGAATTTTGAAAGTATATATTTGAAGCTATATACTCCATAGTTAAATGAACATTCCTAGTAATATTCTGTTTTATTCTAAATTCCAGGAATTAGGGATATGGAACAAACAAGAGCCTCAAAGCTAATGAAATAAAGTGACATGACAAAGCGTGCTAAATTATTCGTACATTTTATATGATATTCTTGAAAATAAAAGTTCAGATCAACTGTCCAAATATTCTTGCCAAGTTGCTCATTATGTTGTGACACCAATAATAAAATTTCACGGTTTGGGAATATTGGGGAGTGCATATAGTTAGAATTTATTTATGACGATTTAAATATTAATTTAGACAATGAATTTATAATAAATATATATATTAATTTGATCCCTTACTTTGGACCTTAAAATGAATTTAATCATCTAAATATAAAATATATCAAAATGGTCATTCAAAGATGAAATTATTTTAAAAATTAATTTCATTTTCTAAGAAGACTAAATCCATTTTTTTTTTGGGAGGATTATTTTTATATTTTTATCTTTAGAAGATTAAATCAATACTTTAACTAAATATGAGGAACTTAAATTATATTTTTCTCATTTATAATCTAAAATAATTAGATTGTGCTGAAATGGTGTTTGATGATGTTGTTCATTTTTTAAAAAAATTTATATTAAAATATATGAATATGTAGAATCATTTTATGTATTTCTTTTAACTTATAGCTCATATATATAGTTTTCTAGACTCTTAACTCAAATTATATCTTTCTCATTTATTTAATATATATATATATATATATATATATATAAAATAAGTGTCCACATGATATAGAAATGAAGATATTAAAAAACTCTATAATATGAAAAAATAAAAATAAAAAACACATGTCTTTGTTAAAAAAAAATAAAGAAATTCAATCTCATAAACCTCGTAAATATTGTTTTTTTGCTGTTTTTTTTTTTAATTTATTGTCCTAAGAGTAATGGGATAAAGTGCTAACACTATAAAAATAGATCATGCAAAATTTGTGTTGGAAGCGTATAATTCATCTCATCGCATGACATAATAATTAAATTATTAAACTTTTATTTAATGATTTAAATTTTAATAAATATTAAATATTTTTTAATATTTTTTTAAAATTTAGACTATTAAAATTTTATTTAACTATTTAAATTTCATCAAATTTATCGATATTTAAATTTTTTTAATCTTATCAAATTAATTTTTAATAATCATCAGTCTATATATAAGACAAACTTAATATTAAATAAATATTTTTGTAACAAAAAAAGTACTTGTACTCACAGCATTTTTGTATAAAACAAGTGAATGTAGCTCATAGAATAACTCAAAGATAAACATATTTTTTCTGTGTATTTTGATAGAGTTCTTTGGCCTCACTGCACTGGACTATAAAATGGAAAAAAATTTAATTAACTCTGACACATTTAGATGGAAGTTGATTTAGTATACTAATTTTAATAAAATTATAAAAGAGTATAAATCATTAAAATAATAAAATTATTAAAATTGATATGTCAAATCAATTACTATACAAAAATATCAAGATCAATCAGTATTTTTTTTCTATAAAATTACGGAAAAATATGGATACACAATTGGATTCCATGATGACTGGCCACTACCTTGGCTCATCCACAAGAGGAACAAGACATGACAAATTGTTCTCACTATATAATGAAAAACAACCAAAACATATTTTGTATCACTTCAAATTTCTATTTTTGCCCGCTCTCTGCTGAACCTTTTGGTAATTTGCCTCGTTAACACACAAAATTACTTTTAGATACATAGAGTTAAATCGTCTCAGTGGATCGAGTTGATGGAAAGAAATAAGGCGACTCTATGCAATATGACAGAGTATTGATAAAAAAGAATTAATAGCCTCATCGTCTTTTTTTAACATCTGAATTCTCTATAAAATTATACAATGTGTGGTTATTATTAAGGAAAAATTAATTAAGATTAAAAGGTCTAATACGAATGAAAGGCACTGCTTACTTAGAGTTTAGAGTTGTAAAGATTAGGCTTGACTCTTTCCTCAATAACAATACGTGATACTCTAAAAGATCTCCAACCCTTTCTATACCACCTTTTTTTTTTTTTCTCACTTTCTTAAATTCGTCTTTGCAATTATTAAGACTGATGATAATATATTTTTGAAAACACATGATGTGATTTAATTACGATATAGTTAATTATTAAATATTATCAAATATAGAATAATATTTTATCTATTTTAACATATTTATCAGTATAATTATATTAATTATTTACGCAAAAAATCAAATTTAAGTAATGATTTAATAAAATATTGTTTTATATTTAATAATTAATTACATTATAATTAAGGTGTGCTTAGATAGATGGTAAGAGATAAAATAGCATACAAGGGAGTAGATAATTTGGAGTACATCAATGTTTGAAATCTTTTTATAATAAAATAAAATGATAAATGAGAAATTTTAAAATTCCTTATTGTCATATAAAATCTCGTATTTATTCTATCTACATGGAGGAGTTTGAGGTAAAAAAGAGTAATTATATGATGCAATTAATATGATATTCTTTTGATAAAAATTTATTATAATAATATTATATTTATAAAGATAAAATTTTAAAATTAATATATAAGTCATTTTATTTCATTAATAACCTTTACATATTCTTTTATTAAAATTTCAAACATAATGCATATTTCATTGTTGCTCATTTCATTTTATTTTTATGTAAACTCCCAAAACCTAAGTAACATGACCTTTAAGGTCATTACTCATTTATTAAATAAATCAAGAGTATCCAAACTCTTGAGTATATAGACTCTTCACACATCTCTCTCTTTCGTAAAGAGGGAGATAATCCAATATTTTTTTGTTGTACATCATTGAATGGAATGGTTTCTTTTTTGTAATTTTTTTTTTTTATAAATTTCAAAGAAGTAGTGGCACAAAAGAAAGCATGAGATGAAACTAATTTTCATCTTTTTTATCCATTTTTTCCATTCTCTTTATTTCTCTCTAACAGAAATTGCATCATTTAAATATATAACAGAAATTCGTACTTCATTTCTTCAAAATATTTTTATATTTTATGCAGAAAAAGAAGACATAGCCCTTTCAAAATCATTGTGAGTGATTGAGTGCATCTTTCCCTTTTTGAAATACCCCACCACCAAGCTCCTCCTCTACTTATAGCCTTCACGCCTCTTCATCCTCCTTCACCATTAGCTTCTCCAGATTCTCATCTCTCTGTACTCATCACAAGGTGCTTCTTTCTCTCTTACCCACACGCACTTCTCTCTTTCTTTCTCTCCTCCGTTTTTTTCTTAATCTAAACGTCTCTTCCTTTTTCCAGATTATAATATCTTTTTCGTCTTCGAAATTTGGTCCTCGAATTCGAAATGAAATGTGGCTCGTGTCTAACGCGCTGTTGTGTGTTCTGAAACGGCAGGTGGTGGATCCGAGTCGGAAATTTCGATCCGGAGCTTCCAGAAGGTTCTAATAATGGCTGCAGAGGGGAAGAGCAAGGCAGCCGGAAAGTTGCAGAAGAGCTACTTCGACGTGTTGGGATTGTGCTGCTCGTCGGAGGTGCCTCTGATCGAGAACATCCTCAAAGCTCTCGACGGCATCAAAGAGGTTTCCGTCATCGTCCCTTCAAGAACCGTCATTGTCGTTCATGACAGTCTAGTCGTATCCCAAGCTCAAATCGGTAATACTCCCAAATTCTTATTTCTTGCTTCCTGTTTGCTCTAACTTGTCATTTTGTTCGCTCCGGTGGTGTGGTGCTCTGTAGCTGATGATTACGTGCTCGCGTGATCCCTGCTGCTACAGGGTGTGCAGCACACAGCACACAGTGTACCTCCAAACTCGCGTGATAGACTTGCAAAATTCATGTGTTACGAATATTTGCAGTTACAATATACGGTGTGTGTAAATATTAACTGTAGGTCATTCTTATGTTACACAGTTATTTTTTATACAGCAAAAAATTCAGACTCTATTATGTGCTTACTTGCACAACGTTTCATCCTAATTAAGTTATTAAAGTAGCATTGAGAGGTCCATACTCTATTAATTTAGTGGTAAAAAAGTAATTATCAATGTTTAATTGCTCAAAATGTAAAAGATAATAGAAATATAATTGATAAGATGAATCTTTCAGAAATTCAGATAAATCTTTCAAATCAAGAAGAAAAAAAATGCCATCCGTCTATTTTCTTTATGAAAAAGGCCCTACGATCTATATTTGACGTCAATTAATGGACCACTTATAGTGAAATAGGTGACGTGGTAATGGTACTGGGAGAGCATCATCAAGTGGTGTAAAAAGCTATAAGAGGCTACCTTTTGGTCTCGTTAAGTGCTTGGGAAATCGAGTTGCACGTGATCTTCTTCACTATTTATACACTATCTAAAAAAATAAAGCTACTTATAGTTATATAATTAGATCCCACATTTTATTATCAATTACAATACTATTATATAAATAGAGTTTGTGGAGTCTAGTTAATTATGTAATTTGACTCTACCTAATAAAAAAATGTATAAATAACTTAGATATACCATATATATGAAGGTAAGAATTTCCCTTAGGTACTTTCCCAGCCTTTTCCACATTTTTATTAAAGCATTGATAGGGATGAAGGCAGGGGATCTTTCTCTTTGCTTTACTGGCCACTACAAATTCCTTTAGCTTTACTTTACATAAAAAAGGGGGAAAAGAAAAAGAGATTTCCTTTTGGCTTTTGCTAGCTCTTGAGCAATTTTTTGATGGGTGGTTTTTTGTGACAGTTAAGTCTCTGAACGAGGCTAGATTAGAAGCGTATGTGAGAGTGAATGGGGAAGAAAGGCACCAAAATAGATGGCCAAGCCCGTATGCAATTGCTTCTGGTCTATTGCTTTTGCTTTCCCTTTTAAAGTATGTATACCATCCTTTGGAATATCTGGCCCTCGGAGCTGTAGCTGCTGGTGCTTTCCCTCTTGTTTTGAAAGCCATAGCCTCCATTCGGAACCTTAGGCTTGACATAAACATTCTCATGATCATTGCAGGTATTTGCGCTCTTTCCATTTGCATATGATGCCTATTTTTTGGTTCTTTGGATACTGCAAAAAGTTAGATGCAGAACTTAATAGATATATCCTAAAAAGATGAATAGTCTATATTTTTTCTAATTATTGATCTATTAAAATATGCGTTTTGGCCTGATTGGCATTTTAATAAATTAACGTTTTTGAAAATAATGCACTTGTCTTGATATAAGGGTGGTAGGAAGATATTTAGTATATGTAAATGTTTCATAACTTTTTTTTTTATTACTTTCAAATTTTCAAATTTCCTTTTTTAATTTACATAAAATATGAGTAGTAAATTATTTTTATTATTTCTCAATAAAAATAATTATTTATTAACTTTTTATCCAAAAAAGTTAATATTAAACGCAAAGTTAATTAATTATCTTAAATTTTAAACAAGAATAAATTAAATAATGAATTCATATTTAAATTAATGAATATTTAGTCTGCGTCAAGGTCTATGTCAGTATTTTTCAATTTTTTAAATATGAAAATAAATGATAATTAAATTTTTACTATTTTAAAAGAAATAAGAAGAAGCGGTAAATAAAATTCCCACTCTCCAACTAATAAATAAAATACTCCAAAGTCATATTAGTATATGTCTATTATGATATAATAGAGGATTTCTCCTTTAGCAGTAAAATTTAAAAGAAATAAAAAAGAATGACTATATATCAACTTCTTTTTTTTATCAAAGAGTGTCCCCAAAAACTATAATTATTTAACGGTATCTATTTAAAAAAAAAAAGAATCTTTTTTAATATATATATATATATATATATATATATTATGAATATCAGTTTTTTTTTTCCTTAAAGAACAGTGGTTTCACAACGCAAACTCACTTTTCCAGTACGTATCTCTTGCAATAATATTTGCCTCATCATTATACATAATTGTGCATAATGGGAGGGTGGATTCATATTTCTCCACAGAGAAGAGAAAGTTCAAGAAAGAGACGGCATTACTCTTTTACAAATAATTTTAGTCAACTTCAAACAATCATAATTAATAGAGTCTATTCAATTTTTTTAACTTAATTAAGTTTGATTATATTAATATTAAATTAAAAATATTTAAATTTATTTTTTTATACTCAGCCCTCACATATAACATATTTTTTAATTTAGTCCCTTGTAAAATTTTTTTTCAATTTACTCTTTTGTACATAAAATATTTTTTAATTTAATCCCTTATATATGTATGTGATCCTTCACAAATAATAATAAATAAAAAACTTAATTTTAAAAATACAAATTCATAGAAACTTTTTTAATTTAGTCTTTTACTTATAAGATATTTTTTAATTTTATCCCTCATTAAAATTATTTTTTCAATTTAGTCCTTCACAAAATTGTCTTTTTAATTTAATCCCTTACATATATATATATATATATATATATATATATTTATCAATTTTCTCCTTCATATATAAAATTGTTATCAATAATATCTTCAAAAAATAAGTTAATTTTTTTAAAAAAGAACTTGTAGAATTTTTTTTTCAATTTTCTCCCTCATATATAAGATATTATCCAATTTGATCACTTCTAGAATTGTTTTATTAATTTTGTCTCTCACAGAATTATCTTTTCAATTTAGTTTCTTACTTATGTATATTTTTTTGTTTGATCCTTCACAAACAAAATTATTATCAATAATATCATAAAAAAATGAGTTAATTTAAAAACTATGAACTCATAGAATATTTTTTAATTTGATCCCTCACAAATAAATTTTGTTCAATTTGATCCTTCATTGAATTATCTTCTCAATTTAGCCCCTCATAGAATTATTTTTTCAAATTAGTCCCTCACATATGGATGTATCTCCATTTAATCCCTCGTAAATAAAATTGTTATTAATAATATCCTAAAAAAGAGTTAATTTAAAAAATATGAAAAAAATTGATAATTATTTTATTTATGAGAGACTAAAGTGAGAAATATCCATATGTGAAGTACTAAATTGAAAAATATCATATCTATGAAGGACCATATTGAAAAATAAATTTTATGAGGGACCAAATTGAGAAATACTCCTATGTGAGGGACTAAAATAACGTTTTACATATTTATTCTTTATTTCATATTTTAATCTTTCTTCTTTCACCTTAAATGTTATTGAAATACATATTTATTCTTTATTTCATATTTTAATCTTTCTTCTTTCACCTTAAATGTTATTGAAATATTACTACTTGTATGAATGTGTGTATAAGTGCCAAAAAAAAAATTACTTTTCCTTGAGCATTGTGATGGATATATTTTTTTTCAAGTAAAAGATATTTTTGTCAAAATAGTTAATTTTTATCCTATCTAGTATTATATATTGTGTCTCCAAAAATAGAATAATATTATATTATACAATTCAGTAATATTTTATACAATGTCACACAAAATATTATGTCTCTTATTAAGTTTTATCTTATCAAACTTTATATTATCAAGCCTTATACGGTGTACTAAATAGGTCTTTGTACTGTTGAAAAAAAATTTTAAAAAAATGAAGAATGAAGTGCTTCAAATCATAATTGTAAGACGTTTTCTGTTTTTTAGACAAATCCTTTTAAACTGGGTAGCAATTAGAAAGATGAAAACAGCCATCTCATTTTCAATGTGAAAAGGATGGTTTAGCCATGGCAGAGAAATAAATTAATTGCTACAACATCTATAGCTCATTTTCGGACCTAAGGCTGAAAGCACCCTTTTTTTTTTTTTTTTCTCTTTTAATTGACAGTTATTGGAACAATTGCTCTGAATGACTATTTGGAAGCTGGGACCATTGTTTTTCTCTTCTCAATTGCGGAATGGCTAGAGTCAAGGGCAAGCCGTAGGGTATATATCCATCTCTTTCTTAATGCTCAGCTCTTAATTGTTCTTTATCGAGCAATTAGTGATCCTAATTATGTCATAAAACTTAATCAGATGAGCTATCATGCCGCTTCTAGTCTTTTTGTTAGATAATTGAATTGAACATTGACTATTATTGATCAGGTAGGCTACTTTTCTTATCAATAAAATAATGATCAGGCTTGACATGCATGTTAATTAACTTTTCAATTATGTTTATTTCAAATTGAAGAATTAAAAATTTAATTTTAGTTATTACATTCATTTGGATTAAAAAAATTAAGTTGTGATCCTTTTAAATTAACAACTCTCTGTATCAAAACAATGTATTTTCATTTTTGAAAAAATATTGTTTTGTTTTTAGTATTTGTTGTTGGACCAAAACCCCAATTAATTACAAACACATATTCATCCAGATGGGAGCCTAAAACTAAATGTTGTCGTCAACTTCTAAACCAAACCAGGAAAGAAAAAAGAAAAATTGTTTTGTTAAATTGGGATTTTTACGCCAAATCCGACTAAAAAGCCACCTAAAATGCCTCTTTCTCGAACAGGACCAGTTATTGATCAAAATTTGGCTTGAACTTTTGTCTTTTACATTATTAATTGATCAATTTCAATTTAATTTGTAAACTATATTTATCTTTTATTTTATTTAGGTTTTAAAACGGTTCTTTAATTTTTAAATTTTTTTTTGAACTAATGTTTTTTTTTTTATTTAAAATAACTCTAAATGCGGGTTAGAACTTTCTATGTCGGCTTTTGCTGCCAATCATAGAGCAGGGTGGCGTCCTCTGTTTTAGTACTCTGAATTTTCAGCCCGCAAACACTGTAAAAATTCAAAATTTGCAAAATCTATCCATGGATTTCAGGCAAGTGCAGCGATGTCATCGCTGATGAACATTGCCCCTCAGAAAGCGGTAATAGCTGAAACAGGAGAAGTGGTGGACGTTGATGAGGTGAAATTGAGCACCATCGTAGCCGTTAAAGCAGGAGAAGTGATACCGATTGATGGAATTGTTGTAGAAGGGAACTGCGAAGTAGATGAGAAGACATTGACTGGGGAGTCATTCCCTGTACTCAAACAGAAGGACTCTACCGTCTGGGCTGGCACAATCAACTTAAATGGTAACCTCTCTCTCTCCATTTTGGTCCAGTGGCGAAGGATTTGAGTAATTTACCGATACTTAGGTAGACCATTAATTTTCAGTTGAACCTACTTTTTGCATCCTTATAGTGTTTTAAAAAATTTTCTCTAAATAGTACGTATTTATAAAAGAACTTAATAGCAAACAGTTAAAGGAACTTGATCCATTTTCATTTTTCATCTGTAGATGGCTTAGCTTTTATTGTGGGTCCCAGTATAGCAAAATGCATACAGAGAGTATAAGAGGAGATAATTGTAAATTAGAATTTTATTTTCTGTTTTTCCAAATTTGGATAATGTGTTTGGTTGGTTGGTTGGTTAAAGGTTATATTGGTGTGAAAACTACTGCATTATCTGAGGATTGTGTGGTGGCTAAAATGGCAAAGCTTGTGGAAGAAGCTCAAAACAGCAAAACCAGCACTCAGAGATTGATTGACAAGTTTACCAAGTTTTACACCCCAGGTTAGTGAAATATTCCTGCATCTGTTTCGATGGCGCCCGAAAGTTACAAGCGATTGTTGAGTATTACTACGTTCTTGCTAAATTTAAGTTTGAAGCTAGCAGTTCATTTTTACTTCTATTCATGGCTTCCATTTGCATTCTTCATATGCAATCCCTAACTTAAACATGAAATTTCTGTTACCCAAGCCATGGCAAGGGCAGGGCACGACATCGAAGATGAGAGGATTTATTTAAAGTATAAAAGAATTTGGCTTTTTTAACACTCTGCAAAGCGCATGGACTGACAGTGACAATCCTTGAGACATGGCAATAAGGCACTGATATATACTAAGAGAAAATTATATGAATAATTATTTATTTATATGTAAAAGTCTGTAAACATCTAGCATTATATTAGAATATGACCAGTAATGTTGTTCCTGTGCACTATTTTAATATTTATAATCATATGTAAAAGTATTTAAATATAACTGCTCTATGTTTAGTGAGTCAAATTCAAACAAATTTCAAATATAAAATTATAGCATAGTCTCTAGATCATCTAGGAGTAGAGTTCAAGAATCGACAGCAGTACAAGAGTGTGTCCAGTGTCTGTCACAGATCAAATTTGAAGTCTCTTTTTTTTTTTTTAATTTTATTTGTGCTCTTTGATAAAAACTCTTGGTTCACAATAAACGAGCATCCTAAATGAGTGCTGCTTGGTTTACTAATATCTCAATTTTCTGTCATTCCTTCTTTCCCCAACATCCAATATCATAGGCCTTATTTCTTGTTGGTAATATCTGCAGCTGTTGTAGTCATATCAACTCTCTTAGCGGTGATTCCAGTTGTGTTAAGAGTACATAATCAGAGACATTGGTTTCACTTTGCATTAGTTGTTCTAGTAAGTGCGTGTCCCTGCGCACTTATCCTTTCTACGCCAGTTGCAACTTTTTGTGCTTATACAAAAGCAGCTACATCCGGTCTTCTCATCAAAGGGGGTGATTATCTTGAAACCCTTGCTAAAATTAAAGTCATGGCTTTTGACAAAACGGGTACTATAACAAAGGGTGAATTTGTGGTGACAAATTTCCAAACTCTTTGTGATGACATTGATGTGAACACGATGCTACACTGGTGAGAATTTGTTTCTCAGCCTATGCTTTAATCTATAACTTTCAATAAAACAACATATTCTCCAAAAAAGAAAAAACAGACTTATATAATGTCTTTTGCATGGCATATCAGAAATGATAGCGTTGGAAGATTTTGAATCCTATTTCAAATATGTAAACTAATTTGAGTAACACATAGTGAACTTAAACTAAAAAATTTAATGGGAAAACTCTTCATGGAATTCTGATATCACGTGAGAAAAGATGAAATTAGAATCAAACATACAAGACAGTAGTTGCAGATTTGGTTATTACACTTTGTTTATAGATTATATATAGATAATGGTGTCAGAGATCATTTACTTTAACTTTTCAGGGTCACAAGCATTGAAAGCAAGTCAAGCCATCCAATGGCAGCTGCAATAGTGGACCATGGAAGGTCACTCTCCATTGAACCCAAGCCTGAAAAGGTGACGGAATTTGAAAATTTTCCTGGAGAGGGCATTCATGGAAAAATTGATGAGAGAGGTGTTTACATTGGAAATAGAAAGATTGCCACAAAAGCTGGGTCTGAAACAGGTAAATGCCTTCACCATAGTCAGTATGAAATTACTATTTGAAGCCAAGTGATGTGTAACGTGAATAGTATATCATCCATATTTTTGTAAGATGACACAAGACTTTTATATCTCGCATCAATGTTTCTTAGCCAATATACTATTGACCCTTATGCTCTCTAATGGTCTTGATCTTACTTCTTGTTATTGTATTTTTTTATTATTTTTGGGACTGAGTAAACAATTTTCATTGCTTAAATTTACAGTTCCAGCCTTACAAAGTGATACCCTGGTAGGAAAGACAACTTGCTACATATACTCTGGACCAATGCCAATTGGATTTTTCTCTCTGACCGATGCTTGTCGATCTGGTGCTCAAGAGGCAATAAGGCAGCTAAAGTTATTGGGCATCAAAACCTCTATGGTCACGGGGGATAGTCAAGCAGCTGCCATGCAAGCACATAACCAGGTGTGTGGATTTAAAAATATATTTTGAACGAGTTTGAGGCAATCTTCAAACCATGATGTTTGCATGTGGTTGTCTTGTGATTAAATTAAAATGAGTATTTGTGGATTGATCTTAATGAATGTTTACCCAATTCAGACAGTTAATGTCTGCTGCTTGAGTACTTTTCTTGTCCCACCTACTGTTTTCTTACTCCATTCTAAGTTTAGGTAGCCTACTAATCTACAACATAGCTGCAAATTCCGAACTTTGAAGTGCCAGTTGATGATTCATAATGATTATGTTGTGGGAACTGGAGCTACCATTATTTGTCTTTATTAATCTTGAATGGCTATGTACTGGCTGGCTATCTCCATGTAGATTGGTGTCGTTGACTAATATCAGATTCTATATTAACCAACAAAATGAAGTTCGTTATATACTCTGACAGATGAATTAAACATTTTTTTAAGTACATAAATATGTCTGAATGTGCTTTCACCTTAGCATTTACTTCCTATGAATAATGATAGAGTCATAGAAACTGTGATAAATAATAATGACAACAGTAATCTATCTACAGCTTGGGCATGTTCTGGAGCTAGTCCATGCAGAACTTTTACCTGAAGACAAAGTAAAAATCATCACAGAATTCAAGAAGGAAGGACCAACAGCCATGGTTGGAGATGGCATAAATGATGCACCTGCACTGGCTACTGCTGATATTGGTATCTCCATGGGTATTTCAGGTTCTGCACTAGCAAGTGAGACAGGCAATATAATTCTTATGTCAAATGATCTTAGGAAGATACCTCAAGCCATCAAGCTTGCAAGAAAATCTCACAGGAAAGTAATAGAAAATATTATCTTGTCAGTCATTACGAAAGCTGCGATTCTTGGCTTGGCCTTAGCTGGTCATCCACTTGTTTGGGCAGCTGTTCTTGCTGATGTTGGAACATGCTTGTTGGTGATCTTAAACAGCATGCTACTTTTGCATGGAGGACACAAGCATAAAGGAAGGTGTTTTAGATCTTTCTCTCAACTAGATGTCCATAAAAATGGATGTGTGAATGACAAGTCCTGTCATCATCATCATCATCATCATGAACATGAACATCAGCATCATAGTCATCGCCATTGTTGTTCAGACATGACAAAAAATGTGTCTCAGCCTCATAAATGTGCCTCCTCACCAACTGCCTTAAAGTGCCAGTCTAGCCCTTCGAATTCTGGTTTGTGTGGACATGCTGAGCATGCTAAAAGCATGGAGAGTCATGCTCAACGTGAAGGCATTGCTGAATCCCATGAACCCAAGCAATGTCATCATGGGCGATGTGCCAAGAGTCAAGATAGAGTCGATTTGCATGATGTGAAAAACCTGGGTCGTTCAGGTTCTCACAATTTGGTTCTAACTGCAGAAGAAAAGCATGCAAGTGCAATAAACGGCAGTGGTGATTGTTTGGAACAAAGCAGGTCCCATGCAACTGTACACTGCCACAATAGAAATTGTGACATGGGAACTCATGGTAGACCATCACCTAGTTCTCCCTGCCATCTCAATCTTTCTGCTCTGGAAGATCGCCAGCAATTTAGTAGTATTCATTGCAATCTGATCTCTGGTTGTGGAAATACTGAAAGTCATGACATTCAGTTTCAAAGCCCAGTACCTCATTCTGATACAAAGAAGCACCGGGAAGATCATGTACGTATTGGCATTGATGATGAGCATGCCAAATCAGCCTTGACGCATGATTGTGTAAGTTTGGAAGCAGAAAAAGGGTCCTGTTGCGACAGTTGTTCAGAAAAATGCAAAAACTCCCCTGTTGTATGTTCTTGTTTGAGTTCCAATGAGAGAGAAGTTGGTGCATGTTGCACAAGCAAGAGCTCTTTAAAGGAATCCACAGAAATCCCTATTGTGCATGCTTGTGTTAGTTTAGACAAGAGAGAGAGTGGTGCATGTTACAAGAGCTACGTGAAGGAATGCTGTGGCAAGCATGGACATTTAGGTGCTGGTTTTGGAGGAGGCTTATCAGAGATTATTACTGAATAGGTTTTGCTGACTCTGGCATAAGCAACAGATGTCAGCATGCCTTGTAAACTATGAAGATCCATAAAACATAGCTGTATGTGTCAACACTCGTACTAGACATCAAATTGCACCTGGTCATTATATGTTTTTTTGTGTTAGCATCGTGCTGCTTAGCTTGAAAATGCAAATAAATATTTAGGAGATTTCAATGCTGATCGAATAGAGAAAATCTTCGGCTGAAAATACATATGTCTATGACATCTTACTTGATGTGATGACATGGAATCTGCGACCTCCATTTTACCTAGCAGGTCTGCAGGAGATTATCAGGTAGACACGTTTGCCAGGTGGCATAATTCTGGATAGTTTTGTTTGTAGGTCAACATTGCTCAGTAAGGTTTTCAGAGGGAAAAGGATAAGGGAAATAATTCCTAGGCAGTACTTGGTAAGGTTTTCGTGGCTTGTATCTTTTAATGTATTGCTTATATAGTACTACTGCTTGTAATTATTGATGTCAATATAAGACATAGCTTTTTTCGAGTTATCCATCTTCATTGTATTGCTTCTTTTCTTCTGGAAGGTTTTTCATTCTGCTAATTCAAGATATCTAGCGGCTTCTGCAATATTTCCAGTATGTACCAGGGGTGTTTCTTGCTTGAATACCTTAACACACACACACACCAAGAGAGATACATTAATGACTAAACGTTTATGACCAAATGGGATAACTGTATAAGGAGAGATAGTAGTTTTTTGTTCTTCATATTCTGCGTTCAATTTCTCTGTAAAGCACTTGAGGCTTAAAAAGTTTTACGTGCATTAGTTTGATGTTGTATAATGTGGCTTACGGAAAAACGCAGTGCTTAGGCGTTGTGGCTTTGCAAGACCATGGCCTTGGCCTATGCATCCTCTGCAATAAAGGGGTTGATGTTTTTCTGTATGAGAATTTAGTAGTCTAGAAACAAAGGTAACAAATATGATCGCATGCCATCATATTAATTAACATATATAATTGTATATGGTTAATAATATAAATTTAAATTATTAAATTTTCATTCAAAGATTTAAAAAAATTATTAGAGATCTTCAGTGGAGAAATGTGGAATCCATGTCCTTGTGTCCATTACATGCAAAACAAGGGATATGAACCCGAGGTAAAAGCATCATGAGAGGTTCTCTTGTGCATTTCCTCCCTTTTATTCCCATCTATCCTCTCTCACTGTTATTATATATCTTCATTTATGTGACCGTTTGGTTCATTGCTCATTCCCAGTTATACAATAAATGTGAGAATGTTTTAAGGAAATAAATTTATATGCTGTTTTTAATATATTTATATTAGGCTTCTTAATCAATTAATGACATGAATAATTTTTCATATTTCGTTCACTTTTTTATTAACATTGTTAACTTCTATTTATTAAAAAATTATACACGTCATTAACTATGTAAAAAAATTTGATATAAGTATATAAAGAATATATGAATTTTTTCCTTTTTCAATTAGTACAGATAAAATTTTTCTTAAAAAAATTATATGTAATAGTAATGTCATTTGAAGTCTCTTTCTCGTCTTACTGAGGTTTCATAAAATCTTGAATGGTCTATTTGCAAAATCTGAAGATACATTTCGAACTGCTTCTGAGCTCTGACTCAAGGGACAATCATAAAAGTTAAGAACAATTACTGGACATTGATAGATTAGTTAGTCACCATTAAAGTGTTCCTGTTTTTGCTCCGAAAGGGAGAAAAAAGGAAAGTTGGTCAAAAGACAGAGATAGGAATAGATTCAATCCAATACGCATCAACAATCAATCAGCAAGTTGCTATCAAACTTCCACTTTTGGTTGAAACATAAAGAGAATCAATTCAACTTTGGCTAAAACACATTTTATCCATAATTTTATCACATGTTATATTTTTATTTTTTACTTTTATTTTACTTTTATTTAATCCTTTATGTTTACTTTATGTTTTACCTTCGCTTTTTAATTTTATTTTGTTCTTATATAATCCATTAATTTTACCTAAAATTTCATCTTTATTATTTAAATTTATTTTGTTTTAATTTAATCCTTTAATTTATAAAAATTACTCAAACATTTCATTCACTCTTAACCCAATAGAAAATGACTAGGTTGATAGACATAGTATTGAAAAGTAAATCTAAGTTGGGAAAATATTATTAGAATTAAATCAACTGAATCACTTTTATATTAAGCAATTTAATTTAATAGTATTAATAAAATACAAATTTTTATAATATAAAAATGAATTGAAACAAAATAATACTAAAGGGTGAAAATAAAACTAAAGTTACATAATTATATTAAATTAAATAAAATTAAAGAACAAAAACAAAACTTAAAATAGAGTAAAGGAAAATATTAGACAAAAAATAAAAGTGAAACATCAAGGGACTAAAAATACATTTTATCATATATTTATTAAAATTTCTGATAATTTATGAAATGTGAATAAATTATTATATTTTTATTGAAATACAGGATAATGTTTTAAAAAGCCGCACATGCAAATCATAAGGCATCTTCCCCTTACAAAATGGATAATGACGGCTTTTTTTTTTTTTTTGCCGTTAACCCAAGGAATTAAATAATCAATGTATTCTCTAAAATTTAGCAAAGTGACCAAATATTTATTAAACTATTAACCGTCCCACCCGGTTGCCGGTCATGACCCTGCCCAATTTTTCTTTCTTCGAGGCTTCGATAGTTCTTCTTCGAAGTTTTTACCTTCAATCCTTCTTCTTCTTCCAGATTGCCCTCCCAACCTTCTATCACTCTTCGTGGCTCACTCATAGGCGGGCTGAAACCCTAGACTGTATTGTCTCCCCTTGGCAACTGGTTAGTTTTTCATCTCTTTCCCTTTCGAAAATGTCTTTTTAGTACACATATATAGAGAGATATCATAGAATAGGGATTTCTTTGATGGCATCGTTTCTCCGTGGCGGACGTGGAGAAATTAGGGTTTTTTGGAACTCGGCATTTTCCTTTCTGTCTTGCTCAATATTGGGTCGCTTTAACCTTAATTTATATGTGAACTTTGGGTATTGCATATGTTGTTCTTTATAATGTGTTTGACTTTTAAGTCGGTATGCCTGAAATCAGAGTTAGAGCTTGTTATGTCCTTCTGGGGGTATTCACCTGTCAAAGTTTTCTTGGTAGATAAGTAATGAGCATCATGAGTAAAGAATTTTCTTTCTTAATTTTTTTTTTGACATTTATTTTTATGGGTTAAAGGTATGAAATGAGAATGAAGGATGAAAAATTGCGAAGACCAGAATAAATTGCTAATTGTATTGTGGGGTTTGATGAAGTAAATCAGTCATCTTGAGGTGAGTTTCTGGGTCTTTTTGAATGTTTCTTTGCGAACGTGGGAATGAAACCCTAAAAGCGGTCCTAGTGAGATACAAGCAACTTTCTGGGTTAATATTATTAGATGACCAGAAGCAATGATGTTGTGTGCAACTACGGGAATTTTATAAGTTTTTGTCAGTTTTATTTCATGAAGTGCTAAAATGATCACCGTGTCTGGCAAATATCCAGAAGTCATTTGTTTAGGGTTTAGTGAATTGAGTTTGATTCTGATATTACCATTGTAGCTTATCCTATTTTCAGAAATTAGCTTTTTTCTGTTTCAATCTATAATTTGCATATGCATTTTTACTCTTTCAGGTTCTGGTCATCTTTTGTACTTGCAATCTGGTTCAATATTCATATTAAGTCTTGGAAGTATTCCTCCTGTTGTCAGAGATTTCATTTCACTTGTCATGTAAAATTGGCTTTAGAGTCTCTGCCTGCACCTCACACTCTTTATTGAATTAGAGTGTTTTAGATACAAAATGGATAACTATTATTTCTTTGAAATTTATACTTATTGAATTAATATGGACGAAAATTATGTTCAATGTGCATTATATGTAAAAAATTTATTAATTATTTAAACTATAAAGTGTATATTGAATCAAAACAATAGATAAAACACTTATTGTAGATATAAATGTTTTTTTAGTATGTATTTAATAAATTAAATAGTTGAATTTTAAAAATTATATCAATTATATATACCTTTTAAACATTTTGTATAGTTTTAAAAAATTACGACCGCAATGACCGCAACCTGCAACACCTGCAATTGTAGTAATCGCTTTGCAACCTCGACCACAATCGCAATTTAAAACCTTGCTCTAAGCTACTCTTTGATTTTGGATGTATCTGGTTTGTTGTTTGTAGTTCATTCAATCTACTTTTAATGACTGAGGTTGAAAGTTCCCTAAAACACACTGCATATGCTTGCTGCACTGTGTTAATTATATGTATTAATTTTTCCAAACAGGATTTTTTCTTTTTGCACAATGTTAAGTTTCTAAAATGGTAGCCTAACAGAATACTTTCTATAAGGATCAGTAGAAATATAAGATGGACCTGTGAAGTCATGTGGGCAGAAGAACTTACTAAACATAGTGGCTACTGATGTAAGTGATTCTTGATTGCCTACGCTGTGCTGTGGCATTTATATAGTCTTTTTGAGAACTCATGTTCTTTTCTTTTAGGACTTACAATTATACCTGCAATGCCATTGAAGTTTTCATCTTGTTGCTGGTAGTAACAAAAGTGTTTTTACAGTTGAAAAAGACAAACATTTAAAGGCTTTGACGTCTGGACTGTTTTTCTATGACGTCTTGTTGCTGAATTCCTTGATAGTCTAGTCAACTTTAACTCACTGAACTGCAGCCTTTCAGCAATTTATCCATTGGAAGGTGAGTACTGGAATCCTTCACTATATAATTACAACCTTTGCAGAAATTTTTATTTGCTACACAAAGTCCCCAATAGATGTTTGGGGAACATCTACTTTCCCTTCAATGACATTGGTTGTTATTTTCTCTACGGAGTATGGAAAATGCAAATTGGAATCTCATGAGATAAACTGTTTCATTATTTACTTAACTGATATTTGTTGTAGAATAACTTTAACTCTCAACATGGGAGGGAGAATATGACAATTAAAATGTAACTCTACTCTAGCGCAGCTAGTTGATTGACTAGCGAAGTACGAGAATGCAACAAAATTTCAATTTTTGTTCTATTTTATTCCCTGTCTAAATATCATGAAGCAGTTATCCTTGTTTTATTAAAAAAAGATTCTAAAAAAAGTTTGTGTCAGTCAACATTTGTTCATTTGCTTATTCTTCTTAATGTGTCTTTTGTTTTCTAGAAACTTAACAGACCATTCTGTGCTCATGGCTGACCATCGGAATGGAAGTGCCCAACCTCCCAATGGAAAGGCTGGTGCAGCAGGAAGTGCCTATTCCATTGATGTGAATTCATTTCAATCACGATTGAAATCATTTTATTCACATTGGGATGAACACAAAACCAATCTGTGGGGTTCTTCTGATGCAATTGCAATAGCATGTCCTCCTCCTTCAGACGATCTGCGATACTTGAAATCTACAGCTCTGAATTTATGGCTGCTTGGTTTTGAGTTCCCAGATACAATAATGGTCTTCATGAAGAAACAGATTCACTTGTTATGCAGCCAAAAGAAGGCCTCTATTCTTGAGGCTGTCAGAAAACTTGCCACAGAGGCAGTTGGTGCAGATGTTGTTATGCATATCAAGGCAAAAAATGATGATGGCATCGCTCTAATGGATGCTATATTCCGTGCTATCCGTTCTCAGTCAAAGTTAGATGGTTCTGATGTCCCCACTGTTGGATACATATCTAGAGAAGCTCCTGAAGGGAAACTTCTTGAAACTTGGGTTGAAAAACTGAAAAATACAAATTTTCAACTTATTGACGTGGCTAATGGTTTATCTAGCATGTTTGCTGTGAAGAATGCTGAGGAGCTGACATCAATCAAGAGAGCATCATACCTGACAACAAGTGTGATGAAGAACTTTGTTGTCCCAAAGCTTGAGAATGTAATAGATGATGAGAAGAAAGTTTCTCACTCTACATTGATGGAGGAGACTGAGAAAGTTATACTCGAACCTTCAAAAGTAAATTGTAAACTAAAGGCAGAGAATGTTGATATTTGTTACCCCCCAATTTTTCAGAGTGGTGGAGAATTTGATCTCAGACCAAGCGCTGTCAGCAATGATGAGTTACTTTATTATGACTCTGCTAGTGTGATTATATGTGCAGTTGGAGCCAGATATAAGAGTTACTGCTCAAACATTGCTAGGACCTTTTTGATTGATGCAGAACCCCTTCAAAGTAAGGCATATGAGGTTCTTCTGAAAGCCCATGAAGCGGCCATTGGTTCCTTGAAGCCTGGGAATAAGATGAGTTCTGCATACCTGGCTGCAGTTTCTGTTGTAGAAAAGGATGCTCCTGAGTTGGTTTCTAATTTGACAAAGTCTGCTGGGACAGGCATTGGCATTGAGTTTCGTGAGTCAGGTTTGAATCTTAATGCTAAAAATGAGCAGATAGTAAAAGAAGGCATGGTCTTCAATGTTACACTTGGATTTCAGAACTTGCAGAGCCAGAGCAGTAAGTCAAAGAGCAAGAACTTCTCTCTGTTGCTTGCTGACACAGTAATAGTTGTTAAAGATAAGACAGAAGTTGTAACTTCTCTGAGCTCTAAAGCTCCTAAGGATGTGGCCTATTCTTTTAATGAGGACGAGGAAGAAGATAAACCCAGCCATAAAGCTGAGGCCAATGGCACTGAGTCTGTCATGTTCAAGACAACTCTAAGGTCAGACAATCATGAGATATCAAAGGAGGAGCTTCGAAGGCAGCATCAGGCAGAACTTGCTCGTCAGAAAAATGAAGAAATTGCAAGGCGGCTTGCTGGTGGAGGAAGTGAGACAGGAGACAACCGTTCTTCTGCGAGGACTTCAGCAGATCTTGTTGCTTACAAGAACATAAATGACCTTCCCCCTCCCAGAGATATGATGATTCAGATTGATCAGAAACATGAAGCAGTTCTTTTGCCTATAAATGGAAGCATGGTGCCTTTTCACGTGGCTTTCATACGTACTGTTTCCAGCCAGCAGGACACCAATCGCAATTGCTATATCAGAATTATTTTTAATGTTCCTGGGACCCCTTTCAGTTCTCACGATACAAACTCAATGAAGTCCCAGGGTTCTATATTTTTGAAGGAGGCTTCATTCCGTTCCAAGAATCCAAGGCACATTAGTGAGTTGGTGCAGTCCATTAAAACACTAAGGCGACAAGTTGTGGCTAGGGAGTCTGAGAGAGCTGAGAGGGCAACCTTGGTTACTCAGGAGAAACTGCAGCTTGCTAATAATAGATTCAAGCCCCTTAGATTACCTGATCTCTGGATTCGCCCTCCTTTTGGTGGACGAGGAAGGAAGATACCTGGGACACTTGAGGCTCATGTGAATGGATTTCGTTACTCTACCACTAGGCAAGATGAGCGTGTAGACATAATGTTTGCGAACATTAAGCATGCATTTGTTCAGCCGGCAGAAAATGAAATGATTACACTCCTTCACTTCCATCTGCACAATCATATTATGGTAGGAAACAAGAAAACCAAGGATGTGCAGTTTTACGTTGAGGTAATGGACATGGTCCAGAATGTAGGAGGTGGAAAGAGATCTGCCTATGACCCTGATGAGCTTGAGGAAGAACAACGGGAAAGAGACAGGAAGAACAAAATTAATGCAGAATTTCTAAGCTTTGTCAATCGGGTCAATGATCTCTGGGGACAGCCCCAATTTAATGGCCTTGACCTTGAGTTTGATCAACCTTTGAGAGAACTTGGCTTTACTGGGGTACCTCATAAATCCTCTGTATTTATTGTTCCTACTTCAGCTTGCCTTGTTGAATTGATTGAAACACCTTTCCTTGTTGTCACTCTAAGTGAGATTGAGATTGTCAATTTAGAGAGAGTTGGTCTTGGGCAGAAGAACTTTGATATGACAATAGTATTTAAGGACTTCAAGCGGGATGTCCTCAGGATTGATTCCATCCCTTCCACATCTCTCGATGGCATCAAGGAATGGTTTGACACAACAGATATTAAGTACTATGAGAGTAGGCTAAATCTTAATTGGCGTCAGATCCTAAAGACAATCACCGATGACCCACAAAGCTTTATAGAAGGTGGGGGTTGGGAGTTTTTAAATTTGGAAGCTACTGATTCAGAATCTGAGAATTCAGAGGAGTCAGACAAAGGTTACGAGCCATCAGATGTGGAACCTGAGTCTGATTCAGAAGATGATGATTCCGATAGTGAATCACTAGTGGAATCCGAGGATGAGGAGGAGGAGGGTTCTGAGGAGGACTCAGAGGAAGAGAAGGGAAAAACGTGGGAGGAATTGGAGAGAGAAGCAAGCAATGCAGATAGGGAGAAAGGAGATGACTCTGACAGTGAAGTAGAGAGGAAAAGAAGGAAGATGAAAGCCTTTGGGAAATCACGGGCCAGTCTAAGTAGTAGCATGCCAAAGCGAACCAAGCTAAGATAGACTGATTTTTGTATTTTGTTCCTAGTCAGTTTGTGGTTTAGTGCAGCAGCTACCACGCTGTTGCTGTGGGAAGCAGCACTCGAGCTTGGAGTTGCTTTGTCATTTTGTTATTGTAACTTAGGTTTTACTTTCCATTATATATCTTTAGGCACTTGGTGGGATCCTTGGATCCAACGTTTGTGGTTCAAATTGTTATATGGCTCTCAATTTTAACAATCTTGTTTCTTGCTTTTTCCTTGTTTGAATTATTAGCTTCTTGTGTGCTTCTTATTCCATAGATGCCTGAGAACCCAACTGAAAACGTAAGCTCGGTCCTTTGTATTATCTCAAGCAATTTGGATCGATGCCGCATGTATGCTGTGCAGGAATCTGATACGACGTTCAAGTAATGTAGTCCGCATATTTTTTAGAAGGAAATATAATGACTTTTATTTTGTTACCAAGTTTTTAATTAAGATATCACAAGTGTATGATTAATTAATAATAATATAACATATATATATAGCGCTTAATTTAAAAATTATATCATGATTTATAATAATTATACATATAGTGATATCATTAACAAAATGATATTCTTATTAAATTTTAATTAAAAAATAACATAATAAAGATATAAAGAATTCTACATATTTGTAAACCCAACGACCGGCATATGATAATTTTCGTTGGCCAAAAGAAAGATACGATCATTCTCCTCTTCTTTTCGCCGTCTCAGACTGGTTTTTCGTCATCAGTTATGTTAAATGCATGCTTATTCAAGAGTCGGCATTAAATCCTTCATTTCCTGTAATTTTCTCAGTCTCACTGCCCTAAATAAGGTGAAAAGACATTGCTACTGAAAATCAGTTGAAACAATGACATTGATATTGTGGATTGTCACTGTAAGAGAATGTGTATATGTACCTAATCGATCGGATTTTCTTGGGAGTTCCTCTCTCAGTACTGGGAGGGAAAATGACACCGTTCTGTGTGTGGATGTGGGCCGTCAGAGTCATCTTCTGCTTAATACATCATGTTACGTGCTTCCAACTTCTCTCTTAAAAAATAAGAGAGATTAATTATATTTTTATTGAAAACATTAAGAGTTGTTATAAAAATAAAATAAAATAAATATTAATTAGATACAATGAAAAATAATTAAAAAAAACGTCAATTATTACTGTCAGTTGATGCACTAAAATATTCCTTAATCAAGGCCGCGTCTGTCCAACATAGCCATTCCTTTTTGCCTCTGATATTCTCTATTCCCATGCCCTCTCCAACAAGCTTATACTTGTGTGCACGAGAATAGAGCGTGGGCAGAGTTCTCATCCATATTACATCTTGGACAATGACAGTTATCTACAAGCTCGTTCTGTGAATGATTAGCTGTTCCGCTTCATTAAACGTTCTCCGAACCAGTTCTATACTCCATCTCCCATCTGCTATTAAGAGGTTCTTCACTGTCATGCCCTCATCTCCCTCTTTACAGTGGCTACTTACCATGAAACAATGTTCGTTAGGAAGCCAGGGGTTCCTCCAAACGCTGATGCTTTCACTGTTCCTATCCTCCACCTCATCCCATGTTTCAGAAGATCCTGAGAATGTAAGATATTTCTACATGTGAAGTTCCGGTTGGATCTCATTTGAGCTGATGAAAAGTTCCGTTGAGAAAAATATTTAACGATAACTTTTTAAGAAAGAATAATAGGTGAAGTGCCAAATTCCAATGGCCTAGATTATTACTACAGAAAAAAAAAAAAAAACTACAAATTTCTACTGCAGTGGATGCAGCCCATATTTTGACATGATCCTCTGAATTCAATATAACAACCGCATAAAAGCAAGCTAAGAGTGAAGAGTGAAAGTTGGATTTTATTTAATCCCATGTCAATAAATAAACATCCTCCAACTTGAGCTTTAAATTTTACTCTTTTTATGTAATAATTGTTCTTTATAATTTTAAGTTAAGTTCGTAATTTAACTCATAATGATATATTATTATGAGATAAAATAGCTATTAATCTTAAGAGACAACTTAATTATATGATCATTCTTTGTTTTTATTCTAAATTTGCACAGATTTCATCTAAAACTAAAAGGCATATTGCAAAATTTAGGCTAAAATGCACATAACTTCCTTAAACTTTGGGCCATGTACAGAGAACCTCCTTAAACTTTAAAATTAGACCATAAACCCTCAAACTTTTATTTTTGTGCAAACAACCCTTATTTTAAATTACTAACCAGAAAGTGACAAATCTGACAAATAAAGACACCTGGAATGACATGTGAATATGAATTGGCTTTTTTCTTATATAAAAAATAAGCACAGCTCGCTATTTTGAAGGGTAAAAAGGAAATTGTAGATTATTTACCCAAAACGCATATTTCCGTTTATTTTAAATGTAAAAAATTGATTGATTGTAATCATCAGTTTTAGATCAGCAGCATCATATACCCTTTAGCTATTATAGGTTGATTGATTTGAATGGTATGTATATTGAGTTGGTGACTCATAAGCTAAAATGCATGTATCTGTCAAATATGGTTAAAATTGAACCTTTCAGTTTATTTTCCTTTTGGCATGTGTGGCTAAATGGTATGATCATGTTAGTGGGTTCCACAAGTAATAGTGCTCAACGTGTGTCTTGATTAGTAGGGGAATGTGGCTATGGATTTTATTTATTTTTAGTGTGCAAATATCTTAATTAAAAAATCTTTTGGTATTGTTAAAGAAAAAAATTTGTGTTAAAATTTTTTTCATAATTTCTGCTAGTCATTTTTTGTCAACTTTGAGAAAGTTGAAGTCAATAAAGAGATGACAGTTCTTACATATCTTAATTTGTATTATTTTTACATTTTTTGTGTGATTTCTTAATATGGAAATTGTACATTAACCAAAGAAATAGTAAGGATAGAACTATTGATTTAATTGTGCATAGAACATTTTGGCGCATTGAAAAGTGATGTTAGTTGAGTGTTTTATTATTGTACATGCCAAATTATTGAGTGCAAATTTTATTAGAAGATGTATGACTCTATTTTAGTTTTTATTAATAGGTTTTCGAAAATGACTCACTCTATCTTCGAACAAAATTGCATATCCTTTTTGTGTGGCTAAACTATTCTTTAAAAAAATTAAGTGCTTGTTGTCATGAGAGATTACTAATTTTATCATTCTATAGAAATAAGTATCTATTCCTTGCTCTTTTTTTTTTTTTTTTCTAACTTTTCAAGATTTTGGAAATGGTCTTAGTGACCTTAGAGGTTTGGTATGGAGGGAGACTTGTGAACTCTCCATTCATGGCATACGTGGGAGGAAAAAACAATAACATTTGACAACTTTGACATCAGAAGATTATATGGACCAATATTATAATAAGGAGTCTTTCATGAAAGTTTGTACATCAGCCATATGTCTAGTTCTAAGTAAGGAGCATTGGCCACTATCTATTGTGGTCCCCCCACAATCACCAAGTATAATAGGCCCGCAAATAGGCCCAAAAAGGTTAGAAAGAGGGCTTTAGACAAACCTCAAAACCCAATTAAACTTAGTAAAAAGGGATCCACCACAAAGTGTGGTAATTGTGGGGCATTTGGTCACAATACCCATGACTGCAAGGCTTTGAGTAACCCTTAGTGGAAGGTGTCTAAGAAGAAGCCAAAGAAGATTGCCCCACATATTTTTAGTCAAGCACAAGAAACCTTTATGGTTAGTTTTTTCAACATTTTACAATTTATTCTCAATGTACTTTATAAGAGACTTAAATATTTACTTGTCAATCATGCAGGAAAACCAGCCTCCACCAACCCCAGCCTTGCAATCATCTCATCCACATTAGTTACAAAGGTGTTTACTGAGTGAAGGTGCAAGGGTTTACTAGGTTCAGTCCTAGTAAATAGTTTTAGTGCTGTGAAAACATATTTAATTTTTACTACAACAATAAACTTATTTTCAATTTCATCTTTTATGACCAGGGAATATAAATTTTGTGTTTCCATGGTTGCTACCATGTTCTTATGTCTTTTTCATAAAAGAACAAAAAATTCGCTATAGTTAACGCTATGTTTATTTTGCAACAACTAGATGAAAGTTATGTTCAAAAGCAATTCTTATTTGTAACAAGAATTGTATAAATTTATGAGCTACTATTTTTTTTACAAGTTGTATCATGATTGTTTACAACACTTGATTATAGTTATATTTTCCCTATGTTACCTAGTAGCTGTAAATATTACAGTAGATACATACACTTATCATGGCTATAATATTAAATTTTATATTTTGTATTTTTAGAGCATTGAAGCTATTGTAGTGGAATTATGATATAATATGCACTATAACCAGTGAAGTGGAATGGGTTGAGAAGTAAGGTAGTATTGTCAATTTTTTTTTTCTCCTTTATCACTATCTTATTTTATTTTATTTGTAAAGTCATAACAACACATTCACTGCAATATTCTTTCTGGAATTTATTCTCCCTTTTTTCTCCATTCTCAACGTTTACGACAAAACAGCTCTTTTTTTTTTTCCAAAGAATTTTCTGCACATATAAGTTGAAACCAATATATATATATATATATATATATATATATATATATATATATATAAACTGTTATAATCATAATTAATACTCACAATTGGTATTTTTTTTTATAACAATACATTTTGTAAAATTAAGAAAAAACTTATTTACATACAAATGTCAATTTAATAAGATTTATATTAAATGTAATCAGTATATATGTAATACAAAAGTGGTAAGCCGTGTAGGACAAAAGTATATATAATATGGATTAATTAATTCAAGAACCTCATATTTAAAGTGGAACGCATTTTAATTTGTGAATTCAGCCCCTCCTAGGTATATTGCCTACTAAAGGTCATTAATTTGCCATTAGTTAGCCCTGCTTCTCGCCTATATTATTTTAAAAGATTTTATTCTAGCGTTATTTACATTTTAATAAATAAATAATTTTAGCTTAAAAATTTTAATTTTTAACTCAATTATAATTTAAAATTAAAATACATATCTTTCATCAATAAAATAAATTAAATAACGTGATAACATATTAATAACAATAATACTAAGTATTTCTTCAATGAATTGATAAAAAGTAAAGTCAATAAACATAACTTCAATTGATAAGATGGAATTGCATTTTGAATTAGAATTTTATTATGGTATACTATGCATCTAACTGCGAGGGGTCTAGTTTTTCATAGTTTCTTCACAAAGAAATAATTATGGTTAATCTAAAAATTACCATAAATATAATTAATATTTTTTTTTTAATTTTCGTGTCAATAAATTCTCCACGGAGAATTTCATATTTGTAAAGTGATGAAGGACCTGTAAGGATATTACAATGGAAAAGGAAATAATAGTTTGTTTATAGAGATATTATCAATGTCAATAATATTGGCCACTCATTTTATTTCAAGAACAAATTCCTGTTGAAATATATGCAAATGGCCACTTACAAATCTTGGCATGAAATTCTCAGATTTTATTCTTACAAAAGTAATAATGGAAACCCTCCATTTTCTTCATTTATCTAATTAATTCCCTTGGCAGGATAAAGGGATCTAACAACTTTTAACTGAATTTGAAGGAAAATAACATAAAACAGAGTGTCCCCTTTATGATCCAGACTCCTATTTTCTTTCCTCTTCAAATGCATGTGTCACTGTGCAATTATTATAAAAAATTTAAAGTCATATGAGTCATATATATATATATATATATATATATATATATATGTATGTATGTATGTATGTATGTATGTATATAAGAAAAACAGCGCTGTCCCGTTTTTATAAAACCCACTCCCTTTTTTTCCCTCACCAATTGTACAGGCTAAATGGGCTAAAAGAGTAACAAGTATCTAATATATATATATATATATATATATATAATCCACACATAAAATTAATACTGCCCGTCCCTAGTTATTTTGAAGAATAATATATATTTGAAGAGTAGAATCATTAAGATGTGATGGTGGAAGTAGCATAATACCAAAAAAGGAAAGAGGGTAAATGGGCTAAAAGGGCATATTAATTTCTGAGTGGTGACCAAAAGAAAAGAATCACTTTTTCTCACATGAAAAGATGCAAATTGAAAACTCATCGGTCTATATATATCACATTTCACAACTACACTGCATCCATCCCTCATTAACCTACATATATATTTGAATTATACGACAGAGTCAGAAAGCAACAGGAGGAGAGGGAAATGCAGCCAAGAATGACTTGCCGGCGGCATTTCTGATTAATAGTTTTCCGGCAAGTCCGTTCTTGGCTTCGTTTGCCTCTCTTCTTCTCCTGTCACCCTCTATTTACCACTCCACAATATATAATTGCTAAAGGAATCCTATATGTATGTGTGTGAGACTGCGTGTGTGTGTATATATATATTCTTTTGTGGGTTCGCTGCTTGAGGTTGAGTTTCTGTCTACTATATATAACTGTTGCATGTATTTCCAGACAGAAGATTTAGTATTGAGGCATTGCTCATTATATTTGTGGCTTGGTGCAGAGAGTATATCCAGACACATGAATCCATTGATTAAAATACTCTCAGGCTATATATAGCTTCTTCACTTTTACGCCCCTCCACTATATCTATATATATATATATATATATATATATATATATATATATATTTCTGTTTCTGTTGTAGTGGTACACTTTGATCTTACGTTTTAATTTACACTTGTGTGCTAATTGCATCAGTCACCGTTGCTGCATATATAATTCACCATAATGACTTTATCCTCTCTCTCTCTCTAGATTCAAAGCGATTTGTATAAGATGAACATAATAGAATTGAAAATTATATATATATATATAATGGTGGCTGAAGGTAATTAAAAGGCGGCGCATTAATAAGATGATTAAAGACAATATAAAAATGTGTGCATTAATTAAGGGAATACACTGACTTCATGTATAAAAATGAGTGTGTGCTCTGTGAGTGTAGCAATTGAGCAAAAAGTGATGAGTTGTGCGAGTGTGAGGTACTGTAAGTGTATGATAACAATCCAGATTTTCTATATTTATTAAGAAATATATGAATTTAACTGTTAATATTAAAGGAAATATATGATTTGATAATTTAGATTAAAGTTAGAGACAGCACATGGTCAAAAATTTTAAATTTTGATCAAATATGATTCAAAATTTTTAATCTAACAGTTCCAACCTTAGAAACTACGCAATTTACCTGTCAATAACTCTAGAAATCCTATTCAATATAGAAGATAGTGTAGTGTGAGTGATGTGAGGTGTGAGAGAGGAAGTTTGCCAAATAAAATAATGAGTATTATAATTTTGCTTGAAAAATAAAATTAGTTTTTCTGCTTGGTCCCTATATTTGCCTCTTCAAATTTACCATATATATATATATATATATTTGCTTCAAGCTCATATAGAAAGAGTTTCTTCGGCTACTGCACAATCATATGATCACAGTCACAGATTATAATAAAGATTAAAGTGCCGTAGAAAGCCTGTCACACAAAAGTGCGTGGTTTAACTTCAATTTCTTCAAGATTTTAATTACTCTATTAGTTTTCAATTAACAATTGCATTCTAGTTAAGTTTAATGTAAAAAATACTATTTCGGTCCTCTACTTTTATAAACTCTCAAAATAATCCTCTACTTTTAAACTTTGTCTCATTTTAGTCCTCTATGAATTGAAAATATCAACATGATCATCCACTTTTTAAGATTTAACTCAACCTAATCCTTCACCTTTAAACTTAATCTCAAGGGACTACTTTGGGTCAAATCGTAAAAATTTAAAATAAAGAACTATTTTGAGACTTTTAATTCATGGAAGACCAAAATAAGACTAAATCCAAAAGTGAAAGATCATCTTAAAATTTTTAATTTATGAATGACCAAGATAAAATTAAGTTCAAGTGGAACTTCATAATGATATTTTTCTCTAAGTTAAATGAAAAGAGCGATGATAGTGTATTAGAGCACACTGTATACTCACATAATTAAATATGAAATAATATTTTGGCCATTGTGTTATATTTATTTACTACAATTAATACTCATTAGTTACCAAAAAAATTTAATCGTATATAACTAATAATTATTAGATAAATTAATATATTAAATAAACAAAAATAATATCTAATAGAATAATATTTTATATATAATAATTATTGTCTTATAATTAAAGTTTATGAAATACTCAAACTCATTATCATCAATATTCTAATGCAAAATTGTTCATAAGATAAGACTGATACATTAAGGTATTATTTTTTGATCAATTTCCCAAGAAAAGTATCCAGCTTGCAGGTAAATAAACTTAAAGGCTTAAAGCATTTCAACGACACAATTAGATATCCATTGGGTAAAGCACTAAATCGCCACCGATCAAGATTCTATATATATATATATATAACCCAAGTTGAAAACATAATCATTTATGCATCGAAATTAAATTAATTAAAGATTAAAGGCATGTTGGAGCAAAAAGTTGGAATAATAGACTTAATCACATGACTTTACTATAAATGGAAAACGCTCTTATCAAATATGATACCAAACATTTTTTTTTTCTCTTGTGAAGAGTTTGTGTTGACTAGTTTCTAAAAATAAATAGATAATATCAAACCACCAGTATCATCATGTGCACAAAAAAAAGTTATTTTTTATTTTTCAACATAATAGAAAATAAAGATATTTTTCTATCTCTATATTTATATTCTAGTAGGTGATGATAATGTGATATATTCAATTTCCACTCCTTTCTCCATTGAAAGTAAAATCCTCATACGTATCCGGGCCCATTAACTAGAAAAAATTTGCATGGCTGTGAAAATCATGGTAGAATCAATCGTGCAAAAGAGTTTTATCCCGTTTTTTTTTTCAAATGTTGAGATGACGCTGGTTAGACCGGGACTTAACCATGGTTGTTAAAAATCATGGTTAAACTATGGCTTAACCATGATTGTTAAAAACTATGGTTAACAATATTATTAAAATTGCGATTCTATGCAGATTTGTTTTGGATGGTTAAACTCATAATGTAAACTTATAACGTAAAATCGTACGAGTTTATTTATAATAATAATTAACTATTGAAATATATAATTATATCATTAAAATTAATATTTTAAAATTCAAACTAATTTTTGAATTGGTGAAGGTAATTATTAATGGTCTATTAGTATGACTATGGTTAAAATGGTGATAACTAAACATAAATATTTTTTTAATATTATATATAAAAATTTAAATACGATAGATATTAATAAACAAATACTAATAATTTGAAATTTGAATTAAAATTATTTATACAATTATAAATATAACTATTAAAGATTATTTTGTTAAAACAAATAAATTAACAATATATTAATTTCATATTATTTTTGGATAAAATATCATATTATAAATATTTAAAAAATAAAAAATTTTAATATAATAATATTTAAATAATTTAGATTAAAACACAAAATAGAGATCTTTTTAAATAAATTTAAAATAAAATTTCAAAAAATAGGTGCAACAAATTATATGATACTAGTTACGTGCAAATAGACATTTTTCTTTGTGTGTATGCTCAAATCGTCTAAGTTTTACTCTTTTTGAAACTATAAGAAGATGAAAAGCAAATATATATATAACATTGCATATGTATTTATGAAAATAGTGTTGGATAAGTGGTGCCACATCCATGCAGTGAAAGGGGGTGCCCGTGTTTGAGATGTGGAACTGACACTTTTTGAAACTATAAAAAGATGATGAGCAAATATATATAAAACATTGCATATATATACATGAGAGTGGTGTTGGATCAGTGGAATAACCTGTTGTAGTAACAAGTGGTGCCTGTGTTCGAGATATGAAATTGACACTTTTTGAAACTATAAAAGGTTTAAGAGTAAATATATAAAATGTTGCTTATATATACTTGAGAATGGTGTTGGATCAGTGGAATAACGTGCTGCAGCCAACGATGGTGCTGGGTTTGGGATGTGGACAACTCGCTCTCTGAGTTAAGAACCAAGTCGACTTGATTTTCTCTCCTGAAAACGCAAACTCGACGAGTTTTGACAACTTTGATGGTTAAGGCATTCTATAACGGTTGTTGTATCATAACTAAATGTTTTAATAACGTTTTAATGGTGGTTTTAACTAGTGTCAATAGATTTTTTATTTAAATCATACCTCATATAGATCACTTAGTTTTTTCCCCAGTCATAGAAACCTGTACTTTCATAAAAAAAAACTCCTAGCAACTTTGAAATTCAACCAATAACCATTGTTTTATTCCAACATGAGAATAATTATCCATCCACAACAATTTCTAACTAACAGAATATGATTACATATAGATATTCTCCAAATACATACTAACATACTCAGAGTTAATCTAAACTACTTATTAAAGGTACTTGAATGCGAAGAATGAGTTGCATCACCTGATGGTACTGTCCACTATTACAATTACTTGGTACCTAAATTTGAAATAAAAAAGTAAGGGGTAATAATATAACAAAGACTAAGATACATGAAATTAAAATTCAACTAGACAAAGTCCTAAAAATTACTCTTGTATTTTGTAACTTAGCAAGCTCAAGTGGCACTTGACTATGGAAACTCTGAAGAAGGAAAGTCATCCTTGCTTCCAATTGTTGTGTCTGGGCATCTCTTTTTCTATCATTTTCTGCTTAAGCATTGCCACTTCACTCTACAACTCATTGTAGGAAGGAGCAAAGGATGAACTATCATATCCACTTCCACAACATCCAAATATTTGAGTTGGACAAACACCCAAGTCAAACCCATGCATTCAACCATGGTGCTCTCATGTTCCCAATGCTCAAGCTAATGAATTGTTAATTGAAATTTCCTATGATGAAAGGTTTGTTCCTCAATTCCAACAAATTTTTCCTACAAATTCAAACAAAAAGAAATAAATCAACTAAAGAACAAATCATTTCAACAAGAGATTAAGTTAACACCTTAGTTCCATATAATTCAAGCACTCACACTAACAACTCTCACCTCCTTGTTTACAAACAATCCATTGGAATGCTTATGGACTACAGTCCAAAAATCTCCTTTTGTAATTAGCCACCACACTTTGCTTCCTACAAATTTAAAGATAGATGTAATGTATCTTAAATTACAACCTAAGTTATGTTGTGTTATTCATCAAAATGGCTATACCATCTCAGTTTTCTTTCATGCAAGGTTTTTAGATCTACTAGTGTGTGTTCATTTAATTCTGTTTATCCTTTTTAGCAATTTCCTAGTGATTGAATGGAACTTATTAGTATAATCAGCTAAGATTATATGTAACTCTAAAAATAGTATGTTATCACTTGAGTTTTTTTTAGAAAGTCTATAATATATGAAAGTTGCCTCTTAATTCTTCTCTATATTATCTAGGACTTCTTAAAATAATTATTCCTAAGTGTGAGTCTCATCATTCTTATATAAGTCACATTGTGCACTTTTCCATTTACTTCCAATAGATTGTAATACATATCTCTTGTGGATATCATGATTGAGTGCAAATTTAGTCATAAAGATAAAATATAAAGGTCAGTGAATGGTACCAAACTGCAATTCAAAAATAAAGAATGTGGTTTTACCTGCATGGTATCTCTATACATCTAGTTTTTATGCTTAGAAGGGACAAGCCACCAATCCCTATAGCTGATTGGAAATGGGCCAAAATCCTTGCCAACAGTGCCCAAGAAAACACCAAGTAGCCTACCTTCATCTCCAATCACTTGGTGATTGTCATTGAATAGGACTATAATCCTATGCCCACTTAATGATCAAGTACACACTTTTCCTTTATTATCTATTAATGGAATATTAGTAAGGCATTAAAGTTACACAACTTAGCACACCTATGCAAAAATGTTAATTTACATACGAATAACATCAACAATCCAAGATTGTCTTCGATGTCGTCATAGGGGGAGTTCACGCCCTTTAAGTTCATGATCTTTAAGTTGTTTAGATTGTAGATTGACTTCTTTAGCCAACATGTTATCAGTATGAACATATGGTAAGACAACATGAATGTCAAGTCTTGAAAATTTTGATGGGCTAGGTGTGAACACTACAATTTGTCTAGACAATTTTAAAAAATAGCAATAATTAAGGGATTCCTAGATAACTTAATTCACAAGAATAATAAAGAAAATAAAAAATAAAAAATAGAAATAATGTAAAAGAAAGGGGAGAGTTAATTGAAATTTTGAAAAAAGAAAAAGGAAGAAAAATGGAAATTTAGACTAATAAAATATAAAATAAAAAGGGCAAGCAATTCAACTGGAATTTGGGCCTAGAAAAAAATGAAAAGATATTAATAGGCTTAGAAAATTAAATAAATTAAAAGGTAAAAAAATAAGGGACATATGGAAGGTTAGGATGGCATTTAAAAATAAGATAATGAAAAAAGAAGAAAGTGTTAGGAAAGGAAGGGGGCATGTGTAGAAAGAGCTAAAATGGGAAATAAAAATATCTCTAATCTAGGATACATGGAGGGTCAAGATTACACCTGAAAATGGGATAATAAAATATGGAAATAAAAAAAAAACATGAAGAAAAATGGGAGGGGAACATGTGAAAGAGAAAAAGCAAGAGGAGATGTGAGTTGGCAAAAGAATAGAAGAGTCTAGAGAGAGCTAAGTCATCTGAATTTGTAGAATTTTGGAGCAAAAACTTGTGGAGAAGGTTGAGAAAAGGAGAGGAAAAGGCTAAAGAAAGGAGAGAAAGAAAGGAAGAGGAGGTTGAAGAGTTGAAGCCAAGAGACTAAGGGAAGAAGGTAACTTTTGACCACCATTTTCCTACATTCTCATGTAGCAATTGTAGTGCTGAAATTAGGGTCCCTTTAACCTCTTTTAATGGTGATTAATTGCTGGAAATTTGATGGGTATTTATCCCATAGTGTGGTGTGTTCATCATAGTAAAGAGTGGATGCAATGTGGTGTGTGTAATGCTTGATAAGTAAGGTTGTTTGCTATGTTTTTTTAGGCTGTAAAATCTAATGAAGAGTCACATTTTTCTGGTGTTTGTTCCCCTTTTATTGGCTGCCAAATAAGGTGAACATGTGCTTTGATTAGTCTTTATTATATGCTGAAAAATTGTGGAGTGTTTAAATTATGTTACTAAGGTGTTTAAGAAAAATGTCTTTGATGAATTTGGCGGAGAACCATAGTTTTGTTTTATTTCTATGGATTAAGGTTGCAAATCTAATGTCTATTAGTAAAGATTATGTGCTAAAAATATTATGTGTTCTTTTTCTCTTGTGTGGTGTGTTTATCACACTAAAATTTGACTCAATGTGGTGTGTATATTGTTAGTCTTATATGGAGTTTTCTTGCTAAAATTTTGATGATAGAGATGTTGATCTTTAATGGAGTTTTGATGTAGTTTTCCTCTTTAATGATTGCTAAACGTTGTTGACATTAATCTCAAGTTGGTCTTTTTTATGTGCTAAAAATTGTGAGGTGTTTAGGATATGTTACTGAGGTGTTTGATGAAGTATCATTGAGGTATTTCATAGGAGTTTTTCTGCACCTTAGCTTCATCTTTTTCCTATGAGTTGTGCATCAATTTTGTGTCCAATAAGAATGATTAGGCTACCTTTCCTACTCTGAAAAGTTCAGCTTACTTTATGCTTCATTTAGGGTGCCTTATGCTATCAATTTTATGTCTAAATGTTGCCTAATTGTTGTGGTTTATATGCTGGAATGTTTGGTATGTTATTGAGTATGTTTGCAACCTATTTGTTAAGTAATTAATGGAGTTGTAAATATGTTAATAGGTGCTGGAGGTTTAGGTGTTTATCCTTGCATGCTGATGCTAATCCCTTGCACTTGAATCCTTTCTTTGGTTACAAAAGTTAGGTTAAATATAGGTTTGCTTAACTCATTTATTTTGTTCCTTACATTCATTACATAGTCAACTTTTTGTGTTATTCAATGGTGGTTGTGAATGCATGCAAGAACTTGGTGATTCAATTTGGGAATCCATGGATAAGTTGCTCCCAAGTCAAGGTGCAAAGAAACACATAAGTGAGGATGACATGTTGATGGCAAGCTAGTAAGACTAATTGGTTTAGTTTATTCAAATTTAATTATAATCGGTGTACTTTTAGAAATTTGTAAATAATATGTAATGATGAGTATCTAGTTGGTCACTAACACACACAAACACACATGCATATTCAATTGGACAATAACACACACACAAACTAATGCATACTTTCATTGATGGTACCATGTGAGATCCAATGCCTCCATAGGCATTATTGCTTTGGTATTGTCATATGAGGTCTAACGCCTCCATAGACATATCCTATAAACATTTATAGTTTCCAACATTATTGTTGCCATATGAGACCAACATTTTTATGAGCACCTAATGATTTACTAAAGGAGTCATGTAAGATTTTACAATTCCATAGGCATTACCCAATATTAGATGTGTACGTTTAAATTACACTTAGGGTTCCAACAGACCATATTTTATTCTAAAAATAAATTTGGGTTTCAATGACCATATCTAATTAATGTTTTTTACAAAAATCTTGAATCTTAAAATAACCAATAAAAATAAAATCAATTCTTCTTAGTAAAAATTCTTTTGTCAATTTAGAAAAACAAATAAAAATGTTTTTTCATGGAATATTTTCAAATAAAGTCTTGAGTTCAAAGTTTCTTTATCTTTTTTCAAAGTTCGTTTCGTTGATAATTAAAAAATAAAAAAAAATTTCACTTTTTTCTATAGATATTTCAATTTAAGTGCCGACAACTCATGCTTTCCAAATTTAGAAAATTCAAATGAAGAGAGCAAATGAAGGGAAATTAAGTCAATTTCGTAAATTTAGAACACAACTACTTTTAATAAATCATTTTATTTATGAAAATAATTTGATTTCACCTATCTTTGTTTTTTTCTTTTTCACAAAATAAAAAATACCAACCTACTGACACACCTTTCAAAATGACTATATGGACTTTAATCCTCCTCACAGGGAACGTAAGCTCTAGGCTCTCATCCTAGGTCAAGTTCACCTATAGTAAATATGCATTTTTTTCTCTGTTTACGTTAATTTCATGTTATTTTTCTTTGTTATTTTTGTGCGTGTTTAATGTTGGCAATTTTATAAAAATTTGAGGTCATATCCTTTACTTTACTTAACTAACACCTTCGCCACTCTCAAATAAATTCTAGAACTTATTTTTGGTTTTGTAGACCACCTTTTGTTTTCATTTGGTTTTCCAAAATTTTACATTTAAAAATTTTAGTGGCGACTCCACTAAATTGATTTTCAAAATTTCTTTTGGAAATCAATTTACACATATTTTATTCTCCCTCCACCGCATTAGTTATGACATAGGTAAATTAGTCATAGGATTTTCACTACTATTTTGCTATTGTAAGAACCACCACCTCTGCTCACTTTACACTTCTTGAGGTACCTGTTCATTTTTAAAATCTCTTATTTGTGAGGATAAGAAAAACATGGGTCTACTTGTAAGCCACATCAATATTCATGGCTAAAGTAATATACAAAACACATGAATTTACATATATGCCAAATCAATATGTATAGTTAAAGCAATATTCACAAAGCATAAGCAATAATATTGAAAACACTACCTAGATAAGTGTAAGTTTGCTTTAAACTCTAGAAATATAATTTCTAAGTGTTGAAGTTGGAATCACTTACTATGATAAGTAACAACCTCATCTTCATCACCTAAATCATACAGGTCACAAGGCTTTAGATGGACAACCAAACTCATATACTTATTGTCATGACTCTAACCAAAAGAATGTGACTGGCATAGGGAGCAAGGCATCCCTTACCCTCGTAACCTTAACTGACGTATCCAAAATCAGACATTTACTCAACATGCAGAATCTTCATAAGCTAAAATTGAACAAAATACCCACAGATACATTTACAAAAAATAATCAATCATATCTAAATGCTTGGGATATTCATAATAATGGCTTCAGGCCTTAAACAGAGTATTATAATAGTGACATCATACCCAATTATATCATAATACAGATTGTAGTGCACTATGGCTAATGTCTACTAATGTTAGCTATAAGGTCCTATTTATATGCATTCCCAAAAATTTCTTTAACATATGCAAATTTGTAATCAAATGTTGGGGGTTTCAAAAAATTCATAACCAAACTTTTCCATAAAGATAGATAAAAGTATCCAGAATTCATAATCCTAGTACATTGCGTATGCAGAATCAAACATTTTTATAACCAATGAACTAAATATTTCATGAATGTAAAATACCATAGATCAAAATGCAAATAGGAAGATTCAAAAGTTCATAAATATTTTAGCCCTGAAAACTCAAAATCAAGCAAATTTAGAAATGCAGAGTATTCAATTCACCAATCTAGACATTTTAAAGTTTACAGAGTCAGGAAATGACATTCATAATTTCATAATTTCATAAGTCTACCCCAGCATAAGGAGATGAAGAAAATATTTTTCCAAATATGATATCATAAAATAGAAACCTTGCATAATTAGGATTATCTACTCAGCTGGCCAAAGCCTACACAATTCACTTCCTTAACTGTAGAGTAATATACAACTTCTATGACTCCAAACACAAATGATAGACCTTTAATATCTATGCTAAGAAACATCTTAACTTAAATAAATTTTAACAAATTTCCACGATGAGTTGGCATTGAAAATCCAATGCGGTACTTTATTTCTTTTCTCTAAGGTCACTGTTATTCTTCCTGATGATTTTAATGGTCTTAATTAATACATATATTCACATATACAACAAGAATACTTGGTCATTTAAATAATCCATAAACTTACAGTTTTCATCCTTACCAATAGCCAACTTAATTAACTTATACTAAAAATATCCAATGTCTTTAATAATACTCATATGCCTATAAGTTCCCATAATTTCCATCAACTTGACCTTTTATTTCTTGTATTGTATTCAACATAAGTCATTGATGTTTCTTCTTATGAAAATGAGATTAAACACACTTTTCAATCATAATTATCTTAATAGCAAATTCCAATACCATACTAGTCCACAAATAGCTCAATAATTGCCTCTTTTAACACTTAAGTTATCCAATATTACCCATCGGGTCAAACAATAACCAAAGTAATTTATTCAATAATTATAATTACTTTCAATGCACTTTCATTCAACAGGCTTCTTCCAATCAACAATTAAATCTAAAATAACTTGAGAAAAATTCCCAAGTGACTTACCACTCCAAACGATAACTTCTAACAACTTAACTTCTTATCCTTGAGGTCCAATAACACTAGGGAATCAAGAAATCTCCATATATCATCACTTGACACACTTCAACTCTTATCAAGAAAAGAGGGGTTTTTAATTAAGCAATCCAATAATCAAATTGACACTTGAGGAGTGTTAAATACTTACTTAAAACCAAAACCCCCAAGGAAGTTTTGTATAACTCCTTCAAATTAAGCTCCGATTGCACATTCTGAATCATTGTTCATGCAACTTGCCCAGAATGAAATCTTCCTAAAATTAGAGACAAGAACTTGAAATCATGAGTTGGGATTAAGGAAGAAGTGCATGAAATACATAGTAAAAGTAAAGCCTAACTTGGTTTGAACATATTTCACCTAAATCATGCTAATTTTGAATTATGTTCACTATTCATGTGATTTTTGGACAGCCAAGAAAGGAACTTCAAATTCAAATGATTTAACAGAATTAAGCTCAGAAATCATGAGAGAATGGTTTGAAATTCATAGTAGAACAAAACCCCCATAAAAAACATAAGAGAAACCATAAATCAAGCTTGAATTCATCTTCTTATTGCGTTTAACATTGGGGTTTTTGTTGGACAGAGTTCTCATTGGAAACTATTAACCCTAAGGTACAATGTTATAAGTTTTGATGATGAAAAATATGTAACAAATGAGTTAGACATATAGTATCAACATGTGCTTAATTGATCCCTTATATGAGATATACTTGCTCATTTTATATCCAATAAGCTCTAATATTATAAACAATTAAAATTGGATATATATATATATATATATATATATTTATAGGAATCTCATATGCATGGTAAAAAATATTTATATTATACTTATTGTTATTAAAATATGCATATTGGGACATATGAATTTGACCAAGTATGTAGTTTGTAAGTTGCACTAACTATCATGGACTTATTATTATTTTGTTAAATTCAATTAGACTTACATTTATTGGCCTAATATATTTTGGTCCTCAAAATATAAGTTTGGGTCAAAAAGATAAAGAGATATGAATTTGAATAGTGTTGTTTTTTTGGACCTTGGATCACTTTTTCTTTATCATATCTTACAAATTAAAGGGAATTTCAAAATGAAACCTACATATAAAAATAGACTTAAACATCTTTCTATTCATATATCATATGCTTAAAATAGAGTTGAAATTAAGAAGTTATGATTATCAAAGTTGTAAGGATATTAGACTTCTTCCTGGCCTTTAGTCACATTTTCAAAAATATCTCACCAACCGGTTAGAATTTTTAAATGAGGTTTATTTCATATAAAACTAAACTCATAAAGCTTTCCATTTGTATATCACATGTATAAAATTGATTTAAAATAAAGGAGTTATGAATGTCTCAATTTGTAGCTTTGTACATCAATTTGTTATCTGACCTTTGTCACTCTTTCAATAATATCACATTAACCAGACTAAATTTTGTAATGAAACTTATCAGGATAGAAGATAGACTTAAAAAGATTTTCAGTGATATATAATTGATTTAAAATGAAGCTGAAATGCATGAGCTATAGACATCTAAAATTGTGGCTATGGAATGGAGGATGACTATAAAGTCAACAAATGGAGTTACTTCTAACAATCAAATTGTACTAGTTTGAATTTCTTCTTGGCTCTAACCCATTCTCTTGTGTTTTTTGGGCTATAAATACATGTCTTAAGAGCTCAGAAAACACAAGAACCAAATACTAGAATGTGATCTTTAACTTGTTATTTCATCTTTGAGAGAGAAATAACTATCATTGAGCCACAACTTATATATTCTCTATCATTTAAGTTCCTAGTGCTTTATCTTATATATCTACTTCTTTGGGGGAGTTTGTTTATTTGTATTTCTTTCTTCTTTGAGACAGAAAACATCAAGGAAGTTCCTTGAGGGTGTCAAACAAAAAATGCTTGGGGTTAAGAGGGAGGTTCCCATGGTTATGTTCAAAGAGGTTCCTTAAAGGAGTCAAGCAGCAAGTGTTTGGGATTAGTAAGAGCTTCTTCCTGATATTTGTAGCAGAGGGAGAGGTTTTCCTGGGTAGTTGTAATTGATCATTAAGATAGTGGAAAATCTTAAGAGGTTTCTTGAGAACTGGACATAAGCTTAGGTTTGAGTCAAGCAAGGATAAATTTATGAGTTTGTATTTTCTATCCCTATACTTTTTATATGCTAAATTATCATATTATGCTCCACATTTGTTATTGATATTTGAAGTATTAATATATATATATATATATATCTATATATATATATATATATATATATATGTATACATACTCTAAGCATGAACATAAATCTTTCCTTGGTTGATATAATTATAGTTTTGCTTCATATGCTTCCTAGTAATCTTCATAACAAGTATTTAATTAAGAAATTTCAAAAAGAACCGAAATTTTGTTAAACACCCAATATACCCCCGCCCTTGGGTCTTGGTTACCTTGTTCTAATGGAAATTGCACCTCTCCAGTCACTCTCGCAATGAACAACAACAATAAAGGACAGAAGACTCTTTGCTAATGTGATTCAAGGATGAGGAATGACAGAAATTTGAAAATGATGGAGAGAACTCGCTGATGAGTGTCAATGGGAAAGAAAAAGAAGGTTCAATGGGGTATTTTAGTAATTTTACTTACACAAAGGACACATGGCTGCCAAGGAAAAAAAATTACTTTGATGCACAATGGGAATTTGAACTCAGGTACTCATGGTTGCTTGGGTCTGGCTTAGCTACTTGAGCTAGCCTAAGTTTCATGAAATTTACTATTTGAATTAATATAAGAGCTCTCTTTAATATCCTATTTCCTTAAATAATTAATTTTTTTTATTCTTCCTTAATTAAATTGCTTCTTCCTTCTAATCAATGCAAATATTCATAAAATTATCACTCAAGGATAGAATTATTAAATGAAAAATTCATAATATTACACTTATCCAACTCATTGTCCTCGTAATATTTGTTGATATTTTGAAACTTGGATGTATGGCTCGTCATTTTCATTATCACCTATGTGTATCAATCGTGAGAAGTTGATGAACTTAAATCCTAATTCGTCAGTTATAATCCCTCTAGGATTAGTTGTATTAGCCTACATACTATTGAATAAGGTAACCATGAATTGACTATGATAATTTAAGTCAGTGATGTCTACCAATTTTCTATAATACAACACACCTCCAAAGCTTATCCGACCATCACTATTACTTGATTAGCTTATAGTCTCAAAACCCTTAAAAAAATTCATTATTTTGAGTTTTTAGCTCTTGATCTCGTTCCGTTGTTCTAAATTTGAAATCGTTGACATTAGAATCACTATATCTCCTTGTTGTATCAAGTGGATCCAAGGCATGCATTTTCATATAAACTAAATGGGATCTATTAATATCATCCCTTATCTAGAGTTAATCAATCATAAGTATGTTTTTAAATTACTTAGTAAGGAAACATCATTTATGGGTAAACATGTACCCACACAAGGATAGAACCATCGAATAAATTTTCTATGAACCTTCTTATCAATCATAGTAGAAGACCATGTGTGACTTTGCAATAGTCCTAACATGATCTCTAAATTCCCTATATGTCATATACAAGAAATTATATTAATGGAATTGTATAGGAAAGTACTAATTTCCATATGTACAATCCACTTACAAAAGGAACAGGTCAACTTGTCAAGTTAGCACTTGATGACATGCTTTTAATTTCTTTATAGAAGATAAAGTAAAGTACTTAAAACCACTAATGTGTCTTCCAAGAGCTAGAAATATAGTGTCAACATTGGATGACTCAACATCAGGTTGATCATCTACATGTCTAGGTCAATTGAATATTATCTCAACTCCATCCAAATATCGTGAACAAAAAGTTAAAACCTCTTGAGCCATATAACCTTCAACTATTGAGCCCTCAGGCTAAGCCCTATTATATACGTATGATTTTAACTTACCTAAATACCTATTAAACAAATTATTTATTGGTGAAGGAATGTAATTAAAATGAATGGGAAGCAATTAATCATAAAAAGTAAAAATGTACCGTTCTATAGGGTACATCCATCTTTATTGTATTCGACCTTCAAGCTTTACTTCTTCAACTAGGTGTACAGTCAAATGAACCATGACTGTAAAAAATAAAGCTAGAATAACATCTCCAAATGACACAATGTAAGGATAACCCTATTTTGGAGTTGGTCAATTTCATTCATGCTTAATACATTGTTACATAATATTTTGAAAAGTGCACACAAGTTAATCATAACTACAAATACTCCTTTAGGAACAGCCTTCCTCAGTGTGAAAGGTAGGATGCTCCATATGAACATGGGAGTCATGACTTTTAACCCTTCAATCTTACATTGTTTCAAGTCCATGTACTTAGAAATGTTACTTGAATAACCATATAAAAGGTTAATATTCTTTAAAGTCATAAGAAAAACATCCTTATTTGCATTTGTCAAGGTGAACAAAGCTAAAGAATATCTCCCATTATCATTTGGCCATAGTTCTTGCCTGATGTCCATTTTTGAACGCCTATACTCATTCAACAGAGTGAAAAACACATTGTCACATACATTTTTCCCAATATTCATCACATCAAGATCATGGCATGATAAATGGTCCGTCTAAAAAGAAAGCTAGAAAAATATATTTTTCTTACATCATTGTTGAGTGTCATCATCAATGCCACTAGCTCTTCCAATCTTCCACGAACTTTAACTTCCACGTCTTTCCCAAATACCACATTAACATTTGCAAGCTGCTCTAAAATTTTTGAAACAATAATTGCCTTTGGAGGGCCTTTCCTATCCTTCCTTCCATCAAATTGATTTTAGGCCAATCTAAATTTATGCCCTAGGTTCAAATAAAGACAATGACTTATAAAACACCACCTCTGACTAGAGAAAGTTGAACAAGAGTTAAGTCAAAATTGCAATTGGGACATGTCAAACTAGTGTGGACATTCCATCCAGATAAAGTTTTAAGTCTTAGAAAATCACTAATCCATATCAATCCAACACACATATTGAATTCATCATTTATAAAGAAATCGTATGTTCCTACTCTAACATACTACAAATGGTTGCAGATATTCATCTATATCATTTCTTGGTGTTCTTTTTCCTAAATAATCATTGAAAGAATAAAAGAACTTTGCTTCATACACATCCAGTATAGGTGATTGTAAGGCATTAAACCATTGGCCATGTGCTATAACTTGTACTTAAGTTACCAAAAGGTTTAAAATCATCTATGGCCAAACCTAGGCGCACATTATGTGGATGTAAAATGAGGATTTGCTAGGTCAAATATCTTCCATGCCTCATAATCCTTTTGATGTCTCATCATACCATCATTATTCTTATTTAATACATGTCATCTCATATGCTCAGTAGTTTTAGTAGACATGAACAACCTTTGCAACCGTGGATTCAATGGAAAGTTTCAAGTATCTAAATATTTAGAAGAATTTCAATGCCTAACAAGTCAAGACTTATCCATTTCCTAAAGCAAAAGAAAGAATAACAAAATGGAAAAAAAAAAAAAAAGTCAACAAAATTTGTAACATTTATCTCTTTGGGATATAAAGAGGAAAAAAGTTAATACTAAAAGTTTAGTTTAGATATTTAACAACTCCAGGCTCAATCATAATAATCATTGCAACAATTAGGATGTTGAAGCCCATAATTAGATTCATCAATTTTAATTTCCCAACAATCTATATGAATATATATAAACTTCAACATCTACAAAGGTTATATATAAAAGTTAAATAAATTAAACACATATAACAAATTGCTAATTTAAACCAAATATACAACTCATTTTGATTTAGTTAAATATCACTCATATAAATGTAATAAACTCAACCTAAACAAAAAAACACCATAATAATATTCACAAAACAATATTAATAATAAAATATAATAGTGATACAATAAACAATATTTATATATGCCCCTCAAAGAAAGAAAGGAGAACATAAAAAAATGCGTAATAAGGTCATTCCAATTTTATATATTATTTTAATTTAAAAATAAAGAAACATATATATATATATATATATATATAAAATTAAAACAATAGAATGTCTGATAAAAATTAAAACAACCTTGATTTTCATTAGCTTTCTAACCATATAACCAAAAAATAAAATATAAAATAAAAGAAGTAATGTTAGAAAAAAAACCCCAAAAGAAATAAAGTAAGAAGAATGACTCTCCCCAATTAGAAAATGACTACAAAAGAAACCATTTAAGTACCCAAAACAAGTCAAATGGCAAAAGAGATAAGAACAACTAGCTTGGAGGAGTTAAAGGAAGCAATGCACCATGTTCAACCCTTCTCCAGCGTGCATTGTTGTCGCCAGTGTCATCTAGGGGTGGCTAGAGGTTGCCAACACTGGTTAGATGTCAATAGTAGCTTGGCCATTGCAAGGGGAGGCGTGAGCGCAGTGGGGAGAAGGAAAGAAGGGAAGGTGAAATGATATCAAGGTAAAAAAAATTTTGTTAGGGGATGGGTTAGGGAGAACGCTAAGCCTGCAAAATTTAGCCACAGTTAGCTAAAAAATGTGGATGGGCCACCATTTAAATGTGCCCGAGTTTCTTTTTTTTGTTTCTTTTTACCATGGCCTAACCACAGTTTCCCATAAATTGTGGTTAGGCCACTGGTTTTTTTTTTTAAAAAAAATGTCATGGGCTTTGAACAAAAGATGGCCCAGACCATGTTTTCTATGTTTTCTGTGGCTTAACCATGGTTACACACAAACCTTGGCTAGGCCACACTTAGAAGGTGGCCCAAGACACTTGTTTTCATCTCCACAATTGACAACGGTTTAGGAAAAACCATGGTTAGGACACCATCTAACCACGATTTTTCTTAAACCGTGGTTAGGCTATTTTGTTCTAATTACGATTTTCTTAAACCATGGTTAGTTCATATATTCTAACCATGGTTTTAGAGACTTTGATTAGGCCTTGATTTAACTATGGTTTTATCAACCATGATTAAACCATTGTGGTGACGATGCCTCTTGCTTGTAGTGAATTATTTAGACAATATTTTAATAAATAAATTTGATCACAAATTGAAACACATTAATATTAAATATAATTCTTTAAAATCACAGAAAAAATAAAGTGTTTTAAACCATCAATAATATAATTCAAAAATAAATTTTGGACCTCTTTTTTATTGTTTTCTAATATGTTACTTGAATTGGTTAACACTGTAAAAGATCAATTGTAGCTTTAGCAAGAAAAAAAAAAATCTCTCACCAACACTAATTAATTTGGATGATAGACGCTCCACTTTTTAATTTGGATTTGCTCTTGTGCACAATTTTGGATTGCTAGATCATTGAAGATCTTATAAAGTTACTGTGTTTTTTTTAATAATTTAACAGTCCAAATTGTACACAGCATTGTTGTGCATAGTAGAGAATTTGGATTGCACCACTTTTGGTTTTTGTCTATTCCTTGGTTAGGACTTGGATTCTTAGGCCGTAATAAAGCAGCATGCTGTATAATGTACATGTATCTATACACAAATATAACTAAAATTTCTTTTAGATAAGAATCACAATTCAAAATCAATTTTAAATTATAATTACATCAAAAGTTAATTAAATTATCTCTAAACATTAAATTTTAAGTCAACCATTTCTAAGTTTGCTTTTGAAACAACATATATATATATATATATATATATATATATATACATATGTGTGTGTGTTGTTAAAAAAACAAAATAAACAATGCTATGATCAAAATGGTAAGCCATAAGAAAAAGAGCATATTGATGGTGATAAAGTGTAAGTTTCCATGCTTTTCACGGCATACAACCAAAAAATTAAGAGTTTAGATCGCTCTACTAATCAAGATCACCGTAAATTCTGCAGTAATAAATCTTGATTGTTCAATTATTTGATAACGAATATTGACTGTCATATTAAAATGTTTATTTTTACCGATTTCAGTGAATAAGAGTTAATAATTTCAGTAACTCAACTTTAAAAGTAAACTATTAGCTATTAAATTCTACCGTAGAATCATTAATAGAGGAAATCCACAAGCGAAAATTAAAAAGCCAAGTTTATCAACATGTTTATAAATGCTAAAGTAGATCTCCATAACTGCAATGACTATGAAAGAAGGATATGCATAAGTGGGAGTGAAATCACCAGCATTGCTCTAAATGACCATCCACATTTATGAAATTATAGCATTAGCAAAAAAACCATGCATCCATAGAGATATTAATATAATATATTTCATAATTTTTCTCCCAGGTAGTTAGATGTTATATATCAACTATAGTCAAGAGTTGCAACTTCGGCCACAATGTAATTATTTGTGTTAATGCACAAATAATGCACCATAAAACACTATATTCATTAATTAGTTATTGAACAATGTGATTATTATATATCATTAAATATATAATGATTTTTTCTTATTTTTAATAAATTTATTAGTATAATCATACTTATTAATTACAAATTCTTTTTAAAACTATTAATTATTAAATAAATTATTATATTAAGAAATTATTTAATACAGCTATTTTTAAATTTAACGAAAAAACATAATATTGTCAAAACCATACAATCATATATAACTAAGTAAAAAGCCTTTCTTTTTTAATTTTAACTTCGGGTTAATGACATCGTACGAACTAATATATTCATCACAAGATTTTCATTTGACAGGCTCTTTCCATAGGAAGTTCTTATGAATTTTCTGGGATTTCTAAAGCACTAGCTATAGCTTTCTTCTTCAATTACATGCAGACACCTTAGAGGTGTACAACGACAATATATATTCCAATATTTCATTCCGATTGAAAGTTAAAGCCGTATCAAGCTGATAGTGATGCTACATACAAGATGACCAAAGATGTGTCATTTCATATCTTCTTTTGTTTCAGATTTTAATAGGAAAGGGGAAAAAAAAAAAAAACTTCTGTTGCAAAACAGCAAAAGTAATGTTGAGAATGTCAATATTCTTGCAATTTCATGAGCGATGCACCACTAATTAAAGTGAATACGATTCTGAAGTTTAATCATGTCATTATAATTCGTTTTCAAAATCATATATTTCTCCGCCTTTACCCCATCATTGTTTCAATCAGTGAGGATTTTATTCTTCTGTTTCTTTTCCATTCTAATCATGTTGTTGACTGTTGTAAGAATTAAGAAACTTTGAACCAGATTACTAGTTTTTGCAAGATTTTTGCTTTCTTTTAAAATTTACTTTTTATTATTCTCTGAGTAATTGCTCCGACTATTAAAGCAGAACATTAATTCAGATTTTTGAAACAAAAGCACGGAGAACTATAAAAATGTATGTGCAGAGAAGTTGATAAAAACAAAAAAAAGAAAATTAAACATGGAGACTTTGTATTTTTAACATAATCCTAAATCTTTATTTTATTTTCAGCAAATGTAAATTACGTTTATTGTGGGCCTATAGCATGAACAAGTGCAGAATATAACACAAGTTCAATTTTTACAAAACATTTTGCAAATAAAAATTTTGAGTGCGTTAAATTCGATATAAATGATTACATTGTATTAAAGTAACTTAAAGAAATGATTTAGTTCTGGACAAACTTTAGTTACATCATTGATTGTAATACACAAATATGTAAACATAATTATCTCTAATTTATAGCTAAAAGTAATTTATATAAAATAAAAATTAACTACAATGAATAATATTAATTAATAAGAATATCAATACATCTTTTTATGCTTTGAATTATATAAGGCCTTTGTGACCAAGATTGTCAAACTAATGAGTCAAGGCAAAATTGTTTTCAAAAGGTAAACTCGTAGTATAAAATCATAAGATTTTATCTATAATAAAAAATAATTATTAAAATGTACAATTACATAATTAAAATCAATATTTTAAAATTTAGACTAATAACTAAACTATTGAAGACAATAATTAATAGTTTATTAGTTTGATTATAGTTGAATAAGTGATAATTAAATATATATATATATATATTTTTAATATTTTATATATTTAAATCTAAATATAATAACTATTAATAAACAAATACTAGTAATTTTAAATTTGAATTAAAATGAATTATATAATAATAAATATAATCATTAAATATTATTTTATCAAAACAAGTCAAAAGATAATAATAAAAAATTTTTCAAGTTATGACTAATAAAAAATTTAAAATAAACTTAAAAAAAAAAAAACAATACTAAATATATATAATATATTATAAATGATGAGCATGAAGCTGTTGTTGGTTAAATGGTAATTAAGGTTTGAGTCCAAAGAGATGCATTTTTTTAAACTGTGAAAATGAACTGCAAATATATATAAATATATATAATACACTGCATATATTTAATAAATGCACAGACTTTAGACTTCTTACTGTAGGGCTTGGTTCAATTCTTGAAGCGAACGCAAACACAACACAAAGTTCGTGACCAAATGCTGAATGTCATTTTTTTTGGTGATTTAAACTTAACATATTTTTCAAACTATTCAGATATTTCATTATTGAATCACATTTAGTGAAATAATTATATTTAAGAGCCATTATTCAAAAAGCCATTCGAAATTATGATTATGATGCTCAAATCTTTATAATTAGGGACTTAATTTGATTCCAATATCTGTGCTCTGAAAGTACTTTAGTTCTTCCGCCATTAATGATCGTTCAAAAGGAATAACTTTCCATCTAATTTCCACTAGCATTGCACTGCCTTTTAAGGAACATTATCTTGAGATACTACACTATTCCTGTACATCATATTTATATAGTCAACCCAATTGAGATCTCATTTGTCAATTCTTGTACTATATATTCCCCAAAGGTCAATGGCTTCCTTTAATTTGAACTTTTGGAGGAAACAAATAATTCTATGCATATATTATAAATATCTGCAGTAAAATTTAATTGCAGTTAGCGTCAAAAAAATGACTATTAACCACTTGGTTATAGAGATATTATATATATATTCAGATCACAAGTATTTTACTTCATAAATTTAAGTTCTTAAACAAAAAATCTTTGAATTTCAGAAAATACAAACCTATAGTTCTAAGTGAAATTAGTGTATCAATAACTTCACATAGAATCTCTAACAATTGGAATAACACTAATCTTGCCAGTTAAACATTAATTAGTGAAATTAATCTTCGGAGGTTAGATATCTGTATTTTGAAGTCATATTCTTTTGTATCAATTATGTAATGCGCCAAATTAATTGCCGAAATTTTTTATTTTTTTAAGAAAAGCTATAATTAAATAAATTAAAACTCAGACCAAGCTTAATTATACGATTAACCCAACCCCGAATCTGATTCTGACCTGCCAGTTGATCTGTCCATCAAAACAACACTTCAAGGCTACTGCATAATGCGCCCTTAATGACCCATAATCGCTTGGCTTGATGGCTCATACAACTACTACTTAATTATTGTCCATAATGGCTCCATATATAATAGTTCTTCTTCACATGCATATCAACCAATTCTACATATATATATATAGAGAATTTTTCTTGTAGGATCACCACCGTTTTATGTCAAAATGATCTTATCAATTATTTTTTCTATAAGAACAAATTCTCACAAAATTTTGGTAACCAAACAATAGTAATAGAATCATTCTATTCCCACAACAATGTAGGAAGAAAATATGGGCTCAGTCAACTCTTGCTCTTGTACTGAAAAATCATGACGAAAATATAATAGATTCCAACGAAGGGTCTTCGACCAAAAGAAGAAAAAAAAAACATAATTGATATTTAGCTAGGAATAATTAAGACTGTTCCACTTTCAAACACTGACCTTTCTCTGCTTATAAATAGGCCACATGAGGGTCAAGAGCATATATAGCAAGATATGCTCAAAGTGGCTTGCATGAAGAGGGAGGGAGTAGATTTGAGCCAAGGATGGCTTGCCGGCATGTGCTTCTTGTCTCTCTAGGGTTTTGCTGGCTTGGCATCCTTGGCCAAGTTTGCTCTCTTACCCCCTCCATATCAGACTCTTTTAGAGCTTCAAGCATCACCTCTTTTTGTTCCAGACACAAGCAAGTATATATTTGAACTCTTAACTACTTAGTCATAGAAGTTCTAATGTATTATATCATACAGCATCGTATCCAATATGCAATTTTAAGGATGATCTCGTTTTGCTTGCTTCAGTTCAGGCCTGATATGAGACTTCTGCAAATTTAAAGGATTTATGCATGGTATGGTATGTTTGATCCATTAGTTAGTGTACACAATAGAAAATAATACTTATATATCTTTTTAATTCATTAAGAGTAGACAGATAATATTTCTTCTTACCAACTAACGTACGATTCTTAAAGTTTTAAGCAACATTTTAAAAGTAGAATCTTAACTGTGCATAGCCTATGGATGAGGGGATTTTGTGTTTGAGCTAAAGCGCCCATTAACATCCTTAATACAGAAAGAAATCCAGAATGTGTCATTTGAAAGAAAATAGATAGTACAAGTCACAAGCTATATCTATCATGTATGTATTGGACATGCACATGTATTATGCACAACACAAGTGCGACAGTTCTAAGTTTCAGTGCTAAGAAAATGTCTTGTGCTGTATCGGATGTCCAATGCAAGTGTAATTATTCATACTCCTATAGTATAAGGAGAGAATTTGCTTCTGGGCACGAATGCATAGTCTAGTTTGGTCGCTTAATAAACCTATCTTAGTTGATCTGCTGATTAATTTACAAGTCTCACGCTAGTTTGAAGAAGGAACATGTAATTCAAAACGTCATTGTATATTGAACGTAGGTTTCTGGGAACATGTCGATATCTTCAAATCATCAAGGAAACAGAAATTTACATTGTTTTCACAATTCATTCGTTTGTTTAGACTGTGTGTGCTGGAATCTCCCACTGATGACCAATTCTGGGCTAAGCTCAGGGTGTTAGGTGGAATGAGTTTTGGGGTAAATAGCAATTCGAGATTCAGTTTCTGATGTTATTAATTGGCCATAAACAGAAGTTCACTTTTTGATGTGCCCAAAAATGATACATGAAGAGTAGGTAAAACTAAACGACTATAATATTCTAATGTACCAGTGCCTTCCTCAGTTATCACAGATCATTATAGGAGAACATTCAGAATCATTTAACAGTCAATATGTTGTCAATTAGACGGCGTACGTACCATAACATTTCTAGGACTAAAGAGTATAAGTTCAGTGTACGTTGATAGAAGAAGCACGCATTGGCCTATTTGGATTTGCCGCAAATTGTTGGATTGTGTAGTTCAACAGTTGGATGATATTTTATGACCGTATGCCGTAACTTATTTTCAATTTGAGTCATAAGATTTGTACATTTTTATTATTATTAATAATAATAATTGAATTTGCGCATTTTGGCTTAAATGTACAAGATTTGGACCCCTATCAATTTGGTCAGAGCCTTCCAATATGATTTACACTCCCAGTTGAATCATGTAGCATGTAGATAGTGACGAAGGTATTGTAGTATTCATTCAGGACTGCAAAGCTAGTGTAAGGAAATGTTATAGTAAATAATATGAGAACTTTTTCCAGTATATTTTAAATTTTATTAATAAAGTTAAATAATATTTTTCAAGCAGAAAATATTAAATTTAATTTTAAAAGAATTCGTGCAATTTACTCTATAATATATCCAACTCAATTGTAGTTTTTGTACATATTAATACTATTATATGCATCAATTGCAATATGAACATAAGGTTATAAAGAAAACTAATATCTCTTCATGGGATGACTAACCAAAGTATAATAATACATAGTTATATAATGTCCAGTTATAATTATGATTTAATTTTATCTTTAGAACACCTCTATCTGAGTGAATATTCTCTCCCACTAAGTGTACTCCCGTACGTCTACTTTTTAGTAGCTTCCACCATGGATAGTCTTCCTCTCTCTTCAGCCTCGGGCCCATAGCATTGTGCATGTCTTCCATTCGGGTTTGTTCTATTTTTTTGCTCTCAGCTGAACTCATTTCTGCTATTGCATGTTGGTTTCCTTTGGCTTCCTGGTAATGTTCTATGGATTTTTCTTCTCTGTTGATGCTGTTACAATGTACTACTTCTGGACTTATCTTTCTATATGATATTGGGGACTATTGATATGCTAGACTATTTTGTATGAGCTCTTCTTTTAGTCCCGCTGGTTTTTCTTTTCGGTGTTGTCTTTTTGTTTTTGACTGTTAGAACTTATACAAAAAATAGACTAACAAGTTAGTCTAAAATAAGGAAATAATGCTGAAAAAATTATACCTTCAACTATTGCTATTAATAAAAAATTTTGTAAACATTAGAACTGTTGAATCCAAAATAAATGTTTCTAAGCCTTAGTTTCTCATTCTCTGATGATGGTGTGTGAGTTGAAAGTTGTAAAAAACCAAACTTAGGGACCTAAACTTATAAGAAAACTTGAGGCAACGATTCTATCAATGGTCAATGTTGAAAATAGTAAGTAGATAAAAAAAATGCATGTAACAATGTGAATTTAAGATGAAAGTTCATAATAACAAGATATCAACCTCATGCAGTAATCGTCAACCATATGAAGGGCTGCCAAAATTGACATTAATATGGAAGGCCAACATTCTCCAACTTCTGTTATATTTAATGATTTTAATATTCTTGTCATAATATATTCTTAATGGTCTTAAGATAAAATTTTAAATTTTAAAACCAAAAATAAAACTCTTAAGCTATATACCATACAAATTTGCCTGAAAAAAAGACAAGAACTTAGCCATCAGGTATAAGTAGCAGTCAGTTTGCTTTCCACTCTTCCAAGACATAACTCTTTCAGCAAACATAAATATATACCTTGATATTGATTTTTGTGAGTTAGTGCAATTGGAAAATTTTGAATAAAAATAGTCAATCACCTCAAGGTTTTAAGTTCACTTGCATATTCTACTAAAAAAAAGCTAAATTGAAACAAAATTTAGACACGAAAATAATTCGTCTCAGATAGAGACAGAAATAGACACTAATTTGAATATAATACCTTTAATTAATTATTATTATTATTATTTATTGAAATTAAATCTAAAACATATATTATCCATCTCTAATATAGATGATATTTCATTCCGTGTATCAATTATTTAAATTAATAATTATTAAAAAAATTAGATACAGTACAATTTCGTATCTATTTAGATAATTTTATTTTTTAAATATTATATTGGTGTTAGATGCCAAACTATTCCGTGTCTAAGTTAGTGGTGCAAACAATTATCAACCATTCTTCTCGATTGTCAGGCTAATTTTTTTATCTTAAAGAACTGGCGCTAGGCACATTTTAGATTGGCGCTTCAGATTCATCTCTCTTCCACCCCATTTTCCCCCTCTCAACCTTACTTTTCCCATTTTTTCCCCAAATCTCAACCTAGATTCGTCTCCTCCGAAGTCCCTATTTCTTTTTCCAAATCGCAACCGTATACACACTCGCTTCTTTTCTACAACCTTTTATTCCCACTCAAACCCAAATTCACCTCACATTAGAAGACATAGAGCATGTTGTCAAGGAATTGACTCCAAAAAACTTTGACAGCATTGCTTCAATATGTCACATGTAAGTCGTTTTGACTAATAACAGTGACTAGTCACTTTTCTTCCTTATATTCGAAGAATCTGTAGATCTTTTTTCTTCTATCCTTTCTATGAATCTAGAGGGGATTAATGATTTTGTGATTCTTAGTTGTTTTTTTAAACTGTTTTTTAATTCTGGGTTTTTGTAAGATCAGATTGAGGAGAGGAAGTGATCGCGTTATGTGAAGCTTACCAAGTGGTCAGGTGCCTCTGGAAGATATCCATGCCAGCATAATTAATTAGCCAATTGAGGTTCCCCTTACTTCATGTGAAACTGTAAAGCAAGAAACTTCGCTTTCTGATTGCCACCTTATTCCAATCTTACTTCATGCACATTTTCTAACCCATTTTTCAAAAATCTTTGCCCCTTTCTTTCTGTCATGATTTGTATGTGCAGACTGGAATGGACATAAGTTGTGTATATGTAGGTGCAGATCGGATTCCACTTGAGAAAATAGCTTAAAGTCGTTAACTTTTTGTGATTGCTGACCTTTTGGCTTCTGGGTTTCTCTGTGGTTGGTTGAACTAACAACATTATAGTCTCAATTGGGCAGAAGGAGGACTTTTTTGGCGTTTTTTGTTCATTTTTGAGGTAATTTTTTTTTATTGTCATCCGAGAACTATTACATTTGATTTATGCTGATCATGAAGTTTATTCTTGCATTTGTTTTATTACCATTTTTTTTTTTTTGTGCTGGGGTTCCAGTCGAAAGTATTTCTCAGTTTTCATTTGTTTTTTATTTTTATTTTTTTCATTTTTTGTTTTGCATATGTTTGTTGGTTCCATAGGTGGCCAAGGTATTTTTTAACTATATATATATATATATATATATATATATAACTTGTTATGAAATTTGTAACCTTTTCTTTCTTTATTTCGTTCTTCCTTGCTTTGCTCTCAGAATGTTCGTTATAGATTTGGTAAGGGGTATGAACTAACTGAGAGGAAAATATAAATCAACACCCAAACAGAAGCGTTTTTGTAATACATTTGGTAATACAATGCTTTCTGGGTATGTGTGCATACTTATGCCTTGATTCTTGTGACAACATATTTGATTCATTTATACATCTTCGTTGGCACTTTTTCACTTTAATTTATATGCCCTAATTAAGTATGGAATATTTAAGTACTTTAATTAGTTTAATTCATCTTAATTTGAATATGATGCCCTAATTAAGTATGGAATATTTAAGCACTTTAATTGTTTAATTCATCTTAATTTGAATATGATGCGACATGGAATATTTGAACAGTTTAGTTTAATTCATCCTTAACCAGGTCTACCTAAAGAAACCTTTGCTTAAGTACTATGCATGCAGTTACATAATTTTGCTCAATACTTTTGACTTCTTATTTGGCCAAAAACAGGAATCATGCAAGCTTTGGCTTATCAGGAACACCACCAGCCTTCAGTTCCATGACTTGACTAGAGACAATGTCAGTTGAGCTGAAATATAAAAACTCGAAACACTAGAGTTGATGTTGTCTCTCTGTCTCCTAACAGTTTCATTGTTTATAAAACTTTGTAGTGATTTGCATAATAACAGCTTGTCAGGACCAATTCCCAGCTTTCATTGTTTATAGCCTAGACTGAAGTTACCGTAAGTACCATTTTAGCAAGCAAATGCTTCCAACTTTGAAACATACTTTTTCAACTTCTTAACTAATTTGTCTTGTTATAGCAGGAACTTAGCATATAATAGATTCAGCGGAACCATGCCCAGCTCTTTATCTCAAAATAAAAACTTGAAACTTAAGTAAGTATATCTATACTATATTGTACCTTGCCCAACTTTTTAGTACATGTCTATTAGTTTTTCGGTTATAATTATGGTCAATGTGTACCTTGTTATTCTTATATGATCCCTTCATATATCAGTGTTACATGTAACTGTATATCTAGCCAGTCATGTCCAATTGGTAAATATAGGATTTGAAGTTAATGTTCCTTCGTATTTGAAACAGATGTGACATACTAAGGTCCATTTCTTAACTGATTCAGTATACATGAGTGTCCTTTTAAGCTGACTTGTGTTTAATTATGTCTATGACTGTCAAATTTTCATGGACTTCTCTGTCTGACAAGTTTGGTACTAACATGTTATGCAGTATAATCAAAGAATCTTTCTTTTGCATTTTTTATTAATGCATATATTATTAATTTAAAGTTTAAATTGAAGTTGACTTACGATTTGTTTAGCAATGATTCCTTCCTTTAATCATAGAGGCTTGGCACTTGGTGTGTGTCTATATACACACACAGACACACAAATATATAAATATACACACATATACATATATAGGCATGATGGGAAATTCTCTTATGTCCACGCCTAAAATGCTCCCACAAATGCATTGGTTAAGTTTTGGTGCTGTAATTAGAGAATATGCTCTCTTATATTGTCTTTATATATATATATATATATATATATATATATATATATATTAATAAAATATTCTTATTGCTTCCAACACTTCTATAAATATTGATCAATTATAATATATTAAGCAAAAATGATCTAATGAATTGTTATATTTAGCTTCTATTTAGAGGTTCCAATAATATATACACATCCATATGATGATGCCTAATTTATTTGTTTGTGTTCCTGCTAATGTAGGAGATAATTTTTTACCATCAGTTGCAGTTTTGATGGTATTAACTAGTTTGTCTCAAGTGAAGCCAAAAACAAAACTCTTCCCACCACAAGATCTAGAAGAGCTGGCCTTCAGTAGCAAAAGACACTAGTTTATTTATTTTTAAACTTTTGTATTGTCCAGTTGAAAACACTTTTATACTTATCAACTTTGTATTGCATTGTTTGGTATTTAAATGTATGGAAATTTTAATTTTTGTTAGTGTTATTGTTAATTATTATTTATGAGTTGAAATGTATGTAAGATAGAAATGGAAATGCATTAGAAAGTTTGGTTTTTGAAATTAAAAATAAAATAAATATGGAATGAGAGATGAATTCAATTTTAAATTTAAGACTGAAAAAATTCGTATCAAAATTTTAGAAATAGAACTAATTTGAGATGGAAATTTTTCTGCATTTAAAAATTAGACACAATCAAATATGGAATCAATAAATTAAGTTTAGCTCTGACATGGAACAAATTTTGTATCTAAATTATTGATACAGAATCATAGACAAAATATTTTATCTCTCTAAAATAAAACAAACCTTGGATACGAATTTGGTTGTTATATTGAGATGGAAATTTTAATAATCTAACACTTAAATTTTTTGTGTCAATTTGGAGATGAAATTAATTATTCTCTAAGTATTTAGTGACCAATGATTACAATATGAAATTCATTTCGTGTCAAATTCCATTTTAGATCCATTTAGAGACGAAATTTTTAATATTTAGACAATAAATTCATCTATCTTTATTTTGTTTTCAATAGTAGTGACATTAACATGTAATCTTTGGTACTTTTGATATACCTCATAATCTTATTCGTAGCTCTTCAACAATCTATCCCTGGATTGTTTTAATAGGTCTTATACAAATCTAAGCATATGTAAGTCTTCTAATAGCTGAAACATATGGAATGTTACGCATTTATTCCTTCTCCATATTGTTCTTTGGGCATTGGCTCAAATTAAATCTATCACCCTTCACAATAGGTGCTACACTTGATGAATAGTCTTTCATCTGAAACCTTTCTAAGACTTTATTAATATAGGTTTTTTGTGGTAAACCCAAAATACATTAAGTTTTATCTTTATGAATCTTAATCCCAACGACATAAAATGGCTCACCCATATCTTTCTTATCAAAGTTCTTAGAGAGAAACTTTTTAACCTTATATAAAAACCATTTTATCATTAGTTGCAAGTAATATATCATCTACATATAGCACAAGGAAACATATTTTACTCCCATTAACCTTCTAGTATATACATTGATCCATAACATTCTACACAAAGCCAAATGAGGAGATAATTTCATGAAACTTAAGATACCATTGGCATGAGGCTTGTTTCAATCCATATATGGATTTTTTAAGCTTGTAAACTAAATGTTCACTAGCTCTAGTAGGGAATACTTTTGGTTGTTTCATATATACCTCTTCCTCTAAATTCCTATTAAGGAATGTCATTTTCAGATCCATATGACGTAATTCTAAACCAAAATAAGCAACTAATGCCTGTAAGATATGGAGGGAATCTTTCTTTAATACAAGAGAAAATGTTTCCTTGTAATCGATTCCTTCTTTCTAATTAGATCCTTTAGCCATAAGTCGATCCTTGTACATCTCAATGTTGCCTAACAAGTTTATTTTTGCCTTAAAGACCTATTTACAATTAATGTCCTTTGAGCCACTAAGTAACTTAACGAGATTCTAGACTCCATTAGATGTCATATAATCAATCTTATCCTTCATAGCATTGAGCCACAAATTAGATTCTTTACAGTTGATGGCTTGTAAAAACGTTTCAGGATCATTTTTAGCTCCTATATTATAGTTAGACTCTTGTAGGTACACAATATAATCACTAGGAATTGCTGACCTTCTAATCCTAGTTGATCTTCTTAATGTTGAGTCAGCATTCTATTGGGAAGCATGTTCCTCAATTGGTTGCATAATAGATTCTGGTGGCTGCTATAAAAACCAGATCAATTTAGTCATGGTCAACAGTTTGTTGTTCCTTAATGATTAGTTCTTCAACTCCTATTTGTACTTAAGGGGTATGAATTATAATCAATCTATCACTTAATGTGGGAGCCTAAGTTCCTAAATGATCATTTTTAGAATCTAAGTTTTGAGTTTGACCACTTCCACTGATCAAGTTATTCTTAAGAAATTTAGCATTTCTCGACTCCACAAACCTAACGCAATTAATGGACAATAAAACCTGTATCCCTTAGACCTTTTGGCATACCTAATAAAGTAGCCACTAATAGTCCTTGGGTCTAGCTTATTCACTTGAATACGCACCTTAGACAGGCATCCCCATCCGCACATATGTCTTAAACTTAGTTTCCAACATTTCATTTACTCAAATGGCGTCTTTCCAATAACTTTAGTTGGAACTCAATTAAGTATATACATAGTCATCTTAAGGAATTCAATCCATAAGAACTTGCAAAGCTTGGAACTACTAAACATGTTTCACACAATGTCTAATAATGTTTGGTTCCTTCTTTCAGCAACTCCATTTTGGTCTAAGGAACTAGCCATAGTGTATTAGGCAAGAATCCCATGCTCTTGAAGAAAGTTTGCAAATAGACTAAGTGCTTATCCATCTTCAGTGTATCTACCATAGTACTCACCACCTCTATTTGATCTCTATCTTAATTTGTTAACCATATTATTTCTCTACTTCTGCTCTAAAAACCTTAAAGGTATCTAACAATTAGATTTCTAACAAGGTGATAAAGTATTTCAGACTACTTGAGTTTATATCTGGACTACATATATTTATATGTATGATTTCTAACAAGGTAAAACTCCTATTACCACCTTTCTTAGTCATATTAGTCTACTTACCCTTAATATAATTTATACAAGTATCAAAGTTAGTGAGGTCAAGAGTATTCAATACTCTTTCCTTTACTAACCACTTTACCTCCCTCTATTGAGATATTATTAAGTCTACGATGCCACAATAAAGAGGAATTTTTATTAGTACGCATCTTTTTATGTGTATGCTACTAGAAGCATGCATGGTTTCATGTAATGAATTGTCTTTTAATTGAATTCAGAAAAGACCATCACAAATTGCACCATTTCTAATAATATTAGATTTATAAAATAACTTCAGCATATTATTTAAAAATTCAAAAGAATATCCTCATGGTACAAACTTTCAAATAGAAATCAAGTTCCTAGAGAAATTTGGTACATAAAAAGTTTTATCAAAATTAAAACAAAACCAAAATTCAAAACTAACTTACAAGTTTGTATAACTTCAACCAATGAGCCCATCTTATTTCCTGAGTGAATGTATTGCTTATTTCCTGTCGGCTTCCTTCGGTTTAGAAAGCCCCATAAGGTATTTGAAATATGGATTGTAGAACAAAATCATTTCACCATGTGTTACTACTAACATCTACCATATTAGATTCATAAAAAAAAAAAATGAAATTAAGTTACCTTTCTTTCAAGCCAAGCCTTGAATTTATTACAGTCCTTTTTCATGTATCCTTTCTTCTTGCAGAAAAAACACTAAGACTCCTTGTTAATATCACCTTAAACAGGCACTTTACCCTTCCCTTGGCTTGTCTCTTATCTTTCCTTTGAGCAGCCATATGTGCACTTTCTCCCATTTCTACTAAGAGCCTTCATTCTCTTGAATACACATGGTCAGTACTTTATTAATTGACATTTTGGTTTATGTGTGTTGCATAAGATTTTAAAAGGCCCATATTAAGGATGTAAGGAATTCAGAATGGAGTACACTAGGAAAGAATTAAGATTCTTAACATCAAGTGCCTTTAACTCAGCCACAATATCCCTCATGTGTCTGATGTGGTCTCGCACACCCCTTAAGCCAGTGAGCTTCATGGTAGATAATTTTGACATTAGGGTACTTGCTAAAGCCTTTTCAAAGGATTTAAATTGTTTATCAATGGCTTTCAACAAGTCATAGACATTTTTATGCTCTCTTATTGATCCACGTATACTATTAGATATCTTAGATTTGATATACATCATGTTTAGGTGATTCAATCACTCCTAACGTTCATAAAGAGTTATTGTAGATGCACTGTTGTATTCGTAGGTGTAGGAGATTTATCTTTTCTAATGGCATAATTAACGTCCATCCACCTTGATTGGAGAATAATTTCCTCCTTCTAAACCTTGTAATTATCTCCATTGAGTTCGGGAACTTAAAAATATGAAAGTTTAGTAGTTGAAAAGCTACATAAACATTACATACATATATCAATATTTGAGACAACTTTAAAAAATTCATATAACATGTTCTACCAATATAAAATATGTAAAGCAAACATGAGCCTAGTACCAAATAAAACTATATGTGGGCTAAGTTTTATTTAATTAGAATTATGCACAAATCATGATGAAACTAACAAACAATACTCTATTTTCTCAATCCCTGTGGGTAAATTAAGAAAAAAGGAAAAACCACTACCTCATTCCAATTAATTATATCAATGTGGTAATATTCCTATGGGATGATAATTATCATATTGAAGATGATTAATTATAACTTGATGTCATTTTCCTATATGTAATTTTAAAACTTAATGTATAATTTTAGAATAAATAAAGGTGTTGTGACTAAACTTTAATTATGCCAAAATCATACTAGTTATATTACATCAAAATTTCCATGAATGCTTGTAAATGACCATGCAAAATGCATAAACAAGCAATTTTCATAATGGGATTTTAATCAATTAATTAATGAGACAATTAAATCAAAATGTGACAAATTACTTAATTAAATATCCTTTTATTTAAAATTTACCAAATATGCCATAAAATATTGCTTAAAATTAATTTTCAAGAAATTAAGCATTTAATTAAATGCATAAAATTTTAATTTTCATAAAATATTGGATAATATATCTACCAAATATTACCCAATAAGACTTGAGTTGCCTAAAATAAATTTTCCAAAATTTGAACAATTTAAATTAAATATTTTGAGCAATAATACATGGATATGCCTTTTTTTACAAGTTAAATTAACTTGAGAACAATTTTTTACACAAGGGTTTCCACTTGTTCAATGGTTTGAAGGTTGGTCTGACAAACCTAATGGCGAAGGTTTGAATCCCACCAACACTAATGTTTTCATTTTAATTTGAACACATAGTAATTGACAAAAAACAGAAAGCCCAACCCATAATAATAAACATATGAAATGTTCATAACACAAATAGGCCTAAAAGCATAATCAAAAATCAAATAAAGGCCAAAAACAAGATCTTGAATAAAATAGCCCAAAACCATATAACAATTAGAATAAATATAATATTCAGTTAAATCACCTCAACTAACAAGCACTAGAAACATGGTTGGTCATATTGTCTTCAACCTCTAACCAAGTCACCAAGACCCGACCTAATCTAAGACAAACCTAGTTCAAGACCCGATCATATTTCATGTTTTGGAGCTCCATTTTTAGCATTTCAAAAGCCAAAAATGACTAATTTTTCATGAAGATTACATTTTTTAAGTCAAAAATGAAAAAACACGCACGATTCCAAAAGTTTTTAAAATTTTGCAAGGCAAAGAGTTAAATGCTCTGATACCAAATGTTAAAAATTATACATAAAACAAACTATAGTCCAAAGGAAGGAAATAATGTAAAAAAAATCATTCCTCCTGTCATTGCCATTGATTAAAAATTTTGTATATGTCAGAATTATCAAACCTAAAATGGATGCTTCTAAGCATTTATTTCTCACTCTCTAATGATGGTGTATAAGCTGAAGGTTGTAAGAAACTAAACTTAAAAACCTAAATTTATAAGAGAGCTTAAGGCAACCATTACATCAATGGTTAATGTTGGAATAGTAAGTAGTTAGGAAAAATGCATGCAACTATGTTGTTTTAGGATGAAAGTCCACAACGGCAGGATATCAACCTATTAAAATAAACCACGTTCATGTAGTAGTTGCTGACCATATAAAAGGCTGCCAAAGTTGACATTGGGAGGCCAACATCTACCTCTTCGTTGGTTGTCGTCTTGTTCTTCTTTTTGTTCTCTGCATCATGAGTAAGCAAAAAACTCTTGCAAGGGGTTTTGGTTGCGATTCAAATAATTCCAATACTCTTGACAATACGATGTCGGATAGTTATAATTATATTCTCCCTCTTGATGGTCCATATTTTGGCTTGTGTCCATAATTACTACAAAATTCCCATAATCACTAAAGTACATGTTTGATTGAAGTGCTCATTGATGATAAGGTCATATATGTTCATCACCTTAATGATGTTTTTCATGGAGCTTGGAATCAATGAGGAGATTATTGCATTTTTAGCAAAGACTAAAACCTATATATAATTGAAGTTGATATATTTTGATCAAAATTTTCTATTAGAAAATGGCCCCTAGTCTAAGTGTAACTCTTTGCTTGTCATGGACAAATGGAAACTAAACCTGGTATTAAGAGACATGCATTTCAAGAAGACTGTGGTATTGGTATAGTTTTAATGGCTTCCCCTTGAATACCTGAATGATTAAGTTACTGCAATCTTAGGCAATATAGTGGGTAGCACTTTAACTATTACTAGTCAAATGCAATGTACTAAAAACATCATATTTCTATGTGTCTAAGTCCTTCTTGATGCTTCCCTTCCTTTACTAATGGCTGATTTACTCTAATTAGATAACGGTTCTTCAATGTGGATTAATTGTCATTATAAACAAGTTTTTCAAATATGCAAGCAGTGCAATAAAATTGGTTACATAGCAAGAGATTGTAGTACTTCAGTACAACAAGCCTTAACAAGACAAGAAGCACTCAAAGCTCGCATTCACTGAAAATTCAATGTAGACTTTGTTAAAGATTTCAAGTTCCTGATGGTCGTAAATGATTTATAGCCTTTAGGTGAAAATGTTCTCTTCTTTGTACGACAAAAGTGAGATTGAGATGGTTTAAAACCATAGAGGGGGGATATTATTATGTACATGATAAAAAAACCAAACTCAATAGAATAGGCACAAACTTCTCAGCCTAAAAATCTCATCAGTGCTTACTCGGATTCCTTCCCCTCCAACTCATCTAATAATGAAGAAGACAATATATAATTGGATCCTAATGTTCCATTTGTTATCAATGTTAGCCCTTTCAAAAAATTTTGGGAGCTCATGACACTTTACATAAATTCCCTACTAATGAGCAGCATCTCATCTTTAATGGAGGCAACATCACATGTGCAATCCATATTTCAATCTAGATAAAGATATGTTAGGCAATGTAAATACTATTAATAATGAACACTATATGGAGTTAGATGGAGTTAATTAGTATGATAATGTGGAATTTTTTAATTCTAACCAAATACAAACTAAGGTTGCCTTTATCAATGCTAACATTGTAATGCAAAATATGGATAAATGTTCTTAGACACTGACATCGTTAGATGGCTCCTTAAATAATAATAAAATTGGTCTAAGTCACATGGTAAATTCTTTTTTAACCAATCAGGATTTGTCCTCTAATTTATTGTTCTTTTTCTATAAGTACTTCCCCCTCTCAACTAGCATTACCTTTTAAACAACATGAGTATACTCCAATGGCCTAACACTTGTTAAGCTAGGACTCTGATATATTAGTGTAAGAATTTTTAATCTACCTAGTGACTTTAAACATGGCAGTGATAGTCAAGAACCTTTTGATAAAGATACTCTTTTAGTAATCAGAAGTAATTTTGTATTGTTACGTATAGATCCAAGCTTTACTCTAAAAATAACGGCAACTACTCTGGTAAATTTTTCGTATAGATTCCTGAGGCTAATGCACATGAACTTTGTTCCTATACTACCACATTTGACAATGTGTTTAAAATCTCTACAGCTATACTGGGCCTTTATGGCTTATTTGAATCTATAATCATGACACAAAAAGATATCTCTAGTAATGTGGGCTTAATTGTTAAAGTCTTGACCCATGCTAGAATAACATGGTAACCATGGCCTTCTAAAGTTCTCATTGTTGATCAATTTCTCTAAACTAAGCCTTTTTTCTATTTCATCCCTTCAAGATGCACTAATGTTAATCGAGCCCTTTTCAATGTGTTTTTTACTTTTCTAATATACCAGGCTTCATGTATCAATCAGATTTTAACATTTCATAAGTAAACAATTAGGCTACAAGCATCAAATTTATTAGGGAACTATTTTTTCCATACACTACGCATCTTTCTAAAAAAACCGTTTAGACCTTCTCTATAATGATTTCCACAAAATGACATGTATGATGTCCCAAGTTTACCACATATTTCTTGCTCATATTACAAGTCTTCAAGTTTCTTACTTCCTTTAAAGAAGTGAAAGAGGATGAAATCAACATAGTCCTTTCATAGAAAGAAAAATGAAACTTATTTCACCTGTTGTTGAAACAATCACAGAGACTAATAAAGGTGGTGAAGATGCTAATGATGTTGTTTTGGCTTCATATGCTTATGGGGTCTAAAAAGCTTCCCACTAAAAGCTTCCCTAAGCACTATGAGTATCATTAGCAGGCATTGTCGTGGTCTTGGGAAAACCATGACAATTTAAAGACTTAGAAAAGTTATAAATAAAAATTCCTCTTTTGGTTATCTGCATGTGCTTGGTATAGTTTTTATTGAAAAAAGTGGTGGTTTATGTTTAGTGTGGCATTATTCTTATAATTTTGTGACTATGGACAGTAGTTTAAATTGGATTCATATTTGTGTAACTAATGCTTAGGGTAATGAGTTTTATCTTTCACTTATTTATAACTTCCCAAAAGCAATTGAATGTCATATTTTATGGCAATGGATTAAATATATATCATAAGATATATCTCAATCATGGCTCTTAATAAAGGACTTTAATCTATCCAAAGACAAATAGAGTAGTTGCACTACCTTACTAAGGGCTTTAACTTTTGTTAATCTAATTTCAATTTCTTCTTTAATTGATACCTTTCCTTAAGGGCAATGGTACTCTTGGTCAAATAATAGACGTAATTAGCAATATGTTTAGGAATGCTTAGATAGGGCTCTTTGCAACAACCAATGGTTCCAAACATTTCTTGAGTAAGAAATTCTTCAAATTTGAGCTATTTTGGACACTTTTCCCATAATGTCGTGATATCATTCAATAAAATTGGTACCAAAATTTTGCAACCTCTTCAGGATTCAAAGTTTATAAGAAACTACAATCCACAATGACAACCCTTCACATATGGAACAACATTTTGATAGAAAAAATTCCTTACAGAATTCAATAACTAAAGTCCACTTTAAAGGAACTACAAGAAAATATATCTACTCCCAATATTATTGATGTTGAAAAAGATATTAGAAGTGAGCTAGAATTCTTTTATAACTATGAAGAGATGATCTGGGCCTAACATGCTTGTCACATGGCTTCTGCAAGGTGATAAAAATACTAATTATTTTCATACAACTGTGTTGAGCCTATTTGCTTAAGATAAAGGTTTTGATGATTATAAACTCAAAGTAGAAAAGCTTTTCAATGTATCACTTAGGTCTTAAAGGTTGAGAAAAGTTGATTTGGGAAACTCTGGAAGTCCCCAATCGACTGGCCACAAATTAACAATCGACTAACCAGCTGTCAGGCCTTAACTAATCAAATGGAAGCTTTCTGTAAGTGAACAGTCAACTAGCCACAAGCCAATAGTCTACTGGTCACCTTCTAAGAAGTCCCCAGTCTATTGCCAACTTAAGCCTTGATTAACTGGGCACTCTCTGTGAATGAGCAGTTGATTGGCCACAAGCCAACAGTTAATTGGTCACCTTCTGAGAGGCACAAGTCAGTTGTCAGCTCGATCCCTGATTGACTGGGAGCACTCTATGAGTGAGTAGTCGACTAGGCACTTGCCAGCAGTTAACTGGCCACTCCCAAATCAAACATCAGTTAGCTGCCAGCCTTAAGACCTTCAATTGTGAGCTCTCTATGAGTGACCAATCGACTAGTCAAGAGTGAATGGTCGACTGCCAAGGTCTAAAATTTGAAAATTATGACAGGGAAAAAAAGGAGCAATCAACTGGTCAGTGGTGAACAGTTGACTAGTCAATGGCAGAGAAGCCATAACAGATTTATAACGGATATATTTTGAAATATCTCTTTTCCCACTCACTAACAACGAATCCATTGGACTTGAATCTATATAAAGTTGACTTGGAGACTCTACAATAATAAGAAAAACATTCAAGAGTGATTATATCATAAGTTTATATCTTTATATCAACAATTTGTCATATTAGTGCTTTATTGTATCATCTGCTCTGTTTCAGAGAGTTTATTATCTGTAAATCTTTCTTTCTTTTGAGAAAGAAGTCCAAGGAGGTTCCTTAAGGGTGTCAACCTAAGAGAGAGCTTGGGTTCAGGGGAAGTATATCCTTAAGAAAGAATTCAATGAGGTTCTATAAAGGAGTCAAGCTAGAAGAGCTTAAGAATTAGGAGAGGTTCTCCTGAGTGTTGTATTGATTTATTGAGATAGTGAAAAATCCCAAAAAGTTACTTAGGGACTGGAGATAGGCTTAGGTAGAAGCCAAACCAAGATAAATCTTTGTTTCTAGTCTTCTCCCTTACTCTATTTACATTCTGCATTTATCCTTAGTTCAGTTTTACATAAGAGTTTTTCAGTAAAATTTTATAAAACCAAATTCACCTCCCTCTTAGGCTTCAGCCTTGCTTAATAACTAGTATCAGAGCTTGGACTCTTGTTTAAAGGACTTAACCATCTCAAGAGTATTAATGGCTAGATTTAGTGACAATGTTTTACCAGAAGGGCTATCTATTAGAAAACCTCCTGGTTTCAATGGTGAAAACTTCACATATTGGAAACTAGGGATGAAAATTTTCTTTAAAACTGTTGACTTTGATCTTTGGGATGAAATTGAGGAAGGTTCATATGTGCCTATGAAAGAAAAAGAAGAAGACAAGACCTCCATCAAACCCAAAAGTAAATAGAATGAAACAAAAAGAAGAAAAGCTTTACAAAATAACAAAGTCAAACTCATTCTCACTAGTGCACTGAGCCAAGAAGAATACTTCAAAGTCTCAAATTGTCAAAGTGCCAAAAAGATGTTGGAAGCTTTAAAAATAGCCCATGAAGGAACCTCTAGTGTTAAATAGTCTAGAATTCATAATCTCACACAACAATATGAATTATTCAAAATGAATCCTAGATAAACAATAAAAGAAATGCAAATTCATTTTACTCACATTTTGAATCATTTGGCAACTTTAGGGAAGATGTGCTCACAAATTGATCAAGCCTACAAGATCATGAAGACACTCCCTATGGAATGGTAGCCCAAAGTAACAGCAATTGAAAAAGCAAAAGGGCCATCAGTAAAATCAATTGCTACTCTTTTTGGAAATCTTCAAGAGCATGAACCAAGATTGAAACCGCCCCTTGAAGAACAAGATAAAAAGAAAAATGGCCTTTCCCTCATAGCATCTTCATCAATATGTGTAGATGAAGAAGAATTCAATGATGATTCACTACATGAAATTGATGAAGAAACTTTTGGTTTCTTTGTTAAGAAATTTGAAAGATTCTTTAACAACAGAAGAAGAAGACCAACTAGAAAAAGTCAAAAAGCCAAAGAAATTTCTATTATGAATGCAAAAAAATCTAGACACAACAAATGGGAATTTTCTCAATATCTGAAAAAACAAGATAGCATAGACAAGAAGAAAGGAAAAGAAATGAAGAAGGCTTACCTATAAGCTACTTGGGGAGAAAGTGATGAAAATTCAAATGATAAAGAAAATGAAGAAGTCAACCTCCGCCTTATAGCTCATGAAGATAAGTTAAGCTCTCCCCCTATGAAGACTTACAAGATGCTGTTAATCATTTGCATGATGAATTTTTTAAGATAGCAAAAACTTTAAATTTTCAAAAAGGAAAATTCTATCTTCAAAAGAAAATCTAGAAAAGGAACAGAAAGAGAATAGCTCACTACTTCAGATAAAGGCTTGATTAGAAAAGCAAATTGAAACATTATAACATGATTATATTAGTCTAAAAAATGAACATCTTTCTTTCAAAAATAAAGTTGTTTGTAATTGTGAACTTTTGCTAAGAGAAAATAAAGATTTATTGAACAATCTTGCTAAGTTCACCAAAGGGAAAGATAATTTAAACATTCTGCTTAGAAAACAAAGATGTATTTTTGATAAGGCAGGTATTGGATACAATCCCAATAAAATAAAAATATTGTAAGAATTTCTTTGTTCTAGCAATTATGTCTAGCACTCAATTTATCACATGTTTCTATTATGGTAAGAAAGGACATGGATCATACACTTGCCCCTACAAAAAGAATAAAACTCTGGAAGGAAAGAAACTATGGGTTCCTAATGGAACAACTAACATTCAAGGACCCAACAAGAATTAGGTACCTAAGAATAAAACTTAATGCTTCTACAGGTATGTATGAAGGCTACTGAAACAAAGTGGTACTTGGATAGTGGATGCTCCAAACATATAACTGGAGACAAATCCAATTTCATTTCTATTCAACCAAAGAATGGTGAAAATGACACATTAAGAGGTAGTGGACAAGGAAAGATCACTGGTATTGGAAAAATTAGTAAGAACTACTCCACCTCCATTGACAATGTACTTCTTGTTAAAAGCTTAAATTATAATCTCCTTAGCATTGGTCAATTGTGTGATAAAAACAATAAAGTTATATTCGACTTAAAACATTGTTTGGTTGAAAATTTAAATGAAAAGAAAACTATGTTGATAGGACATAGAATAAACAACGTATATGTTGTTAATTTAGATGATATTCCTTCAAGCAATTCAAAATGTTTAATTAGTATTAAGAATGATAGTTAGTTATGGCATAGAAGACTTGCTATGCTATATGAGTCTATTAGAAAAGCTTGCCAAGAAAGACCTTGTAATTGGATTGGCCAAATTAAAATTTACTAAAAATAGCCTTTGTGATGCATGTTAAAAGGGAAAACAAATTAAAAGCTCATTTAAGAAAAAAAGGAATTACCTGTATTACTAGACCACTATAATTACTGCACATGGATCTCTTTGAACCTTCTAGGACTATAAGTCTTAGAGGAAATTATTATGTGTTAGTAATTATAGATGATTTCTCCATATTTACTTGGACATTTTTCTTATCTCATAAGGATTAAGCATTTAAATCTTTTTTTAAACTAGTAAAGTTCATTCAAAATGAACAAGGCATGACCAATGTGAGAATAAGAAGTGATCATGGTAGAGAATTTGAAAATAATTTATTTATGGAGTTATGTGATAATAAAGGAATTCAACATAATTTCTCTATACCAAGAACTCCTCAACATAATGGAGTTGTAGAAGAATAAAACTTGAAAAAAAAAAATGGCTAGAACCATGTTAAATGAAAGAAATCTTCCTAAGTATTTTTGGGCTGATGTAATAAATACTGCATGTTACATCATAAATAGAGAAATGATATGGCCTAACTTGAAAAAGATTCCATATGAATTGTATAAAGGAAGGAAACCTAATATTTCCCATCTGCATGCATTTGGATGCAAATGTTTTATGCTTAATAATGGAAAAGATAATTTGGGCAAATTTGATGCAAAGCTTGATGAAGCAATCTTCTTAGGATACTCTTATACTAGCAAAGCCTTCAGAGTATATAATAAAAGGACTATAACTGTAGAAGAATCTATACATGTAAATTTTTATGAGACTAATCCTCTTGAGCCAAGAAAGGTATCTTGACAGGAAATTGCAGTTAAGTTTAATGACCTTACAATAAAAGAAAAACAAATAGCTCAAGAGATCAAGAATGAAAGTGAGTCCATCAAGACAAATGAACAACCTTCTTTGCATGAAGATTCTGATCAAGAAATAAAGGAAGAAGTCACTCATAATCTTCCAAGGGCATGGAAATACAAAAAATATCATCCACCTGAACAAATAATTGGTGATGTCTCCAAAAGGGTAACAACTTGGAACTCACTTAGAAATATCTAAAATCATCAAGCATTTTTATCTCAAATAGAACCAAATGGAATCAATGAAGCTTTGAAAGATGAATATTAGGTTCTAGCTATGCAAGAAAAGTTAAATCAATTTGAAAGAAGTCAAGTTTGGAAACTTGTCCCTAGACTTAATAATTATCTAGTAATTGGCACTAAATGGGTTTTTAGAAATAAGCTTGATGAATATAGAGTTATTACTAGAAATAAGGCTAGACTGGTGCAAAAGGCTATAATCAAGAAGAATAAATTGATTCTGATGAAACCTTTGCACCAGTAGCTATATTAAAAGAAATTCGTATGCTATTAGCCTTTTCTATTCATATGTTAAACATTCAATCAAAGGTTTCATCTATTTAAAAGGGGGTTTTCTACTCTTCTCTTCTCCAACCCAAATTTCTTGAAAACTTTCTTAAGATATTGCCTCTCCATCATCATCCATGGTTTAGAGACTAACTCTTAAGCATGCAAGGACCAAGAATCCAACCTAATTCTTAAGCATGCAAAGACCAAGAATCTAATCGTTGGCTCCTCCTCCTCTTTTCCTTTCAGGGGCACAAGAGATAGCATTCATTGAAAACTTCTAACAAAGGGGAGTTCTTGCAAGTAGGTATGTGCACCTTCCATTGCTTCAAGAAAAAGGATTTAACCTTTTTTATTTGTTTTCCAATGCTAGATTGAATCATATACTAAGTCTTAAGCTTGATTATAGCCCCAAGGTTATCAAGGCTTTTTATTCTAATCCTACCCGCAATCCCACTACATATCTCATCATTATTGAAGTCAGAGGAACGATAATTGATTTTAGTAATAAAATTTTGGCTAAAATTCTTCATCTTCTTCCTCCTACTGGCCATTATTTCACTAATCTTCCTAATTCCCCTAAGACTGTGTCTAGTTACAACAAATTGGAGGCCATGAATAGGATTGGTGAAGTAGCCATTAACAACCCTAATACTCCAATCAATGTCAATGACTTATCTTTGGAAACTAGGCTACTACACTACATAATTGCTTACTATTTAATTAACAAGTCTAGAAATTTTGCTTATTTAAGTGAGCCTAAGATGTTTCTGATGAAGTGCATACTAGAAGGTAAAAGCTTTAGGCTTTCATGATTGATCACTCAGAGGATGGCAACTTGCAAGAAACAGAAATCATCTCCTTTACCTTATGGGACCATCATAACAACCATATTTCTCCATTACGACATCTCCCTGCTTGAGGATGTTGTGAAGTCTCCTCTCTAAATTAGTTAAACCAATCTACAACAAATGCGGTTCATTAAGACTCCTTAGGGACAACAGGTTAGGAAAGCCCAAAAAGCCCCTAGGTCATAACCTCCTCTAATAGCTTTTATACCTCAATTTACAAAACTAGTGGAAGAAGGACCATCTTTTGCGATGCTACCATCTCTTTTTGCTCCTATGCCTCCATCTCCACTGGCTCTTAATTCTATGGGTTACACCCTGACTCAGCCAAAGACCGTAGTTATTCCTAAGCTTATCCTTCTTGCTGAGATTCGTGCCATGCATAAGAAGATGGACACCTTTAGCTTTTAGATGCAAAATCTTTAGGAGACATTAGAGAATATAAATGTTAGGCTTGAGTGCATTGAGTCATATCATGAGTAGTAATCTGACTTTTAGGAGTTTAAGAAGTAGTTTGGTTCTCTTCCTCCCTTTTTAATGTGACAAAGAGGGAGAGAGATCAGGAATTCAGAAAGGAATTAAGAATATGAGCTTTTAAGCTCTTGATATTTGATGTTTTAAACTTAGTTTCCTATTTGTGTTTATTTCCTTATTGATTTGTTTCATTTGTGTTTCACTCATTTGAATTCAATAAAAATAGTTATTTTAGTTATATGGTTGCTTGATGTCTGTCTCTAACATTTGAATATGACTGAATAAACAAGGAAACTAAAGGAAATTAAAAAAGTGAAAGTTAAAATCAGACTAATCATATCCAACTTTCATAAAAACAAAGAATCATGTAAGCATACTATCTTCAAAAGCTTTTTCTTGTGAAGCACTAACAATTATAGGTTTGTCATCATAAAAAAGAGGGAGTTATTAAGCCCATTTGCTGAAGATCAAGGTTTTGATGATTACAAACCCAAAGAAGAAAAGTTTCTCAATGTATCATTTAAGTCTTAAAGGTTGAAAAAACTAATTTGAAGAACTCTGAAAGTCCCCAGTGACTAGCCATAAGCCAGCAGTCGACTAGCCAACTTGCCAACTAGCTTCCAGGCCTTAACTAGTTGAATAGGAGCTTTATGTAAGTGAACAATTGACTAGCCATAAGCCAGCAGTCTATTGGTCACCTTTTAAGAAGCCCCTAGTCTGTTACTAGCTTGAACCTTAATTAACTAGGCATTTGTTGTGAGTAAGCAATTGACTGGCTACAAGCCAACAGTTGACTGGTCACCTTCAGAAATGCACCAGTCAGCTGTTAGCTAGATCCCTGATCTACTGAAAGCTCTCTATGAGTGATCAGTTAATTGGCCACTTACCAACAGTTGACTAGCCACACCTAAATCAAGCACCAGTCTACTACCAGCCTTGAGACCTTTGACTAAGAGCTCTCTATGAGTAACCAGTCAATTGGTCAAGAGTGAATAGTCAACTGTTAGGGTCTAGAATTTGAAAATTGTGACAAGGAAAGAAGGAGTAGTCGACTAGTCAGTGGTAAAGAAGCCATAACAGATTTATAACAAATATTTTTTGAAATATCTCTTTTCCCACTCACTACCAACGGATCCATTGGACCTTATTCTATATAAACTTGGCTTGGAGACACTGTAATAACAAGAATAACATTCAAGAATGATTATATCATAAGTTTTTATCTTTATATCAGTTTTTTATCATACTAGTACTTCATTGTATCATCTACTTTATTTCAAAGAGTTTATTATCTGTAAATCTTTTTTCTTCTGAGAGAGAAGCTTAAAGAGGTTCCTTAAGGGTGTCAAGCTAAGAGAGAGCTTGGGTTCAAGGGGAGTATATCCGAGAAAGAATTCAAAGAGGATCCTTAAAGGAATTAGACTGTGAGAGCTTGAGAATTAGGAAAGGTTCTCCTGGGTGTTGTATTAATTTATTGTGATAGTGAAAAATCTCAAAAGGTTGCTTAAGGATTAGAGTAGGCTTGGGTAGAAGCTAAACCACGATAAATCTTTGTATCTACTTTTCTCCCTTACTTTCTTTACATTCTACATTTATCTTTACTTCAATTTTACAGAAGAGTTTTTTAGTAAAATTTTATGAAACCCAATTCACCCCCTCTTAGGTTCTAGCCTTGCTCAACAAATTGCACTAAAAGAAAATGTTCAAATTTAATAAATCAACCTAAAGATTATTGAAGACAACGAATCAGGGGGCAATCAAAATTAGAAGATCTTACCTTTGACTATTTTAATCAAGTATATTATGATCATACAAACACATGATATCACAAAATCTCTTATTCTCTTATGACATTTAAATACCTCAGCTATCAAATCCTCATATTTGTTTGTTGCAATGTAAGTTCACTTCTGAGGAGGTTAAGGAAGCAGTTCTTAATTTGGCTCAAGATGGTTTTAGTGCTCGCATTTTTCAAATGCATTAAGATGTTATTAGAAATGATATCTGCAAGTTAGTTCATGATTTTATTTCAAAAGATTTTCTTCTAAAAAGTTTGAATAAAACATATATTGCTCTTATTCCTAAAATGGATTAACCTCAAACTTTGAAAGATTTCAAGCCCATAAGATTATGTAATGTCGTTTACAAAATAATCTTGAAATTCCTTTGTAACAAATTGGTCTCTATTATAGATGATTTGATTACACTAAATCAAAGCGATTTTATCAAAGGTAGGCTAGTATCAAACAATATTTTTCTCACCTCTAAATTAATGTATAAGATCCAAGATTCACAAAGGAAAAATAAGAGACAGGAAGCACTCAAACTTGATATCTCTTAGGCGTTTGATAAAATTTTTGGTCTTTTCTTTTTTATATTCTTTATCTTATAAGATTCCCTATTAAATTCATTCCGTTGCCAAGTCCATGTGTTAGTACTATTAGTTATTAAGTTCCTATCAATGGATCACGCACAAAGCTTTTTGTTCCACAAAGAAGGCTAAGGCAAGGAGATCTGTTATTTCCTTTTCTCTTTATTCTCTGAACAAATCTTTTATCTAGGATGATTCTTTAGAGCGATCAATAGGGTTAGTGGAATGGAATCAAATTTAGTTAAATAGAGTAACAAACACACATTTAATGTATACAGATGATAGAATCCTCTTTTTTAAAGCTAACTGTATAATACTTTCAAAAGCACCTTAGATCAATTCTTTGCAATCTCAAGCCTAAGCATTATTTATTCTAAATCTCTATTAGTTTGTAGCCCTAACACTCCTTATTTTTTTAAGAAGATTATGATAGGCGTTTTTAAGATTAAGTATGCTAGTAGACTAGGTAAATAATTAAGGGCATGGGGTTAATGTAGGTCAAAACAAGAAGTAGATTATGTTAGCCAAAGTGTGTGGCAGCAATTGTCCCATGGCAAAGACCCGAGTGTAGGACCAAGTCACAGTTAAAACATGGCACTTATACTAGGTCATTGTTAAAGAAATAGAGTTGCGCCCTGACTAATAGCTATAGCTTTTGGCTTAGTGGTAAACACTTGATCCTACAATTGGTATCAAAGTTGATGTCATGTGTTAGATTCCCAGTGGGACAATTGCTGAGGGGTAGATTGTTTGCCAGTGGCAGCAGTTGTTTCATGGTAGAGGCCCAGGTGTAGGGCCAAGTCATAGTCAAAATGTGGCGCTTGTACTACATCGTTGTTAAGGAAATAGAGTTGCATCCATACTAACAGCTATAGCTTTTGGCCTAGTGGTAAACGCTTGATCTTACATATTAATCAAGAGATCATTGAAAATTTTGATTATAAACTCATGAAATGGAAATCTAAACTTCTCTCTCAAGCTAGGCACCTTACTTTAATCCATTCAGTTCTAAATTCATGTTTGGTATCCTACATCTCCCTACCAAAAAAATAGTGTAATATCATCAAATCAAGAATGACAAGTTTTTCTAAGGTTACAATGAGAGTGCTCCTCATATGCACATGGATCGCTGCCCTTCATTATATGAAAAGAGAATTAAAGGTGGTTTAGGTATTAAATCCACACAAAGATTTACCTTTCCTTTCTAGCTAAGAAAATTTGGTAGATCATCAGTAATAAAAGGACTTCTCTCTTCTCGTCAATCCTATCAAGCAAATATGAGGATCCTACCAAGCTTGCCTTATGACTAAATCCACTTCTTCTTGGATATGGAAGGGAATTTGATAATCCATTCCTCTTGTCACCATTCATCTTCACTGGTCAGTTGGGCTGGGAGAGATATCCCTATCAATCACCCACTTTAGTGGTCAATGCTGCCAGATCAGTCTCTAAATATATTACCAGTTGCTGATCTTACTCTGCATCAGGGCACTGTTTGGAATAACCTTCTTGTTAGAAGACTCCATGCAACAGAAATTGCTGATAAAATTCTTGTTTTGCCTTTATCTCTTACAAGCTAGAAAGATAACTTGATTTGGCTGGGGAACTCATCTAGTAGCTATATAGTTAAAGTAGGGTATGATATTCTTACTCAAACAAGTGGACAAGAAGAGGGAAATAACTCTTGGTCCATTTTATGGAAAGTATAGTTACCTCACAGGGTTCTTCTTTTTGTATGGCGCCTCCTTAAGAATGCAGTTCCAATTGGGGAAATTCTTCTCCAACATCACATCATTGCTAACCCCATATGTAATTTTTGTGGTTTGGCGTCTGAATCTCTCAATCACATTTTCATTTCTTGCCTTTATGCAAGGGCTCTCTGATTTTCTATGCCATTCTTCTTTCGTAGTGATCACATATGCAATCCTAATATCATTGAATGGGTTGAATCTTGGTTTCGTCAGCTTAAGAAAGCTTGAGATGAGCTTCATTTTTTTAACTCAGCATATCTAAATCACCATTTATTCGATTTGGTTCCATCGGAATAAATTCGTTCACGAAGGGACAAAGCCAAATTCCTTTAGAGCTGTTAAAGATATTCATCGTATGCTTGAAGAAGCTCCACGAACCTATGGGGATAAACCTCGACCTCGAACATATGATCGTTCCACCCTAACTGCAAGAATTATTCATCTTAAGCCTTCAAAATGAGTTGGCCTTCAATAATATGGTGCTCTTATCAGCCCAATCGGCAGTAAAAATCAAAGCTCATCCTTCGTAACTGTTTAAATGGAAACAACGTTCGCTGCTGGTCCATTTCTAATATTCATTGCCTTTCAAGACAAGTTTTTCAGCTTTGTTCAATAGAGATCTCTTAGCTTGGCTTCGTGATGAAGACATTTCCCTTATAGCACAGGCTGAGTCATTCCAATCCCTCCTCTTCTCTGCTCACATGATTAATTTGATTCGTGAAGGATAGAACTCAAATCTTTAATATCGAGTAATTATCCAAGACATCCAGCAGATTCTTAGGAGAAACATGCAGGGAGCTAAGTTCGGTGTCGTTGTGGGAGTGCAAAAATTAAGGGGTCAAGTATTCTAAACACTTGGGAATAATGTTTCTAACTGGTTTATCCTTTTCCAACTTTCTTGTCTTAATGTTATAAAAAATTATGATTTAATTTTAGCACATTAATAATTAAATAATTTAATTTTCATTAAATATGATTCGACTAAATGTATGAAAAGTTAGCTTAACTTACAACTATTTCAGTATTTTTTACCAAAAATAAAAATTTCTCTCATCAAACAATAAACTTCGGATTATTTTTATTGTTAACTCTTTTAATTGATAAATATCCTTTCGTCAGTAAAAAAATATATATATTGTTTTTGTTTTGATTTTATGCCCCATTGAATGAATTTTTGTTCCATTTTTATGAATGCATTAAGTTATTGGGGGTACAAAATCAATAAACTGAGTGTAAAAACTTTTACCTTTGAGCCAAAATCCAAGCCAGTCAAAGTTCATGATGTGGGGCCAAATAATTGAGTTGGTTCAAAGTTAATGAACATTGTATAAATTAAACAAGTGATTATGTATGATGCATAAGAATTTTTTTTCCTGATTTCAGTATATATTAAAACATGTTTTGCTCAAACCTTTTTTTTTTTTATGTACTAAGTAAAATAGGGAGAGAAAGAAGACTTTAAATAATTATAAAATAAGTGTATTCTAAATCCTCATAATTAGGGACTAGATCCAAAAAATATGGAGTTTTGAATAAATAAATAAAAATTTCTTATATTTCAAAATAACTCCATACTTCCTCACTTACTCAGGTTTATAATATGATAGAACAACAAGTTTTGAATTACAGGTTAGGACATTTACCCAATAGATTTTTGAATAATCTAACATATTATTAATTACTTACAATTAACTCAAACTCAATCTATTATTAATTTATATCAAAAATGGTTGCTTAATTAATTAACCAAAAAATTAAACTAATAATAATTTAAAGCTAATCTACAATATTTAAAAAAAATATTTGAACAAAAGTTTCAATACATCGTCAAAAAATAATTACTAAACTCAAACAGCACTTCTTTCTCCGTTCATCTAATCATTTGAGTTAGATTCAATGAATTATATAAATGGTTGAAAGCCACATAATACCAGGATTCAGGAATGATAATTGCACAAATGTTTTATGTTAATTTTTTTGTTATTAGATTGTACAGTTTATTTGATGTAAATCTTTGAATTAAAATTTAAGACTATCTATAGTCACTCAAATTAATTCAGACCGTCAATTTAATTTACTAGTATCCATGCATGTAATATTAGTACAAACATGTTTTTTTAACTTTGTAATTCTATATAGAGAGTGTTTTAGTTAAAAATAAAAAATAAAATTAGACAAAAATTATATTTTAAAAATACTAATGGTATATGTATAATTTATTAATTATTTTTCTTTTGAACTTTTTCTTTGACTTAACTATTTCTAAAAGCGAAACATCACATTCTCACATTCATAGAGAAATTCTCATCCAACAAGAACAAGTAGATAGGCTTTCGAGATAAAATTTACGAAGTAGTCATAACTCACTCATCTATTAATTTATGCATAACTATGACATGTCATCCAATAAGTTGAGTTCTTTTCCTTGATTGAAAGAAGAAAAAGACCAATTATTCTTTTTCAAAAGGCTTAAAGATAAGAAGAGTGGAGGCTTTGGAATCCACACACAGAATATTTCCGACAATGGCACAAAAAGTAGGGTGTGTGGTCATATTGCGATTGGCATGGAACCCAGTAAAATAATCAGGTCAAAATCTGATAAGTTTCTATTTATAAGAACCAATTCTCTTTGCTTGACAATGTCATATCCAATTAACATTATACAATTATTCTATTCCCACAACACCGTAATAATAGGAAGAAAACATGCATGGGCTCAGTCAACTCTTAATTTGCTTGTTACTCCTAGCTAATTCTTGAAGCAACACGTACCCACATGATCAAAATTAAAGGATTCCAAGGAGAAGAAAAAGGGTTTTCGATAAGAAATTAATATTCATATTCCACACATTAATTAACCTTGTGTGCTTATAAATAGGATTCAATGTTGAGGATGAAGAGCATGTAAATTTGCAGGATTTGCTCAAAGTGGATTGCATGAAGATGGAGAGAGTAGATTTGAGCCAAGGATGACTTGCCGGCATATATATGCTTGTTTCTGGGTCTTGCTGGCTTGTCATCCTTGAGCCAAGTTTGTTCTCTTCTTCTCTCATATGATCCTCTCTTCGAGCTTCAACCAGAGCTTCTATTACGTCAGAGAAATGGAAACCTGATATAGAGTTTAACGTTTCGGGTTCAAAAATCGAATCATGGTTCACAAGAATTAAACTCTTGAGTACGTGTTAAGCTTGGTTCGATATGATTTTTCTCTCCCTGTAGCTTAAAGTTTCTCATTTAATCTTTTTATGATTTGTTTTGTTACCATTTAAATCATTTGTTCAGTCTTCAGTTTAGGAGATTAGTTACGTGAAAGTTAGATGGTAATTAAATTTATTGTTGACAGTATGTATTACTGATACTTTGAATAAGTTCATAGTCATTTAAGGTTGTTATTATATGCAGTAAACAAATGTTTTTATTAAAAGAAACCAACAATTTAAAATTGAAATTGTCAACTCTCAATCATAGCAATAATTTTCGGTTACTGTAGAGGGAATGTTGAAACAGACTCCTAACAAAGAAATTGGTTGAGCATAACAGGAGAAATATAGTTGTAAGATTTCTCGTGTTCATTCGAGTTGTTTCGAACTTAAATTTTAATTTGGATAAATATTATAAATTATAATGTAATAGTGAATAAAAAAACAAAGAAATTGATTATCATTTTTACATTCTTATTAATTATTAATTGAATAAATTCTTGTAAGTCACGAAAGGAAGAAAATGCTGATGATTCATATTAAACTAGGAAACAACATATGACAAAAAATTTTAATATTGGACTGTGCACGGCTTAAGATTTTTTATCTAACGATTTAAATCTAATAAACTGCACAATCTAACAAACACAAATTCCTAACTGAAAATCTAAATCTTTCAAGAAATGGAGGAAGCATTATAAGATAACCAATTAGTGTGACAAGGTTTTGTATGCTGCTCACAAGTGAACACTAAATTTGCCAATTCGGGGTGCGCTCAAAAGCACTTTAAAATTAATTACTCTAGCCAAAAAAAAGAAAAGAGAAAAAGGCACTTTAAATACTCTACAATACTGCACTACGTGTAATTATATTCCCGCTATTTTTTTGTTTCCTATCTTCAATTAAATTCCATGCAATAATTAGCATAGGATCCATTTCCATGGCAAGAGATTGGGAATGAGTTTCTGGATAAAAGTTCTAGAGATATTATGTAGGCCAAGAATAAATGTTCACTTTCTAATCAACCCATGAATAATATGAAGATTAGGGAAAAGTCTATAATACCTATAATGTTCACTTTATAATCAACCCCTGAATAATATGGAGAAATACATAATACTTCAGCTTACAGAGCAATCAGGTCAATCTTTGTTATTTTGAATAGCCAAGTGGAGTGCAAGAGGGGCAGAGGACTATAACTATACAATACTACTTGTATTGCACCTATAATATCATGGTTGCTTCATGTAAATGTTGAAAATATATTGCAAGAATTTATTATAAATGAATATTTTAAAGTGCTTATTTTTATAACTAAGATTGAATGAATATGAAATTTTAAATTTTAAAATATATTGCAAGAATTTATTTATTAAAAAATCTTGATTATACAATTCAAACCAATTAAAGCTGAATTAAATTGATTCAGTTGTAGTCATGTTAATTAGATTAAGCAGCCTATTTAATTTCCCATGTAAATTATTCATATGAAATTTATTGATACTTCTTGTTGTCAGGAAAAAAAGTTGCTTTTTCAGCTAAAGCAAAGCAGAACAATGACAAAATGTGTACATTTACCAAGTAGAAATTCAAATATAAGCTTAGACCGAGTTAAAATGGACTCATTAAGCTCCTTTGAGACTCTTAGAAATTACATAACAATCAACTCATAAAAATGAATATGTACTGTTTCAATGGCTTTGAGCTCTCTTGCCAAAGATGAAGTGTCCAAAGGTCTAAAGAATTTGCCAAGTGTTGGATATTAAATTTTAATGTCAGATATAGGAATCAAGGTTTCCTAATAGAAGTGTCATACTGAGAATCTGAGTATCAAATCTCAGACAGAAAAATAAGACTTTAGAACATATTGAAATACCCAAATTTCTTAATATTAATGCTATTTGCATAGTTTCTAATGTGTAAAAGTAATTGAAGCTGGAGCTCTTCATCTATATGTTTTAATTTTCCCATTCAAAAACAAAAAATCTTCTATTGCACCATAATCAAATTCTCAGGCTCTACAACATACTATAATGACTATTATAGTGTGTTTAAAACCATAAGCAAATTAGAAATTCTACAAGTTCTGGATTAACTTTCAATAACAGTACAGTTTGAGTTTAAATTATGCCATATTCATAATGCATAAAATATTGCATTACAGATTGTCTTTTGAAGTAGTACAATCATACTGCTTATTTACTTGTAAACTAATACAATTTTCAGTCCAGTCAACTTATTCAATATATTATTGCCTAATTAAATGATAAAAATCCCATCATATTCACTTAGAATTCTGTAAAATATGCACAGCTTTGCAACTTCAATAAGTTTGGCAAGTGATTATTATTATGTGTGTGTGTGTATTTCATGGGTATAGGGCAGGTACCATAAACACCAGACTAACCATACTCAGGATTTGATATCAATAAAAACTGACGAAACTATGATTTAATTCTAAAAAAGAAAAAAGTTTTTGAATTAAATATTTAAATTAAGAGAAAAAAAAAAGTTTACAATCCAAAGAAAACGAGCTCTGATAAGCTATTAAACTAAATCAAGAATATTAAAAAAAATTATATATAAAAATTAAAATTTTTAAAATTCAAAGGGTGTGAACGTACCCCCGCACCCCTCCTGCATTCCTAAAGTGGACTGCATGTTTCTATGGTAGGGAAAAAAAAAAATCTCAGTAAATCACCTAGCATTTGGAATGAATTCGGTTAAGTCAACTAGAAAACGATTCCATGTAAGGATAGATTTGGATAAGAAACAACATGTGGAAGTTCATTGCTATGTTGAGCCATGCTTACTTTGGAAGAATTCCCTAGGGAATAACTTTTTCAAATATGTATAAAAATACCTTGCAATAATGCTCAACAGCAACCAGGGCTTTGAGAACTGAAAGCTTTGAGAAGCTCATTTCTTCGCTCAAGAGCCTTGCATACATATGCTTGAGTAATGGAGGAAGTTATTTAACTGCAACAATTGTGTTTTCTTCTAAATTTCCAAATATTTGGAAGCTTTAATAGGAAAATATAAAGGAAGCATATTTGGAGAAATTATCTGCCTAATGATGTTGCAGGACTGATAAGATTTCTCTGTGAAAAATCAATCTCTGCTATAGCATGACTGATGCAGTGAGGCTGTAAATTCATTTCGTGCCTTTTATTGGAGGGAGCCATGAAGAAATGAAAAGTAAGAACCGGAGGTGACTTGTACTAGCAAGAAAAGACAAGATTGCAAGAAAATGTTGATGATTAAGTACCCAATCTCTAGACTATTTTAAGGCTTTAAGCTAATTGCAAGGGATTAAAGGTGCAGCTACTAAAAATTAAGTTCTATTTCATCTGCAAGATAAGATAACTTCTAGAAAATGGGTTTGAGGACCATAAATAATAGAGGGAGAACTATGCAAACTTCAGAATTTTATGATACACTGAAACCTCAAACCACATTTTAGATGCCTATGGCAATTGCAAGAGTTGCTTATTTAAAAACTTGGGTTTGTCATTTTATACCAGGTGATGTGGCCTATGACTTGTGACAGCTAAGTTTGGAACGTCATAACATTTATAATCAGTTCATCAATGAGAAAACAACTTTACATATTACGCCTTGGATGTTACTTCCCTATATTTGAGACATGACAAGCAGTGAAGGTTGATACAAATGTTAATAATACATAAATTTTTTGCATAAAAATCTTATAAAAGAATGATTTGTCATGCGAAGAACAAAGATACATGTAATGGAACCATTATTAGCTTCATTCAACGCCTTCAATGCATAGCTTGCCTTTAATTATCAAGAATTGAAGATAGATTCTTTAGAAACGTTCATGGCTTTGCAACTTCAACCATTTGCTTTTTAAGCTCATGCTGAAGTTATTCCATTATAGAATCTCATCCCTAACAGGAAAGTGTAGAGTGTACAGCATGTTCCAATGCCCGAAAGAGATGTCATGTATTAGCCATCAATCAACTAAGCATTAGGAAGGAAATGGATAAGGTCAACTTCTGCTTGTTCCTATAATGCCTAAAGTTACATATACCAAAATGGAAATTGATTCCAAACAAGGATGGCTCTGGACAAGAAGCAGTATGTAGAAGTCAACAGATAACGCGGGGCCACATGTAGCTTGAAAGATGCCGTTTGCACCTTCTCTGCCTATAAATACACTTCAATAAACCTCAAACCACTCATGCAGTGAACTGAAATTAATAGCTTACTAAAATATAATTCTTGCTCAATGTTGTTAGCTTAAGGAGCCTTGCATGAAGAGGTAGAGAGTATATCTGAGCCAAGAGTGACTTGCCAGCATCTGCTGAAAAGTAAGAATCCCTTTCTGGGTGTTGCTGGCGGTCATCTTTGTGTCTCAAGTTTGCTCCCTCTCCTCTCATATGAGACTCTAAAAGAGCTTGTTCATTGCCCCTAGTTGAATGATTTCCTTATGTTCTATGTATGTCGCTCATTGCCTTTCTTCTTTGCTCAGACTACAGAAGTTCCACATTTGTTGTATCTCAATCTATACAACCTTTTCTCTGCTATAAATATATATAACGCAGGCCACTCTTAATATCAAGGCTTTCCAAAGCGTTCTCTCTTTTCCTGTTATTCATTACAAGGGCAAAAGAAACATGCATAAATTTAAACAAATGGAAAAAACTAAAATATTCCGCATACGTAGTACTGAGAGGATTCCAAATACAGATGCTCCAGCCTATTTAACCTGCAATGAGATCAATCTTCTTTATTGTAAGTAGTGTGCATCCAGGGTGGAAGGACTACACATAGGTTATGATGCGAAACCTCCTCCCTTAAAATCCTACTTTCAATGGAAGTTTTTCAGTGGAATTTTGGAGATTTGTCCCCTCCATACAGGAGATTCTGGCTCTCACCTTTTCTTCCCTATTTTTTGAATTTAACCTCTCATACCCTTCCCAAAGGATTTGTGGCACATACCAGGTTACAATTTAATTTCATGGTGTTCTTTTCTGAAACTAAGGATATACAACCCTATATAACATGCCAACCTATCAGCAGGACTCAATAAAACTTCAGAATGTACGGATAGAGAGCAGACTTTTAACACTATTTCCATGTACTGAACCACCCAAGATGGGGACCAATCCATGAGATGTGCAATATCAAAGACCATTTGTGCCAGGCGAGTTGGATCATCTGAGTTTCTAAAGAATAGGGAAACAAAATTTGTGTTGACATCATTTTAACATACTAATAAGACTTCAAAAATTATGGATTAGTTTTTTCCCTATTTTAAAAATAACTAAGACCTTTTGATATGATTTGAAGTTTATAATTGGCGAAAGAAATCTAATTATCTATTGTTTAGTATGATTTGTATTGGTAAATTGAAGGATGGCTACAATCGCTTACTCCTTGTGTTTGAACTATTACACTTGACATTTGTTTTATAATGAGTAAGAAATAGAATTGCACTGCACTAAGAACTATAACTTTTAGCTCAATGACTTTGTTGTTTGAAGTACAATCATGCTAATCAAGCATTTATGAAATAGAACTATTCTTGCATTCAGCACATTCAATACATTATAGCTGACTTTGAAAGCGCAAAATGCCATGTTGCTCTACAAGATTGGTTTTCTGTGTAAATAACATGCATTAGTAAGAATAGGCAACCGATCCAGGAAAGGAAAATCAGGTTACTTTCATAAGAATTGGAAAAAAAAAATTTGTATTGATGTCATATTAGCATAATAGTAAGATTAAAAAAAAAGTATACATGAATATCATTTTTCATAATTAAAAATGAGTAAGAACTCTTTGATATGATATAAAGATTACATTTTCTGAAAGAAATTTAGCTTTTTGGATAACTTGCAGTCTTCTCCCCTAAAAGATGTTTAAAATAAACGACCCTCTTCTCTATATTAAGAATCTACCCTCTTTGTCCCTGATACCAAAAAAATGTGTTACGCTGGCCTCTGCAACAAAAGATGAGCTACAATTGCACATATTTTGACTAAAGTATCTTTATATCTATTATTTATATAATATAACAAGTATTTAATATTTGACCAATGTAAAAATATTAATCATTGGTTAATCAATGAGAAAACAACTCTGCATATCATGCCATGGATGTTGCTTCCCAATATTTGAGACATGACAAGCAGTGAAGGCTGACAGATTTGTTCATAAGACATCATTTACTGCATGAAATCTTACACAGAAAGATTTGTCATTTGAAGAACACCATACATGGAATGGAATATTAGCTCTTTCAACACCTTCAATGTATAGCTTACCTTTAATCATCAAGATAGATTCTTTTGAAACGTGCATTACTTTGCAACTTCAACCATTGGTTTTTAAGCTCTTGCTGAATTTATTCCACTACAGAATCTCATTCTGAACAGGTAAGTCTAGAGTGTACTGCATGTTTCAATGCTTGAAATAGATGTCATGTATTTGTCAATCAACTAACCATTAGGAGGGAAATGGATAAAGTCAACTTCTGCTTGTTCCTACAATGCTTAAAGTTACACATACCAACATGGAAGTTGATTTCAAACAAGGAAGGTTCCGGATAAGAAGCAATGTGTAGAAGTCAACAGATAAGCGGGGCCACGTGTAGTTTGAAAGATGTCTTTTTCACCCTCTGCCTATAAATACACTTCAGTAAACCATAAATACTTATGCAGTGAACTGAAAGTGAGAGCTTATGAAAATATAGTTGAAGCTCATTGTTGATTTCTTAAAGAGCCTTGCTTGAAGGGGTAGAGAGTAGATCTGAGCCAAAGATGACTTGCCGGCACTTGCTGAAAAGTAATATTCCATTTCTGGATGATGCCGGAAGTCACCTTGTCTCTAGTTTGCTCCCTTTCCTCTCATATGAGACTTTGAAAGAGCATGTTCATTGCCCATGGTTGAATGCTTTCCTTATGCTCTACTCTATGTATGCCGTTCATTGTCTTTCTTCTTTAATTAATTAGACTAAAGAAGTCCTACATTCGTAGTATCTAAAGCTATACAATTTCTCTACTATAAATATATATCACACACGCTTCCTATAATATCAAGGCTTTCCAAAGCATTCTCTCTCTCTTTCTTTTATTCTATACAGGGGCAAAAGGAACATGGACAAATAAAAAAAAATGGAAAACAAATTCCAGATACATAGTACTAAGAAAATAATTTCAAATACAGATGCACCAATTTATTTACCCTGCATGAGATCATTCTTCTTTATCGTGGAGGTATATAAACGGATACAGGTTACAACTCAATTTTATGGTGTTCTTTTTCAGATAATAAGAACATAACACCCTAAATAACATACCAACCTAACCTACAGGACTCAATAAAACTTCAGAATGTATGAGTAGATAGTACACTTTCAACGTTATTTGTATGTACTGTACGTCTCAAAATGGAAACTGATCCATGATATATACAATATCAGAGACGATTTGGGCCAGAATAGTTGGATCATCTGAGTTTCATAAGAATAGGGAAACAAAAGTTGTGTTGAGTGTTGACATCATTTTAGCATAATAATCAGATTAAAAAAAGTATGCCTATATTTTTTCCCTATTTTAAAAATAAGACATTTTATACGGTGTTAGGTTGGTATTTTCTTATTGAAATTTAATTATTGATGCTTTTTATGATTTGTATTAGTAAAGTGAAGGACGGTTGTATACATTTACTCCCTGTTTGAACTGCGACACTTGACATATGTTCTATAATGAGTAAGAAAACAGAGTTGCATTACACTATGAGCTATAACTTTTAGCTTATTGAATTCGTTGTCTGAAGTATAATCATGCTAAGCAGGCATTTCTGAAATAGAACTATTCTTAGCTTGCATTCAGCACATTCAATAACATTATAGCTAACTTCGAAAATGCAAAATGCCATATTACTCGGCAAAATTGGATTCTGCAGAAGTAACTAGTAAGAATAGGGAACTAATCCATGAGATGTGCAATATCAAAGATTATTTGCGCCAGGAGAGGTGGATCATCGTTGTTTCTTAAGAATAAGGTAGGAAAATTTGCTTTGACATCATTTTGGCATAATAGTAAGAAAAAGAAATTATAGATAAACATAATTTTCATACTTCAAAAATGAGTAAGAATTTTTTTCATGATCTAAATATTATATTCGCTTAAGGAAATGTAATTGTTATTGTATGATTTGTATTGATAAATTGAAAGCTGGTTGTGTTCATTGACTTTTAAGTTATTGCTATAGCTTTTGACATAATGACTTAGTTGTTTGAAGTACAATCATGCCACAAATTCAATACATTATAGCTAATTTTTCTTTCTTTTGGCCCATTACAGTGTTACATCATTCTTTAAGATTTGGTTTCTGTACAAAACGCATTATAGCTAGCATCTGTATTTCTCTTAAATTACTGCCGAAACTGCACTGTGGCAGAATATATTTCAATTAAGAATCACATTCTTGACAATCTGATGTTTACTCCATGGTTCAATTTAATGACAGAAACTTTTCCTACCTTTTTTTGTGCGGCAGCGTGGTTATGCAAGAATTATTGCAGTAGGATTATTTATATTTCTCAGACAATTAAGATATCAATCCCCATCAAGATATCATCAACAGTTCAAAGTACATCTATGTCCATTAACATTTGCAAATGCATCAAAAAGAAAAAATTCCTTATGTCAGATTACTCTTACCAGCGCAGCACCAGAGCCTTCGATATGCCCATAACTAGAAATTATAGCCGTTCCATTCAAAGGCACAACTCCTCATTCCACGCCCCCATCTTTTGAAAGATTCTATTCCCACAAAAGGGAATCCCAGCATTGAAGCCAGTTGAGTGAAGGGCAGCTGGTGGAGACCCCTGAAATCTTGTCTCTGCCAAAAGCCGCCAGCCCCAAATGCTCTGAGGAAAAGAATTTAGATCTTCTCAAAATTTTTCCGTGTCAATTTTAAAGCGAGAAAAAGAGAAAAAGTAAAGGATGAAATTGAGTGATGGGTTTCAAGTGATCAGTACATTTTATATTTATCTCTATACGAAATTGTCATTGTGAATTTCTTGAGAGACAGAGAATCCAAATCTCTAAGGAAAAGGTTTCAGAAGAAATCCGAATACATCACTAAAGGAATGCTTTTTAACAAACAGGTGGAATGCCACATTGCCCTTTAAGAAGAATAACTGTCACTTGGCTCCAAAGGGTTGCGAATGGGTGAGTCGGACAGAATATAGTGGAGACTAGGAGCATCCCCACCCCATTTGCCACGAGCCTCTGACTAGCCCTATATAAGGGCATCAAGATGAAGCATGGCAAAGTTAGAGCAGGAGATTGAAAAATAAGGAAAGATAGGGATGAAGAATGGTTTTATAGTCCAAGAGTCTTTCATGGAGTGGTGGAGAGTGGAATGGAGCCAAGGATGACTTGCCGGCATCATTCTGGTGTAGTTCTTTCATCAGCTTCAATTTCCGGCAGGTCATCTTTGGCTACACTTCGCTTTCTTCTTCTCATGTGAGACTCCAAAGACCTTTCCTGTCAGTCCTACATGGGTGGGTGTGAAAGTATATAATTAGGTTAAGTATATACATTCAGCTACAATATAATTATATATACAATTATAATATTAATTTTTTTTAGTTAATATTATGATAATTATATCATAATTAGATATAATGATACAATCAAAATTATAAATGTATTAAATATAACACTATATATTATTAATATATTAATTTATAAATTTTAAATTATATATCTAAAGTATTTTATTATTTATTGTAGTATTACATAAAATTTTTTTTATACAGATGAGTTTGATTTCTATCCATTTTAAAACTTTTACAAATAAATGAATTCAGTTTCAGGGATTTAAAGATTCAATGAAAATTTTAAAAAATTACTAATTAATTATAAATTCAAAAATAAAAATAATAGTACCATAATCTTTTACCATTTCATCCCTATTACCCGTTTTTCAATAATAATATTATTATACATATATTCAAATTATATAATTTTGACATCATATCATATCATCTTTAAAAGGATACGAAGGTCATATTTTTATTTTTAAACATTAAATAAAAAATTTAATTATTCACATTTACATAATTCGATTATATGTGATTATATAAAATTTGAATTATTTAATTTTTATTTACTAAACTTCAACATGACGCTTATGTTTCATTCTACACAGACTGTGATTTAAATTTAGATTTCCAAATTTGCTAATAAAAGTTTTGCTATATCATCCCTGCTGTACAGTGTCTTGCAAGGCAAGAGGCATGTTGTGTAAGCTATTTTCCTCCTCATGAATATAATTAGAGTTCAATTTTTCCATTAATTAAGCTTATTTTTATTTCCTTTAATATGGTGTAGGCCGTGAATGGTTATGGAACTAGATATATCTAGCCATGATCCCAAAAAAAAAAGTTTTTTAAATATGAACATAAAATATAAAGTTGGAATAAAAAAGGACAGTTAGGGAAGCTTATTTTATATAAGGGCTTGGATTTTTTTCAAGTTTGGCACAAACTAATATATTTTTTAACAAAAAATTATTATTTAAAAAATTTAATGTAAATATTAAAATATGCAACTGACGGAGTAAGATATTAAAATTAAAAGCATATCAACTTAATGACATAAAATAAAAGTTTAGCAGTAAAATTAGTTAGTTTTATATTCAAAGTTGTTCTATATAAGATAATAGGAGAATATGACATTTTATTAAAAAAAATAAAAAATAAAAAAAAATAACCAGTGTCTTTTATGCCAATTATTCATATGCATAAAATAATTGGTTAGACTTTCCTTAACATAATCTTACAAGATAATCATTAAAAAAAATCATATTATTTCTCTCAATTTTTGACCTGAAAAATTGGCTCAATCTAGTTTGAATTAAACATACATGATTTTTGAAAATAGATTTGAATAACTTTTTTTTCAACCAAAGCTGGCTATCTTTAATGGAAGATCATTTTAATCCCTCACATTATACTTCAATATTAATTTTATCTTCTACTAATTTGAAATGATAAAATAATCCTCTATAATTTCAAAAATAATAAGAAGCAATTGTAATCATAAATAATTTATTTTTAACTTAATAAAAAATTACTTTAAATTAATGTTAAATTTTTAAACACTATAAATTTATAGATCGCCACGTTGATATAACACAAAAAGTAAAAGGTAAGAACTAAGATAAGACATTTTTGGACCATTTTTTAATAAGCTCAATCTATTTTTAGATTAATCTGACCCATAATTATATCTAGCGCTGAATAGCAAGTACCACAAAATGAGGGAACTTTTTTTAGGTCATAAAAGATGTTTGGATTAACTAATTAACTCTTAAACTTTAAAAAGATACTTTCTTTTTAAAAAAATATTTTAAATATTTAATATTTAAATTTTAAAATTATACAAATCAGACTCTGTAAGATTTAAACTCGTTCTTCATCTCCTAAAAATATCAACTTAAGGGGATTAGAATAGCCAGTCAAAAGCTTTTAAAAATTTAATAATGCACTTTTAAGATTCAAAAACCAAATAACTGAGATATATTTTAAATGGCTGAATAAAATATTTTTCAGACTTATGAAATTTATAAATCAAATTTTTTTTTATCATCAAACCATATACACCATATATAAGAGGAAAATCAAACATTATAGTCATTCCTTATTGATTGGTTTATTAACAATAATGTCATTTCTAAAAATGGTGTATATATTAGTGGTATTTTGATCATGAAAACCAATATTGAAAGAATGTAGAAACAATATATATATATATATATATATATATATATATATATATATATATTTAACTACTTGGCCATGATTATACAAATCATTTTCAAATATTTCTTTCTATAAATTTGAATTGATGATATAAATTTTATACTTTTTCATAATTTAAATCATTTCCATCTGCCATTTTTTTTTCTCAATTTAGATTTTTAAATGAATTTTTATTTTGTACAAGAACAATAAATAAATTAAATTAAGGAAACAGTTTGGCAAAAATCTACAAGGTGATGATTAATTTCAAATCATTACTATGTCATCCACCAACGAAAAAACATTAGCGAAAAACACTCAACATAGAAGGAAAAACAAATTAAAAATCATTAAAAAAAATATTAAAATATTTATTGAAAAAAAAAAAAGTGAGGGGAGAGAGTACATAAAGAGCAGGGAGAACACTGTCTCGAACTGGCTCTCCCTCTTTGAATTTGAATGTAGAGGGACTGGAAGTTGACTCCTCAGTCTCCAATGGCGACTTCAAAGGTCTTCGTCATCTCCATGTTCATTGCCTTACTGTTCGTCGGAATTGCATCACAGAAACCATTTCTGGAACCAGAGGATGCGATTTCGTCTCTGAGGATCGAATTAGAGCAACTCAAGACGAAGGTTTCAATTTTAGGTGCTTTCCTCTACTAACAACAACCATCTCTGTTTGTAATGCATGCTTGATTTTCGCTGGTGATGTTTGGTACGTGTGAAATTTAATTTCTCATACTTGTTAATAAGATATTTGGTAATAAGAAATATCAAAACTTTTGAAAGTCATGCGTTGTTTGTATTTAAAACAACAAGTAATACTCATTTTTCATAAATCTCATACCCAAATATTATATAATTAGGTTTCTCACTATTTCAAAAATTAATGTATTCATACTATAAAAACAAATTTGTTAGTTAAATTGTGTCACACAGTGATGGATCCAAGAGTGCTGGGGTATAGAAGCCCCTTGAATTTTTAAAATTTTAATTTTTATATGTAATTTTATTTTATATTCTTTATTTGGTTTTTATTTTATAAAAGTTTGTCTCTTTAAATTTTAAAAATTTGTCTTATTTGGTTGAAATTTTTTATTTGAAAATTTATGTATCCCTTAAAATCAAATGGTAGATCTATTCCTGATTACACAGTTTGTATTCAAAAACCTTTTCTATTTGTGTCAATATAGGTATTCCTTAGTTGTCCATGCACCAAAAGCTCCTCACTGTTACAAAATTTGTGCAGCATAATAATAATAATAAAGCTCATGACGTAATTCAAAATTTTATAACTAAAAAACTGTCGCACAAAATGTTTCAAGAAGTATATATACTAAACCTTAATTAAAATTTCAAAACTAAAATAAAGATAAATAACTTGTTAGCTTAAGCATCAGGCTCTGAACAAGCTTTCCATGACCATAATATAAGATGTAGAATTCCACCGTGCTAAAGTCATACTTCTTGAAAACAAATTGTCCGTTTGCATTTATGCTTGGACTTCTAACAATCATCCTAGTTTGAATATTTATGCTACACCTTTCACGTTAAAAGTTATCCCCTTATTTTTGTTGATTTATATAATGCATGATTTACTTGACAATCATGCTGTTCGATAAGTCAAAGGAGGCTCAACGCATAACAATCGCTTTCGCTACTCTATACCTGTGAATAGAGTAGTTTGTTAATCTTCAGTTGTTGGCTTCCTTGGCTGGTCCAATCATATGGTGAGTTGAAGCCCAGTGTTTAATAGAGGGATTATTTTTCCATAGAGCAACTGTCTATTAACAGAGACTGTACTAATGCAGGAAATTGATGCTTGGGGAACATGAAAACTTCAGTTCCCCAGCACTTTCCTTATGGTGCCTGAAAGTTGAATATGATGAAGAAAGTGAAATATACTACTAAATTTCCAAATCTTTTTATCTAAAGTTAATGGAAGATATAACAAACTTGAATTGTTGTAAGTAAAACTGAAGTTGTTTTTATGATTTGTGAATCAAGGTCCAGCAAAAATGAGAACTTTTAATTGCTGCTTTTAAGAAATATTATATTTTGCCATGTTTATTCAAGAATCAAGAAAATGTTTTGTGCAATTTGCTTGGACCTGTTAAATCACCTACAAGATCATGTGGTTTTACTAGTAAGTTTCATTATAATCTCTCCTCATTTCATTAATTGTTTCTTCAGCTATTTGTTTCTTGTTGATGTTTAATGAGCATTGGCGGTTTTGATATGTTTTTTAATATCACGGAAGAGTCCACAATCGAGAAGAGTAACCATGAATTGCAGAGTAAAGATGATGATATCAAACAGATGGAGAATATTATTCTAGAGAAATCAAGAAGTATTGCATCCCTTCAGAATAAGGTTGAGGCTCTTCAGGTAAGCTTTGTATTTTTCTCATTACAGAATGCTTAATTGTATTACCAATCAATATCTAGCAAAGGATTAAGCCATTGAGGTATAGGCAACATACGTCAACCAAGCTCCTGTGACAGTCAAATTGCTCACATGTACACCATCAATCTAATCACCTTGAATTTACTGAAGAGAGACTAACAGGAAGATATTTCGATGATATACACCAAAAAACTTGGATTGAGTGGCTAAGTATCCTATATAGCTAACTTTTTATCCCATAGTTGAAGTTATCAAGGAGGAGAAACAATAATGTTTATCAAGTTCATTCAGGCATTAACAAAGGTTCTGTTGATGCTAAAGGGTAGATGAACTTGACTACATTATCTTTTATTGAGAAGATAGACAACATATGTTTCTAACTATCTTTATCTGCCATCAGCAGAAAGGGTCTTTAGATGCTAAAGGGGAGGCGAATGGACAGCATCCCCATGTTGCTGAGCTTGAGAAGCAGGTTAATTAAGCGTTCACTGCTTTCTTGGATACTTCTCCTTGCATGACTCACATGTAATTTTACTTCTCAGGTTGACAGAATTAAGAAAGAAATAGAAACACAAGAAACGAGAAAGGTAGGATTGAAAGCCCAAGCAAATATAGCAGAGAAAAAGATTCAAGAGCTTAACTTAAACTTAGAGAATGTAAGTTGTTTGAACAGACTTTTTATGTAAGGTGACCTTCAAATTGCTGGAGAAAGAAGTTACTTCTCCTATTTGCCCCTAATGTATTACATCTGATAGTAATTTTGGTGCATCATCTGCTATTTCTGGATTTTCAATTGACAGAAAAAGCTTTGTCTTGCATCCATTAGGATGCTGAAATATTTAATCTACACAACAAAATATGTTGAAGTTCATCATCTTCTTTTACTTGATATGAAGCCCTAAATATAAGCCAACATACGAGGACACTTTGCCGACCTTTTTACTTCATTTACCATCTTCCCTGGAGACAAGACATTGATATAACCATGGACCTTTCGATTTTTTCCTATCTTCAGCTTATGGTTTACATAACATCTTTTTTTTTCATATTTCTACGTAATATGATATTATGCTTCCTTATCCTCCCCTAGATGTGCTTTCTCTCCATTTCTTTTCATCTAAATAATACCTTCTTTTGTAAAAAGAATCAATGTTCCTTCGACATGCTGAATGTAACCCTGCATGACAATATAAAGAAGTTATGAACCCATAAATCATGCTTTGCACCATATCTAGGCTTTATGCATCTATGGCAGGCTCAATAAATTTTGTGGTTAAATCTCACTAGTACAAACTGCCAAGATCAGGGAACGTGGAAATCTGATTGGATTTATTAGTGGTTGGATAGGAGAACACCTGGCCATTGAATTTTTGGGAAAGCAGAAACAATATGTGTTTTCAGTTTTGGATCTTGCTCCAATATCTTAGAAGTTGATGTATTACTGTGCATTCTTAACAATTATAAATGTTATTAATGTATGGGAATGGGGTTGCTCTAATGTACTTATGCTTTTTTCCCTTCTCCGGCTTCAGAAGGTTAGTTATGAACAGAAGACTAGAATTCACAAGACTGAACAGGCTCTTCAAGTGGCTGAGGTTGGTTCAACCTGAGTTTTTGACTAATTTAATGTTTCCTTTCTACTCAACGAAACTACGTTTTGTGGTGGGGCTTGTAGGAAGAAATGGGCAAGGCAGAACCAGCAGCCACTTTTATGAAATCCCTGAAAGTAAGAAAGTTATTAAGCTCAGTGTTGTAATTGCCAATTATTCCAGCCTTCCCTTGTTTGTATAAACATACTTAACGTGAAATTTACACCTAGTCTAGTCCTCAGTATCTGTTACAATTTTCTAATGTGAAGTTGCAAACTGAATTTTATTTTTTATTTGTTTGGAGATTGGAGTAGGACTTCAGTTTATGGTTAAGAATGTAGAAAAGCTAATGCATATTTTGCAGACCTTCGTTATGACTCACTGGAAAAATTTTTGGAGGCCAGCCTTGGATGCATCATTTCTAAAGGTTTCATTCTTATCAACAATTACATATTATGACTTCAAAAATTTGGTCAAGCGGTACCAAGGTATGTCATCATCTAAAAATGTTTCTTCTTTTCACTTGTGTTCTTGCCAGATCCAGGTGAAATTGTCACAAGTTCGAAAAGATGGTGAGATGTGTATTGAAATGTTGAAGACAGTAAGTCACCCCTAGTATTGCTTACTGAATTTCCTGGAAATGATATATGGTGATCCTAGCCTCATTCTACAAGCTTAGTTTAAATGGTGTAAATACCATATAACTTGAAGCTCCATGTGCTTCTCTACTGGAAAGCTTAGATATGAGAAATATAATATTTTCTTTTTGACTATAAGAGAGAGCTATATAACATTCACTCTCCTATGTTTCTTTTTACCTGGGTCCTCCTTCCCTAAATAATCCAGCTAATCAAGATTAACTTGGCAATATTTTTCTTATTGGCTATTGTTAGAAATCATGGGCCTTGGTCCAAGTTAAAGTGGAAAAGTTGTTGAGTCATTTATAAGTATTGATAATCAAGCTTTTAACCAAAATGCCTAAGGCAATTCGGTGAGCTAACTTCAACACTTATATGGCATTTTCTCTTTCTTCAACTTCCCAATGTAGGTCATTTTTCTTTTTTTAATCTTTTCTATTTCAACACTCCCCTTCAAGCCTAACTGGTCTAGCCCAATTATGACTTGTCTTCCTATCTTTATTTTTATCCTGGGCTTGTTTTCTTTTTTAGTCTCAAAGGCCTCAAGCCTCCTTCCTTTTTTTTTGGTTTCTTGGGCTTGTACTCCTTTAAATTCAAAGGCTGTAGGTTGTCTAGATCTTCCTCACTGAGCTTCTTTTTTTTCTTGGCTTCAGGTCTTAGGCCTCAAGCCAGATTGCCTGGGTCTTCATCATTGGGCTTCAGGTTTTCGGCCTCAAATTTTCATCATTTGTGGATTTGACTTGTGATTGTCAACCCAATTTGCTAGGAAATATGCCTCATTTTTTTAAAAAAAACTCATGGACCTTGGATCTTTCATGGATTATGAAACCATTGGACTCTAATATCATGTTTAAAATTATGGGTCTTGGTCCATGTTAGAGTGGGAGAGTTGTTGAGTCATATATAAATTTTGATGGTCAAACCTTTAACCAAAATATCTAAGGCAATTTAGTGGGCTATACAAACCCATTATAAGTATTTCACATGAAAATATCTTTTTAGATGAAATACAGCCCCTTCTGAAGTTTTTTATGGCTAGCCTGGTACAGTTTTGGCAGTAAACTTTCGGTAATCTGATATTTTAAATTTCAAACCCAACTGTAGCTAGGAATCTATTGACTAATGGATCTGGAAAAATTGTGATTAATGTAATTTAACTTGACAACAGATGCTGGTATCAAGATTACACTAAACTGACAAAATTTTTAATACTTGACATTTTAGGTAGAACTAGATGAGCCAAAACTTTCTTTTTTTTTTCACACATAATTAGTTTGTTTTGATATATGAAAATTTTGACTTGTTATAAATTTAGAAATAAATACATGGTGTCGTCTACTTTAAAATGCTAACACTCTGGAATCCATGGCTTACCCTCGGTTGCTTTGTTTTATTTGAAGGAGTGGATACCAGTTATGAAGGATCAATGGTTGACTTTCTTATCTTCTGTAAGTTCACATGTTGAATCTTTAACTGCTAAAACTATTGAGGCCTATCATGTGACCAAGAACTCTTTGCTATATCATACTGCCAAGATACAAAAAGCAGCAGCACCCTTCATACTGGTACAGATAAACTTAGTTGAACCTTTTTGTTTTGATTATATGGTGACAATTTTAACCAACATTATCATTTCACAGGAAGCACACAAGTCTGCTAAGCATTACATCAATCAGATTGAAACAGTAACGAAGCCTTACATTGATAAGGCTGTGGTTACCTTGGAGCCCTTTTCAAGAAAACTAGTATGTGCTTACAGAATGTTTGTCACATCTGCAATTTCATACCATAAGCAGGTGCTCTCTTCTATTTTCTTCATTTTTCCCCCCATGGATTATTTAGGAGGTTTCTTTCAATGTCATTTGGAAGAAGCATAATGTTATTGGACTAAAATATTGGCAAAATTAGAGGAATCAGTATTAAAAGGCTGAACCATTAATTGAAATTAAGCTTGATCTGTATATTATTATTTGATTAAATTGTTTTTTAACTTTGCTAACCAGCAAGTTCCAGGATGGTCACTTTTTTGTTTTTGAACAAATTTTTTATATGTTGATTGTTTAGGCCCAAGAAATGCTGAAAACCAATGAGTTAACAAGGTCACTTGCTTCTATGGAGCTAGCTTGGTTTGCCGTATGTAATTTTAAGAATTTCAGCATAACTTAAATTCATTTCCTTTTATTTATTAAATGTAGTACTACTTATAAGCGTGGATCATATTCTGGTCGAGTGCTATTTGCAGGCTACTGCGTTACTGTGCCTGCCTGTTGTCTTCCTGTTTAGATTGTATTCAGCTATATTCAGGTCAGTGTCAATAGAATGTGCAGTTTTTCAAGTATACCTGTATTCAATATATGTGTTTGCGTCTGTGTATAGACGAGCAATGATCTCTTAGTAGATTCTGTACTATATTATATATATATATATATATATATATATATATATATATATATATTTTAATATCAAGATTTAATGGTCCACAACAGTACTACAGATTCTACAGTATTATAGGAGATCTTGTCACATGTATAGACACACATATACACACTATAGTGTTAATGTTTCAGCTGTTTCACTGTTGAAATTAAACAACTTTAATATTTTATGCACGCAGGAAAAGGACTAGGAAGTCTAGATACATTTCTTACTCAAATAAGGTTCGCCGCAAATTAAAAAGACCTCATAATATTGATTAGAGAAATAACATGAGGTAGCTGATGTTCGGGTCATTCAGACAAAGCATTTTTTGTTACGCTTTTCACCAAACTTCAGAAACTGATAGTTCATTCTTACTCTGTGCCGACTGAATTTTTGCCTTGAAAAGAAGCTCTGACGGCCTGTTTGTTTTGGGTGTAAGGAATTCGTCCTCTAGACTGTAAGATGCATATGAAACTCCAGAACTTTTGAGTTTCTGATGGGAATTATACACATGAATAGGGTTCCAGTTGTATATTGAATCTAGACTATGGAAAAGAAAATTCTATTTTCATTGGCATTCAGATCGGATATGATATTGCATTTTTAGTTGCATCACTTTGGCATTCAGATCGGTAGACCAAATACATGCAGTTTGGTTTTATGTTTAATTTTTATGGAAGCTCGTTTAAAAGACCAAACATGAATTTAAAAATTGTAGTACATGTGTAAACCATGTTTATCCTCCAAATGGGTGTTAGCATTGAAAAATTTTTTTGCTTTTGTGTAAAACTAAAATCGCGTTTGATGCAAATGAAGTTGGATAAAATTATGATTGCACATTATGACCCTAAACACTATATGAATTTCAGTATAGCATTAATAATTTAAAATAGTATGCGATAGTAATAAGAATAATGCTTAAAAGCAACATTGTAAGAATTTCTATTTTTTCACACATTAATTAATATTAAAATACTATCAAAGCAATTTCATGTTGTAAAAAAATTTTATAATAATCGTATATATTTTATATTTTAGATTTTCACTAATGCTTTTTTAACTATATGTTCTTGTATTGTACCATATCTAATTATATACCATAATAAATTAGGTTTAAGGTTTATCCATAAATGGCTTTTCATTTCAATTTTAAAATCCGGTTCAACTTTATAAATGGTATTACAATTTTTTTTTTTTCATACCAACAGTATAGATGAAACTATTACGCACTGTAGTTTATCCAATGAATTTGGACTTCATACTATAAAGTATTCGAGTTCGTACCTCCTCTAAACTTGGTGTCACTAGTTAACAAATCTATGAAAGAGAAAAAGTTGACGAAAGAAATTAAAAAAATCCACTTTCCCTTTCATCTTTAATTTCACGTCAAACTGCACTTGTCCTTTTTTCTTTAATTTCTCATCCTCGAGTTCCACATAGGCACCCGTCTCTTTTCGAAAATAGATTTGATGAAAATTTAATACAATATATATCATTAAACGAAAGTATAATGATTAAAATTTTAAAAAACTACTAAAAATTATTTAATATTTATTAAAATTTAAACCATTAAATAAAAATTTAATGGTTCAGATTTCTTTAAATATAATGAATTTGGATTTTCAAATAAAAAATAATCTAAATCCATCTTTTGTCCTATTCAAATCTCCTACTGAACAAGTGTGCTGTCTAGCAAGGGATGTATGCAAATAAAAATAAAAATAAAAATAAAAAAAGCTGGACAGTTGCAATGAAAGGCATGACAAATGCTAAGATCAGGTGGGCATAAGAATTGAAGCATGAATTTCAGAAAGAACGGAGTCATTTATTATCTACTAAACAATTTGCAAGTTTTACAAAAAGATCAACATCAACAACCATAAAATGAGCTGATATGATTTCCCCCAAAATTTGTCATGGAATTAGAATCGTCAGTAACCCAAAATGGAAGGGCTATATATCACCAAGGAAGCAAACACACTCTGTTAGCATCCTTGTCCAAATTATGGTCACCCTATAACTGCAACGCCATTTTCCCTTGCACCCTATATACCTGAGGCTGGTAGGCCATATTCAAGCCTCAACAATGGCTGCACTTTACAACTTCTCAATATGCTATATGAGAAACCAAGATTAAGGGGCAAGTGTGCTGAAATCAACAATCGGTGGATCTGATAAAAGAATTGAGTCAAAAATAGGTGGCTCAAGGTGTGGAGTAATTGGAAAAAAGAAGCAACAAATTGTCCAGTGTTTCAGGAGTGAACTTTCTAGCAAATAGGTAACACGGCTTCTGGATCCCGTTCCATAAGCAAGGCCATCTTTGCACTTCTTTCTGGAGACGCAGTAAGAGAAAACACAAGTTATTAAGTGCATTTTGAATGTGTAAGATCAGAAGAACTCTTCGGATAGCTTACCTTCTCATCACTAGTAACATGCACACTAACATCAATGGACTGCAAAGAAAACAAAAAATTATCATGAATGTTCATGTAAACCAACACTTGAAAATAATGAAATTACGCAATATCTGCAGGAAGATAAACTTAGAGAAACTGTACAGCATAACATGCTGAGATTGGATATGAAGGAGCCAAAATATATATTAGACTGGCCAAAAAATTCAAGAATAGATGTGATTTACAATGCACTTGCAGTAAAAGTTATAGCAGATCGATACCGTAATATTCTTCAAAAGTCCAAATCTAACATCCTGAGCCCTATATGATTTTGGATGCCATTTTCTCTCAGACCAGTCAACATGAGTTACTGACCAGTTTGCGATTCCACCAGGATCAACAATCTAAAACAGAGGCAAGTTGATTAGCGAAGGTTGAGAACTGTCAAAAAACAAAAGATTGTATTGCAAATAAGGTAACATTCTCACGTTGAAGAAGGTTGGCATATAATGCTCATCAGCAATGCAATTCTTCCCTTCCAGACCAGGCTGTCATTAGGAAGAAATTTAACCTCATTAGTTAAATAGTTGAACCAAATATGAACATGTTACTAAATAGAGAGATTATTTGCCTACAAGTTCCATGTTGCATAGGATAATAAGATATTTCTTTTTCTAGTCGTACAACCTCTGGGGAATTAGTTCTGAATCATTACAAGCAACTAGATGGTCCAATCACCTTAATTTACATAGGTACATGGTGCAGTCTAAGACGTCTAGATGGTAGGGCAACATTATTGAACAATAAATAAAGGGGACATATAAAAACAGTATATTTAATATGCATATGTATGCTATAAGCACTTTTACATTCCTTAAATATTCATTTACTGGCTAACTAGTCACAATAATCTTTCTATTTTCTGGGGTCATAAACATCAATTGCTGTTTAAAAAGCAAACAGGGACAATACTGGAGTAGTATAAGTTCCAATGGCACATAAGTGAAGACCATGCAGTATAGTACTTGAAATATCCAAGTCTGCCAACATATTGACTTGCCAACATATTGTTGGCTTATCGCATTGCTTGTTCTTCTAGTTTTACTAAAGAGGCTCAATTTATACTACGATACAAAAAAGAGCCAGCAAATGCGTCTAGGCAAGCTACCATAAAATCAAAATGACATGTAACCTACAATGTTTGAAGTTGATGAATAAGTTAATGGGTTAGACTTATATGTAATTTGTTATATCTTTCCTATATTGCTTTCTAATTAAAACATGACAAGTGTTTGATTAACTAATAATAATATATAATTTAATTTTAAAATGATATAGATATTTGCAATAATTAAACATGAGTCATAATATAATTGGAAAATCAAACACTCATCATGTTTTAATTGGCTAACAACATAACAGAAATATAAGTAATTGCATGTAAGTTTTTTCCTAAGCTAATAACCTGAAGCCTTAATAACATCATAGAAAAAATTACAAAAGGGAAGATGTGGCAAAAATAGAAGAAAGAAGATATTAGCACAAATGGAACCAAGAATCAAGATTAAGATATATAAATGCATAAAATAGAATAGTTCCTTTGTTTCCCAAACTTCATTTAAAACAGATAACACAAATAAAAAATAAACTAAAAAAGGCATCACAGTCTCACACAAGTGCATTAAACAACAAGGAATTTCATCATTGTGTAAGGTTATGTTAAAAAATACTTGAAAAATGAACTTCATTCCTTTTACAAAATATTTTAAACTAAAAAGAACTGAACGCATCCACTTTCAAAAGGAAAGACATTACAGTAGGTCTTGAGTACAAACAATGACTTCAGCTATGACATAGAGAGAATATAAAATTCTTTTATATAGAAACGGTGTCAATCTGAAATTTTGTCGCTCACATACAAATTCCACAAGTAATCCTCATGCAAATCTTTATGAAACTGAAGTGCCACTAATGCTTTTTCTTTCCCATTTAAAAAAGAACTAAAACCAACATAATTTTACGAACAAGACTTGAATGTAATTTATCAGGTTTTGCTATCAAGTTCTTCAATAAAAACATCTACCTTTTTCCTAACATAGCAACATATATTAATTCCTCCCAAAAGTTCTTCCACATGTCATAATTTTATTGAAGAACAGAACAGCAAACACTTAAACAACTGCATCTAAGTTTTTTCCCTATTCAATTACATTTTGCAGAGATTTTGCATCATACAATACATTGTTATAGAAAATGGTTAAATCAAGAATGTTGTGACAATTTACTGATAAAAAATTATGAGTAAGCACATGCAAAGGCAACATAATCAGAAGAATAGCACCTTAATTCTCATGAATATAATTGCTTGGCAATATCAAAAGCAAAGCTTAATATACTAAAATTTAAAAAAAAAAAAAAAAAAAAACCTTTAAATATTACTTCAACTCAAAAGCTTAAAGCCATTAAGTGAAGAAAATAATTTTTGTTATTATCTCTAAGACAGCTCCTCACTCAAAAGCCTTTCGTCCTTGATGGTAGATAAAGCATACACCATGCCTTGCACTTGTAACTCAAGTTAATCAAGAGAATAGGGATGGCAAGGAACAAACTCTTAACTACTCGGTCATAGAGACACTGATATCATGTCAATGACCACTTCAACTTACAAGGTTAAGTTCTTTGAGTAAAGGCCCATAAATACTTTCATTTAAACTTCTAACAAAAACAAACACTTCATGCAAATAGATAAAGTTCTCAAATGATAAATAAAACAAAATATTTTAAATATTAAAAGTAAGGAATATTGAAAAACAACTTTACCTTGCAGTAATCACGGAATTTTGAGTAATACAGATGGTCAGCCATAACTATAACAGCATGCTGTCTCTTCATAGAGAACCACTGTAGAAAAAGTTTAAAAATGAGAGAGAAGACAAATTTGAATCAGCATCTTATATTTAAATGAGCTATATATTACACATTATATGAAGAAATCAATCCGCATCACCTAAGATAAGAGTCTTGGACAAAAAGAGAAGAACAAGTGCAAAAAGGAAATGGGTTAGGTGATACTTAATCCCCAGTAGGATGCCAGTCAGGCTATAAAAAGTGAATAGAGAACAGGGTTCAGGCAATGCCAATAGAGAGCTTATTCAGGTTACTAAGAATACATTCATCAGTAGACCTTATATGGTCTAATCATGCAACATGACAAATGTAAGTACAGACATAAGTTTCAGAACAAGGTCTCAACTATTGTGTGTAAACAGGATGGCAAACTCTTTATTTAATAGGTATTCTGCAAAAAGGGCAAATACAAAATAGAGCAGCCTAAATACTTTGTTAAAAATTCAGATTTTCTTCATACATTTATGGCTTATATACACTTTTGGTCCCTCTAGTTTTATAAAAGATTCAATTTGGTCCCCCTAGTTAAATAACAGACAATGTTGTCCTCCTACTTTTAAAATTGTTCCAACTTTGGCTGTGTCTCACAATCCATCTAAAACTTAGCACTAAATTTAACAATATATTAACTTGAACATCAAATATAAGAGTAAGTTAATAATATCAAGTAAATAAATAACATCAAAATTAGCAAATTGTTAAGGGACAAAAATGGAACATCTTAAAATATAAGACAACAGTTTCTACTTTTGGGGAACCAAATTGAAACTTTCATGAAAGTAGAAGGACCAAAAGTGCATTTAAGATCACTTATATTAGAAGCAGAGCAAGTTTATACAGAGTTGACATATTTTACTCCCAGTATTCACCCAAAAGATTTACCTGAGCACCCTTTCTGAAATCTTTTTTTTCAACTTCAGGTAACATGTGTTCAGAATACCGACCATTGCCATGAGGACCAGGATCCTTAAAACTGAATATAAAAAGGAAATAATAATGCATGAGCATATGAAATAAAAGAAAGCAGAGACCAGAAGAACTACCAACACAAAAAAACTAAGGATACACCATAAAAATTACCCTAGACGTACCAATCAACAAAGCTGATATTTGTATACATCAGATAGTCGTATATATAGTCAAAACTATACAGTGGCACACAACTGCAAAACCAATATAGACAAATCAGAAAAATACACCAATATGGTTAATCACTCAACAATTCAAGTTCCCATTCTTATAGCCCATTTACCTATCAGAAAGTAAAACAAATTGCTGATTGTCAGGATCTTGGAGAGCATTTGCCAGTAGCCGTCTCTCTGCATCTACCATTGAAATCTTACCCCAAACCACCTGCAACACAAAACTGATTACTTTGGCCACTCATTAGGTAACCACAGATTGTAAAACAACTGTCAGTTACTCACACTACTATTATTTTGACTACCACAATTAAAAGAGTTGCATTTAACAGGAATATCAGCAATTGAAAGAGAGAGGGCGACAATTGAATGGCAACATAATACAACATGGCTCCAAACAAACCAAAGAAAGTACATCTAGACAAGTTCCAATCCCGGGCCAATTTTAGTGGCCAGAACAGAGCCTAAAACAGCCTTATATTTGCAAAGATATAATAAATAGATCATCTACACTAGACAAAAGAAAATATTTTTCTTAAAGTCAGAGAAGCATATGTTACAATCATATGTGCAACATTATCATTTATTAATCAGCAATTCCGTTAACAGTAAATTTTCAACCAACAACGTCCAACGCATTTCAAACTTGCAGGGACTTGGCTACTCTAATGTGTCAGGTAAGAATTTGAATGAACAGAGATGAAACATGAATTTAAGGATAATTTGATGACCTATGGTTAATAAACCGGGACTACTGACTTTTATTTCATGAATGGTTTATGAAGTTCACTTACCAATAGTTCAGTTTATAGCTTTAGAGTTTGAAATCTATATCATAGACATTCATTCGGCTTAAACTTTTGAAAAACCCACAATGGTCATAACAAATAACCATGAAGTAACAATTGCATTGATTATGTAGATTACCTGACCTTTTCAGAGTCATATGTGATATTTCTATATCCACACAGGCAAAATTGAAGGCATGCATCTTTAACAGGCATCATTACAACAGCATAGCAGCTCATTGTTCCATTCCAAAACAGAGATCAGACACAATAAGTAGTGGCCCATAGAATTAAACTATAATTTCCATAAAAGAACACACTTTCAAATGCAGAAAGCTCCATAATGCAAAGTTGAGTGTAAACAAATTAGCAATGACAAGATAGTTTATGAACCTGTTCACTGCGTATATCCCGATTATAAAAATAACGGCTCACATGAACTGGTTTAGTCTTAGATGCATGCACATAAACAGAGAATTTCCCTTCATGACCCTGTCAAAAAAAGAAAAGCATTCTTCCACGTAAATGCACACAGCACACTATTAAAAAGATGAACAGGCTTTATAAACAATGACAATGAACAAATGAAAATTAGGAAGACAAACTACAATAAAACACCCATTGCAACATTTCACATCAAGGAGAAGTGAGCACAAGTAATATTGAAAAAAGTTGCAACATGCCAATATATACAACAGTAAATCACTTAAACATACTATACAGTAATAAATTTATTTTTTAAAACATTAAGTTCAGTTAAATTATGCCCCTATTTGCTTTGCCCCTCATGCCCCTAGCAAAGGAAACACCACCAGGAAATTTCATGCAAAACACTTTATCCATATCAGCTAAGGGTGCAATAATGCAATTTACTCCCCCAGTTTTCATTCCCACCTAATTCTTATGCTCCTAATTCTTATTCCTCAGTGGTCAGAAGTCGAAAAACCACTTAAATATGTAGAGTGTCATCTACATTCAGAATAAAAATAAATAAATAAGTATAATATATCAATTAGTTAAGAAGTAAGTAAAAATTGACACTCAAACTAGTTAGCCATCAACCTTCATCGAATTAAGTAAGTTGCCACATGTAGAGACAACTTCCTTCTTACAGACAAAGCATTGTTGCTAAATCAACAGAAATAATATATTTAGCAAGAAAAACAAATTGATAGAAAGCATGCTACAAAAAACAGATAGATAAAAGAGACAAGGAGTCATTACTTGGAAAAACTTATCCCACAATTTTTCAAATGGCAGGGAACCAGGCGTGAGAAACATGAAGGCAACTTTTGGAGTTTTAGGAAGAACATCTGGCGCATCCAAAATATCCCTAATCACAACATGTGATGCAATCTCTGCATCTGTGTATTCCCTTGCAGGAATAGGTGGAAGCCACTGAGTAATAACCTTGCAACCTCTAGAAGAAAAGACATAACAGGCCGAACTGCTTTGGGGTGGGTAGATGTAAGCACAAATTAGAAACACGCATACAAATAAAACCAAGACAATTATCCACATAGGCTTCTTCATGGGAGAGCGGTGGCGAGATACAGGGAAGATCTGCATATCGCTCATGCCTAGATGCCAAATTTTGGCTGTCTTCATCTGAGTAAATGCATCAGGGTATCACCTCCAAACAATCTCCCTTTTATCTGTATTCACCATCTTCGAACGCACAAGAAACCAAAATAAACAAGGCTAAAATTTTCAACAATTAATGTGGGAAAACCTGAAATCAAAACACAAAGAGCACATTAGCAATCAACACGCAGCTATTTCAAACTACTCAAAATATATACTAACATCACCATCCAACTAGGGACACATACCATACAAATCAGGGAAGAAATTTTAACTTTGACAGCGGAAAGCTCCAGGTGTTCACAGAAACAATGTCATAACACAGTATTCAGGCCCACATAATCTACAGTAAGAATACCAATTGAGTTGCCTATTTGAGTCTTCCAACTAATAAATTCAACATATCATTAACAATGCTAAATGAGCTAACCACTAAAAGGGTGCAAAAGAAACATACATCTGCATGGATAAATCGACATGCAAAATTCCAAACTTAAAAGCACGGAAGGAGATTATATATGAAAATTAAGAAAAAGTTTATTGTATACAGGCTAATCTTAGCCCTCAAAGTCCCAGCTTATAGATCAGAAGCACTGGTAAAACAAGTATCTAAACTATAATGAAAATTGACCCCCAAGTTTTTTGTGTCAACAAAAGAGAAGAGACAACGACGAGAGAGGAATGCCCATATACGGCTACAAAAGATACAGTCTAAGGCAGGCATTACTTAATAACCACCAACCTCTCTAGTTTAACCCCAATTCAGGAATCAGGATCGAATGTTCCAGACAAAAATAGAATATAATACAAAACATGAGAAATATAGCCATTTAGGATCCATATTTGAGAGTATTCATCCGAATAATATGACCGATCAATTCAACGTTGTGAAGTAGCCCAACAGCTAAAACAACTCAACACAATTTTTTCAACAACACATACAAAAAACTCGAAGCTTTAGTTTAACAAGTCATACCCATCCATCGCCCGATAGTTTAAATCAACCCAGACCAATATTCAGCGAAAATTCAAATCCAAAATGCGCACTCCACCGTACCTATTGGTCAAACTCCCTTTAAGATATCCAATCCACTACACGTCCTGTTCTGTTCAGTAACCAAGAAAGTTTGCAAAAGCACTGTACAGCAAAACACATACATAATGCAAAATCATTCCTTTCTCTCCTTTATTTGATTTATCTTTCCTTATACTTCATCACCAACCACACAATTAAAGCGACAGTAACTTTCAAATCAAGAATTCCCCCTCCCACTCTCCCACTCCCTCCAGTGACCCAAATACACCAAAAGCATTGAGAAACAAGCGTCAAGCAGTGAGTAATACCTGCAAGCTTCAGCTGAACCTAAGCTCAGAGAAGATCACAGATTCACGTGAATCCCAAGCTTTAATTCAAAGATCTTGTAGTACCCACCAATGCTCTTGGAAGATCTAGGGCAAAGGGAGAAGAAAAGCATGCACACGCAGAGGAGAGAGAAAGCGCGAGAGAGAGATAGCTATATATTAGGCGTGATGAGAGTGTGTATCTATTGTTTGGCTCTGTGATCCCTTGAGACGATTTGTTTTCTTGGTCTCTCTCCCTCCCTCTCTCCCTCACTCACTTCTTCGATTCTCCCTCTATAATGAAACTCGCAGACTAATAGAGTGGGCTTCGGCTCCGTGCCAGCCAAAAATACATTCAAGCCGGCGATTGGTCAATTTTTATTTTTAATTTCATAAATTAAATAAATATTTCAAACATATATATATTTTAAGACTTATAATCGGACCAATCACAACAACAGCGCGTGTCTAATTCTTGAAATAGAAGTCATCGAAAGTCTCAAATTGGCCTATCCTATGTACCTTCTTTTTACTTTTTTTCTGTTTTCCTATTATTTTAATCCTTATTTTTAATCCGTATTTTTTATTCTAAAACATTCGAAAAAAAATTTGAAAAATCATATTAAAAAATAAAAAATTAATAAATAATTTCTATATAAATTGAAACTTAAGAAATTATAATTAAAAAATTATAACTCAACTCAAATAGATAAATATCATCAACATCATAGTTCAGTTTTTTTTTATGTCTGGTATTTTTTATATGCATAGATGAAGACATTTAGTATTTATTATCACATACTCAGATATATGGCATTTGGATAATGATTTCAAAAGTGGAAAAATGTGGTGTTCAATTCAAAATAGAATCATATGAAAAAGGAAATTAAGAAACTCAAAGTAGAAGCTCTTAGAATTAGGGTTTGACGCAAAACTTTAAGCATGGGAGAAAATGAAAAATTTTCAAGAATTATAAATTGAAGGGCTTTTACTTTTGTATTATTTAATTAAAGGGCGTTTTTCTTGAAAGTATTTGATGGGATAAGACTTAATTAAGTCATCTTTTTTAATAACTTCTATTTATTTTGTTAGTAAAACATAATATTTGAAAAACTTTTTTCGGGGTTATTGTGACTATTGTTTTGTTGTTTGATTTTTTTTTTTTTTACAGCAAACATCATAAATTTGAATTTATATTTGATTAAATTCCTCTATATGATGCCTATTATAATATTTTGAATATGGCGAGTAATGGAATCTTTAAATTTATTAAAAGGATCTTATTGATCCACTTTTATATTAGTTTATTGTATTTATAATTTTAATCCTAAAATAACTCTTAGATTAATAAAACCCAAATTATTAACTAAAACACAAACACTTCATTGTGGATATCTCAGAGGTTTTCAAGCATAATGGAAGCACATGTACTAAATATAAATATTTTTCAATATATATTCTAGATATTTAAAAGTTGTCCATATAATTTTAAAATCCAGAATTTAAATACAATTTACTCATAGTGCATTATGAATTATCCAACAAAAAAGAAATGCAAGTTGACTTTGTTACTCTGTAATTTATGTAACAATCAATAGGTTCCACAAGTGGGTATTTGAAGTCTTTGAGTTTTATTAACTATTTTGCTTGTCTAATTTGGATGACAAAGACAAATGTTTAGGTAAGCATATTGGATTAGTAAAATGAAAAAGGTATTAAATTAGTCTCTAACTTTTGTATTAGATAACAATTTGATTTTTCACAAATCTATCATGACATATCAGTTTTCGTAAATTTAAATTTATACAAAATTAGTCTATTACAAATTTAAATTTGTACAAAATTAGTCTCTATCTTTATACTAATGAATGACTAATTTTGTATAAAATAAAAATTTTTAGAGGACTAACTTATTATAATTCATATGGAAAAACTAAATTATAATAAAGTATACAAGTGGAGACCAATTTTGTACTACCTCTTAATAAAACACTGGAAGATATATATATATATATATATATATGGATGTTAATGTAGCCATATGGCAATAATTGAGAAGTAGGACAAAATGCACATAGGAATGGTGGATTAGCATTGTAATTTGTAAAAGGCATAGTTTCTAACATTGCTTTGATTTTTCCGTTGAAAGTTTGAAAGAGATTTTGGAAAGTGATTGGGAACCTAATTGAGTGCATCACTATGTGTACAATTGCCTTAATTACTGGCTATTATACAGTATCATTCTTCATATTTTATTCAAGTTATATTATTTTCTTAAACAATTTTAATAACATATTTTTTTTTTAGTTTTTTGGGTTGGAGTTGTAAAAATTTTATTTTGAATCAAAATAATTCCTAAACTTGATTTCGTTAAAAGTAAGTTTGCATAGTCATGATTAAATTTGAAAATTTTTATTTGCATTGCCAATTTTATATGTATAAATATTTTTTTTATTTTAGAAGACCCAGGACATGACTCAATTTATAATATATTAAATTACATTTTTTCCTTTATTATCATTCTATGATATTCATTCAATGAAATTAAATAGACAGAAATCTATCCATTTTTGTGTGAATGTCACTTGAAAAGAAACTCTGAGACCTTATTTGGTGTATTGGAGAGTTTGAAAATGGAAATGGCAAGGGTGATGGAGTTTTATTCAGAAGAAAAATAGTTTATGTTTACTTCTATGATGTTGGCCATTGTTAAGTAGTTATTTCATCTTTATTTTTCCATTCTCTGAATATATAGATCAAATTGTATGCCTCTGAATATTTCATCTTTATGTTCCCTTCTCTCAAGATTATCTTAAATTATTTCATTAAGTTCAAATAACACTACATATCTATATGATTATGTAATACACACAAAGATCAAAGTTACATAAAAAAAATATTAGTATCAACATATACAAATAACTGCATTAAGAAGTAAAACAAGAATATTTCTCGTTCAAACTTGAAAATTAAAGTACTCAAATAATTTGATTATGAGTAGAATTTGTGTTGATTCTATATAAACTTATTGAATTTCAACTTCATAAATTAAAAGTAAACTTAGTAATATAAAAATAACATAACTAAAAAGTAGGATGTTGAAACCAATGGGGATGGAGGCAGTGGAAGTTACGCGCGACAGCAGCGCGTATTCATAGTTCGACCTTCCGCAGTGTTTTCCCATACATCGTATATACTGTATTAGCGTACCTTTTTCCTCTTTCATGGAAACATAAATAATTAAACCACTAAATATGCACTAAACATACATAATTATTTTTTTAAGTTATTCCATATGAGTTATTCGTTACCAGAAGAAAAAAAATAAAAGAATTTAATTAAAGTGCAGAAATATTTATTTGAATATCGATTCATTCTTATTAAAAAAAATTTCAGTATAAAAAAATCAATTTGTTATGATTATAAAATAATTTATGAATGTTGTCAATAATATATTTATATAGATGTTTATGACTTATAAAAAATGACTAAAAATTACTATTAATTTTTGTATGTCTTTTTTTTTTCTTTGGTCTTTGTCTAAAAGCCTTTTTAACTAATATTTGAAACTTAATTTTTAATTAAGATGACATTTTGCACAATCAGACCAATTTACGGGAAGGTCCTCAGTAGAAACTTTTCAAAAACAATTTTTTTTTTTTTTTATCAAAGAAGGTATATGGACAGGTTTCATACAGTATTATCCTCTCTTCAAATTGGGCTTTTCCTTTCCTATCTTCAAGTTGGGCTTTTCCTTTCTCTTATTGTTGATATAGTTTTAAGTCTCTAGTTAGGTAATTAGAGAAAAAATATTTTGGAAATTTATTTGTAAATTTTATTTTATTTTGATTCTCTATAAATTAAAAATGTTAAAATAGTATTATTTTTACGATTTAATCCCAAATGAGACTTGAATAAAATTATTGATACTTCTAAGAATATTATATTTCAAAATGACCGTAATTTTTTTCCTGTTGTCAATTTACCAATATTGTCTGAGACAAAGTAAACATTATTAGTTGGCTGCAGTGATAACAATTATTTGAGATAATTACAATTGTTTATATTTTGAACCATGATTGCATGCAGTTATTAATTGTCCAACAACTTCAATAACTAGTGTAACAACAATGGATTTCATCTTGTTATCTGAATTTAAAAAAATAACATTAATTTAACTTCTAGGAATTTATCATAAACTTTTACTCTATATATATATATATATATATTATAAGACTCACATTGTATAACATAAAGTACAATTTTGATCATTCGAATATTATGAAAATTTTAATATTGTCTCTTAAATTATGGTTGGGATAATGTCATCTTTTAATATTTAGAATCTGTACAATTAAAGTCTTTTCTATTAACTACAATTTTGTAATAACAAAAAATTAATAAAATTATACTTAATTCCTATATATAAATGTAATGTTGATCACATAAATTCATCAAATTACAGATAATTAATTAAAATCACTATTACTTTTACTTAAATATATGAGAAACTGATAACTGAAATATAACCTCAAATGATTATTAATGCTCTACAGAATTCGAGTGATCCAAATCACATCCATAAAAATGAATTAGCTCAATCATTATTACTTTTTTGTTATGAATTCATCAAAATAAAGTAAAATACTACACACAAAAATGTTCTTAGTTCCTAGTTTGCTACGTGGAATAAACAGTTGCCGACCATACCACAAACCCCACTTAACTGCCGTTTGTCGCTGTGCGTTTGGTAATGTACTGAATTTGAATAAACGGCGGCCCGTTTAGTCTCTTTTTTCCTTTTCTCATATTACACGCTTATTAACGGCCAGCAGATTATGTAGATTTTGCATTAGGAATTTTCACATTTCGTTTAGAAAAATTAAATTAAGGAAAAAAATAAAGAAATGTGGATAATTGGAAGTATATGAAGAAATATAAGTCATTAGATCTATTCAATGATTCATATTTTTAATATAGAATCTATTTTTATGCAAGATAATATTCTGTTAAAGAAAAAAATTTATAACTTTTAATAATTTATAATTTATTCCTCACAATTTATAGTTTTTTACTGTAAAAAAATTCAAAAGTCTCTTTACAGAAGATATCTCTATCCAGTACAAAGTTGCCGACCATACCAGAGACGACACTTTAGTGTCGATTGTCGCTTTGCGTTTCGTATTATATTGGATTCGAATAAACGGCGGCCCGTTTCTTCCCTTTCGCCATTTTCTTATATTACACGCTCCAAACGGGGCTTCTCGCCTTGACTGAAAAATCTCTCATCTGACCTGCTTTTAGTTTCTTTGATCTTTGATGACGATGAATGTTTTTTTTTTTTTTTGGTGTTGACCAAAACTTGGGTCGCATCAACTGGTCTCTTTTTAAAATGTTAGAATTAGATAATATCGAAGGAGTAATGGCTGTATAAAATGATAGAAGTACTAAATTGACTTCTACTTTTATATTATAATAACTTTGTTACTAATAAATTAATTTTTGAAAAACTGTATATTATATATAATTAATTTTTTATTAATTCAAATAAAATAATTGATTTTATATAAATTTAAATTAAAAAATTAATTATATATAAATTTAAATTTATATAAAAGAACTATTTATTACTATTAATTTACAAAGAATCAATTTTATATTTTTCTGGCCATAATAGGTGGGTCTGTATGCAACTTGGTCTCATGCTCCCGTGCAGAGCCATGTGCCAATTTGTGACAACTTTGTGTTAATTATTATATTTTTTTTATTATAGATTATCCAAGTCATCGTAAGACTGTATCCCGTAACACATTGACGTGATGCATTTAAGATTATCATTTTAAAGTGAACCGTAAAAAATATTAATTTTTTCAATAGAGATTATGCCCTTTTGAATAAATTGAGTCAAGTATTTGGTTATTACAATTGTCTAGTTTTTAATTTCAAATGTACTTAAGCATTGTGGAAGCATCAAGCCGGAGAACTTTCATGGGTTTTTTTTTTCCAAATATTATGTTATATATATATATATATTTGTTTATAAAGTCAAATAGCAGAAAAAATTGTTAGTATACATTTTTATATTTGATTGTTAAATATTATCTTCACATTTTATTCAGATGATTATAAGAATACACTCCTTAATTATGCATATGATGTATTTAAGAGTTTAATTATAAAATATTTATGAGAAAAGTTGAATTTAAGTTATTGAAGAGCCTATCTATTCTTTTTTGGCCAATATTAAAGAGACTACCACTTGGTACTAATTGACCTAATTTTCTTGAGTAATTATTATTGTCATTTTACCAATCTTAGCATTTGTAGAACCATACTCTCTAGTTGTCAAGTTGATGTATGTGCATTTCTATGATTCTTTATTGTATTTATGTGGAGAAAACTATTTTTATTTCTCATTTATTATAAAATTATCATTTTAATTCTTTGTTTATTAAAATATTTAAAATAATCTTTTATTCATTGAAAAATATCACTCAATTCTTCACTTTTTTAAAAAAATATTATACTTAATCCCTCAATTTTAGATCCAGAATTTGAATTAAAAACTAAATTTTGTAATTTTTTTATGTATAAAAAATTAAATGTGATATTTTTTTAATAAATAAGATATCAAAGTAATAATTATAGAATAAATGAAAAGCTAAAAGAATATTTTATTTTATTTATGTATGTGTAAAGTCAAATAGCTGAAAAAATTTGTCAATTTGAATTTGTGGTATTGGAAGATCGTATTGTCAAAGCTATTTTTAATGATAAGGGGGAGTATGATTCAGCATGAGTTGTCGAGCTTTGCATATATAAGTTTTCACACAAGAAGTTCAAGCCTACTAATTAATACCACTGGCTCAATATTAATAATTTTAATAAAATTAACAAGTTGCTAATTATTTTTAAATTTGTAGATCAACACTAATTAATTGCAACGCGTCTTCTGTTAAAGCTGAATAAATTATTTGTTCACTAATTAAAATATTAATTTGTTTAATGCATAGCATAGATACCACAAATGTATGCGACATGAAAAGCAAACAAATACCAGGCCTGCCTCTCCTCGAACAAGATGCAAACGTGCTAATATATTCAAATGTATGAAACTAAATTGAGGTAATAATCAACTTTTTTAATCGTTGGATAATTTAGATGCATTTCAAATTTTATTTTGATTATTTACAAAATTAAACAAATCCCAGTTAATATATAGAAGTAAATTAAATTGTTTTAAAATGGAACGTATAGCTAATGTAATAATTAGTGTAAATATTAAAAAAAAAAAGTATTAGCAAGAGTTAACTCAAAATATTTTGAAAAAAAATTATAACTAATGACCATAAATTTAATATAAAATATTTTAAATTCAGAAAGACCCTATACTCTGAAAGACTCACAGGTTGTAATTTTTTTTTAATATATTCTCAAATCTTAAAATATGATTTTTTTTAAAAATAAAATAAGTGTATTTTCTAAATCTTTTAAAGTTATTTTAAAATTTTAAATCTTTTTTAAAAATATTATAAACCCACGATAATTCTTCCAATATTTTGTTTGATGAGATGCACAAAGCTGCCGGCTTAAACTTCAATGACAAGACAGCGTGAAAAGGAAAGGAATTTACAAACAAAAAAGTCTCAGTAGCCATATTTCCATTACATGAAAAATTAATCCAAAAAAAAAAAACCCACTGTCTAATAGTTATTTTAATTTCTTTAACTATTTATAATTTTATTCATAAAAATTCCAATATAATATGTATAGAAGAATTTAATACTTCTATATAATTTAAACTACATATACATAGAGTTTAAATTTTTAGAAGTAATTTATTACTTATTCAAGAAATTACTAATTGACTTGTGCTATGTACGGAACTGAAGAAAAATAAACAAAAAAATGGGAAAAAAACACAAAATAAATACCTATGACTCAAAAACAGTGTTGAGAGAGAGAGAGAGAGAGAGAGAGAGAGAGAGAGAGAGAGAGAAAAGATTATTCTATATAAAGAACAAAATTTAATTGCACGTAACACTTGAGCACTATATATAATAGTCTTAAGAGTAGGTTACGTTACCACATGCTGAATCAGAATACAAGGCGTTTACTTCCCTCATTTTTCAACCTTGCATTAAATCAACAAATGAGAAAAAGAGGCACTTCAAAATTATAGGTAGGGTTGGAGCACCTATAGTGACCCATTTCTTAAGCTTAAAGTTAATATTTTTAAGTTATATAAATCCCTAAGTCTTCTGCAGAATTTGTTAGATCGAGCATCTTTCAATGGGAGGGTGTGTTTCCTGTGGATCGGAATCGTCGTCGTCGTTGCCTGCGTTTAACAATGTTCGTGTCGTTCACCTCAACGGCTATGTAGAAGATTTTGTACAGCCGGTTTCTGTGAAGCAACTCACAGGCGATCCTCCGAAGCACTTCGTGTGTACGACGCTTCAGCTTCTGTCGTCTTCGAACTTGTCGAAGCCGTTGAGGGGAGACACGCAGCTTCAACGCGGGCAGGTGTACTTTAAGCTACCGTGCTCCGTTCTGCAGGCGGATGTTTCTCCGGTCGACTTGGCTTTTCTGGCCAAGCGGCTCACTGCCATAGCCAAGACTACCGCAGCCAATGCGAGCCGAGGCGAGGAGGGTAGTAAGCCGCTGCTCGAAGCTAGGACTCTGTCGAGCCACCTTGGGTTGGGGTGGAGCCCTAATGCCAGAGTTTCAGTATCATCAGCTTCTGGTGTACGAAGAAGAAGAAGCCCTTATGATTATGGAGTACGGCTGTGGAAACCCAACTTAGATACCATCGGAGAGAGCTCGTTCAGTCAGAGAAGTGAGTGATCAGATCAAGAAGATCAGAATTTACGCTTTATATATGTATATATATCTATATATTTGTCTAAGGATGATCTTAAGGTTCTTGTTCTTGAACATGGACTCAATGAGGAAGAACGGGTGGTATTTAATTTCAAAGATTTCTTCTTCTTTCAATCTCCATGATAGTTGTCCAACTATAATCACTAATGTGCAGGACTCCATGTTTTTTAGGCTCTGAGAGCTTACTCTTTGTACTTCTTCTTCTTCTTCTTTTTGGAATACAGTTTAATTTATCTCTATGAATTAAACGAAGATTTACTTAAACTTTTGATATATATTTTCAAACAATAAAAAATTAAGAAGGGAACTCTTAGTCTCATTTAATCTAGGTGATTTGTGGCTTTATCTAAAAAAATTAGACGCTTTTTTATTTTTAAAAAAAAAAGATGTGTTTTTTTTAATGAAAAAGAGAGTGTTTAAATTTTTACATTTACAGTTAATAAATAATTATAGATAATGAGAATAATATATATATATGTGTGTGTGTGTGTGTGTGTGTATCTATATATAGATAGTTTTCATTCAGACTTTTAGTAACTGCACTAACTACATTTTATTTTATAAATCCGATACCATATTGAAAGAAATGTACCTGCACAAAAGTAAACAAATTAATTGTATATTGTATATTTTTTAATCTTTAAATTATAAATAAATATATATATATATATATAAAAGATTTTGAATTTGAAAATTTTACTACCACTTGTTTATTTGTCAAGAATGTTCCTTTACTAATGAAAAAAATAGCGAATAAAAATTTTAAAGATATATAGATTGGATATATGGCAGTTGTTTAACTGGGACTAAAAGTACATTTTCTCAAAATGAGGTTGTCGTGAGTGTTGAGTTACATATATTTTTTTAACAAAAGGATCATTTTCTTAGTCTTTCGCACGCGTAAGCAGGTTTGAATTTCCTGTCGCATAAAGGTTCGAGTAATTTTTTTTTGTTAAATATGTTAATCACGTGATCCTCTTCTTTTATTTTAAAATTTTATACTTTTTTAAAACAAAAAGAAACACTATATTAAATTTCTCTATATGTTAAATTATATTAATTTTAACTAAAATATTTAATCTGTATTTGACTAGTATAAATAGTTATTTTTTAAATTTATAATGAATTAAGTTTATAAACATAAAATAAATAAAAATTTAAGAATTTTAATAAATCATAATTATAATAAAAATAAATATTATATTTAAATATATATTATAAAAAATACTAAAAATTTAAAAGATCTACAAGTAAGGCCTGGGGTCAAGAAAAGAAAAAGAAATAAAGATATTTTTTTTTTAAAAAAAATATCTACTTGGCCAATAAGTCAAACCTGATGGCAAAGGGGAATTATCCAAAATTTATTCCAAATTCAATTTTTTCTAAAATAACAAATTTAAGGACTGCATTCAACTATATATGCAGCCAACTAGCCGTAAGAGTGAAATTTCAAGGATAAAAACTAAAACATAAAAGAATAAATAATGTCCCAAAAATAAATAAAGTATTATATATATGCATAATTTTTGCTCTGTTCTAATTACATATATATATATATATATATATATATATATCAATATACACAATTTGGGGTGAATTGAAATTTTAAATACATATAAATTTAATATAATTTAAACCTTTAGATAAAAATATAATGATTTAAAGTTCAAGAAATTATTAAAATTATTTTATATTATTAAAAACTGAATTATTAAATAAAAATTTAATAATTTAGATATTTTTAAATACAATAAATTTATATTCTCGAATACAAAGAATTCAGATTTCACAATTCTTTTTGAGGAAAAAAAACATATCAATCCGTGCCGGCTTAGGCACTCTCTTAGGCATATTTGGATTACTAAAATAAATTAACCAAATTCATTAAGTTGAATATAAATATTTTTCTATTTAAATCTACATCAAACACCTTTTTTCCTCTTCTTTTTTTTCTTTCATTGCTTCAGTGTAAAATACTCTGGTAGGCATGTCCAATATATAGTGGAAGCTAACAAAATGGATTCTCTGCAATAGTACAAATACGGTGCAGATACGAGAAAGAGGAAATTTAAAGTAAAAAATAGAACAACCCCTTCTATTAAATATTTTTAAGAACACAGCATTCCTATCCTTACAGCAGGATCTATTTTGCTTGTATTAGGGGCAACCACAATCAAAGCACAGCATCCCTGCTATATTTTTATTATACTACTCTTTAATTTAAACATAATAAATGTTTAGTTAACCAATAATAATATATATTAAAAAAACTTAACCTAACTTCCTAAGCCAAATAATAGGGATCCCAAGATTGAAAAAGTACACTAAGAAGGCTGATTTTATTCTAGGGACTTCTTGTTTTAGTTGAATTTCAACTAGGTGAGGGTTTCTAGCTGATATAGTTTACTGTGTAAATGTGAGTATTTGTGTAATACTAAGAGATCCCTCTATATTTTGATTAAAAAAAAAAGAAAAAAAAAAAGAAAAGAGATCCCTCTTTATTAGTAAAATAACCAAAAATTTATACTAGTAAATATTGTCTTTTGTGTCGATAAAGGTCAAATTGACCAAATGACGATTACTCCAATGTTTAGTCTATGAGAAAGATTTACTTTTAGTCTATTATTTTTTTTTTGTTTTAAGATCAATTTAATCATCTAAAAATATACCATATTAATATAATCTTTTAAAGATAGAAAGTATTAAAATTGTCTTCTAAAAATAGAAATCTTTTAGATAATAATATTCTTGAAAAAATAAAATGGTCTTTTGAAATAACCAAATTTGTTCATAGTTTTATCTTTGGAGGAATAATTTAATACTTCCTATTTTTAGAGGATCAAATTGATTTTGAGGCAAAAATTAAAGAATAAAATTACATTTTTCTCATTTGTCTACTCTTTTTCTCTCTTTTACTCATTTTGGTTGTGTGTATGGTGTTTAACTTTGATATTTGTCTTAACTACTTGAACTTCATATATTCAAATGACAAAAAAACCACCATTGAATTAGCCTTAATTAATAGAAAAGCCCATGAAAACCAATTTTGTGAGTAACAACACTCCTCATATATCCTATATTTCTCATCATAAATATTAGGTTGTTTCATTCTTCTTGTTGAGATAAAGTTTATTTTATCAATTTCATCTACCTTTTCTTTTTTTGCTTATGGCTAATCATTTCTTGGGCTAATCATTGTTTTCAAAACAAATAATGTGGGCTAAATTGATGAGGCCACTCAAAGCAAATGATTGTGGGCCTTAAATAGAAGTGAAGATCCAGTCCCAAAAGCAAAAAAAGCCAAAAGCCCAATTATGAACTTTTCATCATCTGACTTCTCATTCCAAAATCCTCGAACTAAACAAGGGCCTCAACATGCATTTAATATGTGCGCACTTTTTCCATTATCTTCTCAAGCCAGCGGACACTGCGTTAATGTTGTACACTGTTTGATCAAAATTCAATAATTCATAAGTTTTATATATAATAAAATTAAAAAATATAAATTATTATATTAAAATTCAACGATCTAAATTTTTATTACAAATTGTACAATACTGTAAAAAATCTGCTCTCATTTTCTCAAACATGCCAACCACCATTCCAGCTAATAGCAAGCTTTTGAGAAGAAAATATGTAGTTTATAAACATTGAAGACATTAGCTATATATATACACTCATTGTTACTCACTCTCAAATTTAACCAAATGAAAAAGAGAAATTTACATTTTCCTGTGTTTATCTTGAACTGCTTTCTGTCATCTATGAAATCTTCTTTGTGTGAGTTAGCTGTTTTTGCATTGAATTGTATTTTGTTAAAAAAAATAAAAAAATAAAGTGTAAGATGAGAAGAATATTCAGTTATAAGCTGTTTTTTTTTTTTCTCTCTCTCAACAAGATACCATCCGGTAAGATCTAAAATTAATATCCTTGTGTATTATCATAATTTTTTCAAACTATTAATAAAAGCTGTTTATTATCATAATTTTTTAAAAAATCAAATTAAAAAAATTCTCTAATAAATTTATAGCCATTAGATGATATATTCACTGGTGATTCTCCATCCAATCTAGGTGATGATGATGGTCCTGTCTCAGTTCATTATGAGACAAGAAAACACATTGGTTATGATTAGATGAATTCAAAAAGCACTTTATTTTGATGGTTGAAAAATCCACCAACAAGAGTGCTGTATCCTCATCCTCAGCAATTGCCATTTGAGTTAAGTAATCTTTAATGTCATGGGATATAACATCTCACGTACGATGGAGAAGATGTTCAAAGAGATATACAGTATAAACGAGTTAAATGGTCACCATCGAGATCTGACAGCAGGGGATCTAGATGCACCACTTTATGCTATGTTTTCTGCCTTGAGGTTCAGGGATGAACATGGCTAAGAGTTTGGATCTTCTAAAAATCTGTGTGAATTTTCTTGTAAAGTTAGTGAGAAATAAAAGAAAAAAATAAAAAGTAATAAAGGGAGGGAAAAAAAAAAGAGTTTTATACACTATTTTCTAGATCATTGTCTCTTTAAAATTTACAAAACAAATTTATAAGAATATAATGTAAAGGATCCATTTGTTGAAAAATTTGGGAGATTATAATGAATACAAATAAATAATTAATGGGAACCAAAACTTATCTAGAATGTAGATATTTATTGAAGCCATAAATTTTGTAATAGAGATAGCAATATGCTTTTCTAAAAGCCTTTCATTTCGTATGTTAAAAGCATGAGATCACAAAAGATTTTAAAATAAGCTAAATGAGTTATCTTGTGAGTCATTAGAATATGAAAAATTATCGTACGTTTTGAGTACTTGTCTATTTTAATAAATAAAATTGTTGAATTATTTTAAAACGATAATTTCTCACTTCTTAACTATTCAAATTTTAAAATTAGACATGCTTATATAATATTCTCATCTTAGTATCTCACTTAGCAATATGATAGGATAATTACTGATAAAATTTTGGGCTGCAGGTTGGAGTCTTTACCCAATAGACTTGTAGGTAATCAAACCTATCATTGATAACCCATAATTAACTTAGACTCGATCTATTTTTTGTTTATGTCAAAATTGGTTACTTAATTAATTAACCCAACTAATAATAAATTAATACTAATCCACAATATTTAAAAAATTATTTCAACAATCTCCCACTTAGATAACATTAATAAATTATTAGGACAATTTAATTAAATAAATATCAACTAAAATTAAGCAACTAACATATATATATAGAAAAGCATACAAAGTTTAGAAACATAATATCATTGGATCTAATAGGGAAATAAATGATATTAATATGATCATAACACAAGATTATTGTATCTAATAGGGAAAAAAATAATATTAATATGATCATACACATAGTTTCAAAATCTAAACAAAATGGACATTTAAGATGTCAAACTACATTACAAAAGTTTCTTAAGAATTCAACTCATACTCCCACTAGATCAAGGCAATATTAAATATTGAATAAGACCCATATGAGCTCCTATAGGTAGATTTGATCAATTGATCCACAAGTAAATGTTCACTAAGGATGTGAACTATATGAGTCTAATATAAAGAGAAAATTTAGAAATGAAACAATGAATCAAGAACATTGAATCGGATAGGGAAAACAGTGCTATAAATGCTAGCAAAGTTTCAATTCTGAATTATATTTAAAATTTTGGTATAACTAAAAATATTGAATCTGATTGGGAAACAAATGTTATAGATGTCAAAATATATTAAAGTGTCCCTCAAGAATACAATTTAGACTCCCACTAAACTAAGACATCAAAATTCTAAAAAATACCCAATAGTAGTAAATTTTCAAAACTTTAAAAGGTAAGTTTTTGGTAAATAGATCACTCAAATGTTTAATATAAGTATAAGATTTACTAGTCAGCTCTTTTCAACAAATAAGAATTGAGAATCAAAATATTTGATGCAATAAAATTCTTGTAATTTTGAGAAAAGCCTATAATAGAGTAACTGTCATAATAAAAGTGGCAAAGCCTCAAAATATGTGCACAACAAAAATTCATCCCTTTAACCACATCCCGTGATAAACGACCATCACAAAACAAGCGACACATTTTTCACTTATATATATATATATATATGAGGTAGCCGTAAGTCTTCAATTGACACTTCTTAAATAGCTCTTCCAAAATATCATATAGATGTAATCAGAAGTGGATTCACGATCATAACACAAAATGTATAATCTGAATCAAAATGTATCATTATCTCAAATGATTCAGATTTCTTGAAATTCAACATTTTTTACTCTGAAGGTACCTCATGACTTTTTTTGTAGCCTTCCAATGATCATACCTAGAAGAAATGTTTACCAAGCACACCAACAGGAAAAACAATATCCAAACGTATGCACACCTGAGCTTATATTAAACTACCAACAACAGATGTATATGGAACTTTGTCCATCAAAGTCCTTTCACCATCATTTTAGGACATAATGATTTCAATAACTTATCACCACTTTGCATAGGTGCAGTATAAGGATTGCAAGAACACATATCACAATTCTTCAGTACTTGTTCAATATAGGTTGCTTGAGACAAATAAAAAATGTCACAAGATCAATCATGGTGAATCTGAATTCATAGAATAAAAGAAGGTTCACTTAGTTCTTCCATATCAAAGTGACATGACAAATATGTGTTTTGTCTCATTTAATATGCACATTGAGTTACTGGCCAACATGATTTCACCCACATACATCATATGGATCACAAAAATTGTTTGTTTACTAGATTCAACAACTGGTTTCTCCGCATCAACTGTTGGAGGCTCTACAATAGAATCAACTAGATTCTTAGTGTCATATTTGTTATTGCAAACAAAAATGGAAATGACAAAATTGGTATGAGTAATACAATATCCTTATTGTGTAGATTAATAATTCTAAGAGCATCACTCCCACTATCCAAATCATTCTCAAAATAAAATGCTCTATCAGACTCAATGACATTAGTGATATGAGTAGGATAATAAAATTTACATCTTCTCCATTGACAGTCCTTGAATCAATTTTCTTAAGTTATGGATTACAAGGCCACACTTCTGCTTCATAAGCCCCATACATGAAATAACAGCTCCAATTAGGCTTTTTCTCGATAAAAAATTCATATAAGGCATTGCTATAAGAACTATGTGAAATGTAGTTTATTGATTGCACATGAGAAATTGCCTTCTTTATTGACTCTTCCTCTTAAGTCACTATGGGTATTATCTGATCAATAGTCTACTTTACCTCCAGGGAATTGTAAGTGGTTGTTAAGACCCTATATTTAGTTGGAAGCAATTAGAGAACTCTATAAAATAGGTAGCTCTCACATAAATCTACCTTGAAGGATTTCGACTTGTTGTAGTAGTTAACAAGCTTCATTATATGCTTATGCATTCCTGATACTCTATCATAGTGAGTATTATCTAGCAAAGAGAAGTAATAAACCTTTTTTTTTTTTAGTCCTATCAAATTTCTTGAATTTCTCATTAACCACTTTCAGGTACTCAATTGTGGTGTCATTTTTGAGAATGCTTTGTCAGATTGTCTTCTCAATTGTGTACTTCATAATAGTCACACAAACCCTATTAGACTCATACTGTTGTTTATGATAAGCCTTGTTAGCAGCGTTAGACTCAGCAGTGAGGTCTGTTAGCTTAGGTTCTCTCATAGCCAAATCTTCCTTGGTGATCGTCAGATACATATCAAGGGACTCAATCCAATTATCAAAATTTGTTCCATTTAGAGTTTTCACCACAGACAGTTGCTAGAACAGAAAAGTTGAAGGAAAACAAATAGGAAATATTAATTATGTCCTAGACACATAATTATATAATAATGTTTCTATAACAAGACTCAATATTAACAACTGTGTAATAAAATGTTCATCATAATTCAACCTAAGGGCTTGAACTTTAATGAACTAAGAAAACTCATACACATTGAGGAAGCATATTATCGAAAAAAACAACACAAAATGCACTCATAGTCTCTATATCGATAAGATACAAGAAACTATAAATATATTAATCAATGAATTGCCACTAACAGGTTGCAAGTGGACCTTATTCACAAAATTATATTTACAATGTCATATCGATAGGACACATCCATTGTCAACACAATCATACTCTCTTTTGCTAGTTGTCTCAATAGTAGCCTCTCCCTTAATGATTTAGTGTGTACTTTTAAGAGTAAATAGACAATAACAATAATAATAACTGTTTGCAAAGCCAACACCCTCTTGATTGGACCCACGATAGGTGAACACATAATCACTAGGTGTAAATGGCCCAATATGGTACAAAATAAAGTTTATTTGCTCATTCTATTATTTTGCACTGAATTAGAAATAAAATATTCATTAATTATACAAATAACTTTTTTTTAATTCTTCTAAGTATTATTAGGGAGAATGAGCAATATATATTGTCCCTTATTATATATAATTAACTCATAAAATTTTCTAAGTCAAAACAATGTCATTACACTGTATTTTGAGACCCTAAATCTCCAAGAAATATCAAAAAAATTCCAAAAAAAGCACCATTAAATAGAATTTCGAAATTCCTGTGGAAGCAAAAATTTAGAGCCCAAATGGACCTTGGAAGTGGGCCTACATGCCCTCACACGCTAAAGACATGAGTGGGCTTTGTCTTCACACACTGTTCATTGTCTTCTTCCTCTAGATGGGTCAACCTGACCTGTTTCACGACTTGATTTTCTGATTCGATGAAATACATTATTTTAATGTGTAAAACAAGTACCAAAATGTTCACCATGTCACGATCTACATGTCCCACATGGTAATTTTGGTAAAAAAAAAAAGAAGTAATAGGGAGGAATATGGCTCAATGATAATTTTGGATATTGCAGGTGTTAGGGGTTGAAATAGGTATCAAAATGATCATTGTGCAATGATCTACAAATCCCCTAAGCTACTTTGGGCTAAACATGAACCATTTGAGAGCATTTTGGTTTGAAATGTTAAAGGATTTTGAGCTTCAATGGCAGATCCTCCATTCGAGTATGTTGGGCTTCAAAACATATCCTATTTTGTTCAAAATTTCTCAAGGAATAAAGCCCATAAATTCATTTTGGCTAACTCCATCTATACATGGAGTAATTTAATTCGAATATTTTTTGGAGCTAAGTATTAATAGAGTTGTATTTCTGTTATGGGTACCAAGTTTAAAATTTTTGAATGTAGAATAACCCTAAACTATTTAAAAAAGAAAAAAAGAAATTCCATATACATGTGACAAATTTCATTTGGAAAACTTAAATTCATACTGAGTCATAAACTAATGTGAACTCAATAGATCTGCAATTGTCTAATCTAAAGCTTAGGATTTGATTCCAATTGTTGGAAAATTTGAGAGATTATAATGAACACAAATAAATAATCAATGTGATAGAAAACTTACCTAAAATGGAGATCTTTATTGTTGCCACAAATTTTCTAGTAAAGATAGCAGTCTGTTTTTGCCAAAACCTTTTCTTTTGTACATAAAAAGAATGAGAGTCACAAAAGATTTTAAAATAAGCCAAAGGAACTATCATGTGAGTTCTCAAAATATGAAAAGTTATCACATGTTAAGAGTACTTGTCTATTTTTATAAATAAAATTGTTGAATTATTTTAAAACGTTAACTTTCCACTTTTTAGCTACTCAAAATTTTAAAATTGGATATGTTTATAGAATATTCTTCTCTTATCCTCTCAGTAAACAATATGATAGGATAATTATTAATAAGATTTAGGCTACAAGTTGGGACTATTACCTAATGGGCTTGTGGGTAATCCAACTTATCACTGATTATTCACAATTAGCTTAGACCAAATCTATTTTTGATTTATGTCAAAATTGATTACTTAATTAATTAACTTAGTAAATTAAACTAATAATAAATCAATGCTAATCTACAATATTTTAAAAATTATTTTAATGTCATTCTCATCTCTACATTCTATTCCTTTTAATCTGTCAAAATTTGTCATTTAGTGCTTTAGTGTGTATTTTTGAAACTTTTCTTAAAATGTAATTGACAAAATATGGAAAAAATAACATAAGAAAATGATTTGTCTCAAAATAATAGTTTTCTTTATTCAAACTTTTCTTTCTTATTTATTGCGCCACAGTTTACAGTTGTACATTATAAATGATTTTGCCTTTGTAAGGAGCATTCTTTAGCAAAACGAGCCATCAATTTGCACTTTAAGAGCCTTTGATTTTGTTTGTAACATTCAATTTCAAAAGAAAGTGGGCTATTTGGTCATTTATTAATTTTATTATCAATTTTGGTTCCTTATCTCTTAACCAATTTTTAAATTGATTTTTCATCGGTTTTCATTTTTTATTTAATTCCTCTGCTTATCAATTCATTTTCAATCTGATATGTTATTTATCAAATCATTATCAATTTGACCTCTTAAAAAAATAAATATTAACACATTTAGTTCAAATATAATTAAAATTAAAATATTAAATATACTATATTTTATATTAAAGAGACCAACTTAAGCATCAACTATAAATAAGACACCAAAATAACATTTTCTTCATTTTCATTATATTATCATCAAACATGGGTTTAGAGCAAAACCCATTGGACGAACTATCTTATCTACGACAAATCAATCTGAATTTTAGACAAGGTCAAATTCTACTAATGTCACTTAGGATTGCAACCTCTTAAATGTCCAATTCCACGATCTCATGTCTTACTATCATATGACCTTATAACATGTACAACTTATGACTTGTTTTGTCAAATTTTGGGTTTTGTGTTTAAGTTTGATTAGAGCCTTCTAACCAATTTAGGTGCAACTATAGTCAAATCAAGATTAATGAATTTCCTTTCACATGCATATTCATGTTGGGGTCCACCATAATTAATTATCCCCCATTAAGTTTTTGTTGCCTAACCAAATTTGGGACCCTCTGAAATATAAATCTTTCTCTCCATTCATAATAAGATGTGACTTCAAGAAAACCATTCTTTTGGCCAACCGTCTAGATTTGATCTATATGTAGACTTTATATTTATAGATTAAATTTGAAACATTATATATATATATATATATATATATATATATGCTTTAGGGAAATATTTAGAGTTTAAGAAGTTACATTTGTTGAGAAATATCAGTGGTATGAGTTCACATTATCTTAAAATAAAGAATAAAGTAATCCTAATCAACGGAGGTTGGTTCGAGTAGTAAGTTGTTTGATTTCATTTAAGTGAAGTTTTGAGTTTGAATTCTTGTGGATACAGCAAACCCCTTGGGAGACTCACCAGCCATATTTAGATGCGGGACTCATAAGCTTTTTTATAGTGTTAAGTGTTAACATGTTTCCAAATTTTATGGTTCATTTTATTAATTATGATTTTAATAACCATAAACTCTTTGTTATTACACACATTGTAGAGTTACAAAGAATTCATTTCTCTAGAGCTACAATTTATTTGGCTGAAAAATTTTAGGTGAATTAACTATGCAATAACTCGTTTAAAACTTTATCTAAATTTTATGGATAGTAAAATTCATCGATTCCCTTATTTTAGTAAATTTTTATTAGTTGGTTGCACCATAATTTATGCAGGGTTACTCTTAAAAGGTTTTATTACATGATATGTGACAAACATATGAAATTATAATATGGTCATAATTTACATCCTCGAGAAAGAAAATTATTTATTTACTTAAAGATATAATTAATCATATTAACTTTTCTGTGAAATTTGGTTAAATTATATTTAATATCTTTTTCATTTTAAAAGTTACTTTGCCCCATATACTTATGAAGTTAGCTATATATATATATATATATATATGGCATTTCTTTTAAAATAAAATTATAAAATTATTTTTACTGTCATGGTAAAAATAAAAATATAATTTCATAATGGAGTTTAAATCAATTTAATTATCTTTACGATCATATTATGAATAAGATTACAATCTCATATTACGTAAAAAGTTAACTTCTTTGCAAAATTTGCTCTTAAAAATATTTTCATGTATTCAATTTGCTACAATATATTTATTAGTCTGATAATTATTGGACTTGCTCTTTGATCCTTTCGTCTTTTCTTTTTCATTGTAAAGATTTGGCACATTAATATGTACCGAAATTCATTTTTTCTCAATTCGTAGTAGAAATGGATGTTAAGTTCGTTCTCTTAAATGAAAATTTATTAGTAAGTTTTTGGATTTGACTTGTATAAATTTAATCTTGAGCTAACATGATTTGTAAATTTGATTTTACAAAATTTTCAACGTGACAATTTAAAGTCTTATATAATATTACAAAGGGTTAGATTTATATGCCATTCTTTATATTTTTGTTGTATTGCTTTTTAATTAAAATACAATAAATATTTAATTAACTAATAATAATATATATTTTAATTTAAAAATTATATACATATCGTGATATAATTAAAAAATAAACACTCGTTCTATGTTAATTATAAAACAATAAAAAAAACATAAACAGTTGCATATAAAATTTTTTTTTCTATTATAAAGTACTTAACAATAATTCTCTTATGAAAATAAAGTCTTAAATATTAGTACATGAGTGTACTCTGAAAATATCCAAAAACATTACTTACCATAGTATGCATTAGGCTATACTTTTAAGTATGCATTAATCATAGATCTTTGTACACAAATACGTAAATTAATTTATTTTTACTACTTTTTATTTTTTCCCCTGCACTGGCTCCACTTGGTATTCATAGTGATGATGAATCAAAACAAGTAAAGGCAAAACGTAGAAAGAGGATTGAGGATGAAGTTTTATGCCATGGTCATACTCTGAACACACTGCCCAATCGTCTGTATGATCTTTACTCATCTCTGACATCTCCAAAAGAAATATGGGATGCTTTTGAAGCCAAATACAATACAAAGAAGCAAGGAGCATATAAGTTTCTTATCATGCAATATTTTGATTACAAATTACATGATTCTGCACCTGTTCTAGACTAAGTTCATGATTTACAAATTTTGGTTTCAAAACTTAAAGATATAAAAATTGACATTCCTGAATCTGTACAAGTGGGAGTAATCATTGCAAAGTTACCCCCCAAGTTGGCATGATTATAGCAAGAAATTGTTGCATACCATAGAGAGTTTCACCTTAGACCAGATTTTGAAGCACTTACATATTGAACAAGAAACACGAATTTTACAAAGAAAGCATATAGAATTTATGTCAAAGGTTAATTTTGTGGATGCAAGCAATCAAAACCAAAATCATTCTAGGAAAAACAAGCAGAAATACCCAGTGTCTACTGCCCAACAAAGTCTTGTTTTCATTGTGGAAAGAAAGGACATTTTAAATTGCAGATACTGAAAAAGGAAAAAGAGTGGAAATACTAATACTATAAATATGGTTGAGACTAATTTAATGAGAATGTTGATATGGTCTTTGAATTACGTATTAGTATGATCTATGAGTTAAACATGGCTGCCACTACTAAGTCTTTTGACTGGTGGTACGATTCATTTTTGTCACAACAAGAATCAATTAAAAAATTATGATGTTGTAGAACATGGACAAGAAGTTCTTATAGGCAATGGAACTATAGCAAAAGTACTAGGCAAAGGCAGCCTAAAGTTACAATTCACTTCCGGAAAGAAACTAGTACTACAAAATGTTCTTTATGATCCAAAAATTAGGAAGAACCTTATATTGCAAATCTATTATGTAAAAAAGGATTAAAGACAGTTTTAGAGTATGACAAGCTTGTAATCTCCAAGAATGGAGTATTTTTGGGCAAGGGTTACTCTTGGGATGGAATGTTCAAGTTAAGCATTATTAATAAATATTCAGTTTCTGTTTATATTATTGAGCATTCTTTTTGTCTATGGCATGGTAGATTAGGACATGTTAATTATAAAACTTTAAAGTATATGTCAAAACATAATTTGATTACATGTGAAAACAAAATTAATGATAAATGTGAAATCTGTGTATAGGCTAAAATGACAAGAAAACCGTTTTCTTCTATCGAAAGAAATTCTAAAATCTTAGAACTTGTGCATATTGATATTTGTGAATTAAATGGCATGTTGACTAGAAGTGGAAATAGATATATTATTACTTTTATTGACAATTTTTCAAGATATATATATATATATATATATATATATATGTGTATTTAATGAAATCCAAGGATCAAGCTTTTGAAATGTTTACATACTACAAGTCAATGGTAGAACATCAAAGAGAAAAGAAAATAAAAATACTTAGAAGTGATAGAAGTGGAGAATATTTGTTTACAGAATTTATAGAATTTTGTGAAAGCAATGATATAGTACATCAAACTAGTGCTCCTTATACCCTACAACAAAATGGTTTGGTAGAGAGAAAAAATAGAACATTAGTAGATATGATAAATGCCATGATTCTAAGTTCAAGTTTGCCTACAAATTTATGGGGATAAGCATTATTGGTTGCTAATCATGTATTTAATAAAATACCATCAAAGGCAATAAAAACTTCCCCATATGAGCTATGGAAAGGAAGAAAGCCAAATTTAAATTACTTTAAAGTTTGGGGTGTTTAGCATTTTATAGAATCCCAGAACCTAAGAGAACCAAATTAGGACCAAGAGCCCTAAAAATGTGTTTTTGTAGGATATGCAAACAACTCAAAAGCATATAGACTTTTAGATGTTGACTCTAATATAATTGTAAAATATAGAGATGTAGAATTATTTGAAAATAAATTTATAAATGATACTGTAGAAACAGTTCATGAGGAAGTACCTAGTGATGAAAACAAAGATACTACACCTTCTAGAAATTTAGTAATGGTACCTCAAATCGAAATTGAACCTAGAAGGAGTCAAAGAGCTAGAGAAAAACATTTAGACTCTGATTTTATTTCTTCCCAATCTATTGTTTTGCTAGTTGAAGGTAGTAAGGAAAGTGTTATAAGTCAAATACCCATGTTATTGCATATAGAGCAAAATCCTAAAACATATAGTGAAGCCATGACATCAAGAGATGCTAGTTTTTGGAAGGAAGCTATTAATGATGAAATGGATTCAATATTATCAAATAACACTTGGATATTGGTAGACTTACCTCTAGGATCAAAACCTATAGGTTGTAAATGGGTATTTAGACCAAAATATCATACATATGGTTCAATAAAAGCTTTTAACGCAAGGTTGGTGGCTAAGGGTTTTAGATAGAAGGAAGAGATTGACTATTTTGATACTTATGCTCCAGTTGCAAGGATAACTTCCATAAGGGTTTTTATTAGCCTTAGCCTCAATTAGTTATTTGTTTGTGCATCAAATGGACGTCAAGACACCTTAATGGTGAATTAGAAGAAGAAGTTTACATGGAACAATTTGAAGGCTTTGTACTACCTAGAAATGAAAAGAAAGTTTGTAAGCTAGCCAGGTCATTATATGGTTTGAAACAGGCACCAAAACAGTGGCATGAAAAATTTGATTCAGTCATATTGTCTCATGGTTTTAGGCATAACAATGTTGACAAGTGTGTTTATTCAAAATTCACAAATGAGTATAGTGCTATCTACTTATATGTGGATGATATGCTAATTTTTGGGACAAATATGATTGTTGTGAATGATACTAAGAAATATCTATCCTCAAAATTTAAAATGAAAGATTTTAGGGAAGTAGATACAATCTCAGGGGTAAAAGTAACAATACATAGTGGAGGTTTTGCCTTGAATCAATCTCACTATATTGAGAAAGTGTTAACTAAATTTCAACATTTAAACATAAAGGAGGTAAGCACACCCTATGATCATTCACAAAACTTAAGATCAATTGCACAAGTTGAGTATGCTAGTGTATTTGGGAGTTTATTGAGATAAGCTTCCTTTTAATTAATTAATTAATTATTTTATTTAAATAAATAAATAATTGTTTATTTATTGTTGTTCAAATTTAGATGTTTATTTTCCAACGGTCATATTTTTATTTAAATTTCAAAGGATACAATTTCCAAAGAAATACAACTTTTTATAGGAATACAACTTTTCGTGAAAAGTTTCATTTGTATAGATTTTGGTTATAAATATGAATTGGACAGATTTGAAAATAACCAAAAAAAAAAAGAAAAAAGAAAAAAGAAAAAAGAATTTCTTCCTCTTCTCTTTCAAACATTTTACTTTGTTTTATTCAAAAGTTTTTCATAAAGAGATTTACAGAAATTGTTGTCTATAAATCTATATGTGCTTGGGATAACTCTTAGGGGTGATTTATCATCAACTCAGCAACAAACTAAGTAAGGATAGATATCATTTTAAGGATAATGTGGTTAACACATATTTTTAGGTACTATTTTCATCTTCTATATATATTTTGATTAAATACTTTTCCCTTACATTTAAAGCCCAGGAAACTTCTCAACTAACTACATGCACGTGTAGTGTTAAATTGTCACATAACCAAACTTGTAGCTTTCAAATTCAATGCCTCTTTGGATGTTTCATGGACCATCAAGGAAAGGCATGACGCTCATTTATCCGATTAAAACATCACTTAAAGATTCCAATTATTTCAAGCATTTTATTTTATATATATATATATTAGAAAATGTGAGCATATCAGGAATAATCCAGTGGTAGAGTGCCTTATGCTCACATGAATAGTCTCGAGTTTGAATTACATTTTGTATTTTTTTCTTAAAACTAACATTAAATACTTAAAAATGTTGTCTATATCTAACCCCCTAAAACCAGACAATTTCATACTTTTTTACAATCTAAAAAGTCTGTCCCATTTTTCCGAAAAAATTAAAATTAAGATTAAATTTCAAAAAAATAATAATTTATTTTTGATAATTTATATATAATTAAATAACATATTTTTGCGAAAATATATGATCTTCACTCTTAACAAAATTTCCATTCCTTTACAAATTTATTAACATATGATACGGAGAGAGGCCACATAGCTACAACCTGACCTTATAAAATTGTTCAGAGGAAAACCATTAATTGAGTGTTCCACGAACCAATTGGCCCAGGTGTCCAATAATTATTAATTCATTTATTTATAATTTACTATATAATTAATAATACAAAAAAAAATTCTTATTTGTTTACACATTTTAACTTAGTGACAAGTTAATTATTCATAAATTTAAAATAATAAAATAATTTCTTATAAATTTATTAATAAACCAAATAAGTCTCTCGATTGTCTTCTAATAATAAATTCACTAAGATAGACTGCTTTCTACTAACATTAAAGCTAGATACACATGTTGGATAACTTTTTTTTTCACCATGTTCAGCATCTCACCAAGTGTGAAATGTTTTATATTTGTAAAGTGTTGATGATAGTAAAAAAAATTATCCCACATGTGTATCTAATTTTCATGTTTTTAAAAACCAATTTGTCTCAACATTTTTTTAATTTAAAAATTATAGATGAACCTATTTAGCTTATTAATGAATTTTTGATAACCTGACTCTAAATTTGTTAAGAATTAAATTATTGTTATATTATATTGAAACGTGAAGAAGTAAAGTGGTAGTTATCCTTTTGTGATATCGTATACGTACCGGTGTCTATAAAAGTCAGTGACAGCTATAACCTTCCTTTATTCTCAACGCCAAAACCCAAAGCATCAAACCAATAACCCATTAACTCATACACTTTCTTTCTCACTTCATCTTCTTCATTTCTCCTTTTTCCCTCTGCTTCACTTCTCTTCTCTTCCTCTGTTTCAACTACACTTCCAAATGGTAAGTCCTCTGTTTTCCTCTGTTTCTCTCAGTACAATTATGGCTCTTTTCTGTCGGTTCAACTAAATGTTGATTTACTTGATTCCATACTTGCTCTCCATGGTTATTTTCCGGCCACCTTAGGCGGTGGTTATGGCCTTCCACGGCGAATATAATAGACGTCATACGTTAGTTGTGTTGTGTGTAGGAAATATCTTGTCATGTTGATCCTTTGTTCATAGCATGTGAGAGTGAAAAGTTTAAGAAAGAAAAGTTGGTATTTTTATTGCCTCCACTGCAGCTTATATGAATCGCTTCTTTTCCCTCTCTCTTTTTTTTTTTTTTTTTTTTTTTTTTTTTTTTTTTTTTTTTTAAATTATAGTAAGCTATTAGCTTTAGGACCACATGCATCACTCAATTCATACATTTTTCTCTTAGAATGTAACAAATCTGAAACGATCCGTTACCTTCTAGTCCCTTATTTTATTTCGTTTTTCAAGTATCCTTGGATTTCTCCGTCTTAAAATCTATGTATTGCAAAGACAAAATAGCATAAATTTAAGTACAATCATTAATTGAAAAAAAAGTTAGTTATTGATATAAGGGGAGTACCTCTAAGCTACATCTTTCTATAAAAAAGTATTAAAAATTAATTATTAATTTAATATTTTATTCGAATAATTCATTTTATAATAGATTTAAAAATATTAACACACTGTTATATGCATATACAGTTACTAAACTACTTTATATAATTCAACGATTTAAATTAATTTTATATAATAATTTATATTTAAAAAATTGCACAATTCGATGATTAAAAATTCTCTTTTAGCATAGTTATAGAAAAAAAATATTAGAGAATTTTTTCTATCAAATTTATAATATCTCTTTCTCTAGCTAGTCTTATGAAAAAGAAAGCATAAAATATATTTTTGATATCTAATTTATCATATAATTATTATTTTAATATTTTATTTATTGAAATCTCTAAAATATTTTATCACTTATTAGAAAATATTATATTTAATTCTTTATTTTTTTTACAAAATACCAATTTTAACTTCTTAAATTTAAGATTTAAGATATAATAAAGAAACTAAATTTAGTAATTTTTTAAAAAGTGAAGGATTAAGACATTTTTTAATAATTGAAAAATTATTTTAAATAATTTAATAAATAAAAAATAAAAAAATAATTTTATGACGAGTTAAAGAATTACAAGTACATTTTTTTCAACAAAAAAAGAAATGAAAAACTATATGGTGTGTAATGTTAGCTTTGATGCTGCAGGCAACGGCGGGGAAGCAGAGAGCAGTGACTCTGACGAAGCCATTTTCATTAGAAGCAGAGGCAGAGCAGGATTACAGACCTCCTCATCTTCTTCAACGCCTTCTCTCTCTCTTCAAGAACGTCCGTCCAGGCGCCGATCTCGCTCGCTTCCAGGCCTGCATCTTCTCCCTCCTCCTCCTCCTCCTTCTTCTTCTTCAACAACCTCTGAATTCTGAAATGAAATACAAAGAGTGACGAGAACATTTGCAGGTGCCAGCAGTGTTCAACTACCCCAAGTCGCAGCTTCAGTGCTATGGGGAACCAGTGTACTGTACGGCGTCGGACATGGTGAGCAGGTGCAACAGAGGAGAGAGCCCTCTGGAGAGGTTGGTGTGTGTGGTTGCATGGGCCATCTCCACCACTCGTCCTCTTGTTTTTGGATCTGCTCCCTACAATCCCACTCTCGGCGAGACCCACCATGTCTCTAACTCTCATCTTAACTTGTTAATGGAGCAGGTACCTACTTCTTTCTCATTCATGCTCTTTTGCATTATGGATTCTATACTGTGAAATGCACCACGTACTGTGAAGATGGGTCATTTTGGTTATCAATTATTGGCCTGATTGTTTGATCTTTCATAAATTTGTAATGTTAAAATGATATTTCAGAAATTTAACGATAATAAAAAGTATTCTTTCAAGATTTTTACAATTGATTTGTTCTTGATTTAATGAGAGATTATTTTTTATTTGTATTGGATGTTTGAGAGACTATTGTGGTCAAAGTTGTCAAACTAGCGAGTCAACTTTGAGTTTTCAAGAAAGGAAATCGAGTTGACTCGGTCCATGTCTCGAACTCAGACGCTCCAGCCGTTGCAACACGTTGTTCCGCTGAGCCAACACCACTCTCATAGATATATATGCAATGTTTTATATATATTGACTCTTCATCCTTTTTATTTCAAAAAATGGTAGCTCCATGTCTCGAAAGCATGCTATTCCGTAAATATATATGTAATGTTTTATATATATTGACTCTTCATCCTTTTATTTCAAAAAATGGCAACTCCACGTCTTGAACATGGGCTCTGCTTATCACTGCATCAAATTATTCCATTGATCCAACACTGCTTTTGAGCATGTAAATGCAACCTTTTATATATATTTGCTCTTAATCTTTTTTATAGTTTCAAAAAAAATGCCAATTCCACTACTCCAAAACCATTCTTATGAATAAACATAAAACATTTTATATATATTTGCTCTTCATCCTTTTATAATTTCAAAAAGAATAAAACTTAGACGATTTGAACATATACACAAAAAAAGTATCTATTTGTATGTAACTAGCATCATATAATTTGTTGCACTTATTTTTTGAATTTTATTTTAAATTTATTTAAAAGAATCTTTATTTTGTGTTTTAATCTAAATTATTTAAATATTATTATATTAATTTTTTTCTTTTTTTAAATATTTATAATATGATATTTTACCCAAAAATAATATGAAATTAATATATTGTTAATTTATTTGTTTTAACAAAATAGTCTTTAATAGTCATATTTATAATTGTATAAATAATTTTAATTCAAATTTCAAATTATTAGTATTTGTTTATTAATACCTATCGTATTTAAATTTTTATATATAATATTAAAAATATATTTATGTTTAGTTATCACCATTTTAACTATAGTCATACTAGTAGACCATTAATAATTACTTTTACTAATTCAAAAATTAGTTTGAATTTTAAAATATTAATTTTAATGATATAATTATATATTTCAATAGTTAATTACTATTATAGGTAAACTTTTACGAGTTTACCTCCTCAAAACGAGTCTACCTAAAATCACGATTTTGACAACATTGATTGTGGTCATTCACTTTTTATTTAAATGTCAATTTAGTTCTTCATAAATTTGTAATATTAAAATGATATCTTATAAATTTATCATTACTAAAATGTATTTATTGTTATGATTGACTTGCCTTTGGCTTAATAAGAGATTACTTTTGATTAGTACTATTGAATTTTTAAGGAATCATTTTGGTAATATAAATTTGCACGGGATCAACTTGGTAATAAAAAGTTTATTAGGTACATATCTACGCAATGAAATACGGATCTTGTTGAAATCTACTATCTACACAGTTTGGGTTTAAGGTTTAAAATTTAAGGGACCAAAATAAAGAAACTGACTTTGATATTTGTTCACAACAAAAATACTATTCATGCAAAAGAACTTTATCTAAAAAAGACTTTGTGTGTTCTCTCTTCCTCTCTCATAAAACTCTTCATATTGCTCTTCTATTTAAACTCTTAGATGAAGTGTTAGTTTTCGAAGGGTGGGGGTGTTTTTCTATATGTGCGTTGTGCTTTTTAATTTCCTCTCTTTTTTATATTTTTAAAAATTAATAATTGTCAGTTATAATCCTTTTAAATATTAATAATTCAAAGTCAGACTTTCTATAATTCAAATATTTAAAATTTGAATTTATCTTTCTAGAAACTAAAAAATATGATTTATTAATTAATAAGTCTGGGCATTTTGGGTGGCTCATTTTCTAACAGTACTAAGACAAACAAATGAGGGAGACCAAAATAATACTTCACTCTATCATATATTTATAAAAAGTGTGACACAAAATGAGTAAGAATATATATGATATCCATTTGTTTCTTTTGATTCACACTTTCATTTTTTATATCTCTCTTTTAAATGTGTAATTTGCAATGGATAATTGGATTTTTCACCTGGTTGCTATGTTTAAAATAATAATTGATTAAAAAGCTACGCCATTATCTTTCATCGCTCTCAGTTATGCATTCTCTACACTTGAATGTACAGTGCATTTAAAGAAACTATATGACATAAGAATAGTAAGAATGTATACGAGATTTATTTATCTCTTTTCATTCACTCACTTGATCTCTTTTTTTTTTTCTTGGAATATATTACATTTGACTGTAAAAAATTCATTTTCTTATGCTTTTTTTCTTTGGTTGTTTTTAATCAATAAAATCTTCGCTGGCCAACTAGGCTACCCTATTGATATATTTGACTTATGCGAAGTGACACTCAAGTTCCATAAGTTTAATATATACGAAGGACTTTAAATTTTAAACCTCTATATATAATTAAATAAGTCAGACCCCTTCATTATGTGTTTAAATGTTAGGTTCCAAGACCTTTGAGAGTATATATTATGTGTTTGCATATTAGGTTCTAAGGCTTTTATTATTTGAGAGAGTATATATTTACCCCTTTTCTAATTCTTGGACTTATTTGTTTGTAGGTTTCACACCACCCTCCAGTATCTGCCCTCCATGCAACAAATGAGAAGGACAACATAGAAATCATATGGTGCCAGCAACTTGTTCCTAAGTTTCATGGTACAATCGTCTTCACTTTTTCATAGGACCAATCTAATTTGTAACAGAAAAAATATATAACTGTCATCGGAACTTCTTACCTAACAAGCCCAATTCTAATAAATACGTTGACACAACCTCTTTACACATATATAGTATTCAAGTAATAATTTAAAATATGGCATCGTATGTGTCAAAAAAAACAAATATGCAGGGGGTTCAGTGGAAGCAGAAGTGAGAGGGAAGAGGAAGATGAAACTGTTGAATCATGGAGAAACATACGAAATGAACTGTCCTAATTTCTTGGGCAGATTTGTTCCTGTCGCTGGGGCTGATTGGGTTGGCCACGTTACCATACGGTGCGTTGAGACAGGCTTCGTGGCTGACTTATGTTACGGAGGTCGATCTTTCCTAGGTTTCAGAGCAAACCCTAGATTGGTCAGAGGCAAGATTTTTCACTCCTCCTCTTCCAAAGTTCTGTATGAGGTTGATGGTCATTGGGATAGGTAACTATTTTCCTCTCTAATAACTTTTGAAATTAACAAAGTTATTATTGCTCATAAACTTCTAGGAGTTGGGATCTATTACTGTATAGCACATGATGTTGAGCATTTTTAGTCAATGGATCAGAATAATTAATGATGATAAGACTATGTTATTCCAAATCCAATAACCGAGAATGCCTAGCATCATGTACTGTACAGTACTGGATCTCAACTCAAACTTCTAGATATTTTATAATGATTGGATGAAAGTATATATTCATTAATAAATAAACATAATTTTGATCACAATCTTAATTTGGTATCTCGTTAATCTAAAAATTAATACATTTAGTGGGTATTTGGATTGAAGTTGGGCTGATATGATTCTGAGTTAACCTTTTTTTTTTTTTAAATTGATATTAATTAAATATGATTTTATATTATCGTGATTTATATTTAAAATTTTTTATTTAAAAATTAATTTCTGCCATCTATACAATTCAATTAATACAAAGACAAAATTTTTTACTTCTATGCAGATGGGGGTTTAGATGAAAAAATTAATTTAGGAAAATATTAAATATCAAATCAAATAAAAACATTTGCAAAACAAATTTCCATTTAATTGTGCAAACTTCCCAAACATTAAATTATTCCATATGTCTTAACTAAATGTAAACTGAATGTACTATCATTCATATTAATGAAAGATCAAATTTAGAATAAATTAATAAATGAGAATCCAAATTAAAAATAAATTAACAAGTGAAGGATGAAGTTGAGAATTAAAATCAACAAGAAACAAAATCAAAATTAATTGATAAATAAAAGAGTAAATTGATGTTTTACTCGTTCATTAATCTTTAGGAATTAAAAGTGAAGTTAATTTTAGTAATATTAAATTTATCAATGCAGAACTGTGGCAATTAAGGATAAAAATAATGGGAACGTTAGAGTGATATATGATGCAAGAGAAGTGATTTCAGGGCTCCAGGCTCCTATGGTCAAGAACTCAGAGGTAATGAACATGTCTCTGTTCTTATTGTTCATGCTTTTGTTATTTCAATCTCAGACAGAAAAAAAAAAATGAAAAGTTGATATAATATGTTTCATGATTACATTGGAATATAGATGAATAACAAAGCATACTTTATAAGACATTAGATATACATCAAATGATCAATTATTTTTGTTCCTGTAATATATGAGAATGCATGATTCAGTTTCAGCCATTAAAGTAAGACAAAAGATTTATAAAATTTTAATATAATAATAATAGTATCCAACCACAAGCATGTTTTTAAAATGTTATAAATTATTGAGACATCCCATTATTTTTTAAAACGTTAAATTTACCAAACTTGTACATGTATCCTGCTTAGCAATATATTTTTTCAAAAAAGTATTGACATCATATGTTTTATGATTACATAAGAATCTAGATAAACATTATTGTGGCATATTTAGGAAAGAAAATTACACACACATCATAAGATGAAACAAGCATATTGTCCTTGTAACTTATTGGAGAAAATGGATTATTTGTTATTATAGCAGGTGCTATATCTCATTTTTTAAGTTATATTTTATTGTGCACAGTCATTTTTTAAACTATTTTTAATTGCTTATAATTATTATTTATACATATGATAGCAGAAAATTTGAAATGTGCGTTTAGATGCATGATTTGGTGACGGTGTGAATTGTTGTTGGTGACTAGGGTGTGGGGCCCACAGAATCAGCCCATGTGTGGAGTGACGTGAGCCAAGCCATTTTGAACATGGAGTGGGAAAGAGCAAGGGAGGCAAAGGAAAGAGTTGAAGAGGGACAAAGAGAAATTCAGAAAGAGAGAGAAGGACGGGGAGAAAATTGGACTCCCAAACATTTTAGAGTGTCTCACACCAAAGAGGCTGGGTGGGACTGCTCGCCCATTCACCAGTGGGTCCCTCCTGCCCCTATCATAGTCCTTTAATTTTGAAGTAATTTCTTGTATTTTAAAAATATAAATACGAATAAAATTGACAAGATATGAATTATTATATATAAATTTAATAGTTTAAATTTTTAAAAATTGATAGAAACTGTTTTATATGATTTTAGATATAAATCATTAGAAGAAAATTAAATGATCTAAATTTTGAATAAAAAAAATTTAAATGCAGAGAATTTAAATATTTTTAGTCGTTGGTACTTAATAATATTGTATATATCTATATATATCAATTAAATAAATAAGTAAATTATATTTAGACATATGAGAATGTTGGATGTTTTAAATAAAATTAATTACAGATGTCTATATTTTTTATTATTTACAATTAATTTGGTTTACTTTATTCCTAGATTTGATATATTTAAAATTTTAGTAAATTATACCCATTTTTTTTAGTTTTTTTTGAAATTACATATTTTTCATCTATTTTTAACGTGTACATTTTGGGAAAAATATTATTTTAGACATTGACTTTTGAATCAAGTTTCATTTTGATTCTTCGCAAATTGATTGTTTCAAAATGATCCTTCACAAATTAAAGTTCTCAAAAAAGTTCTTTATTCTTCAAGATCTAAACTGAAAAAGTCATTCCTTTAATGAGGTTAAATTAAAAGTGGATAACCATTTTAAGGAAAATTTTAAAAAAATTGAAAAACTATTTTGAGATTTTCAATTTGTGGAAGACTAAAATAAAATTAAGTTCAAAAGTGAAAGACTATTTTGAAACTTTTAACTTATGAAAGACTAATATAAAACTAAGTTCAAAAGTGGATGAATAAAATAGTATTTTTCTCTATACATTTTAATCTAATTTAAATTTCTAAAATAAAAATACTCTTCCTAACCCTAAAAACATGTTGAGTGTTTTAAGATAAATAGAATGCATTTTAGTTCAAAAAGTTTTTGTTTTAATAAAGATTTGCATATACTTTGAAAATAGAATATAAGTCAGTGTAATTTCAATAAAACTAAAAACGTCTTGATAACTAACTAATTGTTCAAAGCCAACCGAACCATACATACAAATAAAATTTAAGTAAAAGGTAAATTCTTGTTTAATTTAATTATGAAATTTATGTTATAGTATGACAATTGATATATCACAAAATATTATTCCATTTGATAGGGTTAAGTGTTGTCTCTTAGCTAACTGATTCTCTTGCTCTCTCCCTAATCCTTAGTCATTAGTTGGTCGATCACCCATATGAAACTTATCTTAGATTTTTCATTAGAAGTGTTACCCAAGGTGTTGATAGTAATTGTCTTATAATAGAGGCCCAAACGTAGGGCTAAGCCACAATAGGAACGTGGTGTTTGTAATAAATCGTAGTTAAGAAAATAAAGTGCCTTGAATAATAGCTTAAGCTTTTGGTTTAGTAGTAAGTATTTAGTTGTAATAAGTGGTATCAAAGCTAAGGTCACATGTTTGATTCCTAATAGAGCAATTAGTGAGAGGCAGATTGTTAGTTAAAGTGTTGGCAACAATTGTCTCATGACAAAGGTCTAAATACAGGATCGAGTCAGAATCATAACATGATTCTCATGTTAAGTCATGGTTAAGGATATAAAGTCATGCCTGAACTAATAGTTAGGTTGTGGTCTTTTGACTGAAATGATAATCTCACTTGCATGCCTTGTTGATAGGCATCACATATGTAATCTTTTACGTTATTTCAACTTAGGTAAGCCAATTACTAGTTCTTTTGATGATATCTTTGATATTAGCTATACCTTGACATGTCTTAATCTTTTGTGTCACATATAACTTTGATTATGTTGAGAGGAATGTCACTTATAGGATTCTATTAATTCCAAATGCAATATATAAATGTTTTCATTTCTTTTTCCTTCAATTATTGTTGTATTTCTTTTGAAATAATACAAGAAATTAAGTTAAATACCACATTATTCCCTTTGTCACAAAGTTGATTGATATTGATTAGGTTATGTTTTTCAACCATCAACCAAATATACATTATCAATAGTACAAAAAAAGATTTTGTTTCTTCACATGTTTTAGTAAATTTGTATGGGTCATATAATATTCCAATTTTGTCAAGATATTTATTTTAATTCCAAAGAAGAGCATTCAAATTTTGATGACCTATACAAATTTAGCTAAATCATTTTGGGAATTTCAAAATTTTCCTTTGACTCATTATTTTTTGAAATTAGTTTGTTTATTGAATACTCTTTTTCAATATTTTGCAATCTTTCTTTAAACTTTTTTTATTATTTTAAAAAAACTGAATTTTTTAAATTTTTTTAATGAACATTTCTAAGATTTCTATATTTCAGAACTATTCTATCTGAATCCTTCAACACTTCATCAAAAGTATTTAAAATTCAACGTAAGTAAAATGGTGAGTTACCTCATTGTTTCATTTTCTTCAAGATGATCAATTTGTCATGTGACACATACGTCATGACTACAGTTTTAAGAGATTCCTTCCGATGACAAGTATTTTAACTTCAAAGGTTCTTTCACAGGTGATTGCCAGTTTCTTCCATATTTCTAGGTAGAAGCACATCTGAATAGTTTCTTGACTTTATCTACACTTACAACACAAAATATCTAGTTTTTAGCTTTACCATTTATCTCATAATTTCTTTTCTCCTCTTCACTTAGTTCCAAGATTGTTTTGTCCATCCTTCTCCCTTTTTTCCTCATGTAAATATGTATGGACCATATTGAATCGATGCATTAAGATCATTTGATTTGATAAAATTTTTTATCCTTATCTTCCAATACATGTAGTTTATTCCATCAAAGTGACTTGGTATATTGATGGAATGTCCCTCATCAGCAACAGATTGAAATTTCATTTCAAATAGGATATTTTCTCAAGATGATTAAACCTAAAAATATTGAGACCGAGCTCTGATAACAATTATTAGTGCAGAAATGGCAAAGGGGTGCATTGCAGATATTTAAATATAATAATTTAAATAAAATATGTCGATCTTTCTACATCATGGAGATGATAGTGAATTTACAAGTGTGTTAAGGAATGAAAAAATATTAAACCAGAAAAGTTATGAGAAAGTAAGAAATTGAACACACTAGATTTATACTAATTTATATCACTTTTTGATCCTACACCCGTTACTTAATTTATTTAGCTAGGATTTCCATTATTAATAGCCATACATCTACAAGTCAACCTTACACAATTAAGTTTAACTTATTAGCTTTTACACCATATTGGCAACCCAGAACTAATGCACAGTCACAAATGACTTTCACTGACTTTCATGCAAGAACCAATCCGAAACCTGAATACAAGACTCGAGTCAAATTTGATTAGAGGTATAAACCTCGAACTAAAATATTAAGCTTATACTATTTCACAGTTTGTTTCTCTCATCTTACAGGATGATTTATATTCCACAGGATATCATCCTATACAAACGAAGATCTAAAATATTAATGTATCTTTGTATATTATCATAATTGTTTAAAGATCAATTTTTTTTAAAAATTCTCCAATATCCAATGGCCATAAATTTATAGGGAATTCTCCAGTAATTTTGAGCTACTAGAGGAATCTCCATCATCTCCATGCTGCTGCATACGAGCCAAACAATTTGGATTTGTTCAAACTGAGTGAGTGAAACCCAATTATATAACTCTATATGTTCTCTCATTTCTTTTTTGTTTTCTCTTTCGAAATTGACAAAACACTAAGAAAATCTTAAGGATACATTTGGTATAATGGAGATCATGGCATTACTGGTGGAAAAGGCAATGGAAAGTTTGTAGTGGCTGTTTAGTGTACAACTTGTACAATAGCAATGGAGAGCACTTACCCAGTCATACGATAAGAAAGATTTACTTTGGGTATGGAGTGAAAATTATGGCTGTCCATGGGAATTACTTGGTCTATTACAAAAGTAACCTTACCTACGATATGCTATTTCTCTCCGGGGCATTTTTGTGTTCATCACTGGTTTTGAATTTAGGTTTTGGTTTCTTTCTACAGTAAATGGTTTCATTCCGTGGCTGTTTGTTTGTTTGTTTTTTACACAAATTTTCTATTTTGTAAATTTTTATGTTTTTGTGGCTATTTATTCTGTTTGTTTTGTGCTTTCTTTTCTGGTTTTTTTTTTTTTCATATAATTTACTTGTTGAATTATATATTGTCGCAAAAGGAAAAAAATTTAATAAGACATATCAGTCTTTTTATTCCATTATAATTCTTATTCTATCACTATTTCTACCATATCAAATAAACTTTCAAACTCTATTTCTCTTTCCATTCCTAACATACCAAACAATTTTATCATTAAAATTTTTTTTTCTATTCTAATTCAATTCATATTCGCATTCTTATTCACGTTTCATTTAGATGCCAAACATAACCTAAAAGAGTGTAATTTGATAGATCTGATTGTTGAATTATAAGAATGTTTGGCCAAAGTCAAAATCTCATAAGGACCTTTCAACAACTTTTTGTCGGTTGCATTATTGATGAGACAAAAAATCAATCACAAAAATGGATATTTGCTATTTTAGCACTTCTGTTTTAAACTATTGAATAAACATGACTACATGTAATTATCATGGTCTAATGATTTAAAAATACATATAACACCTATTGTGACAATAATAATTTAATCTCATCATTCTTTTTATGCGTGAAACTAACGAATTTAGGTTTTTTATAGTTAATAATTAAATGTTAGAAGTATATTAAGTGAGAAATATTAAAAGCATGGATCTCCTTATATGTTTCCTCCTCTCTCGTCTCTCATCTTCTCTCTTTCTTTCATTAAATTAATCTCATATATTTATTAATTGGATATGAGAGCTCCAACGGCGTGGACTAACAAACCCAGATCGAATGAATAGACTGTTCCTGAATAGTTAAATACTATATTAACAATATAAGGTTGATTAATCCCCTTGAATTCTTCTGCTTTTTATTTGAATAAAAAACGATACATTTTGACGTGAGACTCATTCTTTTGTGTCTATACTCTAACATACCATTTTATAATCCAAAAGTATCTATAAAATTTTCTGCTTACACGAACATGCATTCATATAACACGAGTGCGAAACAGTAAAATTGAGTAAAATTCTCCAATGAAGACAGTGTGCGAAAGACTTTACGAAATAGTCAATATTGTATTTTTGAAATGTGAAAAAAAACGTATTATACCTTTTTTCTTAACAATCTACTAAGTAATAACAAGCATATTAAAATTTGCTCCTCGTGCAAATGCTTGTTGAACAAATACCAATTAACAAATTAAACATTTCTATTGTAGCCATTGAAAATTTATGTTCCTTTAGTAAAAAACAAAAAACTAAATTTATAATTGTCTTGCCAATTGTGATGGACAAATCCTCCAGATTCCATAATGAGTGCTATTGAATTTATCCAAACAACAGTTGATTTGTAACATTTTGACAATCTGCCATACACACTAGTATACCACGACATAATCTAATTATTTTCAAGTATTACACCTGCCATTTGAGTAGACTTTAATGTCATGGGATATAACATCTCACATACGATGGAGAAGATATTCAAAGAGATATATAGTATAAACGAGTTGAATGGTCACCATCGAGATCTGACTGCAGGGGATCTAGATGCACCACTTTATGCTATGTTTTCTGCATTGAGGTTCAGGGATCAATATGGCCAAGAGTTTGGATCTTCTAAAAATCTGTGTTAATTTTCTTGTAAAGTTAGTGAGAAATAAAGAAAAAATAAAAAGTAATAAAGGGAGAAAAAAATGAGTTTTATACACTTTTTTCTATATCATTGTCTCTTTAAAATTTACAAAACAAATTTATAAGAATATAATGTAAAGGATCCATTTGTTGAAAAATTTAGGAAATTATAATGAATACAATTTGATAGATTACAATGAATACAAATAAATAATCAATGTGAAAGAGATTATCATATTCCCGCAATTCAATTAGATGCGAAATCTAGAAAGCCCCTTTTCGAATAATAGCTCATCATAAGTTTCATTCCCGACATTCCAAACTCTTTTGTTACCTCTTTCACGGCGGCACCGGGAAGAGCCAAGGCCGGAAAAGAAAACCAACCTAGGAGTTCACTCGTAAGGCCTCAAACTGGTGTAGACAAAGTCATAGTGAAAGCTTTTCTTGCTAATCCAGGTGATATCGTAGTAAAGGTAAAGTAGCCAAGAGGAATCGATTTAGCATTTAGCAGTCTATACCAGGCTCCAGGTAGATTTAGGAGTGAATGCCCAGTAGCAAAGGAAGAAAAGGACTTGACTTAACTTCACTTGGGTTCGCTTTCCCTCGTTACTATGGGAATGATGGAAGTTGCTCTTCTTCCTCTTAGCGTTAGCGACTCTAAGCTCATAGGGAGCTGGGAATGAGCTTGGTTAGCTGGGACCAAGAAAAGATAGAGTTGAAAGAGAGGATTTGATTAGCGCGCCTTCTCCCTATCCTTTCCTTACTCTGTCGATGGTATGCCTGAGATGGCAGTATTTCTCCTTGGCTTGTACTCGAATTGCCTTTTTGTTCGAAATCGATATCTTCCTATTGCCTTTGATAAAGGGAACAAAGGAATTCCGTCTGTTGTCACAAGAATTGTTCAAGTTAAATGCAAATAATCGATTGAATCCGATCTTTGAAGACTTGAAGGAATAGTGTCCAATCCCGGCCGATGTAGAGTAGTCCCTTTTGGGCAGTACTTCCTCATAGGGAACTACCAAGCTCAACCTCACTTCGCAACATTGATTTCTTGTCATTCTCAGAGACAAAACCAAACACTTAACACCACCCTTGCTCTGCTTTTCGAGCGAAGGTGAGTTCAGTAAGTGAGCTAAGAACGAGTTCCGAGTGAAGTTGCTACAGGAAGAGCATCAAAGCACAAGTTTCAGAGTAAGCTAGAGCTAGCAAGGATAGGAAGCAAAGCTACTTAATTCAATGGGAACTGAATCTGCACCAGTAGGCTTCCAGCTTTCCCCTCCCTCTCCTCTATCTTGAGATAGGTCTCACATGGACTGGATCACTTCGACTTTCATCTTTAATAACGTGTTCAGTTAGCAGAGCCAACCCCCTTAACGTGTTCATCTTACTCTTTGTCTTTCTTCATTCTAGTTCGTTAGTTGACGATAGGCCACTGCACCAAGAGCAACGCCATGTGTGGACTGAAATGGGCCCACAAAGCCGGTTACCGGTAGGTCTAAGTCCTTCTTTAACTAGAAGAGCAGCAAATCGTCTGCTCACTGAGGTTAGGATTACGGAAAGTAGGACATCACTCTTAGCCCTGCCTCTTGCTCTTCTTCCATTCCCTGTACTAAGATTGATTAGCTCGCCTTTGGGTTCTTAACTTAAGAAGAAAAGGAAGAATCATGAAGAATAACCCAAGCATAGACACACACGGCAAACAAAACTAAGACAAAGACAAACAAGTAAGAACACAATACGAGCACAGACGGAGAAAGATAGTGGGGCTGATTCGCCCTGTTGAACCGTTAGGTATGATGAAAGGGTTGCAGAGATTACTTTGACTGCGCCCAACAGTATGGAGTCTCCTAACCCATTCCCTAATGCTGTAAGAAGGCGAATGTTGGGGGAGATGTATGAAGCCCGGCTAAGGCATTTACATATGAGACTTTTTGCTCTTAAATTAAAATTAGCATATGGAATGTAGATATTTATTACCGCCATGAATTTTGTAGTAGAGATAGTAATTTGTTTTTTTCAAAATTTTTCCTTTTGTACGTTAAAAGAATGAGAGTCACAGAGGATTTTAAAATAAGCCAAAGGAGTTATTTTGTGAGTCCTCAGAATATGAGAAGTTATCGCACGTTCTTGTACTTGTCTATTTTAATAAATAAATTTGTTAAATTATTTTAAAACGGTAACCTCCCACTTCTCAACTACTTGAATTTTAAAATTGGACATACTTATATAATATTCTCCTCTTATCCTCTCAGTCAGCAATATGATAGGATAATTACTAATATGATTTGGGCTGTAAGTTGGGGTCTCTACCCAATGGACTTGTAGGTAATCCAACCTATCACTGATAACCCACAATTAGCTTAGACCCAATCCATTCATGGTTTATGTCAAAATTGGTTACTTAATTAATTAACCTAGCTAGTAATAAATTAATGCTAATCCACTATATTTTAAAAATTATTTCAACAATCTCCCAATTGGATAACATTAATCGATTATTAGGACAGTTTAATTAAATAAATATCAGTTAAAATTAAGCAACCAACATATATAGAAAACCATACAAAGTTCAAAAACCCAATATCATTGGATCCGATAGGGGAAAAATGATATTAATATGATCATAACACAAGGTCATTGTATCTAATAGGAAAACAAATGATATTGATATGATCATACATATAGTTTTAAAATCTGAACACAATGGACATTTAAGATGTCAAATTACATCACAAAAGTTTATTAAGGACTGAACTCATACTCCCATTAGACCAAGACAACATTAGGATTGAATAAGATCCATATGAGCTTCTATGGGTGGCCTTTAGTCAATTGATCCACAAGTAAATGTTCACAAAGGATGTCAACCACATGAGTCTGATATAAAGAGAAAATTCAGAAATGAAACAATGAATCAAGAACATCAAATTGGATAAGGAAAATAGTGCTATAAATGTCGGCAAAGTTTCAATTTTGAATTATATCCAAAATTTTGGTATAACTAAAAGCATTGAATCCGATTGGGAAACAAATATTATAGATGCCAAACTATATCAAAGTGTCCCGTAAGACCACAATTCAGACTCCCACTAAACTAAGATGTTAAAATTTTAAAAAATACCAAAGAGTAATAAGTTTTTAAAACTCTAATAGGTAAGCTTTTAGTAAACAAATCACCCAAATGATTAATATAAGTATGAGATTCACTAGTTAGTTGTCTTCAACGAACAGAAACTGAGAATCAAAATATTTGATGCAATAAAATTCTTCTAATTTTGAGAGAAGCCCATAACAAAGTATCTGTTGTTGCAATAAAAGTGGCAAAGGCTCAAAATATGTGCACAACAAAAGTTCATCCATTTAACAACATTCCCTGATAAATGACCATCACAAAACAAGCAACACATTTTTCACTCATATATATGAAGTAGTCGTAAGTGTTCAATTGACACTTCTTAAATAGCTCTTCCAAAACATCATATAGATGTAATCAGAAGTAGATTCACGATCATCAACACAAAATGCATAATCTAAATCAAAATATACCACTATATCAAATAATTCAGATTTCTTGAAAGTCAACATTTTGTACCCTGAAGGTATCTCATGACTTTCTTTATAGCCTTCCAATGATCATACCTAGAAGAAATGTTTACCAAGCACACCAACGGAAAAAACAATATCCAAACATGTGCACACCTAAGCTTATATTAGGCTACCAATAATAAATGTACATGAAACTTTGCCCATTAAAGTCCTTTCATCATCATTTTGGAACACAATGATTTCAATAACCTATCACCATTCTGCATTGGTGCAATATAAGGAGTGCAAGAACACATATCAAAATTCTTTAACACTTGTTCAACATAGGTTGCTTGAGACAAACTAAGAATATCGCAAGATCAATCACAATGGATATGAATTCCCATAATAAAAGAAAGTTTCCCTAGATCTTTCATATCAAAGTGGCATGACAAAGAAGTGCTTTGTCTCATTTAATAAGCACACTGAGTTACTAGCCAACAGGATGTCATCCACATATAGCATATGGATCATAAAAATTGTTTATTTACTAGATTCAACAATTGGTTTCTCTGCATCAACTATTAGAGGCTCCACAATACGATCAACTGGATTCTTAATGTCATCTCTGTTATTGTAAACAAAAGTGGAGATGACAAAACTGGTATGGGTAATACAATATCCTTATTGTGTATATTAATAATTCTAGAAGCATCACTCCCACTATCCAAGTCATTCTCAAAATAAAATGCTCTATTGGACTCAATGACCTTGGTGGTATGAGTTAGACAATCAAATCTACATTCTCTTGATCCAGAATAATACCTAATATAGAATCCATTGACGATCCTTGAATCAAGTTTCTTAAGTTATAGATTACAAGGTCACACTTCTGCTTCATAAGCCCCATACACGAAATAATAGCTCCAATAAGGCTTCTTTTCAATAAAAAAAATTCATATAAGGCCTTGGTAGAAGAACTATGTGAAATGTAGTTCATTGATTGCACTTGAGAATTCACCTTCTTTATTGACTCTTTATCTTAAGTCACTGTGGATATTATCTGATCAATAATCTACTCTACCTCTTAGGAATTGTAGGTGGTTCTCAAGACCTTATATTCAGTTGGAAACAATTGGAAAACTCTATAAACTAGCTAGCTTTCGCCCAAATCTACATTGTAAGATTTTGAGTTGTTATAGTAGTTAACAAGCTTCATTATGTTCTTATGCACTCCTGATACTCTGTCAAGGTGAGTATTATCTAGCAAAGAGAAGTAATAAGCCTTTTTTTTTTTTAGTCTTATCAAATTTCTTGAATTTCTCGCTAATCGCTTTCAAATACTCAACTATGGTGTCATTCTCGAGAATGCTTTGTCTAATTGTCTTCTTAATTGTGTACTTTATGATAGTCAGACAAACCTTATTAGACTCATACTATTGTTTATGATAAGCCTTGTTAGCAGCATTAAACTCAGCAATGAGGTCTGCTGGCTTAGATTCTCTCAAAGCTAAATCTTCCTTAGTGATCGTCAGATACATATCAAGGGATTCAATTCAATCATCATAATTTGTTTCATTTAGAGTTTTCACCATAGATAGTTGTTGGAATAGAAAAGTTGAGGGAAAACAAATAGGGAACATTAATTATATCCTGGACATATAATTATAAAATAAAGTTCCTACAACAAAACTTAACATCAGCAATTGTGTAACAAAATATTCATCATAATCCAACCTAAGGGCTTAAATTATAACAAACCAAGAAAACTCATACACACCGAGGAAACATATTATCGAGAAAAACAACACAAAATGTACCCACAGTCTCCATATCGATAAGATATAAGAAACTATGAATACATTAATCAATGAATCGCCACTGATAGGTTGCAAGTAAACCTTATTCACAAAATTATATTGACAATGTCACATCGATAGGACATATTAATTGCCAACACAATCATACTCTCTTCTACTGGTTGTCTCAATAGTAACATCTCCTTCATTCAATGCGTACTTTCAAGAGTAAATAGACAATAACAACAAAATGAAAGTTTGCAAAGCCAACACCCTCTTGATTGGGTCCACGATAGGTGAACACATAATCACTAGGTGTAGATGGCCCAATATGGCCTAAAATAGAGTCTATTTACTCATTCAATTATTTTGCATTGAATTAGGAATAAAATATTCACTAATTATACAAATAAATTTATTTTAATTCCTTGTAGTATTATTAAGGAGAATTAACAATATATATTGTCCGTCATTATATATAATTGTCTCACAAATTTTTTCAAGTCAAAACAATGTCACCACATTGTATTTTGAAGCCCTAAGTTTCCAAGAAATTTTAAAAAAATTCTAGAAAAATCACCATTAAATAGAAATTGGAAATAAATGAGGAAGCAAAAATTTAGGGCTTAAATGGACCTTGGAAATGGGCTTATGTGCCCTCACACGTCAAAGGCACAAGTGGGCTTCATCTCCACGCACTATTCATTGTCTTCTTCCTCCATACGGGTCAACTTGACTTGTTTCGCGACCTAATTTCTAATCCAATGAAATACATTATTTTAAGGTGTAAAACAAGTACCAAAATGTTCACCATGTCATGATCTACAAGTCCTTTATGGTGACTTTGGAAAAAAAAGGAAGCAATAAGGAGGAATATGGCTCGAAAAATTTGTGGTTTTTATGCTTATGGAGCTTAAATGGTAGTTTTAGATATCATAGGTGTTAGGGTTTGAAATAGGTATCAAAATGACCATTGTGCAATGATATACAAATCCCCTAAGCTACTTTTAGCTAAACATAAAGCGTTTAAGAGCATTTTGGTTCAAAATGTTAAAGGATTTTGAACTTCAATGGCAGATCCTCCATTCGAGTGCGTTGGGCTTCAAAACATGTCCCATTTTGTTCAAAATTTCTCAAGGAATAAAGCCCCTAAATTCATTTTGGCTAACTCCATCTATACATGGAGTAATTTAATTTGAAAATTTTTTTGGAGTTAAGTGTTAATAGAGGTGTATTTCTGTTATGAGTACCAAGTTTAAAATTTTTTTATGTAGAATAACCCTAAACTATTTCAGAAAAAAAAAATTCCATATACATGTGACAAATTCCATTCGAAAAACTTAAATTCATACTGAGTTCATAAACTAATGTGAACTCAGCATATCAACAATTGGGAGATTATAATGAGTATAGATAAATAATCAATGTGATAGAAAACTTATCTAAAATGTAGATCTTTATTGTTGCCATAAATTTTGTAGTAGAGATAGCAGTTTGTTTTTCCCAAAGCCTTTTCTTTTGTACGTAAAAAGAATGAGAGTCACAGCAAATTTTAAAATATGCCGAAGGAGTTATCTTGTAAGTTCTCAAAATATGAAAAGTTATCTCACGTTAAGAGTACTTAAATATTGTAATAGATAAAATTGTTGAATTATTTTAAAATGGTAGCTTTCCACTTCTCAACTACTCAAATTTTAAAATTGGATATGCTTACAGAATATTCTCATTTTATTCTCTTAGTAAACAATATGATAAGATACTTACTGATATGATTTGGGCTGTAGGTTGGGACTTTTACCTAAGGGGCTAATGAGCAATCCAACTTATCACTGATTACCAACAATTAGCTTAGACCCAATATATTCTTGATTTATGTCAAAATTGGTTACTTAATTAATTAACTTAGTAAATTAAACTAATAATAAATCAATGAGAATCCATAATATTTTAAAAATTATTTCAACGACATTCTCATCTCTACATTCTATTCCCTTTAATTTATCAGAATTTGTCATTTAGTGCTCTAGTGTGTATTTCTAAAACTTTTCTTAAAATAAATATGGAAAAATAACATAAGAAAATGATTTGTCTTAAAATAATAGTTTTCTTTGTTCAAACTTTCCTTTCTTACTTATTGCGCCATAGTTTACAGTTGTACATTTTAAATGATTTTGCCTTTCTTAGGAGCATGCTTTAGCAAAACGAGCCATCAATTTGCATTTTAAGGGCCTTTTTTTTGTTTATAACATTCAATTTCAAAAGAAAGTGGGCTTGTTTCAAAATATTTTGAGCTTTGATCAATTTTTATTTGAGTATTATTTATTAGTTGATTTTCAATATGGTCATTTATTAATTTTATTATCAATTTAATTCCTTATCTCTTAACCTATTTTTAATTTGATCTTTCATTGATTTTCATTTTTTATTTAGTCCCTCTACTTATTAGTTCATTTTCAATATGATATGTTATTTACCAGATCATTATTGATTTGACTTCTTAAAAAAATGAATATTAACATATTTAGTTCAAATATAATTAAAATTAAAAGATTAAATATACTAAATTTTATATTAAAGAGACCAAATTAAGCATCAACTATAAATAAGACAACAAAATAACGTTTTCTTCATTTTCATTATATTATCATCAAATATGGGTTTAGAGCAAAACCCATTGGACGAACTATCTTATCTACGACAAATCAATCTTAATTTTAGACATGGTCAAATTCTACTAATGTCGCTTAGGATTGCAATCTCTTAAATGTCCAATTCCACGATCTCATGTCTTACTATCATATGACCCTACAACATGTACAATTTATGACTTGTTTTCATGTTGGGGTCTACCATAATTAATTATCCCCCATTACCAAATTTGGGAACCCTCTAAAATATAAATCTTTCTCTCCATTCATAATAAGATGTGACTTCAAGAAAACCACTCTTGTGGCCAACCATCTAGATTTGATCTATATGTAGACTTTATATTTATAGTTTAAATTTGAAACATTATATATATATATATATATATATATATATATATATATATGCCTTAGTTAAATATTTAGGGTTTAAGAAGTTACATTTGTTGAGAAATACTAGTGTTACGAGTTCACGTTGTCTTAAGATAAAGAATAAAGTAACCCTAATTAACAGGAGTTGGTCTGAGTAGTAAGTAGTTTGGTTTCGTTTAAGTGAGGTTTTAAGTTCAAATTCTTGTGGATGCATCAAATCCTCCTGGGAGACTCACTTGCCATATTTAGATACGCAACCCAGGTCAAGTCTGGATTAATTAGGATGGTTGCTCTAGATACCAAATAAGAAATAAAAGAAAAAAGAAAAAAGTAATCTTGTATACACATTTTTCTCCCTTTTACTGCACACCGTATAATTTTGTAAAGGATTGATTCACTTTTTTATTGTGTTAACATGTTTCCAAATTTTATGGTTCATTTTATTAATTATGATTTTAATAACCATAAACTCTTTGTTATTAGACACGTTGTAGAGTTACAAAGAATTCATTTCTCTAGAGCTACAATTTATTTGGCTGAAAAATTTTAGGCGAATTAACTATGCAATAACTCGTTTAAAACTTTATCTAAATTTTATGGATAGTAAAATTCATCGATTCGCTTATTTTAGTAAATTTTTATCAGTTGGTTGCACCATAATTTATGCAGGGTTACTCTTAAAAGGTTTTATTACATGATATGTGACAAACATATGAGATTATTATATGGTCATAATTTACTTACTCGAGAAAGAAAATTATTTATTTACTTAAAGATATAATTAATCATATTAACTTTTCCGTGAAATTTGGTTAAATTATATTTAATATCTTTTTCATTTTAAAAGCTACTTTGCCCCCATATACTTATGAAGTTAGTTATATATATATATATATATAGTATTTCTCTTAAAATAAAATTATATAATTATTTTTACTGTCATGGTAAAAATAAAAGTATAATTTCATAATGAAGTTAAATCAATTTAATTATCTTTACTATCATATTATGAATAAGATTACAATCTCATATGACGTAAATTTTTCAAAATTTGCTCTTAAAAATATTTTCATGTATTCAATTTGCTACGATATATTTATTAGTCTGATAATTATTGGGCTTCCTCTTTGATCCTTTCATCTTTTCTTTTTCATTGTAAAGATTTGGCACATTAATATGTACCGAAATTTACTTTTTCTCAATTCATAGTAGAAATGGATGTTAGGTTCGTTCTCTTAAATAAAAATTTATTGGTAAGTTTTTGGATTTGACTCGTATAAATTTAATTTTTGAGCTAACATGATTTGTAAATTTGATTTTACAAAATTTTCAACGTGACAATTTAAAGTCTTATATAATATTACAAAGGGTTAGATTTATATGCCATTCTTTATATTTTTGTTGTATTGCTTTTTAATTAAAATACAACAAATATTTAATTAACTAATAATAATATATATTTTAATTTAAAAATTATATACATATCGTGATATAATTAAAAAAAATAAACACTCGTTTTATGTTAATTATAAAACAATATAACAAAAACATAAAAAATTGCATATAAATTTTTTTTCTATTATAAAGTACTTAACAATAATTGTCTTATAAAAAATAAAATCTTAAATATTAGTACATGAGTGTACGCTTAAAATATCCAAAAACATTACTTAACATAGTATGCATTAGGTTGTGCTCTTAAGTATGCATTAGTCGTAGAGCTTTGTACACAAATACGTAAATTAATTTATTGTTACTACTTTTTTTTTTTAACCTCTGCACTGGCTCTACTTGGTATTTCCAGTCATGATGAATCAGAATAAGTAAAGGCTGAATGTAGAAATGCCGTGATTATATTCTGAACACACTGTCCAATCATCTGTATGATCTTTACTCATCTCTGGCATCACCAAAAGAAATCTGGGATGCTCTTGAAGACAAATACAATACAGAGAAGCATGGAACAGATAAGTTTCTTATCATGTAATATTTTGATTACAATTTACATGATTTTGCACCTGTTCTAGACCAAGTTCATGATCTGCAAATTTTGGTGTCTAAATTTAAAGATATAAAAATTGACATTCCTAAATTTGTACAAGTGGGAGCAATCATTGCAAAGTTACCCCCAAGTTGGCATGATTATAGAAAAAAATTGTTGCATACCACAGAGAGTTTCACCTTAGACTAGATTTTGAAGCATTTATATATTGAACAAGAAACATGAATTCTACAAGGAAAGCATATAAAATATGTGTCAGAGGTTAATTTTGTGGATGTAAACAATCAAAACCAGAGTCATTCTGGGAAAAACAAGCGAAAGAACCTGAAGTCTACTACCACTAATTCTGGAAAATAGTACAAGACAACAAAGTCTTATATTCACTATGGAAAGAAAGGACATTTTAAAAAGGATTACAGATACTGGAAAAGGCAAAAGAGTGGAAATACTAATACTGCAAATGTGGTTGAGACTAAATCTAATGAGATTGTTGCTATGGTCTCTGAATTGCATATTAGTATGATCTCTAAGTTAAACATGGCTGCCACTACTAAGTCCTTTGACTGGTGGTACGATTCTGGAGCAATGATTCATGTATATCATGACAAGAATCAATTTAAGAATTATGATGTTGTGGAATAAGGATAAGAAGTTCATATGGGCAATAGATATACAACAAAAGTAGTTGGCAAAGGCAGCATAGAGTTACAATTCACTTCTAGAAAGAAACTAGTACTACAAAATGTTCTTTAAGTTCCAGAAATTAGGAAGAACCTTGTATCTGCAAATCTATAATGTAAAAAAGGATTAAAGGCAGTTTTAGAGTCTGACAAACTTGTGATCTCCAAGAATGGAGTATTTGCGGACAAGGGTTACTCATGTGATGGAATGTTCAAGTTAAGCATTATTAGTAAATATTTAGTTTCTTCTTATATTATTGAGCAGTCTTTTCGTTTATGGCATGGTAGATTAAGACATGTTAATTATAAAACTTTAAAGTATACGTCAAAACATGGTTTGATTACATGTGAAAACCAAATTAATGATAAATGTGAAATTTGTGTACAGGCTAAAATGACAAGAAATTGGTTTCCTTCTATCGAAAGAAATTCTAAAATCTTAGTTGTGCATTCTGATATCTATGAATTAAATGGCTTGTTGACTAGAAGAGGAAATAGATACTTTATTACTTTTATTGACAAATTTTCAAGATATACACATGTGTATTTAATGAAATCCAAGGATCAAGCTTTTGAGATGTTTACATACTACAAGTCAATGGTAGAAATTTAAAGAGTAAAGAAAATAAAAATACTTAGAAGTGATAGAGGTGGAGAATATTTCTCTACAAAATTTATAGAATTTTGTGAAAGCAATGGTATAGTACATTAAACTAATGCTCTTTACACCCCACAACAAAATGGTTTGGTAGAGAGGAAAAAAATATGGCATTAGTAGATATGACAAATGCCATGATTCTAAGTTCAAATTTGCCTACAAATTTACAAGGAGAAGCAATATTGGCTACTAATCATGTATTAAATAGAATACTTTCAAAGGCAGTCAAAACTTCCCCATATGAGCTATGGAAAGGAAGAAAGCCAAATTTAAATTACTTTAAAGTTAGGGGGTGCCTAGCATTATATAGAGTCATAGAACCTAAGAGAACCAAATTAGGACCAAGAGCCCTAAAATTTGTTTTTGTAGGATATACAAAAAACTTAAAAGCATATAAACTCTTAGATGTTGACTCCAATATAATTGTAGAATCTAGAGATGTAGAATTCTTTGAAAATAAATTTATAAATGATACTGTAGAAACAATTCATGAGGACATACCTAGTGATGAAAACAAAGATACTACACCTCTTAGAAATTCAGTAATGGTACCTCAAATTGAAATTAAACCTAGAATGAGTCAAAGAGTAAGAAGAGAAAAACATTTAGACTTTGATTTTATTTCTTCCCAATCTATTGTTTTCCTAGTTAAAGGTAGTAGGGAAAGTGTTATAAGTTAAATACCTATGTTATTGCATATAGAATAAGATCCCAAAACATATAATGAAGCCATGGCATCAAGAGATGCCAGTTTTTGGAAGGAAGCTATTAATGATGAAATGGATTCAATATTATCAATTAACACTTGGGTATTGGTAGACTTACCTCCAAGATCAAAACCTATAGGTTGTAAATGGGTATTTAAACGAAAATATCATATTGATGGTTCAATACAAGCTTTTAAAGCAAGGTTGGTGGATAAGGGTTTTAGGCAAAAGGAAGGGATTGACTATTTTGATACTTATACTCCAGTTGCAAGGATAACTTCCATAAGGGTTTTATTAGCCTTAGCCTCAATTAGTAATTTGTTTGTGCATCAAATAGATGTTAAGATGACCTTCCTTAATGATGAATTAGAAGAAAAAGTTTACATGGAACAAGCTAAAGGCTTTGTACTACTTGGAAATGAAAAGAAAGTTTGTAAGTTGGTTAGGTCATACCAAAAAAGTGGTATGAAAATTTGATTCAGTCATATTGTCTCATGGTTTTAGGCATAACAATGCTGACAAGTTTGTTTATTCAAAATTCACAAATGAGCATGGTGTTATCATCTGCTTGTATGTAGATGATATGCTGATCTTTGGGACAAATATGATTGCTGTGAATGATACTAAGAAATATATATCCTTAAAATTTAAAATGAAAGATCTTGGAGAGTAAGATATAGTCTTAGGGGTAAAAGTAACAAGACATAGTGAGGGTTTTACCTTGAATCAATCTCATTATATTGAGAAAATGTTAACTAAATTTCAACACTTAAACATAAAAGAGGCAAGCACACCCTATGATCATTCACAAAACTTAAAAGAAAACACTAACAGATCAATTGCACAAGTTGAGTATGCTAGTGCCATTAGGAGTTTAATGTATGCTATGCATTGTACAAGACCAGATACTTCTTTCACTATTTGCAAACTTTCTAGGTATATAAGCAATCCTAGTTCAGAACCTTGGAAAGGAATTGCTAGAGTTCTAGGATATCTAAAGAAGACATCAAATCTAGGACTATTTTATAATAATTTTCTAGCTATATTAGAGGGATACACTTATGCTAGTTGGGTAACTAATGCAAGTGACAATAAATAAACTTCAAGTTGGCTTTTTACTCTTGCTGGAGGAGCCATTTGATAGGCTTCCAAGAAACAGACATGTATAACTCATTCCATAATGGAATCAGAGTTTGTTGACTTAGCAGCAGCATATAGGGAAGGAGGATGATTGACAAACTTATTATTGGAAATAAAGTTGTGACCATAACCAATGCCAACAATCTCTCTACATTGAGATAGTGAAGCAACTATGTCTAAAGCATTTAACAAAGTGTATAATGGTAATCTAGACATATAAGTCTAAGGCATGATTACATTAGACAATTAATTTATGAGGGAATAGTCACAATTCAATATATGAAGACAAATAACAACTTGGCAGATCCTTTTATTTAAGAACTTACAGAAAATGTTGTAGAGAAAACATCAAAAGGAATGGGATTAAAACCCCTCAAATAGAGTCACTAGTAATGGAAACCTAACCTTTAACTAGACCAAATCTAGTTTAAAGGTTCAATGGGTAAAAACAAGTTACTGATATGTGACTAGGTGCACTGAAAATAATTGTCATTCCAGGTTGAGTGCACATTATAGGAACTTCAGTGTTCAGGGGGAGTAGAACTCTTAATGGATTCAGGAAAGCCTGAAGAACTTAAGGCTTAAAGGAATCCACCTATATGAACATAGGGAGTCATGCCGCTCCTAGCAAGAATTTGGCGTTGATTCTTGGAAATGCTCATGAAAAGCTTAGGGAGAAGCACATGGCCATATATGTGCTACGAACATTATGAAAACTTTTAGATTTTAAAATAAATAAGACTATGTGTGTGGTGTTTCCAGTGTAAACATAAGAATTGCAGTTCAATGCTTTAAGCAACCATCAATTTGTTAACATTTTGAAATACTTACACTAAGATAGGTTAAAGTTGAAAGACACCTATCATTAAGCATAGCCTTATGGAAAAGAGAGGATACCTAGTTTTCCAAACTAAATAGGGGATTGTTAGAAATAGTTAGTTTGGAAAACTAAGTTAAAAAGTATGTGGTTGTGATAGGCTTTTAAGTCCCACATTAGATAAATCTAATATGTTTAAAGCTTATATATATAACTATCCACATCACATATTAAATTAGAAAATTGGAGAGAAATTAAGTGCTATTAAATAATTTATATTTAAAAAGCACTTAGTGCATGCATATGTGTAGGATTGACAAAATCCAGTGGTCTTAAATTTCTCATTTGTTTTGTATTTTATTTATTTATTTAAATGAATAAATAATTGTTTATTTATTTTTGTTCAAATTTAAATGTTTAATTTCCAACGGTCATATTTTTATTTAAATTTGAACAGATACAATTTTCAAAGGAATACAACTTTTTAAAGAAATACATCTTTTCCTAAAAAAGTTGCATTCGTATATATTCTAGTTATAAATACGAATTGGACAGATTAGAAAACAACTAAAAAAAAAAAAAGAATCTTCCTCTTATTTCTCAAACATTCTACTTTGTTTTATTCAAAAGTTTTACACAAAGAGAGTTACAGAGGTTGATGTCTTTAAATCTCTAAGTGCATGGGATAATTCCTAGGGATTATTTATCATTAACCTTGCAGCAAACTAAGTAGGGGTAGATATTGTAACGTCTAAAAAAAATTAAATACATCTTTTCTATAATTTAAAACTTTATGGTTGTCTAGACCTTTTAATAATAATAATAATAATAATAAAATAATCATAGTAGATAGGAATCCCATTTATCATAAACTTTATTGTGTGTTTAGTTTTCACTTTTCTAAGTCCAAATTGGTCCAGGAGCCTTTAATATAGTTCATATTCTAGGATGTTTATGATAGGAAAAATAATAACTCCACTTTCCAATGATCATTTAGGCGGTAAAAGAAAAATCTACCGTAGATCTCAGGAGTTATGGGATTTGAATTAATCATTTAGGTGGTGTAACTTGCCATAATCTTATATGTACAATGTTTATAATGCTCTATAAAGTACTATTTAATTTCATGTTAATGTCTTATTTTACTCATTCCATTAATTGGAATTCCATCACTACCATGAACATAACATGTAAAATTTATACAAAGGAAATAGCCTAGTACTCTAAAACGACTAGGCCCCATACAAAATTAATAATAATAATAATAACAACAATACAAATAATAATAATACTTGGTGTAACATAAATCAATTTTGATCATTCATATCTAAAATCTGTATACCGAACATCTTATATAAAAACATACATCTTATTTATAAATACAAATAAGTTCATAATAGTCACATAATTCAGACATAGTATACACATTATTTTCTTATAAAATTACAAAAAATGACATGTTCCTAAAGTCTATTACATAGCTTGCTTTCTTTTATTTGTTTGGAAGTTTTCATCTGAAAAATGTTATTCAACTTGGATTAGATTCTTAGTAATCATATATTTTATTCAGAATATATAGGTGTAATTAACATACATACAGTAAGAACTAGGAACATTAATATGGGCTATGTATGATAATGCATGAATGCACATTTGGTTTCTTTTGTAACCATAATCCCATACTTATGGCTACCTTATCATATCATCATTCTCATGATCGTTATCATGTTTAAATATTGGCCAATTCATCATCATGGTGAGTTTAAAAACTCAAGAGTTCATTCTGCCTTTAGAAATTATCATGCGGCAATTTATAGATGAACAAAACTAACCAAATGCATACATAGTAAGATATACTGAAAAACATTAATAAACCAATTCTTAAACAAATATATAGAGAATTAAAATATAGACTACCTTTAATGTGAGTTTGAAATCTGAATTTCCTAGGAGCACTTCCTCCATTATCTCTTCCTTTTTCTTCCTTTCTCTTAATTTCGAATGAAAAACTTAAAAAATGTTCGTCTTATTGATAAAAGTTTTGTAAGTTACTATGCAGGTTACTGTACAAATAATAAAAAAATACGTTTTCAACGTGTTAGCTGCTATTACTATGTAGTTACTTTGCAATGGCTAAACTTATATTTTTATCTTGATAATATATTTTCTTTTCATTTTAGTCCCTGTTAAAATTCTATTTTCTACCTCAATATTACTTTTTCTTTCAATTTGGTCCTTATGCAGTAATTCCTCTGCCAACCCTTTCTTTTTAATTTTTTGTTCTTTTATAAAAATTTAAAACTATAATTTTATCCCAGAAAATATTAACTTCTCTTCACTTTAGTCCCTAAAAATTTAATTTCTACCCCAGATATTTTTTATCCTTTCCTTTTAGTCCTTAAAATTTTATTTTAATTCTTTTTTTTTGGAACATTAAATTCTTACAAGTCAACTAATAATTATATGTTACTTTGCCAAAATTAATTTTTACTTAATTAGGTCTTGTATATATATTTTAAATTATCTATATATATATATATATATATATTTTAATTAACATAAATTTAAAAATTTTAGGATGTTACATATGATAGTGTGATTAACACATATTTTTAGGCACTATTTTAATCTTCTATATATATTCTAGTTAGATACTTTTCCCTTACGCCCATGAAACTTCTCAGCTAACTACATGTGCATGTAATGTTAAATTGTCACATAACCAAACTTGTAGCTTTCAAATTCAATGCCTCTTTGGATGTTTCGTGGACCATCAAGGAAAGGCATGACGCTCATTTATCCGATTAAAACATCTCTCAAAGCTTACAATTATTTCTCTCTCTCTCTCTCTCTCTCTCTCTCTCTCTCTCTCTCTCTCTCTCTCTATATATATATATATATATATTAGAAAATGTGAACATATCATGAATAATCCAATGATACAGCGTCTCATACTCATACGAGTCTCGAGTTTGAATTACATTTTGTATTTTTTCTTAAAAACTAACATTAAATACTTAAAAAATGTTGTCTATATCTAACCCCCTAAAACCAGACAATTTCATACTTTTTTACAATCTAAAAAATCTGTCCCATTTTTCCAAAAAAATTAAAATTAAGATTAAATTTCAAAAAAATAATAATTTATTTTTTATAATTTATATATAATTAAATAACATATTTTTGCGAAAATATATGATCTTCACTCTTAACAAAATTATCCCACATGTGTATCTAGTTTTCATGTTTTTAAAAACCAATTTGTCTCAACATTTTTTTAATCTAAAAATTATAGATGAACCTATTTAGTTTATTAATAAATTTTTGATAACCTGACTCTAAATTTGTTAAGAATTAAATTATTATTAAATTATATTGAAACGTGAAGAAGTAAAGTGGTCGTTATCCTTTTGTGATATCGTATACCTACCGGTGTCTATAAAAATCAGTGACAGCTATAACCTTCCTTTATTCTCAACACCAAAACCAAAAGCATCAAACCAATAACCCATTAACTCATACACTTTCTTTCTCACTTCATCTTCTTCATTTCTCCTTTTTCCCTCTGCTTCACTTCTCTTCTCTTCCTCTGTTTCAACTACACTTCCAAATGGTAAGTCCTCTGTTTTCCTCTGTTTCTCTCAGTACAATTATGGCTCTTTTCTGTCGGTTCAACTAAATGTTGATTTACTTGATTCCATACTTGCTCTCCATGGTTATTTTCCGGCCACCTTAGGCGGTGGTTTTGGCCTTCCACGGCGAATATAATAGACGTCATACGTTAGTTGTGTTGTGTGTAGGAAATATCTTGTCATGTTGATTCTCTGTTCATAGCATGTGAGACTGAAAAATTTAAGAAAGAAAAGTTGGAATTTTTATTGCCTCCACTGCAGCTTATATGAATCGCTTCTTTTCCCTCTCTCTCTCTCTTTTTTTCTTTTTTTTAAATTATAGTAAACTATTAGCTTTAGGACCACATGCATCACTCAATTTTAATTTAAATAATTAGATACTAATATTTTTTATATTAATTATTGAATTCATACATTTTTTCCTTAGAATGTAATAAATCTGAAACGATCCGTTATCTTCTAGTCCCTTATTATATTTCGTTTTCCAAGTATCTTTGGATTTTTCGGTCTTAAAATCTATGTATTGCAAAGATAAAATAGCATAAATTTAAGTACAATCATTAATTTAAAAAAAAGGTAATTATTGATATAAGGGCAATACCTCTATGCTACTTCTTTTATATAAAAAAAGTATTAAAAATTAATTATTAATTTAATATTTTATTTGAATAATTCATTTTATAATAAATTTAAAAATATTAACACACTGTTATATACATATAAAGTCACTAAACTACTTCATATATTTTTAAATAAGGTATATATTTTGGCCAAACCAATTATTATTTTTTTGCTTGACAATAAAAAGTACAACGGAGATTAGCCCTCAAGTGTAAAGGTAGAAGGAAACTTGACTGCAAACCCTGCCAATGGAGCAAGAACAAAAGTTGGCCTTTGTGATCTCAAGAATAATTCGTGAATTAATTGTTAATGATTTTGATTTGTCTTAAATTTGAGCTTTTTTTAACACATTTGTCTTCTAAATGGAAAATAGGGAGAATGGTGTATACATATATATATATATATATATATATATATATATATACATACACACACATGTAAATATGTACATCAAAGTTATGTTTTCTTGAAAATATGTTCAAAAGGTTTAGAGGAGTTCAGGGTTGGAATCTTTCATGACACTGTCTCATGTAAGGAGTATGGATCCCTCCATGGGATTTTCTTCTATACATGATGGAGTCGTTGGATTTAAATTTAACGGTATTCAATTTTTTTATAAAATATATATTTAAAAAATAAAAATAATTATTTTTATACATAAATATATATTAATATTTTAAATTATTTTTTATATACAATAATATTTAGTTGAAAATAATAGACTTTAAAATATATAAAATGAACTATAAAATATTAAAAACAATTCAGTTTTTTATTTTTTAATGACATATAATTTTTTATAAAAAAATTTAAAATACTAATATATATTTATTTATAAAAATAATTACCTTTTAGTTTTTAAAAATATATTTTATAAAAAAAATTAAGAGTCATTAGATCCCCTTTATGTACCGCAGAAAGAGATCCATGCTACTCATGTAAGATATTCTTCTTTTTTTAAAAAATAATATTTAAACATAGATTTGACGGGACAACATATCAGTAGATTCGTACTCGTTGAAGAGTTCAGGCTTTATGATCCTTTTAATGCTCCTCCCGCCCCTTTGGTTTCCCAGTTGAAATAATTTTTTTAGATGATAGTATTCGAGTATACATTCCTGAAAAAGTGACCCTCTGGATCCGCAAAAGTGCATGGCGAAAGACAAGGTACCTGAATAAACTGATTTGTCATATTTTGTAAAAAAACATATAAATTCAATAGCTAATATTAAAAAGATGCTATAATTTAAAATTTAAAATTAATTTTAATATAATAATTTATATTTAGGAAACTACATAATTCAACGATTAAAAATTCTCTTTAAGCATAGTTATAGAAAAAATATTGAAATTTTTTTTTTTATCAAATTCATGATATCTTTTTCTCTAACCGGCCTTCTTATAATAAAGAAAAAGCAAAATATATTTTTTATTTTTAATTTATTATAAAATTATTATTTTGATATTTTATTTATTGAAATCTTTAAAATAATTTATTATTTATTTAAAAATATTATATTTAATTTTTCACTATTTTACAAAATATTAAATTTAACGTCTTAAATTTAAAGTTTAGTGTATAATAAATAGATTAAATTTAATAATTTTTTAAAAAATAAAAAATTAAGACATTTTTTAATAATTAAAAAATTATTTTAAAAATTTAATAAACAAGATATTAAAATAATAATTTTACGACAGTTAAAGAACTATAAGTCCATTTTTTTTCAACAAAAAAAGAAATGGAAAACTATATGGTGCGTAATGTTAGCTTTGATGGTGCAGGCAACGGCGGGGAAGCAGAGAGCAGTGACTCTGACGAAGCCATTTTCGTTAGATGCAGAGGCAGAGCAGGATTACAGACCCCCTCATCTTCTTCAACGCCTTCTCTCTCTCTTCAAGAACGTCAGTCCAGGCGCCGATCTCGCTCGCTTCCAGGCCTGCATCTTCTCCCTCCTCCTCCTCCTCCTTCTTCTTCTTCTTCTTCAACCTCTGAATTCTAAAATGAGATACGAAGAGTGACGAGAGCGTTTGCAGGTGCCAGCAGTGTTCAACTACCCCAAGTCGCAGCTTCAGTGCTACGGGGAATCAGTGTACTGCACGGCGTCGGACATGGTGAGCAGGTGCAACAGAGGAGAGAGCCCTCTGGAGAGGTTGGTGTGTGTGGTTGCATGGGCCATCTCCACCACTCGTCCTCCTGTTTTTGGATCTGCTCCCTTCAATCCCACTCTCGGCGAGACCCACCATGTCTCTAACTCTCATCTTAACTTGTTGATGGAGCAGGTACCTACTTCTTTCTCACTCATGCTCTTTTGCATTATGGATTCTATACTGTGAAATGCACCAGATACTGTGCAGATGGGCTATTTTGGTTATCAATTATTGGTCTGATTGTTTGATTTTTCATAAATTTGTAATGTTAAAATGATATTCCAGAAATTTAACGGTAATAAAAAGTATTCTATCAAGATTTTTATAATTGATTTGCTCTTGATTTAATGAGAGATTATTTTTTTATTAGTATTGGACGTTTGAGAGACTATTGTGGTCACTCACTTTTTATCTAAGTGGTAATTTAATTTTTTATAAATTTACAATGTTAAAATAATCTTTTATAAATTTATCATTACTAAAATGTATTAATTGTTATGATTGACTTGCCTTTGGCTTAATAAGAGATTACTTTTAATTAGTACTATTGAAATTTTTAAGGAATCATTTTGGTAATATAAATTTGCATGGGATTAAATTGGTACTTGAAAAGTTTATCAGGTACATATCTACGCAACGGAATACGGATCTTGTTGAAATCTACTGTCCATACTGTTTGGATCAATATAACGAAACTGACTTTAATATTTTTTTCACAACAAAACACCATTCATCCAAAAGAACTTTATCTAAAAAAGACTCTGTTGTCTCTTTCTCTCTTTTAAAACTCCTCATATTGCTCTCCTATTTAAACTCTCGGATGAAGAGTCAATTTTTGAAGGGTGGGGGTGTTTTCTATATGTGCTTTAGGCCTTTTAATTTCCTCCCTTTTTTATATTTTTAAAAATTAATAATTGTCAATTATAATCCTTTTAGATATTGATAATTCAAATTCAGACTTTCTCAAATTCAAATATTTAAAATTTGAATTTATCCTTCTAGAAACTAAAAAACATGATTTATTAATTAATAAGTCTGGGTATTTTGGGGGGCTCATTTTTTAACAGTACTGAGACAAAAAAATGAGGGAGACCAAAATAATACTTCACTCTATCATATGTTTATAAAAAGTGTGACACAAAATGAGTAACAATATATATGATATCCAATTGTTTCTTTTGATTCACACTTTCATTTTTTATATCTCTCTTTTAAATTTGTAATTTGCAATGGATAATTGGATTTTTCACCTGGTTGCTATGTTTAAAGTAATAATTGATTAAAAAGCTACGCCATTATCTTTTCATCGCTCACAGTTATGCATTCTCTATACTTGAATGTACAGTGCATTTAAAGAAACTATATATGACATAAGAATAGTAAGAATGTATACGAGATTTATTTATCTCTTTTCATTCACTCACTTGATCTCTTTTTTTTTCTCTTGGAATATATTACATTTGACTGTAAAAAATTCATTTTCTTATGCTTTTTTTTGTTGTTGTCTTTAATCAATAAAATCTTCGCTGGCCAACTAGGCAACCCTATTGATATATTCGACTTATGCGAAGTGACACTCAAGTTCCATGAGTTTAATATATACGAAGGACTTTAAATTTTAAACCTCTATATATAAAATAATAGTCAGACCCCTTCATTATGTGTTTAAATATTAGGTTCCATGACCTATGAGAGTATATATTATGTGTTTGCATATTAGGCTCTAAGGCTTTTATTATTTATGAGAGAGTATATATTTACCCCTTTTCTAATTCTTGGACTTATTTGTTTGTCGGTTTCACACCACCCTCCAGTATCTGCCCTCCATGCAACAAATGAGAAGGAAAACATAGAAATCATATGGTGCCAGCAACTTGTTCCTAAGTTTCATGGTACAATCGTCTTCACCTTTTTCATAGGATCAATCTAATTTGTAACAGAAAAAATATATAACTGTCATAGGAACTTCTTACCTAACAAGCCCAATTCAAATAAATACCTTGACACAACCTCTTTACACATATATAGTATTCGAGTAATAATTTAAAATATGGCATCGTATGTGTCAAAAAAAAACTTTTTTTATTGTGCACAGTCATTTTTTAACTATTTTTAATTGCGTATAATTATTATTTATACATACACTATTTGTTATGACAGCAAAAAATTTGTAATGTACGTTTAGATGCATGATTTGGTGACTCTGAATTGTTTTTGGTGACTAGGGTGTGGGGCCCACAGAATCAGCCCATGTGAGGAGTGACGTGAGCCAAGCCATTTTGAACAACGAGTGGGAAAGAGCAAGGGAAGCAAAGAAAAAAGTTGAAGAGAGACAAAGAGAAATTCAGAAAGAGAGAGAAGCCAAGGGAGAAAATTGGACTCCCAAACATTTTAGAGTGTCTCACACCAAAGAGGGTGGGTGGGATTGCTCACCTATTCACCAGTGGGTCCCCCCTGCCACTACCATAGTGCTTTAATTTTGAAGTAATTTCTTGTATTTTAAAATTTTAAATATGGATAAAGTTGATAAGATATGAATTATTATATATAAATTTAATAGTTTAAATTTTAAAAAATTGATAGAAACTGTTTGATACTATTTAAGATATTAATCATTAGAAGAAAATTAAATGATCTAAATTTTGAATACAAAAAATTTAAATGTAGAGAATTCAAATTTCTTTAGTCGTTGATACTTAATAATATTGTATATGTCTATTTATACCAATTGAAGAAATAAATTAATTATATTTAAACATATGACAATGTTGGATGTTTTAAATAAAATTAATTACAGATGTCTATATTTTTAATTATTTACAATTAATTTGGTTTACTTTCTTCGTAGATTTGATATATTTAAAATTTAAGTAAATTATACCCTTTTTTTTTAGTTTTTTTGAAATTACGTATTTTTCATCTATTTTTAACATGTACATTTTGAGAAAAATATTATTTTAGACATTGACTTTGAAATTAAGTTTCATTTTGATTCTTCACAAATTGATTGTTTTAAAATAGTCTTTCACAAATTAAAAGTCCCAAAAAAGTCCTCTATTCTTCAAGATATAAATTGAAGTAGTCATTCCTTTAATGAGGTTAAATTAAAAGTGGATGGCCATTTTAAGGCAAATTTTAAAAATTGAAAAACTATTTGAAAATTTCAATTTGGGGAAGACCAAAATGAAATTAAGTTCAAAAGTAAAAGACTATTTTAAAACTTTTAATTTGTGAAGGACTAATAGGAAACTAAGTTCAAAAGTAAATGAATAAAATAGTATTTTTCTCTATACATTTTAATCTAATTTAAATTTCTAAAATTAAACTACTCTTCCTAACCCTAAAAACATGTTGGGTGTTTTAACATAAATAGAATGCATTTTAGTTCAAAAATTTTTTGTTTTAATAAAGATTTGCATATACTTTGAAAACAGGATATAAGTAAGTGTAATTTCAATAAAACTAAAAACGTGTTGATATCTAACTAATTGTTCAAAGCCAACCAAACCATAAATACAAATACAATTTAAGTAAAAGGCAAATTCTCATTTACTTTAATTATAAAAGTTATGTTATGTTATTACAATTGATATATCACAAAATATTTTTCCATTTGATAGGGTTAAGTTTTGTCTCTTAGCTAATTGATGCTCTTGCTTTCTCCCTAATCCTTAGTCCTCACTTGGTCGATCACCCATATGAAACTTATTGGATTTTTCATTAGAAGTGTTGCCCAAGGTGTTGATAGTAATTGTCTCATAATAGAGGCCCAAACATAGGGCTAAGCCATAATAAAAACGTGGTGTTTGTGATAAGTCATAGTTAAGAAAATAAAGTGCCTTGAATAATAGCTTAAGCTTTTGATTTAGTAGTAAGTATTTAACTGTAATAAGTGGTATCAAAGTTAAGGTCAAGTGTTTGATTTCTAATAGAGCAATTGGTGAGAGGTAAATTGTCAGTTAAAGTGTTGACAACAATTGTCAATTAAAGTGTTGACCGCAATTGTCACATGACGAAGGTCTAAGTGCATGATCGAGTCATAATCATAACATGATACTCATGTTAGGTCGTGGTTAAGGATATTAAGTCACGCCTTAACTAATAGCTAGGTTGTGATCTATTGACTGAAATGATAATCTCACTTGCATGCCTTGTTGATAGGCATCACATATGTGATATTCTACGTTATTTCAACTTAGGTAAGCTAGTTACTCGTTCTTTTGATGTTATCTTTGATATTAGCTATTCCTTGACATGTATTAATCTTCTGTGTCACATATAGCTTTGATTATGTTGAGAGGAATGACACTTAAAGGATTCTATTAATTCCAGATGCAATGTATAAATGTTTTTATTTCTTTTTCCTTCAATTATTGTTGTATTTCATTTGAAATAATACAAGAAATTAAGTTAAAGACCACATTATTCCCTTTGTCACAATGTTGATCGATGTTCATTAGGTTATGTTTTTTTACCATCAACCAAATATACATTATCAATAGTACAAAAAAGGATTTTGTTTCTTCAAATGTTTTAGCAAATTTGTATGGGTCATATAATATTCCAGTTTTGTCAAGATATTTATTTTAATTCCAAAGAAGAGCATTCAAGTTTTGATGACCTATACAAATTTAGCTAAATCATTTTGGGAATTTCAAAATTTTCCTTTGACTCATTATTTTTTGAAATTAGTTTGTTTATTGAATACTCTTTTTCAATATTTTGCAATCTTTCTTTAAACTTTTTTTATTATTTTAAAAAAACTGAATTTTTTAAATTTTTTTAATGAACATTTCTAAGATTTCTATATTTCAGAACTATTCTATCTGAATCCTTCAACACTTCATCAAAAGTATTTAAAATTCAACGTAAGTAAAATGGTGAGTTACCTCATTGTTTCATTTTCTTCAAGATGATCAATTTGTCATGTGACACATACGTCATGACTACAGTTTTAAGAGATTCCTTCCGATGACAAGTATTTTAACTTCAAAGGTTCTTTCACAGGTGATTGCCAGTTTCTTCCATATTTCTAGGTAGAAGCACATCTGAATAGTTTCTTGACTTTATCTACACTTACAACACAAAATATCTAGTTTTTAGCTTTACCATTTATCTCATAATTTCTTTTCTCCTCTTCACTTAGTTCCAAGATTGTTTTGTCCATCCTTCTCCCTTTTTTCCTCATGTAAATATGTATGGACCATATTGAATCGATGCATTAAGATCATTTGATTTGATAAAATTTTTTATCCTTATCTTCCAATACATGTAGTTTATTCCATCAAAGTGACTTGGTATATTGATGGAATGTCCCTCATCAGCAACAGATTGAAATTTCATTTCAAATAGGATATTTTCTCAAGATGATTAAACCTAAAAATATTGAGACCGAGCTCTGATAACAATTATTAGTGCAGAAATGGCAAAGGGGTGCATTGCAGATATTTAAATATAATAATTTAAATAAAATATGTCGATCTTTCTACATCATGGAGATGATAGTGAATTTACAAGTGTGTTAAGGAATGAAAAAATATTAAACCAGAAAAGTTATGAGAAAGTAAGAAATTGAACACACTAGATTTATACTAATTTATATCACTTTTTGATCCTACACCCGTTACTTAATTTATTTAGCTAGGATTTCCATTATTAATAGCCATACATCTACAAGTCAACCTTACACAATTAAGTTTAACTTATTAGCTTTTACACCATATTGGCAACCCAGAACTAATGCACAGTCACAAATGACTTTCACTGACTTTCATGCAAGAACCAATCCGAAACCTGAATACAAGACTCGAGTCAAATTTGATTAGAGGTATAAACCTCGAACTAAAATATTAAGCTTATACTATTTCACAGTTTGTTTCTCTCATCTTACAGGATGATTTATATTCCACAGGATATCATCCTATACAAACGAAGATCTAAAATATTAATGTATCTTTGTATATTATCATAATTGTTTAAAGATCAATTTTTTTTAAAAATTCTCCAATATCCAATGGCCATAAATTTATAGGGAATTCTCCAGTAATTTTGAGCTACTAGAGGAATCTCCATCATCTCCATGCTGCTGCATACGAGCCAAACAATTTGGATTTGTTCAAACTGAGTGAGTGAAACCCAATTATATAACTCTATATGTTCTCTCATTTCTTTTTTGTTTTCTCTTTCGAAATTGACAAAACACTAAGAAAATCTTAAGGATACATTTGGTATAATGGAGATCATGGCATTACTGGTGGAAAAGGCAATGGAAAGTTTGTAGTGGCTGTTTAGTGTACAACTTGTACAATAGCAATGGAGAGCACTTACCCAGTCATACGATAAGAAAGATTTACTTTGGGTATGGAGTGAAAATTATGGCTGTCCATGGGAATTACTTGGTCTATTACAAAAGTAACCTTACCTACGATATGCTATTTCTCTCCGGGGCATTTTTGTGTTCATCACTGGTTTTGAATTTAGGTTTTGGTTTCTTTCTACAGTAAATGGTTTCATTCCGTGGCTGTTTGTTTGTTTGTTTTTTACACAAATTTTCTATTTTGTAAATTTTTATGTTTTTGTGGCTATTTATTCTGTTTGTTTTGTGCTTTCTTTTCTGGTTTTTTTTTTTTTCATATAATTTACTTGTTGAATTATATATTGTCGCAAAAGGAAAAAAATTTAATAAGACATATCAGTCTTTTTATTCCATTATAATTCTTATTCTATCACTATTTCCACCATATCAAATAAACTTTCAAACTCTATTTCTCTTTCCATTCCTAACATACCAAACAATTTTATCATTAAAATTTTTTATTCTATTCTAATTCAATTCATATTCGCATTCTTATTCACGTTTCATTTAGATGCCAAACATAACCTAAAAGAGTGTAATTTGATAGATCTGATTGTTGAATTATAAGAATGTTTGGCCAAAGTCAAAATCTCATAAGGACCTTTCAACAACTTTTTGTCGGTTGCATTATTGATGAGACAAAAAATCAATCACAAAAATGGATATTTGCTATTTTAGCACTTCTGTTTTAAACTATTGAATAAACATGACTACATGTAATTATCATGGTCTAATGATTTAAAAATACATATAACACCTATTGTGACAATAATAATTTAATCTCATCATTCTTTTTATGCGTGAAACTAACGAATTTAGGTTTTTTATAGTTAATAATTAAATGTTAGAAGTATATTAAGTGAGAAATATTAAAAGCATGGATCTCCTTATATGTTTCCTCCTCTCTCGTCTCTCATCTTCTCTCTTTCTTTCATTAAATTAATCTCATATATTTATTAATTGGATATGAGAGGTCCAACGGCGTGGACTAACAAACCCAGATCGAATGAATAGACTGTTCCTGAATAGTTAAATACTATATTAACAATATAAGGTTGATTAATCCCCTTGAATTCTTCTGCTTTTTATTTGAATAAAAAACGATACATTTTGACGTGAAACTCATTCTTTTGTGTCTATACTCTAACATACCATTTTATAATCCAAAAGTATCTATAAAATTTTCTGCTTACACGAACATGCATTCATATAACACGAGTGCGAAACAGTAAAATTGAGTAAAATTCTCCAATGAAGACAGTGTGCGAAAGACTTTACGAAATAGTCAATATTGTATTTTTGAAATGTGAAAAAAAACGTATTATACCTTTTTTCTTAACAATCTACTAAGTAATAACAAGCATATTAAAATTTGCTCCTCGTGCAAATGCTTGTTGAACAAATACCAATTAACAAATTAAACATTTCTATTGTAGCCATTGAAAATTTATGTTCCTTTAGTAAAAAACAAAAAACTAAATTTATAATTGTCTTGCCAATTGTGATGGACAAATCCTCCAGATTCCATAATGAGTGCTATTGAATTTATCCAAACAACAGTTGATTTGTAACATTTTGACAATCTGCCATACACACTAGTATACCACGACATAATCTAATTATTTTCAAGTATTACACCTGCCATTTGAGTAGACTTTAATGTCATGGGATATAACATCTCACATACGATGGAGAAGATATTCAAAGAGATATATAGTATAAACGAGTTGAATGGTCACCATCGAGATCTGACTGCAGGGGATCTAGATGCACCACTTTATGCTATGTTTTCTGCATTGAGGTTCAGGGATCAATATGGCCAAGAGTTTGGATCTTCTAAAAATCTGTGTTAATTTTCTTGTAAAGTTAGTGAGAAATAAAGAAAAAATAAAAAGTAATAAAGGGAGAAAAAAATGAGTTTTATACACTTTTTTCTATATCATTGTCTCTTTAAAATTTACAAAACAAATTTATAAGAATATAATGTAAAGGATCCATTTGTTGAAAAATTTAGGAGATTATAATGAATACAATTTGATAGATTACAATGAATACAAATAAATAATCAATGTGAAAGAGATTATCATATTCCCGCAATTCAATTAGATGCGAAATCTAGAAAGCCCCTTTTCGAATAATAGCTCATCATAAGTTTCATTCCCGACATTCCAAACTCTTTTGTTACCTCTTTCACGGCGGCACCGGGAAGAGCCAAGGCCGGAAAAGAAAACCAACCTAGGAGTTCACTCGTAAGGCCTCAAACTGGTGTAGACAAAGTCATAGTGAAAGCTTTTCTTGCTAATCCAGGTGATATCGTAGTAAAGGTAAAGTAGCCAAGAGGAATCGATTTAGCATTTAGCAGTCTATACCAGGCTCCAGGTAGATTTAGGAGTGAATGCCCAGTAGCAAAGGAAGAAAAGGACTTGACTTAACTTCACTTGGGTTCGCTTTCCCTCGTTACTATGGGAATGATGGAAGTTGCTCTTCTTCCTCTTAGCGTTAGCGACTCTAAGCTCATAGGGAGCTGGGAATGAGCTTGGTTAGCTGGGACCAAGAAAAGATAGAGTTGAAAGAGAGGATTTGATTAGCGCGCCTTCTCCCTATCCTTTCCTTACTCTGTCGATGGTATGCCTGAGATGGCAGTATTTCTCCTTGGCTTGTACTCGAATTGCCTTTTTGTTCGAAATCGATATCTTCCTATTGCCTTTGATAAAGGGAACAAAGGAATTCCGTCTGTTGTCACAAGAATTGTTCAAGTTAAATGCAAATAATCGATTGAATCCGATCTTTGAAGACTTGAAGGAATAGTGTCCAATCCCGGCCGATGTAGAGTAGTCCCTTTTGGGCAGTACTTCCTCATAGGGAACTACCAAGCTCAACCTCACTTCGCAACATTGATTTCTTGTCATTCTCAGAGACAAAACCAAACACTTAACACCACCCTTGCTCTGCTTTTCGAGCGAAGGTGAGTTCAGTAAGTGAGCTAAGAACGAGTTCCGAGTGAAGTTGCTACAGGAAGAGCATCAAAGCACAAGTTTCAGAGTAAGCTAGAGCTAGCAAGGATAGGAAGCAAAGCTACTTAATTCAATGGGAACTGAATCTGCACCAGTAGGCTTCCAGCTTTCCCCTCCCTCTCCTCTATCTTGAGATAGGTCTCACATGGACTGGATCACTTCGACTTTCATCTTTAATAACGTGTTCAGTTAGCAGAGCCAACCCCCTTAACGTGTTCATCTTACTCTTTGTCTTTCTTCATTCTAGTTCGTTAGTTGACGATAGGCCACTGCACCAAGAGCAACGCCATGTGTGGACTGAAATGGACCCACAAAGCCGGTTACCGGTAGGTCTAAGTCCTTCTTTAACTAGAAGAGCAGCAAATCGTCTGCTCACTGAGGTTAGGATTACGGAAAGTAGGACATCACTCTTAGCCCTGCCTCTTGCTCTTCTTCCATTCCCTGTACTAAGATTGATTAGCTCGCCTTTGGGTTCTTAACTTAAGAAGAAAAGGAAGAATCATGAAGAATAACCCAAGCATAGACACACACGGCAAACAAAACTAAGACAAAGACAAACAAGTAAGAACACAATACGAGCACAGACGGAGAAAGATAGTGGGGCTGATTCGCCCTGTTGAACCGTTAGGTATGATGAAAGGGTTGCAGAGATTACTTTGACTGCGCCCAACAGTATGGAGTCTCCTAACCCATTCCCTAATGCTGTAAGAAGGCGAATGTTGGGGGAGATGTATGAAGCCCGGCTAAGGCATTTACATATGAGACTTTTTGCTCTTAAATTAAAATTAGCATATGGAATGTAGATATTTATTATGGCCATGAATTTTGTAGTAGAGATAGCAATTTGTTTTTCTCAAAATTTTTCCTTTTGTACGTTAAAAGAATGAGAGTCACAGAGGATTTTAAAATAAGCCAAAGGAGTTATTTTGTGAGTCCTCAGAATATGGGAAGTTATCGCACGTTCTTGTACTTGTCTATTTTAATAAATAAATTTGTTAAATTATTTTAAAACGGTAACCTCCCACTTCTCAACTACTTGGATTTTAAAATTGGACATACTTATATAATATTTTCCTCTTATCCTCTCAGTCAGCAATATGATAGGATAATTACTAATAAGATTTGGGCTGTAAGTTGGGGTCTCTACCCAATGGACTTGTAGGTAATCCAACCTATCACTGATAACCCACAATTAGCTTAGACCCAATCCATTCATGGTTTATGTCAAAATTGGTTACTTAATTAATTAACCTAGCTAGTAATAAATTAATGCTAATCCACTATATTTTAAAAATTATTTCAACAATCTCCCAATTGGATAACATTAATCGATTATTAGGACAGTTTAATTAAATAAATATCAGTTAAAATTAAGCAACCAACATATATAGAAAACCATACAAAGTTCAAAAACCCAATATCATTGGATCCGATAGGGGAAAAATGATATTAATATGATCATAACACAAGGTCATTGTATCTAATAGGGAAACAAATGATATTGATATGATCATACATATAGTTTTAAAATCTGAACACAATGGACATTTAAGATGTCAAATTACATCACAAAAGTTTATTAAGGACTGAACTCATACTCCCATTAGACCAAGACAACATTAGGATTGAATAAGATCCATATGAGCTTCTATGGGTGGCCTTTAGTCAATTGATCCACAAGTAAATGTTCACAAAGGATGTCAACCACATGAGTCTGATATAAAGAGAAAATTCAGAAATGAAACAATGAATCAAGAACATCAAATTGGATAAGGAAAATAGTGCTATAAATGTCGGCAAAGTTTCAATTTTGAATTATATCCAAAATTTTGGTATAACTAAAAGCATTGAATCCGATTGGGAAACAAATATTATAGATGCCAAACTATATCAAAGTGTCCCGTAAGACCACAATTCAGACTCCCACTAAACTAAGATGTTAAAATTTTAAAAAATACCAAAGAGTAATAAGTTTTTAAAACTCTAATAGGTAAGCTTTTAGTAAAAAAATCACCCAAATGATTAATATAAGTATGAGATTCACTAGTTAGTTGTCTTCAACGAACAGAAACTGAGAATCAAAATATTTGATGCAATAAAATTCTTCTAATTTTGAGAGAAGCCCATAACAAAGTATCTGTTGTTGCAATAAAAGTGGCAAAGGCTCAAAATATGTGCACAACAAAAGTTCATCCATTTAACAACATTCCCTGATAAATGACCATCACAAAACAAGCAACACATTTTTCACTCATATATATGAAGTAGTCGTAAGTGTTCAATTGACACTTCTTAAATAGCTCTTCCAAAATATCATATAGATGTAATCAGAAGTAGATTCACGATCATCAACACAAAATGCATAATCTAAATCAAAATATACCACTATATCAAATAATTCAGATTTCTTGAAAGTCAACATTTTGTACCCTGAAGGTATCTCATGACTTTCTTTATAGCCTTCCAATGATCATACCTTGAAGAAATGTTTACCAAGCACACCAACGGAAAAAACAATATCCAAACATGTGCACACCTAAGCTTATATTAGGCTACCAATAATAAATGTACATGAAACTTTGCCCATTAAAGTCCTTTCATCATCATTTTGGAACACAATGATTTCAATAACCTATCACCATTCTGCATTGGTGCAATATAAGGAGTGCAAGAACACATATCAAAATTCTTTAACACTTGTTCAACATAGGTTGCTTGAGACAAACTAAGAATATCGCAAGATCAATCACAATGGATATGAATTCCCATAATAAAAGAAAGTTTCCCTAGATCTTTCATATCAAAGTGGCATGACAAAGAAGTGCTTTGTCTCATTTAATAAGCACACTGAGTTACTAGCCAACAGGATGTCATCCACATATGGCATATGGATCATAAAAATTGTTTATTTACTAGATTCAACAATTGGTTTCTCTGCATCAACTATTAAAGGCTCCACAATACGATCAACTGGATTCTTAATGTCATCTCTGTTATTGTAAACAAAAGTGGAGATGACAAAACTGGTATGGGTAATACAATATCCTTATTGTGTATATTAATAATTCTAGAAGCATCACTCCCACTATCTAAGTCATTCTCAAAATAAAATGCTCTATTGGACTCAATGACCTTGGTGGTATGAGTTAGACAATCAAATCTACATTCTCTTGATCCAGAATAATACCTAATATAGAATCCATTGACGATCCTTGAATCAAGTTTCTTAAGTTATTGATTACAAGGTCACACTTCTGCTTCATAAGCCCCATACACGAAATAATAGCTCCAATAAGGCTTCTTTTCAATAAAAAAAATTCATATAAGGCCTTGGTAGAAGAACTATGTGAAATGTAGTTCATTGATTGCACTTGAGAATTCGCCTTCTTTATTGACTCTTTATCTTAAGTCACTGTGGATATTATCTGATCAATAATCTACTCTACCTCTTAGGAATTGTAGGTGGTTCTCAAGACCTTATATTCAGTTGGAAACAATTGGAAAACTCTATAAACTAGCTAGCTTTCGCCCAAATCTACATTGTAAGATTTTGAGTTGTTATAGTAGTTAACAAGCTTCATTATGTTCTTATGCACTCCTGATACTCTGTCAAGGTGAGTATTATCTAGCAAAGAGAAGTAATAAGCCTTTTTTTTTTTAGTCTTATCAAATTTCTTGAATTTCTCGCTAATCGCTTTCAAATACTCAACTATGGTGTCATTCTCGAGAATGCTTTGTCTAATTGTCTTCTTAATTGTGTACTTTATGATAGTCAGACAAACCTTATTAGACTCATACTATTGTTTATGATAAGCCTTGTTAGCAGCATTAAACTCAGCAATGAGGTCTGCTGGCTTAGATTCTCTCATAGCTAAATCTTCCTTAGTGATCGTCAGATACATATCAAGGGATTCAATTCAATCATCATAATTTGTTTCATTTAGAGTTTTCACCATAGATAGTTGTTGGAATAGAAAAGTTGAGGGAAAACAAATAGGGAACATTAATTATATCCTGGACATATAATTATAAAATAATGTTCCTACAACAAGACTTAACATCAGCAATTGTGTAACAAAATATTCATCATAATCCAACCTAAGGGCTTAAATTATAACAAACTAAGAAAACTCATACACACCGAGGAAACATATTATCGAGAAAAACAACACAAAATGTACCCACAGTCTCCATATCGATAAGATACAAGAAACTATGAATACATTAATCAATGAATCGCCACTGATAGGTTGCAAGTAAACCTTATTCACAAAATTATATTAACAATGTCACATCGATAGGACATATTAATTGCCAACACAATCATACTCTCTTCTACTGGTTGTCTCAATAGTAACATCTCCTTCATTCAATGCGTACTTTCAAGAGTAAATAGACAATAACAACAAAATGAAAGTTTGCAAAGCCAACACCCTCTTGATTGGGTCCACGATAGGTGAACACATAATCACTAGGTGTAGATGGCCCAATATGGCCTAAAATAGAGTCTATTTACTCATTCAATTATTTTGCATTGAATTAGGAATAAAATATTCACTAATTATACAAATAAATTTATTTTAATTCCTTGTAGTATTATTAAGGAGAATTAACAATATATATTGTCCGTCATTATATATAATTGTCTCACAAATTTTTTCAAGTCAAAACAATGTCACCACATTGTATTTTGAAACCCTAAGTCTCCAAGAAATTTTAAAAAAATTCTAGAAAAATCACCATTAAATAGAAATTGGAAACAAATGAGGAAGCAAAAATTTAGGGCTTAAATGGACCTTGGAAATGGGCTTATGTGCCCTCACACGTCAAAGGCACAAGTGGGCTTCATCTCCACGCACTATTCATTGTCTTCTTCCTCCATACGGGTCAACTTGACTTGTTTCGCGACCTAATTTCTAATCCAATGAAATACATTATTTTAAGGTGTAAAACAAGTACCAAAATGTTCACCATGTCATGATCTACAAGTCCTTTATGGTGACTTTGGAAAAAAAAGGAAGCAATAAGGAGGAATATGGCTCGAAAAATTTGTGGTTTTTATGCTTATGGAGCTTAAATGGTAGTTTTAGATATCATAGGTGTTAGGGTTTGAAATAGGTATCAAAATGACCATTGTGCAATGATATACAAATCCCCTAAGCTACTTTTAGCTAAACATAAAGCGTTTAAGAGCATTTTGGTTCAAAATGTTAAAGGATTTTGAACTTCAATGGCAGATCCTCCATTCGAGTGCGTTGGGCTTCAAAACATGTCCCATTTTGTTCAAAATTTCTCAAGGAATAAAGCCCCTAAATTCATTTTGGCTAACTCCATCTATACATGGAGTAATTTAATTTGAAAATTTTTTTGGAGTTAAGTGTTAATAGAGGTGTATTTCTGTTATGAGTACCAAGTTTAAAATTTTTTTATGTAGAATAACCCTAAACTATTTCAGAAAAAAAAAATTCCATATACATGTGACAAATTCCATTCGAAAAACTTAAATTCATACTGAGTTCATAAACTAATGTGAACTCAGCATATCAACAATTGGGAGATTATAATGAGTATAGATAAATAATCAATGTGATAGAAAACTTATCTAAAATGTAGATCTTTATTGTTGCCATAAATTTTGTAGTAGAGATAGCAGTTTGTTTTTCCCAAAGCCTTTTCTTTTGTACGTAAAAAGAATGAGAGTCACAGCAAATTTTAAAATATGCCGAAGGAGTTATCTTGTAAGTTCTCAAAATATGAAAAGTTATCTCACGTTAAGAGTACTTAAATATTGTAATAGATAAAATTGTTGAATTATTTTAAAATGGTAGCTTTCCACTTCTCAACTACTCAAATTTTAAAATTGGATATGCTTACAGAATATTCTCATTTTATTCTCTTAGTAAACAATATGATAAGATACTTACTGATATGATTTGGGCTGTAGGTTGGGACTTTTACCTAAGGGGCTAATGAGCAATCCAACTTATCACTGATTACCAACAATTAGCTTAGACCCAATATATTCTTGATTTATGTCAAAATTGGTTACTTAATTAATTAACTTAGTAAATTAAACTAATAATAAATCAATGAGAATCCATAATATTTTAAAAATTATTTCAACGACATTCTCATCTCTACATTCTATTCCCTTTAATTTATCAGAATTTGTCATTTAGTGCTCTAGTGTGTATTTCTAAAACTTTTCTTAAAATAAATATGGAAAAATAACATAAGAAAATGATTTGTCTTAAAATAATAGTTTTCTTTGTTCAAACTTTCCTTTCTTACTTATTGCGCCATAGTTTACAGTTGTACATTTTAAATGATTTTGCCTTTCTTAGGAGCATGCTTTAGCAAAACGAGCCATCAATTTGCATTTTAAGGGCCTTTTTTTTGTTTATAACATTCAATTTCAAAAGAAAGTGGGCTTGTTTCAAAATATTTTGAGCTTTGATCAATTTTTATTTGAGTATTATTTATTAGTTGATTTTCAATATGGTCATTTATTAATTTTATTATCAATTTAATTCCTTATCTCTTAACCTATTTTTAATTTGATCTTTCATTGATTTTCATTTTTTATTTAGTCCCTCTACTTATTAGTTCATTTTCAATATGATATGTTATTTACCAGATCATTATTGATTTGACTTCTTAAAAAAATGAATATTAACATATTTAGTTCAAATATAATTAAAATTAAAAGATTAAATATACTAAATTTTATATTAAAGAGACCAAATTAAGCATCAACTATAAATAAGACAACAAAATAACGTTTTCTTCATTTTCATTATATTATCATCAAATATGGGTTTAGAGCAAAACCCATTGGACGAACTATCTTATCTACGACAAATCAATCTTAATTTTAGACATGGTTAAATTCTACTAATGTCGCTTAGGATTGCAATCTCTTAAATGTCCAATTCCACGATCTCATGTCTTACTATTATATGACCCTACAACATGTACAATTTATGACTTGTTTTCATGTTGGGGTCTACCATAATTAATTATCCCCCATTACCAAATTTGGGAACCCTCTAAAATATAAATCTTTCTCTCCATTCATAATAAGATGTGACTTCAAGAAAACCACTCTTGTGGCCAACCGTCTAGATTTGATCTATATGTAGACTTTATATTTATAGTTTAAATTTGAAACATTATATATATATATATATATATATATATATGCCTTAGTTAAATATTTAGGGTTTAAGAAGTTACATTTGTTGAGAAATACTAGTGTTACGAGTTCACGTTGTCTTAAGATAAAGAATAAAGTAACCCTAATTAACAGGAGTTGGTCTGAGTAGTAAGTAGTTTGGTTTCGTTTAAGTGAGGTTTTAAGTTCAAATTCTTGTGGATGCATCAAATCCTCCTGGGAGACTCACTTGCCATATTTAGATACGCAACCCAGGTCAAGTCTGGATTAATTAGGATGGTTGCTCTAGATACCAAATAAGAAATAAAAGAAAAAAGAAAAAAGTAATCTTGTATACACATTTTTCTCCCTTTTACTGCGCACCGTATAATTTTGTAAAGGATTGATTCACTTTTTTATTGTGTTAACATGTTTCCAAATTTTATGGTTCATTTTATTAATTATGATTTTAATAACCATAAACTCTTTGTTATTACACACGTTGTAGAGTTACAAAGAATTCATTTCTCTAGAGCTACAATTTATTTGGCTGAAAAATTTTAGGCGAATTAACTATGCAATAACTCGTTTAAAACTTTATCTAAATTTTATGGATAGTAAAATTCATCGATTCGCTTATTTTAGTAAATTTTTATCAGTTGGTTGCACCATAATTTATGCAGGGTTACTCTTAAAAGGTTTTATTACATGATATGTGACAAACATATGAGATTATAATATGGTCATAATTTACTTCCTCGAGAAAGAAAATTATTTATTTACTTAAAGATATAATTAATCATATTAACTTTTCCGTGAAATTTGGTTAAATTATATTTAATATCTTTTTCATTTTAAAAGTTACTTTGCCCCCATATACTTATGAAGTTAGTTATATATATATATATAGTATTTCTCTTAAAATAAAATTATATAATTATTTTTACTGTCATGGTAAAAATAAAAGTATAATTTCATAATGGAGTTAAATCAATTTAATTATCTTTACTATCATATTATGAATAAGATTACAATCTCATATGACGTAAATTTTTCAAAATTTGCTCTTAAAAATATTTTCATGTATTCAATTTGCTACGATATATTTATTAGTCTGATAATTATTGGGCTTCCTCTTTGATCCTTTCATCTTTTCTTTTTCATTGTAAAGATTTGGCACATTAATATGTACCGAAATTCACTTTTTCTCAATTCATAGTAGAAATGGATGTTAGGTTCGTTCTCTTAAATAAAAATTTATTGGTAAGTTTTTGGATTTGACTTGTATAAATTTAATTTTTGAGCTAACATGATTTGTAAATTTGATTTTACAAAATTTTCAACGTGACAATTTAAAGTCTTATATAATATTACAAAGGGTTAGATTTATATGCCATTCTTTATATTTTTGTTGTATTGCTTTTTAATTAAAATACAACAAATATTTAATTAACTAATAATAATATATATTTTAATTTAAAAATTATATACATATCGTGATATAATTAAAAAAAATAAACACTCGTTTTATGTTAATTATAAAACAATATAACAAAAACATAAAAAATTGCATATAAATTTTTTTTCTATTATAAAGTACTTAACAATAATTGTCTTATAAAAAATAAAATCTTAAATATTAGTACATGAGTGTACGCTTAAAATATCCAAAAACATTACTTAACATAGTATGCATTAGGTTGTGCTCTTAAGTATGCATTAGTCGTAGAGCTTTGTACACAAATACGTAAATTAATTTATTGTTACTACTTTTTTTTTTTAACCTCTGCACTGGCTCTACTTGGTATTTCCAGTCATGATGAATCAGAATAAGTAAAGGCTGAATGTAGAAATGCCGTGATTATATTCTGAACACACTGTCCAATCATCTGTATGATCTTTACTCATCTCTGGCATCACCAAAAGAAATCTGGGATGCTCTTGAAGACAAATACAATACAGAGAAGCATGGAACAGATAAGTTTCTTATCATGTAATATTTTGATTACAATTTACCTGATTTTGCACCTGTTCTAGACCAAGTTCATGATCTGCAAATTTTGGTGTCTAAATTTAAAGATATAAAAATTGACATTCCTAAATTTGTACAAGTGGGAGCAATCATTGCAAAGTTACCCCCAAGTTGGCATAATTATAGAAAGAAATTGTTGCATACCACAGAGAGTTTCACCTTAGACTAGATTTTGAAGCATTTATATATTGAACAAGAAACATGAATTCTACAAGGAAAGCATATAAAATATGTGTCAGAGGTTAATTTTGTGGATGTAAACAATCAAAACCAGAGTCATTCTGGGAAAAACAAGCGAAAGAACCTGAAGTCTACTGCCACTAATTCTGGAAAATAGTACAAGACAACAAAGTCTTATATTCACTATGGAAAGAAAGGACATTTTAAAAAGGATTGCAGATACTGGAAAAGGCAAAAGAGTGGAAATACTAATACTGCAAATGTGGTTGAGACTAAATCTAATGAGATTGTTGCTATGGTCTCTGAATTGCATATTAGTATGATCTCTAAGTTAAACATGGCTGCCACTACTAAGTCCTTTGACTGGTGGTACGATTCTGGAGCAATGATTCATGTATATCATGACAAGAATCAGTTTAAGAATTATGATGTTGTGGAATAAGGATAAGAAGTTCATATGGGCAATAGATATACAACAAAAGTAGTTGGCAAAGGCAGCATAGAGTTACAATTCACTTCTAGAAAGAAACTAGTACTACAAAATGTTCTTTAAGTTCCAGAAATTAGGAAGAACCTTGTATCTGCAAATCTATAATGTAAAAAAGGATTAAAGGCAGTTTTAGAGTCTGACAAACTTGTAATCTCCAAGAATGGAGTATTTGCGGACAAGGGTTACTCATGTGATGGAATGTTCAAGTTAAGCATTATTAGTAAATATTTAGTTTCTACTTATATTATTGAGCAGTCTTTTCGTTTATGGCATGGTAGATTAAGACATGTTAATTATAAAACTTTAAAGTATACGTCAAAACATGGTTTGATTACATGTGAAAACCAAATTAATGATAAATGTGAAATTTGTGTACAGGCTAAAATGACAAGAAATTGGTTTCCTTCTATCGAAAGAAATTCTAAAATCTTAGTTGTGCATTCTGATATCTATGAATTAAATGGCTTGTTGACTAGAAGAGGAAATAGATACTTTATTACTTTTATTGACAAATTTTCAAGATATACACATGTGTATTTAATGAAATCCAAGGATCAAGCTTTTGAGATGTTTACATACTACAAGTCAATGGTAGAAATTTAAAGAGTAAAGAAAATAAAAATACTTAGAAGTGATAGAGGTGGAGAATATTTCTCTACAAAATTTATAGAATTTTGTGAAAGCAATGGTATAGTACATTAAACTAATGCTCTTTACACCCCACAACAAAATGGTTTGGTAGAGAGGAAAAAAATATGGCATTAGTAGATATGACAAATGCCATGATTCTAAGTTCAAATTTGCCTACAAATTTACAAGGAGAAGCAATATTGGCTACTAATCATGTATTAAATAGAATACTTTCAAAGGCAGTCAAAACTTCCCCATATGAGCTATGGAAAGGAAGAAAGCCAAATTTAAATTACTTTAAAGTTAGGGGGTGCCTAGCATTATATAGAGTCATAGAACCTAAGAGAACCAAATTAGGACCAAGAGCCCTAAAATTTGTTTTTGTAGGATATACAAAAAACTTAAAAGCATATAAACTCTTAGATGTTGACTCCAATATAATTGTAGAATCTAGAGATGTAGAATTCTTTGAAAATAAATTTATAAATGATACTGTAGAAACAATTCATGAGGACATACCTAGTGATGAAAACAAAGATACTACACCTCTTAGAAATTCAGTAATGGTACCTCAAATTGAAATTGAACCTAGAATGAGTCAAAGAGTAAGAAGAGAAAAACATTTAGACTTTGATTTTATTTCTTCCCAATCTATTGTTTTCCTAGTTAAAGGTAGTAGGGAAAGTGTTATAAGTTAAATACCTATGTTATTGCATATAGAATAAGATCCCAAAACATATAATGAAGCCATGGCATCAAGAGATGCCAGTTTTTGGAAGGAAGCTATTAATGATGAAATGGATTCAATATTATCAATTAACACTTGGGTATTGGTAGACTTACCTCCAAGATCAAAACCTATAGGTTGTAAATGGGTATTTAAACGAAAATATCATACTGATGGTTCAATACAAGCTTTTAAAGCAAGGTTGGTGGATAAGGGTTTTAGGCAAAAGGAAGGGATTGACTATTTTGATACTTATACTCCAGTTGCAAGGATAACTTCCATAAGGGTTTTATTAGCCTTAGCCTCAATTAGTAATTTGTTTGTGCATCAAATAGATGTTAAGACGACCTTCCTTAATGATGAATTAGAAGAAAAAGTTTACATGGAACAAGCTAAAGGCTTTGTACTACCTGGAAATGAAAAGAAAGTTTGTAAGTTGGTTAGGTCATACCAAAAAAATGGTATGAAAATTTGATTCAGTCATATTGTCTCATGGTTTTAGGCATAACAATGCTGACAAGTTTGTTTATTCAAAATTCACAAATGAGCATGGTGTTATCATCTACTTGTATGTAGATGATATGCTGATCTTTGGGACAAATATGATTGCTGTGAATGATACTAAGAAATATATATCCTCAAAATTTAAAATGAAAGATCTTGGAGAGCAAGATATAGTCTTAGGGGTAAAAGTAACAAGACATAGTGAGGGTTTTACCTTGAATCAATCTCATTATATTGAGAAAATGTTAACTAAATTTCAACACTTAAACATAAAAGAGGCAAGCACACCCTATGATCATTCACAAAACTTAAAAGAAAACACTAACAGATCAATTGCACAAGTTGAGTATGCTAGTGCCATTAGGAGTTTAATGTATGCTATGCATTGTACAAGACCAGATACTTCTTTCACTATTTGCAAACTTTCTAGGTATACAAGCAATCGTAGTTCAGAACCTTGGAAAGGAATTGCTAGAGTTCTAGGATATCTAAAGAAGACATCAAATCTAGGACTATTTTATAATAATTTTCTAGCTATATTGGAGGGATACACTTATGCTAGTTGGGTAACTAATGCAAGTGACAATAAATAAACTTCAAGTTGGCTTTTTACTCTTGCTGGAGGAGCCATTTGATAGGCTTCCAAGAAACAGACATGTATAACTCATTCCATAATGGAATCAGAGTTTGTTGACTTAGCAGCAGCATATAGGGAAGGAGGATGATTGACAAACTTATTATTGGAAATAAAGTTGTGACCATAACCAATGCCAACAATCTCTCTACATTGAGATAGTGAAGCAACTATGTCTAAAGCATTTAACAAAGTGTATAATGGTAATCTAGACATATAAGTCTAAGGCATGATTACATTAGACAATTAATTTATGAGGGAATAGTCACAATTCAATATATGAAGACAAATAACAACTTGACAGATCCTTTTATTTAAGAACTTACAGAAAATGTTGTAGAGAAAACATCAAAAGGAATGGGATTAAAACCCCTCAAATAGAGTCACTAGTAATGGAAACCTAACCTTTAACTAGACCAAATCTAGTTTAAAGGTTCAATGGGTAAAAACAAGTTACTGATATGTGACTAGGTGCACTGAAAATAATTGTCATTCCAGGTTGAGTGCACATTATAGGAACTTCAGTGTTCAGGGGGAGTAGAACTCTTAATGGATTCAGGAAAGCCTGAAGAACTTAAGGCTTAAAGGAATCCACCTATATGAACATAGGGAGTCATGCCGCTCCTAGCAAGAATTTGGCATTGATTCTTGGAAATGCTCATGAAAAGCTTAGGGAGAAGCACATGGCCATATATGTGCTACGAACATTATGAAAACTTTTAGATTTTAAAATAAATAAGACTATGTGTGTGGTGTTTCCAGTGTAAACATAAGAATTGTAGTTCAATGCTTTAAGCAACCATCAATTTGTTAACATTTTGAAATACTTACACTAAGATAGGTTAAAGTTGAAAGACACCTATCATTAAGCATAGCCTTATGGAAAAGAGAGGATACCTAGTTTTCCAAACTAAATAGGGGATTGTTAGAAATAGTTAGTTTGGAAAACTAAGTTAAAAAGTATGTGGTTGTGATAGGCTTTTAAGTCCCACATTAGATAAATCTAATATGTTTAAAGCTTATATATATAACTATCCACATCACATATTAAATTAGAAAATTGGAGAGAAATTAAGTGCTATTAAATAATTTATATTTAAAAAGCACTTAGTGCATGCATATGTGTAGGATTGACAAAATCCAGTGGTCTTAAATTTCTCATTTGTTTTGTATTTTATTTATTTATTTAAATGAATAAATAATTGTTTATTTATTTTTGTTCAAATTTAAATGTTTAATTTCCAACGGTCATATTTTTATTTAAATTTGAACAGATACAATTTTCAAAGGAATACAACTTTTTAAAGAAATACATCTTTTCCTAAAAAAGTTGCATTCGTATATATTCTAGTTATAAATACAAATTGGACAGATTAGAAAACAACTAAAAAAAAAAAAAGAATCTTCCTCTTATTTCTCAAACATTCTACTTTGTTTTATTCAAAAGTTTTACACAAAGAGAGTTACAGAGGTTGATGTCTTTAAATCTCTAAGTGCATGGGATAATTCCTATGGATTATTTATCATTAACCTTGCAGCAAACTAAGTAGGGGTAGATATTGTAACGTCTAAAAAAAATTAAATACATCTTTTCTATAATTTAAAACTTTATGGTTGTCTAGACCTTTTAATAATAATAATAATAATAATAAAATAATCATAGTAGATAGGAATCTCATTTATCATAAAATTTATTGTGTGTTTAGTTTTCACTTTTCTAAGTCCAAATTGGTCCAGGAGCCTTTAATATGGTTCATATTCTAGGATGTTTATGATAGGAAAAATAATAACTCCACTTTCCAATGATCATTTAGGCGGTAAAAGAAAAATCTACCGTAGATCTCAGGAGTTATGGGATTTGAATTAATCATTTAGGTGGTGTAACTTGCCATAATCTTATATGTACAATGTTTATAATGCTCTATAAAGTACTTTTTAATTTCATGTTAATGTCTTATTTTACTCATTCCATTAATTGGAATTCCATCACTACCATGAACATAACATGTAAAATTTATACAAAGGAAATAGCCTAGTACTCTAAAACGACTAGGCCCCATACAAAATTAATAATAATAATAATAACAACAATACAAATAATAATAATACTTGGTGTAACATAAATCAATTTTGATCATTCATATCTAAAATCTGTATACCGAACATCTTATATAAAAACATACATCTTATTTATAAATACAAATAAGTTCATAATAGTCACATAATTCAGACATAGTATACACATTATTTTCTTATAAAATTACAAAAAATGACATGTTCCTAAAGTCTATTACATAGCTTGCTTTCTTTTATTTGTTTGGAAGTTTTCATCTGAAAAATGTTATTCAACTTGGATTAGATTCTTAGTAATCATATATTTTATTCAGAATATATAGGTGTAATTAACATACATACAGTAAGAACTAGGAACATTAATATGGGCTATGTATGATAATGCATGAATGCACATTTGGTTTCTTTTGTAACCATAATCCCATACTTATGGCTATCTTATCATATCATCATTCTCATGATCGTTATCATGTTTAAATATTGGCCAATTCATCATCATGGTGAGTTTAAAAACTCAAGAGTTCATTCTGCCTTTAGAAATTATCATGCGGCAATTTATAGATGAACAAAACTAACCAAATGCATACATAGTAAGATATACTGAAAAACATTAATAAACCAATTCTTAAACAAATATATAGAGAATAAAAATATAGACTATCTTTAATGTGAGTTTGAAATCTGAATTTCCTAGGAGCACTTCCTCCATTATCTCTTCCTTTTTCTTCCTTTCTCTTAATTTCGAATGAAAAACTTAAAAAATGTTCGTCCTATTGATAAAAGTTTTGTAAGTTACTATGCAGGTTACTGTACAAATAATAAAAAAATACGTTTTCAACGTGTTAGCTGCTATTACTATGTAGTTACTTTGCAATGGCTAAACTTATATTTTTATCTTGATAATATATTTTCTTTTCATTTTAGTCCCTGTTAAAATTCTATTTTCTACCTCAATATTACTTTTTCTTTCAATTTGGTCCTTATGCAGTAATTCCTCTGCCAACCCTTTCTTTTTAATTTTTTGTTCTTTTATAAAAATTTAAAACTATAATTTTATCCCAGAAAATATTAACTTCTCTTCACTTTAGTCCCTAAAAATTTAATTTCTACCCCAGATATTTTTTATCCTTTCCTTTTAGTCCTTAAAATTTTATTTTAATTCTTTTTTTTTTGAACATTAAATTCTTACAAGTCAACTAATAATTATATGTTACTTTGCCAAAATTAATTTTTACTTAATTAGGTCTTGTATATATATTTTAAATTATCTATATATATATATATATATATATATTTTAATTAACATAAATTTAAAAATTTTAGGATGTTACATATGATAGTGTGATTAACACATATTTTTAGGCACTATTTTAATCTTCTATATATATTCTAGTTAGATACTTTTCCCTTACGCCCATGAAACTTCTCAGCTAACTACATGTGCATGTAATGTTAAATTGTCACATAACCAAACTTGTAGCTTTCAAATTCAATGCCTCTTTGGATGTTTCGTGGACCATCAAGGAAAGGCATGACGCTCATTTATCCGATTAAAACATCTCTCAAAGCTTACAATTATTTCTCTCTCTCTCTCTCTCTCTCTCTCTCTCTCTCTCTCTCTCTCTCTCTCTCTCTCTATATATATATATATATATTAGAAAATGTGAACATATCATGAATAATCCAATGATACAGCGTCTCATACTCATACGAGTCTCGAGTTTGAATTACATTTTGTATTTTTTCTTAAAAACTAACATTAAATACTTAAAAAATGTTGTCTATATCTAACCCCCTAAAACCAGACAATTTCATACTTTTTTACAATCTAAAAAATCTGTCCCATTTTTCCAAAAAAATTAAAATTAAGATTAAATTTCAAAAAAATAATAATTTATTTTTTATAATTTATATATAATTAAATAACATATTTTTGCGAAAATATATGATCTTCACTCTTAACAAAATTATCCCACATGTGTATCTAGTTTTCATGTTTTTAAAAACCAATTTGTCTCAACATTTTTTTAATCTAAAAATTATAGATGAACCTATTTAGTTTATTAATAAATTTTTGATAACCTGACTCTAAATTTGTTAAGAATTAAATTATTATTAAATTATATTGAAACGTGAAGAAGTAAAGTGGTCGTTATCCTTTTGTGATATCGTATACCTACCGGTGTCTATAAAAATCAGTGACAGCTATAACCTTCCTTTATTCTCAACACCAAAACCAAAAGCATCAAACCAATAACCCATTAACTCATACACTTTCTTTCTCACTTCATCTTCTTCATTTCTCCTTTTTCCCTCTGCTTCACTTCTCTTCTCTTCCTCTGTTTCAACTACACTTCCAAATGGTAAGTCCTCTGTTTTCCTCTGTTTCTCTCAGTACAATTATGGCTCTTTTCTGTCGGTTCAACTAAATGTTGATTTACTTGATTCCATACTTGCTCTCCATGGTTATTTTCCGGCCACCTTAGGCGGTGGTTTTGGCCTTCCACGGCGAATATAATAGACGTCATACGTTAGTTGTGTTGTGTGTAGGAAATATCTTGTCATGTTGATTCTCTGTTCATAGCATGTGAGACTGAAAAATTTAAGAAAGAAAAGTTGGAATTTTTATTGCCTCCACTGCAGCTTATATGAATCGCTTCTTTTCCCTCTCTCTCTCTCTTTTTTTCTTTTTTTTAAATTATAGTAAACTATTAGCTTTAGGACCACATGCATCACTCAATTTTAATTTAAATAATTAGATACTAATATTTTTTATATTAATTATTGAATTCATACATTTTTTCCTTAGAATGTAATAAATCTGAAACGATCCGTTATCTTCTAGTCCCTTATTATATTTCGTTTTCCAAGTATCTTTGGATTTTTCGGTCTTAAAATCTATGTATTGCAAAGATAAAATAGCATAAATTTAAGTACAATCATTAATTTAAAAAAAAGGTAATTATTGATATAAGGGCAATACCTCTATGCTACTTCTTTTATATAAAAAAAGTATTAAAAATTAATTATTAATTTAATATTTTATTTGAATAATTCATTTTATAATAAATTTAAAAATATTAACACACTGTTATATACATATAAAGTCACTAAACTACTTCATATATTTTTAAATAAGGTATATATTTTGGCCAAACCAATTATTATTTTTTTGCTTGACAATAAAAAGTACAACGGAGATTAGCCCTCAAGTGTAAAGGTAGAAGGAAACTTGACTGCAAACCCTGCCAATGGAGCAAGAACAAAAGTTGGCCTTTGTGATCTCAAGAATAATTCGTGAATTAATTGTTAATGATTTTGATTTGTCTTAAATTTGAGCTTTTTTTAACACATTTGTCTTCTAAATGGAAAATAGGGAGAATGGTGTATACATATATATATATATATATATATATATATATATATACATACACACACATGTAAATATGTACATCAAAGTTATGTTTTCTTGAAAATATGTTCAAAAGGTTTAGAGGAGTTCAGGGTTGGAATCTTTCATGACACTGTCTCATGTAAGGAGTATGGATCCCTCCATGGGATTTTCTTCTATACATGATGGAGTCGTTGGATTTAAATTTAACGGTATTCAATTTTTTTATAAAATATATATTTAAAAAATAAAAATAATTATTTTTATACATAAATATATATTAATATTTTAAATTATTTTTTATATACAATAATATTTAGTTGAAAATAATAGACTTTAAAATATATAAAATGAACTATAAAATATTAAAAACAATTCAGTTTTTTATTTTTTAATGACATATAATTTTTTATAAAAAAATTTAAAATACTAATATATATTTATTTATAAAAATAATTACCTTTTAGTTTTTAAAAATATATTTTATAAAAAAAATTAAGAGTCATTAGATCCCCTTTATGTACCGCAGAAAGAGATCCATGCTACTCATGTAAGATATTCTTCTTTTTTTAAAAAATAATATTTAAACATAGATTTGACGGGACAACATATCAGTAGATTCGTACTCGTTGAAGAGTTCAGGCTTTATGATCCTTTTAATGCTCCTCCCGCCCCTTTGGTTTCCCAGTTGAAATAATTTTTTTAGATGATAGTATTCGAGTATACATTCCTGAAAAAGTGACCCTCTGGATCCGCAAAAGTGCATGGCGAAAGACAAGGTACCTGAATAAACTGATTTGTCATATTTTGTAAAAAAACATATAAATTCAATAGCTAATATTAAAAAGATGCTATAATTTAAAATTTAAAATTAATTTTAATATAATAATTTATATTTAGGAAACTACATAATTCAACGATTAAAAATTCTCTTTAAGCATAGTTATAGAAAAAATATTGAAATTTTTTTTTTTATCAAATTCATGATATCTTTTTCTCTAACCGGCCTTCTTATAATAAAGAAAAAGCAAAATATATTTTTTATTTTTAATTTATTATAAAATTATTATTTTGATATTTTATTTATTGAAATCTTTAAAATAATTTATTATTTATTTAAAAATATTATATTTAATTTTTCACTATTTTACAAAATATTAAATTTAACGTCTTAAATTTAAAGTTTAGTGTATAATAAATAGATTAAATTTAATAATTTTTTAAAAAATAAAAAATTAAGACATTTTTTAATAATTAAAAAATTATTTTAAAAATTTAATAAACAAGATATTAAAATAATAATTTTACGACAGTTAAAGAACTATAAGTCCATTTTTTTTCAACAAAAAAAGAAATGGAAAACTATATGGTGCGTAATGTTAGCTTTGATGGTGCAGGCAACGGCGGGGAAGCAGAGAGCAGTGACTCTGACGAAGCCATTTTCGTTAGATGCAGAGGCAGAGCAGGATTACAGACCCCCTCATCTTCTTCAACGCCTTCTCTCTCTCTTCAAGAACGTCAGTCCAGGCGCCGATCTCGCTCGCTTCCAGGCCTGCATCTTCTCCCTCCTCCTCCTCCTCCTTCTTCTTCTTCTTCTTCAACCTCTGAATTCTAAAATGAGATACGAAGAGTGACGAGAGCGTTTGCAGGTGCCAGCAGTGTTCAACTACCCCAAGTCGCAGCTTCAGTGCTACGGGGAATCAGTGTACTGCACGGCGTCGGACATGGTGAGCAGGTGCAACAGAGGAGAGAGCCCTCTGGAGAGGTTGGTGTGTGTGGTTGCATGGGCCATCTCCACCACTCGTCCTCCTGTTTTTGGATCTGCTCCCTTCAATCCCACTCTCGGCGAGACCCACCATGTCTCTAACTCTCATCTTAACTTGTTGATGGAGCAGGTACCTACTTCTTTCTCACTCATGCTCTTTTGCATTATGGATTCTATACTGTGAAATGCACCAGATACTGTGCAGATGGGCTATTTTGGTTATCAATTATTGGTCTGATTGTTTGATTTTTCATAAATTTGTAATGTTAAAATGATATTCCAGAAATTTAACGGTAATAAAAAGTATTCTATCAAGATTTTTATAATTGATTTGCTCTTGATTTAATGAGAGATTATTTTTTTATTAGTATTGGACGTTTGAGAGACTATTGTGGTCACTCACTTTTTATCTAAGTGGTAATTTAATTTTTTATAAATTTACAATGTTAAAATAATCTTTTATAAATTTATCATTACTAAAATGTATTAATTGTTATGATTGACTTGCCTTTGGCTTAATAAGAGATTACTTTTAATTAGTACTATTGAAATTTTTAAGGAATCATTTTGGTAATATAAATTTGCATGGGATTAAATTGGTACTTGAAAAGTTTATCAGGTACATATCTACGCAACGGAATACGGATCTTGTTGAAATCTACTGTCCATACTGTTTGGATCAATATAACGAAACTGACTTTAATATTTTTTTCACAACAAAACACCATTCATCCAAAAGAACTTTATCTAAAAAAGACTCTGTTGTCTCTTTCTCTCTTTTAAAACTCCTCATATTGCTCTCCTATTTAAACTCTCGGATGAAGAGTCAATTTTTGAAGGGTGGGGGTGTTTTCTATATGTGCTTTAGGCCTTTTAATTTCCTCCCTTTTTTATATTTTTAAAAATTAATAATTGTCAATTATAATCCTTTTAGATATTGATAATTCAAATTCAGACTTTCTCAAATTCAAATATTTAAAATTTGAATTTATCCTTCTAGAAACTAAAAAACATGATTTATTAATTAATAAGTCTGGGTATTTTGGGGGGCTCATTTTTTAACAGTACTGAGACAAAAAAATGAGGGAGACCAAAATAATACTTCACTCTATCATATGTTTATAAAAAGTGTGACACAAAATGAGTAACAATATATATGATATCCAATTGTTTCTTTTGATTCACACTTTCATTTTTTATATCTCTCTTTTAAATTTGTAATTTGCAATGGATAATTGGATTTTTCACCTGGTTGCTATGTTTAAAGTAATAATTGATTAAAAAGCTACGCCATTATCTTTTCATCGCTCACAGTTATGCATTCTCTATACTTGAATGTACAGTGCATTTAAAGAAACTATATATGACATAAGAATAGTAAGAATGTATACGAGATTTATTTATCTCTTTTCATTCACTCACTTGATCTCTTTTTTTTTCTCTTGGAATATATTACATTTGACTGTAAAAAATTCATTTTCTTATGCTTTTTTTTGTTGTTGTCTTTAATCAATAAAATCTTCGCTGGCCAACTAGGCAACCCTATTGATATATTCGACTTATGCGAAGTGACACTCAAGTTCCATGAGTTTAATATATACGAAGGACTTTAAATTTTAAACCTCTATATATAAAATAATAGTCAGACCCCTTCATTATGTGTTTAAATATTAGGTTCCATGACCTATGAGAGTATATATTATGTGTTTGCATATTAGGCTCTAAGGCTTTTATTATTTATGAGAGAGTATATATTTACCCCTTTTCTAATTCTTGGACTTATTTGTTTGTCGGTTTCACACCACCCTCCAGTATCTGCCCTCCATGCAACAAATGAGAAGGAAAACATAGAAATCATATGGTGCCAGCAACTTGTTCCTAAGTTTCATGGTACAATCGTCTTCACCTTTTTCATAGGATCAATCTAATTTGTAACAGAAAAAATATATAACTGTCATAGGAACTTCTTACCTAACAAGCCCAATTCAAATAAATACCTTGACACAACCTCTTTACACATATATAGTATTCGAGTAATAATTTAAAATATGGCATCGTATGTGTCAAAAAAAAACTTTTTTTATTGTGCACAGTCATTTTTTAACTATTTTTAATTGCGTATAATTATTATTTATACATACACTATTTGTTATGACAGCAAAAAATTTGTAATGTACGTTTAGATGCATGATTTGGTGACTCTGAATTGTTTTTGGTGACTAGGGTGTGGGGCCCACAGAATCAGCCCATGTGAGGAGTGACGTGAGCCAAGCCATTTTGAACAACGAGTGGGAAAGAGCAAGGGAAGCAAAGAAAAAAGTTGAAGAGAGACAAAGAGAAATTCAGAAAGAGAGAGAAGCCAAGGGAGAAAATTGGACTCCCAAACATTTTAGAGTGTCTCACACCAAAGAGGGTGGGTGGGATTGCTCACCTATTCACCAGTGGGTCCCCCCTGCCACTACCATAGTGCTTTAATTTTGAAGTAATTTCTTGTATTTTAAAATTTTAAATATGGATAAAGTTGATAAGATATGAATTATTATATATAAATTTAATAGTTTAAATTTTAAAAAATTGATAGAAACTGTTTGATACTATTTAAGATATTAATCATTAGAAGAAAATTAAATGATCTAAATTTTGAATACAAAAAATTTAAATGTAGAGAATTCAAATTTCTTTAGTCGTTGATACTTAATAATATTGTATATGTCTATTTATACCAATTGAAGAAATAAATTAATTATATTTAAACATATGACAATGTTGGATGTTTTAAATAAAATTAATTACAGATGTCTATATTTTTAATTATTTACAATTAATTTGGTTTACTTTCTTCGTAGATTTGATATATTTAAAATTTAAGTAAATTATACCCTTTTTTTTTAGTTTTTTTGAAATTACGTATTTTTCATCTATTTTTAACATGTACATTTTGAGAAAAATATTATTTTAGACATTGACTTTGAAATTAAGTTTCATTTTGATTCTTCACAAATTGATTGTTTTAAAATAGTCTTTCACAAATTAAAAGTCCCAAAAAAGTCCTCTATTCTTCAAGATATAAATTGAAGTAGTCATTCCTTTAATGAGGTTAAATTAAAAGTGGATGGCCATTTTAAGGCAAATTTTAAAAATTGAAAAACTATTTGAAAATTTCAATTTGGGGAAGACCAAAATGAAATTAAGTTCAAAAGTAAAAGACTATTTTAAAACTTTTAATTTGTGAAGGACTAATAGGAAACTAAGTTCAAAAGTAAATGAATAAAATAGTATTTTTCTCTATACATTTTAATCTAATTTAAATTTCTAAAATTAAACTACTCTTCCTAACCCTAAAAACATGTTGGGTGTTTTAACATAAATAGAATGCATTTTAGTTCAAAAATTTTTTGTTTTAATAAAGATTTGCATATACTTTGAAAACAGGATATAAGTAAGTGTAATTTCAATAAAACTAAAAACGTGTTGATATCTAACTAATTGTTCAAAGCCAACCAAACCATAAATACAAATACAATTTAAGTAAAAGGCAAATTCTCATTTACTTTAATTATAAAAGTTATGTTATGTTATTACAATTGATATATCACAAAATATTTTTCCATTTGATAGGGTTAAGTTTTGTCTCTTAGCTAATTGATGCTCTTGCTTTCTCCCTAATCCTTAGTCCTCACTTGGTCGATCACCCATATGAAACTTATTGGATTTTTCATTAGAAGTGTTGCCCAAGGTGTTGATAGTAATTGTCTCATAATAGAGGCCCAAACATAGGGCTAAGCCATAATAAAAACGTGGTGTTTGTGATAAGTCATAGTTAAGAAAATAAAGTGCCTTGAATAATAGCTTAAGCTTTTGATTTAGTAGTAAGTATTTAACTGTAATAAGTGGTATCAAAGTTAAGGTCAAGTGTTTGATTTCTAATAGAGCAATTGGTGAGAGGTAAATTGTCAGTTAAAGTGTTGACAACAATTGTCAATTAAAGTGTTGACCGCAATTGTCACATGACGAAGGTCTAAGTGCATGATCGAGTCATAATCATAACATGATACTCATGTTAGGTCGTGGTTAAGGATATTAAGTCACGCCTTAACTAATAGCTAGGTTGTGATCTATTGACTGAAATGATAATCTCACTTGCATGCCTTGTTGATAGGCATCACATATGTGATATTCTACGTTATTTCAACTTAGGTAAGCTAGTTACTCGTTCTTTTGATGTTATCTTTGATATTAGCTATTCCTTGACATGTATTAATCTTCTGTGTCACATATAGCTTTGATTATGTTGAGAGGAATGACACTTAAAGGATTCTATTAATTCCAGATGCAATGTATAAATGTTTTTATTTCTTTTTCCTTCAATTATTGTTGTATTTCATTTGAAATAATACAAGAAATTAAGTTAAAGACCACATTATTCCCTTTGTCACAATGTTGATCGATGTTCATTAGGTTATGTTTTTTTACCATCAACCAAATATACATTATCAATAGTACAAAAAAGGATTTTGTTTCTTCAAATGTTTTAGCAAATTTGTATGGGTCATATAATATTCCAGTTTTGTCAAGATATTTATTTTAATTCCAAAGAAGAGCATTCAAGTTTTGATGACCTATACAAATTTAGCTAAATCATTTTGGGAATTTCAAAATTTTCCTTTGACTCATTATTTTTTGAAATTAGTTTGTTTATTGAATACTCTTTTTCAATATTTTGCAATCTTTCTTTAAACTTTTTTTATTATTTTAAAAAAACTGAATTTTTTAAATTTTTTTAATGATCATTTCTAAGATTTCTATATTTCAGAACTATTCTATCTGAATCCTTCAACACTTCATCAAAAGTATTTAAAATTCAACGTAAGTAAAATGGTGAGTTACCTTATTGTTTCATTTTCTTCAAGATGATCAATTTGTCATGTGACACATACGTCATGACTACAGTTTTAAGAGATTCCTTCCGATGACAAGTATTTTAACTTCAAAGATTCTTTCATAGGTGATTGCCAGTTTCTTCCATATTTCTAGGTAGAAGCACATCTGGATAGTTTCTTGACTTTATCTACATTTACAACACAAAATATCTAGTTTTTAGCTTTACCACTTATCTCATAATTTCTTTTCTCCTCTTCACTTAGTTCCAAGATTGTTTTGTCCATCCTTCTCCCTTTTTTCTTCATGTAAATATGTATGGATCATATTGAATCGATGCATTAAGATCATTTGATTTGATAAAAAATTTTATCCTTATCTTCCAATACATGTAGTTTATTCCATCAAAGTGACTTGGTATATTGATGGAATGTCCCTCATCAGCAACAGATTGAAATGTCATTTCAAATAGGATATTTTCTCAAGATGGTTAAACCTAAAAACATTGAGACCAAGCTATGATAACAATTATTAGTGCAGAAATGGCAAAGGGGTGAATTGCAAAAATTTAAATATAATAATTTAAATAAAATATGTCAATCTTTCTACATCATGGAGATGATAGTGAATTTACAAGTGTGTTAAGGAATGAAAGAATATTAAACCAGAAAAGTTATGAGAAAGTAAGAAATTGAACACACTGGATTTATAGTAATTTATATCACTTTTTGATCCTACACCTTTTACCTAATTTATTTAGCTAGGATTTCCATTATTAATAGCCATACATCTACAAGTCAACCTTACACAATTAAGTTTAACTTATTAGCTTTTACACCATATTGGCAACCCAGAACTAATGCACAGTCACAGATGACTTTCACAGACTTTCATGCAAGAATCAATCCGAAACCTGAATACAAGACTCGAGTAAAATTTGATTATAGGTATAAACCTCGAACTAAAATATTAAGCTTATACTATTTCACAGTTTGTTTCTCTCACCTTACAGTATGATTTATATTCCACAGAATATCATCCTATACAAATGAAGATCTAAAATATTAATATATCTTTGTATATTATCATAATTGTTTAAAGATTAATTTTTTAAAAAAATTCTCCAATATCCAATGGCCATAAATTTATAGGGAATTCTCCAGTAATTTTGAGCTACTAGAGGAATCACCATCATCTCCATGCTGCTACATACGAACCAAACAATTTGGATTTGTTCAAATTGAGTGAGTGAAACCCAATTATAAAACACTATATGTTCTCTCATTTCTTTTTTGTTTTCTCTCTCGAAATTGACAAAACACTAAGAAAATCTTAAGGATACATTTGGTATAATGGAGATCATGGCATTACTGGTGGAAAAGGCAACGGAAAGTTTGTAGTGGCTGTTTAGTGTACAACTTGTATAATAGCAATGGAGAGCACTTACCCAGTCATACGATGAGAAAGATTTCCTTTGGGTATGGAGTGAAAATTATGGCTGTCCATGGGAATTACTTGGTCTATTACAAAAGTAACCTTACCTATGATATGCTATTTCTCTTCGGGGCATTTTTTTGTTCATCACTGGTTTTACATTTAGGTTTTGGTTTCTTTCTACAGTAAATGGTTTCATTCCGTGGCTGTTTGTTTGTTTGTTTTTTACACAAATTTTCTATTTTGTAAATTTTTATGTTTTTGTGGCCGCAAGAGTACTTGTCTATTTTAATAAATAAAATTGTTGAATTATTTTAAAATGGTAGCTTTCCACTTCTCAAATTACTCAAATTTTAAAATTGGACATACTTATAGAATATTCTCCTCTTATCCTCTTAGTAAATGATATGATAAGATAATTACTGATAAGATTTGGGCTGCAGGTTGGGACTTCTACTCAATGGGTTTGTGGGTAAACTAACCTACCATTGATTACCAACATTCAGTTTGGACCCACTCCATTCTTGATTTATGTCAAAATTGATTACTTAATTAATTAACTTAATAAATTAAACTAATAATAAATCAATGCTAATCTATAATATTTTAAAAATTATTTCAACAACATTCTCACCTCTACATTCTATTCCGTTTAATATGTTAGAATTTGTCATTTAGTGCTCTAGTGTGTATTTCTGAAACTTTTCTTAAAATAAATATGGAAAAATAAATTAAGAAAATGATTTGTCTCAAAATAATAGTTTTCTTTGTTTTCTTTGTTCACACTTTTCTTTCTTATTTATTGCGCCACAGTTTATAGTTGTACATTATAAATGATTTTGCCTTTGTAAGGAGCATGCTTTAGCAAAACGAGCCATCAATTTGCATTTTAAGAGCCTTTTGTTTTGTTTATAACATTCAATTCCAAAAGAAAGTGGGCTTGTTTCAAAATATTTTGAGCTTTGATCAATTTTTATTTAAGTATTATTTATTAGTTGATTTTTAATTTGGTCATTTATTAATTTTATTGTTAATATAGTTCCTTATCTATTAACCTATTTTTTAATTGATTTTTCACTGATTTTCATTTTTTATTTAGTTCCTCTATTTATCAGTTCATTTTCAATATAATATGTTATTTACCATATCATTATCAATTTGAGCTCTTAAAAAAAATAAATATTAACACATTTAGTTTAAATATAATTAAAACTAAAGATTAAATATACTAAATTTTATATTAAAGAGACCAAATTAAGTATCAACTATAAATAAGACACCAAAATAACGTTTTCTTCATTTTCATTATATTATCATCAAACATGGGTTTAGAGCAAAACCCATTGGACGAACTATCTTATCTACCACAAATCAATCTTAATTTTAGATATGGTCAAATTCTACTAATATCACTTAGGATTGCAATCTCTTAAATGTCCAATTCCACGCTCTCATGTCTTACTCTCATATGACCCTACAACATGTACAATTTATGACTTGTTTTCATGTTGGGGTCTACCATAATTAATTATCACCCATTACCAAATTTGGGAACCCTCTGAAATATAAATCTTTCTCTCAATTCATAATAAGATGTGACTTCAAGAAAACCACTCTTGTGGCCAACCGTCTAGATGTGATCTATATGTAGACTTTATATTTATAGTTTAAATTTGAAACATTACATATATATGCCTTAGGGAAATATTTAGGGTTTAAGAAGTTACATTTGTCGAAAAATACCAGTGTTACAAGTTCACATTATCTTAAGATAAAAAATAAAGTAATATTAATCAACAGGGGTTGGTCTGAGTGGTAAGCAATTAGATGCGCGACCCAAGTCGGATCTAAATTAGTTAGGATGGTTGCTCTAGATACTGCACACCGTATAATGTTGTAAAGGATTGATTCACTTTTTTATAGTGTTAACATGTTTCCAAATTTTATAGTTCATTTTATTAATTATGATTTTAATAACCATAAACTCTTTGTTATTACACACGTTGTAGAATTACAAAGAATTCATTTCTCTAGTGCTACAATTTATTTGGCTGAACAATTTTAGGCTAATTAACTATGCAATAACTCGTTTAAAACTTTATCTAAATTTTATGGATAGTAAAATTCATTGATTCGCTTATTTTAGTAAATTTTTATCAGTTGGTTGCACCATAATTTATGTAGGGTTACTCTTAAAAAGGTTTTATTACATGATATGTGACAAACATATGAGATTATAATATGGTCATAATTTACTTCCTCGAGAAAGAAAATTATTTATTTACTTAAAGATATAATTAATCATATTAACTTTTCCGTGAAATTTGTTTAAATTATATTTAATATCTTTTTCATTTTAAAAGTTACTTTGCCCCCATATACTTATGAAGTTAGTTATATATATATATATATATATAGTATTTCTCTTAAAATAAAATTATATAATTATTTTTACTCTCATGGTAAAAATTAAATTATAATTTCATAATGGCGTTTAAATCAATTTAATTATCTTTACTATCATATTATGAATAAGATTACAATCTCATATTACGTAAAAAGTTAACTTGCAAAATTTGCTCTTAGAAATATTTTCATGTATTCAATTTGCTACGATATATTTATTAGTCTGATAATTGTTGGACATCCTCTTTGATCCTTTCGTCTTTTATTTTTCATTGTAAAGATTTGGCACATTAATATGTACCGAAATTCATTTTTTCTCAATCCGTAGTGGAAATGGATGTTAGGTTCGTTCTCTTAAATGAAAAATTATTAGTAGGTTTTCGGATTTGACTTGTATAAATTTAATTTTGAGCTAACATGATTTGTAAAATTGATTTTACAAAATTTTGAACGTGACAATTTAAAGTCTTATATAATATTACAAAGGTTTAGATTTATATGTCGTTCTTTATATTTTTGTTGTATTGCTTTTTAATTGAAATACAATAAATATTTAATTTACTAATAATAATATATTTTTTAATTTAAAAATTATATACATATCGTGATATAATTAAAAAAGAAACACTCGTTCTATGTTAATTATAAAACAATATAACAAAAACATTAAAAATTGCATATAATTTTTTTTTCTATTATAAGTTACTTAACAATAATTGTCTTATAAAAATAAAATCTTAAATATTAGTACATGAGTGTACTCTTAAAATATCTAAAAACATTGCTTACCATAGTATGCAGTAGGCTATACACTTAAGTATGCACTAATCGTAGATCTTTGTACACAAATATGTAAATTAATTTATTTTTACTACTTTTTCTTCTTTTTTTCTCTGCATTGGCTTCACTTGGTATTCCTAGTGATGATGAATCAAAACAAGTAACGACAGAACGTAGAAAGAGGGCTGAGGATGAAGTTTTATGTCGTGGTTATATTCTGAACACATTGTCCAATCGTTTATATGATCTTTACTCATCTCTGACATCTTCAAAAGAAATCTGGATGCTCTTGAAGTTAAATACAATATAGAGAACCATGGAATAGATAAGTTTCTTATCATGTAATATTTTGATTACAAATTACATGATTTTGCTCCTGTTCTGGACCAAGTTCATGATTTGCAAATTTTGGTTTATAAACTTAAAGATATAAAAATTGACATTCCTGAATATGTACAAGTAGGAGCAATCATTGTAAAGTTACCCCTAAGTTTGCATGATTATAGAAAGAAATTGTTGCATACCACAGAGAGTTTCACCATAGACTAGATTTTGAAGCATTTACATATTGAACAAGAAACACAAATTTTAGAAAGAAAGCATATAGAATTTGTGTCAAAGGTTAATTTTGTGGATGCAAACAATCAAAACCAGAGCCATTCTGGGAAAAACAAGCGAAAGAACTTGAAGTCTACTGCCACTAATTCTGGAAAACAGTACAAGATAACAAAGTCTTGTTTTCACTGTAGAAAGAAAGGACATTTTAAAAAGGATTGAAGATACTGGAAAAGGCGAAAGAGTGGAAATACTAATACTGCAAATGTGGTTGAGACTGAATCTAATGAGATTATTGCTATGGTCTCTGAATTGCATATTAGTATGATCTCTAAGTTAAACATGGCTGCCACTACTAAGTCTTTTGACTAGTGGTATGATTTTGGAGCAATGATTCATGTCTATCATGACAAGAATCAGTTTAAGAATTATGATGTTGCAGAACAAGGATAAGAAGTTCTTATGGGTAATGGAAATACGACAAAAGTACTTGGCAAAGGCAGCATAGAGTTACAATTCACTTCTACAAGAAACTAGTACAACAAAATGTTCTTCATGTTCCAAAAATTAGAAAGAACCTTATATCTGCAAATCTATTATGTAAAAAAAAGATTAAAGGTAGTTTTAGAGTTTGACAAACTTGTGATCTCTAAGAATGGAGTATTTTTGGGCAAGAGTTACTCTTGTGATGGAATGTTCAAGTTAAGCATTATTAATAAATATTCATTTTCTGCTTATATTATTGAGCATTCTTTTCGTTTATGGCATGGTAGATTATGACATGTTAATTATAAAACTTTAAAGTATATGTCAAAGCATGGTTTGATTACATGTGAAAACTAAATTAATGATAAATGTGAAATTTGTGTATAGGCTAAAATGACAAGAAAACCATTTCCTTCTATCGAAAGAAATTCTAAAATCTTAGAACTTATGCATTCTATATCTGTGAATAAAATGGCATGTTGACTAGAGGAGGAAATAGATACTTTATTCCTTTTATTGACAATTACACATATGTATTTTATGAAATCCAAGGATCAAGCTTTTGAAATGTTTACATACTACAAGTCAATGGTAGAAAATCAAAGAGAAAAGAAAATAAAAATACTTAAAAGTGATAGAGGTGGAGAATATTTCTCTATAGAATTTATAAAATTTTGTGAAAGCAATAGTATAGTACATCAAACTAGTGCTCTTTACACCCTACAACAAAATGGTTTGACAGAGAAAAAATAGAACATTAGTAGATATGACAAATGCCATGATTCTAAGTTCAAGTTTGCCTACAAATTTATGAGGAGAAGCATTATTGGCTGCTCATCATGTATTAAATAGATTGCCTTTAAAAGTAGTCCAAACTTCCCTATATGAGCTATGGAAAGGAAGAAAGCCAAATTTAAATTACTTTAAAGTTTGAGGGTGTTTAGCATTTTATAGGGTCCCAGAACCTAAAAGAACCAAATTAGGACCAAGAACCATAAAATGTGTTTTTGTAGGATATGCAAAAAACTCAAAAGCATATAGACTTTTAGATGTTGACTCCAATATAATTGTAGAATCTAGAGACGTAGAATTCTTTGAAAATAAATTTATAAATGATATTGTAGAAACAATTTATGAGGAAGTACCTAATGCTGAAAATAAAGATACTACACCTTTAAAAATTTAATAATGGTACCTCAAATCAAAATTGAACCTAGAAGGAGTCAAAGAGTGAGAAGAGAAAAACATTTAGACTCTGATTTTATTTCTTCCCAATTTATTGTTTTCCTAGTTGAAGGTAGTAGGGAAAGTGTTATAAGTCAAATACTCATTTTATTGCATATAGAGGAAGATCCCAAAACATATGGTGAAGCCATGACATCAAGAGATGCTAGTTTTTGGAAGGAAGCTATTAATGATGAAATGGATTCAATATTATCAAATAACACTTGGGTATTGGTAGACTTACCTCTAGGATCAAAACTTATAGGTTGTAAATGGGCATTTAGACAAAAATCTCATACAGATGGTTCAATACAAGCTTTTAAAGCAAGGTTAGTGGCTAAGGGTTTTAGACAAAAGGAAGGGATTGACCATTTTAATACTTATGCTCCAGTTGCAAGGATAACTTCCGTAAGGGTTTTATTAGCCTTAGCCTCAATTAGTAATTTTTTTGTGCATCAAATGGATGTTACGTAGCCTTTCTTAATGGTGAATTAGAAGAAGTTTACATGGAACAACCTAAAGGCTTTGTACTGCCTAGAAATGAAAAGAAAGTTTGTAAGCTGGTTAGGTCATTATATGGTTTAAAATAGACACCAAAACAGTGGCATGAAAAATTTGATTCAGTCATATTGTCTTATGGTTTTAGGCATAACAATGTTGACAAGTATGTTTATTCAAAATTCACAAATGAATATGGTGTTATCATCTGATTGTATGTGGATATATGCTTATCTTTGGGACAAATATGATTACTGTGAATGATACTAAGAAGTATCTATCCTCAAAATTTAAAATGAAATATCTTAGTGAGGTAGATACTATCTTAGGGGTAGAAGTAACAAGACATGGTGTGGGTTTTGCCTTGCATCAATTTCATTATATTGAGAAAGTGTTAACTAAATTTTAACACTTAAACATAAAGGAGGCAAACACACCCTATGATCATTCACATAACTTAAAAGAAAACACTAATAGATCAATTGCACAAGTTGAGTATGCTAGTGCCATTGGGAGTTTATTGTATGCTATGCATTGTACAAGACCATATATTTCTTTCGTTGTTTGCAAACTTTCTAGGTATACAAGTAATCCTAATTCAGAACATTGGAAATGAATTGCTAGAGTTCTAGGACATCTAAAGAAGACATCAAATCTAGGACTATTTTATAATAATTTTTCAGTTGTATTGGAGGGATACACTGATGCTAGTTGGGTAACTAGTGCAAGTGACAATAAATCAACTTCAGGTTGGATTTTTAGTTTTGCTGGAGGAGCCATTTCATGGGCTTCCAAGAAACAAACATGTATAACTCATTCCACAATGGAATAAGAGTTTGTTGCCTTAGTAGCAGCATGTAGAGAGAGAGAATGGTTGAGGAAATTTTTATTAGAAGTAAAGTTATGGCCATACACATTGTGATAATGAAGCAACTATGTTTAGAGCATTTAACAAAGTGTATAATGGTAAATCTAGACATATAAATCTCAGGCATGATTACGTGAGACTATTAATTTGTGATGGAATAGTCACAATTCAATATGTGAAGACAAGTAACAACTTGGCAGATCCTTTTACTAAAGGACTTACGAAAAATGTTGTAAAGAAAACATCAAAAGGAATAGGATTAAAACCCCTCAAATAAAGTCACCAGTAATGGAAACCCAACCTTTAACTAGACCAAATCTAGTTTAAAGGTTCAATGGGTAAGAACAAGTTACTAATATGTGACTAGGTACACTAAAAATATAGTTGTCATTCCAGGTTGAGTGCACATTATAGGAACTTAAGTGTTCAGAGTAAGTACAACTCTTAATGGATTCAGGAAAGGCTGAAGGACTTAAGGCTTAAAGGAATCTACCTATGTGAACATAATGAGTGGTGCCGCTCCTAGCAAGAATTTGGGGTTGATTCTTGAAACACATGGCTATATAAGTGCTATAAACATTATGAAAACTTTTGGATTTTAAAAAAATAAGACTATGTGAGTGGTGTTTTTGGTGTAAACATAAGAATTGTGGTTTAATGCTTTATACAACTATCAATTTGTTAACATTTTGAAATACTTATACTAATGGTAGGCTTAAGTCAAAAGACACTTATCATTAAGCAAGTCTTATAGAAAAGAGAGGATAACAGAGAGGATACTTAGTTTTCCAAACTAAGTAAAGGATTGTTAGAAATAGTTAATTTGAAAAACTAAGTTAAAGAACATGTGGTTGTGATAGGCTTCCAAGTCCCACATTGGATAAATCTAACATCTTTAAAGCCTATATATATGACTATCCATATCACATATTAAATTAGAAAATTGGAGATAAAATTAAGTGTTATTAAATGATTTATATTTAAAAAGCACTTTGCACTTGGCATGTATGTGTGCGTAGGATTGAGAAAATCTAGTGGTCCTAAATTTCTTATCTATTTTTTTAATTAAATAATTATTTATTTTATTTAAATAAATAAATAAATAATTTTTTATTTATTTATGTTCAAATTTAAATATTTATTTTTCAACAGTCATATTTTTATTTAAATTTAAATGGATACAATTTTCATAGGAATACAACTTTTTTGAAGAATAAAACTTTTTATAAAAAGTTACATTCGTATAGATTTTAGTTATAAACACGAATTGGATAGATTTGAAGACAATTGAAAAGAAAAAAAAAAAATTTCCTCCTTTTCTCTCTCAGACATTCTACTCTGTTTTATTTAAGAAATTTTCATAAAGAGATTTACAGAGATTGTTGTCTATAAATCTCTACGTATTTAAAATAACTCTTAGGGGGTGATTTATCATCAACCTTATAGCAAACTAAGTAAGGGCAGATATCACCTAAAGGACAATGTAGTTAACACATTTTTTGGCACTATTTTCATCTTCTATATATATTTTGGTTAGATACTTTTCTTTTACATTTAGAGCCTAAGAAACTTTTCAACTAACTACGTGTGCATGTGGTATTAATTGTCACATAACCAAACTTGTAGCTTTCAAATTCAATACCTCTTTGGATGTTTCGTGGACCATCAAGGAAAGGCATGACGCTCATTTCTCCGATTAAAACATCTCTCAAAGATTCCAATTATTTCAAGCTGTTTATATTTTATAAATATATATATATATATATATATATATATATATGAAAATGTGAGCATGTTAGGAATAATCCAATAGTAGAGCGCCTTATGCTCATATAAGTAGTCTTAAGTTTGAATTACATTTTGTATTTTTCCTTAAAAATTAACATTAAATACTTAAAAAATGTTGTCAATATCTAACTCCTAAAACCAGACAATTTCATACTTTTTTACAATCTAAAAAATCTGTCCCATTTTTCTAAAAAAATAATAATTTATTTTTGATAATTTATATATAATTAAATAACATATTTTTGTGAAAATATATGATCTTCACTCTTAACAAAATGTCCATTCCTTAACAAAATTTATTAACATATGATACGAAGAGAGGCCACATAGCTGCACCCTGACCTTATAAAATTGTTCAGAGGAAAGCCATTTATTGAATGTCCCACAAACCAATTGGCCTAGGTGTCCAATAATTATTAATTCATATATTTATAATTTACTATATAATTAATAATACAAAAAAATTCTCATCTTGGTTTACATATTTTAACTTAATAACAAATTATTCCTTCACAAATTTAAAATAACAAAATAGTCCCTTATAAATTTATTAATAAACTAAATAAATCTCTCTATCATCTTCTAGTTATAAAATTATTGAGATAGACTGTTTTCTACTAACATAAAAGTTAGATGCACATGTTGGATAACTTTCTTTTTTCACCATCTTCAACATCTCACCAAGTGTGAAATGTTTTATATTTGTACAGTATTTATGATAGTAAAAAAAATTATCTCACATGTATATCTAGTTTTCATGTTTTTAAAAACCAATTTGTCTCAATATTTTTTTAATTTAAAAATTATAGATGAAATTATTTAATTTATTAATAAATTTTTAATGACTTGACCCTAAATTTGTTTTGAATTAAATTGTTACTAAATTATATTAAAACGTGAAGGAGTAAAGTGGCAGTTATCTTTTCGTTATATCGTATACCCACCTGTGTCTGTGTCTATAAAAATCAGGGACAGCTATAACCTCCCTTTATTCTCTATACCAAACCCAAAAGCACCAAGCCAATTACCCATTAACGCATACACTTTCTTCCTCACTTCATCTTCTTCATTTCTCCTTTTTCCCTCTGCTTCACTTCTCTTCTCTTCCTCTGTTTCAACTACACTTCCAAATGGTAAGTCCTCTGTTTTCCTCTGTTTCTCTCAGTACAATTATGGCTCTTTTCTGTCGGTTCAACTAAATGTTGATTTACTTGATTCCATACTTGCTCTCCATGGTTATTTTCCGGCCACCTTAGGCGGTGGTTTTGGCCTTCCACGGCGAATATAGTAGACGTCATACGTTAGTTGTGTTGTGTGTACGAAATATCTTGCCATGTTGATTCTCTGTTCGTAGCATGTGAGAGTGAAAAGTTTAAGAAAAGTTGGTATTTTTATTGCCTACACTGCAGCTTATATGAATCGCTTCTTTTCCCTCTCTCTTTTTTCAATTTTTTTTTATTATAATAAACTATTAGCTTTAGGACCACATGCATCACTCAATTTTAATTTAAATCATTAGATTCTAATATTTTTTATACTAATTATTGAATTCATACATTTTTTCCCTTAGCAAGTAACAAATCTGAAACAATCTGTTATCTTCTAGTCCCTTATTATATTTCGTTTTCCAAGTATCCTTGGATTTCTCTGTCTTAAAATCTATGTATTGCAAAGATAAAATAGCATAAATTTAAGTACAATCATTAATTTTTTCAAAATGGTAGTTGTTGATATAAGAGGAATACCTCTAAGCTACATCTTTTCTATAAAAAAGTATTAAAAATTAATTATTAATTTAATATTTTATTTGCATAATTCGTTTTATAATAAATTTAAAAATGTTAACACACTGTTATAGGCATATAAAGTCACTAAACTTCTTTATATAATTTAACAATCCAAATTAATTTTAATATAACAATTTATATTCAGGAAACTACACAATTTAAAGATAAAAAAAATTATCTTTTACCATAGTTACAAAAAAAAATATTGGAAATGTTTTTTATCAAATTCATAATATCTCTTTCTCTAACCAGCCTTCTTATAAAAAAGAAAGAGTAAAATATATTTTTGATCCATAATTTATTATAAAATTATTATTTTGATATTTTATTTATTAAAATCTCTAAAATAGTTCATCAATTACTTTAAAAAAATGTTACATTTGATTTCTTATTTTTTTATGAAATACCAAATTTAACTTCTTAAATTTAAGATTTAAAGTATAATAAAGAAATTAAATTTAATAATTTTTTTAAAATTAGATGATTAAGACATTTTCTAATAATTAAAAGATTATTTTAAATAATACAATAAGTAAAATATTAAAATAATAATTTTATAACGAGTTAAGAACTACAAGTGCTTTTATTTTCAACAAAAAAAAAAAAAAGGAAAACTATATGGTGTGTAATGTTAGCTTTGATGGTGCAGGCAACGGCGGGGAGGCAGAGAGCAGTGACTCTGACGAAGCCATTTTCATTAGAAGCAGAGGCAGAGCAGGATTACAGACCCCCTCATTTTCTTCAACGCCTTCTCTCTCTCTTCAAGAACGTCCGTCCAGGCGCCGATCTCGCTCGCTTCCAGGCCTGCATCTTCTCCCTCCTCCTCATCCTTCTTCTTCTTCTTCTTCTTCAACAACCTCTGAATTCTAAAATGAGATACGAAGAGTGACGAGGGCGTTTGCAGGTGCCAGCAGTGTTCAACTACCCCAAGTCGCAGCTTCAGTGCTACGGGGAATCAGTGTACTGCACGGCGTCGGACATGGTGAGCAGGTGCAACAGAGGAGAGAGCCCTCTGGAGAGGTTGGTGTGTGTGGTTGCATGGGCCATCTCCACCACTCGTCCTCCTGTTTTTGGATCTGCTCCCTTCAATCCCACTCTCGGCGAGACCCACCATGTCTCTAACTCTCATCTTAACTTGTTGATGGAGCAGGTACCTACTTCTTTCTCACTCATGCTCTTTTGCATTATGGATTCTATACTGTGAAATGCACCACATACTGTGAAGATGGGCCATTTTGGTTATCCATTGTTGGCCTGATTGTTTTGATTTAGTAAGAGATTTTTTTTTTTATTAGTATTGGATGTTTGAGAGACTATTGTGGTCATTCACTTTTTATCTAAGCGGTAATTTACTTCTTTATATATTTATAATATTAAAATATGTTTTTATAAATTTATCATTACTAAAATGTATTCATTGTTATGATTGACTTGCCTTTGGCTTAATAAGAGATTACTTTTGATTAATACTATTGAATTTTTAAGGAATCATTTTGGTAATATAAATTTGCATAGGACTAAATTGGTACTTGAAAAGCTTATTAGGTATATATCTATGCAACGGAATACGGATCTTGTTGAAATCTACTGTCCACACAGTTTGGATCATTATAACGAAACTGACTTTAATATTTTTTCACAACAAAACACCATTCATCCAAAAGAGCTTTATCTAAAAAAGACTCTGTGTTGTCTCTTTCTCTCTTTTAAAACTCCTCATATTGCTCTCCTATTTAAACTCTCGGATGAAGAGTCAATTTTTGAAGGGTGGGGGTGTTTTCTATATGTGCTTTAGGCCTTTTAATTTCCTCCCTTTTTTATATTTTTAAAAATTAATAATTGTCAATTATAATCCTTTTAGATATTGATAATTCAAATTCAGACTTTCTAAAATTCAAATATTTAAAATTTGAATTTATCCTTCTAGAAACTAAAAAACATGATTTATTAATTAATAAGTCTGGGTATTTTGGGTGGCTCATTTTTTAACAGTAATAAAACAAAAAAATGTGGGAGACCAAAATAATACTTCACTCTATCATATATTTATTAAAAATGTGACACAAAATGAGTAAGAATATATATGATATCCATTTGTTTCTTTTGATTCACACTTTCATTTTTTATATCTCTCTTTTAAATGTGTAATTTGCAATGGATAATTGGATTTTTCACCTGGTTGCTATGTTTAAAATAATAATTGATTAAAAAGCTACGCCATTATCTTTTCATCGCTCTCAGTTATACATTCTCTATACTTGAATGTACAGTGCATTTAAAGAAACTATATATGGCATAAGAATAGTAAGAATGTATACGAGATTTATTTATCTCATTTCATTCACCCGATCTTTTTTTTTCTTGGAATATATTACGTTTGACTGTAAAAAATTCATTTTCTTATGCCTTTTTTTGTTGTTCTTTTTAATCAATAAAATCTTCGATGGCCAACTAGGCTACCTATTGATATATTTGACTTATGCGAAGTGACACTCAAGTTCCATAAGTTTAATATATACGAAGGACTTTAAATTTTAAACCTCTATATATAAAATAATAGCCAGACCCCTTCATTATATGTTTAAATATTTGGTTCCAAGACCTTTGAGAGTATATATTATGTGTTTGCATATTAGGTTCTAAGGCCTTTATTATTTATTGGAGAGTATATATTTACCCCTTTTCTAATTCTTGGACTTATTTGTTTGTAGGTTTCACACCACCCTCCAGTATCTGCCCTCCATGCAACAAATGAGAAGGAAAACATAGAAATCATATGGTGCCAGCAACTTGTTCCTAAGTTTCATGGTACAATCGTCTTCACTTTTTCATAGGATCAATCTAATTTGTAACAGAAAAAATACATAACTGTCATAGGAACTTCTTACCTAACAAGCCCAATTCAAATAAATACCTTGACACAACCTCTTTACACATATATAGTATTCAAGTAATAATTTAAAATATGGCATCGTATGTGTCAAAAAAAACAAATATGCAGGGGGTTCAGTGGAAGCAGAAGTGAGTGGGAAGAGGAAGATGAAACTGTTGAATCATGGAGAGACATACGAAATGAACTGTCCTAATTTCTTGAGCAGATTTGTTCCTGTCCCTGAGGCTGATTGGGTTGGCCACGTTACCATACGGTGCGTTGAGACAGGCTTCGTGGCTGACTTATGTTACGGAGGTCGATCTTTCCTAGGTTTCAGAGCAAACCCTAGATTGGTCAGAGGCAAGATTTTTCACTCCTCCTCTTCCAAAGTTCTGTATGAGGTTGATGGTCATTGGGATAGGTAACTATTTTCCTCTCTAATAACTTTTGAAATTAACAAAGTTATTATTGCTCATAAACTTCTAGGAGTTGGGATCTATTACTGTATAGCACATGATGTTGAGCATTTTTAGTCAATGGATCAGAATAATTAATGATGATAAGACTATGTTATTCCAAATCCAATAACCGAGAATGCCTAGCATCATGTGCTGTGCAGTGGATCTCAATTCAAACTTCTAGATATTTTGGAATCATTGGATGAAAAGATATCTTCATTAATGAATAAAATATTATTTTGATTATAATCTTGGTTTAATCTCTTGCTAATTTAAAAATTGATGCATTTAGTAGGTGTTTAGATTGACGTTAGGCTAATGCAACAACTTGATTTTTAAAATTGATGTTGGTTAAATATAATTTTACATCACCGTGATTTATATTTAAAAATTAATTTTTACTATTTATACAATTCAATCAATACAAAAGTAATATTTTTTATTTATGTGCAAATAAGAGTTTGAATGAAAAAATTAATTTAAGAAAATATTAAATGTCAAATCAAATAAAAATATTTGCAAAACAAATTTCCATTTAGTTGTACAAACCTCTCAAACATTAAATTATTCCATATATCTTAACTAAATGTAAACTGAATGTAATATCATTCATATTAATGAGAGACCAAATTAAAAATAAATTAATAAATGAGAATCCAAATTAAAAATAAATTAACAAGTGAATGAGGAAATTTAAAATAAAAATCAATAAGAAACAAATTCGAAATTAATTGATAAATAAAAAAGTAAATTGATGTTTTACTTGTTCATTAATCTTTAGGAATTAAAACTGAAGTTAATTTTAGTAATATTAAATTTACCAATGCAGAACTGTGGCAATTAAGGATAAAAATAATGGGAACGTTAGAGTGATATATGATGCAAGAGAAGTGATTTCAGGGCTCCAGGCTCCTGTGGTCAATAACTCACAGGTAATGAACATGTCTCTGTTCTTATTGTTCATGCTTTTGTTATTTCAATCTCAGACAAAAAGAAAATGAAAAGTTGATATAATATGTTTCATGATTAATTTGGAATATAGATGAATAACAAAGCATACTTATATAAGATATTAGATATACATCAAATGATCAATTATTTTTGTCCCTGTAATATATGAGAATGCATGATTCAGTTTCAGCCATTAAAGTAACACAAAAGATTTATAACATGTAAATTTAATAATAATAGTATCCAACCACAAGTATGTTTTTAAAATGTTGTAAATTATTGAGTTTTGATATTACATCCCATTATTTTTTAAAACGCTAAATTTACCAAACTTGTACATGTATCCTGCTAAGCAATATATTTTTTCAAAAAAGTTTTGACATCATATGTTTTATGATTACATAAGAATCTTGATAAACATTATTGTGGCATATTTAGGAAAGAAAATTACAAACACATCATAAGATGAAACAAGCATATTGTCCTTGTAACATATTTGGAGAAAATGAATTATTTGTTGTTATAGCAGGTGCTATATCTCATTTTTTATAAGTTATATTTTATTATATACAGTCATTTTTTTAACTATTTTTAATTGCGTATAATTATTATTTATACATACACTATTTGTTATGACAGCAAAAAATTTGTAATGTACGTTTAGATGCATGATTTGGTGACTCTGTGAATTGTTTTTGGTGACTAGGGTGTGAGGCCCACAGAATCAGCCCATGTGTGGAGTGAGGTGAGCCAAGCCATTTTGAACAAGGAGTGGGAAAGAGCAAGGGAGGCAAAGAAAAGAGTTGAAGAGAGACACAGAGAAATTCAGAAAGAGAGAGAAGCAAAGGGAGAAAATTGGACTCCAAAACATTTTATAGTGTCTCACACCAAAGAGGGTGGGTGGGACTGCTCACCTATTCACCAGTGGGTCCCTCCTGCCCCTATAATAGTCCTTTAATTTTGAAGTAATTTCTTGTATTTTAAAAATTTTAATATGGATAAAGTTGATAAGATATGAATTATTATATATAAATTTAATAGTTTAAATTTTAAAAAATTAGTAGAAACTGTTTAATATTATTTAAGATATAAATTATTAGAAGAAAATTAAATGATGTAAATTCTGAATACAAAAATTTTGAATGTAGAGAATTCAAATCTCTTTAGTAGTTGGTACTTAATAATATTGTATATGTCTATTTATACCAATTAAAGAAATAGTTTAATTATATTTAAACATATGAAAATGTTGGATGTTTTAAATAAAATTTATTACAGATGTCTATATTTTTTATTATTTACAATTAATTTGGTTTACTTTATTCGTAGATTTGATATATTTAAAATTTAAGTAAATTATACCCATTTTTTTAGTTTTTTTTATGAAATTACATATTTTTCATCTATTTTTAACATATACATTTTGAGAAAAATATTATTTTAGACATTGACTTTTGAATTAAGTTTCATTTTGATTCTTTACAAATTAATTGTTTCAAAATGGTCCTTCACAATTTGAAAGTCTAAAAAGAGTCTTCTATTCTTCAAGATCTAAACTGAAGTAATCATTCCTTTAATGAGGTTAAATTAAAAGTGGATGACCATTTTAAGGTAAATTTTAAAAATTGAAAAACTATTTTGAGATTTTCAATTTGTAGAAGACCAAAATGAAATTAAGTTCAAAAGTGAAAGACTATTTTGAAACTTTTAATTTGTGAAAGACTAATATAAAACTAAGTTCAAAAGTAAATGAATAAAATAGTATTTTTCTCTATACATTTTAATTAATTTAAATTTCTAAAATTAAAATACTCTTTCTAACCCTCAAAACATATTGGGTGTTCTAAGATAAATAGAATGCATTTTAGTTCAAATTTTTTTTGTTTTAATAAAGATTTGCATATACTTTGAAAATAGAATATAAGTCAGTGTAATTTCAATAAAACTAAAAACGTGTTGATAACTAACTAATTGTTCAAAGCCAACCGAATCATACATACAAATAAAATTTAAGTAAAAGATAAATTCTAGTTTAATTTAATTATGAAACTTATGTTATATTATTACAATTGATATATCACAAAATATTATTCCATTTGATAGGGTTAAGTGTTGTCTCTCAACTAATCGATGCTCTTGCTCTTTCCCTAATCCTTAGTCATCAGTTGGTCAATCACGCATATGAAACTTATCTTAGATTTTTCATTAGAAATGTTGCCCAAGGTGTTGATAGTAATTGTCTCATAATAAAGGCCTAGATGTTGGGCTGAGCCATAGTAAAAACATGATGTTTATAATAAATCATTGTTAAGAAAATAAAGTGCCTTGAATAATAGCTTAGACTTTTGGTTTAGTAGTAAGTACTTGATTGTAATAAGTGGCATCAAAGCTAAAATCACGTGTTTGATTCTCAATAGAGCAATTGGTGAGAGGCAGATTGTCAGCTAAAATGTTGGTAGCAATTATCTAATGACGAAGGTCCAAGTACAGGATCGAGTCATAATCATAACATGATGCTCATGTTAGGCCATGGTTAAGGATATAAAGTCACTTCTTAACTAATAGCTAGGTTGTGGTCTTTTGACTGAAATGATAATCTCACTTGCATGCCTTGTTGATAGGCATCACATTTGTGATCTTCTACGTTATTTCAACTTAGGTAGCCTAGTTATTAGTTCTTTTGATGATATCTTTGATATTAGCTATACCTTGACATGTCTTAGTCTGTCACATTTAGGTTTGATTATGTTGAGAGGAATGACACTTATAGGATTCTATTAACTCCAGATGCAATACATAAATGTTTTCATTTCTTTTTCCTTCAATTATTGTTGTATTTCTTTTGAAATAATACAAGAAATTAAGTTAAATACCACATTATTTCCTTTGTCACAAAGTTGATCGATATTCATTAGGTTATGTTTTTTGACCATAAACCAAATATACATTATCAATAGTACAAAAAAAGGATTTTGTTTCTTCAAATGTTTTAGTAAATTTATATGGGTCATATAATATTCCAGTTCTGTCAAGATATTTATTTTAATTCCATAGAAGAGCATTCAAATATTGATGACCTATACAAATTTAGCTAAATCATTTTGGAAATTTCAAATTTTCCTTTGACTCATTATTTTCTGAAATTAGTTTGTTTATTGAATACTCTATTTCAATATTTTGCAATCTTTCTTTTAAAATTTTTAAATATTTTTAAAATACTGAAGTTTTAAAAATTTTTTCAATGATCATTTCTAAGTTTTCTATATTTCAGAACTATTCTATTTGAATCCTTCAACACTTCATCAAAAGTATTTAACAATTCAACATAAGTAAAATAGTGAGTTACCTCAATGTTTTCATTTTCTTCAAGATGATCATTTGTCATGTGACACATACATCATGACTTGATTCCTTCCGGTGACAAGTATTGTTAACTTCAAAGGTTCCTTCATAGGTGATTGTCAGTTTCTTCCATATTTCTAGGTAGAAGCACATATGGATAGTTTCTTAACTTTATCTACACTCACAACACAAAATATCTAGTTTTTAGTTTTACCATTTATCTCATAATTTCTTTTCTCCTCTTCACTTAGTTCCAAGATTGTTTTGTCCATCCTTCACCCTTTTTTTCCTTATGTAAATGTATGGCCCATGTTGAATTACTGGCGATGCATTAAGATCATTTGATTTTGATAAAAAAATTTATCCTTATCTTCCAATACATGTAGTTTATTCCATCGAAGTGACTTGGTATATTGATGGAATGCACCTCATTAGCAAGAGCTTGAAATGCCATTTCAAATAGAATATTTTCTCAAGGTGGTTAAACCTAAAAACATTGACATCGAGCTCTGATAACAATTATTAGTACAAAATGGCAAAGGGGTGAATTGTAAAAATTTAAATTTAACAATTTAAATAAAAATATGTCAATCTTTCAACATCATGGAGATGATAGTGAATTTACAAGTGTCATAAAGAATGAAAGAATATTAAACTAAAAAAGTTATGAGAAAGTAAGAAACTGAACACACTGGATTTATAGTAGTTTATATCACTTTTTGATCCTACACCCGTTACCTAATTTATTTAGCTAGGATTTCCATTATTAATAGCCATACATCTACAAGTCAATCTTGCACAATTAAGTTTAACTTATTAGCTTTCACACCATAGGCAACCCAGAACTAATGCACAGTCACAGATGACTTTCACAGACTTTCATACAAGAACCAATCTGAAACCTGAATACAAGACTCGAGTCAAATTTGATTAGGGGTATAAACCTCAAACTAAAATATTAAGCTTATACTATTTCATAGTTTGTTTCTCTCATCTTACAGTATGATTTTATATTCCACAGGATATCATCCTATACAAATGTAGATCTAAAATATTAATATATCTTTGAATATTATCATAATTTGTTTAAAAATTAACTTTTTAAAAAAACTCTTCAATATCCAATGGCCATAAATTTATAGGGAATTCTCTAGTAATTTTGAGCTACTAGAGGAATCTCCATCATCTCCATGCCGCTGCATACGAACCAAACAATTTGGATTTGTTCAAATTGAGTGAGTGAAACCCACTTATATAACTCTATATGTTCTCTCATTTCTTCTTATTTTTTCTCTCTCGAAATTGACAAAACACTAAGAAAATCTTAAGGATTCGTTTGGTATAATGGAGATCATGGCATTACTGGTGAAAAAGGCAATGGAAAGTTTGTAGTGGCTGTTTAGTGTACAACTTGTACAATAGCAATGGAGAGTACTTACCGATTCATACGATAAGAAAGATTTCCTTTGGGTATGGGGTGGAAATTATGGTTGTCCATGGGAATTACTTGGCCTATTACAAAAGTAACCTTACCTACGATATGCTATTTCTCTCCGGGGCATTTCTGTGTTCATCACTGGTTTTTACATTTAGGTTTTGGTTTCTTTCTACAGTAAATGGTTTCATTACGTGGGTTTTTTTTTTAACACAAATTTTCTATTTTGTAAATTTTTATGTTTATTTATTTTGTTTGTTTTGTGCTTTCTTTTTCTTTTTTCCTTTTCTGGTTTTTTTCATATAATTTACTTGTTGAATTATATATTGTCACAAAAAATATAAAAATTTAATGAGAGGCATATCAGTCTTTTTATTCCATTATAATTCTTATTCTATCACTATTTTTATCATATTAAATAAAATTTTAAACTCTATTTCTGTTTTCATTCTCAATATACTAAACAATTTTATCATCAAAATTTTTCTTTTTATTTTAACTCATTCATATTAACATTCTTACCATACGTAACTTAAAAGAGTGTAGTCTGACAGATCTGATTGTTGAATTATAAGAATGTTTGGGGAAAAACAAAGTCTCAGAAGGACACAGTTGGAAAGGACCTTTCAACGACTTTTTGTCGATTGCATTATAGATGAGACAGAAAATCAATCACAAAACCGGATATTTGCTATGTCAGCACTTCTATTTTAAATTATTGAATAAACATGACTAAATGTAATTATCATGGACTTAAAATGCATATAACACCTATTGTAACAATAAGAATTTAATCTCATCAATCTCTTTATGCGTGAAACTAACGAATTTGGGTTCTTTATCTTTAATAATTAAATGTTAGAAGTAAATTTAGTGAGAAATGTTTAAAACATGGATCTCCCTATATATTTTCTCCTCTCTCGTCTCTCATCTTCTCTCTTTCTTTCATTAAATTAATCTCATATATTTCTTAATTGGATATAAGAGCTCCAACAGCGTGGACTAACAAACCCAGATCGAATGAACAGACTGTTCCTGAATAGTTAGATACTATATCAACGATATAAGGTTGCTTAATCCCTTTGAATTATTCTGCTTTTTATTTGAATAAAAAAACGATACATTTTGACGTGAAACTTATTCTTAGGTGTCTATACTCTACATACCATTTATAATCCAAAAGGATCTATAAACTTTTCTGCTTATGTGAACATGCATTCATATAACACAAGACTGCGAAAGTGTAAAAGTTGAGTAAAATTCTCTGCATGTTTTCAATACGAAATTCTCCAATAAAGACAGTGTGCGAAAGACTTTACGAAATAGTCAATATTGTACTTTTGAAATGCGAAAAAAAATACGTATTATACCTTTTTTCTTATCAATCTAATAAGTAATAACAAGCATATTAAAATTTGCTCCTCGTGCAAATGCTTGTTGAACAAATACCAATTAACAAATTAAACATTTCTATTGTAGCCATTGAAAATTTATGTTCCTTTAGTAAAAAACAAAAAATTAAATTTATAATTGTCCTGCCAATTGTAATGGACAAGTCCTCCAGATTCCATAATGAGTGCTATTGAATTTATCCAGACAACAGTTGATTTGTAACATTCTGACAATCTGCCATACATGCTAGTATACCACGACATAATCTAATTATTTTTAAATATTGCACCTGCAGTTTGCAGTTATATCAGGGGGGAGGGGGTGACATATAAATGAGCCCTTTCTTCAAAAAGCATTTCAACAAATCACAAGACACATTGGCACAACTGTAGAAGTGGAAGAAATTATAAATCTCCCCCTAACACCAGCTTACCTTTACACCTATTCCATGCTATATATATTAGACTGATAAATCTAGCCACATACCTTATTTCCAACAAGTTACAAAGAATATTACAAGCAACTCTTCTCTCTCCTGAGCAAACTAGGCTAACGTGGGTATCCATTGGCAAGAACAGGAATCCTTACCTTGTGCCCTCTGCTGCCCTTCAGTAAAACCTCTCCAAAACTGTAAGCTCCTGTCACAGAGCGAACCGTAAGTGTCACGGAAAACTTGCGAGACGCACCTGGTTTAATAGTCATTGCTGGAGGGTTGACTTCAATGGCAAAAGCTGGTCCCATTCTGCCCGTGATCACATAAGTTTCTTCCTCAGCAACATTTGTGACAGTGCGACTGACAGTTTGAGTTCCCACAAGATGGGAAAGTGTAATTGATGGAGTGTTAAAATTTGATGGGTGGCCCATGCTACTGTTGCATGGTGTATTTGTGTAGTTCTTTATCTCATGAACGTCAATGCCGGGTGTTGTGCACAAGAACCCCAGGTAATCCTCATATCCTACAAAGAATTGACAAAATTAATGTGGTTTCTTCCGTTTCACACCCCCCCCCCCCCCTCTTTCCCAAATTTATTTTTTTCAATGTTGAATTTTATCACAGGAACTCAGTGTTTCAGCAAACAGAAAACAAATGCAGAAATGGGAATGGTCACATCTTAGGGTTATGACATGGTTAAAAAACTATTTTTGACTCCATCTTCTATACCTGTGTCTATATAATTTTTTGACAAACATATTTCAAGTGGCATGATCATGGATTTTTCTGCCATATTTTCCACTTCGCACGTTTTTCTCAATTGCCCAATCTTGTGCCTTGTATCATGAAAGCAAGATGAGAAAAGTGCCAGGGGATATGTAAACCTATTGATTCATAAAATTTTGCAGATCATGTAAAATTCCCAGGCAGGCACTTCCTAGATGGCTTAGGGACCTAATTCCATTATTCAGAATACCTTCTGTTTTAGCTTCAGTGATCCACGAGAAAATGGGTTCATAGAAATTAAGAGTTGTACTTACTCAATCTTGGTTTCAAGAAAATTCATGCTTTCAAGCTAACTAAGCATTTATTGATGTTACTGGACAGAATATGTACTTGAAGTATATGTCCAGATTGGAGTTGTACAAACTTAATTATGGATCAACATGAAACATAATTTTGGTCAAATTGAGTTTGCATAACCGTGATTTATGTTTAAACTAGAGTTTTGCCATTAATGCAATTCATCCATCACAAACAAGATTTTTTTCACTTCTATACAAATGATGACAAAAGTAATTTTAGAGAAAAATCTAATGCCAAACCAAATCATATTGTTTGTAGAGCAAACCTCTATTTTACTATGAAAAGGCTTTTCAGCCTTTAAACGTTAAACCAAACACACTAGTAAAGATGGAAGAAGAAAACAAACCTGCATCAAAGATGAGCCCAGGGTCCAAGGCAGCTCTAGGATTAACATGTCCACTCCCATAATCAAAAGGAGTAGCTGCGACCAGCTTAAAAGCTTCTTTTTCAGAACTCTGCTGTGCTAGAAGAGGCCTTCCAGCTCTGTCTAGAGTGGATGATGTTGTCATCAAAGATGACTTAATGGCAGCAGGGCTCCACTGAGGATGCTTCTGCTTTAAAAGAGCAGCTATCCCAGCAATATGTGGTGCAGCCATGCTAGTTCCAGATATCATCGCAAATCCATCTCCTGCTAAGATTGCCACTTAATAAATTCTTCAATGTAATGTAATCTTTCATTTTTCCCTTTTTCTTCCCTTCTTGCACTCACCCTTAATGTTATGCAATACTTCTACCAATGTTGACAAAGGAGAAAAAGAAAATCCAATAATATTAGGAAAACGTTACACAGATTCCATCATTTATGTTGCGAAAAAAATCCAAGAAATTTTATAAACCTGGTTCAATTTTACCTTGGAACAATAGAGATAACCTCAATCTTGGTTATAGCAGATTAGTTAAACAGCTCATTGGTATACATCATCTTCTTTTCTGCCAGAAGGGTATCTCAAAGTCTGGTTTTTTCTTTTTATGGGCAAATTACAATATACTCCCCAACAGTAAATCCCAAAATTACTTTTTTCAAACATTTAATTGAAAGTTTTCATTCATCAACAATTAAGACAATAAAAGCCAGATCATTACTCACTTACCTACATAATTGGGCTCATCAGTTCCATTTGGAGACCAGGCAGCCCAAATCAAAGAACCAGGAGCTAATATATCTGGTTTGAGTAGGTCTGCCTCTTGGAAGCGGAAGTCCTTTATATTTGGCCCCCGAGAAGAGAATAATGCCACCTGTGGTGCAGATTTATGGAGAATTGGCACCAAACCATCACCTATATTACCAGTACCTCTAAAACTCCTCACACGCCCTGTCCAGTCTCTTGGTGTAGATATATTATAATAATCTATAAGTTCCTGAACAAAAGTGATTTACAAGCACCAAATCGCATGATTAATAGGGCAAGATTGAATTTTATATGCATAAGAAGTTAAAAAAGGATTGAGAACGGGTAGAAAAAGAGAGATAGGAACAATATCAGCTTAATAAGTGGCAGACTCTAAGATAAATGAATGAGATAATATATACGGAAAAATTTAGCAGTTATCATATTAGATCCACCTCCACATAGTCATGCCAGTTGAGATGAGTCAGTTACCTGTGTGTTGCTCACATCAGTGATAAGAATTCCAGGGATGCCAACAGGAACTGGATCAAATTTCGTTCCAGGAGAATCATTTTCCACACAAAGAACAAATCCAACTGCACCAAGGGCCTTAGTTGTTTCGGAGACTTTCTTTATTGATGCAGTACCAACAACAAAGTTGAAAGAATAGCCACAAAGAAGTATATTCCCCTCTACCAATTTCTTGTTTAAGACATCTGGTCTCTGGCAATCCGTGGGACTGTACTTCATAACCGAAGAATCTAGCAGCACATCATTGGCAGCAACCAATGAATATGTTTGGTTTGGATGCGTAGAAGCTGGACCAAGACATTAGATATACTTTAGTGGCATGGTAAAATAGCAGACAATGTGGACTAGCATAAATGTCCTTCTGGCATGTAGAAGAAAACTGAATGAAAAAAGAAAAAGGTTATTCTAGAAGTTAAGTTTTTTATTTTTGGTCTCCTTTCTCTTTTGCTATATTTGGGGGTGGGGTCGAGTTAGCTTCATTATTTAATTCAATGCATAGAGAATAGATTTGACATGAATTGATACTTAATTACAATTATCACCATAACTTCAACAAATATATCCAAGTGACTTTTCATTAATGTTAATATATATCCAAAGAAAAATAGTCAAAAGTTGGAAAACTCACGTGACAACCCAATCCCAGCTAAGATTTTTCCATTTCCAAGAGTCAGATGGTTTTTATATCTACGATCATCAACTGCAGCTGCAACAGATGTTATCCATGGACTATATGAAACCAAGGTCTTAGGAAAAGGACCACCATTTCCAGCAGCCTGTGCAACAAATACACCTGCTTTCACAGCTCCAAGAAGTGTAGCATCAAAAGGGTTTAAATATGTGGTTTTGGTAGTTGCTGGAGGACTATTTGGTCCAACTGAAAGACTGAGTATATCTACCCCATCATACACAGCCTGTTGACAATCAATTTTAATAATTAGAAATTGAGATAAACCCATCAACAGTTACAAAACATGATAAGGTACAACAAATTGACATAATATACTTTATGTTGACTGCTGAGATTGCATTTATCCCTATAAAATTCAGTTTGAACATCTTTCAAGAGATCCATGAAGGTAGTAGGACATAGAGACATTTCACCCAGAGTCAACAAATCAGAACTATATTATATATATATGATTATGAAGAGACTCTTCTAAGAAGTTCCTTTTTGTTTTCCTTTTTATCCATTTCCTTACTCAAAAATCTACCACAATGACGAGGTAAAAAGAAAATTGGCTTGTGATGCATGGTTTTACTACTTTTCAACTAAGCCCCCATGAAAATGCTGGGAAGAATGTTAGTAATGACAGAGAAAAGAAGGACAAGAGAAAGAAAAGCTATTTCACTATTTTATAAGAAAAAAATATGTATATACCTGATCAATTGCAGCAACTACATCTGCAACAAACCCTCCAAACAGTCTATACAGTGCCTTGTACACAGCAATCCTAAACACAAAACATGCCAAGTGTCTAATGCAACAGAGACTATAATTCCCAGTTTTAATTTGAAAAATGAACAATTAGAAGTTATTATTCCTCACCTGGCACGGGGAGCCATTCCACTTGCTTTCCCAAATTCATGGCCGTGCATCCTCACAGGAACTCCATTATTTCCAGCCGCAATAGCAGCGGTGTGACTGCCAGATGTAGATGCAAGGAATACAGATGAAATATTAAAAGCTATCAAATTAGACGATATGGCTTTAAGCATGAGTGCTATTACTTAAACTTCAAATATTAGAAAACATCGAATAAAGAACTACGGAACACATAGTTTCCTCAATACTAGAAAATTCAACAATATCTCATGATTTTGTCCATAAGCTAGAATATCTTTTATTGGGTAATTTGCTCAAGGCTGCAAGGGAACAAAAATATCATTCACAGTTCATTAATGAGAGATAGCATCTTTTGTGAGAGGGAAAAAATTGAATGTCAACCCCATTCCTAATAACACACAAGTCTATGAAAAGAAAAATCAACAGGAATGTATCCAGGCTCTGGAAATGTATACTTGAAAGAGCTTCTTCTTGTCCAGGACACTGAAGAGGCAAGAAAGAAGAGCATGACAAGTGAATACAGCCAATGTGAAGTAAATATTGCACTCAATTTGTTGCAGATCAAATGAAAGATTTCCACCAACCCAGGGCCCCATTAAGAAAGGGGGAAAATAAACTTGTAGAATTTTTTTATCAGCACACTATTATAGACAAACCTCTATATAAAAAATTGTTCAGACAGAAAAGAATCCTCAAAGGTCATTAGGAACAAACCAAGAAATAGAATGTGAGAGTGAAAGTAGCCTTTATATTTATCACACAAACAAATCAAGAGTGTGCTTTTCCTTTCATGTCAATTAAAGGAATAGTTATAAATATGACAAAAAAGGGCAAGGACATCTGAAGGATTCAAAGTGAAGAAGCTAATAAAGAATGAAGCAGGGCCCAACCTTCCATGCCCATCCCCATCAAGAGGAGAAGCAAAATCAATTGATGGATTAAATGCCCCAGCAGCTTTTGCAGCTCGAGCAAAATGTTGTGCTCCAATTATCTTCCCATTGCAGAAGTCCTTCTTCGTATCTGGATCAATTTCACATTTTCCTCGGTATCTTGGAACTGGTCCATATGGCTCAGTATTGTGCGTTGCAAAGCTTGGGTGGTTTGGATAGATCCCTGAGTCCACAAATCCAATCACGATGTCTTCTCCAGCCCGATCAAAGCCACCTCCTGTTGGCCATACCTCGGTTGGAAGCCCCAAAAATTGTGGGGTATGTATTGTAAGTCTCTTTACCTTCCAGTCTCTCTCAACAGATTTTACTCCAGGAGCACGTCTAAGGGTTTCTGCCTACTAATATAAGAGGATGGAGCGAGAAAATTAGAGTGCAAAAATGAATTTAAACAACTCATAATAAAAAATTGAAAATAGAATAGTAAAAAAATGATACAAGACATCACCTGTTCTGGGGAAATATGAACAGCAAATCCATTTATAAGATGGCTATAACTATAGAGTTTCTTGTAGGTCCCACGTTCAAATAGCATGCCAAGAAGCATATCATGTTTGTTCTCAAGGTGACGAGCATAAGAAGTTACCAATTCACTGGAAGAAGTTAAAACTCATATAAAATATGAGCAAAAACACTTATTAATATCCAGTTCTTTGTTCAGGGTACATAAGAGGGTCGCATAACAGCCAAAACACTAGTGTGAGTGTGTGTGTTTATGTATAAAAGGAAAAAACTGTACAAACAGCGTGGGAGTGGGATGGTAATTATTAGATTATTTTTACTTAAGAAGATAAAAGTAATAAAGTATTAGCTGCAGATAAGTTGTTGGAAGCTACCCTATACAAGAAATATGAATATATCTGCTTTTTGTAACAAGAACAACTTTAACGGAGAAATAATTGATAACAATGGGATAATAATTATAACATTGCCTTATTTGTTTCCAAAATTGTCTTCATTCACTACAGCACAAATTTAAGTAGAATTGTTAACAGTCTTTCCTTCTCAAGAATTACTTCGCAGAAAGCCAACCACTAGTTGGTGGTCTAGTGGTGAGGAGTCTGAGTGGTTTAGCAAGTGGACTTAAGTTCAAACCCATAGTCCGCTATGTACCCAAAAAAAAAAAAGGAATTACACTAAACATAGAACAGAAGTAACAAAACAAGTGATTATGAAAACATATTAGTAGTAAAAATTCCTAGCCTCAAAAGGATATTCGCAGGTCAAGAAACAAGTCAGGAAATAGTATAGATTAGTACACATTGCCTCCAAATTTCACCATATGTAATCAAAAAGAAACTTCTAGCTGGCAAGCAGTAGATGCCAGTTGGTCCATAAATTCGTCACTAAGAGCAGAGTTTCCCAACCTTTGGATTGGCTATGTTGATAAAATGGTGGCTAGGATTCGGGCATATGCCTTAGCTCAAATCAACAAGGATGGAAGGGATGCAGTTCCTATTTCTTGAAATTTCAAAAACCAAAGAAAAATAAAAGATAAAAAATTGCAAATACCTTGTGGTATCAATCTTCTCATCAGATTCCGCAGCAGTGGCTTCAAACCCATCAACATCTCCTGTATAACTTATGACAGGTTCACCTTCGATAGTTACTATGTAAATCTCTGCCTTCCCAGCAACCACAAGGGATGATAAAATTATAAAGATGCACCAAAAGTCTGACAACCTCATCTTCACTAATGTCAATTTCAATGTTTCATAAGATCTGTTTAATCATCCAGTCAATGTCAGTCTCAGTCAGTTATGTAAGATGGTAATTCAATTACTAAATTGAAAAAAACAAACTTCAATAGAACTGAGAAATAAATAATTAAAGATAAATTAAACAAATAAAAATGCTTGCTCTTCCCAGAGATTAAAAAGGAAGGCTAGTAACAGCTTTCTTTTTTCTAACCTTGGGTAAAAAAAAACTATAACGGAAGTTTCAAATAAAAAATAAAAAATAAATAAATAACTAATGAGCTTTCATCTGAACCCGAGACGACACTGAGTCACAGACAGTATGAGTAGTAAGTGTAGTAGAAATCAATTTTCTTTTTTCTAGCTTAGAAAAAAGAAATATAAATGTGTATCTTATCAAATTGAAGTAGACCAGCTTGCAGAAATCTCTCATTAAAACAAAAACGTAACAAACACTCACAAAAAAAAAAAAAATGACTTCCAAGGGGATGAAGCACAGTAAAGACATACACATGAATCGTCAGTGAATGCAGCTCTGATAAGCAAAACAGAGGCGTCAGACCGAGAAAGCAAGAGAGTAGTAATTATAAAAATTGGTCGTTCAGTATACAAAAAGAGAGCCAACAGAAGAACTAAATTTGCATTTTTAAAAATTGAAGCAATTACTCAAACAGAAACGCCCACTTTCAGAATTCAGCTCAAGCGATGACATTTACCAATGTCGCACGGATCCGGGCAGTTCCTACTCACATATAGTCCAACAATAGCGCGCGAAGCTGCGAATAAACCCAACATTAATCACAACCCAAAAGAAGAAGAGAAGAAAGCACTTAGCACAAGATCCCAGTGAGAGAGACTACTAGAGTGAGAATGAGAGTGAGTATTAGGGTTTTCTCTCACTGTAGTCGCAGTCTTGAGAAAGAGAGAGACAAGATGGCGACGATGAAGGAGGGAGTCATAGATTTTAGGGAATTAATGGTTTTTTATATCTGATCAAAATTTTTTTTTTCTGGCGAAATTAATTAATGGAATTATTTAACCAGCGACAATCAAATTAATGATATTAGACTTTTATCATCTTTGTAATTTTTAGAAAATTTCTGACGTCTTCGGTTCTGATTTATCTTCTGCGATCGCGAAGAAAATATATTATTATTGTTATTATTAATAAAAAGAAAAGAGTGTCAGGAGACATTGGCGCGCAAGCTGTCGGACGGTTGAGAGGAAAAGACGCTATTGCCCTTACAGTTTGATCTGTGGGGGCGGGTCTCTCTGCGGTTACGCGTATCCGAAATCAAAGGAAAAGGAATCTAATTATTGAAAATTGGATCGCTGGTTCGGGTGGGGCACCCGATTAATTATTTTCGTTATCGCTTTTAATTAACTTAGTGTGCTAATAATTATCCTAATGTCAGGCTAATTTAAACAGCTTTATGACTCATTTTACTCTATTGATTCATGTTGTTTTAAACAATTTAGTTTTTGAGAAATTTATCTCATTACTCTAAAAAAAAATTACCTCATTCGCTTTGTTTTAACTAAATTAGAGTTCTGGCTAAAATTATGTAATATTTTTTTAATAATAATCTTATATTTAAAAAATCACATTTTTTACTTATGATACAATTAATTATTAAATATAGAATATTTTTTTATTAAATGCTTTCATGTATTATAATTAATAAATATGATTATGTAATATTTTTTTTGAAATAAATAAAAACTATTTTATATTTATTAATTAATTATGTTATAATTAAGAAACACAGTATTATTAAAATATAAATTCATTAATCTTTTAAATGACAAGGTTAAATTAATTACAATAATTTATTTTAAGACGATGACAATACATTTTTAATAAGAAAATTAGCTCCATTGAATTTCTTACAAAAAACTGATACGATAAATAATAATAAAAAAAAATTGGAGAATGATTCATAGAACATTTAATTAACCTCGAATTAGGTGAGTTATTATTAGCACCCTATATTAAAATATCTTCCATGTTGGAATCACCGATAGATGATACTGATGAGATTAGATTTTGTGGGTTTGGATGTTGAACAATAAAGTTTGTAATGATTGTGGTACAATAAGTTATAATTACTTTGGGAAAAATAATTATGCCGAGTGAAATTCAAGTTTCTAGGGGGAAAATAGATTTTAGAATTAAAAAACAATTGTTGATCGTATGCATAAAACAAGTTTTGACTTCCATTTTAATTGCCTTTTCAATAATTTAAATAAAAAATTCAAGTATTATTTTATTTCTCTACACTTAAACTTAATTTTATTTTGATCTTTCATAAATTAAAAATTTTAAAATAATTTTAAATTTTTTCTAATTTAGTCTTATTTTTATCATTAATAAATTAAAAATTTTTAAATTATTTTTCACGTTTCAATATCTAATACAAAGTAAAAAATTATTTTAAGTTAGATTTTAAAAATAATAGACAATACGAGATTATCAATTTGTAAATGATTAAATAAAATTAAATTTTAAAATTGAAAATTATTAAAAAAATTTTAATTTATAAATAATTTAAATAGTATTATTTTTCAAGAGGTTTTTAGAAATAAAATTTCAAAGTGAATTATTATTTTCCATTTATTTTTCTAATATTCTAAAGTTTGCTTTTGCTTATTTAATTATTAATTTTAAATTAGTGGAACAACAAAGGAACGGTGGGGTCAAGAGGAGAATCCAAGAGTTTTTTTTTTTTGTTTTTTGGCCTAAGAAGAATCCAAGAGTCAAGCCGAAAGGCTTGTTATATCGTTTATTTGAATTTAATAAAAAAATAATAATTAATATTTCCCTATCACTTAGTTATAACAATAAGCACTTTTCACATACCGAACGCATAGCGTTCATGTTCTTTTAGGATAAGGAAAAAGACGTTACTTCCAAATTTCATTGTCAATAAATCACTATCAACTTAATTTATAAGTATTGTACCATAATGATTTCTTTTATTCATAAATCTCATCCTTGAGTCTTTAAAATCAAATATAAATCAATTAATAACCAAAATTTAATTTTTCGAAAAAATTAGAATTAAACTGGAACAATTCTTTAGTATTTAGAATATATTGTCATTTTTATAATCAATGGTATTCTTAACTATTAAATTACTATATATTATAGAGATATTATTCTTTTATTAATCTATCAAGTTCAACAAATTAAGTAGACTATAACTACTTCAGATATTTTTCTTCATTTTTCTTCTTGGTTGGTTGAGATCTTTTGTGTTATTTCGATAAGACAAATGGTTACTATTTTTTTTTTTTTGTAATTTATATTTTTTATTAATAATTTTGTGCATTGAAATGGACTAATGGAGCTTGTTTTTTTCCTCAAATGGTTGTGTTGCTCACATGTTAGGTGCCCACCATGCTTGTCCTTAAGCTTATACAGACATGTGATTCTTAAGCTTATGGAAGTTCGGAAAAGAAACTGTTGTAAGATATTTTTATTTTTTATTTTAATTTTTTAAATATAGATAAATAAACTCATACAAAATTAGGATGAATTAAATTGTATTTATAATTTTACGATGAATTTTTAATCATTCAATTGCACGAAAAACCTAACATATGGAATATAAATAAATCTTCTAAAAATATTTTGTTTTTCAGCAGTTGCTCTTCAGAATATTTTTTGAAAAATGATGCAGCTATAGTAAGAAATTTTAAGAAATAAAATGAGAGAAGGAACTCAAATATTCCATATAGATATTGATCATCAGTGAACTTACAAGAATTTTAGCATGATATAATAAAAGAAATCAAATTTTTCATATTTTAAGAGTTTTCGTAGTTCAATTCAATGCTTTTAATAATTTTTTGTTGACAAAATTTTGCCTAATCAATTAGGTTAACAAAGAAGGATTACATTTTCACTGGTGTTCTATCCTTTTTAAATGCATTTTAAAAAGATCCAGTTGTTGTTAGAAATTGTACTTTTAAAATCATCTAGGTGAAATTTAAACTCAAATATAATACGAATGACACCTATGATTATAATAAAAAATTATTACTATTGGTACGTATAGAATAGGTATGTATCATTTAATCATCGTTTTCTAAGTTTGAATCTATAGTGAGATGTGAATAAAAAATATTTGTGTAAAAGATTTTTCATAATTTGGATTGGACTATAGGTCGAGCGATTAATATCTAGAGTAACTAAAATATTAATAATAAAAAAATTATTATTTGGTGTATAATTCTTTTTTAAAAATATCACTTTTTAGGAAAATAGGTCAATTATATAATTTTATTTGTAAGTATTGTTGAAATTATACCGACTTTTTTTTCTTAAACTATGTACGACATTTTCTTAAAACACAAAAATTACATCAGTTTCATTTTAAAATTTGTAATTAAAGTACCTTTGATTAATATAAATACATAGCTTTAATAAAAATTTAAAATATTTTCTTACTTTATTTTCATGAAAGATATTTTAATTTAAAAAATTTTAAATTTAACTCAAATATATCTTTTAAAATTAAAATTATTTATAATTTTAACAAAATTCAAGAAAAGTTTGCATAATTTATTTTTAAAAAATCCGTATGACATAACTTTAAAAAATTATATTAGGAGGAGAGAGAAATGAAAACTATAAATAGTAGATCAAGGTTTTATTTTCTCTCTCTCTCCTTATATCATTATCTCTCTAATTAAGTACATATTAAATATACCCAAACTAAATACAAATAATTGTTTTAGAAGTAGAATGGATCCCTAGAGTAATGCAGGAGATTGATAAAGAGGAGGGGAGAAAAATTAAAACTAAGAATAATAGAATAGAACTATTTTTTCTCTCTTCTTATGTCTTTTACCTTTTTAAATGCATATAGATACACCAAAACTGAATATTGAACATCTAAAATAATTTTAGAATATCTAGACATAGCTTAGAGGGTCTAAATAAATAAAAAATTTATATACACTTCTTTATATCTTTGGTATATTGTTGTCTAATCAAAATATGATAGATATTTAGTTTTCAAATTATATTACAATATGTGTATAATTATTGTAGATAACTATATTATTTTTAAATTAAATTATATATTAATAATAATTAATCATGCACTTATTATATTTTAAGTAAAAATAATATAACAAATATATAAAAATCTACATACAAATCTATTATCTATTATATAATTAAAGTAAGCTTTCTTTAAAGAGAAATATTTGTTGATTGACGATAAGCCTTTATTGATTGAACCCTCAACTCTTTGTACGATGACTTTATATTTTGGTATATATATTGAGAATTTTTTGTAGTCAAAGAAAAAAAATTATGAATTAATTAATCAATGAAGTAATTAATTGTCTCTTAAATTGTAAATTTTTTTGAAATTAACAAGAAAATTAATTAATTTTTCATTCTCAATGAGAAAAATAATGAAGTAACTAATTACTTAGTTAATTAACTGGCTCTTAAATCATGAATTCTTCAAAGTTTGAAACTTTTTTGAGTAAACAAGAAAATTAATGAATTAATTAACTGCTTCTTAAAACAAAATTTTTTTGAAGTTTGAATAGTTTTTAAAGTCAACGAAAAAAATAAATTAAGTAATTAACTATCTTTTAAACTTTATAACAAGAGACTATAAATATAACGTATCATGATTTAAAATTAAAGTAAAAAATAATAATATATGAGTAAATAATTTATTTAACGGTTTAGATTGCTTAAAGTCAAAAGCAATATCAAATATAATTCTATTGGTTTATGATATTTTAGAATTCTTCAAAAAGAGCAATAATAAAAGCTATTTCATATGTTAAAGAAGGCTTTTATGATGGTACAATTTCAATAAACCCAATAATTTAAAATATATTAACATATAATAATACAAATTAATTTTCTCTAAGGCCGGTGCATTAACTAGTACAAGTAAATTAAACTTCTTTTAACGTGAGAGTTCTATTTGAATGAAAAAAAGTTTTGGTTGATCAAACATTCAGTTTTTTATGGAATGACTCTTTAACTGCCTTTAATATAATTATTTTATTGATTTTAGTGTTATATTTAACCACTGTTCTTTTTATGTTAAGTTTAATCTTTTAATAAATAACCAGATTATTTAGTTTATCTACATTATAATTTCTTGGAACTTCGAATGCTTTTGTGCATGTATGTTCAATCTTTAGTTTGAGTACTTTAATAGAAGTTCAATGAATATATACTTGTGTTTTTAGTGAGATGCACTTCAATGTTAAACAATCACTTAATTCTTTATTGATAATTGATTAGAGTAAAACGATTAGTTATAATAAAGTCATATTGTAACAATACATGATAAATAAATTAAATTGATCTCCTTATACAAAGAGTACATATCTATATCATGTTAATTAGAGAAAATGCAAGTGGTTAGTTTTTTTTTTTCCTTTAATGCCATGATGCATATGAAGTACAATTTTTAAATTATCTAAAATATTATAGGAAAAAAGATATCTCATAAAGCATGAACTTAAATAAAATTAATTTAAAAATTAACAAAAGATAAAGATAATAAATTAAAAAAATTAAAAATGAGATTCTATAATGATTAGAATAAGATTAATAATTTACTTTCTAAAAAAAATTTATTGGTAATTTTTCCTAAACATAAATTATATGTTTTACAATTAGATAATTAATAGAACAATAGTTTTACAATTCAACATCAATTATTATTTTAGCCATAAGTTTTAATACAAGAATCATGATTTTGATGATAATAATATGAGAATTAAGTTCATGCATTATATAATTGCAATTTAAATTTATAGGTAGTTTAAAAATTTTTGGTATTTACAATTAATATAGTATATGCATTAAATATAATTTGAGAATTAAATTTAACCTCTTTCATTTCTCTTAATTCTATTGGTGCAAAGGGAAAAAAATCTCTTCATGAACAAAATGTACTCAAGTCTAGAGATATATGTACAGGGCATCACGTCTCAAGATACTAATGATGAAGATGTGTTGAAAGTTTGAATGGTGATTCTCTTAAAAAAAAATATATAACATTAATATAAGATATACGCCAATAAATCCAAAATAGACTACTACAATTATTATTATATATATAATTATTTAATATTATTGTCATTACTTATGAATTCACATTTTTTAATATAATATGTCTTATTATAGTCTCAACTGTTAATATTATCAATAATTAAATAATAAATTTAATAAATTAATTTACAAATCATATAATAAAATCAATATACGTCAAATTATAACAAATTACTAAATTTAATTCTTTTCATATTCTCTAATTTAAAATTATAATACATTAAATCATAATATATGAATCAATTCAATTTTTAACTTATACATTTATACATTATTTTTTAATTATATACAAACATATAGCAAATTACATTAATTTTCTTAAAGGTCCACACTACGCAGGCAAATCAATTAGTCTAACCTTAAATAAAACTCTGGAGTCTGGACACTGGGTGATATCGTATTAAGTTGTGAAGTGTGAAGACGTTTGAAAGTAAGAACTGCTTACTAACTAATATCACGCGCATTGTTTGTACGTGATGGAATAGCTAGCATGCTTTGTAAAGCCACATCTGCATCAGCCCTCAACCATAACTCTTCTCATCAACCTTCCTTCCTTAACCAAAAGTAATCCAACATTCCAACCAACGCATTGCTCTGAATTTTATCATTCTTGTGTCCACCAATTAATAATATAATTAGAAATTATCCATGATTATATTGCCGGTTTTAAAATTTTCAATTCTCTTTTTACAAAATTATTTCTTAGATTTAATACATTTTATGTCAAATAAATCTTAAGCTTGTCATATGGATAAGGGATAATTGGTTGTTATCACACAATGACAAGTAGGTAGAAGGGCACCTGCGGGAGCTTATTGACTCCATAATTTTTGATAGAGAGAGAGAAATATATTTGCTACATTTGAATTTTGCAGATAAATTTAAAAGGATATTATATATAATATGCATAGGGGTGTTCAAATTCCACCTATATCTATTACGGGTGATTATAGGTTAGGCTGGGTTGAGTTTTTGTAAGACCTAGAATTCTTTTTTATCTTGGTTTGGCCTGATAAGTAATTGGAATAAATAAAGTTATATCGAGTTCAGATTGTGTTAATATATAATTTTTTAAAATTTTATTTTATAAAAAGTTTTATTAATAAAAACAAACTTTTTATGCAAAAAGAAAAATTAAGATTTGAACTAAATAAAAATGGTATTAAAAATTAAAATTTAGAATAAAAATTTATTAAAATTTAAAAAGAATTAATATTTTAAAAAATTTTAAAATAAAAGTTATTATGAATAAAATAAAATAAAATTTGAAAAGATAAAATATAATATCGAGTCAGGTCTTGTATGACATTGTGAATCGACTCAACCTAGTTATGCAACTTGGCTTGACCCAATTAAAATTACAAATTTTTTATTTTAATTTAATCTAACCCAATATAACTGAATTTGACTGGAGTGGCCGGGTCAATTAGACTTATAAACATCCATAATTTCTATCAAACAAAGTTTGAGATTCAAATTTGACAGAAGATAAAATCCTTAATCTGGTTATTGGAATTCATAGAAAATGATGTCATTTTAAATATGTAAATATACATAATTTCTTATTAATAATTTTCATCTCATCACATACTAGACCCATCAACTAAAAAATATTAGGCCTACCCTAAATCAGAACATTCCAGAATTCAATAAGCCGAACACCTAACTCCCACTTCTATCAAATATAGTAAAAATATTATATACATGTGAGTAGGAAATCTAATATTTGAATTAATTAAAGACATTTTGTAATTTATTCGCACTCTCTCAATTAAATAATACTTGATGAATTTATTTCTTTCTATATCAAAAAGAGAGGAAGAAAGAAGAGTAACTAGAATAGGAACTGAACTTTATTTATATATACCAGATATAGCCACAATATAATATTTCTATCTTTGAATCAAAGACCTTTAGTCATTTATTTAGAAAAAGGAATTTTTTTTTTCCTTTTGCCACAATTAAAGTATATCTAATGAGTTTAACTTCTTTTGATATCAAAAAGAGATGAAGAAAGAAAAGTGATTACAAAAAGGAAAATTTTTCTTCAACTTTCTATATTGTCAGCTGATAAAGTAAACAAAGGAGAATCATTATGGTTTATTATAGTCAAAGTGCCATGATTAATAAAATTGGGTGCAAGATTGGAAACTGTAATGGGCATCATTGTAATTGAAATATTGGCTGACTTTTTTTTTCTCCCATACACCCTTTTACCCATGAGTTTGAAAATTCTTTACAATTAGGCCAGATATGTAAGTATGCAGTTAGAAGAAATTATATATTGGATTCATATTCTCTCTCATTGAATCTATTTCTTCTTTTTTTCTTAATATATCTTATAATTGCATGTGATATAATTCTCACTCAAACTATAAGAAAGTTAGATATGTGTGTATAATTTGAATTCCCTGGGGGTAATTACGGTATATTTTACACTAATTAATTAATATGAACAATGGAATGCAAACGTTAATGAATTCTGTCCGTTAGATTAAGAATTTTAATTTTTCTCGATTTTAGTTTATAAGAGTTATCAATTTTAATTAGTAACTTAAATTTTAAAACAAGTTATTAAATTTTTTGCAGTAACCAATATAAACCATTAGATCTTATTAGAGAAACCGTTATTGTAGGAGATTCGTGTCAATGTGTGTAAAGGCGCAAAAATTCTCTACATAAATGTACGGGATAAATTTAGAATAAGATAGAGAAAAAAAAGAAAAAAATATTTATAAATTTTTTTTCAATTTCCTTTTTACCCCTCTCTTTAAATAAATATATGATAAATGCAATAAAACTAAATGGGGAAGATGTGAACTGGTGTGGAGAGGCTATGGCACATTATTGATGGTTTTTGTTGAAAAGGACATTGATGCATTCATTTATCAGTTATAAATTAAGTGGAGACAAAAGCAATTGTCAATATGACAAAAGGCTCCACACTTTTTTCTGCCAATTAAGGACACATAATCGCTCTAAACAATTCCACCTTTTGGATCATTTTAATTGCTTTTCTTTATGAATAATGATATTCACATACTAAAAAAATTTATAAAAAAATCATAGCAAAAAAAAAAAGAGAATTATATCAAAACAATAAGTAATATATTGATATTAATAATTCAATCTTTGAATTATCAAATTAATACAACTTGAATCACAAAAAAATTAATGTCTTCGCTAGTTAGTTATCATAATTTCAATGGAATATACTTATAGTTACTCTATCTGATTATACTTTTACAGTCTTATTGATTACCAATAACATGGACTCAGTCAAAAATGCAAAAAGGATGCTCAATTTTTTAGTGTTTTTCTTACTTTATCTTAATATATAAAAAATAAAAAGAGGCTTTGGTCAATTTTGGAGCCTTTGAAATTGATGCCTTATTTTTTTTTTTTTGTTTATTTTTTTAATTAGGCCTACATGCTTAGGGAGTTGAAAGAGATCCGCACAGGAGAGGTGGGCTCTGAATTTCAGTATTCTAAATGAGAGAATCACGGGGAAAGTAAAAACCAAAAAAGTAAGGACTTTATATGGGTGTCTATTATTTCGTTTTGTCCTCAGTCGCCACTTTTTCAACACACTGACTACCTATCAAATCATAATTGAAATTAACATCCGAATAAGGCCAAAAAAGAGGTTTAAATAACCTTTTTCATTTATTATTGTAATTGAGCGTAAAATTCTACTTCTGGTTAATTTTTTATATAAATAATGTGATGTTAAAACAAAATTACAATGACTACAAAAAATCACTTTTAGCTTTGAGTTTGGTTTTTAAAATAATTAAGATTGAAAAAAAAATAAAAAAGAAAAAGAATTGAAAAAAATAGAATGAAATTTTGTAACCTACATGTATAAATGTTGTTTGGTTGTGGGAATTAAGTTGAGAGAGTGAGAATTCTAACCTCATTTTTATGTTTGGTTTGCAAATTAAATAACGATTCCTTCTCCTTAAAGCATCATGATTCCCACATGTAGGGCAAAACCTAATCCTTTCGCAAGTTGAAGGAATCAATAGGGTTCTTAGGAATGCAAAGAATTTTGACAAATTAACCCCTGCAACTCCATCACCTGAACTTTTCATCCTTTGTCACTAACCATAGGAGTCGTAGTTGAGGAAAAGAGTAAAAATGAAGATGAAAGGAATAGTGGGAGTCGAGGAGGAGGAGGAGTTGTAGGCACCTCTATTGGTGGCAATGGAGTTGATGAATATGGACAAATTAACCCTTATCTTAGTGGCTTTGGCAACAAACACTGTGGGCTAAGGCTTTTCTGATATCATCTGTGGTGCTTTAGAGGAATGTGTGGAAGATCCATCCATCATGCTTCATAATAAGAGAAAGAAATAAGAGAGAGTGTGTGTGGAAGATAGCGGTATGACAATAATTGACTTATTTGTTAAAAAGGTATAGGCAAATTTGGTGACTACTTTTTGACAAAGAAGAAATAATGGTAAAAATTTTGTTACTACTTTTTGACAAAAATAAAGTTAGATGAAAATTGGTTTCCACCTTTGATAAAGTGGAAGAAAAAGTTTATAACTTTTACAAAGTGGAAGATAAGTTTGGCACCTTTTGACAAATTAGAAGACAAAGTTAGCGCATTTTGACAATGGAAAATAAAATTAGCAACTTTTGACAAAGTGGAAGATAAGGTCGTTAAAATTTTTAAAGAAGATGCCTATAAATATAACCTTTTTCCTTTGGGGTTTGGTATTGGAGTGTGAAGAGTTTTAAGAATAGTGATATCTCTTTTGTTGAGAGAGTGAGTAGGAGTTCCTCTATTTGAGAGGGAGAGAGAGAGAATTGTATGTTTTTCTTATTTTTGAGAGAAAGAGTTTGATTGTTCTCTTATTACTTTCAAAGAAATGTTGTACAATCTCTTAAGTTAGTGAAAGTCTTTCCCATTCTTATATGTGGTTTTTCCCTTATACTAAAGAGTTTTTCACATATGTATCTTGTGTCAATTCTTTTTATCTCATTCTTTAATACTGTTGTTTAGTGCTGCGATTCCTAACAGTGGTATCAGAGTCTGGTTGTTGGCATTATCTTCTTAACATTATGGCAACAAGATTTAAGATTGAGAAGTTCAATTGGAGTATTTTCTCTTTATGGAAATTGAAGATGATGACAATAGTGAGGAAGGACAATTAAATTGCAAGAATTGGTAAGAAACCAGATACGATCAAAGATAACATGTGGAAGGAGATGGACGACAATGCTATTGCTAACTTGCATCTAGCATTGACTGATTCAGTCTTGTCAAGTGTCGTAAGAAAACAAGCAGGAAAAGAAATCTATGACACACTAACCAAATTGTATGAACTCAAGTCAATCCTCAACAAATATTTGAAGAGAAAATTATACACTCTTCATATGTTTGAGTTCACTACAATAACTGAGCAGATCAACAATTTGAATACTTTATTCTCCTAACTTTCATTGTTAAACTATAGCATTGTAGAAAATGAACGTGCAGAGCTCCTACTTCATAGTCTACCATATTCATATGATTAACTCATCATTAACTTAACAAATTGCTCTCCTGCGGATAATTTTGTTTTCAATGATGTTGCAGTTGCTATTCTAGAAGAGGAATCTAGGCACAAAAATAAAGAAGACAAGTTAACAAATTCTAAACAAGTAGAGTCATTATCAATGGTGAGAGGAACATCAAAGGAACATGACTCTAGTGGGAGTCAAAACCAAAGAAGATCAAAGTCACGAAGCAAAAAAAAAATATTAAGTGTTATCTTTGCGAGGAAAAAAGGGCATATAAAGAAAGACTGCTGGTACAACAAGAAAAATGGAGAGAAGGTTCTAGGAACAACTTATCAAGGATGTGTTGCTGATACCTTTGATGATGATAGAATCTTATGTGTTGAAGCAGCAGTCAATTCAACAAGAGATCCATTCTCTGAAACTTGGTTAATGGATTCATGAGCTATATGACACATGACATCCCGACGTGATTGGTTTCATTCATACAAGCTTATCTTTTATCTTTAATAGATATCTGTACATGGGAAAACAATCATGCTTTGAAGATTGTTGGCATTAGGACCATCAAGATAAAGATGCATGATGGCATGATTTGTACTATCAAATAGGTACGGCATGTAAATGGTCTAAAGAAAAATTTATTGTCTATTAGGCAATTTGATGACTTTGGACTCAAAACTCAAATTGAAAATGGGGTTATGAAAGTCACCAAAGGAGCACTCGTGGTCATAAAGGCAAGAAAGAGCACTTCAAAATTATTTATGCTTCAAGGAGACATGTTGAAACAAGGAGAAGCATTTGTTTCTTCTACTTGCCAAGAAAAATTAGTAAAAATGTGGCATTGTAGACTAGGCCACATGTTAGAACAAGGAAAAAAGATTCTTACAAAACATGATCTCTTACCTGGGCTAAAAAAATGTAAGTTTACCATTCTATGTAAATTGTGTTGAAAGTAACATCTTTAGGAGGTGCAAAATATTTTGTGTCCTTCATTAATGATTACTCTAGAAAAGTATAGGTATACCCAATTAAGAAGAACTCTAATGTGTTTCCAATATTTAAGGAATTCAAACCGCAAGTGGAACTTGAATTTGGAAAAAGATTAAATGCTTGAGCATAGACAATGGAAGAGGGTACATAGATGGTGACTTCTTGGCATTATTTAAATAGGAAGGTATTTAGAGGCAGTTCACAGTTGCTAATATGCCTCAACAAAATGGTGTGGCAGAGAGAATGAATAGAACTCTCTTAAAAAGAACAAAAACTATGTTATGAACTGTAAAAATTAAAAAAGTCTTTTCAGGGAGAGGCAGTTAAAACTGCTAGCTTTGTGATAAATCGATCACTGTCAAGAGCTATTAGTTTGAAGTCTCCAATAGAGATGTGGAGTGGTAAGCTAGTTGATTATTCATCCTTACATGTGTTTGGATGTTTGGCATATGTAATGTACAAACCTAAAAAAATATCAAAATTAGATATGAAATCTAGGAAATATATATTCCTTAGTTATAATGAAAGTGTAAAGTGGTATTGCCTATAGGATCTCACTGCCCATAAGGTTGTAGTCACCAGAGATGTCATATTTGCAAAACACAAGCTGCAAAATAAAGAAAAAGATAGTGACACTACAAAAGACACTATTACCATTCAAATTGGAGATAATAATTCTTCTAAAGTGGAACTAATGCGTGATGAACAATAACCAAATTAGGCTAGCATGGAAGTCCGACGGTCAATCTGTCAATGAAGTACACCATTATGGCATTTAGATTATGTTATGGCAAGCCACGATCATCAACATTTCAAAAGGTTATAACAAGTCCATATGCTTCCTTGTGGATAAAAGCAATGCAAGAAGAGATGGAAGCCTTGCATAAAAATAAAACATGGGAACTCATTCCACTGCCGCAAGGAAGAAAAGCCATTGGGAACATATGGGTTTATAGCATCAAATATGATGGAAATGACAAAGCATAAAGATATCGTGTGAGACTAACAGTGAAAGGATACGCTTAGAAAGAAGGGATTGACTTCAATGAGGTATTTTCTTCGGTTGTTAGACTTACGACTATAAGAGTGGTCCTAGCTATATGTGTTGCATTTGATTTGCATTTAGAGCAATTAAATGTGAAAACAACTTTTCTGCATAAAGAACTTGTAGAAGAGATATATATGCTCCAACCAGAAGGGTTTGAAGAAAAAAAGAAAGAAAACTTTGTTTGTAAGTTAACCAAATCTCTCTACCGTTTAAAGCAAGCACCAAAGTGTTGGTACAAGAGATTTGATTCCTTCATTATCAGTTATGGGTATAATAAACTGAGTTCAGACCATTGTGCATAGCATAATAGGTTTGATGAAAGTGATTTTATCATTTGGCTATTATATATGGATGGCATGTTAGTAATAGGCTCCAACAAAAATCAAGTCAAAGAACTGAAGAGACAATTGGCTAGGGAATTCGATATGACGGATTTGGGACTAGCAAACAAGATTTTAAGGATGCAAATTCACTGGGACAGAAAAAATAGGAAAATTTGACTTTCATAAAAGAATTATCTAAACAAAGTTTTGAGACGCTTCAACATGCAAAGCTATAAGCTAATTTCTTCCATACTTCCTGTCAATTACAAATTATCCTCAAGTATGAGTCTTAGCAGTGAAATAGAGAGGATAAAAATGTCTCGAGTATTGTATGCATCAAAAGTGGGGAGCCTTACGTATGTCATGATCTGTATAAGGCCAGATGTGGCTTAGGTAATAGGCACTAATAGCAGATTTATGGCAAATTTTGGTAGAGAGCATTGGAATCCAATTAAAAGGACCCTTAGATTCATTAAAAGGACCTTGAATGCTGCATTGTGTTATGGAGGATCTAAATTTACTGTTAAAGGCTATGTTGATTTTGATTTTACTAGTGATATTGATAAAAGAAAATCTATCACAGGTTATGTGTTCACATTTACAAGAACAGCTGTAAGTTGGTTATCCAAATTGCAAACTGTTATGGTCTTGTCTACTATATAAGCAGAGTATATGGCACCTACATAAGTATACAAGGAAGCAATTTGGATACAAAGGTTATTAGATGAGCTTGGGCACAAGCAGCTTAAAATTCTTGTATACTGCGATAATCAAAATGCTTTGCACCTTACAAGAAATCTAGTCTTTCATTCAAAAATAAAACACATAGGAGTTCAATATTACTTTGTAAGGAAAGTGGTAAAAGAAGGAATAGTAGATATGCTTAAGATTGCAACTAAAGTTAACGTAACAGATGCATTGACAATATCAATGAACACTGATAAGTTCATATGGTGTAGATCCTCTATTGGCCTAATAGAGACATGAGCAACCAGAGATGGCAAGAAGGGAAAAGAATTTGAACCCACCAAATTTGACTTTAAGTGGGAGATTGTAAAAAATGTAAAGACAAATTTAGTGACTACTTTTTGACAATGAAGAAATAATGGTAGAAATTTTGTTACCACTTTTTGACAAAAATAAAGTTAGTTGAAAATTGGTTGCCACTTTTGACAAAGTGGAACAAAAAGTTAGTAACTTTTGACAAAGTGGAAGATAAGGTTATCACATTTTGACAAAATGGAAGATAAAGTTGGCACCTTTTGACAACATGAAAAATAATTTGGCAACTTGTGACAAAGTGGATGATAAGGTTGGCACCTTTTGATAAAGTGGAAGATAAAGTTGTCACTTTTTGACAAAGTAAAAGATAAGGTTGTTAAAATTTTTTTAATAGGATTCCTATAAATATAGCCTTTTCCTTTGGGGTTTGGCATTGAAGTATGAAGAGTCGTAAGAGTAGTGATATCTCATTTGTTGAAAGAGTGAGTAGGAGTTCCTCCACTTGAGAGAGAGAGAGAGAATTGTATGCTTTTATTATTTTTGAGAAAGAAAGTTTGATTATTCTTTCATCACTTTTAAAGAAAGGTTGTACAATCTCTTAAGTTAGTGAATGTCTTTTCCATTTATGTCCGTGGTATTTCCCTTATACTAAAGGATTTTCCATATATGTATCTTGTGTCAATTATTCTTATCTCATTCTTTAATATTGTTGTTTAGTGTCACAATTCCTAACATTATCCATTTCAAAGAATGTTTTCCATTAGTACAAATAGAAGAAGACATTCCCATTCCCATATACATGAAAATAGAGATTTCTTAAAGAATGCGATCACCATGACACATCTCATACCAAACACAAGAATGGATGTAATTTTCATTCCCTTTCCTTTATTCCAATCCTAGCTACAAGAGACATTTATTTGATTAGTTAAGGGTATCAAAATTAGAATTTTACAATTTTTCTATGCTAAGCCTTGAATTTTAGTATTCACTTGTAAATTCACTTGGTAGTCCACTCTCTCTGAAGTGATTGAAGTCTCACTGAAAATATATTAGTATGAATATGATTGATAAAACATAATAAACATGTCTCATGTATAATTTCAGTTGAAGTACACGAACATAGAGATCTTATTTATCAATCCTTTCTTTATAACACAAGCCCAACATAACAAAAGAATGTTAAAAGTACATTTAATTCTTCACTTTTTATTTTTGGACACAAAGTATTTAAGATGTAGGGACAATGATAAATGCAAAAGGAAGACTTTGAAGGCTTAAAAATAAACTTGCCTGAGCTCAATCCCATTGTTTGGATCAGGTGCATTAAATTTTGGGCCTAGCCATGAAATTCCTAACATCTAATTTTATAAATAACTTTAAGTCTTTGGTTGAAAATTCTTATATTAGTAGGGAAAAAATAAAAAAAAACTTAGTTACCACACTAGAAGATCTAATTTTCATACTATTTTTATTTGTTTTAAAACATTAAAAGATTCATTATAATTCAATTAAAAAAATTTAATAAATTGGCATGCACTTAGTGCATGTCAACTCACTAATATTATTTAAGAATATATTTAGACTAAGCAAAATGGAAGAAAAAGCAAAAGACATGGAAGAAATTTAGACTTTTCTTTTTTTTAAGTTTTGAACTATATCAATTTTTTTTATTATTTTCCTCAATTAAAACACACTATAAAGGAAATCAAGCTAATTCGTAATGGAATTTAAGGACCTCTTCAATGCCAATGGGACATGAATATGGATTTGGTGCTGTAACAGTATTTATGTTGTGCCATTTAAAGCGTTGGATTTATAAAAGACCGCACACAGTCATTATAATTTATTCACATCTAATGGTACCAAAGGCATAGCATCTATGCAATACAGTATTGGATCCCATCCCAATGGGACATGGCCACCTGGCCAAGAAATTATAAAAGCTTAATAAAATAAAAGATGAAATATAAAATTTTAGATAGAAATTTTATAGAGTAAACTAATTATAAACAAACATACAAACTAACTAGGGTGGTACAAAAACTCATTAACCCGGTGAACTTGGGTCCACCCAACCAAATCGGACCAAGCCAGGTTGGATCAAAAGCAGAGACCAAGTCAGCTCATGAAATTGCTGAAGGAGGAAGAACTCTAGGCCGAGGTGATGGGAAAGTCTTTTTATTTCAAATGTAATGTATTCAAGAATAAAGTGAATCTCTCAAACCATATCAAAACACAATACTTATGACCAAAAAGAATTTTGCAAGATTTTGTTTTTGGGGTTAGTAAGAAAGATGAGATAATGATTCCACAAACTTGAAATATTTGGACTTTGAGAAATTCAAGTTGCAAATTGATAATCATTTTCATGGTAAAATAAATTTGTGTGATTTTAATTGAGCGCACCTTGATTTCTCCCTTTTCATTATATTAAATAGAAAGCATAGCCAAATCTTTGGCGTTAAAGATATGAAAAGAGTTCAATTATGTATTTCTTATTTATTTGATAGTTACAGTATATTATCAAATATTATTGGTTCAAACTTCAATGAGATCAAGGAATATAATTGACAATCAAAGAGGTTAATTGGTTCATTTTATGATAGAATATCTTGTAATTACGGGTTGATTTTTGAATATCTTATAATTTGCGTTGCCAATAGTTTATTATTTAAAAATTAAGCAATAATAATTAACTTTTAGGAGAATTTCTTCTTCTTTTTTTTGAGGTGAAAATCAAAATCTTTTTTGACCAATATCTCAAATTTAACATCATTACTCCATCCACTAACTAATGAAATTTTAAAACAAGATACATGTAATACAATATCTTAAATTTCTCAAATCCCTCTCTTTTGTTCATAAGAATGACTTTAAATTAGGGAAATTAGGGCTTTATGTTAAACATTCCAAAAAATTAACATAAAAGCATTTAAATATATTGGCTTTATTTTAGTAATAAAAATTCATGATAGTTACCTCTCCTTCTCTTTTCCTTTTTTGTTCCAATTCTTTTTTATTCTCTTCTTTAATTACTCCCTTCCATATTAACTCAGTAGATTCACAAATATATACACTCTTCTGCGTTTCTACCCTAACTTTTTTCATATTTCTCACAATCCTTGTAATATTTTTTTGATGATGATTTTATATATATTTCTAAAAATGTTCTATTAACAGTTTATAAAAAATTAATTCCATTTTGATATAATTAATAAGCATGATAACAATAATAATTCTTCCCAGACAAATCACTAAATGAATAAGGCCACCAATAACGAATTACTACATAGCAACTGTCACTTTATTTTCTTTCTAAAGTATGATACGTACATATTAATATGATAATGCATGGGATATTTGTTTTTTTCTCTATCACGTTAAGACTCACCCCCATATATATAAATGATAATGTTCTTACAAGAAGGTCACATAGCAACCAAACCTTTTTTTTTTTTTCCCCTAATTAATCACCCTTTACAATGAAATTGATACGGTTTGATCCTCTTGCAGAAGTCAAATATTAAATCAATTGAATATTCGCATTCCTTAGTTTGGACTAATTATTTTAGGTATGTGAATCAAATAACTCTTAATACATAAATTATTATTAAATTTTGTTAAAAAATTGTAAAAAATTTTCTATATATAATAAGAACTTCCCATTGTTGTGCCACTCCACTCAAAGCCTTTATTATTTCTCTCTCGTTATTCACCAAACTCTTTTTCTTCTTCACCGTTACCATGTGGCAACTTCTCTTAGTTTCGGCTGCAGTGGGATCCATTGGTTTGGTTACTAACCATTTTCTCAGCCAAACCAAGCAATGCAAAGGTAAGATTATTGTTTTCTTGGTTCTATTTGACTCCATAGAAATGTGATTGCTTTATTCATATGTTCATAATTTCAAGTTCTTTTTTTTTTTTTTCTAGAATTTAAAGCAATTAAAAATAATATGAAAGCAATTGTTGACATTGCAGGAAAGTCCCATATCAAGAACGAATTATGAAGTATATAGTATAATATTCGTACACAGCTTTTGCATCTAAATGATGATAAGAGCATGTACTGAAGTGAAGGATATAATTCCCAAGTGCAATCAATTTCTTTACTAAAAGTAGAGCACTTTTATGAAATTCTGTAACATTTTATATATCTCATGAGTATATCAAATATTAATCTTCTCAGACTTTTTCTTTATTCTAGAGTATACTGTACATTTCTGCAAAGCATCTTTGACAATTTTGAAATAATTATATGCATGGCTACAAATTTTTCTCTCCCTGCACATTTTGTATTATTTTATTTAAATTATTGGTTTTCTTTATACATCTTCCTTTTTTGATATTTATGTTAACTCTTCCTTTGTGCTATTCCAATAATAGCTGAAAAGAATGACGAAATTTATTTATTTTTTAACAATTTTCAAATGCGTCAAGCAATTAACTTGATTATTAACACACTGAACAACTTACTAATGTTCAAATGAAAACAATTAAGTTTATGTCTTATTATCAAGGGAACTTAATTGACATCCTAAGCAAGCAATCAACGAAATATAAGGTTGCCAAAATTAGCATGTTTTCAGACTCCAAGGATATTGCTTGAATTTTGACATGGACAATGATCTCGGGCCTTAACTTTCTATTATTCCTTTGACTATATAAAGACTAAACCCTCTTTTTATTATCAAATTATTTTTTTTTTAAGATGAAATCATTGTCAAATTGGTCTCATCAAATTTGTATTTTTTTTTATTATCAAATGGCAGTAAGTGATGACGGTGAATGTGAAAGTAGTACACTTACTAAAGAGTCAGATCAACTGGGTTCACAAATGGAGCGACTTGAAGCAGAACTTGAGCGTGAACTCCAAAAGCTTTCCGAGTGTACTATTGACAGTTTGTACTATGAAGAAATGACACCAAAATTACATGAGGTGAATTTCTTGGACAGCTTTTCGTTTATCTCACACATGAATATATGCCCCCTATTTTGCAGTCTTCATTTGTCTTAGCTTTCAATGAAATGATTACGTGTGTTTTAAAAATGCTATAGGATGAGAAATTTTCTAAAAAACAACTTTAGCTTTTCCCCTTTGGGTAATTTGTGTATGGATTCATAAATTATGATCCTCTCATTTTCTTCTGCACCTCTAGCACTTTAGATTTTACTCTTTGGAGCAACTTTCATCGTCCCTAGCTCAATATGGCTTTGACTTAGAAACTCTACTGCAATTTCAAGTTGGAGATGAAGGGTGTGTCGGAACAGAATCCCAAGGAGTATTGGCATCAGAACTGAGTCAAAAACTAAGCCATTTGCTGATAGAATAGTAAGAAAACCATATTGTAAAGCTGGAATTTGAACTGCACTTAGCTTAGTCCAAACTCCAAGAGAAGGAATATGAACTCCAGGCACTAAAGGACTCTATCAGATGCCATATTCAGATATCTTTGTCCATAGATTTAGGCATTATTATCTTTCCTTTAAATTTATTGCTCAATATCGCCTTGTTTCTTTACCAATTGCCTGTATCTTTATTTACCATCGTAGAAGTAGAATTTGTTAGTGAACGTTGTCTTAGTATTATTGGTGATTGTGTATGAGGTGACAAAGCTAATGCTAGTGTAGTAAGTGATGATGGTTATGATGGTGAATGTCTAAGTAGTGGTTTTATTGTAGAGTCAGATCAATGGGGTCTAGAAATGGAACAACTAGAAACAGAACTTAAGCTTGAACTTCAGAAGCTTTTTGAGCGGAGGGGAAAAAAAAAATACCTTAAGGGTAATGATAACCCATTATATTTTTTGTAGAAAGTTCATATATATATATATATATATATATAATTGTGTTAAAATTAAAAATTAATAACACATGGTGGCATACGTGACTATAATTCAATATGAGTTATATTTATATCATGTATTTTATTAACTTACATTATATTTATTCTAAGAATGTTTTCCATTCCCTCAAGCAACATTCTTGTTTGTATGAAAATGGCAATTTCTTAAAGAATGAGATAACTATGACACATTACGTACCAAACATAGGAATGGACATAGGAATGGACATAATTCTCATTCCATTTTCCTTGGTTAAATCCCCACTACTAAAGATGTTTTAGTGTGATTGGCTGAGGATATCTAAATTAGAAATTTGCAATTTTTTAAGTGCTCAACCTTGAATTTTAACATTCACTAATAAATTAAATTAGTAGTCGACTCTCTTTAAAGTGATTGAAGTCATATTGAGTGTATGGAGTAACTTATATTTATAATTGGTTTTTTTTCCTAAGAAACAAAAGGAATATGATTAATAAAACATAATAACAAAGTTTCATGTATAATTTCAAATAAAGCCCAAGTTGATGAACACATAGATCTTGTTTATCCAATCCTTTCTTTTTAACCCAAGCCCAACATATCAAAAGTATTTGAAGAATGCTTTTAATGCTTTACTTCCTTTTTTGGTACGAGTATTTTGGATGTAGCGACTATGAAAAATGCAAAGGAAAGGCCTTGAAGGCTTAAAGATAAACTTGTGTGAGCCCAATCTCATTGTTTGGATTAGGTACATCAAATTTTGGCCCTAGTCCCCGAAATTCCTAACATCCAATTTCATAAATGACGAAGTCTTTGGTCGAAAATTCATATATTAGTAAATTAAAATAAAAGAAAACTTACGTACCATACAAGAAGTTATCTAAATTTCATACTATTTTTATTTATTTTAAAATATTAAAAGATTTGACATAATTAATTTTTTATTTACATAATTTAATTAAAAATAAATTTATTATATTGGCTTGGCATTTAGAGCATTTCAAGTCATTAATAACATTCAGATATATTTAAATTAAACTTGTATTATTTTCACTGAAAGCATCTTGATTTCTCCCATCTATCATATCGCTGTCAGTATATTTTTCTAATAAATATATGACGTGAAAATTTTTTATAAAAAAACATAATTATGTAATATTTAGTTATAAAAATTTACATTTATATGCATAAAGCCTACCAGTCATATTCTTGTTAGATAATTTGACGGTCAAAATATTGAAAAAAAATAAAACATGACTTTGGTCTTCTTACTTAATTTTTAATTTAGTCAACAGATTTTTATTCTTATTTTAATCCTTCATTTATTAATTAATTCTTAATTTAGTCCTTCATTGACATATATTCTCTATTTAATCATCTATTCTCAATTTGGTCCTTGCTTATCAATATATTTTCAATTTAGAGTCTCTCACATTTAATTAAAATTAAGGAATCAAATTTATTAGTTACAAGATTAGTGAATGACGACATTTAGAATGAAATAATAAAAAACTCAAATTCAGAATTAACTAATAAGTGGAGGATCATTATGAGCAAAAATGAGAGAAATTAAAGAGAGCATTTGGAGTTTGAGATGGAAGAGAAATATTGAAGGAAAAGGCATTTTTGGGATTGAAATTGAAAAGGAAGAAACAGATAAGCTGAAGTATGGATAATTAGAGAAAGGAAAACTAAATACAATTAAAGAAAGGACAATTCAGAGTTTTCAACGTTAGATGCTTTAGTCTATCTCTTTTTAATACTACACATCACTTACACACCCAATCCATAATGAAATGTTTAAAATTGTGTTGGTTTAGTTGTAAGTTATTCTTGACTTTCTAATTATTTATTCCATTTGTTCATCAAGCTTTGTGTTTGTAGTGAGAGAGAGAGCTGTTTTAAGAGTTTGGACAAGAAGAATAAATTTTCCAATGTAATACCCATGAAATTCTTACGTTAAATATGTTATTATAGGTGGAATTTTTAAAAAAAATAATTTTATAAGTTGGAGGAAGGAAGAAAATATAGTTGTGATAAGTATAAAATTTAAATGATGATGGAACATTGAAAGAGAGAATTTAAGCAATATTAAATTAAATTGTAGATAATATTATATCTAAATTGGGAGTTAGCATAAGTGTCTAAGTCCTGTTATATGCATTCCCAATATTTATAATTGAATCCAAGAGTGTGTTAATTAGGTACTCTAAAAAATTTTGTACTGCTACTACTAAGTATTCCTTAAAAAATTTTCTAAATACCTCTTACTACATTTTCCCAATACTTCACATTTTTCTTGTGTTTCTTCTCTTTCCCAACACCTTAACTACACAAGTCAGCCATATGAGTTTTCCACCACCTTCAGCTATTGTCCAAAGTTGCCAACATTCGTTGTTTACTTCTGCACCCATGTTGGACAAAAATTATCCCTTACCAACCTTCAGTTGGCCGAAAAACGTGAATATTCCGGTGAACGCATAGTGACATTTTTTTCAACCAAATTGATCAAATTTTGGTGCAATTTTCTTTATTCAAGCTTAGGGCTTGATCTTTTAATTATTTTAGTTCATCTCTCTCTCATTTTCATTTAATAATTTCACTCAAATAACTCAAAATTGAAGAAACCCAATTTTGGTACTATTCTTGTGCGATTTGCACTGTTTATGCACAAAAGTAGGGAATTTGAACTCAATTCGGTGTAATCTCATTAAATTGAGTTAGGGCTTGACATCCTAGAAAATTTTTGCACCTCACTCACTTAGAATCCTTTGTCAATTGTGAGTTTTAGTTTTAAAATTGAAAAACCCTAAATTGAAAGTGTATGTTCATACTTACAGAGAAATAAAATTCAAAGTTTTTAAGACTACTCTAACATTATTAAGTATCTATGGGAAGGCTTAAGGTTACTGGAAATTTTCATTTTGAATTATAAGTTGAATTGCTAATTTTCCTAAATTTTCTTAAACTTTTCATAGTAAAAAAGGGAGGAAAAATGAAAGGGAAACATTATTGGAGTTGGTTAAGTAACTTTGTATAATTATCTCAAGTTAATGTCTAATTTTTGAATTTGATTGGTTAATCCTTAAGCTACCTTGATGGAGTGGATCAATTTACTTAAAGTTAGGAAATAATATAAGTAAACCATGTTAGAGAAGATTTCATAATGTTGGACATTGAGTCATGTGATGATTTAGAGTTGAATTAAGATTGTGTAATTTTTAGAGCCTATGGTGAGGTTAGAGAACTCTTGGTCATAGAGAAGGAGTTTAAAGAAAATCTTTGTGGACAATGCCTTAAATGTTATTGGATCACCACACCTTAAATGACATAATTTAAGCCATTGTGAAGTCGTTAGGTTTTCTTTTTATGATTAAGTTAAGCATATATTACAATTGATTTACGGTGGTACTTAGATGAGGTTTGGCTATTAGATTTGAAGGCTTGAACCTTGCAATGAAAATCAACATAACTGAATGGAGTACTCAACGCTAATGGCTCATCATTTTTAACAAAGCGAATGATTTTGAATATGAAAGTTCACCTATGGTTTAATAAGTTAATTAATAAATAGAATGGTAGAACTAGTTAAAATATTTCCTTACGTTAGATGTCACACCCTAAATCCTTATAGTGGGATCGGCACAGGCCATGAGGAAATTCCCTGAACCTGCAAGCCTTACACTGGAAGGACATTCAATATCATGCTGAATCTATTCAATTTGCACCATATGTAATATAATTTGCCTTAATATAAAATAAAGATTTAAATACAAAACAAAGAGTTTTGTAAAAATTTCGGCAACACCTCCCCAATAAATAGGGCGTCTCAAAATTTCTACAATATTCTGTGAGGCAATATAACATATAGGAAAGCTTCGCTCTCACCAACACAACTCAATATAGAATAATTACAAAATACAACAATTAAGGAAAGTTCAACTGTGGTCTCTATACCACCCCAGATATACAACCAATGGCTATCGTTCTAAATATATACATCTAAAAAATAAATCATAAATACCGACTAAACAAAAAGAATAGGCCTCGCAACATCCAAGCGAGGCTCACCATAAGACTCCTTATCAGTGCTCTGCTGCCTTCGAGAACTCTTCTATCCCCCTATTTGAGACCAAATTTTTCCGGCAGATAGCACCCCAAAATCAGTAACAAAATTTCATATATAAATAGAAAGCAAAACATGATCAAGAATTGAGTAAAATACAATAATGTCTAAACCATAATAATCAACTTTGCAATGAACAGTTCCAGATACATAATGCTTTTTTCAAAACATTTAATTTAAAGTGCCGTTCACAAGGAATCAATAAGCTTTTAAAGATCATATCTAGGGAAGGACTACTAAGGACCAAATCGGTGTGGCACATAGTCACAAAGTGCAAATCACAACAGGTGATGATACACAATCCTTAAGGGCAACTAACCAACAGGCGTGAGGTCATAACTCACGAAGGTGTTCACTCATCAGTCCACGTGTGATGACCATCACACGGGGCTAGCACTATCACTAACCCTGCTAGCTAGGTCATTACCTAGGTGCACCAAGGGCTAACAGTACTACTGTTGGCAGTCAGTGTCCTATATAGTCCTCTCAATAATATTGAAATTAAAACAAGCATGCATAGAAAAAAGTAGCAAGTATGCATGAAATCCATCTGTATTTGCAATAATGATTTTATCAAGCAGTTATTCCTAACCGTAAGCATGAGTTCAAAACCGTACATAAAGTCATTTCACATATCAAGGGATTTTATTACTTATAACCTCAATTCCAGAAAAAATATAGTCATGACAAAATTAATAATGATACTTATAAAACATTTCGAAGCAATTAAAAGTGAAACATAATTAAGAATATTAGGAAGTGCTATCTGCGCACCTGAGTGCCGTTAAGTACTAGCAACTCAATAACTTTCCTCGGGTGTCCTTATCACTCTTATGAGTTACCTACGCCAATAGAAAAATGAGAAATCACTCTTCTTCCTTCTTATTACTCAAAACAAATCCTAACTCATATTCCCTGATTCCATCACTAACTTTCCCAAACTTTTCGTAAATTTACATGTTCTACCCTACAAACGTTCTAAGCTTTTCATTTTAGTCCCTAATCCTATACCTTTGTCTTCAATCCAAGGAAATCCATGACAAAAAAATAAGGTTTCATGCCATCCAATTTAAAAGTGTTATTATAGGATCAATTTGAGTTAACTATAATGCAGCATTTCACCATTTTCTAAAGACCCCAAAATTTTGAAACCTTTTAGTTTGGTCCCTGTCAGCATAACTTCTCAAAACTAACCCAAAATTCATGTTTCCAAAGCTTAAATTCAATAGGTAGGGGCTAAAAGTGCTTCTCCTAACATCAATCTCAAGAAAAAACCTATTAAAACTTACCAAATTCGCCCAAAAATGTCACTGTTCTTAGCTCCTCGGAAACCCACCGAAAAAATGCATCATCGGCGACCAACGGAGCTTGAGACCAGGCAAAGAATGATGGCCAGGAGGTGAGGAGCAAAACCCACCCAAGAAACGACGGAAAAAAGGCTCACTAGAGCTTCGGCTAAGATCATGTCTTCCCGTGATTTTTCGATGAAACTAAGCTCTTCTCGCCGGCAATGTAGCGGTTTCTGGCTGGTGACAGGTTCGCAACTCTCAGGGGATGGTAAGGCACAACATCAACGGTGGTAGAAGGTTAACTCCAGTGGATGGAATAACTCCAACTCCTCCTGCTGTTTTGCTCGATGGTGTACCGGTGAGGGAGAAAATAAATGATGGCTGAGGGCGTTTTAGTCCTTTCACACTGGGGGTGACACGTGTCAGCTCCTAAAAAATCAAGAAAGTTAAAGAAGTTAGGTCTCAAACCTATGGCCTCTTGAATGAGCACATAGAGTCTAACCACTGAGCCAGTGTCAATCTCATTTTAAGGTTTAACTTGACAAAATAATACACCTTAGCAATTTTTCTTGCAAATTTCCTCTCCTTTAATTTCTCATTAGCTAAATTATTAATTATAATTAATTGGGTCATTACATTAGAGGTTGATAGGGCATTATTTGTTTATATAGGTCTTTAATGAGCTATTTATGAACATGTGCTTTGAGAAAGTGTTAAGGCGAGGTTTGGGTACTTTTCTTCATGTGAGTAAATATTACTTACTATGGTTGTATTTTATATTTAAAATCTTCCTATGATAATGTGTATGATCTAGTGCCTTGGGAACAGACCTCATAAAACATAGTAATTTCTCTTTGAGAATTTCACTACATGTGATGGGATCTCTAAAACATCTATTTATAAAGTTTCTCTTATACCTTATTTAGTTATATATGATAACTTTGAAATTCTAAAACAATTCTGGACTTTTGAAATTCTCTATTATGTAATTTGAAGTATTCTGATTTTATATTTAGGAAATACTTTGAGTCTTTAATTATAAAGATATATGATTTTGTATGTATAATATACTGGGATTTTGAGAATTGGATACATTTATCTATCTCTATGCAAAAGTTTGATTCTAAATTTTCGAAACACTGTCTTTTAATTATGGATTTATATATGTTCAAGAAATTTTTGAGAACGTATCTAAAACAAGACCCGGTAGTTAATGTTAGCCATAGTGCACTACAATCTATATTCATACAAATAATGTTATGTACACAACGATGGGGATGGGATGAGGGCCAAGGCCTTACCTATCCCCCTTCCCTTTGCCATTGTTTTCGAGTGTTTGAGAAAGTTACATGAGGTGAATTTCTTGGATATCCTTTTGTATATCTCAAACATGAATATATGCCTCCTATTGTTTTGCACTTTTGTAGTCTTCATTTGGTTGGCAATGAATGTAAAAGTACAAGAAGAAAAAAATACAAATACGTGGAAAAGGAAATTAAATTAAATAATACGAAGTAATGGCATAATCCTTTTTCCATTTTTGTTTGATTTGTTGGTAGGCTAGGGATGATTCAACCAAAGTAAATTATGAAGAAAAGTGGACTCTTGTCAATCAATTTAAAAAATTCAAATTAAGAGTAATATCATTAGTTGGATTCCTGGCCTCATAAGTAATTAAGGATTGAAAAAGGTGGAGTAAGATCATTTATAAATCATCTATGAGAGTTAATTTGGCTTTTGGACAATCATACTATCATTTCAGTCTATATTAACCCATATAGTTGACTGGACTTTCAAATTTCATAGACATTTTTTAATTTTTTTACAGTTGCGAGCTATGTCCCCTCAACTACTTTATTAGGTTGTGAGCTGATACAGTCTACAACCCAATAGGTTAACTTAGAGTCGTCTCCTTATCTATAATTTTTTTAAATCATTTTATAATTAATTTAAAATTTTATATAAAAAGAAATTTTAATGATTTAAGTTTTAAAATGTATTTTAAAATAAGGATTACAAAAAAGGAAAAATAAAAAATTGAAAAAAATTAAAATCTAATTTAGTTTTAAAATAATTCTATTTTCAAACATTCATAATTTTATTATATGCTTTTCAATTTTATTTTTTCATAAAATTTGCATATAAGATTTTCAATTTGAAAATCACCACTAAATTAAAATTTGGGAGGTTCATATAGTTTCTCCTTGTATATAATTTGGTCCTACAGTTTTTTTTTCAAATAGCTCCTTATAATTTGCTATCCTTTGATATCAAGCCCCTACTGTTAGATACTGTTTAAACACCATCAATGGAAAGGTGAGTTGGCAGACGGAGGCCACTTGACTGAAGACGTGGCTGCTGACATGGAACTCCCACATAGGTTTCAAATGGTGTTTCTCACGTAGAAGGCTCCCAAATTCACAATACTAGTTCTAAAGAACGAAGGCACAAGATACTGGCTGTGAGCGTTGGCCTTGAAGCTGTAAAATCTCAACTGGTAGTGAGAGTGTAGCCGCCGGCGAGGCTTCACGTGGAAGAGGAGGCTATGGGCAATAGTCGAGAGCTTCTGAAATTGGTGGGGGTTTCGAAATTGGTATGTGTGGGTTTGGGTGTTTCGGAATTGGTATTTCTGGTTAAGTGTAAGTGTTTCGAAATTGGCTTTAAAATGGGTTTTATTCATTGGTGTTTGAATCCTTCCAATAAATAAGCACCTCTCCCCTTTTTCCTTTTTGTAAAGATAATGAAAAAGTCATATGACCATATTGCTTAAGTTCTAGGATCAGACATCAGTATATTATCCTAATGTAACCCACTAATCTGACATGCTTCTTCTATTGTTCAATTTATATTCTTGAAAACTATTTTGTCTTTTTTTTCTCTTCTCTGAAGTAAATTGTTTTGATTATAAATTCTTTCACTTAGTGCACTATTGATGCATATCCCTGGCTAATACTTTTGCGGTTACATTATTAATCTTAGATTCATTTGCAATGAAATTAGCAGAAGAGCACATTTGCACTTTTGCACCAATCTAGAATCATACACTAGAATTGCTAAGAGGGCAAAAGCAAGTGCTTGCAAAATGTAGGCAAATGAACAAAATTTTGTCCATTGCACTCATCAGTCATTACATCCTGGGTAGGAAGGTAACTTAGATTTGGCTTTTATGGAGGAGTGGCAAATCAACGTAGTTGCAGTGGTATATGAACTGCTAGTTGTATTTTATATTGCCATGCACTATAATATGGCATTAGTGTTGTTTTTTCTGACTTATTTTATCTAAAATGAATCCATTGTTCGCCATATCTTGTCCAGATTTTTGTTACTCTTATTTATTTGAGTATCATATATGCTGAATTATAAGGCTGCTCCCATGTACTACATTATAACATAGTTCATATCTTGTCCAGATCTTTTTTTAGTCTTATTTATTCGATCAAGAATGAATTGTTCCCCACCTTATAAGAATAAATGCCATTGAAGCTTATGGCTAAGTTGGTTCAAAATTCAAACTTTATTATGCTATTTTATAGGACATAAATTAAATTGCAATTAGCACATGTTTGGTCTTGACCATGCTCATCAGGTGCTCTTCCTCTTCCTTTCTAGTGGTATCTTCCTTTTTTGTTCTAACTCGTGAGAGGGAATAGGGATAGAATGTGATTCCTTGCAATTATGAAGGCTTTTGTACTATTAATTTCATAGGAAATAAAACATTTCACCCAGTAATTACTACCAGCGACATAACATAGTAGACACTGCCAAGAAAACTCACATGGTTTGCGGCTTCCAGGGATCACCAGAATTCTCTCCTCTACCGATGCGTTCTACCTCGTTCTGAACAACAAAAATTTGTTATGAACCATGACACTTTTCTCCACCTCTTTGTGCTTTAGGGCTAGCGTTCAAAATTTGGAAACGTTCTATCTTGTGAGAAACACTTTTTGAAGCCTATGTGAGAGTCATTTAGCCGTGTCAACAGTCATATCTTCAGCCAGGTGGCCTCCATCTGCTAACTCGCCCTCCCATTGGCAGTGTTTAAATTGTTTTTAACGGTGGAGACTCAATCTACAACTATAGGTGGCCTCTATCTGCAAACTATAGGGAGTTATTTGAAAAAAAAATAAATTGTAAGGACCAAATTACAAACAAGGAGAAACTATTAGGACCAATTGTTAATTTCCCTTAAAATTTTAAAAAATATATGTTTTATTTTGAAGGATAAATAATTTTATAAAAAACTGATTTTATGAAAATATTTTATAAAATAAAATTTATTGAAAAAATTAGGTTAAACTTTTTATAAGATTAATCTTATATTAAAAAATAGATAATTTATTAAAAAAATATTTTTTAGAAAAAATATATAAAATAAATTTTATTATATAATTTTCTATCTTTTGAAGTAATATCAATTGTCTAATTAAAATAAGTTTTGAACCCTCATCACTTCTTTCTTTAACATATATTAAAATTTAAAAATATATTTTAAATATAGTGTTATCTTTAATATACTCATAATTTTGAGCACATTAGTGCATCCAATTATAATGTAAGAATATAATTGTAATAATATCAACTAAAAAGTAATAATATTACAATTATATTCTTATATTAAAATTAGGTGCGCTGATACATTTAAAATTTTAAGTGCACCAATGATTTTACTTTTAAATATTTTGAAACAAAGACTATAAAAGAAAAAGGAAAAAAGAAATTTGAAGATTCAAAGTTTTTTCTAATTAGAAAATTGAAACAAGGAATTGAACAATTTGTAACTTTTCTTAAATATGGCTGAAGCAGATGGAGAAAAAGAATGCTTCATTAGTTCAACATTTCATGCGTTCTTACTAGAATTTGTTTTCCTTTGAAAAAAAAAAAAAACTTTTAATCGACCTTTCATCTACTAGATTTCTCCATGTCCAAAATGTTCTTCCACCCCGTTCTAGTTCCTAATGTTTTTAATAGTCAATGCTTAGGATTAGGATGCTCTATTACTATTATGTGAAAAATAAGTAAATAACTCGTGATTAAAAATGTGTGAAAACATGAGAGAATGAAATTAAAAAGACAGTGTTGGTAGTATTATCTAGAAGTGAACAATTAACTTTATGATTTAATTAAACTCGCATGATTCGGTCATATTTAAATATTGGGTCAGATTAAAATAAAAAATAAATTACAAAATTTTAGGTCAAATCAAGTCTCAAGTTCATACAAAATCCAACTTAAATATTTTTTTTAAATATTATTCATCATTACTTTTATTTATAATATTAATTATTTGAATTTCTTAATCACTTTTCATTTTAAATCTTAATTTTATGTATTATTTCAATTTTTTAATTTTTTCTATTAACAAAATTATTTTAATAGAATAAAAGATATAAAAATAATTAATAAACTCAACCTAAACTCGACTAGTGTGCACCCTTGGTGTTATTATTTACATTATAGAAACCAGGTGTCAGTGTCTCTCTCTCTTCTGTTAACCTCATGTTTTTGGGCAAGTCTTAATCAGCATCATGGAAATCAGACGTGGGATTTCTTTGAGATTCTTGAAGAGTGATTCAAGGAGCCATGCTTGCGTTTCAGGTGTGTGGAAGATGCTTGTGTGACATGCTTGTGCATAGGGACCAACTTAAAAATTAATGTAAAAGATAACGACTAAATGATAAATTTTTCCAACTTATAGGAAACTTAATTATATAATATTTAGGCATAGAAAATGTATAATGAGTAGAGCAGTATTTTGCCCCTGGCCTATTAATTGATTCTTATTTTAATTTTTCATTTAATATTTAATTTTTTATTTAGCCTGTCATTTATTTTTATTCTCGATTTAACTAATCATTTATCAATCCATTTATGATTTGGTCCTTCACTTAACAAACGTATTTATTTGGAAATATTTTTTAAAACAACCAATTTTTATTAAATTGAAACTTGTTTACACAACATTTATTTCTATAAAATCAAAACAAAAATAAAATATTTCAAATAATTATTAATATATTTTAAAATACATAAAACACATTTTGGATACTTTTTTTTTAATTATATACATATTCATATAAATAAATCATATGAAAATCTATAAATTGTGAGAATTTGATGGTCTATTCAAACATTTCCTTCATTAGCTTCTTGAGATATGTTTAGTGGGTTATTATTAGAAAATGAAGTTTGGTGAAAACCTTCGCGAAGTATAATCATTTATGGATTTGATTCAATTAGGTGGCCCATTTTGCAAAGGACAAGTGGAATTTTTAAGCTATGGAGCAATAACAACACACAAAGATATTTATTGATTATGATATAATTACGTGACAATTAATTTAATGTATTAATTTTTATAAAATTATTCAAATATAAAAATAAAATTCATTAAAAAAATGATTTTATTAAAATTAATATATTACTTAAATATACAAACATTTGATTTTTTCTTTTAGAGCGCAACACAATCAAAGTACTGTAGAAAATAATGGTAAAGTTACTTCCCATTAGCCATTAGGTGCTTTTCCATCGAGTGATTCTGAAGTGTGCTAGTGACCCACTCAGAGTGTTTGTGAGAAAGATTTGAGGTGAGAATGATTAAGGGATAGGATGAGGCTGAGACTACTCCTAGTGCGGCATTTAGAATGGAATCCTCTTTTTGGGCTAAGCACAGATATGGTGGGCCCATTAGAAGCCCACTTCTTCACTAATTATGAATTGATCCCATCGTAACCCCTTTTTTTACCCTCTTGCCACTCACTTCAATTTGATAATTTGCTTTATATGGAATGAAATTCTATTTTAGTCTTTTGCCGATAGAATTTTTTTTTGTAGTATTTTTAATAAATTTTTATACTGAATTTAATCTCACATAAATAATTTTTTTTATTTTTGATTGAATTATTTTTTAATTTGATTTATTACATATTAATATTTCTCAATTTGATATCTTATATATAAAATTGTTATCAATACTTTTATTTATATATTTTTAAATACATATTTTTTAAAAAATTAATAATAATAATTTTATTTATGAAAAATTAAATTGAGAAATATAAATCAGTAAAAGACTAAATTAAAAAATATCTTATATATCAATGATCAAATTAAGAAAGTAATTATTCACGGGACTAAATAGAATACTCCACCTATGGAGGATCACAATAAAATTTTACTCATTTTATATGTGTGTTAATATCAAAGAGTAAATTCTTATATCGGTCGCTCCACCTATAAGGTATTTTTCACTTTTGTCACTCATATAATTACTTTCTTAATTTGATCTTTCCACGTAAGGTAGTTGTTGGTTTTGTCTCTTAGAATTATTTTCTCAACTTAATTTTTTCATGAGTGAAATTTTTTTAATTTAGTCTTTGACAAATGTCTATATTAGTTTACTATAAAATAATGGTTTTATCCTTAGGAGGCGAAATGGAGAAATATTTGAGTAATGAATCAACTTGCGAGGACAATATTATAAGAAATTAAATAAAGAAATATCTTACTTATGAGAGATTAAATTAAAAAAATATATCTATGAGAACATAATTAAAAAGTTTTCAATCTATAAGTGACTAAAATATAGTTTCACTCTAATATCTTATTTACATATATTGATTATTAAATTACTAAACTGATTTAATTTTAATCTTATAATTTACTTATTGAATTGTTAAATTTATTTAATTTTAATATTTAAAAATAATACATACATAACTCAAACTTCATAAAAATAACAAACTTTCTTGCAAGCTGGCTTTTTTGTTAATTCACTCAAACATACTAAAAAATATAAGGAACAGCGAATTTATTATTTATGAAGATTAATTTAGCTATGTATAATAAGTTTTTAAAATAACATGATATAGATCTAATTATTTAAATATAAAAGCAAAAGCTCTCTATATATATATATACAAGCACGAGATAATGACATATATCAATAAAATTAGTATGTAATCTAATAATGAGAAATTTAATTAATTTTGTATTAAAAATTTGTATTGTATGCCAACCTCTTAAGTGCCAGAGAAACATAATATATTTATATTCAATTCTTTTCTTGTTCCTTTTTTCCACACTCAATTTTTAAAGTCATATTCCTCCTTGACCATTTACACACATAGTGCGTAATCTAATAATGAGAAATTTAATTAATTTTGTATATATTATATATAGCCACACACACACACACACATAATACTTACACACAAGATAATCATCTTCATTAATATTAATATGGATGTATAGCCAACACAAACAAAATTTCTCCGTACGTATATATTACATAGCGAATTGTATTTGTTCCTTTTTAATTATGAATATAGTTTTTACATTATTCTAATTTTGAGCTAAATTTATTAAGTGATAAATATAGAAATTTTAATTATCATTTAATAATGAATAAATTATCATTTTGGTCCATAAAAATATTGTTGCCATCAAGTCAGTTGTTTAAAATTTATTGACATCAAATTAATCCTGATATTTTAAAATTTTTATTTAATGTTGACTTAAACTAAATTGTTGTAATTAAAATTTTCAGAGACTAAATTAATATGGTTAAAAATTTCAGGCACTAACATAATAATTTTGTCTTTAGTTTTAATAAACATATTATTCTTTTTTTGGTAAACTTATTAACCAGTAGACGTACGCATTAATGAACATGAACACAAACTAGACACCACATAATTTGACAAAAAAATCATTGTCACTTAAAATAATTAAATCTATAATATCTTTGGATTTGACTCGATCATTGTCCATTTTCTTCGTTATATAATTTAGTAACTACGTCCATTTTGAGTAATGATCCAGTGCTAGACTGCACTATATACTGTGTATTTTAGACCATTGGATGAAGGTAGGACGACGCATTAAGTGGATCCCACATTAATCCAATGGTCCTGAATGCACTAGATCTATTTGGTCCATTGTAACTTCATGTACTTGAGATACTCATAGCCGTTCAATTGAAAGCATACCAACAGCATCTCGAAATGAACGGTTATGATTTGGCTAGAGTCAACGCATAACATTCTCGTACGAAATAACGTTATAGATGACCGTTGCCTCGTGGAGATCACTCTTTATGTGTAAGCAAAATATTAGGACGGGATAGTTACGGAACCTCCACGTCAGCTAGGTATATGCCAAGAATATCATGGGTCATATTATATTCTCTTGATGCCCCTGCATTTCTTGTATTTATAATCATTGTCCCATATATTTACTATTATTCAAGTTTGGCCCTTACCTTTTTTGTGCTTCCTTTTATTTAATATTTTTCTTGAAGGAAATACCAAATAAAATTTCCTCTTAAATAAAGCCCATAAAGTGTCAAAAGTGAGGTAAAATACCGTAAAAATAAATTTACTCAATTAATAAAATTAAGTTGCATCAATATAAGAGATAATACATTATAGTATTATTTATTAGTAATAAAAATTATATAGTATAAGTTTAGAGCTCGTGAAAAATTATTAGAGTTCAACAGAAAGAATCTCCTACTTTAGAAATCACTCATAAAAAAATTTTAAGTAAAAAAAGATTTACCAAATAACATACATATTATCCAACAGTCGATTGAAGTTTGAATTCAGCATTCAATACCTTTATGTGGTTTGTTCTTTTAATAACATATAAACATTCTTCTAAATATAGATATTTAACAATTTTAAAGAAAGCATACTTGCTATATTCACCCATTTATACTACTTATCTATAAAAGTTGCAATTTTACCACTTTATCAAGGTGCATCGTCAGGATTAAATTTAAAAAAAATCCTAAAAATAGTGTTAGTTAAATAAAATAAGAAAATTTAATTAATGCATATGATATTTAATTACCTATTAAACTTATACAAAATTTTTAAATATTTATTATTAAAATATTTTATATAAATATAACATGTAGAGAATATTTTTTAAAACAGTTAATTATATCATGTTAATAAAAATTAAATACTTAAAAATTATTCTGAAAAATTTTCCCTTATTTTCTGAATTTATAAGACAAGAAGGCTAAAATAGGAAATGGAAAATTTCAGAATGCGACAGCATAACTTCCTTTCTAGCCATGGTTCAAGCAAAATGCAGGGAGACCCATACACCATTTCATTTCTCCTGTGCACAAACAAACTTCTTATTCTCTCGCTTTTTCGCTCTCAAAAGCGAGACAGCCATATACAATGAGAGATAATCGAGTGTGCAAGCCACATCATATCTCTGAGGACACCATCATCATCCCTCAAACTGGGACGTGAGGCCCTCCTTTTCCTTCCACAATTTCAGCCACCTCAATTCTTCCCCGCAGCTAGCCTCTCTCTCTTTTCGCTTTCCTTGATTTTGTTTTTCCCCTTTCCTTTTGTAACCCCATTTTTTTTGTTCATTTATTGATTTCCCAGACAGTAAATTCAAGAAATTTGATTTGTTGGTTGAATTCCAGATTCATGAACGCATTTTTTTATTTTTCTGGATTTTCATTGCCCTGAGCATCCGGGTTTGCGAGAAATTTTGCTCAAATAATTATGCCGCCAGCTCTCATGGATCCTCCATTGCCTAAATCGTCGTCGGTGCCATCTTCGAGTTCTGACTCCGTTTCTCAAATATCCGCGCCTGAGAATCGGCGGTTCAGAGATCTTAGAGGTTTGCAGTGGCGCATAAATCTTGGGGTTTTGCCATCTTCTAAAACTTCTATCGATGATCTTCGTCGGGCTACCGCTGATTCTCGAAGGAGGTAATTTAGCTTCATAATCACGTCCTCTAGCTTTTTTTTTCTTTTTTTCTAAAGTATTATAATTATAATAAGGATATAAGTTTCCTCTTTTCTCCGTCTTTCGTTCCAATTTTTAGACTTCATTTTTCTTAATTTCATTGTGAAGTCCATATCTTATTGAGAGAGGGAGAGAAAGGATCTAGGCAGCTTTTCCGTGTCTGTTCCGATCCCCCTGCCCTCGCTCTTTCATGTTATATTTGTTAAAATATGCGCTAGAATTTCCTAGGAGTTGATGATGGTAGCTACATATTATACTGATTTTGAATGTATTCTTGTTTGTAATTCCAAAGCTCCGTGACAATTATTTGATAAGTTTCATTAAAAAATATGCTGACTGTAAATTTCGTCTGTATTCTTTCGGTCAAAATCAATACTATACTATATTGCTTCTGTGTGAAATGCACCTTATTTCAAAATACTGCGGTACAATTTAAGTCTGCTCGCTATGTAATGTGTGGAAAACAGATGCTTAATGTGATTCTTCCTTTGGAAAGTAATAATTCTGTGTATGTCTGAATATATGTTGTAATTTTATACCAGAAACTGCAGCATATACGTTCAGCTCACTGCAATTTTTCTGTTGTTTTTTCTTTGTCCATATATCTTGGTAGGTATGCTAGTTTAAGAAGGTGCCTCCTGATTGATCCACATATTCTTAAGGATGGAAGTAACTCACCTGATCCTGCTATGGACAATCCACTTTCACAAAATCCAGGTAAATTTTAGCATGTTTGCACCCCATTCCAGTATCTTAAATGTGGCTGGTCAATTCTATAGATCTGGTTATCAATCCTCGATTTAGCCAATATACAATATTAGACACCTGCAATGCTATCGTACATTATTTGCTTTAACTTTTCCTTTGCTGGGCTTGACTAGAGCATCATCTCATGGTATTCCTTAAGTTGTTTCCATATTTTATGCTACTGCTTTTTTTCCTTTTCCTTGAGGTTACATAAATGGAAAATTAATTTTCTATGGTGGAATATGTAAATGCCTATTAAATAGCAACTCAACCCATAAGAAGATTAAGCAATGAATAAGTGATGATCAACAAATGATGAGGTAAAAAAGCAGCATATATAAAAAGAACAGCTAAAATGTAGCATTGCCCCCAAATATTCCGCAGCACTTCATGATTTATAGCTAATCTATGTTAGTCTCCTACCTGCATGAACAATGCTATTTTACCGTGTGATGAATATAATATGGCCCTTTTAAGCAGAGAGCACATGGAGTCGTTATTTTCGCAATGCGGAGCTGGAGAGAATGGTTGATCAGGATTTATCACGTTTATACCCAGAACACGGGACCTATTTCCAAACGCCAGGATGCCAAGGCATGTTAAGGCGAATTTTATTACTATGGTGTCTAAGGCACCCAGAGTGTGGATATAGACAAGGTAAATTGCTCAGCCAAGCATTGTTGGCAGTCAATATGTTCACTTCATTATAACTAAATTCAACTTCATTTTGAGTATGCTATCTCATCTTGGACTGGGGTCTTTGTCCTTCCCCCTCCCCCCCCCCCCCCCCCCCTTCCTTTCTCCCTTTATGAAGATAACAATAGTTCAACCTATTGAGTAAAAGCTTTACTATACTAGTCACAAGACAAGGCGCATCATATGCTTTAATCTTGGCAATTTCAAGTTCAAATTTCATGGAAAACATAAATACAGCTACACAATGAGTAATGGGCTTTATTTGAGAATTTTTCTAACATATATTCTCAATTTCCATTCCTTAATTTTTTTGCCTTGATTATTGCTCCAAAATCGTTAAAGGTATGTATGAGCATTTACCAAAAGTAATTATTTTTCTTCTTCATTTCTGGATATATTCCTCATTGAGGAAAGAAATAAAATAAAACTGAAATAAAGTGATCAAATGGGAAATCTGTCACTTGGTAAAATGTATGTTCCATTCGTTTGGCTTGCAGGCTTTCAGATAACTAGTTTTACTTTATCACTAAATATAATGCACATAGTTGACCTTAAATTATTGAGTTTCTTTTCATTTATTTTATAGGAATGCATGAATTACTGGCTCCACTGTTGTATGTTCTCCAAATTGATGTGGAGCGTCTCTCAGAAGTTCGAAAGCTGTATGAAGATCACTTCACAGATACATTTGATGGTCTTTTGTGTCAAGAGAATGATCTTTCTTATAGCTTTGAGTTTAGAAAATCTCCAGATTTGAGGAAGGATGAATTTGGCTCCCATGGAAATGCAACGAAAGTCAAGAATATTGATGACCTTGATCCTGAGATACAGACCATTGTGTTGCTAGGTGATGCTTATGGGGCTGAAGGTGAACTGGGCATTGTTCTATCTGAGAAATTCATGGAACATGATGCTTACTGTATGTTTGATGCTTTAATGAGTGGGGCCAATGGTTCAGTTGCGATGGCCGATTTCTTCTCTTCTTCCCCTGCAGCTGGGTCCTATACTGGCTTACCTCCTGTAATTGAAGCTTCTACTGCATTGTATCATTTGCTGCTTCTGGTGGATTCATCTCTGCACAGCCATCTTGTTGATCTTGGAGTTGAACCTCAGTACTTTGCTCTCCGTTGGTTGCGAGTTTTATTTGGAAGGGAATTTTCACTTTACAGCCTCTTGATTATCTGGGACGAGATCTTTGCATCAGATAATAGTAAAGTGGAAAAAGGTGCTGATAATGACAGAGACTCTGGATTTCAAATCTTGCATTCTCCTCGTGGGGCATTTATCTCAGCAATGGCTGTAGCAATGTTACTTCATTTGAGATCATCATTACTTGCCACTGAAAACCCTACAACCTGTCTTCAGAGACTATTAAACTTCCCTGAGGACTCCAACATTAAGATGCTATTAGAGAAGGCTAAATCCTTGCAGGCTCTTGCGTTAAGTGCTGAAATTTCACCTTCATCACCTTCATTTGTACATAATTATTACCAAGGTAAATCAATGTTCTCAAGATCTCAGACCCTTCCATCCGAATCTGCTTCTCCAAAAACTCCTGTGAGTTTGTTATCTGATAGCTACTGGGAAGAAAAGTGGAGAGTTGTCCACAAGGCTGAAGAACTTAAGCAGCATAGTGCAGAAAAACAGGAACCATCTCAGAAAAAGGGATGGACAGAAAAAGTCAAGTTCAGTCTGAAAAGAACAGAATCTGAACCATCTCGTTCGAGACTTAAGAGTGGCAAAAAGGAGTCAAAAGCATCTGTCAGGCACAGTTTGATAGAAGATCTTTGTAGGGAACTTGGCTTTGAGGAAGATACAGGAAAAATGGAATACCATGAAAACCTACCCCAGCAGGAGAATCATTCTGCAGTGACTGAAGTGGAGCGACAAGATGGTGGCCATAGAGGCAACAATTACAATGCTGAGGATATATGTCTAGGCGGAAATACTAGCAGTGATGAAAACTTGTCCATGTTTTCTAACCCAACTAGCTCTACTAACGAGGCCAATGATCATGAGAACGAGTTAGATGGTAGTGTTGTGTCTCGGTTTTTGGTTGATGAATGCCGTGAAAATTCACACACTAGTCCCATTGATTCACCTCTTCCAATTTCTGATCCTCCTGAGAACTTATATCAGACATCAAGATGTGATAATGATACCACAGGAAGTTCAGCCTCCAGCATTAGGGAGAGAAAACTGAACAGATTCCAGTGGTTTTGGAAGCTTGGTCGGAATACTGGTGAGGTTACATCTGAGACAGGAGATGCTTCTGTGGATGCAAAATCTGCCAATAGTTCTAGTAATCAAAGTAATACGACAGCCTCTTCTGCAGGTAATGGGCATTGTAGTTCTGTTGGTTGCAAAGGGGATTCTGCGGACCAGAATGTGATGGGCACTTTGAGGAATATTGGGCAGTCTATGCTCGACCATATTCAGGTAAAATTATTTCTGACAGTAGCTCTGGAATATGGTGACATGTTATTTCCAATCTGTGGAATTGTTTCATTTTCTGTGGTTTAATACTGAAAGCTGGTCAGAAGCTGTTGGTTTTACTTAGATAACGAAATAACAGAAACATAGATGAAATTCCCTAGATGTTATGAAGTGTTCACACTTAGTTTCTTAAATAATAGACATGACATGTGAATCTCTCTTACAAATCAGAATCACAATATCGACTTCTTTTAAAAAACAAAATTCACGTTACAATTCTTATGAAAAACTTAATAGCAGACACATAAAAATGTTTTATTTAAAATGTCTTTTCTAAGTCACTATATATTGTATTTCAGGTAATTGAGTCTGTTTTTCAACAAGAACGTGGCCAGGGACCCTCAACTGATAACTCCAAAAATGCTCTGGTTGGCAAAGGGCAGGTTACTGCCCTGACAGCTCTCAAGGAACTTCGGAAGATCAGCAATCTTTTGTCAGAGATGTGAGACGAATCTTCTATTGACCTGTATATAGATTTTGTTAACTATTCTTTAGTGGCAATAGAGTTTCTTCTGCTTCACTTCCGTAGCTGATGAATATTAAGTTTTGCATCTATTTGGGCAGATGAATATGTATATACAAGTATACGGGTAATATATATATTTACAGTTGTTCACAAGCAAACCATGATTAGCATTTGCATTTTGGGGTTGCAAATGCTCAGACGATTCAGTTTATCTATAGTCACCACCCATCTGTATTGTAACCTTGAAACTTAAGCGAGTAGAATTTAAAGAAAAAATCTGTTAAGGAAAAATTATTTTTGAAGAAAGAAGTACCAAATTGGTTTTTACTTTTATATTACGTACAATTTGGTCTTTTACAAATAACTGTTATAAATTAGTTTATCAGAAATTTTATTTTATATAACATTAGTTTCTCATTGATACAAATAAATGAATTAGTTTTATATAAATTTAAATTTATAAAAAACTAGTTGTATACAAAATTAAATTTATAAAAAATTAATTTATTATGATTAATTTGTGAAGAATTACATTGTTATAAAATATAAAAGTAAAATATTAAATGTGTACTTTACTCTTTTTGAATAATAATTTTGTTTAAAGTAAGAAACAAAATGTTAAATATCTTTAACGGTAAGAAACAAAAATAAAGAAAAGGTTATATATATATATATATATATATATATATATATATATAGAATAAAGAAAATTATGAACAAAAGTGCTTTTTTGGTCACCCATAATTTTATTCCACATGTACAGTAACCTTCAATTTTTTATTTTAAATACGTTTCCTTTTAGCAGTAAAAATTTTTAAAAAATAATATATATGAAAAAAAAATTTCCCTTTCCTCTAACGAATAAAGATAAATAGAAATTAAGATTTTTGACATGAAATACACAAAATTATTATCTATATAAACTTATCTGGGTTATAACTCATTGATACATTGGTAGAAGTGTTATACTTTGCGAATCCTGGTAATCCCATTATTTACCCCTACATGAAAACAGCTTATTTACAATGTTTTTTTTTCTTTTTTGAGAAATGAATTCAAAAGGAAACAAAAATTTGGAAGTAGTAAAACAAGCACTTAATTTCGAATACATAACCCTTCACTCTGAAATATCATTCTAGTCCAGGTCCCCGACAGCCACAAAAACTATGTATCTACAACCAACAAGAAAAAGAAAGTAATGATACAAAACTGGCTTCCTATAATTGCAACATATCAAGTATGTATCAAATTACGACGCTAGGAAGTTCATATACTACATATTTATTTTAGAAAAACCCCTCCCTCCCATGTCTCTTGCAAAGTATAATTCAATCAATATGGTTGTGGAATCCAGGAAGTAGGGAAGTGATAAATCCAAAAACAATCATCTGGATCTCCTTCACAATTCCCCACCACTGATTACCACCGTTGCCTCCCTCTGGCTCTGCCACATTTTCATTATCAACTGCTCGGTCTGCATCGTTAGGGGGCTGGTTCCCTAGCTCACCTTCGGGTTGACCCTCTGCCAAGCGTAAGAGCAACGGTAAGCAATTGATAGTATCACACTCACAAATAGTGTTTCGACTGTATATTTACGAATAACCTCCAAAAACGAGGGAGAAAAAATTTTCCAATTCCACTTATTCTAGCAAAACTTTAAATTCTACTTCAAAAAATAAAAATTAAAAGACTTTAAATTCTTGCAAAATTACCTCAATAGTTTTAAAATTCATTTTCACTAATCCAAACCAGGAAATTTTTAAATGAAGTAATTCAATCCCTGAAGCCTCCCCCAAAAAAAAAAAAGAAAAAGAAACAGTATTCTACACAGAAACGGTGCATCATGTTGGGAAGAAGAATCCCATAGGCTCCCTAAATACAAATACTTTCCCAAATTACATCATAAATATAACAAGATAATATATGCATAAAATGAAAACTACTAATACCTGCAGGAGCAGCATTGTCAACTCCGTGTCTGGCAGCAGGAGCATTTTCAGCCCTGACTGCAGGTCTTGGTGGATGAGGAGGTGCAGCTGCTCTCTGCATGCCTTGTGAAAGCCATCTTATGATTGGTGTTAAAGCTCCAGTTTGGTATCTGTAACCCATGTCACTTGGTCAAAACCTCCCATCACAGTTTCACACAACACGACCACTGTTATACTAAATAAGCAATCATACATGTCAATGAAACACTCACCCGCCCACCCACATGAGGTCCATATATACAAAACCCTCACACTAGTATACCAAAAGAAGAAGATTTGAAATATTATTTTGAAAACGAAAAGGGAAATATTATCCATATCAAGAATCTATGATTTCCTGTTTGAGTTACAGTTATCATGTATAGCATAAGTTGCAAGTGGAAAACATCTAAAACAGAACCAGAAGGTTACTCACAAGTATACAAGAGAAGCAAGTAACACGAGGACAATAAGCCTCTGCCTTGATCCATCTTGATTGAACAAAAATATCACAGCTGCCAGCTTTACCATAAGCAACAAATCAATTTGAAACGCAATTTGAAATCTCCTAACAACAACTTGTCTTTGAGGTGCAGGCTGCTGCTGTTGATGTTGCTGTTGTGCTGCTTGCCCTTGGTTTTCACTGTTCGTACCAGCCTCAAAACTTGGCCTACTGTTGATGGTACCCATTCAATGCAAACCATGAATTTAGTTAACATGTTTAATTATCCAGAAAAAAATATAGACCATAATTACCATTATCAGAAATAAATCATCATTACCACTGCTTAAATTCTTCTATCCCCTCACAAGATCAGTTATACATTAGATTCAAAAAAAGCACTGAAAGTAACTGGAGTGAAAGGGAAACATGATGTTAATCACATAAACTCATGAGAACCTTCAAACCACACACAGGACTATTATAATGACGAGTACCAACATTATTGGGTCCAGGAAATAGTATAACTACAGCTAGTATTACATTTATGACTTTAAAAGAAAAAGATTCATTGTTAGAAACAGCCAAATCATAAGTTCAAAGGGAAACAAAAAGTATTTGAGAGAAACACTAAACTTAGTTTATTCCCCATTAGAAGTAAATAGATCTTCAAAATGTCAAAAATGCTGACTCTCATCAGGGGAAAACCATATTTCTCACTCCGCAACTTGAAGCCTTATGGTATAGCTTATTATACATGTTGATGCAATACTCCCACTCAACATAGACTTTTAATTAGGTTATACTCTGGAAGTATTGCAGCTTATGGCAAGCTGCACATGCATACTTTATCCGGGAATCAAGAAAATGGAGAAAAAAGATTAGATGGCATCAAGTAAATGTCATTATCAACGAAGACAGAATGTCATTTTGATGCATCTACAAAATCATCAATGTCTTACAAGCATCAACTTTAACTCAGTGGAATTTTTAATAATAATTGCATGGCAATATCCTTCTCATATTGCTGCCAGTGGTAACTTTCTCACTGCTTTAATGAATGACATATTGACAATATTTTGTTACAATTTGTTTTGGCATCTTCAAATTCAATAAAATACTGTTCTCCTATTAAGCATATCATGACTTTGCTGCAATAATAAGTCCTACAAATATGATTGTTCAGCCAAAAAAAATTATGATAATAAAACATGTAAAGTACAAATGTACACATATATACACGATACACAATATCCTTGAACATCAGAATGAGTAGCAACTTCCTTTAAGTATTGGGATAATTAAGCTCTATAGGCAGCAGAGTATCATAAAAAATCAAATAACTAGCCACTTAATATAAGCTCCAAGCATTGACAGATTACCAGGGATAACTTACGTGGGTGTATTGTAGGTCAGAGGAATCAGAGTGTTGTATGGCAATCCGGTTACATGCCCCATAAATGGGTTTACAGGAACAGCATATATGCCTGCTCCACGGTTCATCTGTTCCTCATTTTGTGCGGGAGCTAATCCTGGAACTAATGCAGGGTACATAACAGGAAACATTTGATAATAACCATCTGGAAACGCTGGATTATTGTAAAATGCCGGGATCTGAGAACCCCCCAAAAAATCATGAATTAGTTAAACAGAGTCACATCGAAGCATTTAAACCATAATAATATTAAGGAAGCCGTAACTTCTACATCTTCACAGAATTAGCTAAAAATACAAACAATCAAAACCCAAAAATAAAGCTAAATCAGCCCTTGGCATATCCTCTTCCAAGGCCAGACGTCGGCAAGAAACAACTGATGTCCTATACAAAAAGGACTAAAAGAAATCCCATATTGACCATCCTTTATCACTCGGCCACATATTTAGCTTAAATTTGTTTTCTTCGAGCGTTCGATTGTACGAGGAACACCATATTTAATCTTCCAATTGCACAAAATACCGATTAGGTTGCAACAATTACGCTCGTCAAAAAACTTCACAGAGGAAAGAGAAAACCCCCCTCCAATTCAATCAAAATCGGTTTTCTAAATTTGGTAATGAAGCAATCAAACGCGTAGGCCACGTGCTTGGCACTGAAACAAAGAAATGAAACTGGAGATAAAGTAAATCAACAAACCTGGGATTGTTTGAAAAACTCTTCGGCCGATTTCTGAGAAGAAGAAGGAGAAGTGGAAGAGGAAGGTTGTAAGCTCGACGACGCCGTTTCAGGGGAATTTTCCGCCATTAGAGAAAGCTAAAGAGAGCACCGTCCCACGAAGAATCAAGAAGAATGGCCTTCTTCGAGTCTTCCGCTTTGAGTACGAATCGAATTGGGGAAGACGAAATAGAACGCCATCGTGTGAGTTTGCTGATTTTCAAGAGGAATTATTACGTGGATCAGTAACTTCATCGAATAAAAATCGGACACGTCATATTAATTAAAATATTGAGTCGTCTATTACATTTTTTCTTGTCCTTCTATTTTTATGCGGAACATGCAGGGTCTAGATCGTGTCCTTTTTCTGAAAAACATGAGAGGCTCCTGTGCTTGTTATTTCATCCGTTAGATAAATCTTATGACTGCAATGTAGCCACGTTTATGCAGAATTAACAAGCACGTGCTAAACTTTTTATATTTTTATATAAAAATCAATATCTGATCTCAACCATCCATTTGCTCAAAGGATCTCAGCCATCCAACACATATTCACTTAAAGCCAAAGTATAACTTTTTCATTTGCATCACTTTTGCTGGAGGGAAGTGGCGCCATTTTTCTCCCAGCGTTCTGTGCTTCGGTTTTTTCTGGAATAATGCTGGCAGTTTATTTTTTCACCATTCTCACTTGATCTTGAAGGTAACCATTAATGGTTAATCTCAAAGTCACTTCTTTTGTGGATAGAAAAATGTCTTTCTTTCATATTTTTAGTTTATTTGATTTTATTTTTATTATATCACTCACCACATGATTGTATTTTTTACTTATTTTTGTTTTTTATATTTAATATTTAATTTATTTTTATTTTTATTTCGTCATTCACCACTTGCTTGTATTTATGAGTTATTGCCATGGGATTATGAGAAGCTGTGATAAGTTATTTCCTGGACATGAATCCTACAATGAAGATATATTGCTTTCCCTTTCTAATATGTTAGTTTAATTATTTGACTTTGCAATCAAAAAGTAAATTATTGCTTTATTGCACTTATAGATATCAAGATTAAGAACTCACATAATATTTAATTAATAATTATCACAATTATTTATTACAATCATAATCATTATAAATATAATTGCATTTAATTTGGTCACATTTATATCGTTGTATCATTTTTTTAATATCTTGAAAGTGATGATAAATTCCCTGGAGATCGATTTGAAGCCAAAATTGGGCATGTTCTTTGATAACTTAGAAGCAGCATAGAAGTTATAGGTTGATTATGGCGGTAAAGTAGGATTTAAAGCTAAGAAGCAGTATTTCAATAAGAGCAAAAAAAATGGCTCCATAACTTCATATAAATATGTTTCTTGGAAGGAAAGATTACAAAAACCTAATAAAAAAGATGCTATGACTATCAATCCTTGATTAGAGACAAGAACCAAAGCAAGGATGAGAGTTACACTTATGAATGAAAAATATAAAGTTCATGACTTTGTTGAATAGCAAAATCACCCATTGCATCTTCACCAAACAGTACACATACTAACATCTAACATCACAATGTAAATTATTTAAAGTTCAAGAACATCATATTGACTTGGTAGAGGATTCAGGGCTTCGACAAAAAGCATCTTTTAAATTAATAAGTAGGTAAGTTGGAGGAAGAACTAATTTTGGTTCTACCATATTAAATGCAAAAAATTATCTTTGAACTAAAAGAAAAGGAAGTATGGTGTATAGGGAAACTAGATGTCTATTGCAATATTTCCAACGACAGATGTTGGAAAATCCATCATATAACCATGTATACCAAATGGATGTGTAAGAATAAATAACTAATGTGTTTTGGGCTGATGCAAGAATGTTAATTGGCTATGGTTATTTTAGTGTAATAGTATCATTTGACACAACATATTGTACTAACCATGCACATAGACCACTTGCCATTTTTTCATGGTTCAATCATTATAGAAGAACAGTGATTTTTAATGTAGCTTTGCTGTATGATGAATTTGCAGGGTCATTTAAATAGCTTTTTGAAACATTTTTGGTGATACATAGATAAAAAAGGCCTCTTACTATTTTTATTGACCAAGATCAAGCAATGGCAAAAGCACTGCATAAGGTGATGCCATAAACATCGCATGGATTATGCACTTGACATTTGATGCTATATAGCATCAAGCACCTTGGATACTCAGATGAGGGATAAATTTCAGTTTTTTTTACTAACTTCAAGAGATGCATGAATAAATATGACAAGGAAACATCATTTGAAATGGCATAGAGCAAGTTACTATTAGAGTATGATGTCAAGGAAAATGCATGGCTGAGATCCCTATACAACATAAAGGAAAAATAGATTATGTGCCATATGACGAAATATTTCAAACTTGGTCTGCGGAATACACAACTAAGTGAAAGCATGAACTCTAATATCAAGAGTTGCATGAAATTGGACTTGGATATCATTCAATTCTTTAAGCACTTTGAAAGGGTTGTGAAAGACAAGTTGTATAATGAGTTGAAGTGTGATTTTTAATCGCAACAAAAAACACCAAGATTGAAAATGGAAAGTTCACCCTTACTGCAACAACTTTCTCAAGTTACACGGCCCCAATCTTTGACTTGTTCCAATATGAATATGATCAATATGCAGCTGTATATATAAAACATAAAGATGATTGGCAGTCATTGTTTAAATATGTTGTTGGCATGGTTGGTAGGAGGGAGAATAAAATGTATCATTTGATCCTCGCAACTACTTAATTATGTGTTGCTGTAGAAAGTTTGAAACCATGGGTATTCCTTGTTGTCATTTTGTGAAGATATTTGATGTGATGAATATTAAAAAACTTCCTAAGCAGTATATTTTGAAAATGTGGACAAATGAAGCAAGGAGTGGTGTGATATACGATGTCAAGGGAAAGGAAGTAGAAGAAGATCCTATGCTAGTTAGCACACAACAATATAGGCAAATCTGTCCTTTGCTTATAAGATTGGCAATTGAAGCATCTGATTGTCCAAAAGCATTCTCATTGGTGCAACAAGTGGTGCAAGAATTGAGCAAGCAAGTAAAGGAGCTTCGTTTGCAGCAAAGGAGTCCAGATAACAATATTGGTGCTCCCATAACACCGACAAATTAAAGTATGGCACTACCTAAGGGAATTAAGAAGCGAACTGGTTCAAATAGATCAAGACGCTATAAAGGTTGGGTTGAGCTTCAACCCAAGAGAAGAAGAACAACCCCCCAAGTGTTAAAGAACAATCAATGGTATGTATAATTAACATGAAGACAATTGTAGATGCAACATATGAGAAATACGTTTTTTTCCCGAAATCTCATTGTAGGGCAATGAAGTCTGGAAACAAATGCAAGGTGGAATCTCAAGCTCAGCACTGTTGGCACCTCAAGCAACTCATACTGACTTTAGTTTCACTGAATTCTTGATGGTAAGAAATTTGATTCAATAACAAAAAATATTTTTGCTTTATAATTGAAATGCCTGAGCAAGGTATTTTGTAATGTAGGCACCACTTGACTTCCTTATGCAGTCACTTGAAGCAATAGAGCCCAGTGGAAATATTTTAAATAGCAGTAAACATCATTGATATACTTAAGCATGGTATATGCTATTGGCATAGGCATTTTTTTATACATCCTACTTGATCATGGTATATGCTACTTATATAGGTAGTTTTTAGTACATGCTACTTGATCATGGTATATACTATTGATATAGGTAGTTTTTAGTACAAGCTACTTGAGCATGGTATATGCTTCTGGTATAAGTATTCTTTTGTACATACCATTCCAGCATGGCATATGCTATTGGCATAGGCAATTTTTTTGTGCATGCTGCTAATGTAACAACTTTGTAAGGGTATCAATGAAATGAACTATTTTATTAAAACTGGTCTCTATTACATTCAGACCAATAATAAGTTCCCTACATACTATAACTTTCCAACTTCACATTACAACTTCTTGTCTCTTCATTACATTCAGAACAATAACAAGTCCCCCATGCACTATAACTTTAAAACTATACATTACAATTTCTTGCTCTATTCATTACAATCAATCTAATTCTATAGCACAAATTTACAATGATTTCCTATATATATTTGACAGCTTGATCCAATAATTTTGAATGTCTTCGAAAAAATGGTCTTCTAATGTCATATGGCTTTCCTCATGCCTTCTCACTTGGTTTACCAACAATGGTCTTCCAATACTAAGTGGTTCTTTTACAATTTGTGATTAACACAACACCTACATCAAATCCTAAAAAATAGGATAGGTACAAATATAAACACGATATTATATCAAAATTATAATGTTGAATCATGTTCAAGCTTCAGTTATTGGATTGCATTGATGAGAATTTTTATTGTTTCATGATTTTCTTCTAGTTCTTTTATTACAACAAGGGGTCATACTTATAGTAAAACTCATAAATTTAACAGCTTGCAACACATAATTATGACTAGAAGTCCAAAACATAAAGGTTCACAAATCAACTGCATTCACAGTTTGTGTAATTCAAGAATCACTCATCTGATTTATATTTTATTAAAGACCACTTTATCATCAATGGAGCAACACAAGCTAAGTTTTACAATCAGTAGTAGAATCACTTTCAATCAAGACATGGTAATTGGTAAAAGCACCAGAATTCCTAAATGCATGAAAAGAATTAGGAAAAACCAGAAGAAATAAGCAAGGCAGTAGTAAGATCACGAAGCAACAATTTAAGATCCACTAAGATTCTATTAAGAACTTCATAATTGGTCGCTGAATTAAACCTAACATAGTTTGTTGACGTCTTCCATGGCCGCTGGCGTCTTCATTAAGATCTAAATAGTAGACAATGAATAATGTAAGCCTGCAAAGAGAAAGCCTGCAAAAAAATTTCCCCTTAGATTCCTTGAGGGAGCAACAAATAGCCAACCATGATGAATTTTATTAACACAAGGAAAAAAAAAAAACATTGAATTAATCAGATACCTTAGAAGAAAAGCACATCTTATTTATTCCGAGAAAAAGAAATAGAGAAAGGAAAACTCATCAAAATCGATGGCAATAAATAAGGCTACAGACTATATGGCATAGAAGGCATATCCAGGAATGGTTTTATAAGAAGAAAGGTATTTTATTGCTATCCATCACGAACTCAATGGCTCAACCCCAGTAGTGATTCCCCCTTCACATGCTTCTATCAATAAGAAAAAGAGAAAGCATTTGTGAAAGATTAATAAAGTAATGTAGTAGAAAACATCTCAACCCCTTTATAACTTTTCGCTAATGAAATATTTGATCTCTTCCACGACCGCTGACATCTTTCATGTTCGCCGATGTCTTCGCGATGTTGTACGAGGTTTGTGTCGAATGAAAGAGATCGATTCGAAAGTATTTTTGAAAGCACGACTTAGAGCCTCGAAGTATGAAGACGATTTGCAAGTAGATAATCTCGACGGATAATCCGAAAGCACAATCTCGAAGGATGCAAGCTAGAGGAATTTGTTCAAAATCACAGCGCAGGGAAGGAATGACTTTCAGAAGATGAAAGAAGTATGAGCAATATACTTCGCAGGCTCTGAACGGTGCATCCAAATAATGGTACACGTGGCTCATTCTCATCCATTAGATTATGCGAACGACCCTGATTAATAAACATGAGCGTCTCCTGTTCCCGCGATAACAAGAGATGATCTGGACCTAGAACATACACGGCTTCTTCACGAGTTGTAACATTCTTTTTTTTTTTTTTTTTTTATAATTTCTCACGAAACTTATTTTTCAATATTTTTAAGAAAATAAATACAATTATATCATAACTATATTGTTTTATGTGTTTTAAAAAATACATGTAACTTGGGTTAAAATTTTTGGATTATTTTTTAATTTAAAAATATAATTAGTTTATTGTAAATTTAGTGATAATAACATATTATTTTATTCATTGTTTTATTTGTAAAACTACACTTAATGAAATGTGGTCAATATTTAGCAAGTGCCATTCTCTTCTTATACAATTTAATTATGTAAAAAAATTAATATACGGTTCTTTATATTTTTATTATATTACTCTCCAATTAAAACTTGATACATATTTGATATTTTTAATAATATCATAATATGTGTCTAATTTTTTGTAAATAATTGTATAAATTTTTAATTAAATTATTTTTTTATATTATTATTAATTAAACATATACTCATCATGTATTAATTAAAAAAATTTAAAATAAAAATATAAAGAATTGTATCTAAATGTAATCATTTAATTATTTGAAAATAAACTTTAAAAGTAATACTAATTTGATCTAATTACCAAAAAAAATTAATGTTACATTTTTTATTATACAATAAAAATATTATTGCATATGAATAATTATAAGTTCTTACTTCAAACGGAAATAGAGTATATATTAAAACCAGCTAGGGCTGAAATAATGAAAACAAACACATATACTAAACTTGGGTATTGGCTCGTTAGATAGTTTTATCTAGTTGTATTTTTTTAATTTTAATTAAATTTTATTGAAAATACTGTGAGAGAAAAAGATAAATGTTTTTATTAGTATTATTATGTTTGACAAATTTCTTTTACTTCTTAGGAGAAGGTTGAGCTCTCAATTGTTATACTATTTTTAAATTTTTTTAATGGAAAATAAAGAAATTATTTTGCATGAAGTTTGAGAAAATTCAATGATGGGAATTTCACCATGCCTTGCTTTAAAATTAAATATTTTATTAAAGTTTCTTATTGATGGAATAGAATTGTCAAAAATGGATCAGCCCATATAAGCTTTTAGAGGCACGGGGATCGAGTTGAGTTACGTGAAAATTACTATTTAAAATTTTTATTTATTATTAAATTGTTTATTTTATTTTATTTATTTATTTTATTTTTAAAATAATCTATGAAAATTATTATTTTTAATTTTTATTTCTTACTTTCAAAATTGATATTGCCTGTAATTTTTCAAACTAAATCCTATTAATTCATATAAAAAATCAAAAATAATAATTTCAAAGCAGTTAAAATTAATTTAATAAATAAAATAGATAAAAAATTAAAATAATAATTTAATGTTATGACAAAATAATATTTTTTTTAATTGAGTTATTCATCTATTTACAAAAGTCTTTCAATGCTAACCCGGCCTTACCATTGATGAAGTATAAAATTAGGTTGGACTAACTCAACTTTATAGTCACTTCGTATCTGTCTATGTAACATACACTAAGAAGCACCTCACTTACTGTACATGTATTATCAATTTATCATTTAAGAACACCAAATACTATTTTTTTTATATATATTATCCAAATGGACAAAATTCAATTTACATAGTTGGTTGACAAATTAAAAAAACACGTGTATAATATAACTATATCTCCAATGATTTAATTACATTTTGATATTAAATACCAATTGTGTTATATTCATATGGTATGAATGTTCTTTTATAATACTATACTAACATTTTATGGTTAAAAACTATTATATAAACTATAAGGTATCAAAGTATATAATATTTTTCTTTCTTTCTTTTCAAAAAAGGAAGCCCACCGGCTAACTCTAGCTCAACCACATGAATCAATAAGGTATCAATGTTTTTTTTTTTTTTTTTTTACTTTTTCAATCTTATTAATGGCTTTTTTCTCAATTGGATTATGCCATTAAAACCAACAGCCAATTGGTTTGATTTGGCCAAGTTCCTTCTCCTTTTAACCAAATTGATAGATCCAAAATTTAAAATCTTTTTATAGAGATTGGTTTGGTTAGTTTGGTCTTTTAAATTTGACTAAAATGCCAAATAGCAAGAATCAAAATACTTACATTTTTAGTCAAGATAGTTTCACCTGACCGCAACCTTAATTGCTTATGACTCATCAATTCATAAGCAAAACAAACAACCATCCATTTCAGTTACCTAAATTTCTAAAATCACTACAATATTATTTTAATTTTTTTCTTGTCAATTTATTCTTAATTTGACCTTACTCATCATTTTATTTTTAATTGGTCATTTATTATTTTAAATATCAGCATAATTAATTCAAATTTAATTAAATTTAAACAACTTTCTAATTTTAAATAAGTGAGGGATTAAACTAATAATAATAGATTAATAAATAAAGAATTAAATTAAAAATAAAAATTATTAAAAAACTAAATTAAAAATTAAACAATAAGTGATTGACCTAAATATTAGTTTTCTAAAATAAAAAATATAAAAAATTAGTTTCATATTTATATTTCGTAATAATTTAATTCTTTACGAATTAATTATCATAAAATAATTTTTTATAAAATTTAATTTATATAAAACTAATTTTTCATGAATATAAATTTATAAAAAATTAATCATTCAATTTAAATTAATAAAAAATTAATTTTATAATAAATTAAATTATTATAAAATATAAAAATAAAAAATCAATTTAATACTTTTCCCATACACCTTTCCTTTTTAGTCACTCGTGTTAATTTAACCATGGAAGTGGCTTGGCCAATTATTCATTCTCTTTGTCTTTTAGTTGTGATAAAATTTTTAATACAAGTACACTAAATATAATTATAATATTAATATTTTTTAAATTAATATTATTATAATTATATTTTTATAAATATCTAAAATTTTTTTGCCCGAAATTTTTCTTTTAAATTCCATCCTCCGATCCACGTGCTGGTTTCCCTCTCGCTTCTTCTCATATATAGACGTGCATTCTCCACCGTTTTACGCGACCGTGGCCAGAATCCTCATCTCTCTCTCTCTCTCTCCCATGGCGCGGTTCCTCTGTCGGACACTTCTCCGCCATGGGCAAGCCACCACCATCGCATCCTACGTCAACCCCAAGATTGCGGCTCCCACTTGCTTTCTTCTTCAACACCATCGCCACCGATCATCCAAGGCTTCCAAACCCCAACTCATCCAGATCGAGCTAGGCTCGTCTTCTTCGTCGTCAATGTCTTTGAATGAGGGCGAGTACGAGTTGGCTTTGAAGAGGTTTGACGAGCTAATCCAGCGGATTCTGGTGAGGAAAGCTACACCCGATTGGTTGCCCTTCGTCCCAGGGTCGTCGTTCTGGGTCCCACCCCGATCGTCCTCTCCCGCAAATGTGGTGGACTTGGTTGAGAAATTGACGAATGATCTCAGCGAAGAGGAGTGCCTGTCTATTGCCTCGCTTCGTGGTTGGCCCTGCTCTAAATTCTTCATCAAAGGTAAGACCTTGTAGGTAGGCTTGTTCTTCCCTTATTGTGTCGGGGCATGGGGAATGCTAGGAATGAAATTGTGGACGAGGACTAAAATTTTGTGTCGCGTAATTTATCTTGCAACTTTTTTTTTTTCTTTCTTTTTCAATGGTTAAATTTTATCAGAAATTGAAACTTATTATCTTGTGATTTTCATCTGTCGAGGAAACTTAGAAGAAAAGAAGGAAAGAATGGGATCTTTTATAATATCACGATTGTGAGGCTTAAAGAAGAGACTCTGGGTCTTTTTTTAAATTTTTTCCTTTTACCTTTTGAAAGCTGGAAGCTTGGAACCCTTGTTAGTATTCAGAAACCTAAACGTGGCCCTTCAAAAGTCTGTTTGAGATTTGGAGGGAATATCATAGCTTAGCACAGGGAAATAATCCTTTCTAAAGATGTGTTTTTTTAAAGACATTGGCATATTGCCATTGTTTGAAGTGCTGTTCATTCTTCCTTCCTGCATTTTGAACCTGGAGTTTCGGCTCATTACTGGAGCATTGAAGCTACTTTGACATGTTATGGACCTGGTCCGTAACTTTTTTTCTAAATGCAGGTGACTGCTTTGAAATGACAGGACAAAGTGTCTTATTTTATCCTAAAAAAGGTGTCTGTTCTGTTATATTGGCTTGCACTAAGCTTGTGTGGCCATAGACATCTCTTTTCTAGCGTCTATGAGAAGTAGGTTGCTAGTCACTTTCTTCCCATGAAGAAATGGTCATGGCTGAAAATGTGTGATTGATATAGAACTATATTAGGGTACTAACGACTCCTATTCTCTGTTAAAGTCAGAATATATACTTCTACAGATGAAAAAAATGTGGTATCAGGTAGCATGACATACCTTGTGTGGAAGAATTACACCTTATCTCATTAGGGATAAAGTTAGGGAAAGAAAAACCAATGGAAGAAAAAGTACAAGATTTTAAAATTTTCACCTTTAGGTCATAAAGGAACATGATGGAAGGGAAAGCTTGAGAAGACAAAGTGCACATGGGATAATTTCCCTTTTTCTTCCCCATCGCTATTCACCTTATATGAATATTATAAAATGTATTAATTAGAGGTCATTTCTAAGTTTTCAAATTGAGATGCTAGAAGTCTCCTAAAAACCTCTCCAGATTTTTTCTTACCCCTCTCTCCCCCTTGTCCTTCTTATTTCTTCTCCATAACAGTTTCTCGTTACCCACTTCCAAGCCTGCACATGCCCCTGCCCATTCTGCCAGAATCACTAAAAATAGTTACACAACTATCTACACAGGGCCATTCCTTCCTTTGCCTCTCTGCTTATGCTTTGTAGTATATCCCTAGACAATTGGGTTACCATCATAAACTAAGGGCTGAGCTGAATTGTATATGATACTGCCTGTGATGCTACATCAAACAGATTGCTTTGAATTTGAAAAAGAATTGTGTCCCTTCTTATTTCTTTCCATTAGAATTTCTTTTATCCCCCCCCCCCCCCCCCCCAAAAAAAAAAAAAAAAAAAATCAGTGACCTTTGTAGTTTGTAATTTGAAAAACTGAAGAGCTACTTTTACAGATTACAGGAAAAGGAAGATAAATGTGTAGACTTCTGGTGAATGTAAACGAGTTACTGCTGTTAATGTAGATTTTTTTTTTTTGGCTGGTTGGAATGTTACAGTTGTGTCATTTACATATTGAAAGCTTGAAAATGTGAATATTGAATGTGAAATGCAGCATGGTGGATGTTGCTCATTCTTTGATCATTCTGAATGATGCATCCATGATGGGGCTGAATCTATCCATGCACCATAAAGGCAATAGTGATGGTGCTTAATGAATTCTTAAAGGTTTCTTGTATCAAACATTTTGTTGATTTGAATATCTAGTGACAATTATTATTTTACATATTTAGATAATAATACTGTAACATCTCTTTTTGGGGGTGTGTAAAATTATAGGATTGAGCATTTTGATTTTGAGATGCGATTTAATACTTGTTTTTATATCAGATAATGCTTCTCTGTTAATTTTGTGCTTGTGTTTTGAAAACTGGTGTCTTTGGTACACATATGAGCTTAGAAAGTTTTATATTCTTATATCTTTGTGGCTTTTCAGGAAATGAATCTGCGCATGGTGATGCTGATGTGGAGTTAAATGGCCCAGAGGAGATGGGGGTGAGAGTACAAGTAAAGGTTTTAACAGTTCCAGAAAATATAGCTAAATCTGAAGATGAGGAAGGTTGACACATAACTTTGCTGAACCAGTTACTGTGGTGAGCAATTTTTTAAGTTCTTTAGTTTCTCAATGAATAAAGGCATGTCAAGATGACTAGTTTGTAAAAATAATTTTTATTACAAAGATTTCTAATATCTTCTTTCTTTCCTCTTCTTTTGCTTGACCTTCTGTACCTTACTTCTAATGAGTTGTGTCACTCCTCTTGCCTTTCATTGTAATTTTACTAGTCCAACAAATGATGGTGATGTTAGGCTGGGTTTGCATGTGCATTGTGGAAGTGGTTTGGCATACCATCCGACAAAGGGTTGCTACATCACGCTTTAAGAAAAAAAATTTCTGGACACAGTTATCTATATTTAACCTCTGAATATGTCTGTGGTACCAAGGTAACAATGTGGATGCTTGTACCTGGCTATTAGTGTTTGTACAAGAGGACTTCTAATGCATGTATCATCAATGCAGATGTATCTATGGATGTTTCAAGTATTATTGTACTGTTCCAAATGTTAGTGGGAAAGGTATTTATCCGTTTTGTGAATTGAGGCACACGGGCATATTTTTAGAAGAAGTTGAGTCTTTCTTATTCTTAGATATGTATAGAGAGAGCCAAACCAGTATTAAGAAGAAAATAGAAAAGCTTTAACAATTGGATTTTGTGTGGACATTTTACTATCACATGCAATTTGTCCCAGTCCTGTCTGGAACGAAGGTAACAATTTTTAGAAGATGTTACTATCTGTGGTTCTTTTTCTTCTTATTATTATATTATTTTTTCTTTTTATGAATGTTAGTTTAGCTATTTGACATTTCTTATTTACTACATATTTTTTGGAACGGATAGCATATGAATAAATGGAAGAGAGGGAAAATTTTGTTAGCAATCACATGATTTCACCTTGTGTAATATCTTTAAAGGGTTTTCTTTGGATTGTGTATAAATGCAACTAATACTCAGTTTAAACATTTTTGTTTCTATTATGCTGTGAATCAAATTCCCTTTCTTACTGTCAAATGTCATTCTTATTCTCTGGTGCATGATATATCATTCTAATCCTTTTTCTTTTTCTTCCCAAACTGATGGCTGTAGGATTTTGAGGATCGCAATCTCGCACATACAAGATTGAGAAGCTTGCATATAAGGTCAATGCAAGCCAAAAGGGATCCGTACAGTTGCGATCCTGATTTTCTTGGGATTACCCTTCTCACCCTGCTTGGTCATAATGTTATGTTGTTTATATTAAGTTGTTGACCAGGTAGTCCAAAAAAAAAAACCAGTGTGTTGAAATATTTGCAAGGTTATGTTGAATCCTTCATATGACTGAGGAACTGTATATATTCATGCAAACTAATAAAAGCATATGCTTCTCTGCATTTCTCTGAAGGACCCAGAACTTGCTCATTGTATATATACATAACTATTGAATTTAGATTCTCTGCATTTGAATTTTCAATTTCATCAAATCTATTTATAACTATTACTTTCCCATTTAGGGAATGCAGAGAACAAGTGAAGCTTTATAGGTGAACTTGAACTAGGTTGAACTATTTGTTTTGGCTCAAAGGTAAGAGTGTCCCATTTAGGGAATGCAGAGAACAAGTGAAGCTTTATAGGTGAACTTGAACTAGGTTGAACTATTTGTTTTGGCTCAAAGGTAAGAGTGTGATTGAGTTCAGTTGGAATATAAAGTTCCTTCACAAATGAATTTTATTGTTATGTTTGAATTATGTAATTTGGTTGCATATCAGTTGTGGCAATTATTGAAGAGGTCAGAAGAATAATTATACGAATGACATTGATATGAAGATAACAAACATAAAAGTACTATGTAAGGGGAAAGGATTTAAATAGTTATAAAATAATCTTACGTTCACGCATTCATGTGGTGAGAGTATGTCAAAATAATATTAGGTTCTAAATTATTAGAAATATGCAATTATGACTGAATTATTTTTCTGGAAGGGGGTCATTGGTATGTGAAAGTGTAATGACATTGATATAACATCTAGAAAATATTTTCAGTACGGTTTCAGATCCCCACTTCTCATTTGGTACACAAAAATAATTTTAATGGAAATAAAATAAAATTCAATGTGTTATTTTTTTCTTCTATATCTAGTTGGATGAAGATAATAAAGAAATAAATGGAAAGGTAAATAAATTATTAGAATATTTAATTTTATCTCTATAATTCAAATGAACGCTATTTTCAAGGAAAAAAAATTTAAGAAAAGGAAAACTTCAATTTATATTTTTAATTCAAAATATTATTTGAATGACCAATAAAAAATATGTATAAAAATATTCAATTTTAATCTTTAAATTCGATAAAAATGGTGTTTTAATCAAACATTTATAACAATTGACATTACATTTGATATGCATGTCCAAAATATTAAAATAATTTTTTTTATTCATTGAATAATACACAATAAGTACAGAGTAGAAAAATGTATTGTAAGAAAAAAAAAAATTACATTACCTCCACATTCCATCTTATGCTTCCAATACATACATTACAGTATTCCATTGGATTGCACAGAACTTGCTGAATATATCTAGGATCATATTTCATACTTTTATTTCTATTCATATCTTTTTCACACCAAGTTCATGATATTTCTAAACGCAACTTCGGAGGTCCTTTTCTCCCTGTTCTTCGTACAACAAATCTTGAGGGAAATCCATATTCTCATAATCCCATCAGTCAAACAAGACATAGCAAGAATCCCAAATTTCCATTTGGTGAAAGCATACATGGCAACAAACAGAAGAAAGAACAAGAAAATACGGGGGAAGTCGAGAAGAGACAATGGCTTCTTTCACGAAAAATGGCAATCACATTTACCAAACTACTTAAGTTTCCTTTCTCTTGAGAAAAGATCTTCACCAGTAGCTTTGAAAAAATGGCAATCACATTCACCAAATTGTTTAAGCTTCCTTTCTCTCTCTCGAGAAAAAATCTTTTTTACTGGAGAATTTCCAGCAAAATTTATATTATTCGATCTTGATCCAATAGTTTAAAATTTATTACAAAATCTCCTGCTATTCCAAGAGATCCGCAGACCCTTTTTATTTTTTATTTTTGGTTATTTCATACTGTTGTATTAAATTGGCTCCCAGAGGCCACAGTGAGGATATTGTACAATGAAGTTTTGAAAAATACATTCTATTCTCTGAATTACAATTTTAGTGTATTTATTTCGAAACATGAACACTTCTGTTTTTTTAGAAAAAATTACAAAACAATGAGAATAAGGCGGGTTTTTGTGTTTTTTCAAAGAATATAGGATAATTTAATGGATTTTAGAATTGATATATTAAAGTTATAACTAACCTTTAGTTTGAAGAAGTAAAAAGTGTTTTCTCTATTGTAATTCAAGTAAAAACCTTTCTTATATGAATTTCTTTTTTTTTGGGCTATTATCATTAAGATGGTATTTGATAACTAAATTTTTGAGCTTCTAAATATCTCCCAAGTATTTTCACCTTTATATGTAGGAAATGAATTCCAAATTAAGAATGTGTCTCTATTTTGGCTAAATAATATTTATGCTAAAAATTCCTGTTAAGATGATTTATATCATAAAATGTTTTGTTCACTCCTATTTTCCCTGGAAAAGTCTGAGCAAGCTTGAGAAGCAACCTTCCAGGTGTATTGCTAGATCTAGATGAAATTTAATTTGTCTAAAATTGAATCATTAATAATTACAGATACAAATAATACATATGACATAATGACACACTTACTGTAGTATATTACAAAGAATGACTCAAGGAAGAAACATGTTACTCCTACTACAGAGAACAAAGTATGCATCCTTCTTGGGGTGGAAGGGAGCATAATAAGGAGAAGCTGAATCCTAGATTAAATTGTAATTTCGTTGTTGGGGCATTGAATTATGAGGATAACTAGGTAAGGGCAAGGGATCTCCAAAAGGATTAGGATTAGGATTAGAACCCATTTGCAATTGCTGAGCGTATTGAGTTTGAGGATATTGATGAGGGACCATCATATTGTGTTGTTGTTGCTGTTGTTGAAACATCATTTGTTGTTGTTGCTGCTGCTGTTGTTGCTGAGCCAATAATGCCATTTGTACATTAGTTGGAGGTGCTATGTTGTTGGACATTGCAAATGGATCATGCTGTTTCTGATGATTGTCAAATGGGTTCTGCATAGCCATTCCACAATGTCCATAACCTGCATTTTGGAGCTGAAGCTGTCTCCTGGAATGTTCATCTTCATACAAACTGTCTAGTAATAGCTTGTCAAACCCACCAGCCTAAACAGAAGGAGTAAACCAGAAATATATATATAAAAAAAGAACAAAGGTATTATCTTCTTGTAGTTCAAGGATATGTCAGAACTAGGGAGAATGAAACAGAAGGTAAAGTTCGATTTCGACCTTATCTTTGTTTGGGGGTTTTACAAAGACTGAAAGAGAATGAAGGATTTTTTATAAACTCTCCAAAACTCTTCACTTCATATATTTTAAAGTTTCACTAATTCAGGAGATTTTGGAGAAAAAGTCAATCATTAACTTTCACTCAGTAAACTAAATTATTATAATCAATCATTCTAATACAAAAATTTATAAAGTTATAATATATTTTGACCATTTATTCAATATCCAAACAAGGAGCAGGAATATTATCGTTTGACCATTTATTCAATATCCAAACAAGGAGCAGGAATATTATCGTTTGACCATTTAATCTTCTGACCTCTCTCTTTCCCTTTTCTTTAATTACATCCTCTTCTATCCCCTCAATAATCCTAAGCACACCCAGAAGCATCAACCATAAAGCTAAATATGGAAAGGACTTGATTCACCATGATCAGGATGTAAAATTAAAAATTAGAATCTCAAACATTCTCAAAATTGGTGATTCCAGGGCGAAACTGTGTCAATAGTTAAATTGTGAGGGATGAAAATAGACTACCTTAAGTGTATAAAACGCACAAAATTCCTCAATTGGGTCCCTCTTTTAACTTATTTCAATCCATCTCAATTTAGTATTACATGAAATTATAAGGACCAGAAAAGACGAAGTTCAGACATGGATGAACCAATTTACTTGTGGTACATTAGCTGATGTATTAGCAAGAGAGGACCACGTGAACAATTTGACTAAAGAATCTTGATTTGAATTGATGCACTCCAGACGACTGAACTGGTATTAGTAAGTAAAATACTAAATTGCAGAGGATTAAAAATAAGGGACTATGTTAGGTCTTCTAATTTTGGATCGAGCGACAAGCTGTTGGACTGGAAATTTACCTTTGAATAGATTCTTATTCTTAGACCTACCTATGATGACTAGAGGTTGCAACTCAAGAGATAGTAACAGTCTAAAACTCCTTAAGAAAGAAAGAAAGAAAGAAAGAAAGATTTAGTTTATTGGAAAATAATGACTTGATCTTTCTATTGAATTTATCCTTTTATAGAGTAAAGAGACTGATTACAAGATAAGAACATAAGTAGAAAAATCATTCCAGATATAGAGTAGAAAAGTTTGGGAAAATCATTCTAAATAAAGAATAGGAAAGTCAGTTATTAAAAATTTATTTTGGAAATAGTTTTCTTATTCTAAAAATCAAGTTTTACTCCTTAATGAGTGGCCTTCGTCTCACATATCTTTTGCCAATGAATGCATCCATAAATAAAGCAAAAGTCATCCTAATTATACTAGTAATGTGTATTATATAAGTGTTATAAATCTAATCGAGAGATAAATTAAACCTCATCTAATTAAAAAAGAAGAAAAAAAAGATAGGGCTGGGGCCCAAATGAGGCGTTCTTGAGTGGGTCCTATCTTTCTCTCTTTTTCTAGAGAATATCTATTACTGCCAAAGATCCATTTCCGAGAAATAAGGCAAAGGGTGATCCGCAATTGAAGTTAGTAGAGTGAAGATACATACCATTTTGTGATCTCGAACTTGGCTGTTATGGTTACCTGGTGTTGTGACCAAAACAAGTTCCCAACCAGAAGTACCGGCAATGTCATTCAAACCACGATTGGTATCATTGTTTCCTACATGAAGTTGCAAACTATCAAGATGAGCAATATAGATAAGTTGAAACTTAGAGTTGAAAAACAGAAAAAAGGGCCGGAGGGGGGAGGGGGTGGGGACAAGTTTCTTAGTGTATATGAACAATGATGAGTAATACAACAAGGATGCATTTTTGTGCTTATCAAAATGATCAAAAGCATATTATAGAGCCATTTTTTTGATTACAGTTAACGACCATTTTTTCCTATTATTATCAGTGTTAGCCATAATCAAGATTAGGCCACGTCAGCCAGGCTTAATATTCATACACATAGCACTTGTTACTAAAGTTTAAAATTTGTTTAAGACTGAGCTTATCCCTATGTTTAATTTTAAATCTTACATTAATATCTCTAGTAAAATATTTTAAAAAAATTAATAAAATTAAAAAATTGGTATTCAAATAACTATATGGAAAAAATCAGCACAATAGATAATTTGAAATATAATATATTATTTATGTACTATATATATTAATATTTTACAATGCATAGCTAGGCTAGGCCAATCAAATTTAAAAAATGAGCCTAGATTTTCGTTCAAGCCCAGTCCTTGGGCTAGAATAGAAATCCAAGCCCGAATTGAACCAAGTTAAACTTGGGTGCTAAATGGCCAAACCTAATTAGGATTTTGTTTTTAGAAATCAGAAAAAGAAAACGGAAAAAAATGTACATTCAACAAGGTTCATGACCTATTGGGATTTCCATTTGGGCTGGCCAAACAAAAATATAAGATGACTTTATCTCCCAGAAATCTGAAGCTCAGAGACTCTAGAAGACCAGAAGGCGAACCTCAACACAGTATGCATCAATTAATACATTGCTATTTCCAGCGAGGCATGCACCGTATAATATTATAATTTTTACTTAAATAGTAAATACTCTATGCCGTACCACCAGGTGGAGCAATTGCAAGAGCCAAGGCATTGCTATCTTCCAATTCTAGTGCTTTTGCATTTATTTCATTCAGGCCCTACAAGATGGAAAAAATGGTTAGTCAAGTTAACAACACAAAAGTACATACCAAATGACCATAACATACCAGCAAATCATCAGTAGCATTAGTTGAAATCAGAGGAGGCATCTCAGCCTCCACTTCCTTATTCTGACTTTCTTCCACCGTCTCCAATGGCTTTTCCTCATTTACTTCTTCAGCTTGTTTCACAACTTGCTCAGGTTCTTCCGGTTCTTTGGTTTCTTCTGGTTCTTTATTACGAGGCGATTGAATGGTATGCTGATACTCCTGATGTTGAATGTCATCTATCAATGAACTATACAACATGCAAATACATTTGTGATAGGGCTTCTAGCGTGGAACTCGAATGAGATATGAGTTCAACTAAAATATTCGAGCATTTGAAATCTCTCTTCCAAATTTCTTCCTCAAAACTTATGAAAGGAACAAAAAATCATAAACCCAAGTACCCAACCTAAAGAGGTTAGCGCTGTTAGTAAGAGGAGATAGTATATCTCCTATCAACCTAGGTTCAATTTCTTTAGAGTGCATTCTGGAAGTAAAAGTCTAAATATACTAGGTCGACACGGGAGATTGCATCCTTAAGATCGCAGAGAGAGGATATTTAATTTCAGTCGAAGTAAAAATGTCATTGTTGACTGTGATAACAAAAAATGAAATAAAAAATGAATGTCATATATTGACCAAAAACTCAAACAGAAGGTTATTTAGCTCAATCTGTAAATCAGGATTTCAACCTATCAGGGAACCTCAGATCAAAATATTAGTACTAAATCTACGCAGAAGCTAGCATCCATGTATGATTTGTTTAGGAACAATGCAGCCAATTGGAGTCATTGCTCAGGGCAGTAACTATTAAGCGGCACGCAGTATAAGTCAACAAAGGAAGGATACATAAAGATGAGTGTTATTGCTGATTAGTTTTCGTAAGGGCTCAAGTGACTTGAAAGAAAAAAGGTGAATGAAACAGTTGTTATGAATGGCGGCGAAAGAATAAGTATTTGGAAAAACCAAAGAATGAGGGTAAGTTATTTTTAGACCCCTTATGTTCAAATAAGATAGTATAAATCACCTCCCAGAGAATTCAGTTGTACTTCTTGATATACAAATTATCCATGAAAGGTATAAGAGCAAATTTATCGATGAACAATTAGCTTTTTTCCTTCTGTCATATATTCAATCACAACAAATGCAGAAACCTCAATTCTGAGCAAGTTGGCACGGTAAATAAATTTAGTATTGAAATGTCTTATCGATTGCTAAGATGTTTTAGAGAGATTTACAACATCCATTCTTTTCATCAAAGATAGGACAGAATATCGTGTTTAGGCTCCATGATGTCCTCAGAATACTTTGGTTCACTAGAATCTTAAGTGGTAATTAACTTTTTATATGCATATTTTAAGGTTAGTCCTTTGGGCCTGCCCACAACCCATAAGTAAAAAGGACTTGCCCAGCTCGGCCGTAAAAAACTTAGGCCTTTTGGGGTTAGTTCAGGCTGTTTCAAATTGATACCTTGATTTAATAGATATAGAAATAGATGCATATAAAAACAATATAATTCTCAGCCTTTCTCCAACCAATTTTTATATCACTTTAGCTCACCAGTCTCTTATGAACAGAGCCTGTCTGTGGTGCTTCTTTGATGTATTCTTCCATTGTGGCAAGAAAAGATGGAGGTGGCTGTTTAATTGCAGAAAATAGCTTCATAAGAAACCATTCATTCCCATCAAGAGAAAATTTTTACTAGATGCAAAAACAAACCTGTCGTAGTGTTGGGAACTGGAAACTCCTGGCTAGGTCCAAGCCCTTGCAATATTCATAGAAATCGGCAAGATGTTTAGCCTGCATCATATTAGAGTCTTAAGTGTCAGTTCAGTAAATCACAGAGGACAAGATTTCATCCATAATGGACAAGATGAAGAATGCCACTGAAGATAAGCATCATTGTAAACCTGTTGGCCTGCTCTTTTATATATATTTAGAGCCTTCACTGCTTCATGTCTTGACATATCAAAGAACTGCAGGAAAGTATAAACAGCACATTAAACCGCGATAGAAGCTACCATGTCCAGAACTCCACATAGCTCATTATAGTGAGGTAGAAGCTACCATGTCTACTAGATTTATAATTCCATCATTGATTGCACAATATATTTTGAAGCTCTCTTTCAGTACCTATATAACATTGCCAAAATCAAAACGAGAGTATGGAAAGAGACACAAGGATGATAAGAGATGCTGAGAAAAGAAATTGAATTTTTTTTTTTATTTCTATGAAAGTAAAACAGCTATGAATTAGGCTTCAAACTTTCACATTTTAGGAAATGAAGTCCATGATGGTGGCAGTTCCACTGTCTAATTTATTAAATTACAAGTGAAATCTCAGCTTGCAGCAGTGGCCTTTTCTTGAATAAGGTTTATTTAAGATTCAAATTTAACTTTGAAAATTTTTGGCAGATGTCAGTTTCACTATGCACATAATTACACAAGAAATAATATTGAAAACTCATGCACATGAACTAGATAATTTCTTCTTTTCTCTAGCCATCTAGTTGCTACTGAACATTTTCAGAGACAGTACTCAGAACAGCTATTATTTGAAGAGTACAAATAACGAAATATGCATACCAAGGCCAATGCATACTGTATGAGAAAAATGCTATAGGCTGCTCCTTCAGGCTGCAAGAGATTAAAGCCAATTGAAAGTCATCGCAAGGGAAAGACAATGCAGCAATTTCCATGTTAAGAAAGAACAAATTAGAAGCATGCAGATATCAAACCTCAGTTTTCCCCCTTTAATTTTTACCTGACAACCAATGAGGCGGTAAAGAAGTTGCTGCAGTGCTGGTAGCTGCTCCAACAGGTCATCACAACCTAATGTTCGCGTTCTGCTATATGCCTGCTAAAGTTAAGAGTTCCTTATATTCGGGACATAGTAATTGTTCCTACATTGACCACATCATCATTTGCATCATTTCTAAATTATTTACATTCTGCCTAGAGGAGCTAAGGAGGCTGGGAACTTAAGTTATTAAATGGTATTACGCCTATAGTAGTAACGCATAACTATTATAGACAATTAGATCATATTATACCTTAAGTTTGGAGGTTCCTATACCCTAAAGAAAGAGAACTTTATCTTGGAGAGATCATGTTGTGTTCTACTTGCATAGAGCACCACCAAATATGCTACTTTGCATAGAAGTTCTTCCTCTAAAAAGACCCAAGTGAGTAGGCCCCACATGACAGCTTTATGTCACATCAGCATTCCCAAATCGCTATATCACCCAGGTTTAAAAAAGCTTTTCACTCGCTTTCTATATCTAATTTTCCAGAAGAGGTAATCAGACCTCTCTTCTACGTACATGCATAGGCATCTTTCACCTTTTTTTCCAAACACAAAAACATTATCAGTATATCATTCACCAATAAATTAGACTCCACGGAAGGTCTATCTTTTATTTCTCGCCTCCTCCTTGTAGATCTCTGATCCTTTCTCCCCCAAGGCACTACATGGCTAAGAAGAACCCGTTTCCCATAAACAGTAATAAAATGCATGGAAAATTCAGAGTGCAAATTGAAATAAGGAAAATTGCTCACCTTAGTTGCGGCTGGCGATGCTGCACTTAAACGCTCAGATTCAATGTCATATCTAAGGATTCTATGACATTCTAGTCTTTCTTCTAAAAATAAAGCATATGTTCGAATCCATGCAGAACAGTCCCAAGCTGCATAGAGGAATCTCATCAGGCATAAAATTTAATAATCTTGACTTATGAAAAGGGTCTAGACCAGCCGGTAGGGAAGGAAAAAAAAATACACAAATTAGTTTGCAAACTAGGTTACCTCTGGGGCTTGAATCATCTAGAAAATTGGATATTTGAAGAACATTTCCCCGGCGTGAGTAGTTTAGAAGTTCTACTCTGAAGGTAGGATCACCCTCTCTTAATGTCCTATGAATGACTATCAAAGTCTTTATAGCAACCTGTCATTTCATAAATAAGATGCAAACAAGCTGAGGTGCATGGCAATGAAGTTGAAAAATTGATGCGATATAGTAAAGAAAGATCTTGTTCATGGTAACATTATTGGCAAATATATTTGATTAGTCATAATGGACTAAGTTGAAACTACGAACCATGTAGCACCAGCAATTTCTTAATCTACACAAGAAAGTACACCATGCCGTATCCCATTTGTTTTGGAAGTGCATTAGAGGCACAGCTTAAGCTTTACACATGAGATATGAAAGTGTTTCTTTATGTTCTTTAATTTTTTGCCATTGATTGCTCATAAACAGAAAAACAAGGATAGCAAATCAATTACCAATAACATTCAAACATTATAAGGCTTATGCCACATCTTATTAAAAATTTTGAGATCAAAGTTTGTATAGCTGTTAGTGCTTTGAAACTATGAAACATGTCAAACCACAAAGTACGGACAGAAAATTTACTATCCAACTTCTTGTCTTGGACAGTCTCTTGGAAAGTGCATGAATGCAGTAAGCCACATCTGCTCGTGGTTGGTGTGATGATGTTGCATCGATTATTTCTGCATTGAGTTTAAGGCAGAGAAGAAGGGAAAAAGAACAAGAAGTAAATTTAGAGTCAGAAAATATTCATGCAATGGAAAAGCAAACCCAAGTTATAAACCATGTCGGTATTCTGCTGATGATTTCATATTCTTTAATACAACCACGTGAAAGGAAGAAAATGATAGATTGATTAAAACGTGGCTTCTAAAATATGAACTGGAACACAATTTCACCAAGGTAAATGCAATATCAATATTAGAAGCATAAGAAAATATTCAACAATACCAACAAAGAGAAATGATTCATATAAACTAACTCACTTCGAACATGACGTTCCTTAGGAGGATATTCTACGTGATTGGTGGCCTTTACAATTGCAATATCCAAATCCTTCGACAAAGAAAATTGAACAAAACTAATAAAAACATGAAACAATGATAATTTGGACATTGTTGAGATTCAGAGAGACAAAAGTAAAGATCACGAAAATGGGTAAATGAAAATCACCTTATATTCGCTATTGACCTTGGCAAGGCCAACCTTCGTGGAGTCCTTAAGAGCACCATATGCCTTTCTGAAGCTTTGAAATGTCCCCATTCATTAAAAATGGATTCAATCTTCGTGATTTTAAATGAAGGAGGGAGAGAAAGAAGAAGGAACAATAATGTGCTTCTTCTTCTATCTCTGTGACATTGTCGTTTTCAACGACAAAACAAAAACAACGAGTCTCTCTCTCTCTCCTTCCCCAATTTGTGCGTAGGAGCTACAACGAGAAAGGACAAATTTTGGTAGTTTTAGGTTTCTTAGGCTTAACTAATTTGTGAAATTATGCGAGAAGACTGTGCCGAGGAACGAAAGTTTCTGTATAGTCTTGTTCGTTTATTCTATAGCAAAGAACAGAGAAGGCGGTTCAATTTGCTTCGTTTTTTTTTTTTTTTTTTGTCTCCAGACATTGCATATTATTTTAAGAGGAAATTAATTATTTAGTTTATATATTTTACCTGAATTTTTAAATTAATTTTTATACTTAACTTTTTTTTTAAGTCACTCTTTTATGATTTTTTTTAAATTTTTTCTCTTGTGTTGGTTGTAGTCTATTATATATAAATAAAATATGTTTCTCTTTAAAATAAAAGTTTTGTTGATCAAATGAGAATATTTCATTAAGCAAATACCTAACTTCTCATGCAATATATATTAAGAATTTTTTAAAATGTATAAATTTTTTATAATTAACAAAAAAATAAATGAAATTACTAATTTGCATTAATTTTTTATAGTTAATAAAAAATAATAAATTAATAAATTAATTAATTATATCTTATATTAATTCTTTTAATTATGAAATATTTTTTAAGTAAATAAAAAAATTAATAAATTATTATTTTTGCAATAAATAAAAAAATAAATAATTAATTAATTAACTACCTCTTAAATTTTCAAATAAGGGATTACAAATATAATTTAATATGACTCAAAATTAAAATAAATATAAATAATATATGATTGAATGATTTATAACCACAACATCTTAATGAATATATTATCTATTACTTTTCTCTTACTAATTTCATATAACTAATTTTATAAGAATTTTTACTAATTTATTATGTTTTTTATATCAAAATAAATTACTATATTTAATTTTTTACTAACATTTACAAATACCATTAATTTAAAATGCATTGATATATTGTAAAACAAACTAATTTTCTATTAGGTCCTAATAATGCATAGGTAAATAAACTAGTTTTTTCTAATTAATATATACAAGCTCAAATTTAATCATATCGTTAGTTTCTTTCAAAACTCTGTTATGTGATCCAATTTATCTGCCATGGTAGTGGTCACCGGTACGTACATGGCCGCCAATCAAATCGCCTCCTATGTAAGATATTACATATAATTATTAAACTTAAATGCACATTTGATTTCCTTAATTTCATAAAAGTGTTAATTGAATCCTTCAATTCAATTAAACAATGTTATTATGGGTGCTAAAGACTTTTCGTATTAAAAAATCGACGTAGACGAGAGACATGTATTTGGAAATTATTTTTCATATTCAAAAGAAAATTTCACTAAGTAATTAATGGACAGAAACAAAGGACCATGGTCCTTGTCCTACAAGGTTTTTATTCTCATCAATTATATAAAAGTACTCTTAAAATTATTACATAAATATATTATTGACTTTGTGATTTTCAGTTTCAGAAACAAACCTTGTCATTTTTAGTAGTGTCACTTTTCATCAAATTTATATTAACCTAAAAACCAATTTAACCAAGAACATACTCTAATTTCCTCACACCCTTTATTTGATTCAGAGGTAGAGCCACAAGTAGTAGAGTTGGAAGTAAATTTGAAAGACAAATGAGGATGGAGATACTTGTGGGGATCCACAAAGACTCTGCCTTATGTTTGATATACAAAAAAGAGACTTTAAAAATGAGAAAAGAAAAGGCAAATGAAAGCCCTTTGAAAAGCACTTTCTTACACATATATTCCTTTATAAGTTAGATACAATTAGTGCCAACGGTTATTAATTTGAGTGAAAAAGAGTTCAATATTCTTTAAACAAAAATTTTTATATGATAAAAATGCCCGTATGCATTTTCTTTTAAATTTGACCCCTTTTGCCTTTGTAGAGCAATGTTTAAGCATCCGATCCACCCACACTAATTCTTTCCATTGGCAAAACTCTTTCCTCCTCAATGGGTGAAACTCTACCGTACTCCATCGTTTCATCTATGTATCACCATCTCCATTTCGTTCAAGAACCCATGTTTTGAATTCTTCTACAACCCATAATTAAAATTGACTTAAATCATCATCTCTGGATCAAGGTTTCATCCTCAATTCGTTTCCATTCATCTTTGTTGCTAGTAAGCAGACAATGAGAAAGATCCAAGCCATTTGCACAAGCAACAACAAGAATTTGTCCAAACACTGGTATTGAACTTTAGAAGGGTTTGTGCAAGTAAATAAGAAGACAGAAGCAAATCAAATAAGGTAAGAGCTTAATTCCTCTTTTAATGCTCAAAAGAAGGGGTTGCTATAAATAATAAATGTGTGTGGGAGATGCAGAAGCATTACTTTTCTTGATATAGTAATATAATTTTTTTAAAAGTATCATTAGTATTTTGATCTCTATCTTTCATATTTCAAAAAACAAAAAAATACTATTATTCTCTTTCCATTTTGAATGAAGGGAATAAAAATAATAAATCAACACATTCATAGATTTTGAGTAGGAGACTTACGTAGATATCTTAATTGCAAAAGCTAATCGAACTCTGGTTGAGATCACTGATCGAATGAGATACCCATAGTGTATTGAGTGTATCTCGAGTTTTTACAATCTAAATTTTCTTTCGAATACAACTATGGAATACTCACAAGTATTCTACTCAGAGTGTTTCAAGTCTCTCTCTTAATGAATTGTAAATCGTATAATAATTTAATCATATTTATAAAAGATTAGTTAAGGTTAAGTTTAATAGTAATTCTTATAATTAATATTTTACTTTTATTTAATAAGCACTCCTTATAGATGGATTCAATATAATATCTTAACATATTTAAATCTTAAATATTATATAATATTTTAACATTGAATTACACCATACATGAGTTTTGACTATTTAATGTCATTCCATCACATTCAATTTTATTTTCATTTCCTTTCTTACAATCCTTCCAAACGGGACGTAGAGATCGAGGATATGACTCAAGGAAAAAGGAAAAAAAATAGATGGTAAAGACATAGAACAACTTCATTGATATATTTGATATCATAAATTCAAATTTTAATTTAATGATTACGTTAATGAATTAGTAATTTGATATTAAATTTTTAATGAATTTAGAAATAAAGGATGAAATGAAATAAAATAAATAGCATAGCCTATTTTTTTCTGTATAGCATAGTCTAATTTTAAACTAAGAAAACCAAATTAATAGTTAGAACAACTAATACTTTACTTCAGTTTATAAATTGGTCTTTATTATTATCATTATTATTTTAAAAAACACTCCTTATAGTTTTATTTCTTTATAATTAACTCCTTGTAGTTAATAAAACTTTTAACATCGTTAAATAAAATGTGATGTGACAAATCTATATAGACACTAAGTAGTCTCAATGCTTCATGCGGTGCCAAATAGATTTAATTATTTTTTTAACTTCAAAAAAGAAACATGCACGCTGGGGATTGCATTGTGCCTATAAATTCAAGCTAACTTCGTATACTAGTTATTCAAATAGATCAGACGAATAAGGAATAATGCAGCTTTCAAGAATCAATAAAGGTTTTCATGGTCGTTGTTGATTTTAATTTTTGTCTCTTTGTCCTTTTATGATTTGCACTGGTTTTAATTGTCAGGCTACTCAAAGAAAGTGAGTTGGGCTAAGTAAAAGATATATTGTTAGAATTGTTTTGGGTTGAGATCAACAAATTGGGCTTAAGAGTCCATTAAAAATATGATCTTATATTTATTTCGGACTCAAATTATTTTATTTAAACCTTGGTTAAGATAAGATAAGTTTGTAAAATATAGTCCAATAAAAATTTTCATAAATTAGCCTATGTACATATTAATTAACTAAGCCTAATAATTAAATAGATTTTCTTTAACTTAATGCTTTTAATAAAATAAACTCAGAATTTTATTATCATTAAAATAAATTAATATCATATTTAAACCTTAGGATCAACAGGTACAATTTGCTTCATTAAGATCAAATTCCATACTAACAAAATATTGGGACTTTTGGAGTTCTCATAATACAATGGGGAAATTAATATAGACCAAGCAATCATTTTAGCATCTTAGTCATAATTATTGGAAGAAGGTGGAATTTAGTGAATAAGCACTGACCTGACCAGAAGTAAGGTTTGTGGATGATCTAAACCCACCACTAATGTTGTTGTTCCTTCCCATTACTAAGGGCATGTTTTCTTTCTTAGTCTTTCTTTATATTTTTTACACTAGACACTATGGTAAGTGCAAGAAACGTTTTTTTTAAAAAAAGATATGAAAACGCTGACTGAGAAGTTAATGTGACTGCCAAATCAAAAAGGGGTTTGAGTTTTTATCAATGACCTTACCCAAACCAAGCGGATAAGATAATAACACTAAAGGCAAGAAGAATTAAACAATAATCAGCATTGACAATTTTATGATATTATGCTTTTTAGTCTTTGACAGAATAAAATTAACCCAAATCATATAAAAACAAAATACTTATATATATTTCGTGCTTTTATTTGTTCATTCAAAATTATCAAATACACTTAGTTTGCAAGTGCATATAAGTAAAGGTAGGCTGTTATTTTTATACGAAGTGGAAAAAATGCTTTATTTCTCCGCAATGAAATCAGAGTGGTTGATGCATGATCAGTATACTGAATTATGAAGCAATTATTGTTTAATGAGTGTATAATGTCTATAGTCTTGCTGCCTTTATTCCCAATGTTATGACTTGAGTCGATAGGACGTGACCAGTATGGAGAATGAAATATCCCTCATCCTCATAAGCCCATCAGACATCTCAATATAGTAGAACTTTAACAAATTCATGGACCCACATATGATAATATCAAGGCTAATACCTCTGTATATAATTATCAAAAGAATCAGTTCAATTTGTATAGACATTTTGACAGATTCTCCCCTAAATTATGGACCTCTCAAAATTTTTATAATAGAGATATCTAACATATAATAGATTGGAGAACTTTTCTCTCCCACATATAATTACAACACAGCCTACAATTATGGAAATACATCAAAATATTCAGCCTGTATACAAGGGAACAACTACATCTAATTACAAGTGTATTACAAGAAATCGTTACTTTGGTAACAAGTTAGGCTTACTGAAAAAATAGAAACACCACAACTTCTACTTTGCAAGTAGGTGTTCTAGATCGGCACTGGAATTTGAAATGTTAAATAAAGGGGTGAGTAAAATCTCAGTGAGTAGGTAATACTAATAATGCAAGAAAAAGAACAGACTCGCAATGATAAGGTTTTTCTCGTTTAAAACTAGATACCTTACGGCTATAAATCAATAGTACCAAAAGTAGAGAAAAACTATTAACAGAATACATTAAGAATCTCCTATAAAACTAATCAATGTTCAAAATACAAAACTAGCTTAAGGCTAGTGAAAACATATTAGAGCAATTACCCATTATCAGCCTCAAGCTCTGAATAATTATAATAATGGCCTTAGACCTGAAATAGAATATGGAGGTAAGGCATCATACCAAATCATATTGGAATACTAATCACAGTGCACTATGGTTAACATCTACTACCATTAGCTATATGTTCTATTTTAGACACATTCCTAAAATTTAGAAAATATATAAACATTTATATTCAGAAATTAGAATTTCAAAGTTAGACCATTTCAGAGTTTCAGACTTCAATAATTCAGGTAATTCAAAATGCATAATCATAAAGTTCATCAACCAACAAATTTCTTGGTCTTTGAATATTGAATAAAATTTATAAATTTACTAAATCCTTCATAATTAGGATTATCTACTCACATGATCCAAGTACACACAATTCAACTCCCATTACCGCGGCGTAAAGTGCAATTGCTATGACCCCAAATACAAATGATATACATTTAATATCTTATTCTAAGAAACATCTAAACTTAATTAAATTCTAACAAATTCCAATATCTTTAAAAATGCTTATATGCCTAGAATTCACTTAATCCCATCAACTTCACCTCCCATTTCTAATGTTATACCCAATATAAGACATTGATGCTTCTAATTATGAAAATTTACATTAAACACACATGCCAATCATAATTATCTTAGTTGTAAATTCCAATACCATACTAATTCCCAAATAGCTCTATCAACTCCAATGTCACTTAGAAGTTATTCAATTAAATTCCAAAATCCTTTATTCAACTTGCATTATTGTTCATTACTATTTAATCACACCATATAAGGTTTTCCATTCAAATTTCCTCTCTTTTTCTCTATGAAAAACCTAGGAAAAATATGAAAAATTAGCAATTCAACTTATAATTCAAATTAAAATTTTCAAAAATCCTAAATCACTTTGTAGATGCATAATAATATTTGAGAAGCCCTAAAAATTAAAATTTCACCTCCTTCCAAGATTATGCCTAGACCTATAATTTGGGGTTTTTCAATTCAGAAGCTGAAACTCATAATTGATAAGTGATTTCAAAGGAGAAATGTGCGAAATTCACTTATGATGTGCAATTCTAACTTAGTTTGAAGCAACCACCCTGATACGATATGTAGTTCTTCCTGGTCTCAAAGCAGTTTGTCATGGTGAAGTGTATAGAGGCAAGAAAAAATCAAAATCAATTAGAGAAACAAAGTTTTCCAAAGTTTGATGGTCAATGCACTTCCAAAAATGTTTAACACTCTAAAATTTGGTGTCCTAATGCTATTTGCAATGGAGACACAATTTATAATTTGACGATAATCCTTACAACAAATGAGAATGAATCAAGAATCACTACAGAAAATTAATTCAAGAACTCAAGACTAATATGATAGCAACAACCAATCTAAACATGAAAAGGGAATATGCTATGCAAAGCAGAATCTACTGAGGCTATCCTAATCACACAATTGACCCCAAGTTGACAAAATTTGACACCTAAATTACTGAAGGAACCAAATCAATGGCTTCCTAGCAACAGTGCCAGTTTTGACTGAACCCTCATCATTAAGGTGTCAAAAGCTAATATTGAATATAAGAATGTACTATAGTGATGCAATCTGAGTTGTGTTCACTTCAAAGAGTTTAATTTATTCCTAAGTAATTTGAATGCAAATTATGTATAGAAAGTGGGAAAAATCAGGGTTTTGCCTTTGTCTTTTGAAATTGGGTAAAATGCAATTTATCTATAATTGTTTTTGAGATTTTTTTTTATATGAGATGTGAGTTAACAAAATGGCTAAATGAAGGAGTGAACATATAAAGCAAATGATGATAAAATGCCCATTGGAGATTTGATTCAACCTTCCTAGCTTTTGAAAAAATAAATGGGAGTTTATTTTGAAAACTAATTCCTTAGGTGGTTTGAAATACCATTCAAACACTAGGTAAGTTAATTTGTTTATGAAATCTTTAGCCAAAGGCTTCACACAACATTAACTACCCTTCTTGATGCACAAGAGAGAGATCAATGCAAAGATGAGAGAATAACTTGAACAACTTAACTAAGTACTACCAAGCTGCCACAATCAATCATAAGATATCTAGGATTATACGAAACCTAATAATTCTATAATCAAGTGCAGTAATAATCCTTACAAAATACACATCTACACATAAATCCCAAAATCTAATCTAACATGTGAAATTTTATGGCAAAGTAATTTAACTTATCAAAGTAATCAAAATGATTTAACGAAAACACAATGATTACAAGAAGGAAATGGTGGAAAAGATTAAGAAAATTTCACAATTGATGCTCCAAGCTCAGGCCTCCTCAATTCTCCTCTGGGCAAGTGAAGTTTAGCTATTCATGGTAGAGAGGGAGGCTTCACTAAGCTCCAAATCACCAAGAACACTGATGGAAGTGTAGAAAAATAATGGAAAGATGAAGAAAATGAAGAAAGGAGTGAATGTGGATGAGTTATCAGCCTCTCTTCCACTTAATGGATGCCTTCATTCTGTAGAAAACCTATTTTTTAATGGGAAGAAAGTTATGTTGGGTCTTGCAGTTAGATCCAGATCTAAATTAAAGATTATACAGGTTAGGTAGAGTTTGCTGCGACAAACTACATAGCAAGCACATTTCGAGTCTTTTCTGCAATTTTTTTTTTGGTCCCCGATTAGATCTACAAAAGGTATCTTAGTTAATTATGCTTTTACTTCTCCCTCAGTTTCTTTATGATAAATGTGTCTTAACATGCTTACTTAGTTTGGTTACAGGGTTTGATACCTGCCTTTGATGAGCTGCTTAAAAAGGTTGAACACCGTTTATGTTTAAGGCATTTATATGCCAAAATCATGGCTAAATATAGTAGTGGGTTTATGATCAGAGACTTGGTTCTTAGGGTAGCCAAAGCAACATATGTGCAAGATTATGAACAAAAAATGACCGAGCTTAAATAAGTTCTAAAGGAAGCACATAACTTTCTCCTACATGTTAGGCAAAATCCTATTTTTTTAGAATAGCCACGATATAAAATGATAATGAATAAAATATATGAGTCGTTCAATGGACGACTACTGAAGGCATGAGAATTTCCTATCATTAGTATGTTCGAATAGATACGGACATACTTGATGACAATATTTGCTAATAATAGGATCAAAGCAGAAAGGTTCAAAGAGAATAGGGATGTGAGCCTAAAGCCAAGGAAAAGGTTAGATAAAGAAGTTGTTAAGTTTTTAAAGTGGGTAGCTAAATGGGCTAGAGCAATGAAGTTTGAAGTTTCTTTCTACAGCTATTTGTGGTTGATCTTGACTCATAAAGTTATTCTTCTAGATGGTGTGGATTAACAGGCTTGCCTTGCAAGTATGTACGCAAGTTATTCAATGTGCACAAATAACATCTATTTTATGGTATTTTACAATGCTTTGTTGTCTATTACAGACATGCAATTAGTTGTATTTATGCCAAGCGGGAGGATCTACATGATTATGTCCATCATTATTTGAAAATCCAATCGTACGTGGTATGTTATTACCTAATATCATGCCAACAGATGGTGAAACACATGTGGGTGGAGACAAAACAGAAGCTTGTAGAGCCTCTAAAATATTATAATAGACAAGGGAGACCAAAGAAACTATGAATGAGAGCACCTAATGAGATTGCATGGCCAAATAAGCTAAAAGAACTAACATTAGTCTAAGATGTGCTTCTTGTAGGACCTATGATCATAAAAAGAGAACCTGTAAGCAGACTTCAAGGTAGACTGGCATGGCATGCTCGAAGGAGTTAGTTAATGTAGCCCCACTCACAAGTGACATGTGACCTTAGATGTATTTAGAGCAGCCTTTTTTTATTAGGGAACTTTTGTTTTTTTGGTGTCTTTCATTTATTTATTATGGATACATTTGGCCTAGCCTTTTTTTGTTTATTGGAAACTAATTTGACAATGGGATCTTTACTTTGTTTAGTGGGATCCATCCTTTGTTTGATGCATATGGACACTAAATGGTTTTTGACACACTTTGTTTACGATAAATCTGCTATTTTGAGCAAATTAGGTTGAAAATAAGACAAAATTATGCCCATGAAATGTATTATGTTGATTGTTATTGTTAATATTAAGTGGTTGCCTTTTTTCAAGAAGTAATCTAAATATATCAGTAACTAGAGTTAGATGTTGTTCATATCTGAAGTCAAATCTAATCCTTTTTACCTTTATGAACTTAGTGTCTTCAATCTATTCCCTATTTATTACTCAAATGGAAATTAAACTACTAGGTTGGAACATATAGTACAAGCGGTTCTCACATCTATATTATAATGGTTACAAGAGTTGTATTTATTTATTATTTGCATTAAAAGTTCCAAAAAGGTATAACCTATGAGCATTGATAATTCCAAAGGGGCCTAATTAGAAGTAGGTTTACAACACGATATCACAAAAAGAAAAGGCATGTTAGTAGATGATTTATGGCCTTAGGTTCTCTTATGCGTTTTACTGAAATTTTACAAAAAAACTAAGGTTGTCTTATTTAATCAATATTTAAGACAGTTTGTGGTAGCAATATTTAAGCATATTTATCAGTGCTTATTTCATCTATGTTAGATTTTAGGTCACATGAGAAAAGATCCCATGTAATTGATGTTAGTTACTATAATTCAGAATCTATAGCAATTGGCTTATGTTTTTAAGGTGAGTCATTTATATTTTCTTCATGATGTTACATTGGAGAGCATTAAAGAGCATGGAACAATATAATTAGGATACACAATACTTATCAATCTTTACAAATTTTATAGTGACCACACCTATTTTGTCTCTCTTCAAATACCACATGGTAACTAGTATTATATATAGATTAATATATATTATATCAACAAGAAGAAGTTCCAATAGCCTAGTAAAAGTGTGCAGCAAAATTCTGCATTAAAATTAGAAACCTAAAAGTAAAACAAGAACATTTTCCATTTGCCAATGTCACTAAAAGTTAGTAGTAACACATTAGCAAACCAAGAGTAAAACAACAACATTTTCATTCATCAGTGTCATTAGGAAATTACAACTTCTTTGGAAAGTACAAAATATTTTAACTAGCACACCTATATGGTTATGCACTAAAATAGTTTTCAATACCATTAGAAGTACATTGTCACTACAGTTACAAACTAGAGTACTGAACAACAATGTTACAAGTACATTGCCCTTATAGTCTTATGACAACCTAAGACAATAGCATCTATAATTTCTTCATGATAACCATATCATGAGCACCATCAAGAACCACAAAATTGCAGTTGCAATCTTTAGCCACTTATTCATCTACTTGTAGTTTGCAATAGCTCTCTTCTAGCCTTTTATCAATTATATAATATGTCTTGGCATTTTTTCATCTAACCAATTAAAAAATCTACTACTTTAAGGTTTCTAACACAAATCCCAATCAATAACTGACAACTTCATAAATAACAATAATATAAACTTGATCATTTAATGCAGACAACAACATCTTATAATGGACATTAATATTTACCACTTGGTTTGATTTTGTAACGAAACTGTTGTGAGTTGTTGCAATTTATGAATGTCAATATAATTTTTTTTCAAAACATAATGTAAATGTCATGGGAAAAACACTGCTTTCCATGTTAACAAAGGTTCCACATCTCTATAGGGTTACGTCAACTCCTGTGGTCAACTCCTCTGGTCCTTTATCTCCTGTGGTCAACTCCTCTGGTCTCTTATTGGTTTAGTCTCTTTCCTATCTCTATAGGGTTACGTCAAAGCACCAAATTGCATTATCCTCCCATCATTCTCAACTCGTGTAATATGAGCTTGCCATGTTATCCTATGCCTGTAGCTCCCTTAGTCCTTGTAACTTGCCATCATAGCGCCAAAATACTACCGCAAACCGAAGCTATTTGGTCTTTTCCTTATTTAAGGTTGCACTTTGTAAGCAATAACCCTTGTGGCCTCCAACGGATGTTGATCGAGAGGTTGCATTTTAGTTTTGTATTTTTTTATCTAATTTTTAATGATTTATTTTGTTTTTTTCGTATTTATTCTTTTACATTTTTTTTTCCTTTTTCATATATATTTTTATTTCTTACTTTGTTTTATATTATTTGATTTTTATTTTGTAACATACTCATTTTAAATTTACTTAATTAATGAATTAATTAATTGATTAATCAGTTAACCATTAATTTTATTCTCATTTTATTTTTGGATGGGGTGATTACAGTTGCCTTTTTTTACTTGTCCCTTAGGTTAGGGAAGCAAGTATTATGAAGAGATATCATAACTTAAGAACAAGCAAAGATGTGAATACACCATTCCTCATGCTAAGGGAAAACAAAAAGAAATGGTATCTTTTGTAAGTCAGAGTTTAGGCAAGACAGTGAATTACTTAGACATGATGTAGGACTTTTAACGAAAAATTGCCTGGACGCGATGTAGGACTTTTGTAGAAAATGTAAATTTGCTTGGAAGCAATGCAAGACTTTTGTAGCAAATGTAAATTTCCTAGACACGATGCAAGACTTTTGTAGAAAATGTAAATTTCCTAGACACGATGCAAAACTCATGTAGAAAATGTAAATTACTTTGACATGATGCAGGACTTTTGTAAACTGCTTGGACATGATGTAGGACTTTTGTAAATTGCTTACACATGATGCATGACTTTTGCAGTAAATTAGCTGGACACGATGCAGGACTTTTGTAGAAAATGTAAATTTCCTAAACATGATACAGAACTCATGTAGAAAATGTAAGTTACTTAGACATGATGCAGGACTTTTGTAAACTGTTTGGACATGATGCAAGACTTTTGTAAATTGCCTGAACATAATGTAGGACTTTTGCAGTAAATTGGTTGGATACGATGCAGGACTTTTGTAAAAAATATAAATTGCCTAGACATGATGCAAGGCTTTCAAATTGATTCGAAGAGGGGTATTCACCTTGGATGGTGTATGCTATCATGTAGTGTAATGCATGTACCCATGTGAGATGTATATCATTGTACTCAAACTATAGCATGATTTGTTTGCTTGCTGAGCTTAACATCTTTGTGACCATATTGTTCCTCAGAAATGAACGGATATAATTTCTATCAAGTTCTTGCCCCTGACATATGAATCTCAACCCTGTGAACCTTTCATGTGATTTTCTTGAATAGAAAAAGTGCTCGTGTCAAGAAGGGATGTGATTTCCCAGTAAGCAGCTCTTAGGCATTTGTGGGATGCGATATGACACGTGTTTGCATGCTAACTGCCCAATGCATATGCTTATCTTTATCCTTAAATCATCAATTCTGAATGTGTGGTAGGTGCATATGGAGGGCCTGGTATGCATGGTAGATGAGAGATACAGTTTTGTAAGAGAGTGAAAAAATGTTAACTTTGACACGTTCCAAAAGTGATACCTATTCCCTGGGTGTTAATCCCAAGAATGAGGCAAAAGCACGCTACGCAAGAATAGAATTTTTACCTTTTCCTTTGCATACTAAAGGAATAATATATCAAGCTATAGTTTATTCTTGTTTGAAAGAAAACCGCATTGCTTGGAGCAAAAGAATTGTCTAACCAAACTTCTCTTATCGACCTTTAATTTGTTGTTTCAATAGCTGATGGTCAGCATAACTTTATTTCTTTTGCCAATGCATGTCAGACTTAGTTTCCCTTCCTTATGGTAGACTAGGGGATTTTAAAAATGCTTCATCTCTTTTTCATGAAGTAGTTTGGTAATTAAAACAGAATGAGTTAAACATGTATATGTTTCATACTTTAAGCTTCATCTCCAATAACTATGTGGAGGCACTTACTTAAGAATTGTAAATGTTCTCAGAATGCATATCATTAAACAATGTCTTGAATGACATATTCACTTGAATACATATTTTGCATATCGAATGAATGGAGCAATTATAAAGTTAATGTGGTTATGTAGAGAGAAAAAGAGTAATAAGAAGCAAGTCTACTAAATGAATAAACAACTTTATTTTGAAGATTGATCACACGATTCCAAAGTAGATGGGTGATAAGTTGGATACAAATGAAACAAAGAACAAAAATGGAAAATAGAATGCCCTTGACTTTCAGCTTCTAGTAGCACTGGTTGCTTATGCTTGGCATTGCCATGGATACGCATATTTTAAAACTAATTGATGAAGATATCTCTAAAGAACCTTCCATAAGAAGCAAGTCTACTAAATGAATAAACAACTTTGTTTTAAAGATTGATCACATGCTTCCAAAGTAGATGGGTGATAAATTGGATACAAATGAAATGAAGAACAAAAATGGAAAACAGAATGCCCTTGACTTTTAGCTCCTAGTAGCACTGGTTACTTATGTTTGGCATTGCTACGGATACGCATATTTTGAAACTAATTAATGAAGATATCTCTAAATATCCTTCTAGAGTAAGGGTTTTGGTCCTTATGCAGCTCTTTTTCATTCATTGTATGTTGTCCTAACTTTTTCTTAAGTCGCCTTTTCAAGTTTTCAACTTAACATGCCTCAATTGTAAGACCTTCTTTCTTTCTTCCTTTCTTTCTCTTTCTATCATCATTTCTCATTTTAAGCAAAGTATTTCTTCACTACATCTAAGTTAATTGGTTTTCTAAACTCTCTTTTGTCCATGTCAACGAGGACTAGTACACCTCCAAATATTGCTTGTACTACAACATATGGACCTTCATATGAAGTAGCCTACTTGCCCTTATTATCTTCTTAATTTGGGAGGATCTTTTTTAGAACCAAATCCCCTGATTCAAATTCCCTGGGATGAAGCTTTTTATTGAAAGCCCTTGCCATCCTTTTCTGATATAGTTGCCCATGACACATAGCTACTAGACGATTTTCTTCGATCATATTTAGCTACTCATATCGGGTCTTGACCCATTCACTTTCCTTTAGGTTGGATTCTATCGACACTCGAAGAGAAGGGATCTAAACTTCAATTGGGCTGATAGCCTCCATGCCATATACTGAATAATGAGTTGCCCCTATAGATGTTCATATTGTCGTACAATACCCATGGAGAGCATAGGGAAGCATTTCATGCCAGTCTTTATAAGTGATAGTCATCTTGTTGATGATCTTTTTGATATTCTTATTTGCTGCCTTGACTGCTCTATTCATCTGTTGCCGATAGGGTGTAGAATTATGATGATTGATTTTAAACTGTTTGCACAACTTCTTAATGTTAGCTCTATTCATATTGGGAGCATTATCAATGATGATCATTTTTGGTATCCTATATTGACATATGCTGTTCAATTTCAAGAATCGAAGAAAGACACTTTAGGTAATATTGGAGAACGACATGTCTCTATTCATTTTGTGAAGTAATCGATAGCTACCTAAATAAATCAGTGTCCGTTAGATGCCTTTAGATTAATGGGACAGATCACATCGAGAATGACCAAGGTGCCACAAGGTTGTGTAATGGTTGGGGTAGAGCATTGATCATATTGGCATATGTCTGACACTTATGACATTTCCTAACATAATCAATGTAGTCCTTCTCCATGGTTAGCTAAAAGTATCCACACCTTTGTATTTGCCTAGTCATAGTATAGCCATTAACATGAGTCCCCACATGTCCCCTTATGAATCTCTGCCATGATTCTTTATGCTTCTAATGCATCCATGCATCTGAGTAGTGTGTTATCCCACAACCTTTTATACAACACTTCTCTGTTAAGGAAAAAATTCATTATTAATCGATGAATGATTTTTTGATCGTTCTCATATGCCTTAACTGGATATCACTGACTCTGGACATAGTTTTTAATGTCATGCAACCATAGTTGCCCATCACATTCTTCCTCCACATTTAGATAGTAAGCTGGGGTGTCACAAGTCTCAACCTATATTAGCAGTATGTTTACCTCATAGTCTATTTTGATCATTACGGTAAGGGTAGCCAATGCATAGGTAAACTAATTTTTATCACGAGTCAAATATGTGAAGGTTATCTTCTTAAACTTTGAAATCAATTCTGTTAGATACTTTTTGTATGGGATTAGTTTGGGATCTTTAGTTTGCCATTCTCCCTTTACTTGATAAATTATAAGGGCCGAATCTTTAAACACATCAACATCCTTGACAGCTAACACTAAGGCTACTTGCAAGCTATTAACACAAGCCTTATATTTTGCCACATTATTCATGTAGTTAAAACTAAGCTTAACTGCCACTGGATACTACTTACCATCGGGGGATGTTATCACAGCCCTAATCCGATGCTGTGTACATTGGCGGCCCCATCAAAATACATTGTCCACTTGGCCTACTTCAGTTCATCTTCCTCTACTATCAGGATATCTTTATCTGGGAATTGAAAATCTAAGGGTTAGTATTCATCCAAGGGATTAGCTGTTAAATGCTCAGCTATAATGCTTCCCCTGACTAACTTACTGGTCATATACTTCACATCGTATTCTAATAGTATCACTTGCCACTTAGAGACTTTTCTTGATATGTGAAGACTCCCAAAAATGTACTTGTTTGGATCCATCCAAGAAATCAACCACATGACATGGTACAACATGTACTGCCTCAGCCTCTTTGTGGTCCACACGAGGCCACAACAGGTTTTATCAATTAATGGATACCACAACTTGCACATATTAAACTTCTTGCTTAGGTAATAAATTGCTTGCTTTTTTCTTCCTGACTCATCATGTTGCCCTAATACAGCACCTATGGATCCTGGTTAGATTGTCAGGTAAAGGATAAGGGGTCGTCCTAGTGTATGTGGCACTAAGATAGGGGGATTCAAGAGGTATTATTTTATCCTATCAAACACCCGCTGGCAGGTCTCATCCCATCCTCTCGGTTAGTTCTTGCGCAATAATTTGAATATGGGTTCACAGGTGGCAGTTAGGTTTGCGATGAACTTAGCTATGTAATTTAAATGCCCCAAGAACCCTCGAACTTATGTTTCTATATTGGTTGTGAGCATGTCACAAATTACCTTAATTTTATCAGGGTCCACTTGTATTCCCCTTTTACTGACAACAAATCCTAAAAGCTTTCCTGATGTGGCTTTAAATACACACTTACTAGGATTCAACCATAGTTTATACTTCTGCAGCCTTTTAAAAAGCCTTCGTAACACAACCACGTGGCTCTCCCCCTCAGCTAACTTAGTGACCATGTCATCCATGTATACCTCTATTTCTTTAAGCATCAAGTCATGGAACAGGACTACCATTGCGTGCTGATAGGTTGCCTTAACATTTTTAAGCCCAAACGACATTACTTTGTAGCAAAAGTTTCCTCATTGAGTGATGAAAGTGGTTTTCTCTTTATCATCAGGGTGCATGAGGATTTGATTATAGCTAGAGTATCCATCCATGAAGGAATACCTGAAGCTTCTTGTTGTATTGTCAACTAAAACATCAATATGAGGTTAAGGAAAATCGTTCTTCGGGCTGGCTTGATTTAAATCCTAATAATTGACATATATTCTCATACACTCATCCTTCTTTGGTACGGGAACTGTGTTTACTACCCATTGAGGGTATTTAAAAGCTTCTAGGAAACCAATATCCTATTGGTTCATTACTTCCTCCTTGATTTTAAGGGACATCTATGGGCTCATCCTTCTTAAGTTTTGTTTCTTCGGCCCTATATTAGCATACAAGGGTATTTTATAAGTAGCAATTTTAAGATCTATCCCTGGCATATCTTGATATGACCAAGCAAAAACATCAATATATTTTTTAAACAGATTAATCATTTCCTCCCTTTCCAGGTTATCAACTATTTTTTACTAACTTTTATCATCTTTTGTCCCTATATTAATTACTTTGGTGATTTCTTCATATGTAGTGATACCCTTTTTTTTAAGATTCTATTATTTTAGCAAAGGTTTGAGATAACTCATCATGATTATCAGTTTCTAAATCATTCATATCCATGACAACATGCGGTTCATTTAAACAGTGCTTTAGTGCTTCTGCTTCAGATAAGAGTTTCAAGGATTCAAATTCCCTGAAAAGTGAGTAAAGAAGGCAAGAATAAATATGAAAAGACAGGATTTAAATAAGATTATGACAAAAAGATTGAAATTCCTACATTCATTTCATATTTAAAATAAGGTTCAAATTGTTAGCTATTACAAAAGCTCTTAAAACGACATTCAACATATTACTCTAATGATATGACATCTGATAACATTTCAAATTCTCCTGGCTCATCCAACTATATCCACATCACTTTCTTGAGTTCTCCTTCTTCTTCATTCGTCATTATAGCTAGGTCACCCTGGTGGATTATCTCGGTAGAAATAGGGAATGTTTCTTGAATGTGGGGCATTTCCACTTTTCTTCTTGGTTTACCCTCTTTTAGTCACGCATTTTCAGTCATAAGGGCTTTTATAGATAGCTCATGTCCCAACCCTTGTCGTCCCAAATTTTCAAATAGCTTAATTAGTTCTCCTATGCCTTGCAACTTTACACCCAATCTTTTTCTTCTTTTATATCCACTCTTCCTTAGAATCTTAGCCACCATTTGGTTAAAGTCCTTACTAGATTCCCCAGTTCCCAATGTACTCTGGTTAGCACCTTTCGTAGACTTCCCAGTTTCTAACACCTCTAAACTCTAGTAGGAACTGTCTATGATCTATTTTGCATTTTAAATGTATGGCACCACGCTCGGCTTGTTAAGCATCATCTCCTCTTCTCCTTTTATGATGATGAGTCTTCCCTTATCAATGTATTTGATCCTTTGGTATAGAGTTGATGGTACTGCACTAGCAGCATGAATCCAGGGCCTTCCTAGGAATATATATATGCTAAATCAATCTCCATGACCTGGAACTTGATGGTGAATATATTCGGCCCAATTTCTAATGGGAGTTTAATCTTTCTGATCACTTCTCTCCTTGTTCCATCAAAGGCCCTTACTACTAAATCATTATATTCAATACATGATTTCTCAACCGCTAATTGCCCTAAGGTGGATAAAGGTAAGACATTCAAAGCTAACCCTCCATTAATGAGTACTCTGGCAATCACATACCCATAACATTTCAAAGTGATGTAAAGGGCTTTGGGTTTTTCGGCTAATGCGAGGTATATCTCATTTTCAGAAAAGGTGATCAAGGTAGAGTTCTTCACAGCATTTACATGTTTACTACCTTCTCTAGGGTGATGTTTGGATGCACATAAGCTTCATTCAACACACTTTGTAATGTCTTTCGATGGGCTTCTAAATTCATTATAAGTGTTAAGATAGAAATTCGAGCCTATATCTTCTGCAGTTGATTGACCACGTCATACTTACTCTACTTCATTATCTTCAAGAATTCTTTTGTTTCCTCTCACTCCCCTCTCCTAAGGGCTTCTTTTAAGTTAGAGCTTTCCTTTATTTCTAGATTTAAGTTTGGACTTCCTTCTAACTCCTTTGAGTAAACCTGACCATTCCGAGTAATTCCAACTACAATTTCTGAATGACTCCTTTCTAAATGGGCCTTTCCTCCGGTGCCTCATTGTTATGAGAATATTCTATCTTTAGACTATAATTCCATGGTACCACATGATTGCTTTGATATGGGAATGGAGCTAGCATATGGATAATGGCTATTGAATTTTTTGTGGGCACCGATGCAGGTACAACGAGTAAGGATTCTCCTGTTGTATTTTGTAGGTTATGGTTGCCATGGGTTGAAGTAACCTCTTTGACCTTGTAAATTAGCTTGTTAATTACCAGGAAAGAACCCCTGGGCCATGTTGGGTTAGGTAATCCCCTTGTCTTAAAACCATCTTTCTCCACGATGCGCACATCCTCCTTTGATCATTCTTAGGTTCCCTCGATAGTCAGGACTCCGATTGTTATCATCCTTTATGCTAGTTCTTTAAAGTGGTTACAATCTTTGATGTCATGCCCTACATTTCCTTTATGAAATTCATAATAACTGTTTTATAGCCCTTTGGGCATGTTCTGCTTCTCATCCTTAGCAAAGATATAATCAGTGTCCTTCAGGCATTTATATAACTACTACATGGTGCATAATGCATTTTTCAAGTTTTTCATAGTGAACTCATTCTCTTCTATCATGGACACTTGTTTCCTTTTGTCATGATTTGGCAAGGGATTCATGACAATGTTGGGGACATTACCTACCTTTATGCCAATATGATTGTTATTTAACAATGCTAGAACATGCCTCTTAAAGGCGTCACACTTATCAATGTTATGCCCCATAGCTCCCATATGGTACTCACAAGTAGCATTAGAATTATACCATCCAAAGAATGGTAGCTGAAGGGGTTTTATGGGCTTAGGACCTATAGGCTTTTCACCATTAAGTTGTGGAAGAGTTCATATTAACTAGCATTAAAATTCAGTAACACCCTATCATCGCAAGGTTGTTGTATAGGCCTAGACCCTCTATTTTGAGCCATCATTTGTTGCAATCCAAGATGGGATTGATATGGTGTTTGATAGTTCATATGGTTATTCAAGGCTTGACCTCACATACTCCTTAAAGGTTTCAACTCCTTTCTTATTTAATCCCTTTAAATGCTTATGCGTTGGAGCTGTATCCAAGTTGAACTTATATTGTTTCATGAATACGTCAATAAGATCCCTCTACTTCTTTAGTTTAGAATGGTCTAATTTCATGAATCACTTTAATGTTCAACTAGTCAAACTTTTGGGGAAAAAATTTATGAGGAATCTTTCATCTCTATACCACATCGACATCTTAGTACAATATGATTTTATATGATAGTGTGGATCTCCACTGCCATCATACTTGGTGAATTTAAGCACTTTCAACTTTTTAGGGATTGGTACCTCTAGGGCTAAACATAACTCCTTTAGCTCAATAGATTTCTAATTAACTAGCCCTTGTAAAGCTCACAACCTATCCTTGACTTTGGTTATGTCTTCTTCCCAGTCTTTCCTCTATTGTCTTCTTTTACCTTGTGGAACGTATTGGTGGCAGGCTATATAAGACCGGTGAATACGACAACTGGTTCTCCTCTTGGGATGTTGTAGGTAAAAATGCCCCCTTGATTCTAGTCCTAATACCCTTGTCCTTCTGCCCTTGAAGTCAAAGGATTTTGTGGCTAACTTACTATTGCAGGCCTTTATGTATGCTCTGGGGCTCCCGTGGTGAACAAACTACCTAATGTCACACCTAGTATCTCAACACTTGAATTAGGGACCGCATGGTTTGCATTCGTAGCATTAGTGGCATTTGGTGGAGTATAGTTAGCAGCCACGATTGAGCTCATATTTTGCAATAACTTCATCATTTCCAGCATTTGAGAATTCATAGTCCCCATTTGGTCTTTCAAGGCCACTACTTCAACCTCTAACCATTGCTCAGACTCTGATTGACTGTTTTCAGCAGACATGGCTCTAACACGTGCCTGAGTCAGATATGTTCAGCTTAACGACTGAGCTTAGTTAGCTAAATTCTTTCTCCCTCGGGCAATGTTTGTTTTTTACCTGGCTTGAAAAATAAAACAAATCTTAATAATAAAACAATTATTTATGTTTTCTATTTGTCAGTATGTTGATTTGGCATAAGGACTTAAGAACCTTGGACCTTTGATTCTTTAAGGCTACCTATTGTATCACTCCATAAATCAAGGTCAACTACTAATGCAAGGGATGTTTATGCCCACATGTGTAGGTTTATTTTGTACAACACAACCTATTCATCTTTCGCATGATACCGACATTCCTCATATGTAGTAATTGGAACACTTGATGAGCAAAAGAAGAAACCATGCATTTTACTAATAACAAAATGTTTGATTACACCATTTGATTTGAGATCATACATCGAAAGTAACCCAGCCTATGGGTTCACATTACAAAATATTAAAACTGGTTCTATTTATCAATCGTCTAAAATTTCATCAGCATCTTCAAATCTTCCATAAGGTTATGACATAAGGTGAAGAATTTGATTATAGCTGTAAGAGTCTTTACAAGGATGGCATGCCCTTCAACTTGCTTGTGTGCATATGTGAATTCAGGGATGACATCATTAGCGAATAGGATCATCCTTTTAAAACACTCTAGTCATATTTCTTTCTTAATTACTTGCTTTTCAAGGCGAATTTGCCACAATCAGGCCTTTTCAGCTTGCTGATTAAGTTATTCAATTAGATTTTGTACTATTATCAAATTATCACTCTTGACAATGGTCAACTCTCTTATTTTTTCTTTTAGCCATTTGATAAGCATGATAATTTCTTGTTAGAGGTTATTAGGAGTCTTAAGTTCGTTCACCTATTTCATCATAGCATCTTTTTCTTTAATGGCCTTTAACAGCCGAGTTTGATAATTGAAAGCTTTTCTGTTGTTATCTTCAGCCTGTTTTTTAATATTCCCCATGGTATCTTTCAGCTTGCCATTTTCCTCCTTTAATCTTTTCAACTCAGTATTCATCTCTGATTCCTTCTTCCTTTTTGCTCTTTCATCTTCTTAAGACTTGGCTAAGCTTTCCAAGTGCCTTTTGCTTAGTTCTTTTAGATTTTCCAGTTCAACCTTTTTATCTTCTAATTGCTTAGCAAAACATTTATTAACCTTTTATAGGTTGTTGCTCTGTAGGGGGTTGTAAGGTCTGAGGGGTGGATTGATTCCACGTATCTCTCATTGAGCCAGGCTTCATATCCTTTTGTGGTCACTACAGCACATTTCTCTAACTCAAACCTCCCTTTACACATTACTTGGCTTCATGCCCTCTTTATTTCATAGATCAACTTCTCCTTCAATGGGTCACTATATTATAAACTGATTCCCTATACAGCCTCTTCAGATGGGATGTCTTGCCCATATGCAAATTGGTAATGTACCATTGCAAGGTTATAATTAATGCTCCTTCAGGGACCCATAAAGGGTTCATTTGGGAAATTTTTGCAATAGTAAATGATATCTTCGCTTTCCCACCAGGTGAGTTTCCACTAAATGGTGGTATCTTTACACTCTTTTATCTTTTCCATCCACTTATCTCAATTCATTTTTGCTTGTAGTGGGGTTAATCCCTCGCAACGCTGGTAATCTCTGAATGGGTGATGTATGGTGTCAAATCTTATATCGAGCTGATATTTCGTCCCATAAATGTGATTGACCTACCATATATTCAAAAGTAACAAACAACACTTCAACTTTCCCTTCTTTTCTCGATGGCAGAAACTTAATGTCAAAACCATTTCTGCTAAAAGTGCTGGTATTAGATTTACACGGTGGTTCTCTACCATCCACAGAACACTCACTGTCATAAGATTGATTACTTCCACTGCCGAAAGGCATAAAACTAATCCATATAATATTAAAGCAAGAACTCTTCTGAAAACAACCCAATTTCCTTTCTCAGCTAAGGTTTATAATCTTTTCTCTAGGTACTTTATGGATAAGCCTTCTGTTGCCCCAAAGTAACATAATTATATTTGTGTAGGCTCCTCACCTAGAATTTAGGCTATAACGTGTTTCAAGGGGAGGTGTCCAGGGTACAAGTAGACAAGAGTGTCTTTGGTAACAAGCATTTTTATAAACCCCCCATATTCTTCTAATGTGGGCATAAGTTGGAAGGTCAAAAATATAAAGCATCCCAATGAATCATCCCAATATTGTGCTAGGGTCACAAGAGCGTCAGGCTAGATAAGGATTGATAACAAATCCAAGATATCCCCTTAATCATTTTGAAAATGACGGAGTTGTTCCCTCTAAGTTTCTTGCTTATAACAATTAAACTTTTGACTTATTCAACTTCTACCTTCACTTTAATTCTTTTCCCAATCGAGGTCATCCCTGTCAAGCTTGTGTCTTAAGGTTGTGTGGTTCCTAACAATTCCATCAAATATTTATGCCAATCAATTAAATTGACAATTCATGCTGGAATAAATCTATTGGTTAGAAACAAAAACGAAATGGACGCATAAGTCGTTTAATAAGTGGATTACTTGACGCTTTATTCTCTATTAATCACTAAGAGCTGTATTGATTCATTGGGAATAATAAGTATAGCTCTCAACCCAAAGAAGAGGAGGCCCTCACATAGGCAAGGCTTAAGAAAAATAAGCAAACTAGATAATCCACTGATATATTATTTTCACAAAACATCATCGATTTTCAATGGTTCACAACCCCATTAATACACCATTAAGTCAAACTAACCATGTGAAAGAAACCTTCAATTTTAGCTTATTTCGTTTAGCTAATAATGTATTGAATGGAGACGTTGTGACAATCAAAACTAAATAAAATCTTTTCAAAACAACATGTAATTATGCTATGAATGATGTGACAACATGCAAAATTGATAATGAAATATACTCTTTTAGTGTTCTAACTCGGGTCAACCCTAAATAGGGAGATGTTACCCTAAAGATGGCAGGCTCTAGAAAGGTTGCCTATTGAGTTTGGTCTATTAATGTGCACGGTTCCAAGGGTAGGTCTAACATTTTAGAGGATTATCGATCCTAAGATTGCCCCCACTAAAAAGAGTAAAGATCTCACGATGTAAACTAGACCAAAAGAGGACAAAATCCCACCCCAGTCAAATCCACATAACGAGGTACAACCTGAGTGAGGTCTTCACGATAATCTCTGGGAGTAGTAAAGTTCATAGGAAAACTAATACAAACCTCTGCTAACCTAAGGCAAGCGAGGACCCAGGTATAAAGCCTAAAAAGTGTGTGAGGTAGGATGTTAATGAGCTTAATGTGTGAAGGAAGCATACAAACCTTTGAACCTATAATCTACCCAACCCTCATCTATTGAACAAATAAATTGCAAGAGAAACCAAGAACTTACAATATAGATAGAAGTCGTCTACCCTAAGGTCTTACGCGCATGTTATCTATCCTCGCACATGTATTACAAATAAACAAATAAAACTATATGACGAATGAAAAAATTATACATAGGTTACATAACTAAAAAAGAGATATATACCTATATAAATAAAAATAAATAAATAACCAATACATAGGAACATATAAGCATATCATACAACCATATGAGAGAACTAAACAAAAAAACCATAAAAAATAAACAACTAAGACAAACAAAACACAACAAGGGTAATCTAGATAGCAGAAGACCATATCATTTCAATTGACTAGTTAAACAGGCTTAACTCTCGAAATGATCCCCAGTGGAGTTGCCAAACTATCACAACTAACCTCTCGGCAGGAATTTGAAAGAAAGAGACTTAGTTAATTCCTAAATGATTCTTGAAAATCAATTTGCTAGAGTTGCTATCAAAATTTTTAACGAAAAACTTTGGAAAACCAATTTAAAACAAAAGAAAAGGCAAAGTGGTATGCAAAAATAAAGATAGGTTCGGGAGTTTATTTGAGTGTGGAAAAGGTGTTAGGCACCCTACAACACCCGTCCATGAGGATGGTTACCATAAACTAGTCAAATGAAATAGAATATGGCCTTAAATTTGTCTCAATTACCCTTCTATTAACATGGATGCATGTTAAACAGAAAAGAGAAAAACAACAATATTGTAATCGAACAAATAGATATTTACAAAGGACGAACTTAACTTAAGATGAAAGCCTAGGGCCTACATACCCTGTGATAAGGATCAAAGTTCACATAGTTTAACTGAAAAGTACATGGTAGTTGGTTGGTAATTTTTATTTCTTTTTATGAAAAGAGCAAAAGTGTTGAAATTAAACAAATTTTTTGTATAAAAAATAAGATTGAAATTCAGTTTATGTTAAATTTCTCAAGGGTTTCAACTTATAATCAGCAGGTGAAGTAAATCATCATTAATCCCTAAACGCCTAAAGAGACTAGGGTCTCACACGACCTTTGTGATTAACTTTTAAATGCTTGCAAAGACTAATGATCTCACAAAGCCTTTAGAAATCATTTATCACTATTTGCTTACCTATTTATTTAGAAAACATGTATTAACTTTCAAAACCTAAGGAGCCTGAGAATTTTGCACGGCCTCTACTTATTAATTCTTAAGTGCCTAAAGAGGTCAGTAGCCTCATATGATAACTTTTCCAATGTAACGCCTAATTAATTATCTTTTAAAAAATTATTTTATCTATTTATCCCTTGGTTATTATTATCATTGTTGTTAAGGTGTCTTTATTTTTATTATTGTTATTCTTATTCATCTTTTTATTATTATTATTATTATTATTATTATTATTATTATTATTATTATTATTATTATTAATGAAAAATCATCAATTTTAGAGTCTAAGGAGACCAAGGTCTCACATAGCCTAAATGTTCAAGGAGACTAATGATCCCCCACGGTAACCCCTTTTTTAATTTTTATTTTTTAGATAAATAAATAAATATATTTTAGAATAGATCATTTTTCATATTAAAGTTATTTATTCATTTGATATAAAAGAACCATGCATTAACTTTTAAAGCCCAAGGAGACTAAGATCTCATACAACTTATATCGATTAATTTTTAGTGCGTGAGAAGACTTATAATCTCACACAGTAACTTCTAAAATAAAGTAAATAATTAAGATTTGAAAATCCTCTTATTCTTGCATTATGGGGAGATTTCTTGTTTTATTTGGAATGTATATATATTTTCCTTTGCATTTATGGAATCCATCAATTTTGTGAGTTTTGAAGTTACTTTATCTATTCTCTTGCTTTATCAGATAAACTTCCTAAAGCTTAAGTGATTAAATGTCTAACATGGATATTCTAAATAAAATAATAAAATTCAGTAAAACAACGATATAAACTAAAAAGGAAAAGAAATTGATGGATGTGATAGTAACAACTACAATAACATGGGAATCATATTGTAAGTGCCATCTAAATGATTGAACATGTATCAAAGTAGATTAAACCATCAAGCATGCAAGACTAGTGGGGACTGCGACTCGCTAACTACAAAATCATGCTCGTAAACTTCACAGAAAAAGGAAAAAAAAAAATCTATCTTTCAATTCCTCTTTTGTTCGCCTTTTTTCACCTTACACACACACACACACACACATATATATATATATATATATATATATATTATTCTTGTTTCTTGCTCTATTTATATCACCACTTGACTTTTATCCTTAGTTTATTTTTTTTGCCAGTCAAACACCAGCTTGCAACCATTAAGTTGAACCTAGTAAAGGTAGATGATAGGATACACTATTGTTACACACTCTTAGCTAGATTTTGGGCAGCAAGATGAGGTGAAATAGTGCAACACGTTTCAGCAAAGTTTGAGCAACATATCAGAGGTATCATACAACAGATTTTAGCACCTTTGGACTACAAACCGAAGGCATCACACGATTACGCTTAGCCAAGATATGACAACAAAATGAAATGGAGCAAGCAGTCAAGTTCCAGCATGTTTTCATGACATACCATAAGGGGACGTGTAACAACATGAGTTAAAACTAAGGACAAATTATAAAATTAAAAAAAAAAAAAAAAGGGAAACAAGGTGGCAATCCGAGGAACTAGATGAATGCAAACATACAACCACGTACTCGACTCTTTCACGTGACCCACCTCAAGATGAACCAGTTAAACACTCCAATCAACTCTTACTTTTCCCATGCTATACCGAAGCAATAAAAGATAGCATCTCAATTGCTCATATAGGATCACTTTGCATCCCTGTTCACCCCTATTTTATTGTGTGTGAGTAGGGGAGTTCATTTCAGCATCATTCCCTTCCACGGTGACCTTCACGCGACATGGAAGAAGGAAGCAAAGATGAAGAAGAAGGCATGAATGAAGCTTCGTTGGTATATCTCTCTCACACACACACACACTCACACAGCAAAAGGGCCTCCACAAAAAGCAACAAGTAGAGGGGAAAGAGTGAAAGAGGAGGTGGGCAAAACAGAGAAAGTGACTGAAAACATAAAAGAAACAACCATGAAGCTACCATATGAGGCATGAACAATATGATTCCTAGCCCTCTTAATGCCTTCATATTGATTCTTCTCACTTTGCACCTCCGTGCTTTAGCTTCTTCTTTGTTCATCCACACTAAAATTAGGGGTCCACCCTTATTGGTGACCAGCGGTAAAGCTCTCCCTCATACACTCTCCTTCGTCACACTTTTTCTCCCTTCTGTGCTTCTGCTTCTTCTCCTATGTATCTCCTATTCCTCATGCTTTTATATCATGGAACCAAACACGCATCACATTCTAGTATACAGCCAACCAATGGCCTAAGTATAGGGGTCTTCAAGCATGCTCCCTTTCTTCCTCTCGTGCTCTTTCTCTTTCTTGAAACTCCCTCTCACTCTCAGTCTTTAGTCTAGTCTCTCTCTCTCTCGGCCTCATTAGCTCTAGCTCTAGTCTTTATCTCAGTCGGTCGTCCTTTTCTTTAGTTGCTACTCCCTGTTTTATGGCTGAAGGATAGGGTCCCCTATCTCAGCTCTTCCCTCTACCTTCTCAACTCTAGCTCTCAGCCTCTCTCTCGAAACTCCCTCAGCTCATGCAACACCTCAGTCCTTTATCTCCTGTGGTCAAATCCTCTGGTCTCTCACATCCCTCTCACTGGTTTGGTCTCTTTCCCATCTCAGTAGGGGTACGTTGAAGCACCAAATACACAGTCCTTCAATCATTCTCAACTCGTGTAATATGAGCTTGCAGTGCTATCCTGTGCCTGTTGCTCCCCTAGTCCCTATAACCTACCATTATAGTGACAAGATACTGCCGCAAACCAAAGCCATTTGGCCTTTTCCTTATTTGAGGTTGCATTTTGTAGGTTGCAATCCCTGTGGCCTCCAGCAAATGTTGATTGAGAGGTTGCATTTTGGTTTTGTATCTTTTATCACATTTTTTATGATTTATTTTGTTTTTCCATATTTATTCTTTTAGATTTTTTATTTTTTTTGTTTTTCATATATATTTTTATTTCTTACTTTGTTTTACATTATTTGATTTTCATTTTGCAACACACCCATTTTATATTTACTTAATTAATGAATTAATTAATTGTTTAATCAGTTAACCATTAATTTTACTCTTATTTTATTTTGGGATGGGGTATTCACATGAACAATTGCAGATTATAAAGAGAAAGTATTCACTTGGTTTACCGAGAATATGTTTCTTAGGTTTAAAGCGTATAAGCACTCTTATTATATGTGAGTGGGAGATGTTAGAATATCGTATAATATCTAGAGTTTAAATCTGTTAAGATATTATACAGTGTAAACCCATAAAGGGTGCTCATTAAATAAGGATAAAATAGTAATTATAGGAAATATTACTAAACCTTAGCCCTAGTTAGCCTTTATAAAAAGGGCTGGACTATTATATAAAAAATAATAGGTTAAAAAGAGAACATTCTATAGAGACTTGAGATGCTCTGAGAGGAATACTTGCGAGTATTCTGTAGTTGCATTCAAAAGGAGATTTAAATTGTGAAAACCCGATATACACCCAACATATAGTGGGTGTCTCATTCGATCAATTATCCTAGCCAGAGATTGATCAACTTCCGCAATCCAAAAAAGTATTTTAGTCTCTTACCCTAAATTATCTATGAATCTGTTCATTATTTAATTACCTTAACAAGCAAACATAAATGATATAAAAACTAGTTTAATCATAAAGAGACAACAAATATTACTAAAACATATATCTATAAATCCTATCATTATAAACCAAACTTCAAAACCTCCCTTTAGATATATATATATATATATATATATATATATATATAATTTCTATATGGTGGGTCCTAGATATTATTATTATATAACTATAACCAAAACCTAGTTATGTTAGTCGCAAATTAATAAGGAGATTAATTTGTTTAGTTGTTTGTTTTTTTCTTTTGAATTCTTTGTAATTTTAATATCGGCAAGTAGGGTTTAGTGAGTGGCTTTAAATAAATCATCTCGGGTGCAAATTGGAACATACATAGGCACACAACATGGCTAAGCTAAAGCATACTTAACATAGTTACGTGATAATTTTGCTAGGACTTCTAATATTTCATATGCCTGAAGCAAGATAGTAGAACAATAGTTTTCTTTCATCATTTGACTTGCACATACCACGCATCATCCAACTTGTATTCATACGGCTAAATAAGTAGATTAGAATTGGACAACTAGCTTTTCACACAGTACATCCAAACCACAATCACCCACATTTTTTCAATGTATGCTAAAAGTGATATTACCTTGTAATTTTGGCATTGAAAGAATTCATGTCTAGGGTTTTGCTCAGTGCCAAACGTGAATGTCACCACTCACTTTCCACAATGACTGATAATCATGCCGTGCCTTCCTATCAAAATGCCATTAGAGGTCTTGTATGCCATGGGCTTCTTCGATTATTGCCAATGCCTATTAATTTTCACCTCAAATAACCCTCTTTGCTCATGCAGCATTTTGTTTTTGAGAAACCCTACTAAGTCAAAGCAACAAGGGAACCCAAACTAATTAGCAACTATGATGCTCAACAATCATGTCACATCATCACAGTTATCCACTTCAACAAATTTGGAATAGCATTAAAATGGTTGTGGGCAAGAGGAAGTGATTTGCTAATAGTTAAAAAGTTTAGGAAGTGTTTTGAAAATATTTTAAATTATAGGAACTAAATTAAAAAAATTGGTGTAAACTATAAGAATTAAGGGATTAATTTTCCCATAGAAAAAATATTAACTAAATCTATGTAGCTGTTCAAGCAAATTTGCTACATTACAGTGCACTTAATAATAGGGAGTTAATTATAAAGAAATAAAATTTTAAAGAAGTATTGTAAAAAAAAAGAAAATATATAAATCAATTTATAAATTAAGATAAAGTATAAGAATTAAATAATTCATTATTATTAGGACAAAGTATATTTTAAGCCTCATTATTATCTCGCACTATTACTAGAATTCGTGTAGCCCATTGGCGCGTGCTTAATCAGATCTTCCATTTCCAGGCTTAGGGTTTCTTGACCTGCGATTTCAACCTCTTCAATCAATCTGATACGATGGCGTTAAGAAACTTCTACAACGAAATCAAGGGTTTGAAGGTGAAGGAACTGCCCCAACATTTGAAGCCGATGTTCTCCATCGACTACATGAAGAAGGCTGTTCAGAGAGGATTGGATAACTATAACGAAAAGTACATACAGACCAGCTCCATCGAACCGCTCTACCATGTTTGCTTTGGAGGAATGATCTTGTCCTACCTCGTCGCGCTCCCCCATGAACGCCGTCACCTGGAGCACCTGCAACACGCCAAGGAACATGGTCATGATGGACACTGATTTATCTGTCGTTGCTTGTTTCAGGTGTGGGTCTCAATAAATATGGAATGGTGATTGATTCAGATGTTGCAATGAAGTTTCAGGATGCTTCTTTAATTCTAATTGAAGATTGGGTATTTGAGGTTTTGTGATTTTTTTGGTTACCCGTTTTATGGTTTGAATTTGGGACAATTAAATTGGATGTTTGGTATGGTTTTGCGATTTCATACATAAACTGTCTGTGTATTTGTTCATTAGAATAGCTTTGCTTTGTGGAACTTTCTTTAGGAATATTGTTTGAGTAACCTTCTGGGGAAAATGTATCGGCTGATACACATTCCAAATATCTCTGGTTTCTGATTTGAGTACCCTGAAATGGGGTGGTTTAAAACTTTTCTTCTGGGGAAAATTAACTTCCTAGGTGTTTATTTGATTTAATAACTCATGTTATGCCTTAAACATTAATTTCGCATGTCGACTTTAGTGTCATAGGTCTCAGACTGATTGTTCTAAGGTTTGGCTAAGCATGCATATTCCTGTCTATTTGGTCCTTTTTAACATTGCCCTGGTGTTTCTGTAACCTTTCTGTGATAAACTGCTCTTTCATTCTTTAGGATGTGTGTGATCATATTTGATAATCACCTTGTCTCGTGTTTTGGCTGTTTAAAAGATATAATAAAGACTTAAGGGTGGCTATTTATCTATCATGGTATTAGTTAACCAATGCTACCATTAGCTTCATCTCAGAGCTATGATGAATTTGATGTCACGGGGCACTAATGTGAGGCTCTATTTGGCCAGCGCCTCTCATGGTGTGAGAGGCCCTGGCTTCAGCTAGGCACTTGTTTGACAGTGCCTTTGGCCCCTTTTGGACTGTCCAAGCAAGTGCCTTTTGGCGCCTTAATTAAGTTAGAGTGCCTAGTAGGTTTTTTCACTTAGGACTAGCTTAAGAAGCCTAGCTAAAATGTTATAATGTCTTTTACAAGTGCACTTAAAATTATTATGAGTTATGAATTAATGATTATTATGCTTAAATGGTGATAGTAGTGACCTAAATTTAGTGCATTCAACGATTATTATGTCACTTGACTTTATATTACTATGTTTCCAATTTTGATTAGTTAATTTATACGTCAAGTAATGTTACAAAGTTACAATATTTATTTAATTTTTTATATAGTATATTTTTAGCATTTTTCTTATTTTAGCGTCTGACTTCATTCAAGCAAGTGCCTTTTTGTGCCTCTTGCCTATGGTGTTTTAGGGGCTTGGTGCCTTAAGGGCGCTTTTCACCTTTAACTACCTTGATATCGCCTATTGGGGCATTACATCAATTACTTTTTCTCTGCTGTTTCAAGTGTTTGGTGAACATATGAGCAACTGCTTTAAAATTGTTGCCCTTCTGTTGGGAACTTTTAGAAACAAGTCCATATCTCTTTCTTTTCTCTTTCCCTTTTTTTTTTTTTTGTAATACCAAATATAAAATATCTCATCTGATAAGAGGTAACACTGCTTTAACGTTCCTTTTTCTTAATAAAATTGATGTAGGTTGAAATTTTCTATATTGCATATTATATGGTCCTTTTGATTGCAACCTAGGATCTTGCAAATTTTGCTTAGTGCTACTCTTAAAGTCAATTCCAGCAAGAGATATTTAAATGGCATTTCTTCTGCAGTTTGTGGAATTAAAATACCAAAATCGCCCGTAGTCTGTCACCTATTTTAAGAAATGGGATCTCACAAGTCACAAGCCAACCCCCCCCCCCCCCCTCATAAAAAGAAATCGAAAAAGAAAATATAAGAATCCTTTTCTATTCTAAAACAGAGCACAGATTTGGACAGTTTCTGGTTGTATTATATTAACATACAATGATTGGAAGATTTTGTGGAACTTTCTAACTTTTAAAGATAAAGGTTACTGATGTTTTCTCCTTCCTATATTATTTCGTGGGATCTTTCTCCTAGCTAGTATTGTCACTGACCTCTGTGTGTGTTTGGGAAAGAGTTTAAGTCTTTTTAAGGTCTCATAATCTTGATGGTGTTTGCGTTGCCATTACAATTAATCTTGGATGTTTTGTTTGCAGATCTTTAAGGTTCCTCCGCTCCATGCATTGAGGTAGTTCAGGCTTTGCAAAACGTTATTGGGTTGTCACAGAACAGTTTGAATATCTTAATTGCAGTCTCTTTTCCTCATCAACGAGTATACATCAAGTTTCAGTTGTTGGACTTTAGGAAAATCAATTATGCTTTTTTATACTTTCTTTTGGGCCAATCTTACTATGTTCAAAGGCATTTATATCTTATGTTTGTGTTGCCTTGAGCTGTGAGTTAGTTAGTCTTCAAGTCATATATGTCCATTCAAAATCTCCATATTGATCCGACATTAACACAAGCTACTAATATCCATGGGTTAAAGGGCAGCTAATTGAATTGATGATTCTTTTCTGTTTGGCTTGTCTTGGCTTTTGTTTGTCATACCCATGAATCATGATTATTCATGTTTTGTTCAATGGAGCGTGTTGGTTGATTTGAAGTTTGAATCCTCAAAATGTAGAAGATATAATGCTTGGGTAATTTGTTGAAACATGTTTTGAACTTTGATATGTTAAAAATGTCATGAAGGAATTTACTTCTTTTACTTCTCCAATTTCCACTGCCAATTTCCACTGCCTGTGGCTCTTGTATGTGTGTAATCTTGTTGAAGCAACTTTTCTCCCTGTTATTGCATGACTAAAGTTTATTTGCTTTTGCTTTCTATAATTAGCCTTGAAAACCCATAACACGCAAATTTCTAATGTATCTTAATTTAGTAATATAATAGTAATGTTTTCAGTCTTTCTTGCTCTCCTCGTGTTAATAATCTTTTCCCTTGTGATTTATACCTTTATATGGCTTGTTTTTATAGTAGATGGTTCATAAATGATATATATTTTTAATGTGTGGGCAGGATCCTGGTTGTTGAATTGGAGATGGTCGGCTTACTTGATGTTCTTTTTGTTTTAAAGTCTGGAAAATCAGGGCAGAAAGATAGTGTCATTTTCAATGTATGGCACTGTTTAGATGATGAAATAAGATCTTTTTGATACGATTATTCAGTTTTCTTGCATTATAATGGCGTTGCAATGTGTCATAAGAGTAGAACTTACCTTTGGATTTGGTTCTGGCCCCAAGTTCTGTTAATGAGACGACATTATTTTGCTGCTGCTTATATCGTTGGAGCTTCGTATCTCAAAGTATATGTCTTTGGTTTCTTGCCATCTGCGTTTGGGCTGGTCATCATAATTGATCAGTGGCCGTATTGCTATTCCCTTTAAAATTCTGATCAATGTCCATTACGCAAATGCAAAACTATATGAAACTAATATAATATTTTTATACGAAAATATATTTCTTAATTGTTTTACTTTTTTGGTTGAAAATCATAATTTAATTCATTTATAGCTTTATTAAACTTATGATAATTGTGTTTACTATTCCATTCAAAAATTTGTTTTAATCTCCTTTTATTTTTCTTTAATTACTTCAACCTAATTAAAAATTGAGCTCTTGTTTCGTACGCCTCAAGAAAATATCCAAGAATCTACAAACATCGGAGGTCACATAATCTTTTTGTCATTTAATGAGAGTGAAGTTAATATATTTAGTTTTTATACTTTCAATAAACATAAGATAATTTGCTGCATTTAAGAGCTAATACACAAATTGCAATTAAATCGTAGGTTGAAAAATTATGATATTATTTCTCTTAAATTATATTAGCTATCAATTAGGATACAGAACTATCGAAAATTTGCATGATACTGCTAATATCAAAATATATTAGTAAAAGGGCAAGAAAGATGTCACTCTTTCCATAAATATTTAAGAATATATATTTCACTAAATTTCATCGAAGAAATTCAGAATTGTAGAGGAAAAGATCTATATTGTTGCGTTTTACATCATGTAAAGAGGAGTTTTTATAACAAAAACAAAACATAACCAAAAAAAAAACGAATGAAAGAATGTGCTAATTACACGGAAAAATTCATACTATTCTATATACATGGCAGGAAACTATTGCTTATATTGATTTAGCGACTATTTACTTCAGCAAATGAGCTGAAGTTGTTATAACGAATGGAGGCTCTTATCAGGTGAAATGGATCATGTGAAATGCTCTTACCCTTCCCAACTTGGACACTAAAGCTTGAAAGGAATCTGCATGAAAAAGTTTTGTAAAAACATCAGCTTTCTGCTTACCGGAAGGAACATGTTTGAAAGTGATGAAACCAGCCTTGTATTGATTCCTTACCAAATGATAGTCAATCTCAAGATGTTTTGTGCATTCATGAAAAACAGAATTTACTGCGATATGAATGGCTACCTTGTTGTCACACCATAGTGTAATAGGTCTAGAAACAAGGATTGCAAAATCTTGAAGCAAGAAAGTGACCTATTGAAGTTCACATATGGCAGTGGCAAGGACTCGATATTCTGCTTCTGTAGAAGAGTGTGAAATGGTGGTTTGTTTCTTAATCTTCCAGGAGATGAGTGATTTGCCCAAATAAATGCAGTAGTCTATAATACTTCTTTAAGTGTCTAAACAAAAGGCCTAATCTGCATCAGAATAAGCCTTAAGTTTGATAGCAGTCTATGTAGGATAAAACAACCCTTTGGATGTAATGCCCTCAAGATATATAAGAACATGAAGAGCTGTTTCCTAGCGAGCTTGGCAAGGAAAGGTGACAAATTGATTGAGTTGCTGGATTGCATGTGTGATATCTGGTTAGGTAAATCCAAGATATAAGAGATGACCAATTAGTTGTTTATAAGGTTCAAGATCACTTAGAGTAAAGCCTAGGTCACTAATGAGTTTGTGGTTTTGGTCAATGGTGTTTTGGCAGGTTTGCAAACTAGAAGTCCAGCATTAGAAATGAGGTCAAGAACGTATTATTAGCATGTGTAACTTGATGTCAGCTGTCACTTATTGGATTATTTTGTTGCCAGTCGTTACTGATTTAAACTTCTGTTATTGTATAGTTTTTACATTCCTTATTTTGTGGATTATTTTGAATTTAAAAAGATTTCCCATTATTGTAGGCACAGAAAGTCTGTTGTAATCTTGTGTATATATACAGTCTCTGATTAAATGAAAAACCATCCTTCAATCATGTACTGCCTTTCATTTATATGGTATCAGAGCACTTAATATTACTCAAGCGAGTTTGATCCTTTAACTACCCACCCATAACATGGTCTCCAACGTGAGTGTTCTCAATGTTGATGCTGCCAACAATAATACTGTGACTGTTTAGTTTAATCCAGTGTCCCAATTGCCAATAAAACTTATAGGCAGCCATAACTTTGCGACCCAGGAAGCCCAAATATCCATGCTCATATGAGAACACAATTTGTTTGGCCATCTAGATGGAACCTCTCCAGCTCCCATACAAACTATCAGACAAAATTATCAGCAAGTTGACAATCCAGAATATAGCATTTGGTTAGGCCAAGACTAACTAATACATAATGCAATTATGGCTTCTGTAGATTTGACCATAGCTCCAACTGTCACTGCTGCAACCACTGCCAAACAAGCATGGGACTCCCTCCACACAGCTTATGCAAATAAATCATAGACACGCATCTTCAGTCTACATGACCAGCTTGCCCGTCTTTCAAAGGACTCATGCCCTGTATCTGATTATCTTCATCAAATCAGATTACTATGTGCAAAACTTGCAGCTGCAGGTGCCCCAGTTTCAAGTGATGAATTAGTTGTTAAAATTCTCAGTGGTCTTGGACCAGAATTTCGTGAGATTTCTACTACGATTTGAGCAAGAGAATCTATCATCTCATATGAAGTATTATATGAAAAGTTACTTGATCATGAGCTTTTTCTTAAACACGAGGAATCAAAGATCGCACCAACTCTAATCATTGCTGCAATAGCTACTTTCCCAAAACACAATAACTTCAATGGTGGCAATATGCGTAGACCTAACACCAACAAATTTAACTCTGAATGGCGCTCCAATAGTTGTCCAAATGCTCCTATCCAAAGGCAATATGTAAATAATACTTTCATCAACAACTCAGTCGTTGTGAATTATGCAACAAACAGGGTCATACAACTAATGTTTGCAAACACAATGTCAACCAATGGATTCTAAAGGCCAAGGCTAATTTTATCTTCTGTACACAAGCATCTACCAACCAATGGATTCTCGACACTGGAGCCTCACACCAAGTCACCACTGAGTCCCATGGTCTTGATGAGTATAATGGTCCAGAAGGCATACAAATGGGTGATGGTAAAACTATTCCGATTACTCATATTGGTTCTACAAAAATTAATTGCATCAAATACTACTTTTAAGCTAGACAACACATTATGTGCACTGGATACTAAACAATATCTTGTCTCTGTGTCAAAATTTAGACAAGATAATCTGACTTCTATTGAATATTTCCTTCTGTTTTTTGTGTAAAGGACTTGAAAACGCAGACTCTGCTGGTATATAGTCGGAATAGAGATGGACTCTACAAGTGGCTGAACTTTACTATCCACAAGCTAATTGCCCTTACCACCTCTACTACAATTCCTTTTCATACATGGCATTACCGTCTTGGACATCCCCATTATCAAATTTTTAATTTTATTCTGAATAAATTTTCATTTCTAATTTCCTCAAAAGACAAGTTTACTTTTTGTAATTCTTATTGCTCAAATAAAATTCATTGTTTTCCATTTTATCGTCTGTCTTTAACTAGCAATGCCCCACTTCAAACATTAGTCAGTGATTTTTGGGGACCATATCTAGTTCTCTCAATTGACAAGAAACGCTACTACTATGTCTTTATTGATCAGTACACCAAATACATCTGGTTGTACACACTTAAACATAAAAATAAGGTTCGAACTGTTCTACAAATTTCATCCATTAATGGAAAAATTTTTCAAAACCAAAATCTTATCACTATATACTAATGGTGGAGGAGAGTACAAGAGTCTGGATTCATATCTCAATTCCAATGGAATAAAACATCTAATATCACCTCTTTATACACTTGAAAGAGTAGCTTTAGCTGAACGCCATCATCGACATATTGTTGAAGCTGCCAAAACACTTTTACGTGAGGCCTCATTAACTTCATCGTTTTGGTCCTTTGCCTATCAACAAGCCACCTTCCTAATAAATAGGCTATCCACACCACTCTTAGGCCTGTTTGATTGTTAGATTAATACAATAAGAATGGGAATGAGAATAAGAATAGGAGAGGAAGTGGAAATGGGAATATTAAAATGTTGTTTGGTTAAGAAGAAATGGAAATGGGCATGTCTCCCTTTACTTTATTTGATTAGTAGAGTACACATGAAAATTAATTAGATAGTGTGCATATTTTACTATATTATCCCTTATCATAAAATTAAAAAAAAAAAGGGCAGACATCTCTTCAAACTATTATTTAATAATATAATTATATATTAATGTATAATTAATTAATAATATAATAATAAATTAAAATAATAATTTAACAATAAATAATATATTAGGGTTTTGATGTATCACAGGAGTATTTTTGTTTGAAAATTATTATAACTAGGGACACTTTTGTCAAGCATATTTTCATTCCCAAAAGATCAATCTTATTATATAGTTTTAGCTAAGGAGAGAACTCTCTCTTATATGAAGGAGAGCAAGTTCCCTATGGAATGGAAATGAGGACCCAATCTATCAACCAAACATGGCAATAGGAGTGTCTTCCATTCCCATTTTCATTCCCTCGCATTGATTCTAGCAACCAAACAGGCCCTTAGAATATCAATCCCCTTACGAAAAAATGTGTGATGTCAAATCCAACTGCAACTCTCTGAGAACCTTTGGTTGTTTATGTTATCCTTGGCTTCAACCTTATACAACACATAAACTAGAGCCTAAGTCCACTCCATGTGTCTATTTAGGCCTCTTTCAAATCCATCATGCCCATTAATGTTTTAATCCCATTCATTTTAAATTTTATATCTAACGAGATGTAAAATTCATTGAAAACAATATTCAACCACATATTCATCCCACAAATAATGCTCCAATCATCAATCTAACACCACAACCAAATTCCATACCTCCTTCGTTGCCTACACCACCTAACTGTCCTATCACCAGATCTCAAAACAACATTTTTGCCCTCAAAAACCATTTGATTATATTGCTCATGAAGCCCCTACACCTTTAACGAAGCACAAAGGCACTCAGAATGGAAGTCAGCAATGAAGGCTAAATTTGATGCATTAATAAGAATCAAACATAGGAATTGGTTCCATGAAATTTTAACCAAAACATTGTTGATTGTAAGTGGATTTACATGATAAAAAAGAAAGCAAATGGTTCCATTTATCAATGCAAGGCACATCTTGTTGCCATGGGATTTACTTAACATATTGGCGTCGATTATCATTCAACTTTTAGTCCTGTTTTCAAGCTTACCATGATTCAGGTTGTCCTCTCTCTTGTTATTCAAAACAATTGGGGTGATAAATCAGCTGGATGTCAATAACACCTCTCTCCAAGGGACACTGGAAAAGAAGTCTTCATGACTCAACCTACTGGACACTCACCTGTCACATGTTTGTCATTTGTGTAAGGCCATCTATGGGCTTAAGCAGGCCCCTCGTGCTTGGTACAATGAGTTGACATCATATCTGCTTTCTATGGGTTTTGTTAAATCAAAATCAGATCCATTACTCTTTGTGTGTCATCAGTCCAAAGGCATTGTCTATCTTATTGTCTATATGGATGACACATTCTTACTAGCAATATTGAAGCAATGGTAAAATAGGTTATCTCATCTTTAATATCTCAATTTTCACTCAAAGATCTTGTTCAATTAACATAATTTTTGGGTGTTGAAGTTTAGTGTGATGCTACTGGCTTAGTTCTTTCACAATCAAAATATATTTCTGAACTTCTTCATGATCTTAACATGCATGAATGCAAAGAGGTCCAAACTTCAATGAGCTTTACTTAGCTAAATGATGGCACTCCTCCACACGATGCAACATAGTATAGAAAAGTATTTGGCAAATTACAATACTTGTCTTTTACAAGACCAAATGTCTCATTTTCTTTTAACAAGTTATCTCATTTCATGCATGCTTCATCATAAGATCATTGGATGGTTGTACAACGTCTCCTCCAATATAAAAAAAAACACAGCTCATTACGGTCTTTGTACAACTCGTAATAGCAATTTCAAGCTACGTGTGTATCTTGATGCTAACTAAACTAGAAACCACGTTGATTGAAGTTCAACCACAGGGTATATTCTCTTTCTGGGTCTTAATCCTATTAGTCTTTAAAGAAACAAAGAGCCATTGCCTACTCATCTACTGAAGTTGAATACTAAGCAGTTGCAAGTGCTCATAATGAAACAACTTAAGTTAAAAATCCTCTTAAAGAGCTTGATGTCATACTTCCCCAGCCACCCACTACTTACTTTGATAATTTAGGCATTACTTAATTATATCATATCCCTGTTATTCACAGTCTAATGAAACATGTGGTTGTCGACTTCCATTACATTAGGCAACAAATTCAAGATCATTAGCTTCTCATCACTCACATATCTAGCTCAAACTATCTTGACGTTACTCTCACCAAAACACTTCCAAAAGAGTCATTCAAATGTCACTTATCCAAGCTAAGTGTTGTTACACACCATTTAGCTTGAGAGTGGTGTATTAGCATGTGTACCTTAATGCCAACTATCATTTATTGGATTATCTTGTTGTTAGCCATTACTTATTGAAACTTCTGTTATTGTATAGTTATCAGATTCCATATTTTATGGATTATTTTGAATTTAAAAAGATTTTCCTTTATTGTAGGCACAAAAAATTTGTTGTAATCTTATGCATATATGCAACCTCTAATTAAATGAAAAAGCACCTTTCAATCATTTATTGCCTTTTGTTTATATGTATTTCCTTTGACTAATATGGATGCCTGATGATGAACAAGCAAGTTCCAAGCCTAAGAAATACCTTGTTGGACTAATATCTTTAATGGAAAATTTGGTAAGTAGGAATCGTTTAACATGATCAATAGCTTCTGAAAATGTTCCAATAAGTACTATGTCATTAAAATAAACCAAAAGAGCCAAAAAAAAAACATTCATTAGATTGAAGAATGAAAATACAATGGTCATGAGGGGATTACTTTAAACCAAACTCAAGTAACTCATAAGTAAGTTCAATATTCCATTGCCTAAAAGCTTGCTTATGACCGTAAAGGGATCAACTGAGCTTAAAAACTTGCCTAGGTAAAGCCTTAAAATAGCCCTCTAAAGGAGTCATGTAAATTTCTTCATCAATATAACCATGTAGGAATGCATTAATTATGTCAAGTTGATGCAAATCCCAGCTAAAAGTTGCAGTAAGAGTAAGCAAAATTTGAACCATGACAACTTAAGCAACTGGGGAATATTTATCTATGTAATCAATTCCTTCAAGTTGATAATATCCTTTAACTACCAATCTTACCTTATAGCAATCGATGGTACCCTCAGGCTTAAGTTTTATTCGATAAACCCATTTATAACCAATGGGCTTGTTGCCAAGAGGAAAAGTAGTGAGTGTCCATATTTGTTTCAACTCTAAGGTATGCAACTTCATTCTATGGCAACCACCCATTCCATGTAAGACTTAGCTTGATAATATGAAATAGGTTCTTGAATAGTGGTCATGTTAGCTAGATAATCAATGCATAAAGAAGAAAAATGATATGTGTGAAATGGGTATGTAGGTGGTATATGTGGGGAACTAAGGGTGGAAGAAATCAAAACATAATCTGACATCCAATGTGGTATTTTAAGGTTTATATGATTTTATGCAAGGGGTGGGTGTATCTATGGGAGGAAAAGAAAAGGAATGTGTATCAACGTCAGTAGAGGAAGTAGTAGACTATGTTAGGAGAAACGAAGAAAAAGGTTTAGAATCATAAACAATAGGTAAGGGAGTGGGAGGTGCGTGATCGTGATGGTGGTAAGGAAAAATGGATTCATAGAACACGATATCACGAGATGTAATGATCTTGTAGTACATAATATCAAAGATTTAATAAGCTTTGAACCCAGTAGCATAACCTAAGAAAACACATGTTATTACGCAAGGATCAAACTCATCTTTTTAAGGGAAGATATTGGTGGCAAAACATAAACAATCAAAAGTTTTGAGGGGTCATATGAAGGTTATGTGTTATACAAGATCTCAAATGGAGTTTCCCATTGAAGTAGCTTAGAGGGTAGTCAATTATTTATATATGTAGCAGTTAAGATAAATTCAACTCAGAAAAAAAAAAATGGTAATCCTAAACGAAACATTAGTGAACAAGCTATTTAAAGAAGCTGGCAATGCTTCCTCTCAATGTTTCCAATTTGTTATAAAGTGTACGGGGATATTTTTAATGGAAAATGCGAATATTAGAAAACAATTCTTGTAAATCATGGCTTAAAAATTTTAAACCATTGTCTATATAAATTTGTTTTATTGTTGTATTGAATTGATTTTGAGTTAATTAAAAGAACATTTAAAGAATTGACTATGTTTAATTTTTAGAATTCATTAGAAATGTTTTTGTTCTTCCAAAAAAATCATCCACAATTGTTAAAAAGTTATGGACTCTACTGATTGATGGAGTTGATATGGTCCCTATATGTCTAAATGTAGTAATTCAAAACACTTAAAAGTATGGGACACATGATTGGTAGCACCTATGTTAATGATCTACGAACCACTAGCAATATTATCAAGCATTAGAAATGCAAAATGAGAAGTTAGAGGCCAGAAAAATCCCCAAAATTCCAGTGGAATGCAAGGCAGTGTTAAGGCACAATTTTGAGGTGAAATTCCCTTTCCAAACATCAAAGAGTACATGAACAGTGTCATAATTTGAAATTTGCACAATTTGGGTAAAATTTCTTCAAACCAAGTTAGGGCTTTCTTTTATAACCTCATTTCTTTGAGTTCTCTACTGATTTGAGCAATCAATTTAAGATTATGCCTTAGAAATAAAAAATCCCTAATTTTAAATTAAGAACATGAACAGTAACAATAAAAGTGCAATTAGAGCTCGATTTGGAAGGATCTTGTGAAAATTCCTTGTGGGTTTTGATCATAAGTAAATATATAACAATTCCCATGTATCAATTTGATAATTGGATCGCTCAATTTAAAACCCCTCTATCTTGATAGGGAGTTGAAGTGTATAAAGTAATGATATGTCATGATTTTTTGATTCTCCAATGTTATTGGACCTCAAGGAGAAGAATTTAGTTGTTGGAAGTTATCGTTCAAAGTGGTAAATCACTTAGGAATTGTTCTCAAATTATCTTAGATTTAATTATTGATTAGAGAAAGCCTAATGAATGAAAGTGCATTGAAAATGAGTATAATTATTGAATAAATTACTTTGGTTATTGTTGTTATCAATTTTGACTCAATTGGTAAGATTGGATAACTCAAGCATTATAAGAAGCAAAGAATAGACAACTTAGGGCTAGTATTGATTTTCAATTTTCTATTTAGATAATGACGGTTGGCAAGTGTGTTTAATGTCATTTTCATAATAAAAAATAAGTAAAATCCTAAAAATTATCATTGTCTTATGTTGGGAATATTACAAGTAATGGAAAGTGAGATTGGTGGAAATTATGTGGTCACATAAGCATTATTAAAAACCTTAGAATATTTTAGTGCAATTTATCTAAGTTGGTTATTGGTGAAATTGCAAACATAAGTTATATAGCATTTGAATCCCAAACTATTTTCTAAGTATATGTGACTATATGTGCTAGTTATGGTAACTCAAGACATTAAATGGAATAATAGTAACCTTAGAGAAAAGAAATAAAAGTACCAAAATGGATTGTGGAGACTTGTTAGAATTTATTGAGTTAAAATGCTTCTTAGCGTGGAAGTTAAAGGTCTATCATTTCTTTAAGATATTTTTTTTTTTTTAAAATATTGTTTCTTAATATCTTGGTGATTAGGGCAGGCATTTGGAATTACAAATGTAATTTCCATACTCTGAAAACTTTGAAATGTCTGGATTTGTGGATTCAATGACTTTGTATTCCTGAATTTCTTTGATTTTGAGTTTTCTGAGCCAAAATATTTATGAACTCCTCTGTATGTATTTTGATGTCCGATGGTTTTATATTCATGAAATAGTTGGTTCTTTAATTATGAAGATGTTTGATTTTGTATACACAATGTATTGAAACTCTAAAATATGGATACTTCTATCTATTTCTATGTAAAAGTTTGGTTATGAGTTTTCTGAAACTTTGATATTTTATTACATATTTACATATGTTTGAGAAATTTTTAGGAATGCATCCAAATAGAATCTTGTAGTTAACGGAAGTAAAAATTAACCATAGCGCACTATGATCTATATTCTGATACGATTATGTAGGATGCCCCTATTATGATACTCTATATGAGGCCTAAGGCCATTATTCTGAATATTCATAGCTTGAAGTTCATGACTAATATATGCTTTGTTCTAATTATACTAGCCTTGGACTAGTTATGTTTCTGATATCTGATGATTCTGTAGGATGTTCCCAAGCATTTAGTTAGTTTTGATACTCTTGTTTTATGTACTGACATATTTTTATTCGAAATTGGTTTTATAATTTTATTATTGAGGCATTTACTGAAGTTTAAAATGTGTTACGCATACCAAACTATTTATATTAACCATGGAAGATGTTTGATTTTAAGACTAAATATGATTTAAAAAAAAAAACTCTACTGTGGTCAATCTATCCCTTCCCTTTTATAATTAGTATTATTTGTTCACTAAGTTTTTTTATCACCCCACATTATCTAACTTTTTTTATATCACAGCATCGGTCCAAAACACTCACTTACGAAGTATGAGCTTACGGGTGTCTTTTGTTTTGGTGAGCATCATTGTTATAAGGGCACAAGCTCATTTTTTTTGTTGTAAATTTGTAATTTGATTAGTAGTTCCCCTTGTATACAGGCATATAATCTTTTAATTATTGTTATATGGATTGTTGGCTGTTGGATATATATATATATATATATATATATATATTGGAGTGCTCTGCTCTCCATCCTTTTGTATGTTAGAAATTTCAAGAGGTCCATATTTTAAGAGAGACTCTTCCGAAATTTTTACTTGAAGGTGACTGATTCTTTTTGTCATATGTATGTGAGTATTATGTCTCAGTTTGATTTTATGAAAATTCTATATATTTAGTTGATATATGATTTATTGATACGTCAGTTAAGCTTTTAAGAGCAAAGGGTATCTCATTTTCTGTGTCAGTCACATTCTTTTAGTTAGAATCGTGATATGATCTATAGTGTCAAGTAAAGAGACATAGATTTGCATCTATCACATAACACTCAACAACCTTGAATTAACCTTATCAACGAAGGGAACGGGATCAATAAGGACAACTTGATTGCGTACATGATCAAAAGAATCATTCAGCCTTATTAGGAATTGCAAATGTTTTGCCTGATCATGAGGCTGTGAAATCTTAGTAGAAACGCTGCATGTACATTTGCCACATGAACAATCAGGTAGAGAATCAATAGAAGTAAGTTCATCCCAAGGCTTGGATAATTTGGCAAGATACAAGGATAAAGAAGAATTACCCTGTATAGAAAGAATCTCATGCTTAAGTTGGTATTCTTATGAACCATTTGTCTTGCCAAAACATTGCTGAATAGTGTCCCACAACTCCTTGGTTAAGGTAGCATAAACAAAGGATTGATGAAGTTCCTTGGATAAGGAATTCAGAAACTAGGAGACAACCATGGCTTTGGCTCCAATCCATGCTTCATACTTGTCAGATGTCGCAGCTGGCATTAGGAGTTTAGCATTGATGAATCCTAGTTTGTTTTTGGTAGCTTGTGCAATTCGTATAGACTGGTTCCATGTACAATAATTAGAGCCAGTAAATGGAGTGGTCGCCAGAGCAGCATCGAGATTATCACTGCTAAATAAAGTTAAAGGATCACGAGTAGTAGTAAAACACTTAATGGACTCAGCCATTGAATAGAAAGATAAAAAGTAGGAAAAAAAAAAAAAAAGAATCATTTAGGGCTCTCATACCATGAAGAAAATCTGAGTTAAAGAAAATATCTATATTGCTTCGTGCTTTTACATCATCTAAAAGGGGCTTTTATACAAAAAAAAGAATGAAAGAATGTGCTTATTACACAAGAATTCATAGTATTCTAAATACGTGGCAGGAAACTATTGCTTAAATTGATTCCATATTCCTTCAGTTATCAACTTTCATCAACTGTTCAAATAAATTTGCTTTATTTTTTTCAATAATTTAACTCAAAATCTTTTTTCTTTGATTGGTTAAAAGGCTCATATTTAAAGAATAAAAGAGAAATATGTGTCACGGCTCTTACTCTTATATTTATGAAAGATATTACTTAATTCAAGACTCTATAATTTCAGTTTTTTTATAAAAAAAACAACTAAGTATTTTGTGTCAAGGTTTTTCTTGTTGAGAATTCGTCAAAATGATAAAATTTAGTCAAAATAGTTCAACTCTGTACCTATAGACAGAGCTTGAGATGCATACCAAAAATTAAAAAAAAACATACAAACAAACAAATGAAAGTGATTGGGACGAAAGAATTATAGTTATTAGACATTAGATTAGTGACTAGAATAAAAAGAAACTATTTAAAATTACATGATACTTATTTAACTTCACCATTCATTCTAAATTAAGTGAACACGGATTGCATGAAACTTATTACAATTGATAGTTCTTAAATTAAATTTTATAAACGTATTTTTCTCAAAAAAAATTTAGGTGAGAAATATTATTTTAGTCATTTACTTTTAAGTCTAGTTTCATTTTGATCATTTACAAATTAAAATTTTAAAATGGTTCTTCACTTTTGAACATAGTTCCATTTTGGTCCTTTATGTATTAAAACTCTTAAAATGATCATCCACTTTTTAAGTTTTGACTTAAAATGATCTTTCTTAATATCATATAAAGAATGACTATTTGGGGTTAAATTTTAAAAAGTCAATGACTATTTTAAACCTTTCAGGTTGTGAAAAACCAAAATGTGACTAATTTTAAAAGTGAACAACCATTTGAGATTTTCAACTTGTGGAGGACCAAAATAGATTTTATCAAACATTTATAATAATTAGTTATCAATTGACACTTAAGGGATGCATGCATCTATATACCATTTTACCAAATAAATAAATTTACATCTAATAAAAAATATTTGTATACATTTACTACAATAATTACTTATTTTAAAATTAGAAATAACAATCTACGATAACTTTAAAAAGGACCAAAATTCAATTAAGAAATATAATTTTTATTCACTTAAAATAAATAAAATTCTAATATAAAGGTAAATACTTAAAGCGATATCTATAATGACTCAAGCAGAATTAGAATATAATTTCAAATTAAAAGTTTTAGGAAATAATAAATTCAAAATTTCAATTACAAATATTATATAAATGCAGCTTTATGCAATATATTGTTATAAAATATTATATGTGAATATCCACAATCTTTGAATATTCCCATGCATATCAATGTGTATACAACCTTTGGCATTCTCCATGAATGTGTATACAACATTCAGCATTTTAACATTTAGCATTCTCCATGCATAAGAATGTACTCACAATCCTTTGATTTTCCCCATGTACATTAAATACACACCCTAAAATTCCCATACATTATAACCCCTTAGGTCCCCTAGCCTATAAATAGAGACTTTGTGTGATGATATTGACAACACTATGAGTTGAGTAAAAGACACACTTTCTTCCCCTACATTTCTCTCTATCTCTTTCAAGTATCTTGTTCATAAAAATACTTTTTACTTTTACATATTTTACAACACGTTATCATCACGAATATCTTCCTATTTAAGTTTTAAGTAATTAAGGTATTGTTCAAGGTATATGAAATCACTTCACCTTCTATTCTTACATGCTCATGATCCACCATATGCATAACACATGATCTTTTCTTTCATATTCAAATGAAATAATAAATATTCTTGTGTTCTAATGAATTCTATATTGCATATGTTTATCTCTTAATACAAGCATATTCATATATTGATGGATATATGTTGTTTATATATAACAGTGCATAATTTCTACTACATACACATAAATTGAATATATCTTGTTATCTATTCATGACCTTTTGTTCTCTCTACCATAGAATTTAATGAATATATTTGTTGTTCTAAGTTAACCTTGCCATATACAATCATATGTATTAGTTTTGAAAGCATGTTTATCTAATAGAGATATATATAACTTATACTTGCAAGTTTCATCAATGTTTATATAGTTACAATATATATGGTGTTTAATTTATGTTTAAATTACTATTAATATTGTGAACTTATTAAATCAATCATGATAAAATATTTGTGATTATATTGAATATGTTTTGCATATAGGAATCATATCCCTAATGAATTCATTGTTTTCTTATAGTACTTATAATGACAAATCTCGCAAAATTTGAATTTATGGCCTTTAACATATTCGATAAGAATTATTTGTCATGGACTCTTGATACCAAAATGCATTTGAAATGCTATGGGTCTTAGAGAGACAATAAAAGAAAGAAATGAAGCATCAAGCGAAGAATGTGTTAAGGCTATGATTTTCATACACCAACATTTGGATAAAGGATTGAAAAATGAATACTTCATTGTGAAAGATCCATTTATTTTGTGGCAAAGTTTGGAAAGAGATATGACCATTTAAAAATGGTCATCCTCCCAAAGTTTAATATAACTACATGCATTTGCAGTTGCAAGATTTTAAATCAGTTAGTGAATATAACTGTGTAATATTTAAAATTAGCTCTCAATTAAAGCTATACATAGAAAATATTACTAATAATTATATGTTAGAGAAAACATTCACTACTTTTCATGCCTCGCTCATGCTCTTGTAGCAACAATTTTGAACGTGAGGATCTAAAAAATATTCTGACTTGATATCATGTCTTCTTATGGCTAAGCAGAATAATGAGTTTTTGATGAAAAACTATGAATCTTGCCCGACTGGTTACATTTTGTTCCCTGAAGTGAATGTGGTAACATCTAATGGTCGTGGACATGGCCAAGGACAATATAACTTTAAGCAACGTTATGGTCATGGTAATGAAAAGTCACAAGGCAAGAGGAAGGCACCATAAAATAAAGATGTCAAGAAATCAGAAAACTCATACTATAGATGTGGCATGAAAGGGCATTGGTCATGTACCTGTCGTATGGCTAAATATCTTGTTAAACTTTACTAAGCTTCCCTGAAGGAAAAGAAAAATCCTACAGAGGCAAATTTTATCAATCAAGATGATGACAACCTCCTTGATTAGCCCTTAAGGATATCATTTTTATGTTGCTGACTTCTTTGACTCGGCAGAGGGTAATGCCAATACCTCTTTTAATGTTTAACAAATTTATGTTTAAAGTTACTTTCCTTTAATGTATTGCAATTTGTGTGTCTTTTCTTTTAATTTATTGATGTGCTATCTTTTATGTAACCCAAAAACTTATTATATCTATTTTTGTTTTATGATATCAAGAAGTATGGACATTACTCATTATTTAAATCACCACAAAAATGTTGATGAAGACATATGCTTAACTGAGTGTGCAACAACTCACACCATACTTAGAAGTGAGAAATATTTTTCAACTTTTATTAAAATAAAGGCAAAAGTGAATACAATATCAGGCACGATTAATATAATTGAGGGTTCTGAAAAAGCCACTTTTTATTTACCTAATGGAATAAAATTCGTTCTAAAGGAAACTTTGTTGTCAACCAAATCAAGAAGGAATCTTCTAAGTTTCAAAGGTATACGCCTTAATGGTTTTCACATTGAGACAATAAATGAAAGTGATAAGGAGTATTTTCATATTTCTTCAATTGTCTCAGGAGAAAGGCATATATTAGAAAAATTGCCTGCATTATCTTCCAACTTGTACTACACGCATAGTACAATTGAAGCATATGTTGTAGTGAACTTAATGCAAAGGATACATTTATGATTTGGCATGATCGGTTAGGCCATCTTAGTTGAATAATGATGCGAGGAATTATAGAGAACTCAAATGGACATCCATTAAAGAACCAGAAGATTCTTTTATCTAATAAGTTCACTTATGCTAAATGTTCTTAAGGGAAATTGATTATAAGGCCATCACCAAAAAAAGTTAGGATTGAATCCCCTACCTTTCTTGAACGCATTCATGGACATATGTAGACCTGTAACTCCACCTTGTGGACCATTTAGATACTTTATGATATTGGTAGATACCTCTACTAAATGGTCACATGTTTGTCTATTAACAACGCATAATATGGCATTTGCAAGATTACATGCTGAAATAATAAGATTGCGAGCTCAATTTCTGGATTATCCTATTAAAACAATTCATCTTGCTAATGCTAGTGAATTTACATCCCAAGCTTTTAAAGACTATTGTATGTCAATTGGGATAAGTGTGGATCATCTCATTGCTCATGTAGACACATAAAATGGTATTGCAAAATCATTCATTAAACGCCTTCAGTTAATTCCTAAATCATTACATATGAGAACAAAACTCCTCATTTGTGCATCAGGACATGTCATTGTACATGTTGCAGCACTTGTACACATTAAGCCAACAATGTTTCATATGTTCTCCCATACGAAATTGGATTTGGGTTAAGAGCCGAATATTTCTCATTTGAGGATTTTTGGGTGTGCAGTTTATATTCCAATTGCTCCACCACATCAGACCAAAATGGGTTCTTAACAAAGGTTGGGAATATGCGTTGGGTTTGAATACCCTTCAATCATTAAATATCTAGAACTCCTGACGGGAGATATGTTTACGGCATGATTTGCTAATTGTCATTTTAATGAAACTAATTTCCCAGCATTAGGGGGAGTAAAGAAACAGCTCGAGAAACAAATTACATGGAATACACAATCATTGCATCAGTTTGATACCTAAACAAAGCAATATGTACTCGAAGTTCAAAGAATAATTCTTTTGCAAAATATTGCAAATCAATTACCAAATGCATTCACTGACTCAAAGAAAGTGACGCAGTCATTTATTCTAACTGAAAATGCTTCAATTCATATTAAGGTCCTTGAAGGACAATCAAATACCATAGAAAATAAGTATAAAGCACGGCTGAAGCATGGTTGACCAATCAATTCCAAAGATAAGAATCCTTAAAAAAGAAGAAGAGCAAATAAACAAAATGGTCCGATCGAGAAAATTGATATTTCAAATGATAAGGTAGGCATAACTAATAAAAAATCTCCAGAAGAGATTCAGGTTCCTAAAAATGAAGAAAATAATGAGATTTCAATAAGTTATGTTAATATTGGAACAAAATGGAACCAATCTAGAAAAGATTGGCCAAATTGAAAAGATGCAATCCAAGCTAAGTTAAACTCGCTTGCGAAACGTAAAGTTTTTGGACCTGTAGTCTGAATACCTAATGGTGTAAAACCAATTAGGTATAAATGGGTCTTTATGCGAAAAAGAAATGAGAAAGATGAAATTGTGAGATACAAAACATGACTTGTGGCACAAGATTTTACATAAAACCACAAATTGATTATGAGGAGACTTACTATTATATGGTAGATGCAATCACTTTTAGATATTTGATTAGTCTAGTTATTTATAAAAGACTTGATATACACCTAATGGATGTTGTTACAAGCTACTTATATGGATCACTTGATAGTTATATATACATGAAAATCCTTGAAGGATTTAAGATACCTAAAACATATAATTTAAGTTACTAATGAATATGTTCAATTAAATTGCAAAGATTTTTATATGTATTAAAACAATCCAAGCCCATGTGGTACAATCACCTTAGTGAGTATCTACTTCAAAAGGGATACAAAAATGATCATATTAGTCCATGTATTTTTATAAGAAGATCAATATCTAAATTTGTTATCATCACAATGTATGTTGATGATTTGAACATTATCGGAACTCCTAAATGTCCTTCAAACGTAATAAAACTCTTAAAAGGAGAGTTTGAGGTGAAAGACCTTGGAAAGACAAAATATTGTTTTGGATTACAAATTGAACACTTAGAAGGAAGAATATCTATTCATCAATCAACATGTCAAAAAGATCTTAGAGCGATTTTATATGGACAAGGCACATCTATTAAGCACACCAATAGTGGTTAGATCACTTGAAGTGACAAAGGATCCTTTCCAACCTCGAGAGGAAGATGCAGGGTATTTGTTTAATCCACACAAAGGACGATCACAAACTGGATATTTATTTACATTTGGTGATACAGTTATATCTTGGTGCTAAACAAAACATACTGTAGCAACTACTTCATCAAATCATTGCAGAGTTACTTATAATTCATGAAGCAAGTCACAAATGTGTATGGTTAAGATTCATGACTCAACATATTTATGAATCGTGTAGTCTATCACTCAATGAAGAGGCCCCAACAACATTGTATGAAGACAATGCCGCTTACATAGCCTAACTAAAATGAGGATACATCAAAAAAGATAGGACTAAGCATATCTCACCAAAGTTCTTCTTCATTCATGATCTTCAAAAAGATGGTAAGATTGATGTTCAATAAATTCGTTTAAGTGATAATCTAGCAGGTTTGTTCACTAAGGCATTACCAACCACAACATTTGAGAAGTTGGTTTACCAAATTAGAATACGCCGATTAAGGAACCTTCAATGATGCTACAATAAAAAAGAGATACACGTTATACTTTTTTTTCCTTGGCCATGGTTTTGTCCCACCTGGCAAGGTTTTTACCAAGGTAGTCAATAATGCATATCAACAAGCATAATTATTGTGGACATTCAAGGAAGAGTGTTATAAAATATTATATATGAATATCCACAATCTTTGAATATCCCTATGCACATCTATGTATATACAACTTTTGGCATTCCAACCTTTGACATTCTTCGTGAAGGTGTATACAACCTTTGGCAATCTAACCTTTAGCATTCTCCGTGTATAAGAATGAACTCACAATCAATTGATTTTCTCCATGTACATTAAATACACATCCTTGAATTCCTATATATTGTTATCCCTTAAGGTCCCCTAGCCTATATATAGAGGTTTTGTATGATAATATTGACAACACTCATGAATTGAGTAAAAGAAACACTCTCTTCACTTACATTTTTATTTATTTCTTTTGAGTATCTTATTTATAGAAATACTCTTACTTTTACATATTTTACAACATATATCAATTAATGGCTTGAGTTTAATAGCACAAGAAGAGAATGTGATAAATGATCGAGTTAACAATTCAAATAAGCTCTAAAAAAAACATTTCAATAATGAGTTTGTTAACATTTCAAAAAATAAAAACAGAAGAAGAATTTGTTAAAATTTAAGAATTTATTTCCTTTTAATTGCAATCAAGAAAGTGGTGTCTAGAGACCTATAATAATTAATAACATTATAATTTTCAAATTATAGATATTAAATGTGTTTCATATTCCGAGAAGAGGTAATATGAACAAATTTAGCTTGTATCTCACAGTTATAATTTGCTTTGCATTATACTTACTCTATATCAATTGGTAGTACTTGTTGTATCCAATTATGATAATTAAACTAAAAAAGAACATTTAAATTTATTTTTATTTTCCATTCCCTGTACACCACACTACCATTATGTGAAGAATTACTGTGTCATTAAATATCTTAAAAAATTATGACACTTCTAAACATTGGTAATTAAGTTTAGTACAACCCTTGTAATGTGATATATAGGCATTATGTAAACATTTTAGGGGAAAAAAAGCCTTTCTTTTTTCATTAATAACGCTATCAAATATTATATTTATACATAACCATACATAATATTAAACTTAAAACCTTTTATAAATTACTCAAATCCCTCGTAGGATTAAATATTTCTATCCAACCCCACCATCTATTTTGAACATGTATCACTTTGTTCCATACTCATATTGTAGATTACTTAATTAGGCCAAATCCACTTAGTGTGGTCTTATTGTAACGCATATCTTGTCAATATGTTCTTCTTCCTATCTTTAAAGACATGAATTTCTAAAGAAAATGGTATATCTAGCAGAATTTAGCATGTAATTTTCTCATTTTATTCTTATGGCTTATGGAGATACTAATAATAATAATAATAAGAACAACAGCAACGACTAGATTAGTAGTTAGTCAAAGAGGTATGTTTTAGATTTGGATTATTCATGTTCAAAATATAAGGTCAATACTTAAAAAGTCATTATTTTCTTGATACCTTGTAGTAATACAGCGGATTCACCTTTAAAATTGCATAAAAAATTCAAGGTGTTATTCAATGAATGGTAATGAATAGAATATTATGGAATGAATGTCGAAAGAATATTTTTTACAAAAAATAAAATTGAATAACAAATGATGAATTTTAAGACTTGTTTTTTTCTATCCAAAATTTAATTTGTTAGTACATAAAATATAATATACATGTACCATAATTATTTTAAATTAAAAACTTGTTAAAATTACATTCTATTCATAAGGATAGCATTAAAATAATAATTTATAAATCATTTCATGTCATTGATAATTATCATTTTTTATAAAAATTTTATATAATAGAATGACATATAATTTATTATTGTTCACCTTGCTATTTTATTTTATTTTTTACTATTTCATTCCCATCGAAACTTAATTTTTGGTTCTTACTATAAATTAAAAAAATAATTAATTGCAAGATTGAAGATGCAATTTGATTTTACCCAAAAGAGCAAAATATGTTTTTGTTGGTGATAAAGCTGCAATTACGGTTAGTTACAGAGGGACAAAGGTAAAACATGTGCGTTTGTGACTGTGTTAGAGAAAGAAAAGAAGACTAAAAGCCAAAGCGAAAACCAAAAGAGTTTACTTAATAAAAGAGAGAGAAGAAGAAGCTGACCGTTGCTCGGTGGTGCTTCGGGAAGAGGCAAACCATCGCCGGCGACTCCCTTAGCAACATTGGGAATCTGAGCCCTAATTTCAAATTCAAATTAACCTCTCAATCAATCAGAGGTCACATATTTAATCCATCCTTCCTACACACACAGTCAGACAGCATCTTCTTCTTCTTCCTATTTATACACAAAAATTATGTGAGGTAGCTTCTGAGCTATTGAAACTTCAGATCTTCCTCAATATCCTCTTCCATTACAGGTTAGTTTCCCTAATTCACCTTGTGCTTTTGTGGGGTTCTTCTTTTGCTTTAACTTAGGACTTGTCTGTGCGGGTTTAACTTGTGGAATCCAAGGTCTTGGTATGGCTCTCTCGAGCAATTTGGTGAAATAACCTCTTGGGTATTTGGTATATTGCCTTCAAATCACAAGTACTTATATGTTGTTACCTAAATTGATGAAACTGATGATCACTTACTTGGTGGTTCTTTCAGTCTTTATAGTGATCAGGGTCTTAAACACCAAACCTCAAGTTTTCGTCTTCACTAAATTCTTTTACTAATTCTTGAATCAATGTTCGCCTTTCTCTTTCTCCGAACAATGACCATGTAATGCTTCACTTGTTGCGAACTTTCGTGGCTGCAGCTTGCTTGCAATGAACTATAGTTGTGCTTGATATTCCTGCTTTGATCTCAACTTTATTATGATTCTTGTTTATTTGCTATTATGATTGTTTCTTGTCATTCTTTTCAAAATTTACTGGGGCTTAATGGATCATCATTGTTCGAGAGTCAATTTATCAATCCTTCCCATATCCAATTTTTTCTGTAACCTAAAGCCTTTCTCGTCTATGTATGATATATATCATATAAATTAATTCAGTTTATCTAAGTCACTTCCTGGGTAATTTCTTTCCTTTCCTTGCCTTTTTTTTAAACTTTTGGTGGATTTGCATTGACGGAAGAAACATAGGTTCAAGAGTATAAACAACTGCTGTATCAGATGGCATTTCTTTCCAAATATGTCTTGTAAAAATTGATTACATATGACAATACTATCAGCCTCAGTGGAAAATTCTATGATCTTGTTCACTTTTGATTTTACCAAATCATGAAGGAGAAATCATTTGACTTTCGATGTGACAAAAATGTCAATCTTTTTTTTAGTGTACTGTTGATCAGAAATAGAGAAAATGACGTAATGTACACACACACACAAATCAATCTGATACTTCAACGTACAATTTCTTTTCCTGTCCAAAACTTGTACTTGCTTCAGCCCCACAAAACAATGCAGAAAACTGCCAATCCTATAAATTACTAATTAATGAGATGTCTAAATGAGGAATTGTTGAACGGAGCTCCACTTCATATTTGGTGGGTTCATGAGTATTCTATTATAGTTGTTTCACATGCTTGTTCACTTGAATTAGTTATATGGCATATGAAATTTAGAGCTCAGATATTTGAGTTAATAACGGCAATTGATTGTTGATGTAGAATTTCATTGGTCAGTTATAGATTGCTATATTTTTTTTTTGCTCAAATAGGAACACGTATGTATCTTAAATCTTGACATTCTGCATTGGAAATGTCTTTCCTTTTGCCATTCGAGGTTATAAGGCTTGAATATAACCTCTCACTGGAATTTGGAACCGAAAAGAACATAAAATAAAAGTAGTTTTGTGTGAAATCAGTTTCAATTATCCTATGGTCTAATTTGGGTCCCTAAATCAGTGTTGGGGGCATTAGTTCATTTGCACTGCTCAAAGTCATGTGTTGTTCAGTAATAGAATAATTTCCTTACTGCATAATTTGATATATGTTGTTTGATTCAAGGGGTAATGTTAGTCTGTCTTTCCAAGTACAATTCTGCCCTGTGTTTTAGTTTTTTTCTTATACTAAGTATGAGTTAATGCTGGAACGGTTTATCTTGACAATAGACTAATATTTATTCGTTTTCTGCCTTAACTTGCAGTGGTGGTACATCATAAACTAATATGCAGGGCAGTGAGAAGAATCTAAATAACAGAGGACCTAGAAAATCCTGTCATTCAAAGGCACAAACTGAGTTAAAACCATGCTCATCATTGAGATTTAAAACTAGTAGCCCAAAATCCCAAGAAAAGAAGCTTAAATTGAAATCAAAATCTTATGCACACAAAGTTGGTGCAAATGTATCAGGGAAGACAGTTGCTGATTCATGTAACAAGGACCCAAGCAAGGATTCTTCAAATAAAAAATTGATTATTAGAAAAAAAATGAATAAAACCAACGGAAAATCATCACAGAAGCTCACTTCATCAAAGGTACAAGGTGAAAGTGTTTCTCTTAGTTCTAGGAAGAACGGAGAAGATGTCAATGAGGAGGTTAAAATTCAGAAACTTAAAAGGAGGAGAAAGAAGAAAAGGCAAAGAGATAATGTGGATCCTGATGATGCTTCACGCCTGCAAAGGAGAATAAGGTATCTTTTAATAAAAATGAAGCTAGAGCAGAACCTTATTGATGCATACTCTGGAGAAGGTTGGAAAGGTCAGAGGTATGGGAAAATTTTCCTTTTGCAATTTCTTTCCTATGTGGGTTTTACCTTTTAATTGTTAAAGTAAGGAGCCTTCCCTGCTTCAAATCTCAGAGAAATCTTATCTTGATGATGATGATAATAAAATTGGAGCCATATTAAAGTAGAAAAACGTATTCTTCAGATGACATCAAGGTATTGTTGAAAATTTTGACATAGATAATTTGAGAACAGTAATCCAAATAAGATTGATATACTTGCTGGTTTGTTAAATGTATGACTAGATTTTGTTTGAATTTCAGATCCATTATTTGAATTCCAAATAAATTGCAATTACTATTCTAATCTTTCCGATAAGTTATGTTTGGTTTGTTGTATTGTATACTTTTTTCATTGTTTTAAAAGCATCATTTTTTTCGTAAAAACTGCCAATTAGTGTAATAATATTTGTCCAAATTGAAATCTTTACATAAACAATCATAATCAACAATGTAGTTGGAATTTTGGCCTGGAAAAGAAAATGATGTCTTGGTGTGATGTAATTTTGTGTTTGACACGGTCCTTTTCCTCACTTGGATATTTTGAGGGCTTCTATATTTTCCATTTTCCACTATAATTTTTTTTTTTTTTTTTTTTGTTCTTTAATGTGATGTATTGTCTTGTATATGAGTATCCAAATGGCACAAAAAGAAAACATGGAGAAAAACATGAACCCACCTATGATAAGAAGAAATTCTGCCAATGAAATGAAAACTATATAAGAAGAAAATCCTTTTTATTTAAGATTTGTTTGTCTTTGGTACTGCCTCATTATTTATTTATGTTTGTTGTAGTTATCTGCCAGAAAATGCTTGGTTTTAAGTAAAATGATTTATTATTTAGTTTGGTAATGACTGTCAAAATTTCAGGCAACACTCTTTTTTTGTAGTATATTTATATACAACGTACTGTAATGTGTCATGCAAATTATGGTTTAACAATCTAAAAATGGTTTGGGCTCGAATATGAGACAGGTTTTTATGGGGATGGGGGACAAGAAGAAGAAACAATCAGAACAATCAATTTTCATATTGAATATTCTATTAAAGTTATTTTTAATGCTATATTTCTTTATTTAAATAATATTAGCTTCTACATGATGATATTTTTTACTAGTGTTGCTTCTGACTTACATTAGATAAGCTGATGAATGATTCTGAAAATGGAATCTTTTAATTTCTCTAGACATTTCACCTTTCGCATTAATTTGCATTGTGATCTTCCTTGATGCTAAATGTGTGCAGTGCACTGCTGCAAAAAGGGTCTTTTGATGCCATGGTGTGTGGCATTGTGCATTGCAACTTTAAAACAAAGTGCACATATTGAAATATTTAACATTGTCAAAATAATTTGAAAGTAATATCATGCTCAAATAAAACAACTTATACATGTAAAATACTCAAGTCATTCCCAAAATATAATTCACACTAACTCCAAAAAATCTTTCAAAATCCAATTGTATCAAGCATATAGAAAATGAGACATGTGGGGTGCACCACACCATTTGAATTTTGCATTGCCAAGAGTGTTGTGTGGTGTAATACTCTTGTTTTATGCCATGGCTGACTGTGAGCATTAATAACTATGGTGATCTGTATAATTTTTTATTTAAATATGTAGTACTCAAAATCTCATGTGTAGTACTCAAAATCTCCCATGGTAAATGCCTTTATGGCTGATCAACAACAACATCAACTCTTTATAATTACCACTATTGTTGATATTTTCTTTTTATGGTATTGACTATCACAGTCGAGAAAAACTTAGGCCAGAAAAGGAGTTACTACGAGCTCAGAAGCAGATTTTGCAATGTAAGCTTAGTATTCGTGATGCCATTCGCCAGTTGGATTCTCTTAGTTCAGTGGGTAGCATTGAAGGCTCTGTCATTGCTCCGGATGGATCTGTTTACCATGAACATGTGAGCAAGTATCAAAACTATGAATACTTCAAAATACTATGCTGCTAAATCTTTCTGCATTTTCTGGTTCAAAATTTGTGGGTCTTGCTTCCCACCTAGTACTATTATATTATATTTGTTACTAGTATGATTATTGTTACTTTGTAATATGCAAGTTATTGTTGTTATTATTACTTTGTAATGTGCAAGTTGTATGGAGATGGGAAGGTTCCAGTTTTAAAACTTGTATATTCATTTTTCTATTTTTTGAAACCTAGATATTCTGTGCAAAGTGCAAATTGCGTGAAGCTTTTCCAGATAATGATATTATACTATGTGATGGCACCTGTAATCGTGCTTTTCACCAAAAATGTCTTGATCCTCCTCTGGACACCGAAAATAGTGAGTTTCTTTCCAAGGTTGTCTACTTGTTCTATAACCTCACTTCTGCTGTCTTAATTAAGAAATTGTCTTGTTTGATTATAAATTGTAGTTCCTCCTGGAGACCAAGGCTGGTTTTGCAAGTTTTGTGAATGTAAGATGGATATACTGGAAGCAATAAATGCCCATCTTGGGACTCACTTCTCCCTGGACAGTACTTGGCAGGTTTGTCCCCTTTGACCCTCTTTAATTTTAATTTGTTTTCCATCCCTTTTGAAATATTAATACACACACACTTATGCATGTATGTACGTAATCCTACTGGTGTAATTTTGAATGCCTTTCTCTTGTTAATTAAGGATGTATTCAAGGAAGAAGCTTCTATACCTGATGGTGATACTAGTTTACTGAATCCAGAAGAAGAATGGCCATCAGATGATTCTGATGATGATGATTATAATCCAGAGAGGAGGGAAGATAGCCACAATATCAGCACGGAAGGAATTGACGATAATGCATCTGATGATTTAAGCAGTTCTACCAGTCTATGGACTTCAGATGATGGATGTTCTTTAGGAACAGGAAAGGAAAACATTGACCATGAATTTTTCTCTGTAAATAGCTGCATAGATTCTGATGAATCTGGAGAGATAGCATGTGGCCGGAGGCAGCGAAAAGCAGTTGACTACAAAAAGCTCTATGATGTGAGTATATGAAAGTTCTTGTTTAGCATTAGAGTGTATCGAAGTTCTCAAAGCTTGAAGTTGACAGGTTTAGTGGTAGGTAGTATGGAAGCTACAAGTTACAGACATATTAATGGTTAATTGCTCAAAATTTATGCAATTGTTTTGACAGTCACTTTACGGGGACAATGTGTTTCTCTTAGCAAAGGCATAATCCTGATCTTTGTTACCTAATTTAGGTTGAATAAGCTTTGTTTCCTTGTCAACTCTACTATTTGTTGCTAGACATTTTATGAAATTTGAACCCTGATGTCACTTTTGTTGACTACTGGTGGTTTAATAAAGAATTATCTTGATGTTAAAGTTAGAATATGTTGAGCATAAAATAACAATATGTAGAGTTCTTGTGATGTGATTAAATGTCACTTTAGGAAATGTTTGGGAAAGATGCACCTACACTTGAACAAGTTAGTGAAGATGAAGACTGGGGTCCAGGCAAAAGAAAACGAAGAGAAAAGGAATCCGATGCTGTTAATACTCTGATGACTCTACATGAAAGTGAGAATAAAAATCCTAATAATGAGCAGAATATGACAAGGGAAGTTTCTTCAGGCATACAAAGTAGAAGGCCTTGTTTCAGGCTTCCACGTGATGCAGTTGAGGTGCTACTAGTTGCGCTTGTTGTAAATTTTTTCTTTCTTTGCACAGCTTAAAGTTCCAGCTGAGAACAATAGGTATATGTAAAGGTGCTATATTGCCTAACTTGTGTCTTTTCGCTTTCTTTTGGAACATGCCAGAAGCTTCGCCAAGCTTTTGCAGAGAACGAACTTCCTTCAAGATCTGTGAAGGAAGATCTTTCAAAAGAGTTGGGACTGGATGCTGATAAGGTTATAACTTTCAATCTTCAATCAATTCTTACATCTATCTTAATGGGAATTTATACTATATAGCCGCTTTTGCTTTTGGTACATATTATATATTTCATTAAAATCAATCTTGTCACATCAGTCTCCCTACAGTTAGTTGCATTCCTTTGGTCTTTATTCATGTCTAGCAGCTGTATATGTATTCAAACTTCCAGTTACTAACTAAGTTAGGAAATTCAGGTAAGCAAATGGTTCAAGAATGCACGTTACTTAGCTCTTAAAACCAGAAAGGTAAGCTTCACTGCTATTTTTTGCGCTCTCATTATCGTATATAAGAAAGTAATATCTTGTTTTCCATCTGTTCTTTTCTTTCTAAGATTTAATTCATATTTTTTCAGAATATGGTATGTGTTTAGTAGTGATCATCATCATTTCTGTATGTCATTTTGAAAGGAACAGGAGTATGGTGTCCTAATTTTGACATCTGTCCTTTGTATTAATGGTACTGAACAGTTTGAAAAAATTGGAATTTGTCCCGATATAAAGTCAGTAGGTAGCTTAGGTTTTATATTAATTAGGTTAGTAATATGCAAGGTTGGATGTTTTGGAAAATACCTTGGTCTATAAAATAAACGAAAATGTCCATTAGAAAGTAATATTAGAAGTTACCTTAGATCCTGACCTTGAAAATGGAACATCATTTTTTTTCTGACATTTTATGTTATTGCTTACGAGTTTGAGAAGAGTAGAAAATAATTCAAGCTGACTCTTGATGGAACTGTCCCACATACACTGAAGAAAACACCCGTCAATTTCTCCTGAGTTATTTTTTATTGCTTTGCGAGAATTGTTTCAAGAAAAGTAAACTTTGCTGACCCTAAGATTAGTAGACATCTTTATATTAAGACGTTCAATTTGCCATGAACTCTGATGCAAATGGATTCTGTTCAGCAGCAGGCAGAAGGAGCAGAACAGCTTCAAAGCGTTACTTCCAGAACCCCAAATGATTCTAGTCTGCAAAATCTGGAGATAGAGAATATGCCATCAAAGGAAACCTCAAAAGTAACTTTGACTCATCCGCAGAAGAATGTTAAAAATGACAGTCCTAGAAAGCGCTTAAAGTCATCTAGCCGTAATCCTTTGAAGGAAAGGAAACAAGAAATATCTCCACCTCAATCAAAAGATGGCAACAAGGTGCCTTTCTACGAAATGTCATGTTCTGTATGCATCTTTGTGCTTAAGACTAACTAAAAGTAGATTTGGCAACTTTAAACTTACAGATCAAGCAAATCATGACTGGATGTGTTAGCATGTCCAAGTTGGGTCCTATGGGAAAGTGTCTGACATACTTAAGTTACATCTATTCATGATTAACTTGATTTACTTAAAAATTTCTTTAAGACTAACAGTTTTTTATTAGAGAGTACTGAACAGTTTTTCTTGCAGTTCACTTGTACCAATGATCAAGAAGGTGGTTGTGTTTCATTTGACCTATACAAGACAAATTCTTAGGTAGATCGAGCTTACAAAAAATTGGTAGAGCAAGCTTCTTATAAACAGACACACTATTATGTTAGAAGTGGATCTTATAGAAATGTATGTCTAACATGGTTTTTGACTATTTATGATTGGCTTGACTTACCAATTTTTTTGGAAACCAAGTTCGCTTGAGAGTTTCTTTTCATATCTAATGGAATCAAGAGGGTTACCCGAGCTTTGTGTATAACTGATATAGTTAGTATGAGGTGTCTTGTGTCCAATGTTTTGCTCAGCTTTTGAGGTAGAGGTCTTGTGTTTAATTTCTTTATCTATTATTTTGTTGAACTTGCATTCATTCTGATGAGAAGGTCAAAGACCTGAACTGGCTGAAATTTTATCTTTTTTAGGACTTTGTGGAGTTTGCTGATGATGTTAGCTTGAAGAAACTGTTGAAAGCAAAAAGGAAGAGGAAAGTAAGTTACGTGTTTGAAGGAGACTCCCAGGCAGCAGAGTTGGAATTTGAAAGACTTGGCAAACTGAAGATTAGAGTAGACAATATGAAGCAAACATTAGTTAAAATTCAAAATTACAGAGCACAGGATTCCGAAGAACCCCAATACAAAGAACAATCAGTTATATATGTACCCGTAGCTGAGGTAAGAGAAAAAAGTTGAACTGTAAATTATTCTTACTTCTATTCAGGGCAGAGTGATCTTATCGTAGCTTGTCTGTTTTTCCTGCCTCACCTTGTATGATGATATCTCTATGGGTTTTATTTTACTTAATGAAAGAATACCATTCATAGCTCGAGCTTTTTTTTTTCTTATTATTATTAACATTGATATCAAGGATAGAGTACTTCTAAACTCGAGCAAATGGTTTGTGTCAAAGATCTTAAAAGAATAAGAAAAGCCCGAATTCAAATTGTTATCCTTGAACATCATCTCCATGGCAAGCTACTCAAGTTTCTTTAACTAGTTGAGTCTACATGCATTGCCAAATACTTCTTTTTTCTTCTTTTTTTTTTTGTTTGGCGTTTTGGCAAAAGAAGTTTTTATGAATTTATTAAAATTTTTCATTTCTAATAATTTGTGGAGGAATTCGGATGTTCATATTGAGCAAATAACATCACAGTATATGAAAAAAGAGAATTAAATATAAGTGGGCAGAACTTACGTTAAAAATGAGATTTACTTAAATAGTGAATCTCACAAATATATTCATCATGCTGTGCAAAATTGGGCTTTTTTATTAGAATATTAAAAATTAAATAACTAAAATCCAAATTCTAATCCGACAAAAGAATTTGTTGTATATGCTTAAAAATTTTTTTTTTTAATGTTTTGTAGGTAACAAATCAAGGGAAGAGAATTTTTTAAAAAAGAAAAAATTTAAGTTACAACTCACCTCCAATCTGAACAAATTCATGGGAGGATGTTTCGTTTTTTTTGATTAAAATAGTGAGTTAATCCTTTAATTTATTGTTTCAAAATGATCACTTAAGTTTGAAGTAATTTCAAAATGATCACTTAAGTTTGAAGTAGTTTCAAAATGATCCTTTAAATTTCAATTTTATCTCATAAAAAATCTTTATGAAAAATTTTCTTACAAATTATAAATTCCTAATTATTTTAATTCTTTTCCTTTTTCATAAAATATTTTTTTAAAATAATAAATTCTAAATATTAATTTATTAAGGATAGTAAAAATGCTTTAGATTTGTCATCACTAGAGGTGGTCATAACTCAGTTCAGCCCAGTGAACTTGGCTCAATCTAGTTCTATCGGGCTAAGCCATGTTATAATTATTATGGGACAACAAATGACGCGATGACTCGGTCAACTAGGTCTGACCCGACACATTGGGCTAAGTCGGACTGGGTCAAAATAAAAAAAATTTTAAAATTATTGTTTTAGGCTAGATGTATCAATTGGGCCAAGTCAAGTCCCATTTTCATTCACTACTAAGTTGGATTGGCTAGATTATTTTTTTATTTTATAAAATATTTTTATAATTTAATTTAATTTATTTCTCATAATAAATTTTGCATATATTAATTCCTTTCAAATCATAATTATTTTTATTCTAAATCTTAATTTTTTTGTCATTCTATTTTTTTACACATTCAAATCTAAAATTTTTTCCATTTTTCATTTTTGAAAAACTATATTTATTCATTAAAAATATTTTTGAAAATTAAAAATTAATTAAAAAAATAAAGATAAACCTAATCTGACCGAGTTTGACCTAGTCATTTATCGGTCTTTAATTGGGCTAGGTCCCCAATCACATTTAAACCTAGCTTGGTCTGACCTTTGAACATCCCTAATAATCATCTCAAGTCAAGGGATTAAAAATTCTATGAGAGATCCTTGAGTAAGAGTATAGACCTAGCCCTATCATATATAATTTTATTTTTAAATAGAAATTTATTTTCTTTTATCATTTTTGGCAAAAGAAAACTATGATTAAAAAATTAAAAGAAAATTCATAATAATTACAAGTAATCATTATTGATAATTATTATTATTTTAATAATTTTAAAACCACATATTTAAAAAAAATTCATATTTTCATTTTGATTCTTTTCCGTTTTGTAATTTTAATAATTAACTTTTAGAAAGATATTGTGTTCCAAAAAATTTTCCTTGATATTTTAATTATTATTCCTTCTTTTTATGTAACACTCCTAAAAAAGAATTTTAATTTGTTTTATAAGTTGAAAAAAAACAAGGGCAATTAGATGGGGCATAAATTAGGAAGTCAACCAATTCATTAAAAAAATTGAAAATAGTTGGAAAAGAATAAGATATTTGATTATATAACTTGACATTGAAATTGATACACATGCTTTAGACTTTCTCATGTTTCTTGGAGGACCCAAATTCAAATCCCCTTAGGCACTTTTAAAAGTATCCTCTCAATCAATTTTGACTAACTTCATCATGTTTTCCACCCCATTCACGATGGATGATGGCTGGAAAATTCTCAAATTTCGACCAACGTTTTGCATGCATGATCCCTTCAAAATAGACCCAAATAAGTGCATTTTTCTTGAAATCTTGTAGGGGCTCCACATTCTTGTATGTAATTTGTTCTTGCCCTCTTAATCTTTGGGCTCAATTTCATCATCTTGACCGTCAATTTTGCAATCTTGGCCTTAATTTTGAATTTTTCTAATTATGTGACCTTAGGTTTTACAAAAGGAGAAATTGAACATAATTGGTGAGGGTTTTTTTTTTTTAAATTGATTTGTGACTTTGTATCTTAACACTAAATTCATTCTTTCTCCTCAGTAATCAGCAATCAAATTCTGAATTTGGAATCTTGATTTTGAAACCTCTCTTTTCATGGTATTGGTGGTATAAATTTAAAATTGGGCTTAATTTTGGTGAGATTTCTTTAAATTAAGTTAGGGCTTTAATTATTAGGTGAATTCTGAGTATTTCCCCTCTAATTCCTATGTGAAATTGTTAGGTTTTGGTCTCCAATTTCACACCCTTCTTGGTTAGACAAAAAATGCGATAAGGTGATGGAAATTCGAAAATCTTGGACCAACTTTCTTCAATAATCACCACTAGAGGAGGAAATTAAGTAATTGGAAGTTGTCTTTGGAAATGGTTTATTGATCCAATGGTTTTTCCTAATTTTCTTTGAAGTTTGGAAGAAAGGGATGGAAGAAAACCATACAGCGATTGACTAAATGGCCCTAAATGAGTATTACAGACTAATTACCAAATCTTAAATTATATTAGGATGATTTCCCACTATCTTGATAATGTTAAGAAAGAGAAATTATTTTGGATCACAGGTATATATATAGGATTAAATACATAAAAATATAAATAAATAAAAATAAGATTTAAGCCAAGGTGGTAACATATTGTACTTATGATATTGGAAGATTAAAGGTTAACACCCCACTATGAGATTAAAGAAGTTTGCTATGCAGTAATTAGACACGTATTGGGTTAAGAGTTGGGAAAGTAGTTGAATTAAAGATAATCTTTTATATAAGAAGTTAAATGTGTGTTATTTGTTATTATAAGACCATAGGCATTGGTTTTGTGATCAAGTGAGATAAGGAAAGAGATGTTAGGAACTCAATTGTCATGTGCATTCCCTCCAGGTTAGTAAATATTGTTAATCATACTTATTTTTAGTATTTTAAACTATTCATTTGTGAAATATTTTTATTTATACACTCTGATGACTTGGGAACAAGCCTCTTGAATTGTTTTGTAAATTCTAGCATTTATTTGCACTCTCTAAAAATTTAGAAATTTCCTTATAATATTCTTTAGTATTTGAATGATTGTTTTAAACTATTTACAAACTGTACGATATTTGGAAACCTTCCAAATGATTTGTTACCGTATGAATTCTTGGAAATTTGGAATTTTTGTTATTTCCTGTATTTTCAATTATTTAGAGTATTATGTCAAGTAATGTTTTTTTGGAAACTCATAGGACCTTATAGCTAACAACAGTAAACGTTAGTTTTGGTGCACCATGCTTTCATTATACTGAGCATTGTCTCAGCCTTCAATTATGTGCAAGCTTTATTGTTTGATTTCAACTATTATGGGTTATGATACCTAGCCTTGAACTAACTTTCAATATGAATTGTGATAACTAGCCTTGAACTAACTTTCGATATAGATTGTGATATCTAGCTTTAAGCTAACTTTAGTTATGGATTGGGATATCTAGCCTTGAGCTAACTTTCGTATATGGATTGTGATACATAGCCTTGGATTAACTTTTGTTATGGATAGTGATATCTAACCTTGAGCTAACTTTTGTATATGAATTTGTGATTGGTCCTACAAGATGTTTCCCATTTCAATTTTATTCCCTTAAAATCATTTATAAATTTCAAATGCTTATTAGTATGATTTTATTTGCAAAGTATATATTGATTTATGAAAGCCTTATGAATTATGTTAAATCATTTATGATTTTCCTTTTGGAACAATTTCAACATATGTAAGTTTTATATGTTTTGAACAGCTAGACAATATGGTTGTAAAAAACTCAAGCGATTTGCCTATTCCCTCTTGATATAGTTAGTAATATTTTTTCATTGAATGTGGTCACTCATCCCTTCTCTTATTGATTCTTTTCAAAGAGTAGAGTTGATCTCGTTAACACTTTGTGGTTTAAAGATGACTAAAAGACTTACTGGTGAGCTCTGTATTGTTCACAAGGGCAAATGGTCACTTTTATTTAGTTGTTAAATGTCAGAAAAATATTTTCCTTGTACTCTAATAGCTTCATTATCACAAGTTGAAAGTTTAGTTTAGTGTAATTTTGAGTTAGTTGTACAATGTTAGAGAATTGAGTTCAATATTGTTTAGTTCATTCATTATATTAGTATTTGGATCAATTAGTTTCTCAAATTTATTCAGTTTACAAAGACGAAGTTTACCTTTTCTCCATGCTAGTTACACTTTATCATTTGGGGCGTGACATTTTGATAATAGTTTATTACATTCAATAATAAATTTATTTTTATTAATTGTTATTTTTGTGAATATTTAATTCTTACTCTTTTGTTCCCTCTATTATTTTGATTCTTATCTTGTCCTTACTTCTAATAACATATTTTCAACAAAAAAAATTTCTCAACTTCTTAGTTTGTCAATATTAATTTTTGAATTTAACATATTATTTTTATCATTATCATCTTGTATATATATTTAATCTTGTGTTTAAGAGGAAAAAAAACATATATAATATTTAGTTTCATTTTTTTTTATCATATTATATATTTGTTCAAAATATATAATTATTCCAAAACTAAAAAAAATAGCTAACTTTGCATAAATAAAACATGTACCACACTTCCCTTTTATTTGGTTATAATTTTGACAGAAGAAAGCAAACAAGTTTCCTAGAGTAAAAATTAAACTTTCATACCAGCACAAATTATTTCAAGTTTCCAAAAACTGAATAGTGGGGTCAAATTATAATTTCCCTACACATGCAAAAAGCTGATTTGCACGGGTTTCTTCCGGGTATTTATTTTTATCAGAGATGGGTTTGAAAAAAATAATACTTTAAATTGTAATATTAATCTCAAATTTTCGTGTAAAATTGACCTGCAATGAGTTTCTTACATAATTCAAGTATAAGGAATTTTGCAAAAGTTATAAATTACATAATCTGAAGTAGACAAGTAAGAACCCGGACTTGATTATGTGCTCTAAACACCAACCATAGTGGTTGAGATTTTCTTTCTTTTTACTAGTAGTTAGGTAGGGTTTGGAATAATTTGAGTATATTTCAATTATTTTATTTCTCTTAGTTGATTTATTCCAATTTAAATTTCAGTTACATTAATTGAAAAAAATTATGCTAGAAGTAAAAATGAATAAATTCTCATTCCATATTTGATACAATTTAGATTTAATCTCAGAGAACGGACAAAACTCCATAATGGCATAATAGAACAAAGTATAATGTGATCATGACATCATGCCAGCGCAGTGCTGGTATTAAACTAGCCACAATTTCTTCTACAAGGGTCGATAGGCTTTTTGATCCCAATATTATTTCCAAAAATGAAAATTCTAAAAATAGTGCACCCTTTAAATAATTTACTTCATGTACTATGTTGCAATTCTTATTTTAATTTCTTTAATAATTCGAAACAAGGTGTGGTGTGCCAATTTGGAGGAAGCATTAAAATTTTTTGGCAGTGCACTTCAGGTACTTTTAAGTTTGCTTGGGAGTTTTAAATTTGTTCTTTAAAGGGGAAAAAAAAAAAAGAAATTACTAAAATTGGTTATTATTTTTGAGACTATAAAGTCTTTACACGAGGAACCCAAGTTCTGATATCCCTTCTTGAGTTAAACTAGTGTTATGAGAGGGAGTGAATTAGTTGTATAAAAAAATTCAGAATTTAAAGTGAAGTTTTTTCAAAACAAGTGGAAGAAATGAATCAATGTGTAATTGCAAAAAATTATGACACTAAAATAATTGCAAAAAGCTTTTTCACAAGCGGTTTTTAAGTAACTTTTTTGGATTTTAACACTAAAATAAACTTTTAATATTACAAATCAACAAAGAGAAACTGTGTTACAAGCTTTAACTCACCACTTTTTGAGATTACAAAGATTCTCAACTGAGAAGAGTAAAATAAAGAAACTCTCATAATTGAGTAAATATTATAAAAGAAACCCTTTGTATGAATAATCAGCAAGCAAGAGCTTTTTACCAATATGTATGACACTTGGTAATTTTTCAAAATGTATTTCATAGTTCGTTGACATAAAAAAAATAGTCATTTAAAAGTAACGCTAGCTTTTTAGTGTTGCATCATTACCAATTGGTTGGTTCCTTCATTTCTTTTAATGAATTTCAATTTTGAACATTTTAAACTATCAGTAATCGATTACTAGCACAAGATCAATCAATTAGTCATTCAAATTGACTGAGACCTAAACCAATAGTTAAATTGAGTTTATTCTAAGATGACTCATGGATTGTTGACTTAATTTTAATTTACTAAAAATTCAATAAAACTTTTTGCATAATGATAAAACTGACAACTAAATGAGGCACCATAGCAATCTTGGTCGCCAAATAAGAATTCATTACAAGTGCCGAACGAATTGGTCATAAAACTAGAGTAATGAAATAGTAACTTACCCGACAATACCAGTCAACTAAAAGTTTTAAAATAGAATTGTCTTAAACTTCTACCGCACTTAAACTTAATAAAATTTTAATTTATAAATTTAGAAAAAATTTAAAAGTAAAGTTCTCACTCCCCATGGTCATCTCAAGACAAATATTGATACCAAGTCATATGCCAAGCAGTGCCTTCCTTCGATATAAACAGCGCAGAAACTTGATTAACTTTTTAAATTTTTTCTAAAGAAATATGAATTACATATAATTTTATATAATTCAACACTAAATGTTTTAAAATTTCATTAATGTAATAAAATTTTATTGTAAAGTTTAATAATAAAGATTTGAAAAAATTATTTAAATTTTGTTTATTACATAAACATCTTGGATAATAATATAAAAGTAAGTAGAGGCAGTTAATAATGACATTAAGTTTGAACATCTATATTATTGTATATAAAAATAAAGTAAAATTACATACACATCACTGCTTCTTCACAAAAATCTTTAAATAAGAGTTTGGATTAGATTATATTTTTACTATATTATTCTCTAATTAAAATATAATGAATTTTGTCAAAAAATAAAAATATAGTGAATGTATGATTAATAAATAATATATAATTTAATTTTAAAATAATATAGCTATCAATAATAATTATACACACCTTATGATAAAATTAAAAAGCTATATATTTATTATGTTTTGAAAAAAGATAAAAATAATTGTATATAAGTTTTCTTTTATATAAAATCAATGGTGATGGTTATAATTTATGTTAAAAATTGCTTTAAAATTAAAATATTAAATTATCAACCTGTACCAAATTAATACAAAAAAAATTGCTTTCTTCAAATTGTGAGATAAAAATTTAGTTTCCAACAATACTTCACACCTATGAGTGCAATTAATAATAATAATAATAATAATAATAATAATAAATCTTAAGCAACTTCGTTAATTTTCTTCTCATCTAATCTCTATGTCCTTGTCTCCTTGGCTTCTTGAAAAATGAATGAAGGAAAAAAAGAAACAATAAGGCAAATAGATCAAATTAGGTAAAATATGCATTAGTGCATTCACTTATAATACAGGAATATAATTGTAATATTATTATTTTTTAGGTTGATATTATTATAATTATATCATTCTATTATAACTAAATATACTAATGTACTCAAAATTATGAGTACACCAAAAATAGTGCCATTAAATTAATAATTCAAAAAAAAAATGACATGAAATTAAGATAACATCTTTTTTTTCAAAAGATAGAAAGTCATGTTTCCAAAGGAATGTTATCGCCTTTGAGTACTTGAGCTAGGATTGGCCTTCCTCACAAATCGCCCCTGCCACGTCACAAACAAGCCGCACCTGTGTTACCTAAGGAAGCATTATTCTTAAAACATTTTTTATCTATTTTATTCTTTTAGAAAAATGAAAAATACAATAATAATAATAATAATTTATTTTTAAAGATTTGTGAAATGTATTTATTTCTATCTAGTTGAGAGCGACACGTAAAATTCATCTAACAATTAATGATCACAATATTAACTAGATAAAATAGTTCTATATCTAAATGTCAAAAGTATCATGATATATTTTCTCTTTTTTTTTCCTTTTATTATTTTAGTTAAATACTATATCTTTTACAAAACTATCTCGAGTTTTATAAATAGCAAAGATTTAATTACATTTTTTAACTAAACATTAAATTAATAATTAAATAAAATTATAATAATTGAAAGTATGATTGTTCCTTAAATAAAGTCCCGCCTATATATAAAAGGAGATTAATGCAACACAAACAAGTAAAATAAAAAAATCATGAAAATGCCACATGAGAAAATATTTGGAAGATGAGACTTTTGTAGAGGTGGGTTAGATTAGGAGGTCTCTTTGGCAACTAGTTTAATATACTCATATCAATCTAGTCCAAATGAGCCAACCCACGAGTTAAACAAACTGCTTTTTTTTTTTTTTGAATTTAAGGTTCAACCTACTTACACTTACCATTTAAAAAATATATATACTAAGGTTAGTACAGTCCAAAGCTACATATGCTTGCTTCTGATTCCATTCTCCACTCCTTTGCTTGTGTCACACTCTCTAATCTCAATCCCTCATGCCCTAATTTCACAAATCACATTCTCGTCTCCCTTGGTCTATTGTGGTCTTCTTACTTGACTTTGTCATTCTTTGACCTTCTCACAGAATCGCAAACACATCATTGCACGATCTGAAACAAATTACAATTGCACTGTCACACGCATGCAATCTTTATTCTCACCTTGGTCAGTCTTCTCACTTTATATCATCTTCAACATCGATGGAAGGTTCTCATTTCAGTGGTTAACCGGTGATTAAACGGCAAGCCTTTATTATTTTTGCTTGAATGTTTTTCTGTCTTTTCTCTACTACTTATTTATTTTGGTAGTGACCACGATCGTGCTATCGATCGTTATTTCGGTGAACTTTATTTTCTTCTCTTTTTTTTTCTTCTTCTTCTTCATCTTGTTTTCTTCCTATTATTATTATTGATACTTAGTGAAACTTTGAAATAATTATGTATTTGGCTATTTGTTAACTTAGAGTATTGAATTATGTTTCCAATTTGGCAAATTTGACACCTTTCAATGTTTATGTTGGATTAGATATTGATTTGTAATTTGCCACTTTTAAATTTTTATAATTCTTTTATAATTTTTTCAAATTTTTTCATAGGTTAAAGCAATGAGACAATGATAAAAAAAAATTTGACTTTTTTTTTTTTGTAGGTTAAACGAGTTAACCCATTTAACCTATCAGGTGGGTCAAGTTGAAATTTTCAACCTTCTATCATATGTGGGGTTAAACAAGCAAGGACATTTAACCCACCAGCTCGAATGGGTCTACTTAAGTGCACCAAGCTAGCCTACTTTGATAGTTGTCTCACTACTTACTATTTAATCACCAACTAACCACCGAAACTAGAACCATCCATCGGTGCCAAAGATGTGACAAAGTGAAAAGACAAACCAAGGTTAAAACAAAGACTACGTGTGTGACAGTGTGATTGCAATTTGTGACAGACCTTGTGACAGTGAGACTGCGATTATGTGAGAAGGCCAATTACAAAGTCAAGTGAAAAGATAATGACAGACTGAGGGAGGCAAGAATATGATTTATGAAATTATAGCAAGAGGAATTGAGACTTAAGAGTGTGACGAGTTGAGGAGTGGAGAAACAAAGAATGGCTAGTTGGTGGGATGCAAAATGTGACTGCGATTTTGTGAAGGTAGAAGAAAGACAGACCGAGGCAAGAACAGAGATTGCATGCATTCGACGATGCGACTGCGATTCTATGAAAAGGCCCAAGAATGATGAAGTCAAGTGAGAATACAATGATAGACCAAGGAAATTGAGAATGTGATTTGTGAAATTAAGGCATAAGGGTTTAAGACTTGAAAGTGTGCGAGCAGATAAGTGGAGAATGGAATAGAAGTAAGCATATGGAGTTATGGACTAGACTGGCCTATATATTTTTTTTTCTCTTTTTAAATGGTAAGTGTAAGTAGGCATAACCTTAAATTAAAAAAAAAAAAAAGTAAGCAGCTCATTTAACCCGCATGTTGACTCATTTAGCCCACAGATTAAACAGTCTGAGTTGATATAAATATATCAAACGAGTTGGCAAAGAGACCTCCGAATCCAACCCACATTTTTAGTGGATTAAATATATTTGACCATTTTGACAACTCTATGAGACAATGACAAAAAAATTTTCATATTGTTTTATTTTTTAATGTGTTAAATGAATCAATCAATTTAACGTATTAGATGGGTCAAGTTAAAATTTTTAACCCACTATATTATATGAGGTTAAACAAGATGACTTATTTAACCCATCAATTTAAATAAAAAATGTACTAAACTTGTTCATTTTGACAACTCTCAAGTTTTGGGTGAAGGATCTTCTCATGAAAAACAAGAAAATAAGAAGGTTCGTGATTTTGAAATGTACCTAAACATGATTAGGAGTATCTGCTAATCATACTGTTGTTGTCTTGTAGATAGTTTACATCATTAGCAAATATTCCAACCTTACAATTAAAAAAAAAAAAAACTAATAATGGCAATTGTATCCAACGATTTGAACCATTATTATAGAGGGCCCACACTCATCATAGCCGATTATAACATTTATGAAAAAAATTGAATACGTAGTTTCACAAGCACTTTTAGATTCAAATTATTAATTACTCATTTTATCAGATTCCAGTTTCACTCATCGTACATCTATTTTTTAATGAATTTTATGTGATAGGAGGATTTAAATTTTAATTACAGGGAAGAATAAATTAATTTTTTGAACAAAAATTATTTAAAGTATTGATTATTAATAAATTTTTATTTTTATTTTATTTTTTAAAATAAAAAATCATTTTTTATCTCTCTTAAATTAATAAAATTTAACACAGAAATTATATATAATGATAATCATAAAAGTAAAAGACTAGAACTTACACATGTTAATTAATGAAAAATCATTTTAGAAAATAAAATCAATAAAAAATTAAAATAATAATTTAATAATAAATTAAGAAGTAAAATAATAATATTTTTAAAAAAAATCATAGTGTATTGAAAATGAATCATACCTTCATTCTGGGCCGTTGATCGGCGTTGGCTTTTCTGACTTGATATCTAATCCTTTTAGAAATGAGTCGCGTCTGTCGCTTTTCCTTGTAGCGCAATACGCTTGCTTCTCTTACTCCTTCGTTCCCCGTGAACAAATTTATCTGTGCTAGTCGAGCCTATGCGAAAAATAAAAATTACATATTTTACTTGAAAATTAATATTAATACAATTTTGAAAACATAATTTTAGCAAAATTTTTTATAAAGGTTTTTTAATAATTAATTGTGTAAAGTAATTTATTATTGTCATACACATGGTTTTTAAAATGATTTAATGGAAGAGACGTTGAACTCCCCAAATCAAAATTAATATTAATATTAGACTATTCAATTTTTTAAAATAAAACGTCAAATTCTCATTAACATTATGCATCAAACAATCCCAGATGTGTTTGGAGCAATATAACGGCTACGCAAAATATGACTGGTAAAAGAAGAAAACCCATGGTACAAAAATAATTTCCACTGATAAAATGGCTATAAATTGAGATTATACTGCATCATACCATGTTTGACCCTTTGAGGTGAAAAAATATATATATTTTAAATGACACATAATTTAAGCAGTTTTTCTATGCATTTTAAATATCATTCTATAATTGTATATAGAATTAACAATTATATATATGATATCAACATGAAGCTTAATACTTAAATGGAGACTAATCCTTTGATTTACTGCCAAATTTGAAATGAAAATGTACTTTTATTTTTATAATGAAAATGCTAGTTCAAATTTTCTATTTAAAGTAAACACCATTAATAGGAATGCCAATGGGGTAAAATAAACTAAAACAGCGATTAGTTGCGAGATTAACGGAAGAAAGAGAGGGAAATGAGCAAAAAGCTTCTTGCTAAATGCTAATAACTCTGTTTCTCTTATTTTACTTTATTTTCCCACCAAATCCCTCCAACAAAACAGTGCTCCAGACTGAGTTTCAACAAAGTTTCAAACTTTTTTTATACTTGTTTTTGGATTTTGATCGGCCGGCGAGAGATGGGGAACATACATTGGCATCTTTTTCTGGTGCATCGAATCCCGGAATTCCGTCGGCGAACGGCGAACCCCGGTCTGACCAAGCACTCAAAACGTCGTCGTAGTTCAGTTTCAACATCAATTTCGAAGCATTCGATTTCGGAATCGAATCTTCTCTCAGCAACTCCACCTTCGCTTTCTCGACCACCTTCTTCGTGGTCGCCGTCGTCGTTGTTGTCTTCTTTTTCTTCTTCTTCTCCTTATCCGCCAACGCAGCAGACGACGTCGTTTGCTTGTTGATCCTTGGCGAGATTTCCGCTATATCGACCGTCGGGAAATTCCACCAGTTTCCATCGTTGACACGCCGGAGAGCCCTCACCAACCCTAGCCGGAAATCGTGCTTTCCACCAAATCCGAATCCCGAGGAATTCACACTCCAATTATTCGCTCCTTCGCTATGACAAGAAGCTCCGTTGAAATCTTCTTCGGCTCTGCTTCCCATGATGCTATCAATTCCCTCGTCGATTTCTTCATCGAGAATCGATTCGGCATCGAAATCTTCATTGCAATCATCGTCCAGCTCCAGCGAATTCACTCGCGAGATAATCTCCCCTGGGCTCTGGCACGCCTTTTCTTGCAGATTCACCAATTTAGGCTCCATCGGAAAACTAGCTTTGTGCTGAATTTGTTGAAGAAGGTAAGAGGAGGAAGAACCGTCAAAGACTCTGAAAGGCAAGAACAATTCCCCTGCGGATTCGTCCAGAAAAGCAGTGTCGGCTGGTCGGGTGAATTGGCCTGGTTTTTTTAGGTTTTTGTTGGAGAAGAGATTGGGATAGGCCGTGGAAAGTAGAGCAGCAGCTTCATTGTAGGTTTGATTCGGTCTCTTTCGAGGGGTTCGAGGTTTTCGGGTTGAGATTGATAAAGGGGAATTGCTCGATTCAGATATTGTTGAAGAAGGAGAAGAAGAGGAAGAAGAAGTGTGAGAAGGTCGGATCGACGGAGATGGAGATTTCACGAAATCTAAGTCGAACCCGTAGGTTCTTCCACCTGCTCCGGTTAAGATGGAAGACATCTTTGTGGATGGGTTCGAAGAGGAAGCTCAAAACTCAGTGAGATTTTGAGCTCGTAAAAGAACTCGTATTCATGAGCTCCAATGGAAAATTACAGAGAAGCTTAGCGACCAATGCATGAAAGGAGAATTCGCGAGGAAGAGAAAGCTATGGGCTATAGCAGAAAGAAGGGTACAAAACCCTAAACCCAGAAAGTACAAGGAACAAACAGTGGATGGCTTTTCGCTGAAAAATAACAAACCAAAAAGAAAGGGAAGAAAAAGCCAAGAACTTTTAGGGGAAAATATAATAAACCAAAGAACACCCCAGAACTTATATTAAAAAATCTGAAGCCCAAAAAGTAAAAACTTGGCGTCCAAGTAGTCAACACAGAGAAAACAGAGTAGAACTCCAAATCCCAATAAAAGTAATTAAACCAACAACCAACCCAGATACCAAAGCTATGAAACAGGTGTTTGGGTATTAATTAGGGAGAATCAGAAATTTTCTGGGAAAGTATTCCCAGTGAAGGAAGGGGAGACTGAGGGTGGAGCAGCGATTATTTCAGTGGCTGATGAAACACAGAGAGAGAGAGAGAGAGAGAGAGAGAGTGAGAGAAGCAGGGGATAAGAGAGAATGGGGTTGAGAGTAGAATATGTCACGAGGGGAAGAAGATATAGGCAAACTGGCAGAAAGATATAGAGGCTGTGTCTGTGAAATAGAGAGAGAGCGAGGGAGAGGGTTAATGGCTGGAGGACGTAAGAGGGATGAAGAAGATGAGAACAAAGGAAGAGACAATGCTCAGTCTCTGCTGTTCCAAATGTGGGCCCACCCTCTCACGTTAAGCTCTGTTTAGCTTTTCTTAGTTTCTCTCTCTAGTTCTCTCTTTCTCTTTTACCTGTTCAATTATTTTCCACTGTCAGTTTACCAAAATGTCCTTGTGTGTTTTTTATTTTATTTTATGGATTCTTATTTCGGTTAGCTAGCCTTGTGTCCCATCTCTCAAGTATGAAGACACAAGATATTAAGAGATTCTGTTTGAAAAAAGAGTAAAAATAATAATATTTTAATATTATAATGAGAAAAAAATAATGAAATTGACGCCCAGAGCCGGCTCCTTTTTTTTCTTTTCATTAATATATCATATTGTCGTGGCTTTTATATTTATCAAATGTCTGTCTCACATATTAGTCAAATTAACTATTTTTATGTTCATGATTCTTTTGCTGCAAATTTATATATGAATGAATATGATTTATTACCATATATACTTTGACGTATATTACATGTAATGACTTGTTAGATAAAAATTAATAATTTTAATTTATAAATAAAAAATATTACTGATTAAAATTTGAACCAATGAAATTTCATAAATTCAAAGAATCTGAATGCTAGGTACCTCATATTAATTTAGTACCAATTACATTACTAAATTTACCGAAAGAATAATAATATATTTAATATAATAAGGGTGGTACAGAACATATTTGACTATATTAAATTAGTGTCATGTTAACTATTGACTTTTTTTTATATCATAAAAAGTCAATATCAATTAGGTATGATTTAGATAGGTAATACTAGGAATATGGGAACATCATACAGCTTAATTATAACATAATAAATATTAAATATAAATAAAATTTTATAAAATAATTACTCAAAATTTATTTCTTTAAAAATAAATAAATTTAAAAAATTAATTAATAATAAATTCATCAAAAGAAATAAAATATTATCTTTTTATTTAATAATTATTCATAGTAAACAAAAACTATAATGTTTTTTATAATATGAAAAAGGACGTAGGTTAAATAGTGGTATTCTTGTAATTCGGAGTGGTAAACATGGGCAAACAAGTAATTGAAATCAGAAGCATGGCCAAGTCTGGATGTAGCTATAGACCTATGGGATTATTCCAAGCGTGTCACACCCAATCCATATTCCGTTTCCATACCACCTGCAAACGGGTTACGGAAAAGGCTTCTTATCTGGTGACGTGGCAAGTCGTGATTGGAGGGCCTGGATTCTTAGGGCATACGTGGCAACTCTTTTTCCTTAGGTAAGGTGGGTTCAGAGTTTTCACGTGTATCGAGGAAAAGGAAGAGGGATAGAGAGAGGGGGTGGGGAGGCCTTGTTTGGATGTGTCCGTAAGAGCAATGATTTGAGCCTTTTTGGTGGCTTTCGCACATAATCTGTGGCACTCTATCTCACTACGTTCTGCTTATTTCGTTCAATAACTCCCGATTAGGGCCTTTCAAATCTTCCTGATTTTGCATCCTGCCCCTTCTTTTTTCTCCGTCTTTACGGTTCTGATCGAGAGTGCACTATTCTTTTTATTTATGCCCTTCTTTTTTTGACCAAAAATATACAAATATCTTAGTTGGCTGTTTAAGGAATAGTTACCGTATTATTTAGTAAAATATTTTTTTAGTCTTTTAATTATTATAAAAGTATTTTTTTTATTTCTTACTTATTAAAATATTTAAATTGTTCCCTATTCATTGAAAAGTCTTTTACTTTAGAAAAAGAATATATCATATTTAATCTGTTATATTTAAATTTTAAGGTATGATAAATAAACTAAATTTGATAATTTTTTAAAAAATAAAAAAATAAATATGATATTTTACAATAAGTAAAGTTATTTTGAACATTTTTATAATGGAAAGCAAAATGATAATTTGTAATAAATGAGTGACTAACAGATATTTTTCTCCAATATTATTATATCAAATTTAGAATATACTCATTTTTTTAAATGAATTAATCTCTTTTTTAAAAAATAAAATACCTAAATTATAAATTTCTCGTTTCAGTTTTGATAAAAATTAATTACACTTCCTTCCTTATGTAATATAGTAAGATAAGTTATAATCATATTTGATTTGACCAAAATAAATTTCTATCTATTATTTATATAATATAACAAGTATAAAATATGTAATTAATTAATCTAACATAGTGATCTTTTAAAATTAAAAATAAATTAAATTTATATAACATGAAAATTTCGTTGTATATTAAAATTTCAATTAAGTTTTGATTAAAGAAGTAAAATATATTTTTTATTTAAATTTGATTAAATTATAACATCTGAAAAGATTTTTTTAGAAAAAGAATTAACATTATTTAGTCGCAATACAATTACAGTAAAGATTAAAGATTAAAAACATTAAATCACTTAGAAAATTCAACTTTTCATGAAACTTGTGGAAACTTTAATGCAAATCTTTTACTGTTCAAAATTTGATAGTAGAAGATTATTCATATGTTAAGTCGCTAAATTAGAATAACATTATATATCATTTTTAATTATACAATTCAAAATATAAATAGCACTTTACTATTCAATTTAAATCAATGAGTCTTGTATAAAAAATTATTCTAAAACACAAATTCTACATACATCTGTATTTTATTTAGATATTTCCCAAAAATATCCAATTCTATCTCACCCTATAAATATTTACGATGGACATATATTTATTATTATATATCTAGAAAATATCTATGAATTCCTCAGCTTAAAACTTACATCCTTTTTCACATCAACTTATGACTATTGATGGTTAAACATTGCAATAATAGATAATAATATTGAAGAACGAAAAATGAAGAATTGACAAATATTTACGTGAAAAATTTTTTTGTAGGAGAAAAAATCATGAACAAAAATAGAAAAGACGTTTATTAATTTAAAAAATTATACAACATTTATTTGAATGTGATAAAAGAAATTCTCTCTCAAAAACAAGAAAACATAGTATTATTTCTTTAAAGTGGAATAACAACTACTCATTCTTTTAATAAAAGATATTTTATTACTTTTACAACTCTTCACACTTTAATGTCAAACTCCTAAAGGAAAAGTCATATTTATATGAATCATCTTCAAAATGTTTCAACAACATTATTTTTTAATTTGTCAAAAGATGACAATTTTATCTTTTACTTTGTCAAAATGTGCTAATTTTATCTTTTATTTTGTCAAAATTTTCAACCAATTTTATTTTTGTTGAAAAATAGTAACAAAATTTCTACCATTTTTTTTTAATTGTAAAAAGATATAGACACCAAATCGGTCTTTATTTTTTTGACATTAATATTATAATAATTTGATTTTTTTTTTAAGTGTAACACTGCATTTCACATCCATGTTCTTCCTCGGATAGTTTGTCTAAACCTTTTTTTTTTTTTTAAGAGACATTTTCTATGGGTTCTGAGGATAAGTTTATGCTTTTAATTTGAGATTTAGAAAGAGCATACGAATAATGATAAAGAATGAAAGATTATGTTTGATGAATTCTTTGAAAATAAACTTAGAAACAAGCATATCCACATATAACACATTCTTTATAAAACACAAGGTTGTTGATATATTTGGCTTTATCTTATCTTTAACAATGGAGCTAGTGACTTGGAAACCTCACAGCCATTGAAGCTTTATGGATAACATAAACTCATAGTTGATGGAGTGTATGACTAGAATGGTTGAATTTTTTCACAACATGTGACTTTGCTATAGAATGCGAATTTTTTCATAAACTAATAGAATGTGTAATTTCTTAAATCTAAATTATTAGAATAAAAATTAGTGACCATGACGTCAAATATTTTATTATGTGTAGTTACCACAATTAAGCTGAACCATTATGATGTAATTCTTCATAAACTCATAGAATATGTAATTTCTTAAATCTAACCATTATCATGTAATTCTTTTAATTTTAACCGTTAAATTGATATATTTTATCTTAAATATAGGAAAGCCAAATTAACTACAATATGCTACAAGCACCAATTATCTTCAAAGCTCTTTAGCTTTCAAGCATTTCTCTTGATAATTTTCACTGTTTATAAATACTAGCTCTTTTGTTGGGATTAATGTCACGTGATATCATCACGTGAGACTGAGTACTGTATTTTAATAAAAAAATATATTAGTGTCATCTACAGGTAAATTTGTAATAGATCTTTCATAGATTTTTTAATTATTGATATACTTATATTATTATATCTTTAACATATTTTTATGCACAAGTTAACGTAAAATTGAAAATATATTAATTTAATTAAAAATTATTAGATAACAAATTTGGAAATAACGGTTGCCATTAACATTAAATTCAGCAAAGTGTTAGTTTTGACATAAAATGAAATGGAAGAATAATATTGTAAGTATTTTAATAATTGAGAAATTAAATTAAAAGAAATTTGATTGAAATTAAAATTTTAGTTAACTCTCAAGCACTGAAATAATATGTTTTTCTATTCTATTATATAAAATTTTGCCATATATTAAATTTAAATTATCTTAAAAATTTATTAAAAATTAAATCTTCAATTAAACTAGAGAAAGAAAGGAAAGAGAAAGAAACAAAAAAAGTAATTTGTATCCTCTAAAATGCAAAATTGTGAAGTCTCTCTAAAATCAGAGAGATATAGCGAAATGATGGAGCAGGACCTCATACATATTTTTACTTCTTATTATATTGTTATTTCTAATTTTAGAAACACATTACATATATTTTTTTAAGAAAAAAAAAAAGGGCTTGATAGGCTTGTAAAGGTGGTTTATGCAAGATTCAATAACATCCAAATGAGGTCATTTTTCAAAAATCTATCTATATATTTTGTGCAAAGGACATGAAATAGGACCAAAACCACACAAAGTATAAGCTCAACCTTTTTTAAATAATCTTTCACATATCTAACACAGCAACCTTAGCAAATGCTTACAATATCACAGAGGGGACCACATTTTTCATACGTTCCAATTATTTGTATCTTGGTTAAATGAAAATAATGACTGCGCACGATTATTTTTAATTTTTTGACTGTTTACGATCTTTGAAAACAAATTTCAATCATTAAATTTCTACTGCTTCTATAGTTAATAGATTCCGACTACGAAAAATCTAAGGTCTCGATTAGTTATTAGAATCAACATCAGAGAATGAGAATGGGAATGAGAGTGTATTCCAGTCTCATGTTTGGTTGATAGATTAATAATTCATTCTTATTCTTTAAGGAGCCTACTCTCCCTCATATAAGGGAGAACTATTTCTTTTGTTGAAGTAATAGAATTAGACTAATCTCCTATGAATAAAATATGCTGGACAAAAATATCTCTATTTATAATAATTTTCAAATAAAAATACCCTTGTGATATATTAAAACTCTAATTTATTATTTATTATTTATTAAATTATTATTTTTATTTATTAAATTTATTAATTATTTTTAATTTTTTATTATTAATTTAATCTATTATTATTTTTATTTAGTATTTATTTATTATTAAATTATGATTTTTAATTTGTTATTATTTATTTAATTTTTTTTATTTTTATTTAATTCATTATTAATTATTAATTTATTAAATACATATTATTATATTATTATATTATTAATTAAATTATTATATTATTAATTAAGTATATATTAATATATAATTATATTATTAATTAATAATTCAAATAGATGTCTACCTTTTTTTTTTTATGATAAGGAATAATATGGTAAAATATACACATTACCTAATTGATTTCCATGTGTAATCTACTAACCAAACGAAGTAAAGAGAAATATATTCATTCCCATTCCTTCCCAACCAAACAGTATTTTAATATTTTCATTCTCACTTTTACTCCCACTTCCATTCCCATTGTATCAATTATAACAACCAAACGGGCCCTAAACTCATTTTCCAAGCACGAAGATAATTGAACAACATGCTCTGTATTATTTTCTATATACGATGATATATTATTATACATCTTTTTCTATATAAAAGAAATTGTATTTTTTTTCTTTCAAATAACTCAATCATCTTATCACTATGAACTTCTCCTCCAAGTAATTTCATCTCAAAGGTTTCAGAATGCTCTTTTCGTTTAATATTTTTAACAAATTTTTAAAGATATTATGGTTATATATCATTGCAACTCAATTGTCAGAAAGTTTAAGTGCAAACTTTGAAGTTCTTGATATTGAATTTTTGAAAGAATTATTTTTTTTGGGACAAAAAAGAATGATTTTTTTCAAAGTGCTCAAAATGTGATATTGAATTATAACAGGTATTTAAATACTACAATTTTTTTACAGTAATAATATGAATTATTAGATTTTTATTTTATGACTCAAATTTAATACAATAAACATTCAACTGTCCAAATTATTATTACAAAAAAAAAAAACTGCAAAATTTAACTGTAGTGAATCCAATTCCTTTGTTAGGTCAAACTCAACATATAAGTGGGCATATATCCCTAAGCTCCAACGGAGGTAGAGGCAATGTAATCAATTTTAACAGTGCCACATGCTTGGTGGTCCAATACATACAAAAGCTTCCAATTATACAGTTTGAAGAAAAATTTAGATTTCTTTCAAACTTTTAATTAAAATATAATAACTATATGATTTTTGCAAACAAGTGTGCGGTTATTAAATCGTACATTTGTCATACTAGTAATGAAAAAAACATTAGATTTTTTAATGAATATATAATAAATGTATTATTAATCAATAATAATATAATAACTGTGTAATTTAATTTGAAAATCATAAACTATCAGCAATAACTATATACATATCATGAAAAAAAATCATATACTTGTCATGTTTTAATTAAAAAATAATATAATAAAAAAATTACGAATACTTTTTAATTTTAATTAAAAATTAATAACAAAGATATAAAGTAATTGCACCTAAATTTAATCCATACTTCTCACAGAAAATTTGGCAATTGGGCCCAATTTACAATCTTTTCTGTCATAGTTAGTCACGGCTTTCTTTGCTATCCTAAGATTAACAGAGCTTGTATATTACTATGGGCATCTAGTATACCTTTCTTAAATTATCTTGTAATTAAGACATATCTGTAATTAATTAAGAGGAAATCACATTAATTAATCATTTCTCCTTATATGGGTGTCAAAACAAACACTCATGCATTTGGTTTAAGAGACAACGGCAAAACATTAATGTCAATTTAAGTCATTTCTCCATCAAACTTTGTCCAATTACTCCTCATGTATTTATTTAATTTCTTAATTTATTATTGTCTTAAATATCAAATTGTCATAAAACTTGATTTCTTTAACTATTAAAATGTAATAAGAAAATATCATAATTTAGGATAATTAAATTTTTAAGTCTTTGGTTTTGTCATTTTCTTTGCATTTTGAGCTTAATAACTTTTCTATTTACTTAGGTGTCATCTTTAATATACTCACAATTTTGAATGCACCAATATACTTAATTATAATATAAAGACATAATTGTAATATTATTATTATTTAAAGTTTAAGGTTTGATATTATTACAATTATATACTTATTTAATAATAGTATGTATCAAAGATTTTACCATTAATTTATTGTCATTTATTAGCTTACCAATTTTTCCATGCAATAAGTGAGAATGTAATTTGGATCTCCTTATGTTCATTTTCCTTTTTGTCACCGTATAGAGAGAAATAGAGACATAATAAGTGATATTTACTATTTAAGTGAATCTCACATATTTAAAGTGGATATCATCCACTTTATGTTTATTTATTTTCAACATGACAATAACATGAGGGGAAAAAAAATGAGAAGATTGAAATTGGTGAGAATGTTCAAGTACTTTAATTTTATATCCTAATTATCTATTTTCAGAATTTGAAAATTTGTCTTTAAATTTATTAACATGAGAATAAAAATAAGTGAAGTATTAAATTAAATAACAGAGCATTATTGAAAATGAAAATTAATTAATTAATTAATTAAAATTTAAATAAAAAATATTTTATACTGTTAAAAACAAAACTACGACGACAATAAATTAATGACAATCACAAAAATCCCATGATACATGTGCTTTAATGCGAAGCTATTTGGACTTCTTACCCCAGTTTGTGCTCTCAAAGCCTAATGTATTTGTCGTGTTTGGTCTTTGGGCCTGAAGCCCAGATAAGTAGAAAAAAACGACTAATCTGAAAGGTCCAAAAATCACAAAGTTGGGAGTCCATTAAAATTAAAAAAAAAAAAAGATATTGTTTGAAAACACTTATATTATATTAAAAAATATTTTTTTAATTTAATTATATAATGCTGAGTTATGAAAATTATATATTTATTATAATTTTATTGAATAATTTGATAAAAATATAAATATTATATTATATTAAAAAATCGCTACTTTACTGATAAAAAAATTTTAATGTATACCCTTGAGTTAGTCTTCACAAAAACTATCATTTTCCGTATTTGTCCTTTCAGTTGGTAATATTTCTCGCGTGTATCCGAAAAAAGAAAAATAATGTTTCTCATATAATAAATTTATTCACTTTTCAAAAAATTGAACTCAATTTTTATATAGTTAAAGCAAATTTAAAATAAAGGTTAGTACTTCTTTTTCAATAAAATCAAAAGTGAAAAAAAAAACAGGGAAGATATCACGTGTTGGGCACGTGGACATGTCACCGGCAAGCCTCTCTCAAATATCGATATTCATACAAAACTCGAACCATTTATAAACCCTCTTTCTTCCTCGCGTTTGAAGACCTAAGCTTGACCCCACTCTCTCTTCGAGCTCGGTCATGACCACCGTCGAATCAACCGAGAACGGCACCGCCACGGCGTCGGAACCCCATCCATCAGTAGTCGCATCGGAAAATGCCTCCGCCGTGGAACTAGTATCAGCCACCGCCGCCAACACCGAGGTAGCTGATGCGAACGCCACCCAGGGCAACCGATCAACTGAGGAGCCCGAGTCCGAGCCAGCTCAGGAAGCTGAAGCTTCCGCCGATCAGGGCGCTGCTACCACCACCAGCACCACTACTACCACTCCGCCCGAGAAGAGGTGGCCGGGTTGGCCCGGGGATTGCGTCTTTCGGCTCATAGTGCCGGTTCTCAAGGTAGGTAGTATTATCGGCCGCAAGGGCGAGCTCATTAAGAAGATGTGCGAGGAGACTCGAGCGCGCATTCGCGTTCTTGATGGTGCCGTGGGCACTCCTGATCGAATTGTGAGTGTACTTACATCTCTCTATCTAGGGTTTCATTTTGGGATTTTCTATTTCTTGACCTTCTCTATGTTCCTATTTTCTTTCTGGAAAATAGCGCTAGGAAAACTATGCAAATCAAGATTTGAACTTTAATGCTTTCTCCCTTTATTGTTGTGGCTCTTGGTTTCATATATCGACCTTGCGAAGTAGGTATTGTACCTCTGATATCTATGTTTTACTCCCTTTAGTTCTCCTTTCGAGGAAGCGAAATCAGAATAACATGGCTTCACATTGGAATTAGATTTACGTTACTAATTAATTAACAATTTTGCGTTAGGTCTACTCTCTTTTTACTGCTGGGAGGTTATAACTTATAAGGCTTCCGTTGTTCAACTTCAATTTTATTATAATTTCGTTACTGTTGTAACGCGTTTGTATAATTAATTTATCGGTAGAGTTAGCTTTCAAGATTTCGTATTATGTGTATGAATATCATTGACGTAGTTGGCCTTTAGGATTTGCAAGATTTAGATACTTAGATAGTCATGCCCTTCATGCCAACTGCATGTTGCTTATGATTCTAATTTCATCTAAATTATGAGTGAGGTCCCTGAAGAGTTAGTGTTATGTGCATAAAAATGCTAATTCGGTTTCATTGAAATCTGTAGCTTCCATGAAAGTGGTAAATTGCCAAAATGGATAGAAGTTAATTGCTTTAGATGCCTTTCTGATTGTTCATTTGCGTGTTTACCAGCCCATTTTAGGACCTTCTGCTTGTCTATTTTTTTCTTTTCTTTACTGAATATGGTTTAATATTTCTTCATTTGTTTAGGTACTCATATCAGGGAAGGAAGAGCCAGAGGCACCTCTTTCCCCTGCAATGGATGCTGTGATAAGGGTATTTAAGCGTGTCTATGGATTATCTGAAAGTGATGGTGAGAATAAAGCATCAGGACCTGCTGGGGTTGCATATGTCTCTGTTCGTCTGTTGGTGGCATCAACACAGGCTATCAATTTGATCGGAAAGCAAGGTTCATTAATTAAATCTATACAGGAGAATACTGGTGCTTCTGCTCGAGTATTGTCAGGAGGTATGCATCTTATTACTGTATCCTATTATGCGTTGATGATGTTTCTTGCAATTATTGGTCATGTGTATTCTTTCTCATATTGACTAATGTTATATGATGCCTGCTGCACTATATCTTTGACACTGGTGTATGGTTTTACTGGCCTTCTAAGGCAGATTACTGAAATGAGGTGAATTCAGGTTTTGTTCCCTAAATAGCAAAATCAGTAGGCCTACTTGCTGCCTACCACATATTTAGCAAGTGACGTTCCCTGTTCTTGCACCTGTATAACACATCCTAGAATGTATTACATTCCTGTTAACCATGATTTGTTGCACTGCTGCAACTAGCTGTTGTTTTTCTCACATTGTTTTCAAATGCAATGGGAGAACTGTGGGTTTTTTTTTCTCTTTTTTTTGGGGGGGGGGGGGGGGGGGGTTAGCTTGTCTCCTAGAAAACAAAATATTTTGTTTAAGGATGTTTATAATTGTAAGCAGCAATAATAATTCTTCAAACTGAACCCATGTGCCAACTAAATTTTTGCCTGTGAATAGTTGTTCCTCTCGGAACATATTACAATGTTTACTGATGCCTTTTATGATTTTGCTTGCTAAATCAATTATTAATTTGACAATCCTTGTAACCTCAGAAAAAATTCAAATCAAGTCATTTTTCCTAGTCTATTACTTTTCTCAGCATTAACTAACTAGAATATTCTGTTTCAAATATGGTACTTTATTGCAGCTTACAAAATTCTTGGCAGCCTGTTTAATGGGTCTTGCTATTTAAATATGAACATTTACTGTTTATTCTTAAAATACACAAGCAATTCATATTGGACGGCAGCCATTGTATTTTGCCTACAAGTGTTCATGTGTTTATATAATTATATTGGAATCTATATATAAGTTTATTTCTCCTTGATGCTAGAAGTCTTCAAGTGGAACCACCATCCTATTTACTTCCATCTTCCAATGGTAATGGAGTTATCAGATTGTAATAATGTTTCTTCCTGTATATTTCATGAAAGTTACTTGATTAAATTCCCATAAAGTAGTTTGTGATGTTTTGCATTTACTTGTTCTTGTTAAAGCTGGATGCAATGATACTATGTCCGTATCAAGTTAGTGTCAGTGATTCACTCTAGAATATAATACTTCTGACACCAATTCATTTCTTTCCCTGATAGATGAGGTGCCATTTTATGCTGCTGCGGATGAGAGGATTGTAGAATTGCAGGGAGAAGCCTTGAAGGTCCTTAAGGCTCTGGAAGCAGTAGTTAACCACCTAAGAAAGTTCTTAGTTGATCATAGTGTTCTTCCTCTTTTTGAGAAAAAAACTGTAAGCTCAATTTCTGCCAAATCTCAATTTAGAAAAAATAAAAGGGGGGATTTTTATGCCATGAAATTTATTATTTGAGTTAAAAGGTTCTTCCCAGTGTAAATTATCTGTTTTGAACTGCTATTTTATTTTTCAAAATCTCATGTTAGGCAGAATAAAGGATTTATGTGCCATGATATTTATATTCAAAGGTGTATATTCTCTGTTCTGAACCGCTGATTGCTTTTTTCTGCTGTGATGAATTTCATCAAAGATACTGAAGTTTATAATTCTCTGATTTTAACTGTGTCGTCGCATTGATATATGTGGTTCCTCTTTTGTGTTCAAGTACAATGCTACAATCTCACAAGACCGCCAAGCAGATGCCTGGGCTGACAAGACTGCTCTGCATACTGCTTCACAAACTAGCATTAGTGCTGATATTCCTCTTTCAACAAAACGGGATTCTCTCTTTGCTGACCGTGAAAATCATTTGGATTCACAACTCCCCTCGTCTGCAATGTCACTCTATGGGCAAGATTCTTCACTATCTGGTGTTCGTTCTTCAGCACTTAGCCGTGGTGGTGCTCCCATTGTTACTACGGTTAGTTATTTTAATTACTCAAATGTTTTATTTATGTACCCTTTTGAGTTAAAGTTTTCTCCAAAACAAAGTCAATATCCCTTGTTGCTTATATCTTATTTTTTTCCCCCCAAAAAATCCTGGGCATTTATGGAAGATCTTTTTTTCTCCATGTAATACTTTAGTTCATGTTGTCCAAATTTTATTATTCCAAAATAAATCTAAATGTGACTTATTGTTTGGCTAAAAAAAAAAAAAAAGTGACTAATTGTACATGCACTCGTGCACCTATAATTTACATGATCTGGCTGCATGCCAAGTTACTGGCTGTAATTGAAGCCAATGTCATACCAGGCATGCCATATTTAAGTTTTAGAATACTTTACTCTTTGAACTTTCGGCATGCTCTTGTTTGGCTGCTTACTTTTGAACGTTTTTGCCCATACTTGAAACTTCTTTTCATGTAATCTATTTATTTATCATTTGACAGGTCATGTTAACTCCTTCTCACTTTTTAATCTCAATTATCAGGTGATACAAACAATGCAAATACCACTATCCTATGCTGAGGACATCATTGGGATTCAAGGAACTAACATTGCTTACATTCGCCGTACTAGTGGAGCCATATTGACTGTGCAGGAGAGCAGGGTGCCTGATGAAATTATTGTGGAAATTAAAGGCACCTCAACCCAGGTTCAATTGGCACAACAGTTGATTCAGGTAGGAGACGTGATGGACCTTTACTCCTGAAAAACTATTTTTTTTTTTTCCTGCTGTTAATGAGATATGCAGAAGCTTATGCACATAACTGCATGCTTGGAATGGGCAATAGGTAATTGATTTCCTAGCAATTGTTTAAGCTAGTGGACCTTTGGGTCCTATTCTCCTAACATTTTGCCCTTCTAGCTGCTCATTTTTGTAGCTATTAAGGCTTCACTTGCTAGAATGCTTTTACGTTTAGACACATTTGCTAATGCTTTTAGTTGATATCCTTGTCTCATGACTAAAGTTTTACCACTATAAATTTGAATTGATAGCACGAGATGAGAACTGAAAAAAAAAAAAAAGGAGTAGAAAGGAAATGAAAATCTGGGAAAAACTGGATTAATTTCTTTTAATCAATAGGATAGTATGGAATGGCCAAACTGAGGATAATTTTATCTGTCTTTGTTTTTGTTGTGCATTTTTATCTTGTGTATATTTGAAGGAGTGGAAAACATGAAGAAAAGTTGGTTTCAGTTTCATAAATATTATTTTAAGTTTAAATGGTGGAAATTTTTAAAGAGGGCATTATCTTTATCAAGTCTAATTATGTGACACTTTTGGTTGGATGCATAGTAGTTGGTTTTTCCTTTACTGGACCTGAGTAGCCTAATATTTTGGAAATTCTTCATGCCCTGGCTGATGGGATAGGACTACTTTTCAAAGATAGTATCTATTCGTTGGATTAAAGAAATGGTTTTTAAATTTTATCAATAACATTATAAATTTTTGTGGAACATTTTTAAGGGGGCATTATTATAATTAGTCAAATCAAATAACCCTTTTGTGTGGATGTCTTTTCCTTGCATTTTCCTGTACTGGAACTGAAGAGGCTAAACCTCTGGGAATCCATCACTGTCTAATTAATGGTATAGAATTGTTTTCGAAAATAATATTTATTTAGGAAATATATACTTGTCCGCCAGAATTTGGAATATAGATGTGAAGTTTTTACCTGATTTTCACTTGGCTGAATTCATTATTATGAGATGATGAGATTAGTAAGCTCAACTATTTCTTGTTTTGTTACTTCCATAGCAAGTGGTATGTATAAATTATTGTCTAGCAAGCACAATCTTATGCACCTATCTCCCTTCTAAGCTTGTTATTTATGTCAATATTCCATGGATAAAGGTTTGGCGGTGGTATCACACCACCATTCTTGTGTTACATGTGTGTGTGTGTGTGTGTATTGCTGAATTATTCTGTTGTCATACTAACTTTTGATAGCATCTGGGTATTAATAGATGTTGCTAAGTTTGCTTTTGCTGATAGAAATTTCTCCCATGTTACAGGAGGTTATAAGCAATCACAAAGAACCAGTTACTAGCAGTTACGGCAGGTTAGATGCAGGTCTGAGGTCTTCATACTCGCAGTTGGGTGGCAGTACTTCATACTCCTCATCTTCGTTGTCCTCGCAACCCTACCCAGGGTATGGCTCTTCTGGCTTAGGAGGCTATAGTAGTACTTTTAGACTTTGAATTTGTCTCCCTAAGTTTACAAGCGCTCCATTTGGGCTAGTTTCTTTCTAATTGGGTCTGATTGGGGAAAATTAACGCTGGACTGTAGTGTGAAGCGACCAAAAAAAAAAAAAAAGAAAAGAATGTTTTAGGATATCTGATATCTTGTATTTTAGTAATTTTCAAGGTGCCCAAGTTGAGAAGTGTCACAGATAATGTATCGAAATAATAGCCATTTTTATGTTGTCTGTTTTGTTGTGTATATTTTATATTGATTTAAAAGCTTGATGGTGGAATCCGTAGTGATTGGGAGATACAATTAATACTTTTATGTTTCTGTTTTAGGTTTGCCATTCCACATATTGATACGTTGTCTTCATCATAGTTTTTATTTTGGTCCTTACTATTCTAAGCATGGAGCTTCAAAACCTTCCTTTTGCCAATCATATATTTTATTTTAATCTGGATATAGTTTATCTATCTTTGGTAGACTAAGTAGGAAAAAAAAAAGAAAACCATGTGTCGATTAAGTTTCTAATGGGCCTCATGGTTGCTCTTTATTAGTTTAGTTTATCATGCTAGACTAGGGAGACTTTTTGAGACTCGATAAATCAGGTATTATACAAAAACACTTGTATTGGTGGTAAGTGTGGATCTTACATTGGTAAAGTTTTGACTTTTATAACTTATACATACAAATTATATTCTTGATGCTTACTTTGATAATTATTAGTATCATATATATCATGTTGCTTTATTTTTTGGTACACTATACCATAATCTAAATATTTAATATATTATGAAATGTGAAATAATACTGTATCAAAGATTCAAGCATGTTATTAGTATATGCAATAATTCTTTAATTTTGCGCGTTTTGTTGGTTCGTTAACATTGGAAATGCACGAGATTCATTTAGATTTATCTGCCAATTGATTGTCTTTATTCCTCAAATTCAACTGTATTATCATTAGTCTAGAAAAAGGATTTCATAATGCTAATTTAGTGTAAGGAAAACACCTAGTGTCAATTATTATCTGGTCTTTTGATAAAAATAGCAAGTAAATATTGCATATATTAGCATCACTCAATTTAAGTTATTCACGTTACTTTTTTGTAGTAAAATGTAATAACCGTAAGTACGTTTACTGAAGTCTTGTACAAAGAATCACAATTTGGACCTTGATAGCATTTATAGGCAAAATGAGTCTTGAAAGAAAATATTTTAATTTCCAAGTCTGCATAGTAGAAATTAAGAAAGCAAATATTATTTGTCTTCCATAAAATAGATACAATAACAAACTGATCTAATTAATGAATTGTTATATTTCTATTATGTAAAAATTTAAAAACTAAATTATTAATTATTTTTTTAAATACTAATCATCGAATAGATATATTTATAAGATTTTCAAATTTTATTAAAAAAAAGTCATTTTTATTAATGTTAATATGATCAAGAATATGTTAAATGTATTTAGATTTCCTTAGATTAGACAAAATATTTTTAATTGAAGCGAGAATAGAAATAAAAAAAGAATAAATTATGACGGGAATGTTGAAATTATAAATATTATTTAAAAATTTCTGCATTCAAAATGAAAATCCAATGGCTACAAATATGGAAGAAAGCGAAGAAACATTTCCGAGTACAGTTTGTTATCCCTGAAGTGTCTTTACTTTAGACCACCCGTTCACTTCAGGATTCAGAAACCTCATCATCATCATCATCATCAAGAAGAAGCAAATGCCGACGTTGAACCTATTTACGAACGTGCCAGTGGATGCGGTGGTCGCATCTGACATTCTCAGGGATGCCACCAAAGCTGTTGCTAAAATTATTGGCAAACCTGAATCTGTTAGTCACACTACTTATCTTTTTCCAATTCTCGTTTTCATCTATTTTTTTTTTTTCTTTTCTTGAACTTTTCACTATAAAGATCGTCGGAAACTTGTGCCGAAATATAGCAGTCCGTGCCTAAAATCTTGCCTTTAAGCTGTTCGATATAATGCTTCAACCAGTTTATGTACGAAGATAAAGTGGTTCGAACATTTTCATTGGCAGAAACATGTTGCTAGAGAATAGTTGAAAAATTGGTCAAGTTTTCATGGTGATAGAAAGATGTACTTATGCTACATAGCTATAAATTCCAAACTAATGAGAAAAATCAGTTCCTCGTGTTCCTGGCGGAGCTAACTTTCACATCTCCCATTGTAACCCTATAATGCTCTGACATTTGTCTTTCTTTGGTGGCCTCATAGCACCCGTATAATTAATCCTAGTTTAATTATGCTTACCTTTTTTTTTCTGGCCATAATTATGCTTACTTATATTTACTTGACCTACTTATAGTCAGGTTTTATCAGTCTCATCTCATCTATACAAATTAGAATTGGTATACTTAATAAATTGTTGCCTGACTCTGATATTCTACTCAGATTTGAATGATACTTCACAAATCACAGCTCTTGTTGATGTTTCTTTCGCAATATTGCTCAAGTGCAAGGTTTAGCATATAATAATAATAATAATTTGAACGATAAGATGCTTGATAGTCTTTGTCAAGTACATTAAGATATAATAAGGAGAGCATGACACATTGTCCATAAATGAACCAAGATGACAAGATTTTGGTGACTCATTCTACCTCTACACTGAACTAAACAAAATTTGTGTACTCTTCATTCTTCAAATTTTAGTTATTTTCATCCCAAACAGCGTTACTGTGTATGGTTTGATGTATATGTGTGTTGTCTTTTCTTTATTTGTCCAGTATGTAATGATTTTGTTGAATGGGCAAGTGCCTATTGCGTTTGGTGGCACTGAAGAGCCAGCTGCATACGGAGAACTGATCTCCATAGGGGGCCTTGGTCCAAGTGTTAATGGCAATCTGAGTTCAACGATTGCAGAAATTCTTCAAACTAAGCTATCCATTGATAGCTCTCGTTTCTATATCAAATTTTATGATGTTCAGGTAATATGTTGCCCTCACCTGTGATAGCTATTTTAGTTTTTCAGTGTTTGCTTGCCACTGGGAGAAAGGTGTAATGCGTGATTGCTCCTAAGGGTATGTTTGGGAGTTGGAATAAGTAAAGAGAAGGAACCAAAGAACAAGGAAGGGTAAAGAAGGGATGGAAATGAGTGGCTAAATGACAATTTTTCCTTTGCCTGTTTCGGATTCCACCCCCCCCCCCTCCCTCTCTAGAAAAAATCACCAAGTTGAGGGGACTTTAAAATGTAAAGGAGGGATGACTTTAGAGGATTTTGGAAGGTTAGTTGAAAATCCTTCTTTATCCTCTCCTCCTTATTAGTAGCACTCCCAAATAATGGGAAGGATTCAGTGAAACTTTTCGAATCAATAAGTGATTAGCTCTCACTACTGTTCAGCTTGCTTGATTTGTGAAGTAATTTCATAAATTATAAGCTATTTAATTCTCTTTCATAAGATAAACCAAAAAAGTCTGATCTTTGAATAGAGAGGTTTCAAATATACCATTCTAATTAGGATGTCTATCTTATAGTGTTTGCTGGAGAAGGGGAAAATAGGCTTTAGATAGAGATGAATACTGTTATGGCTGCTAATAATACAATCTATTTCAAGAGATATAGTTTTCTCCCTGTGTGATTCATTTTGAGATTGTCACTATGTTTTTTTAACAAGGTAAGAATCTTAAACTGAATTTAATGATAAGGAATTTTGACCTTCTGAGAGATAGAACTTTGCATAAAATTACCCTGCTGCTTTTCATCATCTACCATAATTACCTCCATAGTCCATACTAGTACTTTATCTTATTATATTTATTTTCTGGCACAGCGATCATTCTTCGGGTTCAATGGCTCAACCTTTTGATCTGGCTTTCTTTCTAGTCATGGAAGAGGTATAGTAGGGACAAAAGCTGGTAGGTTCATCTTTCAGTAAATTATGTGAAATTTGTGTGCTTGATTGCAGTAGAAGAAATATACACATGATAATCAATTTGTGAAATGATGTCTTCCGTTGTGTTTCATCCTGATCTTTCTGAAGCGCATGTCTGTAATTTATTGTTGTTGCTGCAACTTTTGCATGAATGTACAGTAGAATTTCTAAATCATCTAGGCACCCAGCAAAGCCGACGGCCTACAAAGTAACTTGGTGGCCTTTCATGGGTGGATGACAAGCATGGAAATTTTTCGTGTTCAACCCAAAACTTACATTCTGCTAACTTATGATCTGCACAAACACATTTGGACCAACTAAATACAGAAATCTTCACTAAGTTAAATGCGATTAAATCCAAGGTTATTGCAATCCAACAAGAACATTGTCTTCAAATGAACCTTAATAAACTGACTGTGTAAATTAGATTGACCCAAAAAATAAAGATTAACAATAAAATACTCGATTATATTATTGTACAATATTCTCTTATAATTAAAAGATGTTTTATAAAGGGTTTGTTGAGAGACAGCAGAGGTAATTTTATAAAGGATTTTAGTGTCAAGTTTTCAAACTACACGATCACTAATGCTAAACTTTGAGACTTATTCTATAGGCTTAAAATTGGTTTTGAAGTTGGCTATAAATCTATTCTTATGAAACTTGATTATTTGATAATGGTTCGAATAATTCGTAACCTGTAAGAGATTTTATATGAAAGTTTTCACCTGGTTCGTATTATAAAGCATTGGTTAAATTTAGACTAGTCTATCTAATTTTTTATATCTTTTGTGAAACTAACTTTTTATTGACAAATTTGTCAAGCATGATCATAATCAATTTTCCTTCTTCAAGTGCTTTGATATTGTTCTTAACTTCGCTTCTCTAGTTATTGTTGTTAATTTGCATGATGTTTGTCACCTTAGGTTTGTTTCTTGCTAGTTCCTTTGTTTTGTTGGGCTTTTTGCCCTGTTATTTATCCAAAAGAAAAAAAAAAATGCTTTATAACTGTGTCTCGGACTATTTTAACCAGAAGTCTCTAGTTTATGAAATAACCACTTTTTAAAATTTTGTAAAACCAAAGATAACATTCACAAAATAATGTAACCAATTAAAAGATAACAATTAATGATAAATAAAATTAAGGGACTACAGTATGATTTTAATCTTTTATGTTTTAGAAGTTGTAGAATCACACTATACAATAGGTTAAGACGAAATTAATCTCTCGAATAGTAAAATTATACAAAAATTTTTGGAGAAGTAATTGATATTGAGTCATGTTTGCTGAACTAAAATAAGATACTAAGAAAGAAAATTCATTTTTGAAGAGCCATAATTTGGTAGCAGACTTCGTTGCGAGCAAATAACGAAAGAATACAGAATGAAAACCCGAAAATGGTCTTCCTGGCCGTTTACTTTGCCTAGTGCCTTGGGCCTACCTCACTTAAAGGGCTTTCTAAAAATACTTGGGCTCATTTCTTGGCTTTTCTCCAGATTATTGCTTATATTCTGCATGGTGCACCTCTTTTCTCTTCCAACAAAAGAAATTTGGTTAATGTTTCAGTATTTAAACTTTAAACATTTGAAAATATCAGCATAAATTATTCTCTCTACCCATTAATATCCAACGCATACACTTCACTTTAGAAATGATAACGAGGCAGGCTTACACTATATCTAAATTCTAAACTTTAAACCTTAAATCTTAATACTTAAATTCTGTCCCTATTACCATCCACTTCCTAGTACAGTATTGAAAAGAAAGCGACAACAGTGGCAAAATTGGGTGGAATGAGATTCTTATGTACAGCATATCAAAATTCCACCATGTAAGCAATGGAGATATTGGAAGAATGCTCAGATGCTGTATGGTTGATTTTCTACTGCGACACACTTCAAACAAAGATTGGGTGAGTACTTAGTAGGTGACACATATATGGGGACCAGAAAAAACCCTAGAGCAACAAGGCTTTAGGCTCTTTTTATCATTTTTATTTTTTTAAAATCCAATTATAATACTTTATATGCATATATATGATCATAATATTTAATCATGTTTTAAACTATTTTTTTTCCAAAATTGTATGAGTTTAGATATCCAAATATTACTTTGTAATTGGGGGAAGGCCATATCGTACAATAATTGAAATCTCCTAATAATTGTTTAGGTGAGTGCTTGAGAATACTTAAAAATATATTATTTCCCGTACACTTGAAAGTTTAAGCAAATGGATATTTTGCTTTTACAGTATAAGGATATTGTTAAGCTAATTTGCATGTCAAGTGAGACATGGCCTCTGATAGGACAATCTTAAATATTACTCGTGTAGGGAAGGTAGTGAGTACACCTTTATATCCGAATTTCGGATTATATAATTTTGAATTTAAGATATTTAGCTTAACTATTAAAAAATTGTATTTCAATTAATGAAGCTATGAGACAAAGAGAATGTTGGAGTCATGGAGTGGATGGTACAGCTTTTGGCGTACATTAATTGCTTATTTATAGGTTAGGCAATAATAATGTTTATCTCATGACGTATAGAAAGTATCTGATATTCGTATCATTCAATCATTTTGGTAGTTTGGAGACATTAAAGATACAAACAAGACGCTTAGAAGCATAGGATGCAAACACTGCATGCACATGGAAAATGTGAAGATTTTACAAATAGATGCCAAAAGGTCTTCATATTTCATAGGAATTGTCCTATTTAGGGATTGCATTTGGGAATATTTCCTTTTTTCTATGAGGATGGGAATGAAAAAAAAATCTTTTTGAAAATAGTTTGGGGATGGAAACAGGAATCATACTTCCTATCTCTAATAATTTAATCTAAATATTTTGAAATTTATATATATATATATATATATATATATGTATTAATAGTAATAATTTTACTACATATTTAAGTTTGACAAACATAATTTTTTTTGTAAAGACAAAAAATTGGAATTGTAACTATTTCTAATACGTAAAAAAAATTGTTTCAATTAGTAATATCAAATTAGAGTTAATTGTTATTTAGACAAACATGTCTTGATTGATGTTTTAAATATACAAATTTTTGATATAGTAGGATGGTAGAAACAAAATAAATTGAAATATATAACTTGCATATAAGTGGAAAAATAATAATAAAGACTTCATATATGGTATAAAAGATATCTTGATGTCAAGACAACTAAAGCTTATATTTTTTAATTTGTTAAAGTTATTATTTCATTAAGTTTTTGGCATTTTTAAGACTTGTTTAGAACTAGTTATTTGAATTTTTTTTTATTTAATTAGAGTCTATTGAATAATATAAATAAGGAGCTAAGCTTTAAATTTATGTTTTCTAATACGTTTTTTTTTTGTATTTATTAATATTATTATCATTTTGCAACTTTCTTTTACAAATTTTGAGATCTTTATAAGGATTCACACAAATCAACATACTTGTGAAAAATAGAGAAAAAGAGAGAATTTTTCCTGCAATAAAAAGTAAGGATGGGGTACACGAATAATGGTGGAAACTCATCCCTCCCCACAAAATTGTCATTCCTAATTTTACACCACAAGATTCTCTAGTTTGTCAAATTTTATAAATATCTTGTTATATATTTCCTTGTGTTATTATCGATTATTATGTTAAATGTAGGAATCTTAAATATAAAATATCAATGTATTGTGGCTTCTCAATGATGTACAATTTTGTTGTAAAATTGTTCAATAGTTCAAAGAGACTCATGATCACAATAATAGAGCCAAGGAAGCTTTAGCATCCTCTAAATATTTGTAAATTATCACTATTAATATAATACGTTCTATGTGGGTCCTTTTAAAAAAATTATGTAGGATCTCCTTAAAGTTTACAAATGGCTTCCAACCATAAGTATATATATGCTTTTGGATTCTTCTTAAATTTTTTTTGTTATTTGGTCAAGGGTTGACTTGTTCGACCTAAATGGGATAAAACAGGCAAGTTGTTGCCAGCTTTTTTTTTTTTTTTTCTATTGTAAAAATATTTTCAAACTTTCCTTAAAGTCAGAAGATAATCAAAATACCCTTAAAGATTAAAAAATATATAGCTTATTAGAAAATATATTGTCTTAACTTTTATTTCAATATCATTTATTTTATACTAAAAAACATATATTTACTATATTTAAAATTTAATATAGAATATTCTATAAAAAAAGAAGTAATACATATCTAATATTTATCATATTATATAAATAATAAAAATAATATTATTTTAGTTATGATTGATATACTTATATTGTTTTTTTTACTTAACTCATCAGCATATCACATTTCTTAATATCAAATAATATATATATATATATATATATATATATTCTTTCCAAAATAAACAAAAGTATCGTGTAATGAGAAAATTAGACAAGAAAAATTAATTTATTCAAAAATAGTCAATCGATCTAAAAGATAATCTTTCTTGTCAACGTTAGTGGTACTTAGTTTGCCGTGATTCTAAGGTTTCACTTGAATAATATATTCACAATGATGACACGAAAAGGGATTAAATATTTATATTCAAGCAATAATATTATAGTCTTAATTGGCTAGATTAATTATCAAAATTGGAATGCTTAGACATAAAGTATCTTCGATTCTACTCTTGGAAATTTTAATGCTGCAAACATGAGATAGTATATTGTAGGAAGGATATACTACAGTTTGTCTTATCTATCTAATTTGTCCAGTTTCATTTTATTCTCTTGTTATTTGTTTTTTAAAATTATTTAACTGTCATAAAGTATTTTATTTTTAATTTTAAACAAATGAGTCATTCATAATTAATATTCTAAATAACTTTGTCGCTGAAAATGTATTTTACTTATATCTTTAAAAAATTATGTAGTCTAACATGATCGAGATTAAGATAATAATATATATTCAAAGCTTATTCTTAATCTCAGTAATAACCTCATAAAAATATTCGAGATATAAATAACAAAAATATTAATTAATGATCATATTTGATTACTTCCGTTAGAACTTAAAACGTAAAATACTGCAGAGTCCATAAATTCTATTATATGGATGTTAAATTACACATTTTAGATGACGCGTAGGTAAATTATTTTGAACACGTCGCTAAGTTGTGATTTTCCTGTATTAAAAAAAGAAAGTAATGTAAGAAGATGAGCGAAAGAAGAGAATGGATCCATGAGTACATACACGAAATGCAACTTTTATTAAACAGCAAAGAACAAGCTTACAGCGTTGACTGGATATGCTTTTACACCTTGGGAAGAAGATGATGAAGAAGAAGATTGAAGACTAGTGATCTCAAGACTCTTCACTAACGACGTAAACATTGGGTGAGAGAAAAGGAAGAAAAAGATGAAAAAGAAGAAAAGACACATGGTGCCTCAACCTTCTACATACCCACAGAGTACTAGTGATCTGAAAAATGAAAACCCAGTGATCTCTTGCCTTTTTTCACTGTGATCACATGCTCATTGGGCTTTCAGGATCATTAAGAGCTGCAATGGCTGCTTGGATTTTTATTTGTACTACATCTTTCTCTTCTTCATCTGCCTGAAAAAATGTAATCACATCAACGCAAAGTTTCAAGATTTGCATCTCTCACATTGTTGTTTACTCATGAAAATATTTATCAAATCATTATTGGCAACAAGAAAAAAATTTTAAGTTTACAAAAATTTTGAACAAAATCTTTAAAATAATATTAAAATCATTTCGTAACTTTTTTTCCGGATCTGCATTATCAGCTACAGCTAATCAGCTAGCATTGGATTCAAATTTCTTGGTAAATCAACTATGAATATGACTGACCCTTTAATTTCTTGCACGTTTAAAATCAATTTTTTATTGGCTATTGATGTGACTTGATGTGCTGGCCACATTCATAATCACAAAGAACTTTGACTTTATGTGATCTCCTAAATTTTTTATTTTCTCACATTTTTTAAAATATTTTAATGAAATTTTATATGCAGATAAGAACTCCAAGGGAAGCTAGAGATTCCTAGAGATTAAATAAATGGCTGAAAATGTAGTCTATAAAGTAAATTACAAGCAACATAAATTTGGAAATTGAAATTTTATAAAGAATGCCACGTCAGGAGATTAATTAGGAAAAATCTCACTTCTAATTGTAAGCAACAGTTAAGTAAATCAGATTTGTTTAATCATTTGCTGCAATGATGATTTTGGCGATAAAGACAAGAAAGAAAATGTTACCTAGAAATTAATAATTTAATTCAATAAAATAAGATCTAGTTTGCGCCACAAAAAGAAGATGGTGGCCCCACCTTCTAGTAAGTTTTGGATTTAGTTCTTGTCATTATGGGGTCTTTAAACTAGCTTTTCAAATCTTTCAATTAAATATGTTTTATATATTTTTGTTGGTAAAGACTTTAAAATATTTATTTTAATGATGTCAATACAAAATATTGTCTCTATTATTTTCTTCATTAAAAGTTATTAATTTAGAAACATATTATTAAATATAGTCATAACATATTTAGTTGTCTTTTTAGTGATGATATGTTCATATGACTTCTACTTTTAGTAGAATAAAAGTATATTAAAGTTACACTATGTACCTGCATAATTATCTAATGCTTATTCTTTATGGTATTAATTTATAATATTTATGCTTAACTGCTCTGCTAAGTACCCACTATAACACGTGTGTTTAATCAATATAGAAAAGAATAAAACATTAATAATTGATGTCAACAGCCTAACCTATAGATCATAATTTATATAAAATACATAAAGAAATGAAGATATATAATGCAGCATGAGAATTCATTTTTCAACAAAAAATTACAAAGCAGCACGCATCAAACTAATGATTAATAATTACTGGACTGACGATCCTAAGCTAGTAATTTCTCCAGAAAACACCCAATCATATTTCTATAGTTGAATCACTAGCAAATTAAACAAACCAATCAAATACCTAAATCACCTCAACGTTTTTTTTTCAAATATGTATATTTCCAATTAAATATTAAACCACGTTACTCGTAATAGTACTTATAATAAAAATTAGCTATTCAATAATTGAGGAAGTCATCGTGTAGTGACTAGCCGCTGTGCTACAAGAAAACCCTAAAATGGAAACTCCATGAAGTCTTAACCCATGTGTTAAAAATGACAAAGTCTAAAGAAACGAAATAGAGGTCAGTGTTATTGGTCTACTACGCAAGCATCTTGACTTCGGACACGAGCCAAGCGACAGGCCGTTTGATAACCAAAACGGAAGGAAATTTAATTTGACAGTGAGGACCAGAGAGAGAGTGAGAATGTGGAAGCTTGTGAGGTAGGTTCGTAGGATTTGGAGGAACATGACGTGATGAGGTTGCAAGCGACATACCGCGTGGTCGTGTAATGATGGTAAGACTCGGAATAAGACTCAGACCATTAATTAGGAGCATTCAGAATGAGGATCACGTTTTGGAATTCACATTAATTCTCCCATGTTCTAATTCAAGGAAACCAACGGGGTGGTGGGTGTCGGAATTTTCCTGGAAAATATGTATATGGATTTCGCTCGTGTGAGAAATATGTTAAATTGTGTTTTCCTCAGAGGCCATATGAGTTTGAAACTTGGTCAACTTAATCTAGTTAATATAAAATTTTGAGTGAATTACACATTTTGCCCTTAAAAATTGCAACATTCTTAATTTGATTATTTACAGTGTAAATCTCTTAATTTTATCTTCCAATAAATTTACTTCCTTTTTCAGTTTTATTAAATTTATAAAGCGATCATGCTTAATGATAAAAAAAAAATTGAAACAGAGTTAAGAACAATAATGACCAAATTCATGACGTAAATTTTTTTTTTTAACATTAATTGATCACTTAATCACATAATGACCAAACAAGTATTATAACAACCCATCTGAATTTACATCAATACAAAAAAAAGAAAAATCGACTACATTTATTGCGGGACAATTATTGGAGGTGTAGATTTTAGGAGGTCAAATTATGAATTGTAATATATCATATCCCAAAAGTGTAATTTACTCCAAAATTGTTTTAATCAATTTAAGGGCAATTTTTGTGGGAGATGATTTTGGAAATATAATTCTAAATATATTATATTAATGTGAGAAAATCCAATCTTAAAACTAATTTAAAATTATTTATTTTGCATAAAATTTGAAAATAATAGTAACCACATAATAAAATAAGATTGGCATCAATCACCAACACACCAAGATATGGAGTATTAAGTTCAAAAATAAAATTCTTACAAACTACCCAACCCGCAAAAAGATTATCTATTTAAAATCATAAAACATTGAAATTGTAATTAAGAACACTAATTAATTAGGGTGGGGTTATCTTAATGTAGGATAAGATTTGCATGCATTTTGTAGTCTAATTCCCTAATATGAGGACAAAACTAACCATAAAAACAATTATGTAATCTTAAATTAAGACAAGAATAAAACATATATATTAGATAATTAATTTTTGGTGGGTATTATTGACAAGAAAGAACAAAGGGCTAGTGGCCCAAAAAACAGACAGGCACAGCTGATTAAGCAACATAGCCTTTTCTTTTTTCATTATTCCAACGCAGACATTTTGGTGACAGAGGGACATGTTATTTGATAGCTTCAGAAAACTTGTGTATACGTAAACAAAGCATATATCTCGCTGGGGTCCTTTCCTTACTTTTGCTCTATTCGGACACTCTTCATTACAGCTCTCACATAACTGTCCTAAAAACACCACATTTCCAACTATGCATTTCCCCTTTTCTTAAAGTCCTCAACGGTTCCCCAGCACGTGGTCCCAAATTCTAGCTGTTCTTAACAAAATTATATTCCAACGAAGGGGTTCTTGAGTTGAGGGATATCTACTGAAATTTTTTTAAAAAATATATTTAATTATAAAGAAATATATAAACATGTCAAACATAAATTTATTTTTTATTATTTTCATTTAACTTTTTAATTTATTTTGTTTATACATTATACTGACAACTTCGTGAACATACATGTCTCAGGGTATTAATTTAATATCCGAGCTGTCATGGGAGACGAAAGATAGTACAAGACACATAATAATAATAACAACAATAATAATAATAATAATTTACGATGAAATTAACTTAAGAGAGAAAATAAAAAAGGACACTGACCTCAATGAAGACGGTCTTCAAGAGCCTGCCTGAAAAGCAAGTTATGTTGGCTGTAATGATCTTTAGCTTCAAAGACTCGAACACCTCACACAGCTTTACCATTGTGTCTGTCCTTTTGCTGCATGTCAAGCTCACCACCAATGTCTTATCTCCCATATATGTAACTCTCAGCTGCGTCATCAAAATTTAAAACCAACTTAAATTAAGTATTACTTGTTAATAAATAAAAAATTCACTTCATCTTGTTACTCCTCTGATTTTATCAAACGTTCTGATATTTTTTCCTTAGCCTAAAAAACTAAGGAGTTGGATTGTTTTATTCTAACTATGAATTTAGTAGACGTAGCAAGAATTACATTAAAAAATTTTATCTATTTTATTGACTTAATTTTAATTATTAGAGTCAAATCTCTGAATTGGCTTGTCGTTATCAAATTCTGATGTAACCAATAGGCAATAACTAATAAGTGCACAATTATTTCACCTAAAAAATGTTCAAATAAAAACGGTTTGAATATAAACAGTTGGTTGATTGAGATTTCCTCACTCTATCTGGTCCCGCCCATCTTTCCCTCTTCTAATAAATAAACAGTTTTAAAGAATTTCAGTCCGTTAACAAAAATTCACAAAAATATATGCGATAGTAAGTCTAATTACATATAACCTTCAGTTTTATCCATTTTTTTTCCCTTATTGTCCTACTGACTTGTAGATTATTACATTAGAACATATTTATAATACATAAGAATTTGATTTAAGTATAATTTTTCATATTTGATATCACATAAAAATTATTTTAAAATTTTAAATTATCAAATCTCGTTTGACAAATATATATTTAGATTATACAATAGTACATATTATTATAATTTTATAAAATTTTTACTTAAAAGCCAGTATCTCTTATCATGCTTTTAGTAAAGAGCCTAAGAATAAAGACAGGAAAACTATGCCAACGCATTGTAATTCTTTAAAAGTATATTAAATTATATGTGATTAGGTCCCAATTAATTTTATAGTCTGAATAATGCAGGAGAGAGATGATTACCTCATGAACTTCAATCGGGGAATTTCTTGAGCCTACAGAATCAAAAAGCCGCTGCTCTGTCTTCTTCTTCTTGGACCTCAGAAGCACAGGCAGGTCCTGCTCAAACTCATAGCTTGGATTAATGTTATTATTGTTCATCATCACATTCATATTCTTCCCAGATTCAAGCTCCATTATCTCAGCCTCAATGCTCTTCTCTTGCTCATGCAAGTGTTGTATGTACTCTATAGCATCCTTTATTATCGACGCCTTATCCATCTGTTTTAATTAATTATGCCAACCATTAACCAACGCCACCACAAATAAATTATACATTTAAATAAAATAATAAGCAGCATAATGAACCTGATTCGCTATAAATGGTGATTACATCACCAAGCAATAATCCAGTTAACCACCAAATTAAAGATGATAGTGGACTAGTGAGCGGTGGTTGGAGGTGGAGGAGTTCATATTCAATGAATTTTCACGGTCGTTTATTATTTATTGCATTTTCTTTGTGTGTCAACATTTTAAACGACAACGGAAATTACCTTGCTGATGTTAGGGACCACTGCTCTGAGTGCGAAAAGCCTTTCGTTGAGCTTCTTCCTGCGATTGCGCTCGGAGACAATGTTCTTGGAGGCGGCCGACGACGAAGCAGCGCCGTCCGGCGAGCTCGAATCGTAGTAGCCGGAGATGGCCTCGTCCAATCCCCAGCTGCTGCCAGGTGGCCCAGAGAGTTACACACAAATTTCAAAGGAACAATATAGGGTGGAAATTCGGAGTCTAATTTCAAAATCAGAAGCAGAATCAGAATGATCGGTTAGAATTACCTGTCGAACTCTTCTGTTTGGAGGAACATGTTGGTCTCCCAGTAATGCTTGTACTCGTCGCCGATGTTCTCCATGGTAATTGAGCTGGAGTGAAACAAAATCAGAGGGAAAGAGATATACAGAGAGAAATTGGGTGAGAGTTGCGAGTGAGACAGAAGGGGGATTTATATACAAGGGAAGTGAGAGAGGCGATGGGGAGGATCATTTAGGCACGTGCGAGGGAGGAGGTCATGGATTTTGTTTTTGGCTGTTAATGTCAAGATCGGATCAGCTATGACGCATGCATTTTATTATTTGGTGCTTCCCCGAAGGATCTGAACCCTTAGATGGACTGCGGTCTTTGATGCCGTGTCTAATAGATGAACTTACCATTACTTACTTGTTGCCTTCAGATTTCCCTTGCACTTTGGCTTCAATTTTGCCTAAGAGTGATTTGATGGAAAGACCATTTATTTTTATAGTTTGTAATAATTTAAATTTTTTCAAATTATTTATATAAAATTAATTTTTTATAATTTTTATTTTGTACAAATCTAATTCATTATTGATTCTTAATTAATAAATTGACACCACAATAAAAGAGTTAGTGTTTCATAATATAAAAATTATAAAGAATTGGTTTAGTATAAATAATTTATGAAGATTAAATTATTACAAAATTTAAAATTGAAGGACCAATTTAATACATTTTTTGTAATTTTAAATTAATTCAATTTTTAAAATGAATTCTAATTGAAAATGAAATTATATGAATATAATATAAAATTGAAAATTAAAAATATAATTCATCTAACATAAAATAATTTTTTTTAATTTATGTATAAATGGATGTTTAAAAGGTAAAAATAAATTTTAAAAAAATTAAATACTAAACTAAACACAACTGTTCATAAAATAAATTCTTGTTTTGATGTGTGAAAGGCTTGAACTGTTCAAATGCTAAACTAATACATTATAACAAATTTATGTTGAATTACTCTTTTTCTTTCAAAGGAAAGAAAAATAAAAAACAGTTTTAATCAGTTTTCTTTTAAAAAAACCGCACCCTGATATGCCAAACCTGAAACATGTATGGTTAAGTGAGATTGACAACAGAAAACTTTGTATTTGAATTTAGTTTCTAAAAATAGGAACGAGAAAATATAAGTTTTTTTCAATGTCGTGTCAATTATTAAACAAAATTTAAGAAATAGATTATATCGTCTATTTCACATCTGATATCTCATTTGCCACACGATGTGAAAATTTTATATATCTGCAACATCCACTTGTCCAATTTAAAGTCTTTGAGGCAAATTAGTTGAATAAACTTACGAAGACATAAAAAATAAAATAAACCAGTGAACCTATTCATTGAGGTATATAATTAAGAATTCTGTCATCTTGGGTTTGAATAACAAATTATTTGCAAGAAGTTTCGAATTTAAGGGAAAAATTTTGTTTTTATTGGTACAAATATAAATAGGATTTTACTAATTAGTGTCTTTAATGTATTGATTAAAGAGTATTTATTATATTTATTGATAGTAATAATTAATTTTTTTATTAAGTCTAATTAATGATTTTTTCATTTGTTTTTATGATAATATTATTCTTCATTATTTTCAAGAGGCAAAATCAATTCTTAATAAATTTTTATATCTTCATAGATATAGATAATATTTCCATATTATTTTTAATATCTTATAAAACTTTATTTAAAATTATTAGTTTTAAAATAAACATAGTTTTTTAAAACAAAAATTCAGGGTGATAAAAATACTATTTATATGTATGAAAAATTGTTAAAACAAAATTTTTTAAAACAATTTTTTAAGAAAAATTGTTAAATCTCGAGTATTTTCAATCATCACTTTCATATATATAGATAATATTCCATATTATTTTTAATATCTTATCAAACTTTATTTAAAATTATTAGTTTTAAAATAAACAAAAAAATTTTTAAGACAAAAATTCAGGGTGATAAATATACTATTTATATGTATGAACATATAGAAATGGTTAGAAATTGATTATAAATTTAAAAAAATAAAAAAATGATTATAACTCTTGGAAAAATATAAAAGATAATGTTATCATGAAAATAAAATGAAATAAATTATTAATTGAATGTAATAGAAAATAATAAAGAAATATTGATTATTAATTTTAATAAGTATAATAAATATTCCTTAATTAATATTTTAAGAATAAAACCTATATAAATAAAACCTTGTGTAAATGCGTCACTGAATTACAATGTGCGTCCTCACACAGAACCGTACTGTCCAGTCTTTTTGTAAAGAAATTAATTTTAATTTTATTTTCTAATTCATCCTCTGATTGGACAGCACATTGAACAACGAACTAACTCCTGATTAATATTTTTAATCGCTGGTGAAGTGTCTCCCTCTAACTTCTCTGTATCATTACCATCACGAAAGGAAAAAAAAAAATATTAGTTAGTATTTTTACATTTACAAGACAGTTGAGTTAATTTAGTGTACTTATTTTTTTTAATAATTTATATATATTTTTGTTTTATTTTTTATTAAGATTAATATATTAAATTAGTTGTTGCGAAATATATTAAGATTGATTAATATTTTAAAAAAAATTGTCAAATCTCAAGTATTTTCAATCATCACTTTCATCTACCCCATGATCCAACCATCTAGATTTCAGAGATATTAAGGATTAATAAAGTTAACGATTTTAAGAACAAATTATTTAATTTGTTTTAACCAGTCAATTTTCAGAATTTATTAAACTATCAGTAGCCAACTGCATCTCGGCGCGTGTGTTATGGAGTCGTGAGCGTCGGCTTGGGGCCTGAGAGACTTTGGACCAAGCCCAATACGGATCAATACGCTCATTGCAAGTTGTAATTTCTAGTGAAAATTATAATAGGAAAAGTTGCTTTTTCGGCTTTTATTTTCTTTCAAATAATAATAATAATAATAATCCCATAATTTCTGTCAAATTTAAAGAGAATAACTTGGCACTGGTTTAGATATTCTATAGTTTAATGTACTTCAAATTTATTGAGTAACATATAAAGGATTAAAGTATTTTTTTATTATTTATTATAAAATTATCATTTTATAATAAAATAACTATTATTTTACAAATTTTAATTATTATAAAATTAAATTAAAAAATAAATATTTTTATCCCATAAGTAAACAAAGTGCTTTGATTTTGTAAAAGTTAACTAAGATAAAGTATTCCCCTTCAAATTTTTTAGGTGGAAAAACAAATAAAAAGAGGGATAGTTTTTATTTTATTTATTAAATTTGAAAATAATCTGTAAGTGGGGGCGAAGGCAACCGAATTACTTAAACCGTGATCGCAACAGAAATGAACGTGCAATAAATGAGGGGACAAGTCGGTAGGTTTATGTCAAATTGGGGGGCAAGAATAAATTGAATGAGTTGAAACGCGTATTTAACGGTTTTTAGAAATCAAATTAAGCATAAATTGTGAGGTCTTTTTCTTCAATCAACTAAATCATGCTTGCCCTGGTGCTAGGGAATTTCTAGATGCTGCGCCACGTGAGTCTTTCCTATATATACGTATTCATTTCATCTTACATTTGCTAAAATTATTAACAATTAAATTGGAATATAATAATGAAATTAACTTATTTTAATTTCCTAAGTCGACAGTAAAGGCATATCAACACTGTACTGGGCGTATTCACAAGTTTATCCTTATATAATCTATTAAATGATAAAAATAAATTTTTTGGATCCCTTATTTATTAAAACGTCTAATATAGTCTCTCACTTATTAAAAAATATTATACTTAATTTTTTATTTTTAAAAAATTTATCAAATTTAATATTTTTATTAAATTATAAATATTTTTATTAAATTATAAATATTAAATTTAAGGAATTAAATTTGATATTTTTAAAAAAAATATAAGACTAAGTTAATATTTTTCAATGAATAAGAGAATATTTGAAATATTTCATTGAGTAAGAGACCAACATAGTATTTTTTTGATAAATGAGGGATAAAAAAATATTTTACTCTCCATTAAAAGAATAAGTTGAGTTGTAAGTTAAACAAGGTAATTTAGTGAGTTGGTGAATTGGTTTATTTAAGAAATTTTGTAAAGTATATTTTTGTAAAAAATTTAATATGCCTTTATTTTGTTTTAATTTTAATATTAGAATTATATACTTGACCTGATAATTAAATATTTTTATTTAAACATTTTTTACAAAATTGTAACTTTTTTTTTTGAATTAAATGGATTTACTCATTGAACTCATATAGTTGAATATCCCAACCCACCTACAGATACACCAATGATTGCACATTATCTTTGACTTATCGAAAGGATGAATTTTTTTTTTTTCAATTGTTCATTTGTATAAGTTAACTTTAATATAAGAATATACTAATTTTTTTAAATATATAAATTTCTATTAAAATAGAACGTTATTACATATTTTAGTTTAACTTTAAATTATTTGGATTCAAATACTTTCGGTTAACTTACGGTCAGAAAATTTAGAGTAAATTATAAAGACTTCTCCTAAATTTCTTTGAAATTACATAAACTTCCTTTAAAATGTACATAAACATCCTTTCATATAGAAAGTTGCTTCCATTAGTTCAACGTTGAAAAAATAAACTGCACTATAAAATATGTAGAATAGACTATAAGATATGAGAAGTAGTTTACTTTTTTCAATAAGAAACTAATTTATATAATAAAGAGTTAAAATATTAATATATTTTATTTTAAAAATATTTAATTTTTATCTTTTTAAAAAATCTTTAACTTTAAGATCCAATGGCTCCAAAATTACAAGAGAGAGGATTCCTCTTGTAATTGGAGGGGACTTATTCTCCCAAAAATAATCTTTTATTTATTAAAAACTATCGTACTTGGTCTTTTATTTTTTATAATATTATTGAATTTGATCTTTTTAATAAATCTAAATCTTAAATTTAAAGAACTAAATTTGATTTTTTTTTAAGTGTGAAATAGTATGATATTTTTTAATAAATAACAAATATTTTGAGTATTTTAATAAATAAAAGACTAAAATAATAATTTTGTGACAAATAATTAATTAAAAAAACTTTTATAAATTTCTTTATATCTTTATTATATTAATTTTTAATTTGGTTGTCCAATAATATCATAATATGTATATAATTGTTACAGATAATTATTTTATTTTTAAATTAAATTATATATTATTATTAATTAATTTAACACTTATTATATTTTAATTGAATAAAAACATAATAAATATATAGGAAACTATATATAAATTTAATTCTTAATTAAAATGATATTTTATTCATTAAAAAAATAAAGAAATTTAGGATGAAGACAAAGTTTTGTTTTTGGCCATAATATAGAAGACAAATTTTGGTAAGTAAGGAATGGGTCATGCAACTACTTGGGCCGTAGACTCTGGCTTTCTGCAGTCTGCCTTCCACTCTCTGGTCATTTCTGTATGGTCAGTGCGGCGCCGTTTTGGGTTGGCCGTTTATACCACACAGGGCTTGGTCCGGCGCCCGCACCAGCGAGACATTCTTCATTCAACGTTTACATGAGTGGTTCTTCGAAAGTAGAACAAACCAAGACTGCGTGTTTTGGATTTACGGATTAGAATTCTGCCACGTCATACGAGTCACTTTTTGGTTTTCAAAATTAAAATGAAAGAAATGGGAATAATTACATTTAATTAGCGTAAAAAAAGTAATGATATTATTTTTATAACGTTTGGTTGACAAAAAAAATATTAGAATGGAAACAGTAATATGTATAAAAGACAAATTAGACTAGGATAGGTAAATTATTTTTGCTTGTTAGTGGAAGTATTTTAGATGAAAAATTATTATTTCCTAGAGTTATGTCACATTCTCTATCTCTTCAAATGAAATTTACATTCCTTTATTTGAGATAAACTATATAACCATAAGAACGAAATTCGATGAGATACTTTCTCTCTTCCATTTCATCAGCCTATTACTTTCAACCAAACATATTCTTAAGTGTTTTAAAAGTAGGGAAAGAGAGTGACAAACAAAAAATGAAAATGTATATTGAATTTAAAATTTAGGGTTACGACATAGTGACAAAAAATATATATAAACATATATGGGGTTTATTTCTTTCTTTTTGTCTAAACCTTTTGTTTTTTTGTCTTTTGACGTATTTTACAAGCTCTATATTTTATAGAATCCAAATTTATACAACTTATTATTGGTTGCGCTTAGGTTTGAATTTTATAAAAGAGCTTAAACTTATTTTTTAATGGAAATTTTTATTAAAATTTTATTTATTTTTGTAGGTTAGGCTTGATAAATTGTTTTTAAGTTATGATTAAATTTATTTATTATTTAAAGCTTAAAATAGACTATATAGTTTATATTTATTATTAAGATTGTATATAATGTGTTACATGTTTATGAATGTTTAAAATATTTGTGATAAAATGTTAATAAAATAGTTAATTTTGATATTATAATAATTATGTTTTATACATGTATTTTAAATATGATGATTTTTGTTATAGTTAATGTATAATAAAACTTGTAGTGCTTTTTTTTTTCTTCTATTTCATCTTCTATTACCACCAATTATAGAACTATTTTTCAAAAAGTTTACGTGTATAATATATGAATATCCGGAAGTGTCTATATTTTTTTATTTTTATCTTGAATTAATTTCTTACATGTTTGTCAGCTTGTAAAATAATTGTAATTAAAATAGTAATAACATATTTAATTATATTGATTTTGATAATATAATAAATATATTTTTTATAAGGATTAATATGACGATATTTTCTTATATTTAATATATAATAATGTGTTTTCTTTTCTCTACAAATTTCAGGCAACCATCAATTATGGAACCATTTTTGAAAAGATCGACACCTGCACAAATTTGTACTTGAATATGTAGAATTGCTTTTTATAAAATTTGAATATCACCTTCTATTAAAATATGTTTCGTTAGTATTTTTTGAACTATTTTAAATTACATGCGGTTAATTTTGAGATTCAGGCTCATTTTTATACTATTATTTTGATCTTCAATTAATGTCATACATGTTTTTTCAACATTTAAAGTATTTATAATTAATATATTAATGAAATACTTAATTTAATTAATTTACATAATACAACTTGCAATGTATTCTGTCCTGCTATATACATCTGGTTTATGTATACCACCAATTATGGAACCATTTTTGAAAAATTCAAGTTCAGAGTATATAAATATCTATTTCTATACTGATATTTTGATATTCAATTAATGTCTTACATGTTTGTCAATGTATAAATATAAATGTAATTCATAGATTAATAAAATAGTTAATTTTGATCATTATGATAATATAATATATATTGTTTATAAAAATATTAAAATATATTGACCAAATAATTATTATATTTTCTATAAAAATTATAAATGTATTAATACTTTATTAAATTTAATATATAAAAACAATTGCAGTGTTTTTTTTTTTAATTCTTCCTTGTTTCTAACTATCCTTTATATTAGGGTTTAGTATTTGAAATGTTCAAATACTTATTTGTACACTAAAATGAGAATTCATCTTACAAATATTTTTGTTTAGTTTGGTGATAGATTTTTCTCTAAAATCTTCCAAAACACCCTTTATGAAGAAACAAAAACTTATTTTGCATTGGATGAATTACAATGATTAAAAAATCATTTTAAATGAAAGGTTTTTAATATAAGCCACCTTTATACAAACACATTTTCGAGAGAAATCAAGTTTGCAGAACATGTTAATCCAAAATATGTTTTTGCCTTGGATAAATTGTTTTAATGGAAATATGCACATTTTAAGGAAAAGTTTTTAAATATAAATTACAATCATATACATTTATTTTTTACTAAAATCAAATTTACGAGACTGCAATTCAAACTCATCACATAAATATGCACTCATTGCCCCATGACAAAATTAAAAGCAAGCAATATATTATGGAGAAAAATACAAAATTAATTCTTCACTTTTGTACTTTGTGACAATTTGGTATTTTATAAATTAATTATGACAAATAGTTCATTGTAAATTTAAAATTATACAAAGTTAGTCTCTTATAAATTTAAATTTGTACAAAATTAATTAGTCTCCCTATTTATATTAATGAGAGATTAATTTTACATAAAATAATATTTATGAGGAATCAATTTGTTATAATTATTTATGAAGAACCAAATTATCATAAAGTGTCAAAGTGATGGACTAATTTGATATTTATCTTATATATTATGTTTAAAATATTGTATAACTTGTGTTTTCTTTCCTTCTTTCAAGTTTGCCACCGCCAACAATTCTGGAATCATTTTAAAAAATTTCACGTCAACACATCATTAAACCTTCAACCCTAGTAGATGTGTTTCTATACCATTATTTTGATATTTATTTATTCTTTTATATGTTTCTCAATGTTTAAAACATTTGTAATTGATATGCTAGTAAAATAATTAATTTTATTAATTGTGATACAAAACTCATTTTTTATATAAGAAATTTTATATATGACAAGATTTTATGATATCTAAATACAATGAAACTTGTGTTTTTTCTCTTCTATTTGTTCCTAGTTTCAAAAACTTCTTATATACAAAAATTACAAAAATCAGTATAACAACTCATGACTACATAAAATAAGGTTGGATAGTATAAGACGTAATATAATAAGGTTTTACTATTTTCATCTTCATTTAATGTCATACATGTTGCGAAGTTTTTGAATGCGTAATTAAATATGAATAAAATGTTTAATTTGTTAATTTTTATATAAGAATTATTATGTTTTTATATAAAATTTATATAAATTAATAATAAATTATAAATATTATAAAATTTGTCATGTTGTCTTTTCCTTCGGCTACCGCTAATTATGGAACTATTTTTCAAAACGCTCATATCTACAATACATGAATGTCCATAAGTGTTTTTATCCTGCTATTTTATTTAAAGTTTGAACAATATATGACACTGTAACTGAATAAAATTCTTAGATTCTAACAATTTGGTGAAACTTTATCTTTAATTCACAATTATCTATGCGTCCATGAAAGCAAAAGATTATTATTTTTTGGATATTTGAATGGAAAAAGTTTCTATACAATATATATATATATATATATATATATATATCTCTCTCTCTCTCTCTCTCTCTCTCTCTCTCTCTCTCTCTTTCTCTCTCAAAATGACATTTTAAAATGAAATTAATTTAATATATTTATTAATATTTTGTCCATGAAGTAATTAAGAACTGAAATTGATGTCAATTATACGAAATAACGTTCAGATAAAGATTATTAAAATTCATATATAAATTGTGAGGATATATATGTACACATAACTAGTGGTTGTTATAATTTCAGTGTATCATATAAATTTGTGAAAATTTAAAAATTTATAGAAATGAATTATTTCACAAACAAAAAAATTCATTAAAAATTATTTTAAAAAATGAATCACATGACACATGGCATAGCTATATATATATATATATATATATATAGTAGTAAGTAGTGCACATTAATTTCGTCGTAAATATCTAATACAGTATATATGAAAATTTAAGAAATGTTAAACATGATGAACATCTTAATCTCCTGGAACTATTACTGTAATACTTAATTAATTATCATACCAAACCCATAGATATCTGGCATATATCACGTGGTTCTGGAATTTATTCGAAGAACGAATACTGTCGCAATTAGTCCTTTCGTCCTTAAAAAAATCAGGAAATACTAATGCAAGTTGGTGTTCCATCTCATCATATCACTTTCTACGTTGTACTTGGTTTAACTATTTAAATGTTACTGTATATTGGATGATCTGGGATTATCTGCATTTGAAGCCAACTCATCAGTTGCTATAAATGCAAGTTGGTAATCTATCGATTCGTATCACTACCATCTCATACTATTTTTAACTGTTTGAATAATCCTGTGTCTTGAGGAATTGGATTGTCAAGAATATGATTTTGTTTTAAAAGTTGATATTTAAGAAAATAACAAAAGATTAGGATGCAAAATGTACCAATTTGGATTTCTCATATTTTAGTGAGGATATGAGGTTATTTTTAATAAAAATAAATATTGAATAAAAATTTAATAATTTAAATTTATATAAAATTAATATAACCATATACAGTTATATTTTGTATTTATAAATTAGAACTGTTAAATTATCATTCAATCATTTATTTTTAAAAAACATAATTTCATGTTCTGGGGAATCCAAATTAAAAGTGCACCGATTTCGTACTGAGGAGTATTCACACGCGGTCATGAGATGGATCTAAATCATCTCCAATTCAAATTTAAATTGGAAAAACAATTTATAAGCCTTTTTTTTTTTTATTAATGATCACATATTTATTGTTCCTAGGTATATGTCATTGAATTCATATCAAATGATTCAAATTTTTTAAATTACTTTGAGAGGATACGTTCATATGTGAGATGTATGGATTCACAATATTGTAGTGAGATAAAACAAAAAAATTTATTTCAATGTTAAACTGAGCAATTTTATTATTTATGATTTATTTATACCTCAAATAATTTATTTTTTGACATTTTAAGACTATAAATGGATTGAAATTGTTCAGTTAATCTCAACTATAATCACTGAAGATGAAAATATATAAAATATAAGTAAAACAAATATTCAAGAATAAAATAGTGAACATATCATTCTAAAATTCTCATAGTTGTCTTTATTAAAATTTTAATATAAAAATCTCATATGATATTAAAATAAAAATTATAAAAATATGAAATGGCACATGTTAAATCCCAAAGGTTCAAAAAAAACAAAAGATAAGAGACTATAATTTTTCTCAAAAAAAAAAAAAAGTCAGCAATTATGATGGATTGACAAGCACTAAGGTGTCAATTTCTTAAACCTAAATAGATGTGCACTCATTGCTGCAAGAGAGAAAACATGCAGTTTGGGTCCTACGTTGTCTGTGTCTACGATGTTGCCTTGATGCTTGGAGTGTTGTAAATTAAATATTGACTTATAGGCCACACAAATAGCCAACTAATTTATTAATATCTGTACGAGTTAAATTTTCTCTTGGAGCTATTTTAAAAATACATTTTATATCACATTGATTTTATACATTAAAAATTTTATTTTTAAAGTGTTTTTTGTGGATGAATTAACATTTCAGGTTTCTTCAAGCTACTTTGGAAAATTTTTAATTTTTTTAAAAATAATTTTGTAATATTTTGAGAAAATATTTATTTGATATTTTTTTTTATTTTGCTCTAAATAAAAGTTCAAATTCAGTGCTTCTTTTCCATTTTGAAACAAAATCACTTTATGATTCAAAAACAATTTTAATATTAATTGATTGACACATAATGTCAGTGAACAAATTAATTTTAAACTTAAATATCATTTGGTATTTGAAGACCAAAAGGCTCATTTGCATAAATAAAAGTTTGTTTTATACATAATTACGTTTGATAATTTGGTGTTAACTATTTTTTTCCAAACTTTTCTTTTCTCAAAACTCTTATTTGTGTAAAAATAAAAAATAAATTGACTTTTTAATTTTGACCAAAATCAAAATTGCAATTCAAAATCAAATTTACACAATTCGAGTCTAAACTTTCACATGTGTGCGACAGCTTGGAGAAATTTGTAAATTGTGGAAATGACTTCACTTTTAAACTTCGAGCTTTGTTTGGAGACCAAGAAAGTACCCAATTAATTGAATGTTTGCAACTTGCTTGATCCACTTTGGCACACCCATAATATTATTCTAATATACACACACACACACACATCTTCCTTACTGCATTTATTTTCGCACATGCACCAATGTGCCTTCTTCAATGAGCCAGGTTGGGCTGTTCAATTTGGTATCTACAAGGTTTCTTTCCTTAGAGCAAACATTATGGCTAGGAATATTGAGATATTTTCAAATTTTATTCTAATTGAATTCTCTCTTTAAATGACTTTAAAAATACAGATTTAGAATTTTATTCTTAAAGTGTTATTCAAACAAATTAAATACAAGTTATTAAGATGAGATAGCTACTATATATCTCCTCTTACCAATTAAGCAAACCCCATTCGGTGTTTCAAATTGTTACGCTTTGTATACTACTATATATAAATGTAAAACGAGCCTATTTATAGGATAAAATTTCATTTTACTTTATATAAAATTGTTGAATTTTAAATTATAGGTTGCTTATATTAAAATTAATGAATCAAAGTCAATCTTGATTTAGAAAAAATTGCAAAGACCTAATTGTTTTCAATTTCAATGGAAACAAAAATATGTGTTTTAAATTGTAATATCCTTAATTACTTTATATCTTATAAGAATCTGTAATTGATCCCAGATTTTGTGGTTTCATTGTAATAATTTTTTTATTTAAATTAAATGTTAAATTTAACTGAGTTAAACACATGTATGCATTGAATTATACATATCTCTATTTTCCTTATTAAAATGTCAATTTTTCTTCACCATAAAAATTAGGAATGACAAAAGGCCTCCATATTTGGAAATCTCCATGGAATTGCCCAATTAAGGACTTGCATTTAAGGGGTTTTTCTTCCTGAGGGGATGGGGATGGAGAGAAAAATCTTCTTCAAAGTAGTTTGGGGATAGGAATGAGAATTATATTTCCCGTCCCGTGGGATTCATGTTCTTAATAATTTGACCTAACTATTACTAGTAGTAATTTTACTACATATTTAAGTTTAACAAATATAAATTTTTTGCAAAGATAAAAAATTAAAAGTGCAACTATTTTCAATATGTAAAATAAATTTTTTTTAACTAATAATATTACGTTAGAGTTAAATTACTACTTATTATTGATACTTCAAACGTACAAATTTTTGACATATATATTAAGATGGTGGAAATAAAATATATTGAAATACCCAACTTGTATATAGGGAATAAACAACAATGAAGATTTCACACATAGTGAAAAAGATATTTTGATCTCAATATGACTTGAACTTGATGTTTTTAATTTGTTGAAATTATTATTTATTTAAAATTTTGAAATTTTTAGGACTTATTTAAAACTTTTTTGTTTGAATTTTTTTAGTTTTTTTTTAAATTTAATTAGAGTTTATTGGATAACATAAGCAAAGAACTTAAAGGTTAAATTTATTTTTTTAATATGCAGTGTATTTATAATTTTAAGTGCACAAAAAATTTTATCTTATTTTTTCATATTTATTAATATTTTTATTTTTTTTAATAATTTTTAAAAATTCAAGGCCCCCATGATAATACGCATCCTTGTGGAGAATAAGATTAGGAAAAAACTCTCCTGCAACTAGGAGTAGAAATGAAAATAAGAAATACAATTAATGATAAGAATGAGACTCCTGTCCTACAAAATTATTATTCTTAATAAAAACTAATTTTTGCATAATTAATATATAAAAAAAGACCGTAACATATGGATTGCGCTTTCTAAATACATTAAGTTAAGAGGCAACAATATAATTAATTTAAATCAATAATTATAGTGTACAAGTATAGTATTAATTATTAATATTTTCTAGATAATGATGAATAATCACTTACATAATAACAATTGTTTCAAAATCTTTAAACAATATAAAAAAAAAAATGTAGTACAAGTTGGTTTGTTGATTGTTTTGACATTTCCATGATTGAAATGGCTGAGCTTTAAACAATTCAAAGTCTGGGACTTGTGTTTTCGTCTCTCTATGTTCCCAATTCCCACTCACGAAAGGAACCAAACAGAAATGAAAAAATTAATGTAAATATGAGCACATGTTATTCTTGCACACAGTCTATGATAGTACATCATAGGTTGTCACTTGTCGGAAGCAAGTCCCACGGTTGCCCTTAGAAAACCCAGCCAACCAACCAACCAAGGGAGCACACTTAATTTCCCAAATTGATCGCGGGATCCCTCTTCTTTTCTTAAGTATTAAAAAATTTAGAGAGAGCAAATATGATTGCATGTAATCATTAAAAAAGGTTCAAGTTACTAAATTTTTATGGAATGGTCTAAAACGGTTATTGCTGTAATGGATTACTATAGGAATCCAGATTTAGATTTGAATCTCTTACATTTCTTCATACATTTAAAGTTGGGATATTGAAATTAATAATTTTAAATTATTAAAATCAGTAAAATTAGAAAATTGATTTGTCAGTCTGCATCAAGTGATCGCTAGATCCCTATCATTTTATTTAGTAATAACAAATTTACAAATAACAAATGCAACTGCATATAATCATTAATAAATATCTCAATTATTGAATTTTCATGTAATGATCTAAAATGCTTACTATTGAAATGAATTAGTGCATAGAATTTGGATTTAAATTAAAATTTTTATATTTCTTTATAAATCTAGTCATATCCAAACTCAACATGGTAGTATTATATTTTAGTTTATTTTATGAAAAGAGAGAGAAGAGTATATTATTTTAAGTGTTTTGATATTATTTTAATTTTATTTTTTTAGTTATTATTGTTGACTTATAAAATATTTGTCATTTTAAACTCGTGACTTGTTAATTTTATTTTTTAAAATATTTTATTCAGTTATATATATATATAAAGTGAGAACAGCCCCCATTTAAACAGTGAAATAGAGTGATGGGAAAAGGAGGAAGAAATGGACCATGTAGTTGTAAGTATTAACAAGAGAAATGCGCAATGTTAATAATGAAGAGAGGGACCCACACGCTCTCCATCGTAGTCATAAGCCTCAGTATCCAACAAGATACATGAAACAACCACGTTGACTTCATCTGTTCAGCAGCCGCGATGTTGACCTGGACCACTACCTTGACTTCTTCCAATGACCAGTATGGGGTGTATTTATGATGACACAGCCATACGTCACTATTAACTACCTGTCTTCTGATACTCAAATTAGTTTGTGATAAGGAAAGAAATGGTAATGGCCCTACTTTGATTGTTATATATATATATATATATATATTTATTTTTTAAAAAAATTGTTTTTACTTTTTAAGAAATAAAATAATAAGAAAAATTATTTAATAATGTTTTTTTGCATTAATTGTTGTAAAAGAACTAAAATATGTATTTTTTTAAAAAATAAAAAATAAGAATAATTTGTAGATATTTTCCATTATTCCTCAAATTTATTTTTATAAATAGTAAAATTATAAATTTGTAAAAGAAGGATTTAGGTATGATTATAGGTTGGGTTAGATAAGATTTGGGACTTAACCCAACCAGTAAGCAAGTGATTAGGCTGGGTCAACTTTTTTTTTTTTTTAAATATTTTATTAAGTAAAATAATATTTTAAAGAAAGTATAAAAATTTAAGATATAAAATAAAGAAATTAAGATTTGAAATAGAAAATAATTAAAATTAAAAAATAATTAATGTTTTAAAGATTTGTCATAATAAATAAAAAATAAAATTAATATTTAAAAATAATATAAAGTTAAGTTTTGAGTAAAATACCCAATATAATCTGATTAAACATATACTTGCCTATATGTCGAACACGTAACACATGCACACTCACATAGCTTAAATTCTCCAAGCTCTTTATCCAGTGTTCACATGAAGACCAACTCTTTTGTGCATATTTTAAACTTGGTGTATATATTATGATCAATGAATAACCAGTGAGTAAACCAAATCAGGTAGACCAACTCATAAAACTTATGTATACCTTCTTAGTGTATACATAATGTAGCAAAACAATGCAACAAGGTCTTCAAGAGAATTATGCAATAGAGGAAGCCATAATAACAATTTGAACTAATTAGATCCAAGGAGGCAATCTAATGGACCATTAGTGATTAATCTTTCAGAAAAGGAATCTGCACTGGTAAGTTCATTACCTTTTTCTAACTAATATAGGAATTGAAGTATTCTGGATGTCTGGATTTTTGCTTATTCATGGTTACGGGGGCGATGAGAAACTTTTTTGCAAAAAACAGCTCAATAATAATAATAATAATAATAATAACAATAATAAGAATAATAATAAGAAGAATAACAACAACAATAATAATAACAATAATAATAATAATAGTATGAATAATAATAATAATAATAATAATAATAATAATAATAATAATAACAATAACAATAATAATTTTATTTTGGCCATAGGTTTTGATTTTTTCCAATGTATTAATGGATTATCATTGTAATTTTCTATTAATCTTTGTTCAATTGTTTTTGCTTCCATATGGGTTATCATTCTTCTAGTATCTTTGATTTCTATAGGTTTCTTATTTGGAACAAATTGTACTTTATTTTCATATTCCTTCTTTGGAAATGCTATATCTATTCTATTGTATGGGTCAAATATTTTTATTGCCCAAGCTTCATGTTTGCAAGGTATTGTTTACACTAAAGCTTTATGAGCAAAATGTAAAGGCATATATTGTTCTAAAAAATTCATTCCTAATATTATATCTGGTGTTGATTTATTATATTGATATAGTATTGGGATTTTTAATTCATAGTCTTCTATTTTTATTGGAATATTTGTTGCACATAATTCTATCATATAGATTTCTTTTCCTACACTACTCATTCTAATGGGTTTGTTCTTCCATAATTCTGATGGTAATATATTGTATGCGGCTGTTGTACACTCCTTCCAAGATTTATATTTATATTTACTTCAGTGGGTGTACTAATTCTAATGCTTATGCTTCCTAACCTATAATTGTACTCTATTGTTCTAGGATTTTTCATTTTGGTTTATTTTCCTTGTATTATCTAGTTCTAATTGTAGCTGTTATGGTATAGTTATTCTTGCTATGTCTAATTTTAATTCTTCTAATACTAGCATAAAGTTTTTATCTATAATTGTATTTCTTGGTTTTTCTTATATATTTTATGTTCGTTAAAAAATACTTGTAATAACCCAAAAAATAATAATAAAATATACACATGGATTTTAAGAATAATATTATAAAAATAAAATAAAATATTATGGATTAAAATGAAAGGAGAAAATAGTATTTTTAGTACAAATTATTATTTTAACTTTTTTAGGTACTAAAATGAAAAGAAAAATAGTTTCTAAAATAAAAATATAATTTTAACCATTGTATAGTAACTTACATAGTGAATGTCGGCAAAAACGCAAGGTTATTGTGCAAATTTTAGCTAAAAACGTGTGGTTACCATTTGCATAAATGTTAAATAGTAACTTGAAAATTTCTACAAATATCACCAACATTTTTTAATTTTCTCATTGAATCTGGAAAAAGAGGTCATGGAATGAGCATTCATATTTGTGAGTAGTTTTGTAGAGATATCTTCAATTGGGGTTGTGCTTTGGGAATAGGGGATCTCTACTATTGATATTTATCGGTGAGTGTAATTAGCAAAGTAACACTTTTTATTTTACTGAATATCTTTAATTTCTTGTCTAACTTTCAATTTCTTTATGTCATACTCTGCTTCTTATGGGAAAACAAATTTATGTTCTTTTGAACTTTTCAACTGCATATATATAATCTAATATGTACAGATATAAATAATATTACTAAATTATATGAATTATTGCTATTATAAAAGACACTCAATATATGAGAAGTACAAAGTAAAGATTATATTATATTATATAAATTAAAAATATTATATAAAAAGAGAAAAGTTATAGTAAAACTCTTAATTATAATTGCTTCTTTACTTTATACATATTTTATGTTAGCATTTTATTTAAGTTTATTTTTTGTGATCGTTGCATTATTGTATTTTCCATTTTAACACTTTATATTATTGTCACTTCTCTCCTTACCACTCTTTATTTTATTTTATCTTCAAGATTATTTTATTTAAATTACTTTATAATAATAAATATGTTTAAATAAAATTATTTATTTATGTATGCTATTTATACAATTTATTTATATTCAATGGATTTTATAATTTAAGGGATGAATGAGAATTCATATAAGAACCCCACAGCCGTTAATAGGGGTAACGATCTTAGTGTACCATGTTGAAATGAACTATTGAGACATATCTGGTGAAGAGATACGGGTATGAATTATTGAGATGTATCAAGTAAAGGGATACGAATATAAGATACTGAGATATATCCGGTGAAGGGATACAAGTTTAAATTATTGAGATATATCCAGTGAAGGGATACATATATGAGATACTTAGATATATCCGGTGAAGGGATATAAGTATGAGTTATTGAGACTTATCCGGTGAAGAGATACAAGTATAAGATATTGAGAAGTATTCGGTAAAAGAATATAGTATGAATTGTTAAAACATAATCGGTAAAGGAATATGAGTATGATGATATTGGTTAGTTTCTTGATACTCACTTTCTACAAAATCATAAGATTTAGAAATGGTGTTTTTATTATTAAAAAAAATTATTTCTTTACTTAAAAAAATGTTTGTTAAAAACTTTAAAACCTCTATTGTTTTCCATTCCATATACTTTGCGATATATGCATTCACTAAGTTTGTTGTAAACTTACACATCTCTCTTTAACATTTTACAGATTAGTAAGTGACAAAGTATGTTGGAAGTTTCTTATTGCTCAAACATTTTGATGTGTCATTTTAGGTTAATCATCATGTACGTCAGACTCCAAAGTTGCCGATACTATATGTCGAGTTGTTTAGGTTTGTGAATATTGTAAGGTGATGTAAGCCTTGTGTAGGCTATTCCCATACTATACTAAATGTGTAAATTGAAGCTTATTAAACCGATTTAATGATATAATTGTGATATTATGTACAAGTTTGGAAAATATTGAATTCATGAGAGATGCTGTTGGATTAGCTTATGCGTCGTTTATGACCAATGATTTTTGGTCGTCATAATACTAATCCTACCATTCCTATTGTACTGATTATTCTATTTTTTGGGGGTGTTTTTATTCCTTTAAGCTTGTGATAAATTACTGAGGTTTTATTTATATTCATCACTGCTCTAGATATTGTAAAATTTGTATTTATTATAAATTTTAATTTTTGATATATCCTAAAATACTATTTGGTACACTATCAATTATTCTGTTATCACTAATTAATAATTCTATTGGTGTACATATTTATGCTCTAAAATAAGCTTTTATTAGTAATTGTACTTCTAGTATATATATTTTTGTTACCTTATCTTTTATAGCTATTTTTTCAATTTCTTGATTTATTAGAGTTTTATTCATTAATGGTATTCTTAATATTCCTTCTATTTGAGCTGCCTCTATTTGGTGTTTTTTCTATAGTCTTATACACACATATTTTTCTTTTTCTTTAGCTTTGATCATTTTTCCTATTCTTGTTATTGTTCCTTATTGTCTTAAATCATTAAACGGTAAATCTAATTCTTTATTTCATATTTTATCATTTTTTTTTACTAAATAGCATCATTCTTTCTACTGTGCCTTCTTCTGAATCCTTAAATTCCTCATATTGTTCGTATTCTTCACTTTTTTGTTCTTGTATTTGATTACTAGTTTCTCTGTGCATCATATTAATGTCATTTTCTTTTATTATATAATCATATTTTATATTGTCTAAACTACTTTTAGTTTCAGTTTCTATAGTCATTTTATATATTTCTAAATTTGAATGATCTATTTCATTTTCTGAAATTTCATTATATTCTATTGGTTCTAATGCATGATCTTTAGCTATTTCCATTATATTTATTGTTTTTTGATTCCTTGGTTTATTACATGTTGTTGATATATGTCCTATTTGGTTACAATTATAACATTAATAATTTCTTCAATTTTTCTTATAATTCATTTTTCTTCCTTTTTTTTTTTGAAATATTTTCTCAGTTTATAATTATTTTTGAACTTATGCTTTGTGTAGTTTCTAAATTTATATTTTTTAGGGTTTTAAGTATTTCTTTTTTGTTTTTCACATTTCTTTTTCTCTAATTTACATCCCTACCTATGAGGTATTTTTAACTCATTGCATATCAATATCAATTTATTAGCCTTATAATATTTAATATTTCTCCATGCTTCTTCTCTTCTTCCCATAGTATCAATTAATGGTATTAATTCTTGTCTTTCATTAAATGCTTTTTTATGATCATATAATATTGTTTATGAAATTAATCTTGGTAATTTTCTATAAAATAAATCCATATAGAATTTTTGTTGTTCATAATTTGGTAATCTTGCTTCATAATATTATTTTTGATATTCACAAATATATTGGTTCAAGTCTTTATGATTTAATGTGCATATTTCTATCGGATGTAATTCTTTTATTGCCCTTTCTATTTTTGTAGTTTCATTAGCTCCTACACTTCTTTCTAAAAATCCATTTCTTAACACTTGCTCATATTGTCTTAATACTACTGCATAAAATTATTTTCTAGTTGAATGTCTTGTTACTGATTTTTCATTAGCATTGAATTCTTCTAGTTTACTTTTCCACAAATCTTGTACTATTCCTGTTTAACTAGCTTCTGCTATTAGATTTACAACATTTGTTTTCATATTTTAGTTTAATAGTGCTATTAAATGCACCTTCGTCCATCCTTCAAATTTTTTTTTTCTTAATCTAAGTTACAATCTAAATTTAACCATATTCTTAAATCTGGTATTTGTCTAGTTACATATTGTTCTAATGGAGGTGCTCTAGAATTATTGTTCCTTAGTAGTTTCATATAAGTATGTTAGATCTTGAGCTCTTAATGGTTCTTTATACTTTAATTCATTTTGTTCTATTTTTCTTTCTCTATCTAGTATACCACTTCCTATAGTATTTATATTATATGCTGGGTTTTGTATATTTGGGAGGTTTTGTAATTCTTGTTGGTTACCTGAATTTCTTGTTTTTAAATAACATTGCATATTTATTTCGTTTAATTCATGATATTCTAATGTCATATTTTTTAATTGTTTTCTTATTTCTTTTAAATTTTTTTCTTTTCCCATTCTTTTTTCTTGGTCTAATTCTTCTAATATTTGCATCATATTTATTTCTCTTATAGCTAAAATTTTTTTCTTCCCTTTTTGCTGGTATTAGTTTTAACAAAATGTTCGATAAATCTGACCCTATTTGACATGTTATTTCCATTACTTCATAATCTTTTTTAGTTATTTCTTTTAATGATCTTTCTTCTTCTTCTTTTGAGTCAATTTGTTCATTTTTTGTTTCTTACCTAATTTTATTATTTCAACGAATATTGTCCATAAATTATTATTGATTATTTCTTGTCCTTTTTAAAGTTTTTGTGCTATTATTCCTATTTCATGTATATTTTCATTTATTTTTTTTCTTTTATTTGTTCTTCTATTCTTTCATCAAATATAACTTCTTTAAGTGTTTTCATCATATTTATTTCATATATTTGTTTCATCTCTACTAAATTTTCTTTCATTTAATAATAATGATAAGAATAAGAATAAGAATAAGAATAATGGTAATAATAATAATAATAATAATAATAATAATAATGATAATAATAATAATAATAATAATAATAATGAAAATAATAATAATAATAACAATAATAATAATAGTAATAATAATAATAATAATAATAATAATAATAATAATAACAATAATAATGATAAAATAATAATAATAAAAATAATAATAATGATAATAATAATAAAAACTAATAATGAGAATAATAATAATAATAATAATAATAATAATAATAATAATAATAATAATAATAATAATGATAATAATGAGAATAAAATAATAATAATAATAACAACAATAATAATGATAATAATAAAAAAATAATGAGAATAAAAATAAAAATAATAATAGTAATAATAATAATAACAATAATAATGATAATAAAATAAGAAGAAGAAGAAGAAGAAGAAGAATAATAATAATAATAGTAATAGCAATAATAATAATAATAATAATAATAATAATAGTAATAGTAAGAATAATAATATGTCACACGAGAATAGAGCTATCAAAGTGGGTCAACCTGATTCCCCCGAACTGACCCACCGAAGTTGATGGGTTAAATGAGTTAGCCTATTTAACCCATCATAAGGTGGAAAAAATTAAAAAAATTAAAAATAAAATAAAAAATTATAAAAATTTAAATGTTATTTTCTTTAAGCATATGTCTTGCTTAATCAATCAACTTCTATATCAGTATAAATAAACCAAAAAAATTAACTAAATAAAAACAAGTTTCAACGGATTAAAACAAGTAGAGTAATTTAATAATTCAATGATTCATTAATAATAAGAATATGATTATGAGCAAAATATTCAAATCTGGTAAATTACAAAATAATAGAGACAACACAACACATACATTAGGGTTAATTTTTTTAAAGAGGAAAGTGTAGTGGGTTGGAGCGTTGAATTGACTGAGTGAAATTTTTTTTTTAAACAAAAAACGGGCAACTCGTTTAACCCATGAGTTGATTTGTTTAACTCGCAGGTTAAATGAATCGAGTTGATAAAAGTATATTAAACGAGTTTTTAAAGGAATTCTTCAATCTAACCCACTTCTTAAGTGGGTTAAACGAACTCGACCCAGTGGGTCGAACCCATTTTGACAACTCTACACCAAAACATATTCGTATTGTACTACTTAAATTCTACCTGAGACATTTAAGTAGCACATAATTTAGAAGTCCACATTATACATTCTCATGACACAATTTATGAATTCCTTATGGCCAATATCTATATTTTAAGCGTTCCCATTAATTTAAAATTTGAACTGAACCAACTTATTTAAATTCAATCAGTCAATACTTGCATTAGTTCCAAATTGATGCTTTTGTATTTGGTAAATTGATTCATCAAAACATATAATACAATTGCAAACATGGAAATTAAGATGTCGTTATTTTGGCAAAAATGTATTTTGATCCCTCAACTTTATTTCAACTTTTACTTTTAATTATTCTCCTAACTTTAACTTAAGTTTCATGTTCATTATTTGACTTCTTTTAATTTTAATTTAGTTCAACAAATTTACGTGAGGTTTCACTTTAGTCATTTAATTTTATTTCATTCCAAATTGATCTATAACTTTACCTTTAGTTTCATTTTTATCCATTAATATAATTTTCTTTTAATTTAGCCCTTTCAAAAAAAAAAAACTCTAATATTTTTGTCCCCTTTTATTTTCTATTTTAATTTATCTTTTCATATGAGTAAGCCTTGTGAAATGTGATAATTTTTATTTGGAGATTTAATTTCACATTTTATTCTTCTCCAAACAAATTAATTAGCTGATGAATTTGTTTTCATCACTGCCTTTTCTCATTTAGGTGTTACTAGCTAAATTTGATTTTTGATGGTTTTAACTCTTAATATTCATTCCAAGCTTAACCATTTAAAGCTTTTAGTTTGACAGTGTTAGAGGATATATATATATATATATATATATATTTGAGTACTTTTTAAAAGGGACCAATTAGAATAAAGTAAAAAAAAAGGACTTGAAATTTAAGATAAATTTAAAGAAGCAAATGTAATTGAATGAATTTAAAAGATAAAATAAATTAAGATAAATTAAAGGAATTAAATTGAAACCAAATGAAGTTAAAAAATAATAACATGTAACATCAACTGATCAAGTTGAATTAAATAAAATTTGGGGGCGAAAATGCAACTTCTAATAAGATTAATGAACCAAAATTACTTTTTTGCTTATAATTTTTGAAACGCCAATATGATTTTTGGCAACTAAATTGAAACCCCTTGTAGTGTATTGAACCTGTATCATAGCATGCTTTAATTTTAATTGAAATCACATGCTATGTTTTGAATAATATTGGCAGCTTTTCAAAATGAGAAATCTGGTCAAGTACTTTTATTTTCTTGCCAATGAATATCAATTTATTAATTTTTTCTTGCAAATTAAAATTAATTTATCAAGTTATATTCACGTTAATTACAATTGATGGTCAAGTCATCAAGTCACAATTTTTATTTTTTCACAAAAAATAAAAACTTGGAATTATTAAGATAGTAATATCTCTAAAATTACTATTATTGGCAGCTAAGTTGAAACCAATTGTAGTGTATTAAACTCATATCATATAAGCATGTATTTGATTTCAATTGAAATCACATGATATGTTTGGAATAATATTGGCAGCTTTTCAAAACGAGAAAATTAGTCAACCAATAATTATTTTCTTGCCAATGAATATCAATTTATAAATGATTCTTATCAATAAAAATTAATTTACAATGACTGGTCCAATTAATCATGATTTGAGCTGTTTATAATAAATGGTCAAAGATCAAATCATTTAATCTCTTCATCTATTTTTTTGCATGCAAGTAATTTAAGTACATTTTTTTTATTCCCTATTACATCATATTTTATAGTATTTATCTTTAATAAAATTTAAGTCTAAAATCACTTAGATGAATATGAACATTTTCACCATTAAACTACTATTGAGTGTGATTTAAGTACATTATATTTATAAAAAAAACCATCATTTTGGGTTTTTCACATTTTATTTTACTACGTCATCCACCAAATTGTGAAAACAAAATGGTTTCTCAAAATTTAAAAATAATAAAAAATAATCTCTCAAAATAGTTATAATCAAGTTGTTTACATCTTTAACTTAATGAAAAATTACTTCTAACTATTATTGAATTTCTAAATAATTATTTTGCCACCAGAAATTTATGAAAAACTAAATTGATATTGAAATAAAAAATGAAGGATTAAAATAGTACTTCTATCTTGTATTCACATATATAAATCGATTTATATTGAAAGGTGAATTTCTCGTCTCACGATTTTGAGTTTTTTCAAAGTGCTTTGCTGTTCCAAAATCAGATTCATGTTGATCATGAATTAATTATGAAATTTTAATGAATGCTCAAATCATTGGTGAGGCTATACAGTAACTTGTCTCTTGCATAGGGCAATCCAATTTGAAAACAAGTCTATACTTAGAGATATGAATGGCAGCTATATATGGCTGTATCAAGGACATCACTACATTGAGATCATAGACTTGGAAGTTTAAAGCTCAAATCTTAAAGATCTGAACAATCACTAAAGCAAAAATATTAAAAAAAAATAAAAAAGAAACAAAGTCCCCAAGTTGTGACCCAAATTAATGTCCTTGGGTTGTGACTTTTTGTGCCACTGTTTACTGAAGTTTTCAACGATGAAAGGAACCATTTTCTTCAATTGCGATAAGATCTGTCACTAAAAGTCACTATTAAAAGTCATATATATCATACTTGAAGATTTTTTCTACACAATATCAAAGTTTGGATTCGTTATATTCAAAGAAATGTATGAATTCAACAATTAATAATAAAAAAATTGTGCAATCAAATAATTCAAATTACATAGTTAATGGCTTTATATTTTGATTGCACGTAGTTCAAAATTTTGATGTAGCAATTTAAATATAAGTAACTGTGCGATTCAATACCAAACTCACAATATCAGTGATTTGTTGCTCCTAAATGTGAAAGGTTTTAATGAGAACTTGACATTTTAGAAAGATGCTGTTGGATAAAATCTTTTATTTATGTTTGAGTACAAATATTATTTAAGAAATTACCAACGTTTGATATAAGTAATGTCATTACTTAAAAACTTAATTACGTATACAACAAAGCACTCATTACAAATGAAACTAGCTAATTAAACATATTAAAATCAGTTTCAAGAATTTAATTCTTCTCTGGGAGATTTTATCGATATATATGAAGTGCAACACTAATCACATTTGAGTCAAGACCTGCGAAGAAGATTTTAAAAACTTCAATCCTTTAATAAATGACAATAAAAAACACCAGACTCCTCTTATCCTCATATAGTCATATAGTTCTCAAAACTGATCAAAATATTATTAAATCAACATAAAGAACCCCAGATGCTAAGTTTATAATGAAAGAAAATAATTATAAAGTTTTCTTTTGTAATGATATTTAATTTAAAGTATGAGTAATTTACATCATGAACAATGAAGCAAATTAACTTGTTTCTTAATTCACACCACAAGGTTCAATAGAGCAATTTATTTTACGTTTGCTAAGGGCCACTCTTCATATACTAATTCTTTAATAAGATGAACTTCTTTTCTCTTATCCCAATGAATATTTACCGTTAATCTGAATAAAAATGAGATAGATAAAAATTATTATTGAAAGATGAATAAAGATTCAGATCATGTGTATGTTATTAATTCTTTAAAGCAAAATTCAGATCAACATTCATAAAATGGAAATGATGCATAATATTACTTATTTTTAGGCAAAACATATAATTTTTTTAAGACAAAAATATACGAGGAAAGACATAAAGGATGATTGTTTCTTAAGGCATAAAAATGTGCTACCCAGAGATCACTTCTCTCCATAGAGATCTGAAGGCAAACAACACCTACCACTTGCTCAATTATTTAACAAAAAAAGAAATTAAACTATATATGAACCTAAAAACTGCATGCCTAGCTAACTATAATTGAATATATATTAATGTTTTAGAAGAGGGTAAAGTTCATAATATGATGCGCAAAAGAAACAGCATATAGACTACATAAACAGATAGATAACGTGAAGCGAGATCATGACAATATATAACAATTGTAATTCTCTGTGAATCTTACTATTGTCTTCTCTCTTCTTCTACAATATATTTCTCCAGCTACTCTAATATATTTCTTTCTAAAAAGTAATAGCTACGTATAAAACTAAGAACTTGGGAAGTGACGCTACAAATCCCACAGGATTTTATTATCTCATGCACTCTATAAACTACTTTGGACCTTGTCCTTCCATCTTATCTTAATCCACAAAATATGTCTTCTGCATCTGCTTATGTAACATTAGTTACATCACACTTAGGGTACACTCATTACATATAAGAGAACCTTATCCATAAAATTAGGGCTGGGCTGGTGAACATGTATATCTATGGGGTAGCTTATGCACTTCATGAAATTAGGGGAGTTTTTCTTTGAAAACAGTGCTAAATTGGTTTCTCAATTTTATATTTTATAATAATTTAATTTTTTACAAATATATCATGACAAATCAATCTATTAAAAATTTTATTTTATATAAAATTAGTCATTGATTAATCGAAATGAATAACTAATTTTATATAAATTTAAATTTATGAAAAATTGATTTATTACGATATAGCTATAAATAATTAAATTGTCATATACTACAAAAATAAAAGATCAGTTTTATACTTTTTTTTTTTTTTTCCTTCTAAGTGACGTGAACAGCTTCACGAGGAAGAGGACTGAGTTGAGGTTTTATCAGGTATTTTTACATGGATTGAGATGGAATGAAAGAACAATACTTAATGAATAAAGGATTAAATTAAAGGAAATATTTTACCAGAGGAATAGATTCATATATAAGCATGTCTATAATATTATGAGATGTTGATCTTAAATTCACAAGACTCAGCCCAATACATACGGAGCCTGTCCCAACAAGATTCCCATGAAAAGCCCACGGGCTGCAACGAGATTAAATTCCTCTTCTCTTCTCAAGTGGGGTCAAATCAAATTAAAAAAATATTGTATTTTTAGTACTTAATTTTATTTAATTTTTAATTTAGTCTTTATGATTTTAAAATTTTTATTTAAAATAATTTTTAATTTAAGCCTTATCATTATATTTTTATTAATATTTTCATGTAATTTTATTTTTATTATTTTTATTTTTTTTCATTTTTTAATATTAATTATCATTAGTTATATTAGTAAAATTTCATAGAGTATTGACATAATTTTAAGAGTATGAATTAAATTGAAATATTTTTAAATGGAATTCAATTACAAATTTTTAAATGAAGGAAATTTAATTTAATAATTAACTAAAATTATAGAAACTAAAAATATAATTCTTTTAAAAGAAGAAAAAAAAGGCGTTAGCGTTCCCCAACGGCTGTGATGAATAATAAATGGCAAGCGCCAATTCTGACTCTAACGGCGAGAAAGCCGATCGATGAGATATGGCTTCTGCAAGTGGAAGCTGGAATTACTCTTTCCTCTACCTCACCTTCGTCTTCGCCATTCTTTACCTCACTCACTTTCATTTCGCGCCCAAACTGTTCATTGGCAACGAAACGGTTCGGATCAAGAGGACATCGGATCTCCCTCTCCGGTTCCGTTCCGATGGTACCTTCAAAATCCTCCAGGTCTTTTCTCCTTCTGCTTCCCCTCTACTCTCTCTCTCTCTCTCTCTATTTTGTTCCGTGATTTGTACTTGTTTGGATTTCTTCCATTTGCTTGAGCTTGTGTTTTTCAATTCAATGGTGGCTGGTAACAGGTGGCGGATATGCATTTTGGAAGTGGGGTCATAACAAGTTGCCGAGATGTGTTGGATTCTGAGTTCGAGTACTGTTCCGATCTCAACACTACGCGATTTCTTGAGCGCCTTATTGAGGCTGAGAATCCCGATTTTATTGCCTTTACCGGTAAATGTTACTTATTTTAGCTTTTTTTTTTTTGGGGTGGGAGGGGGGTTGATCTATTAGAACCTGTTTCTAGTGTTCATGGAGTGTTTGAAGTTTGGAGTTTTTGTATGACGTGAGAAGTATCATAATGGGCTATATCTTGAGCTTTCGTTTACGCGCCATAGACACAGTAAGCTTGAATAATAGGAAAACAACAAAGTACCTTTTCTTTCATAAAGTAAAGTTTAAGGTCGCTTCTGTTCTGGATCAGCTAGGTACCTTAGTGGAATATTATGGTGCAAAAGCTTGAGAGCCTTCAGATTCAAGTCCGATGTATTGGGCTAGTTGAGAGCCGAGATCGAGAGTAGTTGAAGTTACTGGTTTTGACATAAATAGTAAGTATACTAGCGATTAGAGGCAGAAGCCAGTACGGTGGAAATTGTTAATTTCCGTTGGCATGGACACCGTGTAATATATTTTGATGGTGTTTCATGGATGCTCGTTATCTGGTTTATGTTAAATGATCTTTCCGTGGTCTTCCTAATTCAACAACATCTAGGGGTCAATGGAGGTTAGAGTCGAAGTGGGAAAACATAAAATGTTAATGGGATTAGTAGTTGGTAAATGTCATTGTTAGTTACCAAAGGAAGTTGGTTAGTTGTCATTGTTAGCTAAATAAAAAGTTAATTAGACAAGGGTAACTTGAAAAGAGATTGGTGTGGATGAAAGAACAGAATTACGTGAAGATAGCTTGAGGCTATCAACTTTCTTTCTCTGTGTGTCAGAAAATTTGATTAAAAGGAGGAGTTAATTGTCCAAAAATAAATAAATAAATAAATAAATAAAATGAGGAGTTCATCCTGGAATTGAAGCTTATAAGCAAATTTTGGGTTGTATAAACCCAATGATTTATCCTATCTACATGAGCATCCTGCAAGAGGAAGTGTGAAACACCAGTTATATTATTCTGTTAACGAAAGCTGTCAATGTTTAATCCCTTTGGACCTTTGAATGGCTACTTATGGAGGTTAGAATTGAAATGGAACTGCAACTGTATGCTCCACAAATGGATCTTAGTCAAGCGCAGGGTACCTGTTCTGTAACATAGTCCCTTTCTTTCTCTATGTTGGTGCATGCTTATTTGTTTGTATGCATGTTTTCTGTACGTGTCTGATTAACATGAATTCAGTTCTTGCAATCAGGAGATAATATATTTGGGTCCAGTTCCACTGATGCAGCAGAGTCTATGTTTAAAGCCTTTGGCCCTGCCATGGAATCAGGACTTCCTTGGGCAGCAGTTCTTGGAAACCATGACCAAGAATCAACTATGAATCGTGAAGAATTAATGTCCTTAATCTCCCTTATGGACTATTCAGTCTCGCAAATAAATCCATCAGCTGATCATCCCACTAATCCTACCCAACAAGGCATAACGACTACAATTGATGGCTTTGGCAATTATCACCTAAGAGTTTATGGTGCCCCAGGCTCCATATTGGCAAATAGCAGTGTTACGAATCTGTTCTTTCTTGACAGTGGAGACAGGGCTGTTTATGAGGGAAAGAGAACTTACGGATGGATCAAAGACTCCCAGCTTGACTGGCTTCGTAATGTTTCTCGAGAATTGCAGGTAATAAACAACCAAAATATTGTCAACTGTAGCTAATTGGGAATAATTGGCCTTTATTTTTAGATTTATTAGTCAAACTAGTCTGACTATCTGATGATGGATATAAAGAAATTAAGTGCTATTTACCTATCCTTGCAATGTGACAAGACATGCTTTTATTGTGATTTGTCCTTGTGAAATCTAGTAATGGGGTTCTTGTTAGCTAAGGAAGCAATTAGATACTTGATCTGGCTTAGGTGAGTTTCATACGAGGTTAGGAAAGGTGAAATCCAACAATAAGATGCCTTAGACTGTAACAAATCTTCGTCTGTTTCCTGCTAGCATTAAAGGGTTAATTATTTGAATGATAACTTTGAATTTGTCAATAGCTTATTTTGTTTCTTTAAAACTGTGAAAAGTAATGCAGAAGAAATGAAATTTGTCATTTTTTATCTCCTTTGCTCCCCTTATTTATCACTTTCATCGTTGTCAGCCCACCTTCCTTAGATTAACTGTTAATCTGAGAAAGGTTAATTATTATGATTGAAATGTTAGTCCCTTTGTCAGCAGAATTCACGTCTTTCCTTGTCATGCAATAATGCAATCAAGCACATCTTCTTTATGTCTTAATAGGAAATTATTTTCCAATTCCCCCGAGGGAAATTTCCCAGATTTAGATTCCATTAACATGTTGCAGGTCACACACTAACAGGGACAAAAGCTGGATGCCCTTCATTTTACTGATGCATTCCTCCCTCTTACACCTCCAGCACTTGCATTTTTCCATATCCCAATTCCAGAGGTTTGGCAGCTGTTTCACAAAGAGATTATTGGAGAATTTCAAGAAAGTGTCGCTTGTTCATTAGTAAATTCAGGGGTCTTGCGGACCTTTGTTTCCATGGGAGATGTGAAGGCTGTGTTCATGGGCCATGACCACAAAAATGACTTCTGTGGAAATTTGGATGGCATATGGTTGTGTTATGGCGGTGGCTTTGGATACCATGCCTATGGGAAGGTTGGGTGGCCCAGGAGAGCAAGGATCATACTGGCTGAACTTCAGAAGGGACGAAGCTCCTGGATGGGTGTAGAGAAAATCAAGACATGGAAACGCCTCGATGATGAAAAGCTTAGCAGGGTTGATGAACAAATCCTATGGGATTTATGGCTATCCAGATAACCATGTTGCTACTGCTCTGCTGTAACAGGTATGCAATCTTCAAATCCTCTTCTGTCTTGTTAAACATTATTAGTGGTATCCTCTTTAGGATAAGACTTAGAGCAAGTTCTTTAAGTGTTTGCTACTAGTTTTTTAATAACGACATAACATGTGGAGGAGTCCTTTATAAAGTATAGTCGCTTGTTATGCTATTAGTGTTTGCTAATTATATAATGGTGTACTGTAAAAAAATAATCGCTTGTTATGTTTTTAACAGAGAACATGATAGTAAATGCTTAAAATTGAACTTAAATCTTATCCTCTTTTTTTATCTGTTGGTTTATTATTCTGCATGCCTCTTTATAATAAGGTTATCAATTTTAGGTCATACTAAGCTGGTTAAGCAGCTGCATCAAGTTGGCATGTGGAAACTCTCAAGCAGAAGATCGTGGAAATCTAAACTAGGCGAACGAAGTTCGGAAAAGTAAGCTTTATCGTTTGGAACGGGGCTAGAAAATGCCTTCGAAACGACTTTAACTACCACTATCATGAGAAAGTAAAACAATTGCCACGACTGTTAGTTCCATCATATGGTAACGTGGTATCTGAAATTCGTGTGTCAATCTACTTTCTTTCTGACCTATGTAATTAATCCTTTTCTAAGGATCTTGACATGAAAAACCACTTGATCGATTACTTGTTTGACTACAGTGTGGAGCCTGAGTGTGATGATGTCCGCTCAAGGTGTTTGGTTAAAAAATAAAAAAAGGAGTAGCTGGTTTCCATCTTTCAAAAGGGCACTGTACGGGACTCTGTTTTGTTTTGTTTTTAATATTAAAATTGTTTTAGTCTTCTTAAAAAAATCTATGGTGATTTCAAATAATTTTTGCATCATTTTAATATTTAAAATTTTAGTTTTATTTTAAATCTTATAGAATATTTGATTCTAACGAATTGTGTATTATTTTATCACCTTTGGAAGCATAAATTTTAAACAAAATTATACTTGTAAGTATTACGGTGATACAAAAAATTTTTCAGGGAGCCAATAGATATTGAGATTGTATTTGAAGGATGAAAATAGGGTTTTAGTACACTAAAAAAATTTGAGTATGCATATATATTGTCCTATGCGTTTTAACTTTTAATAGTATTAAATAGGATTTAGTAATTGGTGATAAAAGAAAAATACCTAAGTTGGTAACATTAAATGTACGCCTAGCTAAAACTATTTGATGGATAGATTTATGAATTTTTCTACCAACGTCCAAATTATATTCAATTTTGTCGTATAATATTTTGGTAAAATTAATTATTTAGTTCTTATACTTTACATCAATATTAATTTGATTCATATACCTTATAATTTTTATAAATTACTCATTACACTTTTCAAATGTTTGAATTGGTCTTTATCGTTTAATTCTATTATAATACTGTTCAAAGTCTAATGTGACGGTTGGTTGATAGAATTGACATATCATGTTATTGAAAGATGATATGTCACCCATTGAATGTTAAAGAACTATTTCACTATTTAAAGATACCTAGAGGGATCCAAGGTCAAGAATATAACAACATACATTGATGATTATTGTACTCTGAAGCGAATATGAAGGAAATCCATTGTGATCATAAGTTAAAACAAAGTCAAAGTGTTTATGTGACGAATTGAATTTATGAAATAGACAAGTAAGCACCAAAGCTAAAGCTCAAACATGAAGACAAGCAAGCATCCAAACTTGAGCACACTCTTGCCTTCCTTTTACCTTGACCTTTCTTTGTTATCAACTGTCGAAAAGAGAGGTGCATATTCAGTGGTTTCCTACTCCTCAGTAGTTCTCTCCTGATGTCTCTTGATCTTCTCCTTCTATTATGTTATTGACTCCATTTTCTATTCTTTCTTCTTGCTTCCTTTGGCACCCTCACCATCTCGGCCCTCCTTTTTTTTTTTTTTTCTACTCCTTATAGAATCTATCTTTCTAAACTCTACCCTTTTGTCTCTGTCTTCTTTTAATCTCCTCCTTCATTCTCACCATCTTTACACACTCAACCTTTCTTTCCTTTATCCATTTCACTATCTCAAAAAATCTTTCTTTTAATCTTTTTCTTGTATTACTGCACTAATAATTTGACAAAAACAATATAGTATGAAAAGTTATGAATTGAGAATGAAAAGAGTTAAAAAGTACGTAAAAATTTAGATAAAAGGTTGAGGTAGTTTTGGTTGACATGGTCTTAAGAATGGTTTAAAGATCGAAGAAAGCTTGTAAAAGAATTTGACTTGAACATGGCAAAATTGAGGAAGAGACAATTCTCATAAATTCAACATTTGAAATTTTTAATCTCCCATTTACTATTTAGAACACCTTTAGATCTTGTTTAGTATGTAGGATATCTAAAAATGGGAATAGTAATAGGAATGGTTAGGAGTCATTGGATTCATAGTTGTATTTCGTATGACATGAAAAGTATGTACTGGAATACTCATTCCTAAGTTTGGTTTGACAAAAATTGGAGACGAATGGGGTACAATACAGATAGAAATACAATTATACCCTTGATTAAAAGAAGCAAAAAAAAAAAAAAAAAAGAAGAAGAAAAGAAAGAAAGTTACCTAGATAAATCCTTTCTTTTTACTTGACACTCCACAATTATAGGTAGAAGATGCCTACATCTCGAGCTTCTTGCCTTACGAGATGTGACTACTGTTTTTAAGTGTTTTTTAGTAGACAACGAACCAAAGGTGACTAATAGTTCTAAGTAGAGGTCAACGTCCACCAGTGTGCATCTTTGATTATTGGCTTCAAAGGAAATTTCGTGCCCTAAAGAAAGATCTCTACTATACCCATTATCTGTTCTTTGAAAATGTTGTCATGGTTTGTGGAAGGGACATAATTTTTGTGAATGATATTATGATAAGTAGGCATTTTGTGTGTAGGAAGCATTCGAATGGTGTGTGTGTCATGATCCATTGCTCTATGTTTTTGGTTGAGTTCAAGCTTCCTGTAGGTTTTGCCAAATTGTTCAAAGCCTATGTATTATAGGTATTTTTGAAATTGTTAGATGAATGCCTTATAAGGGACATAACCAATCCCTTTTTTGATTGTGAAATCTTTATGAAACCTGTAAATGAACAACATGTTTTCTTTCATGATAGGAGCACTTAACTTGGCAGTTCAATAGTAATAATAGGAGATAAGGAAAGGAATAAAGCATTTGAAGATGATGATGATAAATTTCACAAAAGATAACGATTCTAATTTGAGAAAGATAAATAGTATTATGTCTGCATAAGTATGTTTTGAGAAGAGATAACAAGTTTTCTTTGCATAACTATGTCTACAATGTCTTACAGAAGTAGCAAGATTGCACATTTCATAAAGAAACCCTCATTGCTTTTTTTTTTTTTTTGGTTTTAAATAATTATTCAACATATTTCCTTATGGTTTGAATGAAAAAATGGTTAATCATAGTAGGTATATTTTATCCCTATATTCAATTGATTAAGCTATGCCAATATGTTTAAATTAATAATGCTTCTCTACCCTTATGTAGGTCATGGCTAATATAAGCATTGGAGATAACATAGATAGCAATACTTATGGGGCCCGTGATATGAACTATTATTGTGGCAAATCACTGTGCATCAAAATATCACAATTAGAGAGGAATCTCAATCTCATTTATGCCAAGTGCGAGGAAAATAGGTATAGGTTTTTGAATGGACCACTCATACAATGGCCAAAGGATCCATGATCAAGCGGCAACCTGTGGGGATCTCGAATGATGTCGCGAGATTGGAAATTAATGAATTACGCTGTAGAGTAGCTAAGCTAAAGGGTTTTGTGGGGTTTTATAATGGTAATGTTGATTATGTGTATGCTCAAGGACAATTGATATCAAGTAGAATGTATGTGATGCAATGTAGGGTTTTGGTTGCATATGTGATGCAATGTAGGCTTTTTGTACTTGTAAATATGGGAAACCATTGAAATTTGCTTATCTGTATTGGCAATGGAAAGAAGTGTAATCTCTTTGTACTAAATTGTATTTTGTGGAATGAAAAGGTGCCTTGTTTTTTATTTATTTATATTTCTTTGTATAAGTTTATGTGGATGGTATGTCTTAAAAATACATAAAGAGAAGGATTTCATTAAACTTGAGTTTTGTCCCAATATTGCCATTTAATTTGTAGTCTCTGTTAGTGATGCAGTAATAGTGAGAATTTCATGAAGTAGCTTTGTTGATGACTTTGTTCATTATTTCTCCTTTTTGGGTCAAATTTCAACATTTACATTTTTGACATGAGAATTGAAACCACCACATATTGCAACTATGTGTGTATTGTTCCATGAGAATCATGATGACTATTGCACTAATATACCACAATAATAATTCTTGTTAAAACAAAGATTACTTAGATAATTGATTTAAAGGACATCAAAGCATGAATGTGCATAGAAGACAAAGCACAATTCACAAGAAACACACTTTTTGACAACATATTAGCAAGGTTTTCAAAGACATTATTGCAAGTAATGTCATAATTAAAGTTAGCATACATGTCTACCACAAATGTATTTTGCATGCAGAAGTCAACAATGGCCTCTATGGCAACCTTTTGCTACTGGTATTGAGCCCCATATTTGCTTTGTGTAAGCCTCAAAATGACACAAGAAAAGAATGCTTCTAGCTGTAATTTAAGTTTCGCGCAAAGATGATGATACAAGTTAAGAACAATGCTATACACTATTGAAAGTATGACAGAACTCATTGACAAACCAAATTGCATCAAATTACAGAATAATTTATCTTGAATTAAACTTAGTAACCTCAGGTGATTGTGAATGGAAGGCCCTCCAAATTCTATAACTATATTAATTAAAGTTAAAGTAAAGAGAGGCATATCTCCATCAAATGCAAATATATTTTACCTAGGATCCATTCTTACATGCTTGATAATATTCGACAAAGAACACAAGTAATGAAATATTTCCACCATGAACGAAACTCCATATGATTTAGTGATGAACTTCATGTCATCTGATACAATCTCTTTACCACTATTGGCAATAGTTATGTTTTTGTTTATCACAATTGTTGCCACAATAGTTGTGGTAGTGGAAACAAAACTTATGGAAAATGGCTGATTATCATATTTAAAACTCATGCTACCATTATCTAATTGTCTACTTCTAAAAGCTTACTCATTAGTCTGCACAAGTAGTTAACAAATACACACTTGTATATAAATTTACTATATACCAAAATTCAAGTTTTAGATTACCAAACTCAATGAACATAGCTTAGAATTGTCTAAATATATTAGTGCGACATGTATAAGTTAAATTGCCTTAAGAAACCATACAAACATTGTACCTATAACCCACATTATCATCCACACATATAAGTAGAAAGATGCTAGCATGAGGCTATTCAAAATTATCTTATGCACAAGTAGATTATTTGCTAACACACTTGGAATTAATCTTATATATTGAAGATAAATTACATTAGGATATTACCAAGGACCATTTCATCTAAGAAGCTTTAATTATTTGCCATTAGAGGCACAAAACCAACTTAAATTACTTATCTTAAGCAATATTACCACAATTTCAACCAGTAGGAAATTTAATAGATAATTCAAAAGTGATTTTCAATTACCTAATACCAAAGTAAAACTTAGGAGTTAAAGGAAGTGCAATAAAGCATATCAATTTCATTAGTTGCATATTGTGATAGAAGATTGTGCCAGTAAAGGCAAGTTAACCCACAGCCATATACATGATATAAACTGGCCATTACTAACATAAAGGCAACATGTACCAAAGGGCTACATGCACATATACACAAGCACCATTGTCACTACATAACATCAAAACACACAAGATAAGCTTCCCTATTTGGTTACAAAAAATACATTGTTATGGCACTATACTGTGGTCATATTTATAAGACACCTTGACACAATTCAGTTATAGAAAGCGAACAAAAATTTTAGTTTATTCAAAAATGCAATTCTTAGGGGAGCACGCTGTGAAGCCATTCAACCTCTCCTTTGCTGGGGATGATAGGGAACATAACAAGTAGTCTACCATTAGAAAATATTTTGACATGGGTAGCATGTAACTCTTGACGTGTCAACCCTTCCACTTTAAGCAACTATGCATACAACTACTCAGCCATGTTATCCATAGTGGCTTTATAGGCTAAGTGTTTGACTAGAGCGCATAGTTTGTCAGTGGCACTTTGCAACCCATGATTCATATTATCACATATTTCTCTGATGATAGTGAATAAGTCATCATCACAATCACGACTATTCCTACACCATTTCCTTTACCTTGAAGTTGCTTTAGTTGTGGGCAACTTAGAATATGCAACATCAAGGTTAAGTGAAGCAGGTGTATTAGGGTCAACTATGTCATTTAGCTCAACATTTTAGTTTCCTGATGCTAGCTCATTAACTATGTTACACGCAAATTGTGAGTCCTTTTCAATAGCTCGATCTTTCCCCTAAATGGTGCAGAGTTGGTTAAAGAGGGGGAATGACCTGGATCTGAATAGAGCTGTTTTCTTATTTGATTGTAATCACTAACAAAGCCTTGATGAGAACTAAAGGTAATTGATACAATAACTATATAAACACAAGATTTGTACCCACACATGCTCATCCTATACAACTCTATCTATCACCACGTATTTTTTATTAAAATCCTACCCAAACTCGTTTGTGTTATCCTTGTACACCATGTTAAACAATGCTTGTTAGCTTGTTTTCAATGTCTTCATCCTATATTTGATATGAAGGATGGCCTTGAGCCCACACCTTGGGGATTTCCGTGACATGAGTATTTCTAGTTGTGCAAGGTATCTAGTTCTAAAATTACTATCCTACTAGTATTTACCCTTAACCTTTAGCTTCAAAAGGCAATCCACAAGTATAACATCTTCCTTATGTGTCTATACATGTTTCCCATCATCCATAGCTGCTAAACCAACAATGACAAAGAAGCATTCTACCATTAGGGAAGCAAATAGGAATAAGCCATACATATAGTATACCAACCATAAACCATACAACTTATATTATAGAGCAAAACAACATAAACGTTCACATGTATTATAGACAATAATGATCATATCATGTAACATAGTAAGTACAGTTGTGAAACATAATATATCACACATGGGAGTATACAATTAGTGTTATTATTCTATCCCTCTTTGATTCTTAAACTCTTTGAACATTTCATTTGCCAATTGATCTCGCTAATTGCTCTAGGCGTTAGTTAGCTCAATGGACGATACTAGGTTGTTATTTGCAATTGAGGTTATAAGTTCCAATTGATTGAGCTCTTCTTCTAATGGACTGATAAGTCCCTAATTGTATTATATTTGTATATGTTTCACTAGGGACTTATCATGTATGCTAGAAAAATTCTTTTGATTTAGTGATTAAATAATGTTAATTTCATATATTTTATGGGTTAGACTATTTAATTGCTTCATTGCATTCAATTTATTTAATTTCAAATAATTTTGATGCAAATTTTGTTAGAATTGCATCAATGAAAGGAAATGAGGAGTTTGAGGAATGGAAGAGGAGGATTCAAGGATGCTAGGAAGAATTTTATAAATAATGTGGAAGTTAAAAGAAGCCAAAGAAAAAAGTTGAGTTAATATTGAACTTAAGATGGTTAATACTCAACTTTAATGTCACTTTTAAACTCATAAACATTAGAATTTAAATATTACCATTTCACACAAAGTTGTAGATCTCATCGAGATCTTTGTAACAAGTACTCATTTGCTAAAATCTAATATCATATTAAAAAGTTATGGCCAAAACACTAAAACTGTATCAATGAACATTGTTCAGGTGCCAAGGCGTTCGATGTAGCATAAAATCCTGAGATTTGGTGCCAAGGAGCCCAATGAAATGTAAAATCCAAAGATTTGCCTCAAAAGTGCCTAAACATAGTGCCTTAGTGCCATTATGCAGCTTTATTGAGCGTATTTGCATATTTTGATTAGGGAGGTGCTATGTATAGAAAAAAAATTAGGGTTTTTGAAGACAAAAGCTAGAGAGGAAGCGGATAAGGAGCTAGGTTTCAAATTTCTCTCTAGGAGAGCAAAGATATCTTCCATTTTATTGGGCTTCCAAGGTGTTTTCTTGGAAGAAGAGGCCAAGGGTTAGTTTTCTTGGACCTCCCTTGGCCAAACCTCTATGGATTCCTTCCATTCATTCCCTTCTTTGTTTTGTCTTTTCTCTTTTTGTTTCCTTAATGTAATCTAGATTTAAACTTGTTGATAGTTATTGTGATGAAATTTATTATGGATATTGAGTAAGGATTTGTTAGTTTTGTATCCAAATATGTTAAGAGAGATTATTTCTATTCACTTATAGTTATTTGTTGATTAATGACTATATGTTGCTTCTTATTTAGGTCTTTTACATGTTTTAGTCAATTAATATGATTGCAATTAGATTGAATGGGTTTTATTGATGAATTTATTTTAAATATCTTGTCATGCAGTCAAGTGCCTATAAGGTGTTTGATAAAATGACTCATTGAGAATTGAATGCTTTTGCTTTAGATGTTTAGTGACAATGTCTAAGACAAATTCATACTCATATTCACAATGAATTCTAAGGGTTTAAGGCACCTCAATATTAGTATTCTTTAAATGTTTGGAAACAACCTTTAAAGGAGGCTAATGGTTGAGGTAGTGCAATTTTACCTAAATCTTTGGAAATAACTTTAAGATAGGTTATGTTTGATGATTTATCTCTTTAACTTAATGCATTCTAAGGAAGATTGTAATTAAATGTTTGGAAACAACCTCTAAGTGTAATTGGAACTAGAATTAAGATAACCTTTGGAAATAGACTTATCTTTTTAGTGAGTTAAATTATCTAGAAGTAAAATCAAATTATGCGAAACAAAGTTAAGAATGAATTAGATAACTCAGTTTATACACACTCCAAAACTCCCAATTAGCTTAATCTAGTGTAATGTCTTGAGTCTCTTATTTTTAGTCTGGGCCTTTTAGAATAATAGTTTAGCGTAGTTATTTTATCTATTTCACTTGAATTGTATTCTAGTGACTAGTTTATCTGGGCTACTAGTGTAAATATGTAATAATCACATTAACTCATACTTTTATACATATTATGCATTTTGATAATCAAAAGTTTAATCTTAATACCGATAAAAATAACACATTATCCTTATGGGAATGATGCTAGATCTTTTAGATCATTTTACTACAAATTGACCCGTATACTTGTAGTTCATCATGGATCCACAACATTATTTATTCATGTCAGATTATGGAGTAGACAATAAGCAAGTATAACTCAATTAAGTGTCCTTACTGGATAGAATGATGGACTCCTTAAGATTGCCCATTGTAATTTTAATACCCTAAAACACCACTCTATGATGTTGTGTTCAGTAGAGTGCTTCATATTAAAAAGTTCATCTGGGTTCTTTAGTTGTTGAGATTCTCTCCACTCACTTAGGTGGTATCTTTGGCCTTGGAATGCTATAATAAATCCTTCATAGTTTGTGTAGCTAGCGTTAACTCAATAGTACCAACCTACATTAATTAAATTCAATAACATGAGAGTTAGACTATATACATATATGAATAAGTCTCCTTACAAATGCATCATAGCATTAAGAACTAAATTGAAATACTTGCTTATTGTTTCCCCTAACCTACCAAATTCAAACTAGATGATTATGTTCTTCACGTGATGAGCAAAAATATACAAGAACATTGCTACTTGCCTATCAACCAACATATTTTTTTTATGGATTTTAAGCCGTATATGCTATCAAGCATAAAGCAAAGTTGGTTGAACATTAACTGTATATCTTCCCCATATGTTTTAGCCCTAAATTGTTTTAATTATGTTAAAACATATGGTGTAACTATTGTAAATTATGCTCATAAGATTAACCATTTTCTCATAGAAATCAATAGTGTATGACTTGTGTTTAAGATGGCGCCCATTGAGAGTAATACTGACACACATGATTATGACACATTCATGTATATTGTAGGCCATATTCAACCACCAAGCCATAAGAGTCACAAGTGCATATGTTTCCAAATTGTTCATAATTGTATCATGTAAAACAAGTGAAACACTTACATGTATATGTGTGTGTATACATATACATACACACATACATATTCATATTTATTTAATATTTATATATAAACATGTATTTATATTTAAATATGTGTGTTTGTGTGAAACTCCATGATTCCACTTGGAAATATCCATACTAAAGGTGCAATTCCACCCATTATATTATCATTCTTCCACAAGTAAGAGATATTAATAAGCCAGACATATTGAATCAATCACATTAATGGGAAAAAGGACAATGGCAAGTTATCATTTCAATTCATTTAAACAAATATTTTAATAAATAGGAAAAATTACACTCACTTTCATTAATTTTGTACATAATTGCAATATTTCACTTGACTTTGAGAAAATGTCTTTATTTAATTCCAACAGTTGTATATGTATCCAAATGATAATAAGGGCAAAAAAATATACCATTCTTAAAAGATGTAAACATCCTTTCCTTTCTTCTTCATCTTATTCTCATGTGTGTTCAATAATGTATATTATTGATTGTACACAAATTACAAAACCAAGCAAATAAAAACAAAACCAAAAGAAGCATAAGGAACAACTTATGACATCCAAAACTAAAACCAAACATACCCATCCTAGTAGGATGAGAAAATTATCAGAGCCAAATCACAATAAGCCTTCTTCTTCCAATACAAAGAAATAAGAGTCAAAGAGCTTCAATAGTAATTTTTACTCTACCTATATGATGACCCATGTAACCACAAGCAAATGAATTACGTCTTTCCTCTGTTATGCTCTAGATTTTATTTCTTTATCTGGTTTTCAAGCTTTTCTCACTCATCACTATGAACTTGATACCCATATACTCTACTACACGCACAATCACACTTTTTAATCATGAGCTAAGGGAAAAAGATGCAAGGATGAGAGCTTATAAATGGAGTCATAAGTAGATGAAGACATTACCCATAGAAAAAAAAATTTCACACGAACACACAAAAATGGAGACCAAACAAGATAAAAGTAAAACAATGAGGTAGCTCTAACAACTCAATAGAGATGGTAGCAAAGTCTCAAGTTTGCAATTGGCAGCCACAGTTGATAGTGGACTTTGACTAAGGGTGAAGATCTCGCACCACTCTTAAGCTCCACATGTAAAATGATGTTGGTTTGAGTGGTCATAGGCTTTTCTAATAACCATGGGCAATTTAGTCTAGCAAAATGTCTTTCCTATGAAAGAGAGGCCACTCCTTCAATAAATGGGAGAAATGTTGACTGCCAATTTTTTTAGAATGTAGTTTCCTTTGGAAATGCTATTTCCCATCCATGAAAATATTGGATTAGTGACTACCTCTCCATTTCCCTTTTCATTCCTTGTTACCAAACACCCCTTAATGCTCCCATTTATGGTCAGAGTTTATATTAATATAGAGCAAACTTGCATCCTATTTGGTTGCTAGAAATAAAATGGAAGGAATGAGAATTGAGTGTAATGGAAATAACTAATACTATATTTGGTTAGACATGGAAAGAAAAGAAGAAACATTATCTTTGCAATATTTGGTTGGTAGAAAAACATGGTAAGAAGAGAAGTAATGTGATTAAATGACATAAATGCCCTCTATTATGAAATATTATATGTTTATGATGCAATGAATCATTAAATATAAAATTTTATTTTATTTATTCTAATAAATTTATTATTATTATTATCATCATCATCATTTATCATCATGTTTATTTTATTGATTAATGTTACAAAATTGTTTTTGAATGATTAATTATAAAGAAATATGAATAATTTATTTTTTTCTTTTATTATGTAAAAATATTTTTAAAATACTAATAGTACAAAATACAAAAATATTCATTAATATTTTTCAAATTTCTAAAGAAAATTTTGTATGAAAAATATCTAAATTTTTTAATTAAATAATTAATTTGTTTCAATTGAAGTAGCCCCATTAATGTATCCCAACTTGCAGGGTTTCCAACTGAAGCAAAATAAGCAATCTCTGCCACAATTGTAGATGAATAAAAAGATGATCGTGGTTATGATTAGTAGTCATGATCATCTTTTAAAACCATAATCATTTCACTTATGGTTTGCAAGATCGTGACTTTAATTATGGTTTGTAGAATAAAGATTGCTTCAATCTTTCATAGATAAATAAAGAGCATAACATAGGAAGAGAAGTGAGAAAGGTGAAGATGATGAAAATGTAATTCTTAAATGGGATTTTTGTAGCTTCTTTCTTCATCCCAAATCATCCAAACTTCTCTTCCATCACTTCTTTTTCAATAGACATTCGCAAAAGGTGGGTACTCCAATGATGCAATGAGCTTTTCTTCTTTGCATGTGCCGGGTGTGAATGTCATCTATAAGGAAGGGTAATTTTGTTCCAAGAAACTTATTCCAAAAAGTTGCCTACCTTTCCTTTAGCCCCTCAATGGAATGCTCAATACCTCATTTGAGGTAATGTGGATTGCCAAGAGAGTAAGAATTAGAGTAAGGATGAAGTTACCAAACCATAGAGAGGGATTATCAAACTTTCCATCTCCCATTCCTTCCTCAGAATTCTTTCAACCAAACAAGCTGTTGGTTCTTTCCTCCATCAAAATTTGTGGTAGTGAATTTGTTGTCAAGGGATATTTCATCACACACTAAAGGGGTTTCTAAATTTAAATATGTACTATATTATAAATACAACTTAATAATAAAGAAACATGCTAGAACATAATAGAACAATAGTAAAAGTCAAACAAAAGTTAGAAAATTTCCATCAATTTGTTGGCGTTTCAGTTTGTGCGATTGCATGAATTAATATAACTTTTTTCATTGAGATTTATGGCTTCAACATTTGTTCAGATATAAGGCTTTTACATTTGAGGGGAGGTGCCTGTGTTTCAAGTTGTATGGTTTTAATGGATTGACACAAGCTTCTACAAAATTGATTGTGAACCAATATTCAAATGTTTGAAAAGTATAGAGAGTGATTTAAAAAAGAGAATTAAGTATAGAGATCAAATTTAAAACTAATTCAACTTATAAGGACCAAATAATTAATTTTTCCTAACATTTTCAATTGTAATTCATTTCAAATAGACAACTATGATACATACTTTTGCACTAAAATGTGACATGTCATTGATATTTGCTTTATTTTCTACACATGTTTAAAGCTCTATTTACAATATATATTCTATGGAACAATCTTTTCCTATTTGATATTTTGCGATTCTTATACAATTGAATGCCATATGGTCATGCCTCGGAGCCCTTTTCCAATGATTTTGTTGCTTGAATTAATTTAGGTACTATCTTTATGTTTTTATTATTAATTTTTAATTAAAATATGTTAAATTATATTTTTTTTCATTTAGCATCACATGATTAATTTTATAAAAAGAACTTATTTATTTCATATTTTAATAAGAGAATTTTACTTAATTTTAATCCTTTGTTAAGTTAAAACGGATAAAACTCTTTATATAATTCATGTATTACGAAATAACAATTTTATAACCATTTAAGATAGTAAAATTTATCATAAAAGAGAGTGTGATTTACTCTTTTTGTTGGCCCAAATCTGAAATGGCCCATAACTCATATTTGATGAATGAAAAAATCAAATGAAGTAAGACCCAGCCCATCAGTAAAGCAAGCCTACAACAGATAAAGCACAAGCCCAAGTCTGCAAACTTAAGACAGCTCATAGAAAATGGCTGCTATGAAGTAAAAGCTATCAGTTTCTACTCTGACGCACTACTCATACACCTTCTCTCTGTCCGAGCCGTCAGCTGCCACCATTAATGGTGCTCTAGGAAAACTCGAAGACTCAAGTTGCATAGGAGCCAAAATCTGTAAATCAAGCAATCGAAGAAGAAGCAACGACATCTCTCTCTCCTCATTGAATGTCTTCCGCCATTAATGCGCTCCAACGTCTCCCTACTGTAAAAGCTATAAATACTGAGTTCCTACTGTTGAAGGCAGAGCGAACCGCGGAGTAGAAACGAGAAGAAGCGAAAAGCGATAAACATTTTGTAACAGTTTCTCTTATCTTTATTTTTCACTAAACTTAGTCTCTGGTTCATCTGCTTTCAAGAAGCAAAACCTGTACTGTTATAGAAAACCCATCTGTTAAGGGTTCAAAAATTCTTTTTATTGATTCACCTCTGTCTCGAGTGGAGAAAAGAGTTGTTGTGACTGTAACAATTTGAGGTTAAGCTAGAAAACCTTGTGTTTGGAGTTAGCACGAAAAAATCCTTGGTGAAAGTGTAAGAAAAACTTTTCATATTGAAAAACCCTTGTGAAGACAAGGGGACTGGAAGTAGGCATTGTGTTTGGCCGAACCAAGATAACTTTCTATGTGTTTAATTCTTCTTCTTTGTTCTTTGTCTGTCTATTCAATTCTCAGTCAACTAGATTTCTTTTCAGTTAACTGTCTTTTCTTCTATCTCTTTTTCTTCTAAAAAGTTCAGTTAACTTTATCTTATTACAGTTGACTATTTATAGCCTTGGGGGCCATTTAAATTATTCTTGGTTCACTTATCTCTTATTCTTATATTTCTGGTTAAGTGAACATATTACTGAAATTTTTAGTTGACTGTATTTTATTTCAGTTAACTGATATTTGTCATTTAGAGTTGATTGTAAAATTTTCAGTTAACCAAGATTTCAAAAATAAAATTAATTTCTTAAAAAAAAATTTTAAGTGCATCTATTCAGCCCCTCTAGGTGCCCTGTCAATTGGTATTAGAGCTTTGGTCTCACTTGATCTGTGCTTTACAGCTAGGAGAAAAGATCCTTATTTCAGGAAAATGACTACATAGCATCTTGAGGGAGCTTATTTTAGTGAAGGGCATTCCACCTCGAGGCCTCCCTATTTCAATGAAGATCTTCATATAAGTTACAGACTATCCAGTATGGAAAGTTATCGAACAAGGGCTGAAATTTCCTAAAAAGGAGAATGGAGAACTCAAACCAGAAGAAGATTACGATGAAGAAGATATCAAGATGATTCAAGCTAATGCCAGAACCATAGACATACTATGCTGTGCAGTTAGTGAAGAAGAATATGATAAAATCTCAACATGTGATACTGCAAAGGAAATGTGGGACAAGCTAGAAGTTACACATGAAGGAACAACAAATGTGAAAGACTCAAAGATAAGCACTTTACAGTATGAACTGAAACTGTTTGAAATGAAGGAGAATGAGGACATAGAAGCTATGTTTAATCATTTCTAAAAAATTATGGGTCAATTGAAGCTTCTCAGTCAATCCTACACGAATCATGAAACTATAAAAAGGGTATTAAGATCTTTACCCGTGAGCTGAAAATCCAAAGTGGACAACATCGAGAGCAGTTCAAGATTCAAAGAGCTAACCTATGATGAGCTGAGAGGAATTCTTATCACCTACCAGAACAATCATCTCAAACGCTACGAATTGAAAAGAAAAAGAAATATGGCACTAAAAGCTGCATCTCCTAAACAACAAGTGGATGAAGAAAACGAAATTGACTTACAAGATCTAGCATTATTCTCAAAGAAATTTGAGAAGTATGCAAGACAGAAGAACAAGCTCATGATGAACAGAAGAAACTTCCGTAGAAAAGAATTCAAGAAAGATGATCAAGGGAAGAACTCTATAACTTGTTATGAATGTGGGAAAAATAGACACATTCGGTCTGATTGTCCCTTCCTGAAGAAAAAGTTTGGCAAAATCTCAAACAAAAGAAGGGCTCTTGCAGCATGGAGTGATGAAGATGATGATGAAGAAGAAGAGAAACTAGAACAAGAAATAACCAATCTATGCTTTATGGCTACATCAGAAAATGAGGTAATCATTGACTTTTCTGAAGAAGGATTACATGATACTTTAACTGAGATGTTTGAAGATTTTGAAAAATTCTTTATTAAATACAAAAGGTTAGAAAAGGAAAAATAGTTGCTTGGAAAAAATTTTCAAATTTTAAGGAGTGAACATGAAAAAGCTTTAAGTGAAAACAAAGATTTACAAATTAAAATCTCTACTTTGACTAAAGATTTAGCAAATTTTGTCAAAGGAAAAGAAAACTTAAATCTATTGTTAGGACAGCAGAAGTGTAGTTTTGATAAATCAGGTCTGAGTTACAATAAAAATAATTTTGTTAAACTCTATAAGAATTTCTTTGTAAAACCTTCTTCCAATATCTGTATTCACTGTCAAAGAAAAGGACACACCTACTATAGATGTAAATATTATAAAGAGAACATGATCTGGATCTCTAAAGGCACCCTCTCTGCCCATACTAACATGAAAGGACCCAAGCAAGTTTAGGTACCTAAAGCAAAATAGATATGTCTGCAGATCAATCTTAAAGGAAGAACTCTCATAAATCAATAGTACCTGGACAGTGGCTGTTCAAGACACATGTCAGGAAAACCATCTAACCTCGTCTCATTATCAATGAAGGATGGCAGATTTGTCACATTTGGAGATAACAGCAAAGGTAAAATTATTGGCATAGGTAAGGTACAATTACTCTCAGATTGTTGCATAGAAAATGTTTATCTAGTTGAAGGACTCAAACATAACCTTCTTAGCATTAGTCAACTTTGTGACAAAGGCTATAAAGTAATGTTTGAATCACTTTGCTGCAAGGTGTTCAATGGTGACAAAGCTTTTTTTGTAAGCCAAAGACATGGTAACATATACTTGTTAAATATAGAGGATTTATTTACTCAAAGTGTTACATGCCTTTCATCTATTTGTAATGAATCCTAGATATGGCATAAAAGATTGGATCATGCTAGCATGCATTTCATCTCAAAACTTTCAAAACTTGACCTTGTCAAAGGTCTTCCAAAACTAAAGTTTGAAAAGGATCATATATGTGATGCATGTCAACTTGGGAAACAAACAAAGTCCTCATTTAAATTAAAGGATTGTGTTTCTTCTTCCAAACCACTCCAATTACTACACATGGACTTGTTTGGACCCACTCAAACTAGAAGCCTTAGTGGAAAAAGTTATGCTTTTGTCATTATTGATGATTACTCAAGATACACTTGGGTGTACTTTTTAAGTCATAAGGATGAAACTTTCAAATTCTTTAAAGTATTTTGTAAACAAGTTCAAACGGAACAAGGGTATTTAATATCTAGCATAAAAAGTGATCATGGTGGAGAATTTAAAAATAAATCTTTTGAAAACTTTTGCAATAAGTATGGATTCAGCCATAACTTCTCTTCTCCTAGAACTCCACAACAGAATGGTGTGGTGGAAAGAAAGAATAGAACTCTACAAGATATGGCTAGAACTATACTTCTTGACAATGATCTACCTAAACACTTTTTGGGCTGAAGCCATAAATACCGCTTGCTACATTCTAAATCATTGCTTAATAAGGCCCATTCTCTTGAGAACTCCTTCTGAACTCTGGCAAGGAAGAAAACCCAATATCAGTTATTTTCATGCTTTTGGTTGCAAATGTTTTATTCATAACAATGACAAGAAAAACTTGGTAAAATTTGATGCACACAGTGATAAGGGAATATTTTTGGGATATTCAACCTTTAGCAAATCATATAGAATTTTTAACAAACGAACATTGGTAGTAGAAGAATCAATACATGTAATTTTTTATGATTCTAACTCAAATTTCAAGAAGTATGTAACAACAGATGATGATGAAGAACCTGCTCCTATCTCTGCTCATTCCTCAAATCAGAAAGGCCAGAAAATGTGTCTGTCTCAAATAAGAATCAGAACATTCAATCTGACTAAAATTATAGTCAACTGGAAAATGAATTCAGTTGACTGAACGCTAATCAGACCACTCCTGCAAATCCAGACATCAGTCAACTAAAAAAAGAACACGGTCCACTGGAAATATCCAGAACAGAACTGAAACTTCCAAGAGAATGGAAACATTCACCCTCTTATCCCATGAAATTCATTCTTGGAAATCCACAAGAAAGACTAAGAACTAGATCATCTTTCAAGCAAAACAACTTAGCTCTTCTCTCTCTCAAATAGAACTCAAGACAATAGATAAAGGATGGATTATAGCTATGCAAAAGGACCTAAATCAGTTCAAAAGAAATAAAGTATGGACTCTTGTTGAGCAACCAAAAGATGCCTCCATAATAGGAACAAAATAGGTGTTTAGAAATAAGTTAGATGGCAAGGAAACATAACAAGAAACAATGCTCGTCTAGGTGCCCAAGGATACACCCAACAAGAAGGTATTGACTATGATGAAACTTATGCTCCTGTTGCTATATTAGAATCTATTAGAATGTTACTTGCTTATGCTTCTCATATGAATTTTAAATTATCTCAAATGGATGTAAAAATAACTTTCTTAAATGGTTTGATAAATGAAGAAGTGTATGTCAAACAACCTCCTGGATTTGAAAATATAAATCTGCCTAACCATGTTTATAAACTCTCAAAAGCTCTATATGATTTGAAGCAAGCTCCTAGAGCTTGGTATGAGAGGTTTAGCAATTTTCTCATATCAAATGACTTTAAAAGAGGGAATGTTGACACTACATTATTCATTAGGAAAACTAATAAAGAAGTTATACTTGTTCAAGTATATGTTGATGATATTGTCTTTGGAAGTACTAACAATGATTTGTGTAAGGAATTTTCAAAGCTCACGCAAAGCGAATTTGAGATGAGCTTGATGGGTGAAATGACCTTCTTCCTTGGTCTTCAAATTAAGCAAACAAATAGAGGAAATTTCATCAGTCAAACTAAATATACAAAGGAGCTACTTCATAGATTTGGATTTGATAATGCAACATCAATGGGAACTCTTATGAACCCATCCACTCACTTAGACAAGGACGAAAAGGGTAAGAACTTTGATCGAAAGGTATATAGAGGTATGATTGGTTCTCTCTTGTATCTCACTGTTAATTGTTATGACATTATGAATAGTGCCTGCATGTATGCTAGATACCAAACCAATCCTAAAGAAACTCACTATGTTGCAATTAAGAGAATATTTAGATATCTAGTGGGAACTCAAGATTACGGCCTATGGTATCCTAGAACTAATCACCTTGATCTAGTTGGATATGTTGATTCAGATTTTACAGGAGATAAAATAGATAAAAAGAGTAGTAGTGGAACTTGTCAAATGCTTGGCAAATCCCTAGTCTCTTGGTTCGGTAAAAAGCAAACATCAGTAGCATTATCCACTACAAAAGCAAAATACATGGCACTTGGAAGTTGCTGCACTCAACTCCTACGGATGAAGCAACAACTTGAGGATTACTCTCTATGTCTGTCATGAATTCCAATATATTGTGACAACACTAGCGCTATCTGCTTGACAAAGAACCCTGTCCATCATTCAATAATAAAACACATTGAGGTTCGTCATCACTTTATCCGATACCATGTTCAACAAGGAACTATTGAGGTAAACTATGTCAAAAATGAACATCAACTGGCCGACATCTTCACCAAACCTTTTCACGAAGATAGGTTTAAATTTCTGTGCTCTGAACTTGGAATAACTGAGCTTTGCGAAAAATAAATTTTCTGAAAATTTTTAGTCAATTGAAAAATTTTTAGTTAACTAAATTTTTATTTTTCGGTCAACTGAAAATATTTCAAGTTAACTAAAATTTAGAAAATTAAGTTGACTATAAAATTTTTAAGTTAACTATATTAATTTCAGTCGACTACATTATTTCACAGTTAACTTATAACTTAAAAAAAAAATTTTGAAACGGTGAGTTTTGCTGATATCTTAGTCAAATAAGTCAGAATCTCCCTAGTTTCCCTCCATAACTCACTGACAGTTACATCATGAAGCCAGTCTTGGGAACTAACTCTATAACTGCCCTGTTCATATTGAATGATCTGAGAAGATAGATTTCTGCCTTCTCGAGACTCCAAAACCGCTAGACCTTCTCTCTGCCTCTCATTCTGAGCAACTCGTGCCCTAGACGTCTCGGAAACTCTCTGTTGCTGTTCTCTGTCTCACTGTCGCTGTTCTCTGCCTCTTTCGTCGAGTTACTCTCAGTCGAAGTCTCCATGGCAGATAGTGCTCCCTTTGCTCGCCGCTGGTCTGCACGAAGATCTACTACGGCTCATTCTCCCTCAACGACGACAATTGAGGAGAAAACATTGCCAACAGTAAGTGAAGCATTTCCTGCGTCACCAATCTCGGCATCCTCTCCGAAATCATCTTCTTCCAAGAAAAAGAGAAAGGTTATTGTTCCCTCATCTTCTTCAGAAGAAGAGGAACTATCGATCTCGGCCGAAGAACACTCAAAATCTGAAGAGAACATAAAAACCGAAGCACACCCTGCCATTGCAGATAGTCCGAGAATAGAAGAGGTTTCTGTAGAAAATGTTGACATCCAAGAAACCCCTTTGCCTCCTCGGTCTGTTCAACCTTCAGCTGTTCCAACCACTTCTGCCAAATCAAAATCTATCAAAGGGAAAGGTATCTCTACTGCTTACATCTTACAGCATTTCCATTCATCTGAACATGAGAGTAGATATAGACAGTTTTTCACTTCCAAACCAATTGCCTATAGCCGAACTGTAAATTTGAAAAACTCGTTACAATCTCTGTTCTAGGAGAGCCTGAGATATGAAATTTAGGTTAGTCACCCTTATTCACTCTGTCTGAGACTGTGTATGAAGACTTAGTCAGAAAATTTTTACTAACCTGTCCATTTTGGGTGATGAGTCCACCCTTGAGTCTCTTGTTGATGGTGTTCGCATTATCATTGATGAAAACACCATTGCTGAAGTTTTGAATATGCATTTTAAGGCCGAAGAAAAATGGTTCTTTAAAAGCAAGTGGCCTCAATCCTTTAACTTTACATTTGAGGAAGTTAAAAGTGAGCTGATTGAGAGGAGCGAATTTTTGCAAGGCCAGAAACTAAATGGGTTAGCATTGTCCTTCAAGGATAGAGTTCAAGCCCATATGATTGCTACCTGTGTCCTTCTTAGAACTAGGTCATTGAAAGTGCTTAGTAAAAGGGAGTTATTATTACTTTTTTGCCTGCATGTCCAACAACCAATAAATTTACACTATTGGATAATTCAGTATTTGCTGGAGAGTAGCACCCACTTAGATCCTATTTCTAGCCTACCCTATGGCATGCTTCTTACAAGAATCTTCAGAGATCAGGGTGTTGATCTAGATCACCATCCCTACAAACATATTTCAGCCACCTATGATGCATCATCCTTTAAACTTATAAAGTACAAATGTGTGGCTGATCAGTGGGTAAGAATGGCAGATCTTTTTGACCCTCCTGCTCAACCTTCCTCTAAGCCTCTTAAAGGGTCTGAGCCTCTGTCCTTCTCTGCTCCACCTGAACCATCATCTTCTGTAGGAAGCTTTCTTCCTAATCCTCTCCAAATACTCAGCACCCTGGTATCAAATCATACTCAAATGCTTTCTCTCCTGGATTCCCTGAGTATTTAGATGATTGAAGTCCAAGCACAATTGTCCATCATCCGAGGCCAACTCAACACTACAAATCAGCACTAGGACACAATCAATACTGATGTTCAAGATGCCAAATCTGCTCTGCAACAACGGGAAGCGTAGCTGAATCAACACTTTCGGGATCTTCGCAATACCATCCTGCAATCTCATGTCAGTCTTTAGCAGCTTCTGCAGTCCTCCCGGCGTTGTTGATCTCTAGTTGCCTCTGATATCCTTCTGTTTGTCCACTCCTCTTTTGAGTGACGACAAAAAGGGGGAGATATGGAATTATCTAAACTTTAGTCAACTGGGAATTTATTTTTAAGTTAACTGTTAAATGTTTACTTCCGGACTCTGTTTTTTACTCTTATGGTTCTTGTATTAACTTTCTGACAGTTATTCATATCCTACTATACTTTGATGTGTGATGATATGATATGGATTTCTTTGGAATTATTTTATACTAATCATGGATGGCTTAATGAATGATTGATTATGAGTTGATGAATCTGTTATATTATAAATGGTTGTTGTTTCTTTTACTTTATGAGGATTTCTAGTTTCAGGGGGAGCTTTTGCAAGCTTTCTCCATTTGTTTTTGTCATCATCAAAAGGGGGAGAAAGTTAGCCCAAATCTGAAATGGCCCATAACCCATATTTGATGAATGGCAAAATCAAATGAAGTAAGGCCCAGCCCATCAGTAAAGCAAGCCTGCAACAGATAAAGCACAAGCCCAAGTCTGCAAACTCAAGATAGCTCATAGAAAATGGCTGCTGTGAAGTGAAAGCTATTAGTTTCTACTCTGACACACCACTAATGTGCCTTCTCTTTGTCCGAGCCGTTAGCTGCAACAATTAATGGTGGTCCAGGAAAACTCAAAGACTCAAGTCACATAAGAGTCAAAATATGTAAGTCAAGCAGTCGAAGAAGAAGCAATGACATCTCTCTCTCCTCATTGAATGTCTTCCGCCATTAATGCGCTCTAACGTCTCCCTACTGCAAAAGCTATAAATACTGAGTTCCTACTGTTGAAGGCAGAGCGAACCGCGGAGCAGAAACGAGAAGAAGCAAAAAGCGATAAACGTTTTGTAATAGTTTCTCTTATCTTTATTTTTCACTGAACTTAGTCTCTGGTTCATTTGCTTTCAAGAAGCAAAACCTGTACTATTATAGAAAACCCATCTGTTAAAGGTTCAAAAATTCTTTTTATTAATTCTCCTCTATCTTGAGTGGAGAAAAGGATTGTTGTGACTGTAACAGTTTGAGGTTGAGCTAGAAAACCTTGTGTTTGGAATTAGCATGGAAAACTCCTTGTAAGAAAAACTTTTCATATTGAAAAACCCTTTTGAAGACAAGGAGACTGGAAGTAGGCATTGTGTTTGGCCAAACTAGGATAACTTTCTGTGTGTTTAATTCTTCTTCTCTGTTCTTTGTCTGTCTGTTCAATTCTCAGTCAACTAGATTTCTTTTCAGTTAACTGTCTTTTCTTTTATTTCTTTTTCTTCTGAAAAGTTCAATTAACTTTATTTTATTACAGTTAACTGTTTATAGCCTTGGGGGCCATTTAAATTATTCTTGGCTTGCTTATATCTTATTCTTATATTTATGGTTAAGTGAACATATTACTGAAATTTTCAGTCAATTGTATTTTATTTCAGTTAACTAATTTTTGTTATTTATAGTTGACTGTAAAATTTTCAGTTAACCAAGATTTCAAAAATAAAATTAATTTCTTAAAAAAAAAATTTAAGTGTATCTATTCACCCCCCTCTAGGTGCCTTGTCACTTTTATCCAGTAGCCACTTTTAAATGAAAAGTTACTTAACAAGATAAACAGAATATATAATAACAATTCAATTAGAGATCAAAACTAACTACAACACCTTTTGTAAGTCAATTTTAATTATGAATTCGTAAATAAGATTTTCTTCAATTAAAAACCTCTTAAATGAAGATATATCTTAAAATTTTCTTTTGAATTTAGTTTAAAATTTAGATAATAATAAATACCTTATAAATATCTAAATTCTAACAATACTAAAATATATATATATATATATATATATATATATATAAATTCTAAGTTTTAAGAGTAATCAATAGATAATATTTGTTTCAAAATTAAAATGATTAAATTTTTAATTCAATTCAAATGACAAAAATTAAATAGTTTTTCTTGGTAAAATATCTAAAATTTAAATTTGATTCAAATTGTCTCAATATTAATGAAATATCTAAAAAAAAAACTTTAATCACCAATTGAAATAATCTTTAAAAAAATTACTTTCGCATAATAGTATATCATTGCTGATAAAATAATTAACAATCCAAATTCAAATGTTTGTTAAAAGCATATTTGAGCATTTAAGGTTATATTTGGAAGATTTGTAAGGATAGTATCAAATGACTATTAATAATAAAAAAAATAAAATAGCAAAGATTAAAGTGTTAACTAATAAGATATGTATTACTCTATTTTTTTTTTTTTTTTGAGTTTGATAAAATTTTATTCATAAAATAATATGGTTTATATATTATTTTTGGAATATTAAGATTTTAAATAGAATATTATTATAATAATTTTTTCAATAATGAGCATATTTTAATAACAACATTATTTAACTACTTTATTCCATCATTAACTCCTAATTTTAAAAAGAAATAAATAAAAATTTTAGATGAGAAGGATTTAGTTGAGTCACTGTCGTTGCATCGCATTGCCGTCCAAAGTTTTACTAATGATGCATATTAATAAAACATTATCCATTTGCAATTTATATAGTCGGAACTTGGAAATCGAATTTTTTTGGCCGTTACCTTGAAATTGAATCTAAATTAGCTGAATCTCTCCCATATGCAGCTTTTTTCTTAACCTCCTCGACCCTGTGCAGCCTCTTCTCTCTCTTACTCTCTATCTCACAACAGAGAAACTAAGGGAAGTCCAACAATTATTGACCGCAATCCTTGTGTTGAGGGGCTAAGCTCTCAAACGCGTGGACTCTTCAAATCAAACCCTTCCTTTTCATTCCATTTGCACTGATATTATTCTTTTCCCAATTCCCGATTCCCTTATTCTTCTTCATGCATCCGATCACCCCTTGTTCCCATTTTTTCTCTCGTTTCTTGGTTTTTCTCGCTATCTCTGTAAATTTCTTATTCTTTTATCTCAGTTGATTGACTACTGACGAGTTATCTATCATAAATGGGGAAGAAAATTTCTGGGTCGACATGGCGGGGAGGCCGGTATCTTCAACCTCGGTATTACTTGAAGAGGCCTAGACGACTTGCATTGGTCTTTCTCGCTGTAATCTCGCTTACATGGCTTGTATATGACCGCCAAGCACTCACAAGGGAGCATCAGGTACTCTGTGTGTGTGTGTGTGTGTGTTTTTTTTTTTTTTTGGTGTAGGGGATCTGTTGGTTTTCTTAGAAAATATTATGCCCCAATTGCAATTTGAGTCGTGCATTGGAAATATATTATTCTACTAGTTTTGGGTTCTTCACAAAGGCTTCCCTTGTTTCGCATATAGTGATTTGCGCGAGGATATTTTTTGCATTTTCAAATTTTGGTGCGCCAATCAGTGGTTAGTGATTTGTATATTATATATAAGTCAAATGAATAGTTATATATGGTTGATAGGGTTTACAACCGATTAAGGGGAGGAAATTGAGTTCCTCTTCTTATAGGTAGAACTCAATTTCTGGGAACTAGTATTAAAACAAAAAAAAAAAATTAGAATATTATGTAAAGAAATCGAGCTTTAGAGAGAATGGATAGGAAGATATCTTTCATGGACAACATTTTCAACGATATTTTTGTTCTCACTAACAAGCAGAGCTTTAACACTCCTCCTTGAAGGGATTTTCCATTATGGACCTAAAAAAATTTGCCAGAGTTCCGGGAAAAAAAAAGGATGGGGTACCACTTTGCATTGTGATTTCATCCATTCTTGCTCCTGCCTTGAAACCGACGAGTCTTTTTAAACGTTATTAATGTAGTCCCATTATGTTATGGATGCTATGCTCATGAGGGTACTGTTGAATTTAATATCTTTACTTTAGACTTGTGTCAGGATTCAGGAGTCCTTGAATAGATTGGACTCATATAGTTTCCATGCCTTTTGAAATAAGTTCATTGAGCAAGTGTATGTTTGCTTCCTTTTTCCCGGCAGGAGGAGATTACAAGATTAAATGAAGAGGTTACGCACTTGAAAAATAAAGTAAGAGCTGTAAATTTGTAATTATCTAAGGCTTGTTTGATTTGCTCCATTAACTCATATTTTTAGCCATTGGGTGGCATTTTTTGCTTAGATTGAGTTATTTTAAATTGCAGCTCGAAGACATGAAGAGCCATATGAAAGCTGCAGCTGGACAAATCCAGACTGGAATACATGAAGTACCATATGATCCTGTTAGCATACAACGAAGAGAGAAAATAAAGGATGCCATGCTTCATGCGTGGACATCTTATGAAAAGTATGCATGGGGCAAGGATGAACTTCAGGTTTTTCAGCAATATCTTAATCATTTCATAAATCTACTTCATAAGATGAGTTTTATGTCTATTGTTGTGCTTCTTGCCTCCTTTTGACTAGGTATCTAAATCATTTATATCTTATTAAGAGGAAGTAAAACTCATTGATAAGGAACAAGTTGACCCAACATGCCTTGTACATCATGAAGCTGATGTGTGCCAATATGCATTTATGAAATTTGCAGAATTTTGATTATTTGTTCAAACTATCAGATGTACAACTTTATGTACTATAATATGTCCGGATTTAATCACTGTCTTTCTATCTTTCAAGTTTTATTTCACTCTCCTTTTATCTGGCAAGATGAGTAGAATCTATGGACCCAGAAGCTAAAATAAGGAGTGACAGTTTGATATTTTACATATTCTGTCACAAATTTAACCAAATTAAGGTGTTCACTTCTGAATGCAAATGTAATTACAATTCATAAAATTTGATTATTAGGAAATTGGTAGTCATCCTTTTTGCTGGACAGCCAAAGTTTGCAAAGGAGATGAGTTTGCCCCATACCGAGATGAGTAGCTTCAGTCATCTTGATTTTCTTTCAAGCGTTATAAGTAGTTTTATATAAGACACATGCATACATGCAAATTCTCTCTGCAACTTGATTGATCATGAGTGCACATGAAAGACATTAATATAATGAGTCTGCATTTTAAATCCAGCTATTTTCATGCTATAGTCTAGAATTTGGAATGGGTTTTTTCACTTTTAATATTTGCTTTGCAATCATGCATATTTTCACTCTTATTACCCCTCCTTGTTGGACCTTGCCATGCAACTAATTAGTTAACTCTTCCTCTTGCAGCCACAAACAAGGGATGGTGTTAACAGTTTTGGCGGTCTAGGGGCAACTTTAGTAGATTCACTTGACACTTTATATATAATGGGTCTTGATGTCCAGTTTCAAAGAGCTAGAGAGTGAGTTGTACATTATTTCAGTAAGGCTGGTTATTTAATATGTACTTGCTTTGCATATGTATTTTTCATACTCTTTTTTTTTTAATTAAGAAAATCTTATTCAATTCTTTGCTAAGGTCTTCAAATTGAGATAAGGAAAAAGAAGGAAAAAAAATTTCCCTATCATGTTCTTGGTGATGTCTAATGAAGGTTTCTATTTGTGTGTGTACATGTATTAATATGCAAATTAAAATACTGGTTGCATTCAAAACATCTAACATGACAAATATTGCAGGTGGATCGCAAACTCATTAGATTTCAACAAGAACATTGAAGTTAGTGTGTTTGAGACAAGCATAAGGTTGAATTAGAAGGTTCAATTTTATTTTTGTTATAGTGCTTTCTCCCTGCATGATAGTTGTTGTAACTTGGTTGATTGAGGCAGATCTTGATTTTTAGTCAATTGTCTCTCACCTGTCTTGTACTTTAATTGATTTCAGAGTTCTGGGTGGTCTTCTTAGTGCTTATGATCTCTCTGGTGACAAAATGTTCCTTGAAAAGGGTAGAGAGCTTGCTGATAAGCTGCTGCCTGCTTGGAATACACCTTCAGGAATCCCATATAATAGAATTAATTTGGCATATGGCAACGCACAGAATCCTTCTTGGACTGGGGTATGTTCTGTCTTTACCATATACATATATTACTTGTCCTTGTAGTAACGATTTATTTGTATGACTACATTCATTGATTTGGATCAGAATGGTTTGTATTACTGGAAATATCTTGTTGTCAATGATTTAGAAAACCCCCCAAGGTCTTTTCTTTAGTCAGTCGTCTCTCACTGGAAATATCCTATTGGATAAGGGATTTGATAAAACCAAAAAGCTCAAAAAGAAAATTGGTTTTGCTTCTAAACCTATCTGCTGATAGATCTGCATTTCTTAAGTGCATCAGAGGTTGCTAGAAGATGCTTGGTGGGTATGGTCCACACTATTTGCACTCTCAGTGATAAAATTACATTTACAATCTGTTAGTGGATCTGAGTGCACTGGTTATTGGCCAACCAAGTAATAAAGAGACATCAATTACCCTCTTGCTGACATGTCTCTTCTTTGTGCATAATGCATTTCTTGATTATGCCAACTGCAGTGCTTGTTTATGAATTTTTATTAACTTAAAGAAAAGGTTTTCATAATGTATCATTGAGATCAAATTTAGGTTCACTTACAAGCCCCTTGGGAGGAAAGACTGCTAGATTTATCTAAAAAGAAAAGCATGAACCTGTCTGCAGATGTTATTGCAATTCTGAAACATTTTTTGTGGAAACTGTTGGCAAGTAGGGTTCATAAAGTGATACAGAACAGTATTCATGTTGGCTTGGTGTCAACTAATTTTGATGGGCTTGCATTTTATCTTTTTGTAATATAATAGTTTATGCACATTAATTTCTGTATTTTGTAAATCTTTATTTTTGGCCAAATGTATTTTGTAAACGATTATTTGATTTTATTTGATTCATAAAATCAGTAAGCTGAAACTGCAGCTATTTGCATGATTGCATCTGTTAATCTTAGTAATGTATTATACGGATAATGCTACTTGGTACATTGTTGGAGGAATAAGGAAAAATAGGAATTCTCTTTGTAGCCGTAACTTGTCTTATATCAACTGTTCTTTGTTACTAGGGAAAAAGTATTCTTGCAGATGCTGGTTCTGAACAGCTTGAATTTATTGCTCTATCCCAAAGGACGAAAGACCCCAAGTACCAGCAAATGGTATTCCCTCTATGCTTTTAATGTGTAATAACTAAGTAATATTTTTTGCAGTCAACTATTTTTGACCTCATTATTTTGTGGTGAACAAGTTTCGTTACTCTTTGCACATGCCTAAGAATACTGATTTAGAAAATTGTAGTAATTTTGTGTAAGCAAGTGCTATCTTAATATTTAGATGCTGATTTTGAGCTATCTGCCTTATGACATTTTAGGTGGAGAAAGTGATCACAAAGATTAAAAAAATTTTCCCTGAAGACGGATTGCTTTCTATATATATGGATCCTCATACTGGAACCACAGCATATGGAACAATTACATTTGGTGCTATGGGTGATAGGTAATGCAACTGTGATATCTTGCAATTTCATCATTTCCTGATCCTACATAAGGTCCTGTAAAATGATTAAGGTATCCAGACTAAGTGCACATTTGTATGGGCTTTTCTTACAAAAGCTCATATGTGCTTTGACTATAAAGAAAGCCTTTTTTTTAGAGGTTTAACTTTCTACTTCTAGAACAAGCTGAGAACAGCTTTTTGGTGCTCTTTTCAAAAGCCAAAGTTGGTAGTATCTAATAAGTTACTTTTCTCTTGTTAAATAATAATCTATATGAACAATTAATTCTTATGTTGGAAGAGGTAAGTTTGAGTTTTGTGGACTAAGCTAACTAATTATGCTATCAAATCAAATTTGATTGCAGCTTTATTCAACTTTTCTTTGAATTCTATAATGACCCTATAATATAGAAGATATTGATTGGTTGTTGACTCTTTATGAGGGTTGGAATACATTGATAATGGTTAACTGAATGAATTTTAATGGAAGGACTTGAGTGATCTAAATTGCAGTTGGCCATTCAATGTATCTTGGTTCTGGGAATAAGGAATCAATTGGAGTTATGGATCTATGGGGGTGCATGGTGATGCTTAGGTGATGTTTTAACATATTTTAGTGCTTTGTAATGATGGTTCATTAATGATCAGAGATGTTGTTGCCTAAGCATCCTTTACATATTTAGAGCATGAACAATGGTGAATTGATCATTCCACTCAACTAAAGTCTAATCCATGTCTCCCATTGATAGGTATTGACAGTGGGACAGTATGTTATAAATAAAAGTTGTCTGGGGGTTTTCAAATCTTAGTAAGTTGAAGATTCATTGGCTTTTTTTATTCACTTCTAATACTTAAGACTGCCAATTTATGTTGCAGCTTCTATGAGTATCTACTCAAGGCCTGGATACAAGGGAACAAGACAGAAGAAGTAAAGTTTTATCGGTAATAAGCTTTGAGTATTGAATGTCTTTTGGTAAAATCAAGCATATTTCTTTGTATTTGTGAACCGAAAAAAAAAATCATTTTGACTTTTGGTAAGAAGTCATTTGTTTCGGCTGTCCTATGTCACCAGCCTTGAAGCTGAGTCTGCCTCTCATTAATGCACTGTGTTCTCGTTTTGCTGCCTTAAGTCTGTGAAAGAGGCCACGACATTATTATAAAGATAATTATGTGTTTACTGTAAAACCTTATTCTTCAATGAACTGCCACAGATTTAGTAGCCCAAATTGTAACTATTTTATTTGCTTTCAGTACATGAAACAAAGGTGAATTTTTCTACATACTGAGTTATCCAGTATTTAATTTATAAAACTCCTGAGTTACACATGACTTGTCATATAATTTTTGTCCTCTTGTGTCATTTCTTGGTTGGTCTCTAATGTGCCCAAATCCCAGGCATATCATATTTATTTTCGTAGTTTCCTTATTATGAAAGTTCAATATTGGAATGAAACTGGCACCTGTTCCTCTGTTTATCTAAATGTGCAAGCAAATGGTGTATACAGAGAAATGTGGGAGAAATCAATGAAAGGCCTTGAGAGCTTAATTAGGAGGTCAACTCCATCGTCTTTTGCATACATAACTGAGAAGCTTGGAAATTCACTCACTGACAAGGTAGGTTGAGCAAGGGAAATCTACAAAACCTTAGCTGAGTATGTTGCAAACAGAATGTCTGAACACTTTGTCTTGTTTCAGATGGATGAATTAGCATGTTTTACTCCAGGAATGGTGGCATTGGGATCCTTTGGCTATAGCCATGGGGAAGCTGAAAAATTTCTGGCCCTTGCGGAGGAGGTAATACTTAAGAAGTATTTGTGCCAAGTCAGGACTAGTTGTTTCAAAAATGATTGTGTATCCAATATAACATGCTGAAAGTTACATTATGGTCTTGACATATCCAACGTAATGAGTGCTTTTGTCTTGCAACATTATTTTTTCATGTTCTACTCCCTTTACTTTTTAAATTTGTGAGTATGACATTGTTAAACTAATCTGGTTTATATTGGAATGAGATATAAAATTAACTTTTATTATGTTCTAGCTTGCACAGATATTGTTGAGCTTATTTGATTTAGGTTTTGCTTTATGGTATCATGTAACTTCTTTTTATCTATTGTTGCGTCATCACTCTCATCGTAAGGTTAACTGTAAGTACTCCTATTTGAAGGTGTTTCAGCCTCTAGTTTTACGTCTAAGAAAGTATATTTTAGCTTATCTATTTTCTATTTTGCCTACTACATCCATCTTGTCATCATTGTATCTGAATATTATTAATAACTTAATGGAGACTTAAGCCTTCTATCATAGACTTTGACTAAAATTTGAATTTGTAAACACTGTTCCATAAGTTTCAAGATGATTATTTATTAGGTTAAATATGTGAAACTTGCATTTCCATGATGACGGCTTTTGAATTTGAATGGATCCTCCATTATTGTGGCAAAATAGAGTATCATCCTTTTCTCGTCTTTTCACCCTAGGAACTGGAACGGTGGAACCATTCAAAACAAAGATTAGGTCTCATCCTGTGGCCAGCTTGCAACTTTTTATGTAGCCAAATTTTACAGCTTCAAAACCATTTAATGAAAATTTAATTAATTTGCCAATTTTCTTTCAACAGCTGAATTCCATGTTTTACTATTATGCAGCTTGCATGGACTTGTTACAATTTCTACCAGTCAACACCAACAAAATTGGCAGGGGAGAACTATTTTTTCCGTGAGGGAAAGGTTTTAATTTTCCATTTTGTGATTCGTTTCAAACCTTCTTAGTGTTATGTGCTAAGGTAAAGAAATTTGTAGGATATGACTGTTGGTACTTCATGGAATATCCTAAGGCCTGAAACGGTTGAGTCGCTCTTCTACCTCTGGCGATTTACTGGAAACAAGACATACCAAGATTGGGGTTGGAATATTTTCCAAGCATTTGAAAAGAACTCTCGGATTGAGACTGGATATGTTGGGCTCAGAGATGTAAGAATATCTCAAACAAATTCTCATTGCAGGATTATAGTGAATTTGAATTCAAATTCTGCAATGTTTTCTCCAAACAATAATTTCATTTTGGCCATGGAAAATCTGCATGGTTTGCGTAAGTGTTCAAATTATGCTGTGCACTTTCTTGGCACAATTGAATGCTGAGCAAAAATGTTCTTACAATTTTCGTTGTAGGCAAAGACTCAGAAGTTGGCACCATGATAGTAATTGACCATGGTTCAATGAAACAAAATAGACAATTAAATTTGTGGAATTTTTTTTTTGCCTTTCTTCTTGAGGAATGTTTTCTCATACAATGAAATTGTGTTTTTCTATCTTGTGCATTTGAAATCATTGCTAAACTATGGCAAAATTACCCAGGTACTCACAGGGGACAAAGATAATATGATGCAGAGCTTCTTCCTTGCAGAAACACTCAAGTACCTCTATCTTTTGTTTTCACCTCCATCAGTTATCTCTCTGGATGAATGGGTCTTTAACACAGAGGCCCACCCTTTAAGAATTGTGACTAGAGATGCTCATCAAGAGGGAGAGAAGGCGAACCAGGAACCAAAAATCCCTCGTATACGGGGTAGGAAAGAAGGCCGACTGGATTACAAATAACTAGTATTGTAGGTTTAAAATTACAGGTAAGAACGCCCTGAACTGCTTGGAGATTTATTTATAAGATATTTGAGTATAACAGATTAAAAAGGTTTATAATTTCTATGTTGTACCTGTGCATGTTCTAAAATAATATAGGGACATTGATTTTGTTTATCGTTTTGGTTTTATATGTATCTCATGCGTAAACTTTTCATAATTAGGTTTTCACCTATTTGGGAAATTTGTACACCCACCTATGAAACACAACATGAAGGATATGCCCGCTCCCTTGCTCTCAACTTGGATCCACAACTTTATGCAATGGTGCAGCATGACAACATTAGTTCCTCACTTTGAGAATGATCCGCCAGTTAAATTAATGGTTGCAAGGAGCACAAACGACGTAGTACTTGATGTAGATTACTTGGAAGGTTTTTCTCTTTATACACTAGTAGGATAAAAGGGGTGGTATATACATGTCTAAGTAGAAATAACTGCTTCTTATTTTTCTGATGAGTTTTTTGGCACAGTTGTAAACCCTCGTGGATCAGTTGACCAATGAACCACCAGAAGTTATTTATTCAGATTTCAAAATTTTCTGGCTTCGTAGAGCGTCCACTTTAAGACCCAATTACTTTGATATTGGAGCTGTGTTGCCTATGAAATGGTCTTTAAATCTAGTTCTAATGACTCTATTTTGTCAAAATAAAACAGGCTATGAGCTTTTTGGCTGATTTGCCGTTTAGATATGACCTTCTGTACGTTTTCCTGCAACTCTGATACTGATGTTTTAACTCTAACAAGGTGGATTAAATTCTTAATGATGACCATAAAGCTTTCATTATATCTGATGCTTTCACGCAATTATGATATGGTTGAAAGCTTACGAGTGTGGCTGATGTTTGAAATGGAACTTTGATAAAAGAAATAGAAATAAGTACTCTGGACAAGAATATTGACTCTTTTTATCCTTTTCTTTTCAAAATTCACCCGAACACCTATGACATGAAATCCGCATTGCATAAAAGTAAAGTGAAAAAATTATGGGGACGCTATGGAATTGTTCTTGTATTAGAATTGGTGTCTTTAAATTGCAAGTTGCATTGCATTGTAGCAGCATTTCAAAATCTCATGTGATTTGTGCGCAACAGAATTAGAATCAAAATGAATATAATATAGACTAGAACTCTTTTAAGGTTGAAGATGAACTCATTATTAATTTACTTTATTATTATTATTATTATCGTATAATTTTAGTGTATGGAAGTTTGACTTTGTTTCAGCTTTATATAGCATTTGATAATCAAATAATTACATATTATTATTTCAATATTTTTACAAGAATAAATTTGAAATCAAATAATATTTGTGAATATCATAATGGCATAATATTCTTTGGAAAAAAAACTGATACTTCAATTATCTTTTATGTTAAAATGAAATTTTATTATATAATATACCAATTTGATTGAACCACAACATATGCTATGTTTACTAAATAGGAAAGAAAAGGTAAGTGTGAAACTGTGACAGAGCCGTTCATAAGCATTGATTAGTTAGCAATCTCCAAAAGTAACAATTGAACTTTGCACTATTATTCCCACTGTCAAAGTGTGGAACAAAGTGATGGCACAAAGGTTGAGAATTAAAAAAATAGAAAAGAAAAAGAAGAAATTTAGAAGCTCAAGTAAAGAGACATTCCTTCATCTGGATCCATTCCTACCCAGAAAAAAAAAACACATAGTAAAGCAAACCCATGCATCCCCACCAACTGAGCTGTAATAATGACACTAGGAGTGGCAGTGGAGTCTTTTAAAAAGGATAAAAAAAAAAAAAAAAAGAGCTTTGACAACTATAATGAGAAAAGAATCATTCATCCTCTAGTTCTTAAACTTACATGCACATTTAAGGGCAGACGGCAAGATAATATTTTTATATTATATTTTTTTTTAATAAAAATGAGAATTATTATTATTGTTATTTTGGTGAGGATGTCTTCATAATTTTTTTAAATCCAATATTATTAAATGATCTCAACGACACACTTACATTAAACGATGTCATAATATTGTATACATTTTATTTTACTTTTTAGGACAAAAATAAATTAGAAAGTTTAATAAACTATTAAAAAAATACCACATAAAATTTTTTAAAAGGTTTAATCATGTGGTACTATTTTTTCTGTAAACAAATATTTCACGTGGTTTTATTAAGAAATCTAATATATATATATGTGTGTGTGTGTGTGTGTAATATTTTCATATAAAAACTGACAGAAAATACTTTTTTAAAAAATAAGATTCTAATGTGTACTTATGCTCTAAAGAATGAGGAATGTTTGGAGATGAGGGAGGGGGTGGGAAAAAGTTAGAAGGGAGAATCTAGGAGTATCTCTTGAGAGAAGTGATGGGGTAGTGCAGTGGGAAAGAGAATCCATGTTTGAAAACAGAGCCATGAGGATGAGATCAATAGGGCAGGGCATGCCTTCCCCTTCACTTTCCCTTCCCTTCCCTTCCCTTCCTTTCCTTTCCTTTCCTTTCCTTTTCCTTCTTCAATTCAAACTTCCAAGGAATTAGTTTTGTTTTTTTATGCATCGAAAGGGACATTAGGATGCTAAATATTTGCAGCCACTCACATCCCCATTGGCCTCTTTCCCTTTGGCGTTTTCCCGTGTTCCATCAATCCTCACCTTATTCTCTCTCTCTCTCTCTCTCTCTCTCTCTCTCTCTAGATATTGCAGTCTTTGCCTTTGGGATATAAGCACTCAGTTCTATAAACCCAAAACCTTGTATAGATTTAATTTTTCGATGCACAAATTGATGATATGAGAATTCTTATGATCACTTGAAAGATAAAAATTTGGATTCAAACCAGATGGGAGGACACTTGTGACTGTAATATCAAAAACAATTATAGGTATGTATGAAGGAAGTGAGTTTATTGGGAAAAAAATTAATTATTTGATATGTTCATATTTTTTTTATAATTAATTTTATTTATTTATTTTTACAAGTGAAAATAAAAACAATTTTAGTATACATTTATGATTAATTTAATTTATTAATTTTCTACAAATCAAAGTATACATTTGAGAGAGAGAGAGAGAGAGAAGAGGGGTATGTAAGGAAGGGAATGGGGAGTTCAGAAGTAGGCAGCAATGGCTTGGGGCATTAAAACAGATATACAAAGAAAGCTTCTTTTTTTTTTTTTTAAATGATATTCATCAATATTATGATTTAAATACAATAGATAAAATTTATATATATTAATGAACAAAATGGGTCCCCAAAAAAAAAGGTGTAAAAGGTTGAGGAAGCTTTTTTGACTATAATAGTGAGTTGTACGTTTTCAACCTTTTATTCTTAATCCAATTTTGTGACTGCTAAGCTTTTTGCTCAAAGTTATTTTGCGTACATAAAAGTGCTGTAAGGTGATCAGCAGCCCATAACTACTCCAATATTCCTTCTTCTAAAAAAAAAACAAGAAAATTCTAGGTACACTTCCACATGTCCTTAAAGCTTTTATCCATGGTGTTTAGTTCCTATAATTTTATTACTTTTTAAATTTATTTTATAGAATTAAAAAATTTTAGTTTAGTTATTATAATTAGATTTTCATGTATTGCTAAATTATAGTCAATTATGTGCTATATACGAAAGTTGATTTTATTTTATTATTTAATTTTTCCCTGTATTTAAATTATAAAGAAAACAAAGAATAATTTTGTTATTGTATAAGATATACTGGCTAAATATATAAGAATTAAATAGTAATAAAACTAATTTACTTTATAAAAGTTAATAGAAACAAAAAAAAATCTGGAATAACTTTTTTTAATAGTTTTAATTTGTTACCAAAATAATAATATCCTGCTTTAACAACGCTTTTATCAAATATTTTCATGCTAATGCACCAAACCCTGATATTTGTACATTAAATTGAAAACACTAATATGTATATCAATAATGACTATTGAATATCATAATTGAAGAAGGAAATCAAAAGAAATTGAACATTTACAATGATGCATTTTGAACTTTTCATACATACAAGTACTGATCTCAATAATTTGTCCGTTTACTTAGCTCTAGTGCTTTGTTTGTTGTTCATGATAGAAACATGTAAGAAAAGTGATAATTTTTTTAGATGCATGCAATAGTGGACAAACACAAAAGGATGGACGGAGGGAATATGTAAGAAAGAAAACTAATTGAGGAGCTCTCTCTCATGCATGAATGAAAAATTGTCTCAGAAGTAAGGGACAAGTTTCAATTGACATGAAATGAAAATAATAATAGCAGGTGACATTCATTTGTACTATTGCTCTTACACAATTGTATTTATTCTTATATTCTCTAATAAAATATACTGTCCCTATATTGTATTGAAGTGAATACACATGGAATCTTTCTGGGATTTCATTCTCATCCCTTTATCATTCATTTTCTCTTGTATTCTAGCTTCTTCTCTGCCCCTTTGCCCCCACAATTCCTTTCACATTCTTTGGATTCTGATCAAATTGAAAGCAGTACTTTCTCAATTGTATTTGGGAATAATTCTTTGTACCCTCCCCACTTGTCAAATTAGGTGTCACTGATTTTCTTTCCTTTTTTTTATTTTAATTTCCCTTGTCACTATAGATATTGTCAAATAGTATAGTTGGAGAAGAGAATTTAATCTTTTGTCCTAATGCCAATATATATATATATATATATTCATATATTATAGTCATGAAATATAGTCTAAGATATAATATCAGTATGTTTAATTCAATCCTAGGAATTGCATATACAAAAAGAAATAATTATTTTTTAACAACCGTACACTAATGCTTCGCTTGAATCAACATCATTTCAAAAAAAAAAAAAAAAAGCACACATCATTTTAACCATAATTCCCTTGCAGTTTCTGTCACCTATCATGATTATTACTTCAATCATTACTTTTTTTTTTTGGTGAACGAGGATCAATACAATATATTTTATTCTTATGATAACTAATCTGATTTAAATTTTTAACAATTAAACTTGTTTTAAATGTTATCTCAGTAAAAAAAATTTTAAAATAGTAATGACTTAGGAAAGCAGAAGAAAAAGCACTTTAAAAAATTTAACTAAATATATAAAGTTATAAACTTGTGTGTTCCATGTTTACAAAATACCAAAAACAGAGTCTACAATATCTCTAAACATGGCCTAAAGTGTGGTCTAATAACAAAAACTTAAGTATGCCATGTAGTCACTTTTTGATTGACATTAGTCTTATAGACCATGCATATATCAAAAAAGAATAATTTCATCTCATTATTGCCTCTAACCAACCCTACACTATTGCTTCTCATGAATCACCATCATTTGAACCAAAAATTCCTTTTAGTTAATCATTTCATTTTTATCATCATTATTACTACAATCAATATATTCCTTCTTCATATCCTGCAACCACCATTTATTTTATCATCATTGCTCTATCAACGCTAATGACCTTTGTCCTATTGATTAACATCATTAATACTTAGTAATTGTTGCCCTGTTCTTCACATTATTGTTGACACCACAGTAATCATTTTGTAGTTTTTTTGGTCATTCACTATTGTAATTGTTTTCACTCGAGTACTTTGGCATTTAAAATAGGTATATCATGAAGATGAACTCTATTTTTTGGCCTGCTGTTTAAAGCTTACTTGTCGTTTATTTTCTTAGTTACATGAGAATTTCATGACTTGAAGGGAAAAGTGATAAACAGCAATAGAAGATCAAACCCAAGGTATCAAACTTACCTCAATCTTCGTTGAGTTAAATATCTAGTTAAGTGTATACAGTTGCAAAAATCAAAAGCAAAAGTCAGTGACCCTTAGACCATCTTAAATGAGTATTTTGTCAAACTTGTAAGCAATCATTCAGATATATTTAAAGGACCATCAAAATATTATATCTTATTATCAACTTATTTAATACTCTATATATGCTTTAAGATTGTTGGGGTAAGAGATTTAACTTAGGCAAAGTATACTTAAATGGTATTTAAGAAAAAAAAAAAAGAGGAAGAAGAAGAGAAAATTAACCTAAGCAATTCCCAGAACACAATGCTATAAATTAGCTTGGCAACCTTTCTAATTAGATCACAAAATTAGATGCGGTGGTCCCTTTCGGTACCACTCTGGGATGGGTATATGACATGAAATAAAAGCAGCACATTGTATTTACATCTAATGTTCAGGGCCACGCTTAATTCCTACAAAAGCTTGATCTATTTCTGCAGAGTGTGCATCAATAAAACACATGCCAGCATGAGGAAAGCAAACAGAGTGATGAGTCTATTCCAAAACCAGCATTCAGTGAAACACAAAACGCAATCTGATAGATATTTCTGATGAATAAGAATCTAGTTTATCTCTTAACAATTATTCACCTCTCGGTGTTCTTGAAAGGTCAATATCCAACCCCAGCCAAGGAAACACACACACACACAGAGGCAGAGACACTTTTGTTTTGTTCTGTGGTGTTCTGTCCTGTTGTGTTCTGATCACTAGACTCTCTCTCTCTCTCTCTCTCTCTCTCTCTGACCCCTACTTGGTACCATGTACACTATATAGACAGATAGCTAGGCTGTGTTTTGTTCTGCCTCTCAGTTATGCTCTAACATTGCTCTTGCTGGTTGTGACACTATCTGATGAGCCCCAGAGAAGGGCTTTTTGTACATCAATAATCAGCTTACTTTGCATGTGCAGACAGAAGACACATACTTGTGTGTGACCATCTTTGTGCTACAATTTTTCTTTATCTGACTGTCAGCCCAAAAGGGACACTGTGCAGAGAATAAAATGAAGAGACTGACCTGTAGAAATTTGGGTTGGTTTAAGTTTTCCATGATTTCAAAAAGCTTTTTTTCTCCTATTTATTTTATTTCATTCCTGTAGTTAATAGCTTAATATAAACAGCTGGTAAGTATTGTAAATAGTTCCTCCATGTTTTAAGTATAGTACTCAGGAAAAGAAAATTTAGGACACGGATTCATAAATGATGAAGATATTCATAAATACACATACCTGTGTGTGACCATCCTTGTGCTAAAATTTTCTTGATCTAACTGTCAGAACAAAAGGGTGCAAAAGGGATACAATGCAGCAAAAAATAAATAAAAAAATGAAGAGACTGGTGTTAATTCCTTTAAAGAAAACATATTTCCAGGACATTTGAAAATATTAGGTTGGCTTTAGTTTTTCATTATTTTCAAAAAAAAATTTCTCATTTCCAACTCATTTCATTCGCGTAATTAATACAGACAGTTGGTGGGCATTGTAAAATCCTTTCATATTTTCAGGATATAAGTATAACTCTCGGAGAACAGATTTGAGAACCGATGAAAATGTTGATAAACCCACCATCACTACTGTCTTCATAAACACACATACCTGTGCGTGACGAGATGATCATCTTTGTGCTACAATTTTTCGTTATCTAACTGTAGAGAATAAAATGAAGGACTGGTTTAGATATCATTCCAGATAAACATAAAGTAAAAAAATTTTATGATTTGGGTAGGTTCAGTTTATCATTTTTTTAAAAAAATTATTTTTTCAAATAATTTCATTGCTGTAATTAACACAAACAGCTGGTAGGCATGGTAATATCCTTCCACGTTTGAGGAAACAGAGGAATGAAATGATGGAATAATGCATTCCTATATGATGAAATTGAGATTTGATTAATTATACATAAAATAATAAATGCAAAACAGAACAAAAAGTGAAGAAAACGAAACGTCTCATGGAGATGCAGGGGATCGAACCCTGTACCTCTCGCATGCAAAGCGAGCGCTCTACCATTTGAGCTACATCCCCACGACTGAACGATTAGACATTAAATAAAAATAATTCTTAATATAATTTATTTGCCCAAATGATTTGATGCACACTTGAGTTGAGACTTGTAAGTCTAATTCTTTTAAAAGTTTGATAAATTTTTACGTAAAATAAAAGGTTCAAATATACTTTTATTCATATTATAAGTTTGCTAGTTTTAATTGAGTTGATGATGTGTTTTGATACTTAGAAATAATACAATTAAGTTTTTTTATTGTAATTTTATTTGCAATGAAAATTATGAATTTGTGACTAATTCCCATACATGAGTGTGATTTGAGCTACATAAAATCTTAGATAATAAATAATCAAGTAATATTCATTTATTTTATCAAACTTAAAAAAAAAAAAATCAATTCGAGAGGTAGACGATATCACATAATTAAATTATAACATTACTTGATTACTTTCTTGTTTAGTAAATCCTCCTGTTTTGGTCATTATTGACGAAATTAGAATTAAATAAATAGAACTAATGAAGATGAAAAAAAAAAAGTTAATTGCATAATTCTAAGTGTTGAAAACATCTCTAAAATAAGAAATCAAATTAAAAATTTTATGATACTAAAAAGATCAAAAGTAATATACTAAAGCCAAAATAAAGTGACAACCTTAACCCCATTACAATGTAATAAACATGTTTTGATAATGCTTATTTAATATGGAAAGAAGTAGAGACAATATGGAAAGTAATATTCTTCATCCATCTTGATCGATCTAGGTGTGTATCTCACAAACAAATCTCCATTCTTTCTATTCCCACTTTTCACATTAATTAAACATTCCACTTTTATTTATTTATTGTCCTAGTGCTAATAAAAGCGATATAGAGAGAGAGAGAGAGAGAGAGAGAGTGATGCATGATAGAGAGAGGAAAAATATTATTTTTGTCTTTGACTTATCACTAAATTATCATTTTAGTCCTTTACTTAATTTATTTTTCAAAATAGTCCCACATTAGTTGAAAATTATTATTTTTAGTCTCTTCATACAAATTAATGGGACTTAACTTAAAGCAAAGAATCAAAAATAATAATTGTTCATCTTAAAAAATAAAATAAATGAGAGATTAAAATAATAAATTAATTTTTCTATTTTTCCTCTCTATATATATCATATAAAATTTATGGGGATTAGTGAAGAAAGAGAGGGGGTGGCAGCAATGATGGGTTAAGTTGTCATCGTTTTGCATGCAATATAGAAAGGAAGAAAGAAAAGGAAAGAGAGGAACATATTTTCATAACTTTGCCTTTTCTGTGTTCTCTCTTTCACTTTCTTTGCTTTAGGGTCACTCCCCACGTTAATCAGTCTCTTAGATTTCAGTAACAAAAGCTTCCTCTCTCTCTTTTTCCCCCTTTCCCCTACTTTTACTCTTTCATCTGTCTGCTTCATCTCTACTGCTTCTGCATACTGTGCAGTATTGCAAGCTTTAATTCAATAATTTTATTATTGTCTCTTGATTATCTATATCTATAAGCACATGTTTGTACATATATGTGGTTTTTATATATGATCATTAGCCAACAAAGACCAATTAGGGCTTTATTCTTAACTTGTTTGACAAACCATATATATGTCTTTTATTTTCTCATTGAGATTGAAGATGGATGCTTTATAGTTTATATATCCAGTGAATCAAATGCAATGTATGTGTATCATTTTGGATGAAACAATTTGGAAGGTTATAAAGCATAAATTTAAATTTATAATTAAGTGGACATATTCATGAAATCAAAACTTCATTGTTAATTAGAGTAGTAATGCCCTAGATGATGTTATACTCACTCTATTCTGAGGCTTCCTCCATAAAACTATATATCTTTATTTCTTTTTATCATAATTTCATAACACAATAAATGTAAGATCATTTATTTTAAATATTGAACTATTACTTATTGTATCTTTTTTTTGTAAACAAAAACTTAGTTCAATATATGTAAAATGTTATTTATTACCATAAATTGAAGATGGAAGAAAGGTTCAAACTGGAGGAAGTTCATAACCAACTAGATACATAAAATGTGCTATGATCATTATCAGGATCTTACATAAATAATATTTTGGCTGATTTATGTACTTATATATAATGGCATACTCATTCATCTTTGAGTTGTCATGAATTGATCATCATCAAATGATTAAGAGAATGATTTGTGAAGTGATGAAGTATCCATCTATCATTCATCCTTCTGGAATGCCAATTAGTTTATCATCATTGTATCACATGACATCACAACCTAAAAATTCAATAAATATGAAAAAAAAAATTCAAGAATACCAACAAAAAAAAATTGCCTGCATCAAGTGCATATGTATTAACATTTGATCCGTACTATAAATTTAAACCAAAAAAAAATGAAATTTAAGGGCAATAATTATTCAGGAGGAAAAAAAAAAACAATCAAAAAGTATGTGAGCCCTAGCTATATATAAGATATACAGTTATATATAGGAAGGAATAAAGGACAACAGAATTTGTGTCAAGGTCACATAGATGTGAACTTGCATCACAATATACTTTGATTGTGTTGAGGGGAATGAGGAAAAGAATAAAGACTAAATATACCATACATTGTTTTCTACTTTTTGTTTTAGAGTATTAAATGAAGGAATTAATGGGGAAATTTAACCATTGCATGATTGTAATATTCCAAAAAATAATAAAAAATATAACCATGAAAAATTTAACAATCAAATATAATGTTATATTTTGTGAAATATAGAGAAAATAAAGTTAAATTTGCAAGCAAAAGGTCTGAAAACTTAAAAGTGGAAATTTAGAATTACCATGCATTTGAAGCACATGGAGGAAAACAGAAGCCCAGTTATATATATTAATATAACGGTAAATTGGTCAGGGAAGGTTAATATTAATTTATATAAATAAAAAAAGGAAAAGGTGTATTAATTAGAATCTTATTTGAGAGAGTACATAGAAGTGAGTGATATATATATATATATATATATATATATATATATATATATATAATTAAAGAAAGAAAAAAGCAAAAGAGGGAGTGAATCAGAAATAATAAGAGAGAATGTCATAGGAATAAGGAAATGTGTTTCTGGGGACATTAATTGTAAAAAGTTGCACGCTAAGGTCTTTCTTTTCAGCTTCCCAAAGATCTCATCTCATTCTAACTTTTGAAGTGTGATCAGGTGGTTGTCACTGCCAATTTGGCCATTCTTTCATAAATTAGAGGGAATCAATTTCAGTGTTTTTAAATTCCAAATTTTTTTAATATATATATATATATATATATATAATCTAATTTGAAATTCTCAAACTTCATATTTAGACACATAATAATTGAAAATTTTAGACCAAAGTCTTTAAATATTAATTTAAATTTTTTTAATTTAAAAAAATTTTCCTTTAAATCCGTTAAAATAATTTTAAATTTTAATATAATTCATAATAAATTCTTTAAACAGCATAATTTACTTTTTAAATGGATAATCGAGAAATTTGAAATCAAATTCAAAACCTTTCTCTCTCCGCCTATAATTGTGGGTCCCAGTGTCCTTCACCTAGGTGGGACTCCCCCCCTACATTCTCCTTTTCTTTCTCCCTTTTCCTCACATTCCCATTTCCCACTCACAAAGTTGAATCGATATATATATATTTTAGACCTCATGCTTTTTCCTTTTCATTTTTATTTTAAATATCAGTATTCAGTACTGCATTATTCTGCGTATATACTTTTTGTACACCAACCCATACATACTACACCCACTATCTAAATGATAATGAGCATATTTCCCTTTGATTTAACCATAAAATGGGATGAATTACATGCAGTTCTTGTGCATATAGTGATTAATTATATATAATATTCATTAATAACTCTTTTGAACTTTGAAAGTGTTACTGTGATCTTACCAACCATCATATCTTCCTTCAGTGGATAGCCACTCATGAGTGTCTTCAAGATAAGACGCATAAGAAAGCATGGGAGACTTACTTTGACTTCTTGTACATTAAGACTTCGTTTCTGATCATTTTAGAAAAAAAGTTCTTTTAACGTATACATTCGTTTTTTTATATTATATATATATATATACACACACACACACACACGCATGTATCTCAAGATACAGTATGATACTTTTCGTGTTAATTCATCAACCTCTCCCTCCAGTATCAATTAAATTCTCATGCATGCCATGTGGGTTGTATATATATATATTCTGCTTTCTTTAGACTATAGTATATTATATTTTATATATTGTTCATGGTAGCTGTAACGTGCAAGCGACTTGGAGAATAAACGAGAATTGTAAGGTTAAAAATTGTGTCTATTACAATAAGAGTTTCAAAAAGTCAAAGTGAAGTGATAAATTAAGGAGTGAGAGCATGTCATTTACAATGCAATAGAAACCCTTTCTATATTAAGGTCAAGTGAGTCAATTACGACTCTGAGTCACTCATCAAGTAATTGGCTTATCTCTAGTTAAGCTGCACTATGTAGAGCAATTTACTACTAGCAGAGTTGTGCTGTTTGAGAAATTTGTTATCTTATTTTATTGCATGTAGTTTAACAAGGATTTGTGATATATACATACAAATATATATATATATATATAGACACTAGTTTAGTATCTCACTTCTTGAGGCAGTTTCAATTTAATTTTTTATTAATTTTTATTTTTAATTTAATTATTTAAACCAACACATTATTTCGACTAAATGTGTAACTTTTAAATCAAAGTAAAAATAGATTAATGAATAAGGGGTTAAATTAAAAATGTAAATCATTGAGGGAACATATTGATATTAAATTGATAAGCAAAGTCTCATATTAAAAATGAAATTAATAAAAGAACAAAATGATATTTTATTCGAATGCGCATACCTCTCTTTGTTTTTCTTTTATTGTTTTAATTTTTATCATATTTGTCCCTTCAACATAGGCATTGATCTTGCTGAAGCTACTCTTGGATCAGATAATTAATAATACTAGTTACGCAAACTGCAAATACTTTAATTGATAATGATAAAGTCTTAGACTCCACATCTCCCACCATCATCAAACTTGACTTTTTGGCCTTGGTGATGAAATATCACCGAAGCTTTCAGCTTCTGATCGACCATCTTTTTTCAAATCATTAGAGTCCCAGCTGTAAATATATTAGAACTAATAAGGTCGTAGAAAAAAAAAAAAAAAGGAAGAATGATGATTTCTTTCCACATACAAAAGCTTTAATTATGGAATTTTAAATTTCAAAAGTGAACATGCTACTTCATTCATATACATTTGTCCTTATTTGCCATAGTAATTAAAACGTTGTTACTTACCTATTTAGACTTTTTGTGATTAAGGTGGGCCTGCAATGTCTCAGTTAATGAAGTCTCTAATTTTTCACTTTCCTGCTTTATTGAAAATTTGTTCGGGAAGATGCAAACCAAATCATTGGGTATGATGGAGTCCAAGCAGATAGATGTCATCATTCATTTTCACAATGAGTAGTAAAACTGCACATCATCACAATTAATCCCACAAAGGGATCCTTTTCTTCTAAGTAGAGAAATCCTATTGTCTTCCCTCACTTTTTCCTAACTTTGAAATATTATGTTCTAATGATTTGGGCACCCCCCCCCCCCCCCCCCCCCCCCAAAAAAAACCACTTTTCTTTCTTTCAACCAAAACCACATGACCCCTTTTTGTTTTGTGAATAATGGGTTTTGGGCGTTTGATGACCCCTCAATGAGCATCATTATTATTTACTTAGTGCTGATCATTTCTTTCTTTCTTTTACTTATCATTATAAGATGAGATAAGGTTAATTTGAGTTAGCTGGTATGCATTTGAATTAATATTTTACCTTCTTGGTCAGGTTAGAAAGCAAAATGTTTCCTGTGACCTAATTAACTCTAAAATATTGACATGACTAAGATCTAAATATGTCCTTGTGCCTCTAATCACATACACCTAATCTCCAGTATATTTAATTAGGAGCCATATTTAGTGTACTAGTGGGCAAGTGCAAAGAGTTGACCAAAAAAACTTATTAATGTGAAAGTGTCAATAAATTCAGCCACCAATTAAAATACATGCTTTGATCAATGAGCTTTCATTGATTATTTATGCTATCATCTAATTAATTATATTGATTATAATGAATATATATGTACCTAAGAATTTCTCATTCCACTATGTCAATCCTTTAGGGCTGTGGTTTTCTTATCTTATTTCAGAAGAACATGATAAAGGGGTAAAAAGAGTGCTCAAAGAATAAACATTATGGTGCCCCCACTTGATCACACACGTTATTAATTATGATATAGCTCTCACTGTTTTAGCTTTTTTGATGTGATCATACGATGAAGCTTTCAATAATGAGAGAAGAGGTAAATGACAAGAACCATAAAACTCCAAAAGGGTTTTAATTAGATGTATTCAATTTTATATACATAAATGTGCTTTTCAGAAAGTAAATTAAATGACCTAGAGATCATATCTATAACTTTGACTGTAAATTAAAGAGAGAGAGGTGCTAACTGTAATTAGAGAATAATAAATATAAAAGGAGTATATATGGAAGAGGGTACTTATATGTATATACCACTTTACTCAGTCATTCCCCTCGGAACTATGAAGCTTTACAATTCGAATGCACTTTCCAAATGCATTCAACAGAAGCACTTCTTTGTTACAAACCTATAATACAGACCATAGCAGAGTTCTTTTGGCTCCTTTTAATGCATTGCAGCTTAGGGAAGTTACATAAGAATCTACTTTTATTGTGTTCCCTTTTCTTTCTTTCTTGTCATCCGATTCACCACTCTTGAGCAGGAGAGATTCTTAGATAAGTTTGCTAGTTTAGAAAAGACTGAAAGATTAAACTAATTTTCTAACTAGTAAACATATCAGAAAAATGAAAATATCACTAAATTAAATATGCTTGACATATATACTTACATAGTTATTTGTAAATAATTTGATTATTGGCTGTTTTTGGCAAATCAAATCTATTAGTGGGGAGAAAAAGAATGAAAGAGGAAGTAATATATATTTATAATGATAAATTAGGTAAAATACAATATATATATATATATATATATATATATATATATATACCTCGTCCACTATAATAATCTACAGGCTTATTTTGAGCTAGCTAGTTTCACACACCCAACTAATAGTGTACCAAAAAATTTTCATCCCTAATAGTCCTTAATCTTGGAATACTCGTGACAGTGCTTCCAAATTCATGCCTATGTATGTCTATGTGTTATGGCATATATAGTTATCTTGTATCATTTTCTTTTGCAGTAGTATTATAATTAAATTAAAGGTTATATAATGATGAGTTTTCCAATCATATACGCGCCTTGCAAGAAGAATTGTCAAAATGTGACTACGTGAGGCCCCATAGGCTTCCTTCTTGTAACAGTTGGTCAAAGTTATGTCTAATCCTGCCTTCTCGCTAACTATTCTGCATGGGAAAACGTCACGACGAGTCTTTATGAAAAACGCTCATAATTATACAGTGGATGAATCTTAATATATAACTTTATGATATTCCCCTTTTGTTTCTTTCAAATTAATTAGGTTTTGATTTGATCTTAATCATATCTTCATTACCACCTTTTTTTTCACTTTATTTTAATTATGAACAAAAGGTAGCCCCATAGGTTGCATGCATGCATTTAAACATCAAATCTTATCAAAACGAAGAATATCGAAGATAGAAGTTAATTATACAAGTATGAAGTATAACTATCTATCTATATATATATATATATATATATATATATAAACTATATGCTATTATGATCTCAAGAGAGAATGTAACTTTTATGAATTTCGATAAGAATCTGCTGCAGGGAGGATAATAAACTAGAGTTTCTATATCTCAAAGACCGAAAAAAGGAAGAATTAAATAAAGCAAGCAATTAAAAACAAAGGAAGATATAATCTTGAAGGGTAAAACATCAATGATCAGATCATGAAAGTAGTCAAAAAAGTTCCTTACTGAAAGTTAATAATAAAACTCAAGCAGAAGATGTTTTCTGGCTGCCAAAAAACAACAAAATCGATCTATGAGCAATTTTCATAAACCAAAGTGGTCCATACATGTGATAGCAGCATATATCAGTTTTGCATCCTTTATATGGTAACACAAAAGGTTAAGTGTTAAGTGGGTGGTTGAAAATAAGATAAGATTAAGACAAAAGGTATTGCAGTTTGCAGGGGGGAGAGAGAGAGAGAGCGAGCTGAAAAAGAGCCAATAATTCTATGAAGAATAGCAGACAGAGGGTTGCTTTTTGGGTACTTGGGGAATAAAATGCTGTCTCTCTCCGAGAATTGGCGTGAAGAGAGAGATGCACATCCTCTTTTCTCTCTCTTCACAGAAATATGATAATAATGTTAACTAAAATTTTATTTTGGTATTTAAAAAGTGATCTCATTACATCCCAAATTAACTCTATTGAATGTTTATTCTTCTAAAGATTGTATATATAGTAACATGGTACTTCTGAAAGAATTAAATCAGAACAAAGTCAAATTCTTGAGTATTAGATTAATTCAAATTTTGAGAACAAAATTAAAATTTTTGAGCAATAATATAATACACAATTATTTAAATAAGCCAATTGATACTCAATAACCAAAATAAGGTTTTACCGTTTTAGTCTAATAATAATTTAGTGGTTTATATATAAGTATAAATGAAAAGCAATAAATAGTTTTAAAAGAAATCATACCGTTTTTTTTTAACACAAAAATTTTTTATCACGCTGGCTGGCTTCTTTTTCCACCTTTTCCCTTTAGTACTTCTTTTGAATTTCTGCTGGCCTTGTCTGTCTATTCAAAGTCTGATGTGGAAAAAGGAGGGAAGCTATGAGAGAATTTAAACTAAAATTTTAAAATTGTGGGGTCTCTGTATTGCATAAAAATAATTTTTTGAACAATGCAACCTCAATATGTGCATCAGAATAACAGCAGATAGATCTTAACTGTATGTTCCCTAATCAATGTATACAAGCATACAGTCTTCTTTTTAATGATCATGCATTGATACTGATAATATTTGCACTAGCAGCAGATGACTGCAATATTCTGCTTTTTGTCCTTCCATATATAGTGTGAGATGAAGCTAAAATTTTACTATAAGCGTTGGCCGATATGTATATTGATACTACATGTCAAGAAGAGTAAAATGATTATTAAAAAGAATCAGCTTCTAATTGAAAAGAAAAAATTTCTACGTATCAGATGAAGATCAGAATGCACACCTCATTGCTTATAGGAACATATTTAAACAGAACTGGGCCGCAGCACACCGTAAACTAGAGAGAGAGAGAGAAAGAGTGATGAAGTGGCAATAAAAATAATGATAATAATAATGATAAAAAGATGCCTCGTTAAACTAAAAGAAAAACAGAATTAAAAGAAAAAGAAAAAGTTAAAAATAATAAGCAGTGACAAGAAGTATAAAGACGGCAGTAGGCATGAGACCTTACATAATCTGCAATTTCTAAAGCTCTACTACACTTGCTCCTAACAGCTTCCTTTCAAAACTCTCTACATCTTTCTCCATATTCAAAACTCTCTCAACACCTAGTTTCTACTTCCTCTGATCACAAGAGAGGAACAAAAAACGCCCAACTTTATTTCAGGTCATCAACCTTTAGCATATACAAAGACATCAGGGGGTGGGGGTTTGGAGAGAAACCGGAGGATATAAGAACACTAAGAAGAAAAAGAATTGTGCGAAAAAAAGGTTGCTTTCACAAAAGGGGGTGGAGGGGGGGTGGTGTGTCTCCAAGTGATGCGCTCAGGAGGTTGTGCATTACAGCAGACCCTCACATCGGAGGCTGCTTCTGTGTTGAAGCATTCTCTGGGCTTGGCTCGCAGGAGGGGCCATGCCCAGGTCACTCCTCTCCACGTGGCAGCCACCTTACTCAGCCTTAGAGCCAGTTCCTTCAGAAGGGCTTGTCTGAAATCTCACCCTCATCACCAAACTTCTTCACATTCACATCATCCTCTCCAATGCAGAGCCCTTGAACTCTGCTTCAATGTGGCTCTCAATAGGCTCCCAACCACACCAACCCCAAATCTACTTCACACCCAGCAGCCTTCTCTTTCAAATGCTCTGATTGCTGCTCTCAAAAGAGCACAGGCTCACCAGCGAAGGGGTTGCATAGAACAACAGAATCAGCAGCCACTTTTGACCATAAAGGTAGAGCTTGAACAGCTTGTTATATCTATTCTTGATGACCCTAGTGTTAGTAGGGTTATGAGAGAGGCTGGGTTCTCTAGTACTGCTGTGAAGAGCAGTATAGAGGACTCTTCAGTTTCACCCCCTTGTTCTGTTTTCCAGTGTTACAGCACTTCTGGTGGTGTCTTTTCTTCTCCATGCTCTCCTTCTCCTAGTGAAAACCAGAGAGAAACCATCAATTCCAACAATTTCAGGCACACCCATTTCTACACTTCTTCTGAGTACTACAACCCAGTTCTTTTCTCTCCTCAAAAGAGAACACCAGTGTACCCCATCAGTGAATCAGCTTCATCTAAGGAAGATATCAAGTTGGTTTTAGATGTGCTCTTGAGGAAGAAGAAGAAGAACACTGTGATAGTTGGGGACTCACTCTCCATCACTGAAGGCCTTGTGGCAGAACTGATGGGAAGATTTGACAGAGGAGAGGTTCCAGATGAGTTGAAGTCAACCCGTTTCATCAAGTTCCATTTAGTTCCAGTTTCCTTCAGGTTTATGAAGAGAGATGAAGTTGAAATGAATCTCTTGGAGCTTAAAAGAAAGGTGGATTCTATTGCATCAGGAGGAGGAGAGGGTGCCATTTTTTACATTGGAGACCTTAATTGGACAGGGGAGGCAACTTTCTTCAGTGAAAAGGATGGAGGAGAAGTCTCTGGTTATAATCCAGTGGATCATCTAGTTGCAGAAATAGGAAAGTTGTTCTCTGACCATGGAAGCACACCAAACGCTAAAATATGGCTGATGACCACTGCAAGTTACCAAACATACATGAAGTGTCAAATGAGGCAGCCCCCTCTTGAGACTCAGTGGTCTCTTCAAGCAGTTATTGTTCCTTCAGGTGGACTTGGCTTGAGCCTCCATGCTTCGAGGTAATTAATGATCTGTTGCTTAGTTATTTACTTGTCTCAACCCCAAAAATTCTAACCCATGAAAGAAAAGCAAGAAAAACAAAAAGAAAAAGAAAGGACAAATGAAAATTAAATAAATTTAACCATTTTGTTGCTTAGCACATATGTCAAAAGTATGGTTGGTTGGTATAAGGCAGAAGTTTTTTTTGTCGGTATATAACCTCTTAAGATATGAGGTAGGAGAAACTATTGTTACCAAAGGAAATTAATTCAAGAAAATTGATTAAATATTTTTTTGGCGAATACTCAATTTCGGATGTTTGTCTATTTGGTTTAATTAATGTTTTTGTTTATTAAAGGCTTCTGTACTCAATTACGCAGTGTTCTTGATTCAAAGATGACCATCTCCCAGAATGCATCTCATATGCTGGAAAAGAAGCTCTTCAGTAACAGCGAGGAGCAAGATAGGCTCACTTGCTGTGAAGAATGTGCCTCTAACTATGAAAAAGAAGCTCAATTATTCAAACCAGGCCAGCCCAAACTCTTGCCTTCCTGGCTTCAGTCCCATAGCATTGAAGCCCATCAGAAGGTAGCAAAATTTATGCAAGAGCTAGCATGTCTTGTTTATATGCATTTTTCACCTAGTTGAGAAGTTGTGGCTTATAACTAATTCTATGTTTCCAGGAAGAATTGACCCAGTTGAGAAGAAAATGGAATAGACTGTGCCACTATCTGCACCAAAGTAAGCATTCTCACAACCATTGGAATAACAGTCTACACAGCAATCACAGTTCAAATGGGAAGATTTATCCCTATAATTCTTCATATCCCTTGTGGCCAAAGCAAGGTAGTATCTTCCCAGATTCAAGTTCTATATCATTTGCAGACTCTGCTACTAAACCCACCCATAGCTCCAATCTTGTACCTCGATTCCGACGCCAACAATCATGCACTATTGAGTTCAATTTCAGCAATGGAACTCAGAAACAGCTGCAAGCAACAGAAGAGCCAAGCTTGAATTCTCTTAAGGGCATGGAAGGTAAAGAAGTAAAGATTACTCTTGCTCTTGGGAATTCCCCATTCGGTGGTTCAGAGCAAAGGGAGGAAAGTATAACTGATACAACACAGCGAAGAGCTTATGTTTGTAAACTATTGCAGGAGAATGTGCCATGGCAGTCTGAAACAATCCCTTCAATAGCAGAGGCCTTGGTTGTTGATTCCAAATCACAAAAGCAAAACACAACTTGGTTAATTTTGCAGGGCAATGACTCTACAGGAAAAAAAAGGTTGGCTCATGCAGTTGCGGAATCGCTTTTTGGCTCAGCTGATCTGATTTTTCACTTGGACATGAAGAAAAAGGAGACCTTAGCATCTTCATTCTGTGAAATGCTGACAAGAGCGTTGAAAGCCCATGAAAAACTCGTCGTCTTAATTGAAAACGTTGATTTCGCTGATACAGATTTCAAGAAATTCCTGGCAGATGGTTATGAAACAGGAAAGTTTGGCCAAGCAATATTCATACTAACGAACGGTGGATCAACGATCAGCGAAGAAGGGAATCGGGACTCAGTGATGCAATTAACATTACAGCTCAGCGAACCCAAACCAAACTTGGAGACACATTGCGTGGGCCACAAGCGAAAAGCAGAATTTGATCTGTTCGCAAAAATAAAAAACCCGAAAATCGAAGAGAAGGAAGAGGAATCGAACAGGAAGAAAGACTTCTTGAGGCAGTCAAGCTTCAACACCCTTGACCTGAACATAAAGGCCGATGAAGAAGACGACGATGGTGAAGGTGAAAGTAGCGGTAGCCCCATTTCCAGCGACTTGACCCGAGAAACCATGCCTGATTCCTCAAACCCAAATGGGTTTCTCGACTCGATCGAGAGGCGATTCGAGTTCAATCGAAGCCCAGCTCGAGACAGAGAGAAGGCAGAGTTATTCTCGTCGAAATTCAAAGGGTCATTTGAAGAAATTCATGGGAAGCAAAATTTGAAGAATTTCAGTATAGAAGAGAGGGTTATAGAGGAAGTGACTAGTGGGTGTGGTTCATTTACTAACAGTGTGTTTGAGAAATGGCTGAAAGACATTTTTCAAAGAAGCTTAGAAACAGGTAAGGAGGAGAAGGAGGGTATAGGTTTTAGACTTTGTTGGGGTGGGAATGGTAAAGGTAAAGGAGAGGAAATTAGGGTTTTGGAATTGGATAGTGGAGAAGATGGGTTCATGACTTCGTGTCTGCCCAAGAGTATCAAAGTTAACTACTTCATGGATTGATGACTGACTTTGGGGTTAAGGTTTCGTGTAAAATTATCCACAGTATGTAAAATGGGGGTAATAGGGTTTGTGTAACTTGCTAATTTTCATAATAGCATGGGTTTGTTTCTTTTCTAGTTTATCCTCTATAACAACCAATATTATTTTCATTTTTCTTTGTTTCTTTTCTAGTTTATCCTCTATAACAACCAATATCATTTTCATTTTTCAACGCAAATAGAAATTATAACTAAAATCATATTTCTTTCAATATGTTGAGTAGGATTTGAACTCCTATATTAAGAAGAAAGTAAATACTTAGGAAAATAAAATTCATTTATTATGATTAAATTAAGTGAATCCTTATGTCTCAAAGTCTATCTTCCCCAATTCTCTTGTGCTAGTTTCTAACATGATAGCGTATATCTTTTTGGTAAATACTTTACTACATCATATTCAGTCATTGGGTTTCAAAAACAAGGAATCATTTAGTCATAGTATGCTGCTTTGTTTGAGCAATTTGATTTATAACTCTCCTTTGTCCATTAGAATAACAATTTCTTAATCCTCAAGATATTCAATTATGGCTACATGCATGGTTCTCTCAACAATGATATGCCTCGAAGAATTCAAGGATTATATATATTCAGTTCACTGTGCATTCATTACATGAAATCTAGTACTTTCAGAATTGTGTGGTCTTTGATAATGCTAAGGTACATGCAACCAAAGACTGTGGTAAGTGGAGGATATATAAGCAACCATAAATTAATCATCCTCTCTTGCTTATATATGCTCCTCTCAGAATCTCATTTGAGGCAAGTGGAGGACTGTGGTACAAATGGGATAATGCACTATAGGTATTGATAAGTGATTTACAAGATTTACTGTATTGGTTTGTGACTTCATAAGTGATCAAGAAACATAGTTATAGTGTTTTAATTTGGATTTTAAAGATTTATTTATGTGGTTTATTGTTAGTTTTGCATAGACATAAACAAAATTACATCTTTCAATTATTAGATTATAGAAAATCCTTGTAATAATTCATTATATATCATTTTCATTTTCATTTTGTATAATATAATTTTTATTGTTTATACTTGTATTTAGATTATATGTCCAATTCAGGCTTTATCATTATTGCCAATTGAAAATTAGTTTATTGTGTAATCTAAAAATTGTGCATATGTAATTTTGTTTAATTCAAATTACAAGTTAGTGACAACATATATAACCATTCTAAAGATCCATTTATTCTAAACACTCTAGCGGTCAACATATTAAATAAATGAGCCAATTTATTAATTAAAAATTTATCCCAACTCATTTAATTGCAACTTTAATTGGTACTGCTCTAATTACTAACTTACCTTGAAAGCAAGTAATATAAAGAAATTCATTAAATAAAAAATATTTTATTAACTCAAGATACCTAAACCAATCATATCAAATGTAATACCATGAAGTTAATAATAATAATAATAATAGTAATAAATAAATTAAATTATTTTATTAGCTAAGGAAGGGGAGAGAAATACTCAAAGGGGAGCTTTGGTGGTACTAAATAGAGATATAAATAAAATTTTATCTGAGATGATAAATAAAGTGAGTACCTAAGTCTTACCTTGTACATTCCTAACACTTATAACCTAATAAAGTGTGGTAACTAAGTATCTATGAGAAAAATTTTGATATGATAAAGTGCATTAGTCCCTACTTATATTATAATAAACCTCTAATTATAACATACTATCCCCACTTAAATTAATTTAATACCCTAATTAAATCAACTAACCCCACTTACATTATTTTAACATCTAAATTATACCATAAAAATCCCATCAGATCCCATTTATGCGCATCCTTCTTTGTCATTGTCTAAAATTGCGTTTCTCCTTCTAGCAGCCACCCTTCCCCATCAGTGAGTGATTGGCAACCCTCCAACAACACCTTTGGCCCTCTAGCAACCTCTCCCATTGGCCATATAGTCAAAAAATCGCAATCCAAGCCCCTTACTATTCAAATATGTTCACCGGCCACCGAGGCTTCTTCTGCCACCGTGAAGGGTCACCGACACCTCCTCTCACTTACAGTAACTCCACTGGCCTCCCAACGACCTCCACCGATTGTCACATTGCCGGAAATTTCTTCAATTTTCTGGCAATACTATTCACACAAAATCAAGCTCAAATTTTACGAAATTGGTGCATTTTTGCTTCAATTTGTCTTAGAGCTTTAGTTTTTGCATCAATTTTGAACCTTTCTCCCTCATTTGCATAAACCTTAAATTTCAGCACTGTTTACTCGAAAAAGAAGCCAATTTGAGCTCAATTTGGGGTGTTTACTTCAAATTGAGTTAAGATTACACATCATAAATGAATTTCACATATTTCTCCCTTGAAATCACTTATTAATTGTTAATTTTGACTTCCAGATTTAAAAACTCCAAATTTTAGGTCTAAGGGTAATTTTAGAAAGAGGTGAAATTTGAATTCTTAGGGCTTCTTAAATATTTTTATGAATCTAGGAAGTGATTTAAAATTTTTGGAAATTTTAGTTTGAATTTTAAGATAAATTTCTAATTTTTCGTAATTTTTTGAGATTTTTCATAAAGAAAAAGGAGGATATTAGAAGGAGAAAATTTGTAAGGCTTGATTAGATGGCAATAAACATTAATTGAAGTTAAATGGGGAATTTTGAAATTTATTAAATAACCCTAAGTGACATTGGTGTTAATAGTAGGTGTTAGAAATTTAATAAGTGCATATTAGAGTAAATTAAATAAAAATTAATAATAATAAAATAAAATATAGGTCATAAGTATTTTGAAGTATTATTAAGGAAAGTAGCCCAAAAATTTAATTTCCTAAAATTGTGTGAAGTAAGAGGGTCAAATTTGGTTGAAGAGGTGATATGGTTAACGGTGAATAAGGAATAATTAATTAGGTCGATGACAGAATTAAATAATTAAATTTATTCATGAAGATTAGATGTTAAAAGTATTTTATTTAATGTTTTAGGTGGCTAGGAAAATTGTCAACAAAAAAATTGTAAACAAAGATAAGATGAGGTTGTTATACTCCCCTCATGTGAGTAGATAATCATAATTATGTAAGATATTATTTTGAATTATCCATTATGATTCTAAATGTTGAATTATTAGAAATATTGAAATCTGAACTCTGAAGTGGTACGATTTTGAAATTTTTATTTTTGAATGTGGATGTTTATATATCTCTAAAATATTGAAAATGTGTCCAAAACAAAACCTTGTAACTAACGACAGTAGACGTTAACCATAGTGCATTGTGATTGGTAATATGATAAGGTTGGGTATGATACCCTTACGACCATGTTTTGTTTGAGGTATAAGGTCATTATTACAGTTACTCAAAGCTTATAACTAAAACAGGTACTGTTTTGATCTGTTCTCACTGGCCTTGAGCTAGTTCTGTATTTGGAAATTATGACTAGTTCTATAAGTGATTCCCAATACATTCTATTAATACTTATTTTCGTTTTGGTACTATTGAATTATGATAATATGATATTTGGTTTTTAAATTTTGAAAGATATGCTATTGTAAGTCTATTTCTTTTTTTTTGCAATATTAGAATTATCTGTATTTCCATTCACCCCATTGTTTAATATTTTTCATATTCCAATGCCAATCCAAAACACCCACCTACAGAGTAGAAACCATGGTGTTTTTATTCTTTGGTGAGCATGGCTTACTGCTAGAGTTATGAGCTTTTTTATTTTAAAATTTGGTTTAGTTGATCCCTTGTATACAGGTTAAATATTTGATATATTATCATGGTTGATTGTGTTATAATTATGTGTAGGAGAGCAGAATCTTCTAATTCGTCATATATCATATAACTTTGTTATAAAAAATTTGGGAGGCCCATAATTCATGAATACCCTACCCAACTTTCTACACAAAGAATAAAATAATTCAGTTAATGTTTGCATGAAGAGTTTATGAGACTTGATGTTTAATCAAAGTGAGTTTATATAAGTTTTGTTGTCTTGAGGTTTTTAATTGGTTCATGAAGATGAATGATACTTTATCCTTGTACCGGTCACGTCTTATCAGCTCAGGTCGTGACATCAAATATTAATAATTTTTTTGTTATTTTTAAGTGACATATAATCTTTAAAGGAATATTAATATCCTTATTCATATTATTCATCATAACTTATCATAAAATAAAGATCTAGGGATTCTTTGAAACCCTTTTTTCAACTCATGTGATTTTCCAATACCATTATCCGTTTTTTTTTTTTTTTTTTTTATCATAGGTTGAAATGAGCGAACATTCATTTGCATCTTTGGCCATGCACAAATAGAATAAGATAAATAAGAAACTACTCAAAGAAAACCAAAAGGATAGACTAAAAAAAGAAAAGAGATAGTAATAGAAATGATGAACAAATGTACCATCCACCACCACAAGGCACAAATGCTTTAAGGTTCCAAAATTCAATTCTTCAAAATAGGGAATGATCATTACTTTGACCTAAAAGGGATGCATGATTGAACGGCGAGAGTGGGACCTGTCCTCCCATAATAGAACACAATCATCATTTTGATTTTTCTGCGTAAAATTAAGATATGATCTTATGATTTTATATACTGCTTTAGCAAAAGCATTTGAGCGTCCTGCGCTTTTAATTATGCAAAGTTTTCACTATGATGGCTGAATCATACATCCACATCCAGTCATTTCTGCAAATGAATTCCAATTTGGTCCCCATCTAATAATGCACCTCTCCATGAAAACAAAACTCTACTTGATGTTTATTGATTATGCAACTTTGTAAAGTAGTTCCAGGCCATGAGTCTCACTTAAAGAAAGTTTGTTTTCTTTTTTATTTTTTTATTTTTTTTATACAGCAATGATTGGTGCCTTATTTAATTTGCGTATTATTCGACTAATTTTTTTATTAACTAAAAATATATCATGTATTTTTATTCAAAAATTTAAACTAAAAGTAAATTAAAAAAAATTAACCTTCTCATTTTAATTCTTCAAAGTATTTATTTTCAATAAATTAATCATATTAAAAGTTGTTACAACATAATGAAAAAAATAAATTCATAGATGACATTGAACTTAAAAAAAAAAAAAAAGTTACTAAAATGTATGGACTTTGTTGAAAATACACTCTTTTGGTATTATTTTCTTTTCAAATTTTAGTCATAATTAAGTACTTAAAGATTATGTCAAATATTGGCTAGTCAGATAATTATTACTTTTAAAATTAAAGCAGTATGATTTACAATATAAAATCATATTTTTCTTTACATTAAAATTTATTTTTAAAAAAGTTACTTGATTATTGATCAAGTACTGCTCATCAACCCATTAATTCTTCGATTTTATTAAAGGCATATCGTCTATATTAAAGTTTGAATCGAACATTACAATTAAAATTCAAACATGCAAACAGTGAGATCATGTGAGTTAGGCTAATGGAATAAAATGAGTTGGAATAGAAGCCCACTTCACTTTCATGAATCTGGGTGTCACTTTCGGACCTATCTGCCATCCACCAAGTGGAAATTGGGATAGCATTTTGGATGTGTTGGTGGAGTTTCTTGAAAAAGTGTGTTATCTCTGATTAAGGTGTTCATCATCATGACAAACCCCATTTTGGTTTCCTTTTTTATGAGGTTAGGTTACCTTAGACCCTTTCGCTAATGGGGGTCCCTCTCCCTTTTCCCATTCAATTAGTGCTCTAAAAGAGGCTATCAATTGAGTTTCAGTTGGAAACAAAAGGCACAAAATGATGTAGCTGTTGTGCCCAATCATCTCTGTTCATAATGCAATTACAAAGCTCTAAAAAGAATACCAAAGTTAGATAGATAACCCACAAAAGAGATCACAGCAATATGCCTTGAATCATTATCATTCCTAGTGTTGATATATACTTTACTTATGTAGTTGTATATTAATGTTCACAAGTCTGCTTTTTAAGTATATATAAAGAAGAATGTACCAATTATCTAAAAGTAGTGACAAAGACAAAAATAATGACAGAAGATTACAAGCATTTTTCACATACTCCAACTGATTCTATCCACCTTGAAGGCTGCGGCCTTTCACTGTCTAGGGCATATAGTTATGATAATCGAATTAAACAAACCGAATTGCACTGAACTGGATTCCCTGTAATTGAACCAGTGATATTATGACCTGATTCTCTCACCAATATAATATGATTTCAATAGAGAGGGTATTAAAGATGTAAAAGGAGTAACCAAGGCCCATCAGAAATGAAACTTTTAGTGTGAAGCTAATTCAATGTTGTAAAATACATCAGGATTATAAAAATGCAACATCAATGATGCAGATAACTTGAGTTAAGGTTATTGCAACCCTTGATTATTGACCTCTATCAAAACTTTTAAGCAGTGCAATACAGTCATAAAACGTTGACCACCTAACACAAATATTTATTGTACTCTTGTACTACCATTTATATATTACAAATAGGCAATGCTTGCCTAAAATTTAAAATCTAACTTGACCATGATTTAAAATTAGATTATGTGACTCACCATAGCAGATAGTGGAGTACTAAACAGGAACTCAGACATTAAAGAAATAATAACTGCAGAACCATATTCAAACACTCAGAATTAACACAATGTTCAATATAAAAACACCAATTCAATACAAATGCAAGAAAAAAGAGAAAGCTTTCATTAATTAGCATTAACTCACATTTATACAATATAAGAGAAATCCGATCCGGGAAGATAAAAAAATTTGGGGGGGGGGGGGGGGGGGTAAGAGAGGAAAAAGCTTTTAATATGAGGTTCCCTCTTTACAATGTTACAAAACTTACGTAAAAACTAGGATAAATAAATAAATATAATGGGGCCTAGGTCAGATCCGGCTAAAGAATGAGAGAAAATGGTAAAAACTTACAGATCAGGACATGGAAAGGCTAGTATACAAAAAGAATGACACTAAACTGCAGCTGCTAATCTAAAGATCGGGTATATATCTTAGGACCGTATACAAAAGGGTGACCAAAACTTTATATTTTTCACCCCTCGGGTAAACAACCCGTTATTGTAAAGCAAGCCAAAGAACTTACAATGAATTGGGAGGCGTAGAATACAAAGGAGAATCCTCAGGAAAATGTAGAGAAGGGCTATTTGAATCGAATGTAGTTTCGAGGTTAAGCAAAGGTTTTAGTCTTCTATGGACATCTTCACCTAGAAGATTAATCTCTTCAATAATCATGAACAAAGCTGACTTGCAAGACTCCTCATCCCGGAATGCCAAGGTCCATCTTCCATCTACCAAAGCTTTTGATTTCATTTTCCCATAGGCATGTAACTTGGCAGGATCCAGAAAGGGCAGAGAAGATGGACGGATCCGCAAGTGTAACCATTTTGGATGCTTTTCATCAATCCTGGGCTGAAGGTTGAAGACAGAAAATGATTGTGATACATACTGAAAGATCATAGTTAATATAATTTAAAATTCAACATTTCAAATTACATTATAGGTTTTTGGTTTTTTGGTTGTGTATCTAAACCAACCAAATGAATTTGCAACATATTTGTCAGAAAATCAACTACTAGGTCCACTTATTGAACATAAAGATGCAAGGGATGCAGACAACTATACATACATTACACCCAGCCAAAGGTGCAGTAACCCGAATAACTCCATACGGCTTCTTAAGCGGCAATTCTTCTGCAAGCACAAGCCACCCTGATGTTCCTGCAGAAATTGCTAGAAAGCAAAAGTGACGTTCTTTGCCCCTCTCAAAAGCAATTCTGCAAGGCACAGCGTTAACTGCACATGGAAGATAAGACCAATTTTACCCCTCCAAAAGAAGCTAATCAATTGCCAACTTACAACAATATTATGTAGCATTTTTCTCTTGACCAGAAAGGAATTACATACAAACCAAAAAGATGAATAACTACTACTTGCATATTAAATTATCATTAGTTAATCTTTTAAAGTTCCCATAAGGGTAATCTTGTCCCATTTGTTGACTGCTGTCAGGTTCACTACCAGAAAATCATAGATATCAGCTTCATGTTACCTTTATTATTCTCTAATGTGTTATGCCATGGTTACGAAACAATACACGTTGCCACTTGGGCCCCAGGAAGTACACATGGAGAAGCATCTCTTTCAACCATTTCCTAACCTCAGCCTAACACATTACTCTTATATTATTTATTTCTTTTTTAAAATTAGAAGTTATCAGCATCATGTATTCACAAGAGGTTTGTTGAAGCTTCCCATGTATGACAGATTATTGTGTATGGCCATCATTGAAACCCAAAATGAGCATCCATGAAACAGAAATTCAATGTGTGTCAATCATTTTCTCGCACCTAAGGTGTCAGATTATTCGTAGATGGACAATAAACAACCAAATTACACAAGTATCACAATATAATGAAGAAAAAATATTCCATAATTACACCCCCCCCCCCCCCCCCCCTCCTCTTCTTTTTCTTCCCTTCCGTTAGAAGAGGGGAAAAAAGGTAAGGAAGAATGTGGACTGTGGAGTAGGAATGATGGGGTATGAGAAAAAAACTTTGGAATTATAGAAATGTATTGGTAAGAATTTTTATTGTATCTAAGGTACACAATAGTTGCTTAATTGTCTCAAATAAACTAGTTAATTATATTGAGATTATAGGGCTATAAAGTTGTGTTTATTAGGAGTTGATTTTGACTATTGAAGGATTTGCTATATACCCTGACTTCTCAGACTACGTTTGGAATTAAGATTATAGTTGAGTTGCTCCTGTTCTCCCCTGCCACGACCCCTCCCCCACCCCCCCAACCCCAAAAAACAAAAAACCCAATAAAGAAAAAAAATCCTTAAATCTCCTCTTCCTTCCTTTCACTGTTCTCTCTTATGACATCAGAGCAATAACCTCAATGTCTATAAAATAAGTCAAGAATATACAGAAAACTGCAGTTCAGAACACTAACCAAGGCTGACTTCAGTGCCTGGCTTTGGGCATGGCGCATCAAGACCAGAAGTTCGGGCACGAGAATCCACAGGAAGATCACCAGGAGCATGAATGGGAGGTTGCTCCAGCAAAGCTCTACCAAGAGCGAATATTTGAAGTTGGTGCAGAAGTACAAATACCTAAAGTGGGAAGAAGAGACAACAAGGAGCTCTTCATCATTTAAAGGTATACAACACATGAAATATCAGAATCCAGAATTGAAAGAACAAGCTCAGACCTTCACCAACTCATGCATTCTTTCTCCAGCAGCAAGTGATGACCCATCTGGAATATCATCTGTAGAAAACATAGATACGTCATTTAAAGATCTTCTCAATCTTCCAACATTTTCAACCAAATGAGATATTAATGCTGAAACAGATAGAAGTTTACCTTCTGCAGAGAACTTCTGTGATGGCAAAAGCATGCACTTTGGTTCCTTCCTAGGAGATGATGACTCCATTGCTACAGGTAGAAAATTTTCTAGTTTAAGCACAAAAGTAAATCTCTGGAACAAACGAATCCATGAAGCAGAACAAACAATTAAAATAACAACCACCTCTTTTGCACTTTCTCCACTCATCGCAGAGAACAGTAACAAGTAGATCGGGCCAGATACCTCTAAACTCCTCTGCAAGAGCAGAAGCACAATTCTTATATGAAACCTGTAGTTGAGAGGAAAACATAAGTAATCACAATTAGAAGCAACAACTTGTAGAGAAGTGAGACTAAAATGGACCATGAGGATGATGAATCATTTGATTTGCTTCGATTGTTTTATTTTAATCATCCCTTTACTGTTATTGATAATTTTTTTTTCATGAATTTTTACAATCACCGTTTTTAAAGCTGACCTACGAAGCATGGACACGGCAACATAATAAAATTTGAAGTGTCCACATGTACTTTAAAGTTCATAAGTGTCATGTCGTTTCTAATATGAGCAGCCAATACATGTCAGATACAGACATGGCTCCCTTTTAGAAGTGCATGTGCTTCACAGAAGCTGACTAATCATTTAAAGATAAGAGGAAAAATTGGTTTCTTCTTTGGGATAAGACTGTTCTTGTCTCTTATTAAGAGTGTCAATCCAGGATGCTATACCCTAATCCATAATCTTATTTATTTAAAAAAAAAAAAAAAAAAGCCAGAGCATTCACACAAGGCTTCCTAACCCTGCCACCCATTTTCATTTCTACAATAATAGTGGGTCAATGAGTTAAAAGCATTCTTTATTCGCCACTGCTTTCTATTAGTATTTACTTCAGTGAAAACTTTCCACTCCCTAATTTGACAGACAGATAATGCTTTTAAATTTACACTCTGATGGAAAATGGATAATTCATGCATCTATAGTTCTATACCATTATATTTTCTCTATTAGTAGACAATTTATTAAGAATGGTTATTGGCATATATGACGCATTTGAACTCTTCATCCCAACAGTATTTCAACATTGACTAAGATATGTTATTTAGTAAGTTGGCCCTGTTTAGATCCATCTATCCATTTTAAAAACTGATTTTGCTTTGGAGATAATCTCTTTTATCCCATAAGTATGCATTAAGGATGTTGCAATTCCAGGATGGCACTCACAACAGATGTTAAACCTGTATGTAATTTTAAATTATAATCTTCTCTCAAACTTCTCAGAACCTCCTTAACAAGATCATTGAACTACTATTCTGAGAGTAATTATTTAATCTCCATGCGCCTCAAGAAAAAGAATTAATGAACTTCTTGAAGTGGTTTACAACAATTCAAATTGATCAATTTAGGATTAGTAATATATAGAGAAACAGGATGGGATGTAAAATCCCCAAGACAAGGATGATTGGTCAGCTAAAGTTAGATACAATCATATAAAAACCCATAGTCAAATTCTTAATACGAATATTGTTCATATTTAAACTACATTTTAATTAAAATAAGATTTAGGTCACTAGCTCTTCCAAAGATTTACCTACAGACGTCATATCAATGGAATGGATAAAAATTTTCAAAGATGAACACTAATTATATGGTGAATACATGCATGGAAGCATTCTATGCATACATCAGACATGGGAAGTCTTTCAAAGCAGTATTTCTGAAAGAATACAAAGAAACTGACATGTATTAGCCAAGATACCACGCCATGAGTACCCATCAACCCCACCTTATTATTATTTTATCTCAAAAAGCAAACAGGACAATCACACATTTGTAAAGAATATGCAAGCATAGATATATGCAAGTTGAGTGGGTGTTAATTGCCAGTAAAGCCTGAAGCGTTCTTACTTTCAGCAATTCAAGGTGATGGCTGTTGAACTCTGCCTCACTGTAAGGAAGCAACTGACGCAAGAGCCAACCACCATCCCACAGTGTCTCTGCAGATAAATTAGAACGGCAAAAGAGACTGACTAATGCATCAAGCACCTGAAAAGAACATCCCATATATATTATATAATTACTATACTCAAGCATAAACAAACTCATTATAGGACCATCCATTGGAGAAATGGTATAAAGAAACAAGCATTTTATTGTATAGAAATTTTTGTCCTGAATTGTAGATGGAGCTTACATGCACAGAATCAAGATGCTATTAAAAAGAATATAGAAATGAATTAATGATATTTCACATTTTTGAGGCACAAGTTTACACAAATAACATGCAGGATAAAGTCATCCAAGAATAATCTTGTGAACTGCAAAGTTTCAGGCTATTTGCTCAAAACGGAAAGCACTATGTTTTTCAGTCAAATTTGTTTCTTCTATTGTGGTTCTCTCTTGTCCTGTTCAAACACTAAGTTCTGCTATTTCTTAGACAAAGGCACAGGTTACAAATACAACGGGAATCTGAGTGCGTGTGTGTGTGTATTTACAATCTAACTTATTTTGTATTAATGCCTTCTAATATAAAACATCTAGAAAAAGATTAAACCTCATTCATAAACTGTTCCAGCCTCTATTGATAGAGAAAGAATGTACACAAGAATATAAACTTATGCTAAAGGGTAAGGAATAACTAATAAATTTGCTTGTGCAGAACCACTCTACTCTATGCTTCTTTCTACAAATCTCAAATTTACAAAGTTCAAATAAATATTTGACTGAAGTCTATAAACGATGAAGCCTAGCAAATAAGTCAGGCATTAAATATATTCTATATCTACTAACCATAAAGTACAATCCTCGTGGATTCTGAAGGTACAGGTACATGACCTCAAATAATGAGATGCATCTCCAGTAACCAGGAAGGGGCTCTCACACAGCATAGCAAAACTACTACCACAAATGACGTATAGCTTGTCAACAAGACTACATTAGAAATGAACAAGTACCTGAAATCTATGTACTCGAGGGCTTGATCCTACTTCAGAAAAAGGAAATAGTACTCCATACTGCTCCTGAAAGACATATAACAAAGATGTAGGAAGCCAACCATCAAGCAAAGCAGCTTCTTTTATTTTGTCATGGTAAAAAGTGCAACAACTACACAAAGCACTGGCTCTAGAAATACATCAAAACAAACAAAAAAAGTGAATCTAATATTCAATTACTTAGCATTAAATTTTATGTACTGTCAATTAAAAATTACCAAGAATACACATGATTGAAATAGCTATATGTATATTTGAATATCCAACCATGTATGATCAGGAGCTAATGTGTGGTTCATATGGACCTCAGGCTCTCTAATCTCAGGAGCTAAACTTTTGAATCGAAATTCACCTAAAGATTTCAATTAGACATACTTAAGGGTGAACAAAGTAAGGATTCTCAAGAGTGTACTACCTTATATGTTCACATAACAGATGAGGACAAAGTTCACGAACTAAATACATTACAAGAATCCAGAAAAGCCATCTCATAAAGAAGTTTCAGTGTTGGACAGCCATTAAGATGAATAATGTTAATTGTTGGCCCCAAGAAAAGGATGAATAATGTTGATTATCCTCAAGTGGAAAATAAGGGTTCAAACTATCAGATACGAAGTTCAACCACAGAGCCAGCAACCATAACTAGTAAACAAGATATAACCATGCTCCTTTTCACAAACCAAAAACAAAATATAAGAATGAGCAACAACCACTGAAATATAAAAGGAACTGCAAACCTTGATCTTTTCAACATAAACATCAAGCTCACCACTGATGCCATCCTTAGTCAAGCTACTTTCAGAAGAAAAAAGTTGCTCTTCACCTGAAGCCTCACCGACTAAAGCTTGCTGCACAAATATGCATTGCCAATTAAATGATTTATCAACAAGAGACTATATTTATCAGAAGAGGTGAAAAAAAAAAGAAGTTGCTCTTCACCTGAAGCCTCACTAACTAAAGCTTGTTACACAAGTATGCATTGCCAATTAAATGATATATCAACAAGACAACATATTCATCAAAAGTGGAAAAAATACCCGATGTGATACATCATAAAACTATAAGCTATTTGCACTCCTACTGGTAGATGTGCCTAATTTTTAAACCTTACTATGAAAAAAATAAAACAAATGAAGATAGCAATAATTAATAAATCATTCAGCACTAAACTTCCTAGATAAACCATTAACCTGTCATAGTCTCTTCACCATACTCAAGATGTTATATAGATAAGGTTTTCATGCATCCAGCTCCATTTCCTTGAAACAAAATTCCCTTTTCAAGACTTAATTCAGAAAACTTCTATTACCAGCAAAAAGATTTCAACAAGGATTACAATTCTTGCCATTCTTGTTCTCTCCACAATAAGACTCCCCTTCCTTTCATACAAAGCCCTGAAGCTCAACTTCTCCAGCACCCTCAACTTCACTCATGGAATATTACATCCAAGAATATAATGTGTCATCATAATTTCCTACCATCAAGAGTAATATCAAAATAAATGGCATGTATGTTCAAATTATTTTTTTGCATTATTTACAGAGTACAAGGACCATGGGACATGTAGGTAGCTTCAAATATATCATCAAAGCACTGATGCCAACGAAAATGTTAATTGAGCTAAGCTTCTCCTATCAGGACATAACTTAATTATTTATTTAAATACTCAACTTCTGTAGTTGGCATATAAGACCACATTTAAGAGGGACAGAAAATTTAATAATTACCAGGATAGCATCTCCGATGATTAAAGAACCTTACATAAAATTTTGGAATCAATAGCAGTAATCTGATTAACCCCATAGACAAAAAGAAACAGCCTAACTGTCCAATGCTTATATATTAAAAAAGGTCAAAATGGAAAAATAAGACATACCAATAAGAGTTTCTTGTGTTGTTTGCGTTGTGGAAGAATTCCAAGCCCATCAAGCATTGATTCATCAAGTTCTAGAGAATAAGTTATATTAAGAGAACAGCAATATACGCAATGTTGAAGTAAAAAAAAAATTCAGTGGCACAACCTTTAGTTTGCAGCAGAGTGGCAAGCACACTCAAAGAACCTAAGACTACTATGTCATCCCCATGTGTTAGGTATGCAAGCAAAACCTCCCTACAGCAATCATAGAAGTCGTGACAAGAAACACATCACATCAGTACAAGACATGCCAAATAATATATATACATAAACTAGAGCCTAGTGCAAACAGCCAATTGATAATTAAAAGAAATTATAATAAAACATGATTGAGCACCAAAAAAAAAACATTCAGAAGGACGGCCACAAAAATATACATGCAATAAGTCAAGACCAAAAATATTACATATTTTCACACAGCTAACTGAGTAAAAAGTACAGGCACAATGCTCAGTCAAAAGTAATTAGTGTAACCAAAAATAAATTCAAATTCTGTAACTGAAAGAAGTGTCTTTTACCTTAAAGCTAAATTTGAATCACTACAATCATTTTGTGTGATAGCATTTTCAGGATGAAAACCTGAAGAACTAGAAAAGCATTGAACATCGACTGTTGAGATTCCAGCATCACAAATGTTAGGACTACTACTATCTGAGTCTTGCCTCCCAGATGTGAAACCATGATCAGATATATTGCCATTGACTTCACCCCCAGAACTTTTTGTAAATGCCTCTACGGGAAAAACAAGAGCAGCAGCTATTGCATTTGCCAAATCTTTGATTTTGACTATCCTCAAGATGCAACAAAGTAAGTAGAGAGAAGTGACAACACCACTCTGCATGTCCTGAATGATCATGCTATCAAACATTAATATTAATATGTTGCAAAATATAATCAAAACATGTCCAATTAAAACTTTTCAAAGATTCTCAGAGAGGAAAGTGGATCCAAAAGTGAACGGAGAAGACCATATAGTGAAGTTTCGTACATTAACAGCATCCATCCTCAGGGATGGAAGAAGTAGAGGAAATATCAGAAGCATAAGAATGCTGTCTGATATAAGCCTCCCCACATCAGGAATTCCAGCAGAGACAATGTCACTAAAGTAGTAGAGGTTATCCTCAATTTCATCTACAGCAGCAAGAATTCTAGAGGTTGAATCTGAGCCTGGATTTCTGTCACAGTAACCATAAATTCTTTTTCAGGGAACAAGAGATATGATAGTAATATTTCGAAGAGAAAAAAAATACAATTTTAGTCCCTCACTTTCAGCTAAAGTATTAATTTGGTCCTCCAAAGATAGAAAGTACCAAAATAGTACTTCAAAGATGAAAAGTGAATAGAATTGGTCCCTATGAAGGACTAAATTGATTTTTGGAGGACCTATATTTTCTGAAGGATTTCATCTTTGGAAGACGATTTTAATACTTTCCATCTTTGGAGGACCAACTTAATCTTAAGGTCAAAAGTGAAGGACCAAAATTGTATTTTTTTCATTTCAAAGAGGAAAATAGAATTTTTTATGCTTACTTTAATGTTTCAGATACCAGTCTATGTAAATCCACACACTGCTTCCTAAAGAATGAAACCAGGTTTGAGAAGTAATCTTTGTGAGGCTCACTGGTTATATATCTATTGACGCTATCATCTCCAACTGAAATTGTACAGTGGATATATTAAAGTAACAATTTTGCACAATAACAAATCTGGGTTCAGGAAAGATTAGGAAAAAATATATGGGAAACGAGAAGTAAGACAGTAAAAACTCACCATGATAAACATTAAGGGTCACAGTACGTACTGCAGTGCGAACCATGTTTTCCTCATGAAAGGCAAAGCGTATGGCCTCAACATATAGTGGAAACGAAACTACTTCATCCTAAATGAATAGAAAAATACAGTAAAGATGTTTGGAAATCTCATGTACAAAGGCAGATTCATCTCATACCAAGACAAAAGATTTAAAAAAAAATCCTATAAATGTTTGGATCAATACAGTTGGTCAACTATGACTATGTCCACAGAATTAACAATCTCATCTTATTAGAATTGACTGGTAAAGATTAGCAATGGTTCAGTAAGCTTCTATCTCAAAGTCATACACTTGGAACAACAGCCTAATTAGTGGAGCCTATCTTAAACTAATCATGATTGTGTTTCTAATTACAAAGCACAGACAAGTGACATGACATGGACAAACTTGGCACGATTCAAATCCTAAGTCCTTAAACTATCCATCCAGTGATCAACTTCCAAAGAACCATACAACCAGCATTCTTATATTCCACATACCTTACGCTAATAATTTTCAAAAATAAACTAAATTTAAAAAAAATTGTTAAACCACAACCTTTTAAGTTTGAATGATTCATCATTCATGCTAAAAAGAATTAGGTATTGGCAAAAAAAAAATCCATTAGGAAAGAATTATTTTTTAATCTCATAAAGATGGGTTTCTTTCTAGTCTCTCATTCTATCTTAAGGGAATACTACCTAACAATTCACCATATCGATGTGGGGAATGTGCCCCTAAGAACGGGACAAGAGGAGATTTAGCCTGGACAAAAGTGTTAAAAAGATCAAGCCGTAGGATCAAATTGAGGATCAGAAGATCCTACCGTTATAATAATATAAAAATTAAAATAATATTTCAAAAGTCATAAATAAACATAATGTGTATCAAAATTATATATAAAATACTCAACAATATACAATTTAGATAAATAAGACCTAAAATATGATATAGGGAAAGTACTTTGCAGCAAAAACAAGAAGAAATTGCTACCAGAGGTTTGAATATACGCAAATAGATAAGACCAAAATCCACGAGCAAAACCTCACTTCTTTCTAGCTTTTAAAGCAAATCCTTACATAATTGAATGCCCCTTGTTGCAGCTAGAATATTCCTTCAAGACTATTACATTTGATGCTATGATATCTCACATTCAGCCTTCACCAAATGAAGTTGAAGGTTGAACAAACTAGGGATAAGGCAGCTGTAAATTTGTAGGGTTTGTGCTAGTTTAATGGTTTTATTTTTATCCCACTTGACCCAAGAGGTAAGAAACCTATGAACAAGGAAAAAAATATGCCACAAATCCAAAATGTAACAACATTGGTAAGATCATAAGATTTAAATCAAGATCCTATTAAGATCCAAGAAGATTTAGATCTTCCATAGGATCAGTATTACTAGAGTTATTTGGGAATGTAAGATCTTAAAATTTGCATGCAGATCACGACAACCATGAGTCTAAGACTAAGAATGCCTTAGTCCTGACCATATAACAACCAAAGAAAAAAAGCTTTTTATTTCTTCTTTTCGTTCTTTTCCATTTTTAGGGACAGCTGTGTCCAAGCCATGTCCAGCCAACAGCATTGAGTCCGAGAATACCCCTGACTGTAATAACAAAAGAAAAAGCTCTCTTTGCTAGTTGTTTTCCTTCTTAAGGAACCAATGTGTTCAAATTATGTGTGCCAGCTGAAAAAAAAAATATTATTTTATTCTGATACATCGGTACTATATTGCCAATGTATCATGGTAATGTCAGTGTATGACACACCCAAAAATAGGTATATCTGTGTTTGATAGATTTATACTGTATCTTTTTTTTTTTTTTTCTCTCTTTTTATTTCTTGTAACTTTTATCGATCATAAAATTGAATGCAAGACTGCTGTAGTTATCAGACCAATATCATTTATCCACCTTATATAGCCAAAGAATGTACAGTCAGAATAGCCCACCAATGTAATCTCCATTACCATTCCAATGCCATCACCATGAGAACATCTAAGCAAGAATTGTGAAGATATTGTTTAAGCCTCTCTTCAGCCCTATGATTAGAATCCTACCAAAAGAAAACCCAGAGAGCAGAAAACTTACATTATGAGTCTTTACAAGCAGAGAAATTGTATTCTTGTTCAATTTTCCACTTATCGCTCTACAAAATCCAGAAGACATTGAATCAAAGAACTGATTAATTATAAATTACCCAAAAGTAGTAAGAAAAAAAAAAGAAATGGCCAAGCAAAAAGGAATTTATGCAGGGACAAGATCAACTACAATCTATCAATAGTATATAGTTAAAACAAACCTTAAAAAGGATATGTAGTATGACAATAGCTCTTCATTGCGAAAGTCAAAGGAATATGTTATCAAGTAGTTCATATGTTCATTACTAAACATATAGTCTGCAAAAATCTCATCAGAGAAGATCACCATCAGTATTGCTACATGTGATTGAGAAGCCAATGGAACAATGGAAAAAGGCTTCATTAGATAATCATCTTACATATAGCATGTTCACTTTTTAGGTTCTGGATCATAATGCTCACTGTTTGCAGCAACTGAAGTGAAACAATAACAGTCTTACTAAGTTTTAAAATACGTACAAAGTCTCCCATGACCTGCTTTTCCATAAAGAATCTGCCACAAGCCAAGATATAAGAAACTGCCAGTACAAAATCAATTGCAACAAAAGGCAAACAAGCATAAAGGAAGCTTACTCAAAAAAGCTAGAGTCATGTTGGTCACCATATGTTATCAACTCTGCAATTGATCTCAGTGCCTCAACAACAAAATCCTTCCAACCATAACACAGGTGAAGAAAAAGATCAATGAAAAGCAAGTCAATAAAAATTCAGAGCTAACAAGGCATGGTGGAATCAGTTATAACTTATATAATACCTTATTAACCTCATTAACAATTTGAACTTTTGCCAATTGATCACTTAAGTACCTAAACACCAAAAGGCAGAAAAACTTTGTAATGAATGAGGAAGATAAATATTCAGTGAAAGTTTACCCCCCCCCCCCCCCTTCCTGATTTTCAATAAAAGAAGAAACTTTATTAGAATGAAAGAAAGGTATAAGAGAGGAGAATAAGATATCCTATTAAAGAAAGTGAAACATTAAAAATAAAAGCAAATGAGAGAGAGGAAGAGACACAGTCTTAATCATGCACCAAAGATACCCCATCCCGCTGCACATCTAACAGACATGCCCAAAAAGAATCAAGAGCAAAACACCAAAGAGAAGCCACAAGCATAACCTGATACCATAACCTCATTAATTAAAAGTGATAACAAGTACAAATAGGTCTACTTTGTTTAAAAGGGTAATTCTGCAAGAAAAAAGTTATAAGTCACTCCATAACTTCGAAACAAGGGTCAAAGATGTCCCTCCCTTCCCTAATTAAAACTCCCAAACAACGGAATGGTCCATGACCTTCCCTTCCAATCCATTTCATTTTATTCCATTTCATAATTAGTTATTCCGTTCTATCCTCTCCTTAACTCCTAAACATAACCTAATGGTTGAAGGCACCACCCAAGAGTAACCTAAGTTTCTATAAAATTTAAGAACACAGAGCTTGACACATTCAAATAATTATAGATAAAACATATTGGTATAATATTTACTTACCAGAGCCAATGTATTTAATAAACTTAGTCATGCAAGTCAGTACAGCAACACAGAATACCAGACACAGGTGCATGGTTATGGTTTTTCTTCCGCGTGTATTAATAATATAAAACCTTCTAAGAAATATCTATATGTGCAAATGTTAGTTTGAAAACCTAAAATCAACAATCATGCATAGATATCAAAGTAAAGATGATATCATGTACACAGGTATTACCATAATTGAAGTCATTTTTTGCTCATAACAATTGCACTAGGGTTAAAATAGATATTCGAATTTTTGCATATAGAAGTGGCCAAAAATTTAGAGAATAAGTGTCCATATAAAATATACAGAGAGAGACGGCAGGAATGGACTAGTAATGTCTTTAATCTACTATACAAGGTGTCTAGCACAGAAAATGCCCAAATCCCAGAGATAACATCTGTTGGATATGATTTTCAGTTTCTATTTCAACAAACTGCTCCGCATGCTTTTAATCTTATAAAAGCCTGCTCATTGGAACCAGTATCTGAGTTGCAGATTAAGCCTTCCAAGTTCCTTTACACCCATACAAATGTTGTTTTTGTCATTGAATTTTGGAGAGAGAACATGTCCAATTTACTGCCCTTTCTTTACTAGACTGGTCAGAAAATAATGAATAACAACAAACCTGATGAATGAATAGAAGCAGAGGAAAGAACAAATGAAAAACCTACCAAGGTGAGCAAGCACATAAAGGATATGCTTGTAGTCCAGTCTGTACCACTCCTCCCACAATAAAGAATATAATCAGATTTGTCCACCAAATTTCAGTTTTTTCAATCTCCAAGTATGTTATCCCCCCAGTAGTTTCTTTAATGTGCTAAAGGGAAGGAACTGTTTTGACGAGAGATACACAGAGATTTAGACAGACTATACCATCTAAGCATGTGCCACAGCCCACTAATGCAATCAGAAGACCCCAATCATTCAAGTTGATACTCCAAAGGAAGACCAAGTCCGTAAATAGTTGGAGCAACTTCCTGATAATGTTAGAAACCACCCTAGGGGCATACCCAGCCCAACATCGTGTCAAAACTATAAAATAGAAATGAACTACCATCCTGAATATGAAATTAATGAAGTTAAAAAAAAATGTAGAAACAAACCCAACTAATCCTTCTGCGCAAGCCATCCAGAAAAATTCACAACCCCTTCCCCATTTCTTAGCCAACAAGTCAGTAACAGGGAAGTGATTATTTCCCTTCATCAGTAATATATTGTCTCACTGTCCCTGTTCTGTCCAACCCCTTCTCCCATTCTAGAACACTTAAATAAACAAAAGGCAGGTTATTTTTTTCTGAGTCCTATCTCTCTGTGGTGTCATGTATAACAACCCTACCTTGTAAGCTATCCAAATCAACAAGCAAGATACTCTGCCCAAGTCAGTTACAGCATGAGCGCAGATCATATGCTAGACAGCATACATGCTGTCCAGCAGTTTTTATTTACTTTTATTTTTTTTTTTTCCCCAGCTAGGCAGCAGGCACAGCAGCCTTGCTGCCCAGCAAGTGATCCCTGCTCATCACAGCATTACTTAAAGTAGGTAGAATATATATATCAAATCTCTAGTCCAGTGACTCTAGGAACTAATTATATAGGCAACGACATGCATAATACCACAACACCATGCTTATAGTAAAGTTAAATATAAGCAGTAAAGTGCTCATGTTGAACAATTTCTCTAACCAGAAGCAACAATAATGAGCAGTAAATTAGTTGCATACAAGTCCAAAGGTTGAAGTTAAGAGCTTTAAGCACAAAAAGAGAAATAACTGTTGATCGCCTGAACTCTGGAAAATCATTAAAGCTGACAATTTTGAATGTTAAATATGTAATACTTGGCCCATAAAACATATAGAGCAATTTTTAATGCAAATATCTACTGAGTTCAATAAATTCCCCATCTGCTTCAATAGCAATAAGTTTCCTTAATCTTAAAGCCAGAAATTTCAAAGTATCCTTCTAATCACCGTAATTTCCGAATGCATCAATGAGCCACAACCAAATTTTCCCCAGTTGAAAAATTCATCGCAGCAAGCAGGCAAGGGAGCTCAGTGCCATACAATTAACCTAGTTATTCTTGTTAAAGGTTCAATTGAAGTGACAGATTCAAAAACCATTCAGATTGCAAAAACAACCCAAATTGAGCTATGTAGCCAATCCGCGACCGACCTGAGCTCATCCAAGGAAAAGCGATCTCTGGATCTCCAGAAGGAAAGCCACATGGTTGGAAAAGATCAAACCTCCAAATTGAGGTCACTTAAGTTCATTCTGAACCTTTTACGGATCCCAAAAGTGGTCCCAATTCTGAAGATTGCATAGAGTAAATGACAGTAGTCACAGAGCAGCAATCGAAGAGCTCATTCTGCACCAATCGGAAACTGCTCGATCCTTCCGAGCAGCTTTGGAGGGAAACACCAAATGGGAATTTGTCTGATCTCAGAGACGACAAAAGAGAGAAAAAGAGAGAAAGAGTAGGGTTTTCGGAAGATCGTGATCGAAAGAGACTGTTCCCAGAAGCACAAATAAAGAATATACTTATTTCATTTGCGTTTGGCTAGTGAGTATTATATATAATCAACCAAGAAAGTGGCGTACGGAGAAGATAACTCGGGAATAATGCTAATTTCTCAGTGTGTAACAACAGGGGAATCTCGCCGGAATAGAAGATGGTGCAAGGAAGTGCAAGGCAAGGAGGAGGTGCTACGTGGTGGATCGGGTTTCAAGCACCGAGGCCCAATAAATTACACGGCCCAATGGGCCGATTGGTATTTATCTAGATTTTTTTCTTTTAGTACGGATAAATGATCTTATGGGCTTTGCTGAACAAAATATTTTTTTTCTGGACGATTTAAATGTTAAGATTTTAAGTTCGGTATCTACAAAATGATTAAATTTAAATTGATAAATAAAAATACGACATCTTCTTCACCTATGAAGATAATTTCAAGTTAACCCAAAATATTGTTGAACACTCAAGATTTCTTTCAGGGATGATCATTGAAAAGATATAGAAAAGAATAATGAGTTTGAGGTACACGTATTCATGTTATTTTTAATGAATATTTCGCTGTAACAAATAAGATGGTGAAATTACTCTATGAGTACACCGACTCCTATTTGAGGGAGATATTCATAAACAAGACTAGCAACAATTATTGTATAATATGCATGTGTTTTCTATGTTGTAATCCAGAGATATAGTCTATATTTATAGAGAATTTTGAAAATTAACTGGTACAAAGACATAGGCACGTGTTTCAGTAACATGGGAACTATCTAGTAGGTAATGTTACAGTTTGTTTTAGAAAACCAGAATTAATGAAAGATAATGATGATCGATTAACACGTTTAATTAAATTAAAATATTTATTTTGAATGATCATAATAAGGTATGGATATGGTACTATTATCCTATTCTTAAATTATAATTAGCAAGTAAAAAACTTGACATAATAGTGCATTATGACCAGGTCAGTCCTCCAGATTCATAGAACTATATGAACACAAGCACTTCCCTTATAATGAAATACGAACAAATATAAGAGAATTTTTTTAAAAAAAAAAAAAAGGTGAAGAAATGCGAACTATATTGCAAAATCTTGATGGAATTTAAACATAAAATCTCAGTAATTAGTTAAGAATTAAAATTAATTAAAAAAATAGCTTACCATTGGGCCGTATGACCTGAGACAGTGAGAAGAAATTAGAGCTATGATCTTCTCAATTGGGCCCCCAATGACCTGTAGTGTTGATGGTTTTCCATCCAATTTCTTTCAATTGTCTGGGATGATGCTATTAAACCTTTGATCCCAAAATTAAAAAATAGATAAATTTTTTTATTAAAGTTTTATTAAATATGACAAAAATGTCACTTGAGTCCTCCATTTTTTAGTTTAAATTTTTTTTGGTATTCCACAAATTACAAGTTTCAAAATAGTTTTCTATTTTAAAACTTTGTCATATTTTTTGTCTTATCTCAAAATTTAACTCAAAATAATTTTTTTTCTAAATGAAACAAAGGAGGACTATTTTGAGTCAAAATTTGAAAAGTGGAAAACCATGTTAAGCCTTTTACTCTACATATGACCAAAATGTGATTATATTAAAAAATAGATAACCAAAATATGACTATATTAAAAAATATATGACTATTTTGACACTTTCATTTATGAGAAACTAAAAACAAAACTAAGTTCAAAAGTGGATGATGAAAAGAATGTTTTTCTCAATATATTTTAATTAAAGTAATTGAAATAAATGTAAACAAATTTAAAATTTAAGTTATAGAATTCACATATTTGTTTGCAGAAATTTTTTGTGTTATCTCCAAATTTATTTATAAAATTGTATTTCATATTGCTTTATAAACATTTTGATATTACGTTATTGTAAAATTTATTTATTATTTCAAATTTATAAAAATACACAATTAAATTTTTATTTAATTTGTATGTAGTAGTAGTAGTAATAATAATAATAATGTTTTAAATATGTCACAATTTTTGTAGTATGCTGAGCCTCTTGCCTTCTCTTCTAGTTGTTTTTCAAGTTATTTTACTTTTAGTTCTTATTAAACCTTTCCATTTAAAAAAAAAAAAAAAAGGCAATGTATAAAACTAATCCCCTATAGGAAGAATGTTCGTTCCAAAGTTACACTGTATGGGCTACATATATAAACCGTTCCATACAAATAAAAATAAAAAACTATTCATTATTTGACTTTCAAGAACGTTATTTATATGCTGCAAAATTAAATCTTATATGGCACATACTCAAGTCCTTTTGTAAAATAAAAATGGTAGACAATAGTTAGAATTTGCCTCCAATTTTAATTCAAAATTAAATTTTATAAGGCACATGCTCAAACCGTTGTGTAGAACAGAAATGATTGGCAATACGTAAAACCCATCTCCTGTTTAAATGTTACAAAAAGATTTTTATGTGTAAGGAAATTAAAATTTATAGGCCACAAACTTAAACTGTTGCATAAAATAGTCAATAGACATCACTTAATTCCCTTATTTGAGTTTTGGAAATGGATCTTTTTTTTGGTTCCGCGCTTTTTATTTCAATGCAAATTTGATCCCTTAAAAATTAATATTAATTAAAAGTAGTATTTTGAAAAGATTATGAATTATTTAGTAATATTAAATTTTTACGTGACTGTTACTTTATAATTGTATGGGACTAAATTAATATTAAAACAAAAATTAAATGACTAAAATAGTACTTTTTAACTTGTTTTTGCAAAATTAAATTTTTACAAGAGACACGTATAAGTTGTCGCACAAAATAAGAAAGATAGGTGATGTGTTAATTTCATTTTCAATTTGAGTTGAATCCCTTTGTATTTCTGTTATGATATTATGTTTGATTATGGTGAAGTATTAAATATAATTTTAACACTCTAAATTTATATTAAATTATTATAACTACAAATAGTTATATTTTTATATAAAAATCTAGGCTATTAAATTTTTATTTAATTATTCATTATAAAAAAATGTAATATCTAAAGTGTTACCTGAGGTATAGTCTACTTGCATAACTAAGAAATCATCTCTTATTTCTCATGTGGACAACGATTTTGCAAACTCTTGCAACAAAAGCTATTGTCAAAGACAAAAATAAAAAATAATATATATATATATATATATATATATATATATATATATATATATATATATATATATATATATATATATATAGAATGAGACTAAGATGGAAGATATTTTGTCCTGATATTTTCTTAACCTATATATGGAGAAGTTGATCCACCTCATTTCTTTAGGAAGAGGAAAGACAATAATTTAGGAGACTTCACATAAAAAATTTCAATAGATGTCCACAAGATAAAATCTTAAATAACATTTGGCTAATAAAAATATACCCAAACAGTAAATTAAATTAATATCAAAACTTGAATTAATCCAAATTTAGCGTAACGCAGACAATATTGAAATCACAGACCTTCAATCATATCTTTGAATCTCAAATTAAAAACAAGAATAATATATACATAAATATAAAGACAAAATATATTAAAAGTATTTCAATTGAAGAATGAGTAATATGTGTGATGGACACTTGGAATCAATCAGCTACACTCAATTAAAAACCCTAAATCATATAGTATTTTTCTCTTTTTTTTTTTTTCTCTTATATTAATTTTTTCCTATAATACCCAATAAATAATAGTACATTAGTTTACTTATCAGAGTTCCTTCTGAAACATTATTTTCATCATTTATCTAACAAGACGACTCAATCTTGCACCGTCGCGCACGTGTCAATAAGGGATACTTTATGATTTATCCCAAAATCATTGTGAATGAGGATTTTTTTCTGAAAAAGATAAGCATCGTGTATCTACTATATCCATATATATAAAAATCGTATTCACCGATGAATGCATCTAGAAGAAGTTTCATTATATATATAATAATTTTAAGGATTATGAGTTTTAAAAATCCCAATTAATTAACGCTTACGATAATTAATTAAAGGGTAAGAATATTTTGGAGTCACTATATTGATGCTTCATATATTCAAATGCAAAACTTGACTTTTAGAACACACCTTGGATTTAATTAATCTCTAATTCGATTACTTCCAACAAATAACGTCCATGCATGTGTAACTCCTGGACAAAGCTTTCTGAGTCATGGTCTACCTACTATGATTAATTTTGTAACGAATAAAAAATTGAAACCTGTGAAAGGCAGGTTAATATATTCAATAATGCTTAATTGAACATTCACGAGCTTTATACTCATCTTTTTTTCTTTTTTTTTTGAGTCAGATTATCTAACTTAAATATATTGTTAGTTAGAAAAATGCCAATAAGTTGAGGAAATTATCAGGAAATTTGTTGCATTTGAATTTTGTATAAAGAACCAATAGAATATCATTAAGGTGATACACATGCCCATTGACTGAGTTATCTATTATTTTTTCCACTATTTTGGGTGGAAAGAATAATATGCTTGTAAACCTTTTTACAGGCTAGATATTTTATATAATATGTTTTTTGGCCTTTAAAATTGAAATAATTTTAATATATTTGAGTTTGAGCTCTACTAAATTTTGAACATTTTACGTTGTAAAAAGGAAAACAGTATATGTATTTTATGTTCATTCTTCTATATTTTGTTATAAATGTTGTTCATGTGTTTGTGACATACACTTGATGCGAATAATGTACATAAATTTATTTTGGTTAACAATTACGTAGATAAATTTGTGTGATAGATATGTAAAACGACATTATATGAAAAGTGGCATATGAATTAGATACATAATATTCTATTAGACTTTTAACTAAACTAAATTAAATAAGTGAGACAATTTTTATGCACATTATCTGATCATAATAGTATGATCATGATATAAAAAAATGCAAAATTTCAAGTTTAATGGTTATTAATTTTTAAAAAAATACATTTATACATTTTGTTGTGACATGTTCAATGACAATTAAATACTTAAGTTATATTAATTCTACGTTAAGCCTTTTTTAATTATTTATTTTGATTATAAATTCATAAATTTAAAGTCATAACAATAGTAAAAATAAATCTTCTTTAAATGATTTAAAATTTTAATTTAATAAATTAATTTATTTTGTTATTACTCTCACAAGCATCTTCAAATTTTGTTCAGACTAAATTATGTTCTAATCCTAAAAGTTTTTTTCATTACAATTTTATGCATTTAAAATTTTATTTAATGAATGGTTAAAATATTTTTTAAGAGAATGAAATTTAAATTATTGTAATAGTATAACATGCTTAATAGTTAAGTTATCTAGTTAATTTAAAAAGTAAAATTAAGATAATACATAAAAGGGTCAAAATATCAGTGTAGTATTTATGAGCTGTTTGATGTATATAAAAGTGATAAACATGAGAGGATGGAAGACGTGGAAGTAGGAAACAAGTACTGTCGCATTGTAGCTAAAGTTCAATGGCAGTTATTTACCCTTTTGGTCATATTGAGATCTCAATTTTACCAGCAAACCAAGTCAACCATATGTCATTGCGTCTTTTGACCTTTTTTTTTTGTTATCGAATGCGTCTTTGACCCTTTCAACTACTATGTTTTATTGAAAAGAAAAAAAAATTCCATTTGGTTATTTAAAATTATTTTATTCTTAATTTAATATTTTACTTATTAATCTATTTTTAAATTAATTTTTTTATATATTTATATTTTTAATTTGATCCATTTTTTTGTTAAAATATTATTATTTTATCACTTATTAATCTTAATGAAAAATTAAAAATTTTTTTATAATAAAATATTTGATACATTCACAATTTTAAGTTTACAAGTGTACTAATTATAATATAAAAATATAATTATAATATTATTAATTTTTAAATTAATATTATTATAATTATATTCTTATATTATATATAAATGTATTAATACACTTAAAATTATAAATAAACTAAAGATAATATTATTTTATTCATTACTCATCAAAATATACTAACGTCTAGATTATTAAAAAAATAAAAAATACAAAAATTTTAATGAATGAAAAATTAAATTAATAATAAAAATTAGTAAAAAAATCAAATTAAGATGATAAATAAAAATAATATTTAAATAAACAATATAAGTTTAAGATATTTATTTTAAATTTTAAAAATATTCTGAAATGTTCAAGAAAAACCTTTTTTTTCGTTAAAGAATTTTGATAGAGGCACTGAAATTTTAACTTAAGATTTTTTTTTTATTACGTGTCTGGCATTAAGTCCTGGGGTTTTGAATCTTGTAAAATAGTTTCAAAATTTATGGTCCTTCCTAGTAAATATAATTCTTAGTTGTAATTTTTTTTAATATAAATAAATAAATAAGAAGAGAAAGAAAAATGAAACACGTTTTACTGTTATTGTAAATATTTAAATGGATAGGGGATGCGGCTAAGATCTAGGAAGCGTCCAGTGGGATCTAGACTGGTTGACGTTGTCTGGGCCTACCATATTATCTGTACTCATAATCCTAGTTTGTCATCCCATTATTATAAATATATTAATTAAATATGAAAAATAGTATTATAGAAAAATAATAATGTAAAAGTTCTGACAAATTTTATTTTAAAAATGTTAGAAAACTATCATAAAACTTATTAAAAGTCTTAGGAATAAGTTTAACATAAAATATTTAAATTGGGTCGGAAATGAGTATAATAAAATTGATGAAAAAATTTATGAACATATATTTACAAATGAATTTAAACTAACATCTTTAATATAAGTAAATTCATGAATCCCCTCAAGAATAAACTATCATTTTAGGCCTTTGAATAACGTTGTCGCCATCAACTTAATTATTAAAAGTTTATTATCATTTAACATATCAATAACACATCATTTTAGTCTTAATTAGTATAAAATTGATGTCATTAAAAAATTTTAGAGTCAAATATATTTGTAATAATTTGTTTTTGTACATTGGACTTGTTAACCCAATGATTTTGGTTTGGCCGGTATAATCGGATCATGTCTAAAATGGCAATAGGTGAATATTTAAAACAAACAATTGGGTATATATATCAATCGGGTCTAGGTCCAAGTCCATGCACGGGATAAAAAGATCCGACTTGGTAACCCTGTTTAAAAAAAAACGTTTTTTTTTCTAATTTAATAAAATTTCTTTAAAAATAAAGTTAGGGTCTCCATTGTCTTCTCTTCACTTATCGGCGTCTTCTCTTCACTTCGTTCATGTCTCCATCTTTATCTGGCATGGATCTAACTTTTTCTTGCAGATTTCTCCATCTCGTTCGTGTTTTCCTAACATGGATCTAACTTTTGCCCGCGTGTTACTTCTTTCACTGGCAGTGACACGAAGCCATGGATCAATCTTCTATTCTTCTGTGCTCCTTATTTGCTTCCTCTTCTTTTTTTCTTTTTGTACCTTGTTTCTGATTAATTTCATTTCTGATGAAGTCTCTAGATCTTTCTTGGTATTTTCATTTTGTTTCATCTTTGATAAAAGGAAAGGTACATCAACCCAGAACTATCAGGTGTGGGGGCAATTTCCATGGCCCATAGTGAAATTTGAGCCGAATCTTAAATTCATAATTTACCTAACTCCACTTAGAATTTGTTCACCCCTTAATGATAACAAACTTTTGAAAATCAAATTAATACTATTATAATATAAATTAAATTAATTATCCTTCTATCATAATTTAGTAAGAAAGATGCATATTTAGCTTTTACACGATTAAATTAAACCTTAATAATTGATTATTTTACATTTCAGTGATCATTAAGTCCTTTTTATTTATTTTAAGCTTTCACTTATCTTCTCGCCTTTCTTGTCTCTTTTCTGCCTTTTCTCTCTTTGTTTGTTATTTAAAAATAAAATTTATATTCATATTTATTCATAATTAATATAAGAATAAATTACACAATTTTTAAATTTTGTTAAAATTATACATATTTTTCTTTATTTTAAAAAAAGAACAAAATATATGTTCCAACATAGAGTTGTACTAAATTTTACTTCAATTTTTCAGTTGTTGACCATAATATTTTTTATTAATCTAAACACTATTTTTTTAATTAGTATATCTTCTTACATTATTTTTTTCATGGATGATATACAATATAAACACATATTGGTTATGAAACACCACATAATGTCCACAAACACATATTAACATGTCAAAATTTTTTAATATATATATATATATATATATATATATATATATAAATAGACACACATATGACATATTATTATACGAATACACATATATAAACACACATAATATGACCTTGTATTTGTATATGTACTTACACACAGATAAGATATAATATTGCATACTAACATGCTTTTAGACAACAAAATAAAACATTGTACCTATAAATGTGTATTTGCACATACACGCATACGCTTTTATATACAAGCATACAAACTTAATATTACATATACATGCACATGAGATGACATTATACACGCGTGCATGTTAAACATAAACACTTATACACACAAACACATATCATTAAGTCACTTTCTCACTTCTATACATATTGCATGTAAATATATGTGCTTGCACGCACACAAACATAACAACACAATGCTTGTGTACATATAAGGTGTAAAGTTTTGAATCAAATAGTTTTTTCAAAATATTAGTTTTAAATACTAAATAATATAGTATTACAGTTACTTAAAAAAATCTTAGCTCATTTAAAATGAATAAAAAAATTATTTTTTAAAAAATATAAAATTGATATATTTTATATATTTAAATGTTTAATACATATATTTACACTACTTATTTTATCTATAGGTTATGCGTCTCTCTTTAAAATTGTTTGTGCAAACTTGTCCTTTTGGCTTTTGCAGGGTAGTATTGGACTCTCGGTCAGCAAAAGCTGCCCCTGCCCGGCTCTCGAACCTTAAATAGAAGTCCAAGTTCGGTCATCATCATCAAAACGACGAGCAGCATCACGAGAGGCATCTCGCAGGGGAAAAATGTGGTTCGTGTACGTTTGCGACGAAGAGGAGAAGGAGCTCGCGAGACAGCAAGCCCCTGGATCTTGTCCTCACTGTGGAGGCAAGGTCGAAGCCATGGACGTCGAGATCCAGCGAAGGTTCTGCTTCTTGCCCCTCTGCTTCAGCATCAAGCGCAAGTACTTCTGTACTCTCTGCGCTCGCCGCTTAGAGTTGTTCTACTAGATCATGCTTTTAGTAACACCATCGCGCTCTGATGTTTCAGAATTGTAATTATTTGTGTAAATCTCAAAGTGGTGCTTGACTTTTTCGTTTATTTTGGAATTGCGATTGGGCGTTGTGCAGGTTGAGTTCTTATTCTGAGCGATTTGGATTTTGATGGTACCTGAAGCAAGTGAAATATTACTTCGAGTACTTTGTAGAAGAATCGAAACCAATTTGTTCTAACACTTCTTACTTTGTGTTTGATTCTTTTTTTTTTTCCTTTTCAATTTCATCTTCTTTTCTTCCCTTTATCTGAAAATTTGATGAGGGCTTTTGGTGTGGTGGTGCCATTATTGCTCATTAATGGATTGATGACGAAAAGAGACAATGGAACTGGAAGCTTTGTCAGATTAGTTTGAACTTTGAATGAAAACTTTTTGATTTCCCTTTTCTTTTTTTGTGATACGAAAGGAAATAACAGAAACAAGCTTTGTAAATCAGGTATGAGCATCAGATTATAGATGAATATAAATTTGTTTTTCCCTTTTCTGGGTTCAAATAAGTTTGCAATTTCCATGCGCATAATATTCTTGTGTGAAACTGAAATTGAGGATTAATCTGCCGGATTTGAGAAGAGGTCGTCGTGTTTATCTGCATCTAAAATTATTGGTAGTTGAACTAGTGCATCCTCTGTTTTCCCTAAGTATTTTATTCCCATTTCACTTTCTTCTAAGTTTTCCTGTTGTTTTATTTGAAAGCGCAATCCTTATTAAAGTGACCAGTACATTTCTGGTATAAAAAGTTCAATTTTTAAACATTAATGGACCCCATCTATCAATGTCAAAAGTCCATCATGTCCCCTTACCCGGTTACCCCTCGTGATTTCGAGAACTTAACCCAAATTCCTTACAATTAGTCAGAGGATGATTATTGAGAAATATATATAAACTTTATTATTTTCATTTTATAAAAATTATATATATTTTGTTCTAAATAAAATATGAGCATTTTTAATAAAAAAATATTTATAATGGAACAAATATTTATATTTATTAGTCATATAATACAATGAGCGTTAAATATATATTTGATTAACATAAAATAGTTACTTTTTAAATTTACAAGAAATTAAATTTATGATTTTTACACAAAGTAAATAATATTTAAAAAAAATACTTTGAGTTATATTTTAGGAAAGAAATTGATGTTATATTTAAATTTATTTTAATTATCTTGTAATTTAAAAAAATTATGTATATTTCTTAATAGAATTGAAAATTGCATATTTTGAACATATCAATGAAGAATAATCTGCCCTTGTTCAATATGCACCAAATATTTATATGAGAATTATTGTGAGAGTTTTATATTATAAATTAATTGTTTATCATATTAATATTATTTTAAAATTTTTTTGGCAATTATCTTCTCATATAATTGGCATATACTAATGGAATTTAGCAAATTTAGTTTTTACATTTTCATATTGCAGGCAAGACAACCAAACTAGCTTAATTTAGGAAATATAGGTGTTAAATGAAAATCAACATCATGCAAAGGCATATCAGGTCCCACCTTAAATCCTAACACTTACCGACTTACGTTTTGATCTTGCATACCTACGTGGGTTATTGTTGCAATGCCTATCTGATATAAAGGAATTGATCGCTTGCCAAATAATTACAGCTTGCATTTTTTGGTTTAATTTTTAATTTTTGAGAAAAATACCATTTTATTATTTTATTTTTAAAAATAATTTCATTTTAGTCCTTCATGAATTAAAACTCTTATAATATTATTTTCATTTAAACTTAGTTTCATTTTGACTATGAATTAAAAATTTTAAAATGACTCTTTGCTTTTCATTATTTGATTAAAGTAATATTTTCAGATGAAGTTTAAGAGTTGATGACTATTTTTAGATTTTCAATTTGTGAAAAATTAAAATGAAATTAAGTTCAAAAATAAAATATTAAAATAATATTTTTTCTCTTTAATTTTTATTATTTTTTAACCCAATATTTTTTAATTTTAATATAATCACTTAATTTTAATCTATATACTATCGTTCTGTTTTATTACATCAATCAAGAATAATTTTAGAGCACTTAAAAGAACTTTAAAAATCATTTCAGAACACTAAAAGAAATTTAATAGATTATTTTTTAAATACTAAAAAAATAAAGGGATGAGTATGATGCAAATTGAAAATTAAGAAATTAAATTAAAATAAATTTAATGTACTAAATTAAAAAAATTAATTAATTAACTAACCAAAATGGGATCTCACATTCTTTTTAATCATGCTCAAAGAAAGTGACCTTTTAACTTTTTGATTAACTTTTTAGCAACTCGATAAATGCATTATTATGCACCTCCAACTTCATTTTACCTTTCTTGTGTTTTCGTGCGAAAGCTTTTAAGAGCCACTATAGATGACCATTGAATTTCAGATTTAAACACGATCATTATGACTTAAACGTGGATTTTGAAAGAGTTTGAATATAATATTCAACTGTTTTTTCTTCAAAGTATTTAGGTTAAGAATAAACTGTCATATTAATTCCTTTTTTATAAAACATACAAATTTATTGTTATAATTCAATTTTAATATTTTGAAATATATTTTGTTGGTTCTAAGTAGACGTGAATATAACTTAAAAAACTTGTTTAGCCCGAAAAAATAAAAGCCAAACCAAGAGGTTTAATTTGGGCTCAGGACTTTTTTTAAGTCTAGCTTGAATTTGAAAAGCCAAAATGATATAATATTGTTTAAAATATTTATGTCAATATAATAACTATTTATATTTACAACTTCTATATATATAATCTTACATATAATAATAACAATTATTTATGTTATTTATCTCAAGTCTTAGACTATGTTTGGAAGTTTAAAAAATGATGGAATTGAATGGTTATTAATAGAATAATATGAAATAGAATGGAATTAAGTAGAATAGTTTGAGTAAATATGTTGTTTGAAAGTTTTAATGAGAAAAGTAAGAAATTCTTAAAATTTTTGTTTGAAAGTTAAATGTAATGGAATGACTTGTTAATTATTTCTTCTAATATTATCCCTTATAGTATAAACATATAACTAATAATTTTATCTTTGTTCAATAAATGAAATACGAATGTAACTCATTCTCTTGTCTATATTTTTTTACTTTCTTTTGCTAATTCTCATATTTTCTTTTTCTTTTAATTTCTCAACTCACAAAATACAACATAATTCTAAAATAAAATTAATATATATCTTATGTAAACAACTTATAATATATAAAAATTACTTATTTTAAAATTATTTTAAATAAATAAAGTTGAGATTTTAATTAATAATTCAATAGAATAAGGGAACAAAGATTAAATTTATTATTCGTTGAATAAAGAAAGTTTCCAAGAGAAATGTTTCATGATGCAAACATTAGATAAACTTGTAATTTTAAGAAATTTGAAAGGGTATAATAGTATTTTTAATTGATAAGTTACTTCCTTCTATCATTGACCATCAAATTCAAAGGGACAACAAAAATAATATTTTTGATGGTTAGACCTCCCTAGCCATTCTATCGCATCATCATAAAAACATTCAAATATGTATTCATCTCAATTTGACAATTTTACTTCTTGTCACTCTCTCCGTGACCCTCTATCTAAACATAACTTTAAGTAACGAATTGATTTGACAATTATTTAAAAAGTCCAATTGGTCCGTTCAAAAAATATGAATAAAAACTCAAATAAAAATGTTCAATTTAAATACCGAGCTTGAGTTTTTTTCCTTTTGAGTCTGAATTCAAGATTTTTAAAAGCAAAATGAATTATAAAGTTTTAATAATATCAATTTAAACCTTTAGCAATTTAATAGTGATACATACTTTATTATTATTGATCAAGTCCTAGCTTATAGGGTTAGGACCAAAACGTTGTTACTTTTTCTCTTTTTTAAACATGGGGACTAAATTACATCTCATATCAATTGAAATGAATGAATTACACTAACAATTTTTTAAGTTTGATTGAATTATATTTAATATATTTATTTTTCAAAAATTTCATCTAACTCCTCTAACATTAAATATATATATGAAAGCGGAATTAAAACATGTAATTGAACATGATTACAAATTGGGAGAATAAATAAATCAACAATCTGACCTGATGAAGACAACATCGTTGATCTGAGTATTGGTTGTAATAAGTTCAACCCACAATGCCCAAGAGCGTTTCTCAGAGTGTCTTGACGGTAGAGAGAGAATGACAAATTTTGTTGTTTTAAAGGTAGGGCTTTAGTGTGTTATTTATAGGATTTTATTTAATAATATAGTTAATCAATATTATTCAGTAAAATCCTCCAGAATCTTTAAAACAATTTTAAATTTAATTAATCAATCAAAATTAAGCCCATAAAATCTCTCTCTGGATAACAATCTTAGATTAGTAATTTGACGGGATGATTACTAATACTTTTGGGCTGTGGGTTGGGTTTTTGCCCAACAGGCTTGTAGATAATCGAACCCATCACCGATTATTCACACATATTAAAATAAAACTCAGTCCATTCTCAATTTATAAATTACAACATTAATTGCCTAATTAGAATTAATAAGGTACTAATCTAATAAAATAATTAATGTTAATCCATATAATATTAAAAATATTCTAACAATCTCCCACTTGGATAGCATTAATTACATTATTAGATCAATAAACAAATACATAATTAGGCAATTAATATTCACATAAACGCATGAATATGTGTATATTTATAAACCATATAAAATTCAGAAATGAAACTACACACAAAGATCACTGAATCCGACAGGGAAACAAGTGATATTAACATTGTCATAAATTAGTTTCAATATCTGAATAGAATGGAATACAGAATGACATTTAAAGCATCATATTACAATACAAAAGTCCCCTTAGGACTTAACTCTGAAATTTGGTGTTAACTTGCATCACAAAAGTCCTTTAAGGACTTAACTCATAAATTTGGTGTCAAATTGCACCACAAAAGCCCTTTAAGGACTCAACTCATACTCCCACTAGACCAAGGCTACATCAGAATTCAACAAGGCCCATATGAGTTATACAATTTGAATTACTCTTATGGGTAGGCATTGGTCAATAGATCCGTCATCATACGCTCACTGCAAATGTGAACCATGCAAGTCTGAGATAACAAAAATTCAGAAATGAAATCATGGATCAAGGATATTAAATCCGATAAGGAAAGCATTGTTATAAATGCTAGCAAAATTTCAATTCTGAATTATATCTAAAATTTTGGCATAACCAAAATATTGAATCCGATAGGGAAACAAATGTTATAAGTGCCAAAATATGCAAAAGTGTTCCTTAAGAACACAACTCAGACTCTCACTAAAACAACACATCAAAATTCGAATATACCCAAGAGTCATATATTTTCAAAACTCTAGTGGGTTTGTGTTGGTAAACAGATCACCTAAAATGAGTATGAGATGCATAGATCTTCTCTCTAACAAATAGGAATTGGGTATCAAAATTTGATGCAACTGAAATTCCTGTAACTTTGAGAGAAGCGTATAATAAAATCATGTCGTAACAAAATGGTCAAGACTTAAAATATACACATAACGGAAATTGATTTCCTTGACCATATTCCCTAACGAGTGACCATCACAAAACGAGCAACATACTCTTCACTTTTATATATATATATATATAAGGCAGCTATAAATGTCCATTTGACACTTCTCAACAAAACAACTCCTTCAAAAAACATCTTATAGATGTAATTAGAAGTTGGTTCAGGATCATCATAACTATCTCTATAGCTTTCTAATGATCATGCCCAAAATTACTTAAATATATCTGCCAAGCACACCAACATGAAAAAAAACAATGTTCAAACGTGTGCACACTTGAGCCTATATATTAGGCTATTAATAATTGATTCACATGGAACTTTGCCCATCAAAGTTCTCTCTTCATCATTTAGGACATAACGATTTAAGCAACCTATCACCTGCACAAGTGCACAAGGAGTGCATATCAAATTTATTGAGCACTCGTTCAATATAGGTTGCTTGAGACAAACCAAGAATGCCACAAGATCTATCACGGTGAATTTGAATTTTTAAAATAAAAAAGATTCACCTAAATTTTTCATATCAAAGTGGCATAACAAAATGTACTTTGTCTCATTTAATAAGTACACTGAGTTATTGGCCAATAGGATGTCATTCACATACAACACATCCTCATGAAAGTCTTCATCTGTGATTACAATGCCTACATAACTAACTGTAATCAAACTTTCTTCCAATCCAAGGATGATTTATTATTCTTATTGCTTTTCTTGAATCTATACATTTTCTTGCCATAGGCATTGCCTTTACTTTTCTTTGCTTTTCAATTTCACATTTCCAACCTTGCTGGATAAACCATGTAAAATATAATACATTAATTATGAGAATTCACCTTCTTTATTGATTCGTCCTCTTGGGTCATTTTAAACATCATATAATTAATAGACCACTATAACTCTTAGGAATTATAAGTGGTTCTCAAGACCCCATATTCAGCAGAAAGGGATTAGGGAACTCTATAAACTAAGTTGCTCTCATCCAAGTCCAAATCTAGGATCTCAGCTTATTGTAGCAATTAACAAGCTTCATCATGTGCTCACACACTTCTGACACTTCGTCATAGTGAGTGTTATCTAGCAAAGAGAGATAATAGGCCCTTTTAAGTCTTATCAAACTTCTTAAATATCTTACTAACCACTTTAAAATATTTAATTGCGATGTCCTTCTTAGGAATACTTTGTCTGATAGTCTTTTCAATCGTATACTTAATGACAGTTAGACAAATCTTATTGGACTCATATCACTGCTTATGGTAAGCCTTGTTAGCAGCACTAGGTTCAGCGGTGAGATTTACTGGCTTAGGTTCTCTCATACCTAAATTCCCTTTGTGATCATTAGATACATATTAAAGGACTCAATCCAATTATCGTAGTATATTTTGTTCAGAGTTTTCACCATAAATAGTTGCAAGAACAGAGACGCTAAGGGAAAAACAAATAGGAAACATATAATTATGTCCTAGACATATAATTATATATATAACAAAGTTTCCGTAACAAGACTTAGTTTCAGCAACTGTGTAACAAAATACTTATCATATCCTGTCTAAGGGCTCGGACTATGATAAATCAAGAAAACTCATACACTCCAAGGAAGCATGTTATCGAGAGAAACGACATAAAATGCACCCACAATCTCCATATCGATAGGATATGAGAAACCATGAATACATCAATCAGTAAATTGTCGTTGACAGGCTACAAACAGGCCTTATTCACAAAATTATATTGACAATATCACACCGATAGGGCATATCCATTGTCAACATAATACTTACATACACTCTCTCTAGTGGACTTATCACAATATTCAGACTCATCCCTGATAATGGTAATTAAATTAAAAAAATGTAGGAAATTAAATGACAAATACGATATAAATTAATTTATAAAAGACATATCACCATGATTAGGCCCACGATAGGCAAGCACACAATCAATAGGTGTATGTGAACCAAAGTCATTATAATTTCCACACGCAACCTATTCCTTTTAACGCATGTGCTTAAATTAGGAATAAAATCTAATAATTAACACAAAGAAATTGATCATAATTTATTTACACATAATCAGGGAGAGTGAACTGAACATATTGTTCCGTATTATGTTAGTCTTTACATAAAATTTTTCATGTCAAAATTTTTATCCTAAGCTTGTTATAGCTTACACAATATTTCCCTAGATATTTCAAAATATTTATCTAAACTCAACTATATTTTCACACCATAACCAACCCTTTTTACCCTTACATTACCATGAAGACCATTCAAAAAGAAGAAGAAGAAGGAAAAGGAAGAAGAGAAACTAGAATATGCCAAATCATGTTACGAAGACGAGATTAGAGAAAGGAAATTTAAAAAATTTCATAGTCCATCAAACCGTGGCTCTGATACATTTGAAAGCGGAATTAAAACATGTAATTGAACATGATCACAAATCAGGAGAATAAATAAATCAACAATCTGATCTGATGAAGACGACATCGTTGATCTGAGTATTGGTTGTAATAAGTTCAACCCACAATGCCCAAGAGCGTTTCTCATAGTGTCTTGACGGTAGAGAGAGAATGACAGATTTTGTTGTTTTAAAGATAGGGCTTTAGTGTGTTATTTATAGGATTTTATTTAATAATATAATTAATCAATATTATTTAGTAAAATCCTCCAAAATCTTTAAAACAATTTTAAATTTAATTAATCAATCAAAATTAAGCCCATAAAATCTCTCTCTGGATAATAATCTTAGATTAGTAATCTGACGGGATGATTACTAATACTCTTGGGCTGTTGGTTGGGTTTCTGCCCAGCGGGCTTGTGGATAATCGAACCCATCACCGATTATCCACACATATTAAAATAAAACCCAGTCCATTCTCAGTTTATAAATTATAACATTAATTGCCTAATTAGAATTAATAAGGTACTAATCTAATAAAATAATTAATGTTAATCCATATAATATTAAAAATATTCTAACAATATACACATACAGATTACATAAATCTCTTCAATTTATTTTATATCTAATTTTTTGCCCAATATATTTTATTTTAAAATAAAATTATTTAACTGTCTTTATCAATCGTACTGAAAATATAACCAACTTGATTATTTTTATTACTATATTAAAAATTAAAAAAATATTAAATTGATCTCATGTTTTTATATTTTATGATAATTTGATCCCTCATTAATCTGTGTGACAAATAAATCTCTTATAAATCTTATTTTATGCAAAATATGTTTTTCATTAATCCAAATAGAGGGACTAATTTTGTACAAATTTAAATATACAGAAAATTGATTTGTTATTATTCATTTATAAAGAATCAAATTATCATAAAATATAAAAGTGAGGGATCAATTTTACACTTTTTTTAATAAAAAAAGTCATATTATATAAAAAGGTCATTTTTTATAAAACTATAATTAAAAAATGTAATATTTTACGAACGAAATAAACATAAGTATAATTTAACTAAATTAAAAAAAAAAAAAACAAGACAAAACAAAATAGTGTAAGTTACAAAAGTCGCAGTTTTATGGCAGAAGAATGATTTGTTTGGATATGGAATGGTCACGGGTGTGGCGTGAGTGATGGTTAAAGCTGCCATACCAACTGCCTCTCACACAAAACGGCATTCTCATTGCCTTGGCCACCTTTGGTGCTTTTCTGCTTATTCACAAGTAAAGGTTTTCCTTTTAATTTTTTCAGAAGAAAAATATTTTAATTTTTAATTGAAATTTAATTATACTATTACTATGTTTTTTTATCAAATATTGAAAAATAAAATTAATACGGGTGGTATCTACACAGTTTAAATATTCTAATTATATATATCAAAACTCATTTGACGTACTCACAAGGGATCCCTTATTACTCATTAGTTTGAAAAAAAAAACATTTTATTTTTTTAAAAATGCTTTGTAGTTTTTTTTAAATTTATTATATTTTAAAGTGGATGTGCCAAAATCATATATATTTAAACTTCATTCAAAAACATAAAAATTTTATTTTTTTCTAATATTTTGAAATAAGTTAGTGTTTTAATGTTTTAAAATGTCATTTTGTAATTTGATAATTTTGGCCAAAAAGATAATATATATATATATATCAATTTTAGTTCTCTAATTGAGTTTCTTCGTTAATATAGCACTCATATTATTAGAAAATTAAAAGAAATACCAACATTGACGACTATATAACATTATACGGATTAAAATCATCTATTGTCAACATGTGAGCTGTAGATAGTATTTTCTTAGAAAAATGGATATTTAATTATTTCTTATAATTAAAAATTTTTTTTCTTGTATCACATCAGTGCTTCTTGTGTGCGAAAATATATTCCATAGTCCACAAGAAAAAAAAAATTTAACATTTTTATTAAGGCAAAATCTTAAAGAATAACCAAAAAAACTTCATTGATTGAAATGTAGGAATTTGTATTTAATTTAATATTTTCAATGTATTAAACATAGAATTTTAAAACTGAACTTATTCGTTCAATTATTATGCTTTGTTCTTTCTCATGATTAGATAACATTTAATCAAGTAAAACCCAACTAACACCACTCAGTACACAACATTGGAGCTATACAAATATCTTTTCCATGTATAGTGTCATTGATTTTATTTGTATCCCCAAGTAGTGCCGAAGAGTTGAGTGGTGGAGGATGAGGAAATTGGTGAGTATGAAACGGAAGGAACACTGAAAACGACAACGAGAATTATGCAGTTTGAGACGAACGACGAGTGTTTAAGAAAGCGACAAAAAGCAGCAGATGGGTGATGCCGTATTTATAATAAATCAGTGTCCGACTTCACTTGCGAAACAGCTAGCTAGCAAGCAAGCTGGTATGGAAAAGTTCCAGTGGGCCAACCAAGCTAGCTGCAGACAGATCCTTCAAAACTTTCTCAATTTAATCACTAAACGACTTGTGGATAACTACTGAAGGGCTGTAAGGCATTATTATGTATATGGAATTTGGAATTCTATTTTGTGAAAAGCCAAAATTTGCGGAGAGTTTTGTTATCTCATATATATATATATATATATATATATATATATATATATATATATATATATATATATATATATATATATTGAGTTGATTTGGATTTTTCAAATATATTGCTATGGTCACAAAGTGGGTGAGGTTGGGTTTTAGGTCTTAAAATTAAATTAAACATAAATTGAATTAATTATAAAGTCTTTTTTAAACTCGGCTTAACTCATAAACATTTATAGTAACAATACTTGATTAATCTAGAGATAATTATAGTAGAGAGTTGAGAAAAGAAAAAATTTTATATGCTATTTTTTATATATTTATATCATATTTTTTAATCAATGACATTTAAATAATTTTTAACTTTATTTATTTTGTAATTGACATAATTAACTCTCATCTTTTAAAAAATCATTTATATGTTATTAATTAATTAAGAGAACCTAATATAAACATATAAAGAATATCATATAAGATTTTTATTTAAACAAAAATTTGAAGTTATATTAGAGAGTATAAGTAAGAATGAGATAGAATAATTAATAATAAAAGAGATTAAAATAATAAGATATGTGTCACTTTATTATTTAAAAATTTTATAAAAAAATGGAAGAGGTAATTAATAAAAAGAAATAACTTATATTTTTATAAATAAAATGTTATTATAAAGTTTTTAACCAAATCATTTGTCATATCAATTGTACCATATGGCTATTTTATTTCATTTCAAACCTTCTAATTTAGAAGAACGAGAAAATAGATATGGCAAAAGAAAGTCTAAGTCATTTCTTTGTTATTTTATTTTACCCTAAAAAAATTTCTAAATATTACTATATTTCAAAGCAATCATTATGTTTCATGTCATTCTATCTTTTACTATCCTTCTAAACATACTTTTAATTCATGTGCCGTGACCTAATTGGGTTTAGGGTTATTCACTTTACGATTGAGTGATGTCCACTTAATGATGGTCAATTGGTCCTAAACCAAAATGTCTTTCATTAGTACCCTAATTTAAAACCAAGTAACGTTGTCTCTACGACCAATTTTGCCTTGCCATGCTATCATTTATTCAATGTTTGATACTTTATTTATGTATATATTATTTATCTATTTAAGATTATTAACTCATACTTAGATTTGATATCCAAATCATAAATTTTTAATAAAAGCGCAATATATCTCTTTCAAAAAAACAAGACTGCATTTATGCTTTTAAACAAGAGGAATTAAACTATTTTTTTTTAAATTAAAGGAACTAAAAATATACTTTAGCAAACAACAGATACAGAATTAATAAAATTCAATTCAAGTGATGACGTGATGCTCACTTTTTATACACACAAACACATACATTCTTTCACATATGCTTGACTAATCAATAATTATGAACTAATTTTTATTTATTTTCAATTTTCGTTTTGATTAACTTTTTAAAATAATTTTTAAAAATTATACTTTCAATTCCTATAGTTTTATTTAATTATAGCAGTAAGGTTTAACAAAATATTAACAATAAGAACTAAATTAAAATATTTTAATTTGTAATAACCCAATTACAAATTATTAAACTATAAGGACTAACTTAGAAATTAAATAAATCTTTCAGGACTCAATGTAAAATTTGCCCAAAATAATTTTATTCACTTACCCTCTCAGCTTGTTGTATTTTAATATTATAAACTTTTTAACATTTAATTCGACTTACAAGTGGGTGGTTCTAAATCTGGTGGAGGTAATACTCGGGGAAGTTATTCATAAAAGTAAATAAATAAATATCGTTGCAAATTCTGGTGAAGAGAAGCTTCTTTAGAGTTTCCTATCGTATACTTGGTGGGGATGGTCTTTTAGATAATTGTTGTCACAAATCATCATGAAGCTCACCTCTTTATTGAACTTATTAATTTGTGGGTTGAAAGTGAAACTTCTTTTGTGGTGCATTATTGTATTTTTTTTTCCTTGAAATGCTATTACATATTAATTTATTATATTTGTTTTTAGAACGACTCAAACTCGATATCACTTGAATGAAAATAAAGAGTCATATAACTAGGTTACTCTTACTATACACAATAGATAATTTTATTAATATCAAATTGAAAGATTTAAACTTGTAATGTAATCACTAATTAAAATTGTCAATTAGGTAGAAATTAAAACATTGAAAGGTTCACTCGTATAAAAAATCAAAAGTATGTTTATAATAATAATTTAAGATAAAATTTCACTTTCATCTTTTTATTTTTTAATTCTAATTAATTTATTTAATTTTTTTATCTCTTAATTTTATTTATTTTAATTTAATCCCTTAATTTTACGTTATTTAATTTTTTTTTAATTTATTTAATTTTAATTTGATCTCTTAATTTCATCTCAAGTTTTAATTTTATTTTTTATTTTATTTTTATTTCAATTTAATTCCATAATTATAAAATATTGCTCAAATGTTTCCTTCTCTTTAATATCGTGGATAATAAAGAATGCTATTGTGACCAGTATAATTTAAGTTAGCAAGAAATTATCAAAGTTAAGCCAATAAGGAGCCTTATGAAACTTTTCTTGTAAACAAATTGGTAATGTTGGATAGAAGAAAATATTTTAGCAATTTTCGTAGGTTAAGTGACTAAATTGAAATAAAATAAATTTACGGACAAAAATAAAACTTCTAAAAAAATTGAGGTTCAAAAGTGTAATGTAGCCTATATGATATAAATAACATTATATCTAGAATATTAGACACTGATTTTCTTCTTTCTATCTCAAAGCACTACATGTTTTTTTTTTGTTTAAATGGAATTCTTCACATATTATTTCTTATTAAACTGCCTGGATATAAATACTAAAAATATTTTATCTAAATTATGTACTTCATAATAATAATTATAACATTTAATTATATACTGTTTTTTTATATGAATTCTAAATTTATATTAGTTTATTGATGAGATCTTTTTTATCAAGCCGACATAATATAATACACTATGAGTGTAGCAATGAACAAATTTTACTAAAATGAACGTAACAATGAATTCTATAACCTTCGCACGCATTTTAATAAATATTGATTAATTTGTTTATATTTAGTAGTAATTTATCTATACAATGATATATTTTTTTAATGAATTATATATTCATATTATTTATTAACGCAACAATACATAGTAACATAAAGTTATATAGTAACTTAATTTAAATAAAAAAAACATTTTACCAGCTTAATCATAACTTTTAATACATTTAAAATATAATAAAATATTCGTGTATTCTATGACAAAGACTACAAAACAACTAACTTTAAATAAAAATGAAAGGTATGCTGAGCCATTTTAAAGGTTGAAGAAATGTTTTATTATGTTTTACAATTAATTAAAAAAAATATAATTAGATATTTCTTCAGGAACAGGATACATTTCGTCCTAAATCTTATTATGTACTTTTTTTGGGGGCCAAACCCTAATTCTTGTTAAGTACAAACAACCACAACCCATTAAACTTCTAAAAAACACTAGTTTAATAATTTTATTAGCACATGGACATAGAAGATGAAATTTAAGATTTCTATCTATCCGGAATTTTCACCACTAGATTTCACATATTGATAGAAAGAAATACTTATCTGGCACTTTTCTTGCCACAAAATAAAGCTAAGAAACAAGATCACATGATGAAAAAAAATGTATAGTTTCAGAGAAAATTATATCCATATTCCTTGAGTTTTGTTGAAGTTACACATATCTTTTTATCTATTTTAAAAATATTCATTTTAATCTAATTTTAATTTTTTTGGCTGAAATACCTTCAAAAATATATAGACAAGACTATATATATATATATATATATAAATGGAAGATATTTTAGTTAACATAAAATTGATGTGTATGAAGAAGATCATATAATATAAAGCAGCAAACATGATCATATAATGAAGAAGAATATCTAGTTTTGGAGAATGATTATGAGTATTCCACGAGTTTAAGTCATACATATCGTTCCTCTACTTTCAAAATACATACTCTAGTCTAATTCTAATTTTAATTTATTGATTAAAACACTTTAACAAACATATGGGACTAATTTATTGAAAAAAATACCAACATAACGTTTGACTTATTATTTAATTGTTATTTTAATCTCTTATTTATTTTATTACTTAAAACAATCATGAAATGATTGAAAATTGTCACTTTTTATATTTAAAAAATTGGTTACCGTCATAACAACTAGCTTGGGCCAGGAGACAACAAATAAACAATGACCACAGAACACGAATTATAGGTACATTACATGGCCCTACTAAGGTCTTCTGTTATGGTTATGTTCTGTCTAGCTCAAACTAGTACAGACAACAATGTCCATATATTAGTTACACCATGTGGGAAGAGCCATCGATATAGGGCACTTTAAGGTAACCCCACTTTTAGCCCTTATCCACTTCCAATAGGATTTGCAGGAAGATTGAGTGGGGCAGATCATAAGCTATGTGGGGAATGCACTTGAGTGACTCTGGAATTTGAAAGAATACACTAGAACAATAATCCTTACATTGTTGATTTGTTCATCCACAACAAACAATCTTCATCCGAAAAGAGAATAAAGGGTATATCCTCATTTTCCTGTTGGACCAACCAAGACGACAGACCCTTAAATTGACAGCACAAGAGTGAAAGGTCATTGACTAAAATGATAAGGTTGGATCCTATCCACATGATAAGATCCACTCTCTTTAGGGTCTACACATATGTTTGGAATGAAGAGAATAAAAGAAATTTTTTCTCTTCAGATAGTCTTTTATTCTTCCTTGTCTATTTTTTCTCAATTTAGATATAATTAAAGGGCAAGAGAGGTTAAAATTAAACATAAATAATGGAGAGTGCCTATTCTTTTCTCTGTTCTCAATCCAAACATTGCCTAAAGATTCAATTTCAAAGAAAAGCAAGACTACTATAGAACCCACGAAGGAAAAACATGTTGAATACACTAATGTTGATTCTCACTGAAATTTACATGGTCAATTTCTTTAAAGACTGCAAAGAATCTCAAGTCCAGATCCAATCAGTCATCAATGAGTTTTCGTGTCTTTATGTGAAGAGAGAAGGAAAAACCCCTCTATTATTTTAGTAAAATGAGAAAACATGTATGGCAAAACCAATGGGTAAATATCAAATTTAAAGGAACTCTATGGATCACTCAACCAAGAGATCTTACATGCAGTTTCATCAGCTTAATTTGTATAGCAAGAATATATTAGATACTTGATCAAATATTCAAATCCAACAGGTAAACATCAAATTTAAAGAACCTTATGTATCACTCAACCAATTTTGCTCTTGCAACTAACAAAATTGCAATCAGCAGAAGTACAATAAAATTTCAAAATACTATAAAATCCTAAGTAAACGAGACTAATGTTGTAACCTCTATTATAGCGACGAAATTACCATAAAAAACCTAATTCATCCTTCTGATAAGCTCATTAATATAATCTTCACGGTTGCCAGCATCACCTCCTTCAACATAATGATTTCTTTTCTTCTTCAAACCACCTAGCGGAGCCTTTAGCTTGAAGGGCCATAGGAAGTTATTTGCCTCCCTGAAGTGAGGTCCAACAGTCATGATCTCGTGGATCAGATCTTCCACGCAAATAATCCCATGCTGACCCAAGTCCTGGAATTACACACCATGTCAGATGGAAAAAGTTGTGCACATAAAACACTTGTACATGCTAGATAATAAACCACCAACCTGTTCGATGATAGAGTTGTCAGTCAAAGGAATTCTCTGCTTGTTAACTTTCCCAAAACCCGTCTTGTAGATCAGTTCCTTGACGCTCTTTAAATTAGGGTACCTGAAGTCAATTTGCTTATAATAAGCAAATATGATGCAGGTAATAATAAAAGAGAATCTCTAGGGAGATAAATTTAAAATTCACATACCCATAAGTAACGTAAGGCTCAACCCTGTGTAGCATATTCATAGTGGCTTTGTTAACTTTGAGAAAGACACCATTAAAAATCTGTAGATAGACAGACAAATAAGGCTCAATTTTAGGTTTTCTTGGACATAAAATGTAAAAAATAACTGAAATGGACACCAAGAAAGGTAGCAGAACTAATATAAATTAACTATTCAAAATTGGATTAGTAGAGTAATTAAAAGAGGAAAAAAAAAACTGAGTATGATTTCTAATGCAATTGCAGTAACTAAGCCAACCAACTGATCAGAATTGAGAGGAGGTAACTGGAGGCAACCCAGTAAAAGTCTTTTTTGACCAGAAACAATGATGTTCAGACTAACAATGAAAGGTAAAGAGGAAAAAATAAAGCATTTAATTTCAAACGTTTTAAAACCAGGGAAAACATGTCCACTATCCACAGACTTGCTTCATGAGATTGCGAAGTTTTTCAAGTAAACATGATACTCACAATTTACAAAAACTGCATTAAAACCAAAGGTTAAACAATTTTAGAATTTTTTTCCTTTTCTTTTTGTAACTAGTAAAGAAAGCTACGACATATTGATCCTAATAGAAAAAAGAATATGCTAATTTAGTTCCAAATTTCAATTATGCTAAATAAGCTAATGTAACAAGAGTATAAGACAGTCAGTATTTAAAAGTATAATATTCATAGTTCTGTTTTGAATTATGGATATATCAGCAAAGCAAATCATTTAATACAAAATAACTTTCCACTAAAGATTTTGACGAAGGGGTGAAGGGTCCAATGGATAACAACTGAAACACTTAAATTCATGGACCATGAAATTTTATATGCACTCATTGCATTCTACAGAATGTGTGGAGAAAAAGAACTAATTAAACAAAGAGCACTTCCAGTAAATATTAAAAAAACCAAGAATAGCTGTATATGGACTTGGAATCAATTCAAATAATCTAGTAATCCAGTCTTTGAAATTTAACACCCAAAAGAAAAGGATTCCACAAATATCATAATTACCTCAAAATATCAATGCTATAAATAGTCACAAAGGAAATTTTTTAAGCTTCTTTGCCACGCTAAGAAATCATTGATATTCCCAGCACTGTTGTTCTATATAACTTTTCTATGTGCTAGCTTTTCCACCAACAAGAAGTTTCTAGTTGCATTTTAGGGTTACCTGTCTCAGACGCAGAAGCTGCAAAATCTTCCTTGTTTTTGGGTGCATAGCATTGATCCTGGAAATCAAAATTTTCATTACCATCTGATTCCTTTAGAAGCATAATAAGAACAAGATAGTATGAGAATTCTTAATTACCCACGGATCCTGATGATGAACAACAGCTTCGCTTCAGGGTCGACATAAAACCCACCCTTAAGCTTTGCTTTGCGCTTCAATCTAATCAGCTCCTTTTGCTGAACATATATTTTCAACAAAGCCAACATGTGAGCAGCTAGAAATGAACCAATAAAACTCATGTTAAGTTCTGTGATGTCCTTCTTATTAAGTTACAACTTTACATACCTGCTCATCATATTCCTTTGCATACAGTTTGGCTCTGTTATAAATTAGTTACCGTGTTTCAGATCTCTTATTCTTGGCAGCTTCAAGATCCTGCTTTTTTGCCAGAGCCCATTCCTCGTTCCTCTTCTGCTTTTTCAATACAGTCTCAGGAACCACTGCTCCAACTTTAACATACTCTTTGCCCATCCTTTAAAATAAAAAGACAAAACAGTAAATTAAATGACCTAACCAAATATCAGCTGCCAGGACTATCAAAATTAACGAGAATACATTAGTCATCGTGTTTTCCGGTTACTGAAGGGAATGTTAAACAACACAGATGCCAGACATTTCGGCAATTTCAATCACCAGCCAACACAAAAACAGTACAAACCCAGATTATGCTATTTGTCAGATATAAAAGGAATGGGCTTTCTAGCAACAAAGTGCCAAAAAGAGCATAAATTTACCTTATAAACAGCAAAAGCAATTTTAAAACTCAGATCAAGTTCTAAATATTGTCACAAGACATTCCCCTAAAAAGAATGTATAGATGAAGAAGCACAAAAAGAGTGACCAGTTTCAAAGAAAGACACTTAGTCGAGGCTTCACTGCTTCAAAGTTGCAGAGATGGCCGCACAATGAAGGGGTGTTCATGTTTCGTGGCACAGCAATATTCAAGTCATACAGAAACATAAGGGTTTTCTTTCTTTGAATTTTTGTTATTTTACAATGAAGGCTAGGCTTTTAAATTTATGCCTTGATGTGACCAAAAATTTTTTGGGCCTTTTGGGCTTTTGATTAAAGGCCTTCCTCACTTGGGCCGTATGGAGTGATTTGTAGGCCCATTGGATTGAAGCACAACGATCATATACGATCAAACCCTAACTCCGTTAAACCCTTCTCTTTCCATTCGAAGAAGCTCTTCGTATGTCTGCAACTGCAACTGGCAACAAAGCGAACTCTACTCTCTTAGCGTTCACGCCTCGCCAAGTTTTGTTAGGGAGCCAAACCATGAAGCGCAGAAGTGATAATAATGGCTCTTCCAATGGTACTGTTTTGTTGAAATTGGAACAGAAGGTTCTTCTTCATCAATCTATAGTTCATTACTTGGAGCGCAGTGGGTTCTCAAAGACCCTGAAAAAATTTCGTTCTGAAGCAAAAATCGAGGTGGGCTTCCTACTCTAGCTGTAATTGTGCGAATTGGTTGAGTTGAAGATGTTAAAACGTGTACTTGATAAATTTTAAGTTTCGGTCATACAGTGGAGTGGACTATAAGGTGGTATTTGAATGATACAAAATGGAATGTAATATGGAGTAACTTTTGAAAGCTTTAATATCACTGGCGCATTACTCAACTGCCTACCTGTATGACGATCCAATATAGTATTTGGGGTATGCTCAAATATATCTAAAAAGCAATACAACTTTGAAAGATGATTATTATAACATGTTCTGTAATTTATTGGTTGGTCCCTTGGTACTGTTTTGATTTTCTACCGACGTCATTCATTTAGTTGAGCAAGCCAGACACTACTTGTCAACAAGTTTGCAGGTCATAGATGACAGTAGAATTTCACTATTCCTTTCTAAGCTTTCTTTCAATGTACTGCAGGGTTGCCCTTAAACCATGCTTGTTTTAAAATTCTTGTTCACCTTTGGTACAGAGGGAAGAAACACAACTCTGATCAATCATTTAACAAGTCTCATCCCCTGTCTTTCTCTTATTTATAACCATAACGGTAGTGAGGGTGATTACTTATGTCCTTAACTACCTGATCTACTCCATAACAGATCCTAACTAAAAAGTCTCAACTAACTTCTCCATTCCACCTTTTGATTAACTTCTTGAGTTGCTCCCACTTTTTTCACTGACTTTCTTGGACATGCCACCAATTTCTTCATGTTAACTTGCTTCTCCTTGAGAATTCTTGCTGAAATCTTCGCTACCAGCTACTACATTCTCAACATATGATTCTGCCTAATGATGATGTCTGTCTAAATTAGAATCATCTCTTGCTCCAGCTTTCTATAGCCGTTATGCACTCCTGTCGTGGCTCTTGGGTTGATACTCTGATACCTATTTGATACAGAGAGAAGAAACACAAATCAATTCAATCATTTCACAAGTCTCTTCCCCTGTCTTTCCCTTAATTATAACCATAAGGGTAGTAGGGGTGACTACAATAGGTAGTTATATCCTTAACAACCTAGCCTACTTCATAGCAGATACTGAGTTACTAACTAACAATGTCTCAACTAGCTTCTCCTTATTACCCTTTTAATTAACTAACTATTAATTCATTAAAGCCTTGTAACAACCTTCTGGTCGAGCAATTGAGTGGAAGGCTCAAACACATTTAAGTTGGTGCCAATCCTTCTGGTCATCATACTTAATATTACCACTATAAACTTTTCTCAGGTTTTTTTAAAAGCAAAAGGGGTGATGCCCCTTGTAATTCTCTGCAAGTTCGTGTTAAGGTTCTAAAGTAAACACATGACATGGAGAAGAAAAATCATTTTTCTTGGATAATAATGAGACTACATGCATGGCAAATGGGAATGTGGTAATACTATGTTGTCACATTTATGTTAGTAATATATAATTTTTTTGCATAGTTCCCTTTTATGTATCTTTCACCCCTTATTATTCAGCAGTAATATTATTGTCTAATATTCTTGCTCCTGCTCATGGTGCAGAAAGATAATCTGGATGGGACATTAGTTGATCTAGAGGAAATGTGCCTCAAGTATTTAGAAATTTGGTAAGACAAGAAAACTCAGCAGTGTGTTGTTAACTAGCCATTAGCTCCGAACTGTCAAAATTATGAAATCTGTGGTTTACGATTGATATTTTTCTTGTACTTGAAGTATAATTCAAAAAGAGGAGATGCCATTTTGATGTTCTCTAATTATCAGCGCTGCTCAATGCCTCAAACATATTTTTCCTGTGTTTTACAACATTTTTGCAAAATTTTTGCTATTTGTTGTGGCTTTAAGAATAACGTTGTCAGAACAACTTTTTCTAAAATTATAATATTGAATCAGGCTTGTTTCATGTAATTAATATCACCAACACACCAGTATGAATGTTGACCTGTTAATACCTGACATTAATTCTTCTGCAACACTCCTGGTTGACTAGGGTCTTATGTGCTGCAATTTTTAAAAGATAAAGAGATAGGTAACCTGTTTATTTAGGGTAAGATATGAATGGATGTCTGATAGCCTCTTCCAAAGATAATTGTCATACCAGTTGAAGGTTTGAGCTCAAAGTACCAGGGTGACAGAAAACACAAATGTATCCAAATGATAGCATTAATTTGTTCTAGCAGGGATTTTATCAGGTGGAGTAATTTGACTGATCATTGCACATAACTACTTAGAGAACATGTTTCTAGGTTTCCAATTTTTTAAATAATATCAAAGGAAAATATACTGTCTACCCTGTTGTCTCACTCTCAGGCCCTGGTAAAAAAAAAAAAATTTCTTGGTCAAAGGATCATTTCCTTCACAGTTAGGAAAATGAATTCTGCGTTTTTAAATATCAAAATCTAGTTTTTGGAGAGAAAATTATAAACCAGAAAATTATATGCAGTTGTATGACTACTTTCTAAGAAATTTTTGGCCCATTATATTCTGTCTATTACATTAATGCTCTGCATCACCTCACTCCATATGCAGGTTTACTTTATCCGGTAGTTAGGAAAATTCTGGTCATTTCACAATTGATACTTGAAGCTTGAAAGGGAAATAAATTATGATATGTTGTTACTTGTCTCGCGGTACTTTTATTCAAAAAGAAAAAAGAATTACAAAAGGAGTCTAATTGTAAGATATCAGCAAATACATATTATGCTGACTTACTAGATTGCCCAAAATGTTATGTATTGAATCAATTTTGTCTTACCATGCATCTGTTTACTTATACTGAGTAATCCATTAACTGGGAACTTATTGTTTATTCCCTGATTTCACTCAAGTGGTCTTGTTTAATTAGCCTCAATATTTCCAGAATTGAGCCTGCATATGGTTCTGTTCTGAGCTAAGTAGTTGTTGATTGATAGGGAAGCCATATCTAGTTTTTACTTGTCAGATTACTTCATCAGTATAACCCAAGTCCTAGTGAAAACCTGAAGGATACATTCAAACAGAGAGTTCTAAGTATTCTTGCTGATGATTTGCTAGTAGCTTCTGTTGAGATGACACTCTACCCTGCGAATTATATGATCTAATGCTATTATCTGTGTATAAATGGTCCCATCAGATGATGCATCAGGTTCATATAACAACAATACTTATTAGGAAGGTTTGAAAATAGGAAGCGCCACTTTCACTTTTTCAATTGCTGCTGCACCATTCACTCTCCTTAAATCTGATTTATATTACTGATTTTAAAGTGTTATTGTGTCTTAATTATCTGTTAATTGAGCTTTTCCTTTCAACTTTTGGTAGCAAGGATGTCAAGGCTAATAACAATAATCAAAAGGAGCAAGGTACGGTCAAAATCCATGAATATATTTATTTGTTAGTGTCATGGCCAACTTCTTCCTCTCATTGCTTGCCATGCAGATTTCACTCTGTTGCCTTTTCAGCCTAGCAATTATCTTTGTATTGGTCCTTCTAACTGCTAGTTGCAGGCAAGCACTCCAAGAAAGATGGAAAGGATAATTTGAAAGCTGATGTGGAAAAAGAAAGTAAGAAAAAGAAAAAGAAAACTGACAAGAGTGACAGTGATGCTGTCGTTTATCAATCTGGGACTGATGAAAATTTAAAGGGTTCTAAGAATTCTATGGAACTAACAAATGGCTCAGGCCCTGAATCAAACATAATATCTAAAGATAAGGTAAAGAAAGCTTAATTCTGATTCTTGTGGTAAAGGAGCTGAGCAAATTAGCAATGAAGGAGCTCGCTAACAAGCCATTTTGTGAATCATTGTTGTAGGATACTGATAGCAAGTGCAAGGAAAAGAAGAAAAAGAAAAGCAAGTTAGCTTCTGAACCTCTTTCTAATGGTGTCAATGATAATCAATTTGAATCACCACCTGTGGTTATGGAAGTCAAATTAAGGGACGATGCATCAGCAACTGCCAAAACTGTTAATGTTGAGACGGAGAAGAGATCCAAGGATAAAAAGAAAAAGAAAGACAAACCAAGCAATGATGGGCATGCAGAAGAGCTTCAGATTGGAGGCCCCAATGAAATTTATTCCAAGAAGGATAGTTTCAAGGCATCAAATGAAGATGTGACAGACAAGAAAAAGAAAGATTCTAAAAAACGGAAAAGACTCACTTCTGAAGAAATTGATGTACTGCCTGCAGATGGAAAGGCAGAAGAGGAACCCAAACGCAGAAAGATAGAAAATTTAAATGAATCTAAGGGAGGTCAGCAATCTACAAAAATTAATGGAAACCTGGATTGTGATTTAAATTCTAATAAAGAAAATATTGGGGAAAGTGTTCAAGGTATTGATCATCTACAAGACGCATCTGGTGAACAATTTAGTGGGAAGATGGATGGGGACCTTGGGAGTACTGGAGAGAAATCTTCCGTCCAGATGTCTCAGAAGAAACAAGAAAAGGGATCCTCTGAGGTAGTATAATTACACCCTTGATGTATTACTCCCTCGTAACATAGAATTACATTGATATTTTCCCATTGGTCTCAATTAATGTGGTTAGTTGGTGTTAGCCTTATCACTTCCTGTGGAAAATTTTCTCTTTATACAGGATGATATTTCCTGGTTTAAAAAAAATGGCCTGGTGTAATGGTGTATTCTTGGTTGTCATCTCTCAGAACTGTGGTTCAAATCCTAAGATGGATTTTCTGCCTACCAGGAAAAAAATAGAAAGGATAAAGAAAGTCTTGCTGGTTGCTCTTCAATTGAAAGTGTTTAATATCTTAAATCCTAGTTGTTTGTGTTGATGTTTTCAGTTCTCTTCTATAAGATGTTTCATTTAATTGATTGTCTTTTCAAATGATTTAATGATTTATTATAAATAACATTGCTAAAGCTGGAGATTTATTATAAATCCCACTTATTTGTATTGATGTTTTCAGTTCTTTCTTTCCCTTACTATAGGATCTATATTTCTTTTTCTTGATATAAAATATTTCATTTATTCAATGTTCTTTTCATTAGAATTTATGATTCCAATAGCATTGCTAATGCTAAAGATTTATCATAATGTTCTTGCATATGACTACTTTAATTTCAGCAAAAAGCAGCGAAGGCATTTCAACGAGTCAAAGCTGATGATGTAGTATTTGCTGATGAGAGGCTTCAGGATAACTCTTATTGGGCAAAGGTATGGTAGACTGATACTTCACCAAAACACTTCCCACTGTATATTTCATTACAAATATGTGATGGTGTATCTCTGCAGCATGGTGCTGAGAATGGTTATGGTGCAAAAGCAGAAGAAATTCTCGGCCAAGTTAGAGGAAGGTAAGTGTATTGGATGTAAAATTTCTGTGTACTGATACATGCACTTGTGTGAACTCCAGTTTTATGCAAGTGTAAAATTCTTGTTTGTCTAATCTAGCACTTCGAGATAGATGCTTCTATGGACAAACTAAAAGTTGTTCGTGGAGTTTTGTGAATTTATCATTGGAAGATCAGTTGATCCATGGACAAGTTTAGAATCTATTTTATAGTTTCTTAGTTTTTTTTTTTTTTTTTTGGGGTTATTCTTACCTGAAATTGGAGCGTAATGTTTTTTTTCCTTTATAGTTTTCATTTCCTAGAATCTGGTTAAATACTCATTTGAGTCAATCTTGATACCTAAAACAACTTCAAATGCACCTTTCATCACTCTGAACTTTCTTTATATATAATTAACTTGTGACATCCAAGCTTATATCTGTTCTTCACATGCACAGGGACTTTCGTCATGAGAAGACCAAGAAAAAACGTGGGACCTACAGAGGAGGACAGATTGATTTACATTCCCACTCAATAAAGTTCAATTATTCTGATGATGAATGACAGGAGGATTGCGTAGAATTTTATTTTTCTCCTGGTGAGGAAATTTTGTTTCATTTTTCCTCTTGTACGAGTCCTCATTGGCTTTGCCCGAGTATGTTGTACTGAAACAAGTCAATTCAACAAGCTGGTTGTTATTTCATTAGTTTTACATTCCCTTCCTGTTGCTTAATCCGTTTAATCTTGCATCTAGCATGTTCGAATAGCACTAGTTTGTCTTATTTATTTAGTTATAATACATAAGTTTCTCGTCGTTGTATCTCAAGTTATACAACACTCACTTTATTATAATAGATGGAACACATCTCCCTTTGTTTGCGCCTAAAGGATGGCTTCCGCTACACATTGATAATAAAGTGGAAGTTGTATAGGTTGAGGTGTAACTATAGTGTAGCTGAATTAAAATACTATTTTAAAATATTCAAACGTGAAATTTGAATTAAAGCTGGATCATTTGGCTGCCCAATTTTACAGTATGTCTATCATATGGCAATGCTAAAAGTCTAACCTGTTGATGTAAAGAGGCTTTTGTGGTTAGCTGCTCTAGTTCTAGAAACCATGAATTTTCTTGCATCAGCAGAAAATTGATGAATGCTTAGCTTAAACCCATTCAACATCCGTTGTGGATTATGTTTTATTTTCGGAGTACTTACACTGATTTTTCATACTGTAGCCTAACTAATAGAAAATAAAAATTACAAGAACGAAGATCTGACATAAACAGAAGAAGTTTCACGCCTTGCAATCCTATATTGAATAACAAGTCTTCTTTCTTTCTTTTATTTTCATTTTTGACTATCTATGCTTGTGTTAGTTTGGGCTTTGGTAATGTATAAAGCTTATATGATTAAGCCCACTCAAACTATGTATCATTTTCAGCTTCTAGGCTTCCATTAAATTGCTTGTAACCTATATTAGTGCTGTTATTCACACACACAAGCATTTTTATCATGACAATTAAGAAAGGTAATTTGATTCGTCAATTTACTTAATTTTAAAAGAATAATGAATGGTGAATGATTGTTTAATAGTAAATTCTTCTTACTATTGAGAAAGATTGAGTATGTGTTTGAATTGAATTAAGGCGTGATTTTAAATTAATTTGATTTTTAAAATTTATTTTAGTGATTTACATAATTGTGATTTATATTAAAAATTTTTAATTATTTAAAAATTGAGTTTTGTATCAATACAATTCATCCAATATAAAAGCAATTTATTGTTGAAATTTTTGTACAGAAAAGGATCTAAAAGACAAATAATTTTGAAGAAACTCAAACATTAAGTTAAACGAGATTATCTATACCAAACTCTTTTAATGATGTGCATGTTAGCGTCTCAAGTGTGAAACCAATCACACTATAAATTGAAAAAGCATTAAAATTTTGTGCAAATATGAAACCGTGCTATGCTTTTGTCCCGTAAGTCAAAAGGTTAATTGCTTACATCATATTGATTAGTTGGTTTCATCTTTGCATCTACTTTTTTTCAGTAATTTGATATAAAAATTAAAGTGATTTGTTGGTTATCATAAAGGATACTTATTTCCATCAAGAAATTACCATGACACCTTTGTAAGTCAAAAGACAAATTTTTTTTTTTTTAAATTATCTCTAACTAGCGTATATGATCCAGCTTAGATATTTTTAAAGTGGATTAGATTATATTAAACAAAAAGCTGGCACGAATAAAGTTTTAAATACAGAAGTAAAATTAAAAAAAAAAAATGCAGCATATGCAGAACCTTAATTGCATGGTCGATGCACCTTTCATCTTTTGTTTGGGGGGCCATCTAGGCCTTAAACGCCACGTAAAGCTTAAAATCTGAGTAGTTAATTACTATTTAGTTTAAGTTGGCCATAATGCAATATTAAAATTGAAGAAATTTACAATTATAGACAAGAACTTTATAGAATTTATCAGGAAAGACTTTATGTTTTAAAATTATTCAAAAGGATTTATTTATTTTTATACTTTGAAAGACCTTGCGCTAAGATTTTAGAATTTATGATAGGGTCTTTCGTGGTAAAGATTTCTTATAAAATATTAAATATTTTTTAAAATACTAAATTATTTGTTTATTCTTTATTTATTAAAATACTTAAAATGATCTTTCATTAATTAAAAAAATAATACACCTAATCTTTCATTTACTAAAAAAAACATCAAATTTAATGTATCAATTTTGGGTTTAAGGTTTGAGTAGAAAACTTAAATTTGCTATTTTTCTCATAACTATGGGACTAGGTGTAGCATTTTTTAATAAAATAATAGACTATTTTAAATATTGCAACAAATAAAGAATTAAAATAATAATTTTACAACAAGTGATATGTCAAAATATATTTTTTTTTATTTTTAAATCACACTTATTAATTTGTTTGACAATGAGACACAATTTTTTTATATCTTTAAGTTGATTGAGTTTTTCATAATTTTATTTCACCCTTATCATACATTTATTTTCAATTAAAAATACATTTCCAAAATATTTGTTGACATAATTGCTAGCTGTTTCTTTTTGGGCCAATCATATTGCGAGCTGTTGAATTTAGGAAACATACTCAATTATTTACCCACATGCCGTGATGGACGCAATAGACTGTTTTATAGTGCGAGGAATAATTGAATGAAAAGTCAACTACAAATTGACACTAGAGTGAAGAACGCTAAGGATTAAAATAGTACTATTTTTTAATTGAATTTAATCAATTCAAAAGACACATAAATTTGAAATGAAGGAAACTATATGTTTTTTTAATCTAAATTAAATTTTACAAAAAAATTTATAAGTCAAGGGTGTTGGCTTCAAATATGAGTGAGAGTGAAAAAAAACCTTATATTTTCTTGAACTGTGTTAGAAAAGGAATACATCTATAAGTTAAAAAAGAAATTCATAAACTTAATACTCTAAAATTTTGTTTAAAATTTTTGATCAAAATATAATATCAAATCCGCGACTGTTCGAGGAGGGTAGAAAAAGCTCATAGTAAAAAGATATGTTCAGACATGTCTAAAGATGCCTGCGGATCTTCCAGTAATTGGGGATGAGTAAAAATTATTTTTTTAATTTAATATATGTTTTTAATTTAATATTAATAAAAATGTTATTTTTTATTATCTCCTTGGAGAATTTCCCGGAGATAATGCGGATTCGTCTAAAGATTGCCAAGCCCACTTTCCAAGGGAGTGGAAAGAAAGGATTTTGGTGTGTTTCAAGAAAAAATTAAGGCATCATTACCCCACAAATCAAATAAAGATGCAAAGTAATAAAAAGGAAGGGGACCAAATGACCCAGCTGCTCTCCTAATGGGGAAGTGGAGAACACTAAGTTTGATCCTTTTTCAAAGCCTTCCTTTAACTTGATGCATGCTTCGTGTTATATATATATATATATATATATAGATATCCCATGCATACATGTACGTGCACTAATGCATGGGCCGAAAAGAACTAGTAAATAAGTTAATTAAGATTCGTCGTTAGTTGTTTATTAAATCCTCATTGAATTTTTGTTAACTAGCTAGAATTTAATGAGAAATATTTTGTTTTAGCTATTGATATATTATTTAATGTTTGAAAGAATTGTTTATAGTTGTTTGTTCTATAATTATAAACTAACTTTTAAATAAAGAATTATAAAACTAAAAAGAATAAACTTTGAAATGTTGCCATATGTTGGAGCCAACTTTTAGTGACCATAAGATAGCATATTTAGCGGTGAATTTAGTTGCCACTAAAAATATTTAGTAGTGAATCTAGTTGACACTAAATATAAAATAGTCACCAATAGAAAGCTTCAGCATTTAGATATATAACGTTGAGAACACTACATGCATTGAGTGATTTTGTTGGATTGTGTTTTTTTATAAAAAAATCATTTAAACATGTAATTATGAATTAGTGGTAACATGAAAGTTGCCCCAAAAAAATCTTATTCTGCCAATATATATATTAAGTATGGTTTGATGCATTAAAAAATACTTGTTGCATGGTTATAGTCATTTACCATATATTGAAGAGAATCTACAACAGATTTCTATAATGTACTTGTATATACAATTTGGAATTTGCAGTGCTTATAAGCTCAGCATAGTACTATGCTAACTATACAAGCACGAAGATAACAAGTTTGTACACTTTAAATGTAAATTAAGAGTGATTGTACATAAAAGACAAATAACAACGTGTCATCCTAGCTCTAATGTTATAGCGACTTGACATATTACAAGAGGGAGAAACTTCATGTGAAACTAGCTCAAGAGGTTAGAATGCATGATCTACCATTCCCAACTTGGATAGCAAAGAATTGAATTATTCGACAGAGAAGATTTTAGTAAAAAGATCAACATGTTTCTCTGCAGAGGAGATATGTCGAGGGTGCACAAAACCATTTTTGTATTGATCACGTACTAGATGGCAATATATATCAAGGCACTTCGTCATTTTGTGAAAAATTGGGTTTGTTGTGATATAAATTGGCACAATTATCACACCAAAGAGAGATGGGTAAAGGAACTAATACATAGAGATCATAAAGGATGTAACTATTGTACTAGAGCTCGCAGACTATTGTGGCCAATGTGTGATACTTTGTTTTAGCAAATGAGTGTGAAATTGTGGGCTATTTCTTTGTCTTCCAAGAAATAAGTGACTTGCCAAGATAGACACAATACCCAATTCAAATCCTCCGTGTATCAAGACAGGACGCCCAGTAAGCATCACATAAACCTTCCAAGTATTATTACTACTGTACAGGGTAAAAATGTCCTTTCGAAAGACACCCTTTTAAGTACTTAAGAATATGGAGGGAAGTATGCCAGTGAGTCAGACATAGAGAATTAACAAATTAACTAAGTTGTTGGATGGAGTATGTGATGTCAGGATATGTGAAACTGAGGAAAAGGAGGTGGCAAATAAGTCTTTGATAAGGCTCATAATCAATCGACAATGGTCCAGGATGAGACATCATCTTGTTGGTTTCAGGCAAAGGAGTCAGTGTATCTTTAGCTCCTTAAGTCTAGTATCTTGTAACAAATCTAATATATACTTGTGTCGGTGAACATAAAAACTAAAAGAGGAATAGGCTATCTCGAATCCTAGAAAGTGTTTAGCAAACCCCAAGATCTTTAATGGTAAATAATAGATGCATATGTGCTTTTATGTCTTTGATGGCAAAGTCAGAATTCCTAGTAAGAAGAATCTCATCTACATACACCAATAAAACCATGAATAGACTATTTTGATGAAAAATGAACAAACAATGATCATGCAAGGATTGTTTGAAGCCCTATTGGATTAATGTAGTTGTGAGCTCATGATTCCATTATATGGAAGTCTGTTTAAAGTTGTAGAGAGATTTCCAAAGTCTACAAATTTGCCTCATTGTGCCTTCGTATATGCTTCAGGTGGGCACATGTTTACCTCCTCAGAGATATATCCATGTAGGAAAGCATTGTTAATATCCAATTAAGAAAGAGTCTAGCTATAGGCAACAACAATAGCAAGTATAATTTTGACTATAACAACTTTAGCAACAAGGGAAAAGCTTTGAGCGAAGTTAAGCCGCTTTACTTAGTTGTACCTTTTAGCCACTAAGCGGACTTTATACCATTCAACTTGCCCATTAGCCTTTAATTTAACTTAAAAAACCCAATGACAACTAATGACTTTCTTTCTTGGTGGAAAAGTGGTGAAGCCCCAAGTATGGTTAGCTTCAAGAGCATCAAGTTTTTGTTTCATCGCAATCACCCATTTTGAAGATTACTTAGCTTGACAGTAGGATGATGGCTCTTTAGTAGTAAATACCAATGCTAAAGAACCAAGATATGTAGGGAAGAACAAAAGATATATAGAAAGGGTAAGTTAGTGGAGTGTGTAGGGATGTGTGAATGGAACCAACAACATAGTCATTGAGCCAATTACATTGTTTGACAGCTCGTGTACTTTCCTGATAGAAGGAACAAGGGAAGAATTAGATGAAGGATTAGTTGGAGTGGGAAGTGAGTTATGAGAAGAAGACTCGGTGTTAACAAGAACTTTGAGAAGAGGGCAGTCATTTGTAGCAGCAAGCATTTGAGATTTGTAGGGAAAGATATATTCATGGAATATGACATCTTTCGAAACAATGATTTGTTAAGATTGAAGACAATATAATCTATAAGCTTTGTGTCTAGAAGCATATCTTGTAAAAACATATTTGGCAGCACGAAGAGAAAATTTATTTTTTTGAGGATTGATATTAGATGCAAAACAAAGAGTACCAAAGACTCGAATATGATCATAGGATGGTGTGTGATAGAAAAGAATTTTGTAGGGTATTTTTAAAAAGTGTTGTAGGAATCTGATTAATCAGATATGTGGTAGTGAGTATAGATTCAACCCAAAAAATAAGAGGCAAACCAAATTGAAGAAGTATGGAATGTGCCACTTGAAGTAAATAACAATGCTTACATTCAACAATCTCGTTTTGTTGTAGGGTGTAAGAACATGATCATTGATGGATGATATCTTGTGTATTAAAAAAAAGATTGACATTCACTAATGCAAAATTCACTACTATTATTTGTGAGAAAAACTTTTGATAGTTTATGGAATTGGTTGAGAACCATATGATAGAAATTTTGAATAATAGAGTTAGTTTGATGCTTATCTTGTAGTATGGAAGTTGAAGTAATACACAAAAAATCATCAACAAATGTAAAAAAGTATCAAGCACTAGTTATTACCATTGTATTATATAGTCCCTACAGATCTAAATGAATTAATTCAAATTAATCAGAAGATGTAATAAAGTGAAGTGGAAAAGGGAGTTTGACTATTTTGCCCAAGGACAAATGTCTAAAAAATTAGACAACGGAAGAGAAATATTTGTAATGTTAAAAATATGCTTCATTTTATTATGAGGGGGATGCCCGAGGTATTTATGCCACAAAACAATGGTATCTTGAAGGTAGGAGGGGAATTAATACATTCATTAACAGAATGATATGGAGGATTAGAAAATGATGGACTAGACGAGACTTAAAGATAACCAACCAATCTGCCTTCAGCTGATATAGAATTAGTCTTAGGGTCTTGTATCAAGCAAGAAGAGAATGTGAATGCAAATATCAAATGATTTGCTATTACAAGTTGACTGATAGAAATTAGATTCTATATAAAGGAAGGTAAGTAAAAAACATTAATTAATGTAAGAGATGAATGAAGATGTATAGTATTGATATATAGAATTTTCTAAGAATTGCCATTTAGCAAATGAACAAAACTAGTGGTGTGATGAGATGAATAATGTGAGAAAAGGGAAAGGTTAGAATAGACATGATTAGTAGCCTTGGTATCTAATATCCAAAAAGGTTCTTCAGAGAATACTTGAGAAATTAGAGAATTGTGTAATGTTAGCATAACCATCGATAACCTCTTTGCCTTTCAAGTATTTTGAAAGTTTAGATTGCACCATAGCAGTAATGGTTGAACTAAGATTAGTCTTGGTAACTCATTAGTGTTTAATGGAGTAAAAGAAGCAATGCAAGTATTGACATGAGGTTTGTTCTATTTGGCACACATTTCTCTGTATCAATCAGGGTAACCATTCTTTTTAAAACAAGTGTCTATGGTACGACCTTTAGTATGACAAAATGTTCTTTATCTATAATCTTTTTTAGCATCTTTTTTCTTAGAAGGTTGTTTGGTAAAATTAGGGTCTATAAATGAATTACTGATAGTCATCATTACACCACTGTAAAAAATAGGAGTAGGAAGAATAACATAGAGTAGGCCTTTTCCAAACTTGGTAATGGATCCATCATTAAGATTTGATTCATCATGTGATCATAACATTCATTTAGGCCGATAAAAATTGCATATTTGAGCATGATTTGAAAGTTGGAAAATAGATTTAGATACACCATATATGCACTTTCCACAAGTGCATTGAGGGAGAGGAATGATATAGGAAAGTTCATCCCTAATCTTATTGACTTTGGTGAAATATAAGGATAAAGAAGAGTTACCTTGTGAAGTGGAATGAAGGTCATGATTGAGTTGATAACTTTGGGGACCATTTTATTCCTTAAGATGCTTCTTAAGCTTATCTTAGAGATTTTTAATAGAGGTTGTTGGTTAATGAATTCAAAAACCAAGAAGTAACCACAACATTTGCACCTTGTCATGCTTCACACTTATTAGAATATTCAGCAGGCTTTAGAAGCTTACCATTAATGAATTCTAACGTTTTATTTGTAGCCAAAGCAATTTGATCAAAAGTATGATAACTATCCAAAAGAAAGTTATTAAGAGCAATTTTCTTAACAAAAACACTTATTTATTGATAACAACTTACTATTTTTAAATAAAATTTTTCTTAAACTTGAAAGTTTGTTACTAACCTTTATTGTACAACAATTAAAGACTTTTTAATGTTCAAATTTTAGGAAAATAAAGTCAAAATAACCTCAATAACATGGGAAAAGGCAATCAAGACAATTATGGAGGAGCATGTAGTGCCCAGGCACCAAGGTTTCGGTACATGGGCACCAAAATCAGAGATAGTGCACCTAGGCACCACAAGAGTAGCACATAGGTGCCAAATCCAGTAACATAGCACCCAAATGCTACAATAGCAGCGCTTTGGCATCAAAAGCAAAGGGAAAACATTTCTAAACTAGAGAAACAATGCTTAGGCTCTAGAATTCCTATGCTTAGACATTAATTCTAGAGACTTCGTGCTTAGGTGCTAATTTATCTATGCTTAAGCACAAGATAAAGATTAAAGTCTTAAGTTTAGTGCCTAAGCGCTAGGAAAGTAGTGCTTGGGCTCTAGGAAAGCAGTGGCCAGACACTAAAGTTCTACAAATTTTAGTGCACAGGAACTAAAAATAAAGAATTGACACCTAGGTACTATAGAGTTAGTGCCCAGGTGTGTTGTCAGAAGACCTAGTTGTAAAAATTAGGGTTTAATTCAGGTAAGACATATAATCTTACTCAAACTCTGATCATTGAGGTTTATAAAGCTTATAAATAAGATCCTTGAGGGTGTTGCTGAGTACACAAGCTAGAGAAAGTACTAGAAACACTACCGAGGAGATACTTTTGAGTAGGGCTTCAAAGAGACTAGGAAAAGGTTCTATATCAGAGTAGGCTGCTCATTCAGAGTTGTGTCTCCTTTTAGCTCTTCTCTTTTCACCATTCTTATTTGTTTTCCTTTCTTTTCATCTTTTTGTTTTTTAACTTATGCCAATGATTAGCTAGTAAGTTGTTTTTAGGATTTTGACTAAAACCCTTATTAGGGTTGCTTTTTGTTAAGGTTTTCAGATTTAATTAATGGTTAGTTGTTTATGTACATCCATTGCTTAATGCTTTCTAAGTTTGATCAGCTTAGGATAGATTTTAAAATTTAGATTAACTTGATAGGGGAAACTAAGTTTAAGAACTAGATGAATATAATCTTTGTTTTCTTTTCATGTAATTCACATTCAAGACGATAGTACTTGACTATCTATGATTATGCTTGTTAAGAACTGATCCTATGAGGTAGAATCTTTGCTATTTCGCATAGACATATAAGGAATCAGATGATTTTAACCTAAACTATATGAATTTGATATAAGCATATAGGCACTATGGTTCCTAAGTTAGCAACTTTAATCATTAATCAATTTGAAGTATAACAGTAACATAATGCAATCCTGCATGTGGTAAAAGTCGAAATCACAGGTTCGTTAGGTGCATTTTAATCACTTAACATTGTATTTTTTGCCTTCCGATTAGTCAATAAAATTCCATACATTAAAGGGCTTAGTAATAGGTAATCAATTACAATAGACACTAAGTCTCTAAGGGATTGATACTATACTTATCATTATATTACTTGTTGATCATGTATACTTGCTTGTGAGCATTGCATTAAATAATCACCCAACAAAGTACTCTTAGGAATGGTAATTGCTTTCATTAAAAGCAGCAGTAACTAAAGAAGCTTAAGGATTATCAAAAGTATGAAAAGTAAGAGGATTTCTAGTGACAAAATTCTCGCGCACTTCGGCCATAAGTGAAAACAAATAAAAGCTTGAGGAAATGAAGAGATAAAGAAATGAAGGATTAGAGACACTCTGATACCATGAAGAGAATCTATAATAGATTCCTGTAATGTACTTGTACATACAATTTGGAATTTGCAGTTTTTATATATGCGAGCTTAGTGGAGGACTTTGTTAACTATATAAGCAGGAAGATAATAAGTCTGTACACCTCAAACGTAAATTAAGAGTGATTGTATAGAAAAGATATATAGCAACATTTCATTCTAGCTTTATTGTTATAATGACTTCACATTTTACATGAGGTAGAAACTTCACATGAAATGAGCTCAAAAGGCCAAAATGCATGATTCGATCATATATATACACCCAATCAAACAGAGGGATTAACCGTGATTAGAAAGCTTTGCAACATTATTGTAATGACAACTCATTTTTAATCAAATTTTCTAATATATAATGACATCATTCATATATGGCATAATGACTATGGAAGTTACATTATCACCACCATTACAATCTTGATCATTGTTACCACTATTATCTCTATTATCACAATCAATGCATTATTGTTATCGTTACCACCATAATTATATCTAGAATTGTCAAAATGGGTCCAAATCATTAAGTTTGCCTATTTAACACACAAATTTGGTGAATTAAGTTGAAATTTTCAACCCATTTAACATATATGGGTTAAACTAATTACCCAACCCTCTTAATTAGTGAGTTAAACTAGCAAAGTCAATGAGTTAGTGGGTTAACCCACTTAAGAGGTTTTGTGGTATTTCTTTTGTGAAAGGTTTAATAGTCCATAGTCTTTAAGTATCTTTTATCCTTGTTTTGTCTTTAAATATTCAATGTTTGATCAATAATTGACAAAACAAATTGAGTCTTGGTATTAAAATTAGATATTTGGCTTGATAATTAATTTTTTTTTTAATTTTGAATTCCTGTTGTATACATTTAAAAATTTTTTTTTTAATGGGTTGAACGAGCTAGCCAATTTAACTCACCTGGTGTGCTGAGTTCATTATCTTGGTTCACTAAATATGGCTACATAGGCCAACTTATGTGAGCTAAGCTAGCCTACTATTAGTGTTATTGTTGCCACCATCTATTACATATACTATTAATGCCACTACCACTATTATTTATAGTCATTGCCACCATTACTATTATTGTTACCTCTATCACCACCCCAATTGCTACCATTATCATATTATAAAAAACTATTACTATTTCATATAGACATATATATATATATATATATATATATATATTCAGTTTATTTAGCAAACAAATATTCTTATATTGTTTTATATATTATATATGTTGGAAAAAAAATTAAGAGATTGAAATAAAATAGTTAGATTTGACTTGAAATTTAATGATGCATGTATGGCCTCCTTGCGGTGGGTAAGGACTACAACTCTCAATACCCAAGAGAAGGCAAAAAGATTCAAAATCCAAAAGTGAAACTTAGCTAGTATATATAGAACAACTAGCTCTAATAATAGGTTGTGAGTTAAGGCCTCTCCCAATATGGGTTTATGGATAACCCAACCTATAATGAAATATCCAATCACAAGACCTAATCCATTTAATTTATGTCAAATGCCAATAATTAATTATTTGATACTATTTAAACTATAATATATTAATTAGCCTAATAATTATTTAATGCTAATCCACAAATTAATTAATTATTCTAAGAATCTTCTATTTAGATAACATTAATTAATTGTTAGAAAAAACAAGAATAGATCAACCTTATATATATATTATAAGAATATCAAATAATCAATAGGCACTATAATAAGAAAGCTCATAATTGAAACTACAAATAAAAAATATTGAATATGATAAGAAAACAATGTTATAAATGCCAATTAAGTTTCAATTTTGAATTGAATGGAATAGAAAATAAATATGTCTAAAATATTTAAGATGTTTGAAATATCACAAAGGCCTTTTAAAGGACTCAACTTTGACTCCCACTAGACCTAGGGAACACTAATGATTTAACAAAGCCTATATGAGTCATATGATTTTAAAATGCTTTTGTAGGTAGGCCTTTGGTATATAGATCCATAAGCATATGTTCACCAGAGATGTGAACAACATGAGTATGAGATAAAGAAAATTCATAAACGAAACAGTGAATCAAGAATACCAAATTCAAAAGGAAAAACAATGTTATGAATGCCAGCAAAGTGTAATTCTGAATTATGTCCAAAAGATTTAGTGCAACCAAAGTTATAAATGTTATAAATGCCAATATACACCAAAGCGTCCCTTAAGAATACAACCAAGAGTCTATGGAAGTATGCCCTCTTTAAGAGGTAGTATATACTTATAGACCCATTGGTAAAGGAAGACCCCTAAGCTCAATCTTTTGAAAAAGCTCACTTTTGTGTGCTTGCTAAAGGCGCCTTTCTTTAGTCTTTACTTATGAATTGAGGAAGTTTATCAGACTTCCACTAAATAGGACATTAAAATTTAAAGTCCTTGAATCCATGTTCAACAGATCACTCAAAACATTCACTATGCGTAAGAGATTTTCAAATTTTCTTGTTAATGAATGAAAACTTGATATTAAAATTTCAATATCACTAGAAGTCCTATAATCTTAAGAGAAGCCTAAAACTGAGTTGCAACAAAATGGTTAAGACTCAAAATATATGTACAGTAGAAATTTATTTCATTGAACACATTGGTAACACTAATGTAATTTTCCCTTTTGTAATCTATTTAAGGTTAGTATGAATGAAATTTTTTGGACCTAGTAAGGTATGTAAGTAGGATTAATAATGAGTAAAGAATAAAATTTTAAATTAGTCAAAAGGAAAATAGGAATAAAAACAAGTAATGGTTTAAATATAAAATAAGTAGGGGTAAAACTCAAGATTTAGGTAGGTTCAATGGTTAAGATTGACTCCTTATCTCCATGAAATACCTAGCTTTGGCAATTATGTTATTTTCTTTCTACTGTGGCAACATATGGCGTAACTTATGGTGAAATGACAAAAATGATCCTCTTTACTTCTTTTTTGTTATGTGCATTATATCTTCCAGGCGAACTAAATTTCTCCATTAATGTCATTCTCCCCTTGTTGCCTTGTCTATGCTAGCCAGCCACCCTCCATCAATGTCTATAGGTTGGAAACTTCATGAATGCCAATGTTAATTATTCCTTTCCTATTTTCCATGCTAGAGCACAAGAAGAGAAGAGCTTAGGGCCTAAAATGGTGAGTATTGTCTAAAATTTTGTTAACCTTTTTCTTCCCTTTTCTTATTTTTGTCCATTCCCCTCCCCCTATTCAAAATTGTTCATTATGCTTTAAGATTGGTTGTTAGATCCCTCTTATCTATGTTAAAGTTCAATATAAGAGCTATTTAGTGTAATTCTAGAGGCGTATTCTAAAATTAAGTTAGGTTTTTTGTTCTTAAGGAAAATCTTATTTATTTCCTTCATTTAATTTGAACTTACATTAAGATTTGATTTTCAAATCCCTTCTTCATCGCATGCTTTAGGTTCTTGGAAAGGCAAAATTTGAATTTCCTTAAGATTAGGCCATAACTAGATGTTATAGGAAAGGAGGTTGATCTTTGGGAGTTAATATATTAAAGTAATTCTTATCATGACATCATTTTCATTCATTCATTTTCAAATTATTATGATCATTAAGGATTTAATAATATAAGTTTTTACTAAGGAAATAGTTTGGTTGAGACATAAGAATAATTTAGGATAAGACATAAGTTTGTTTATGTTTATTTTGTGCTTAATGTATTCTAAGCTTGATCACCTTAGGATTGATCTAAAATTTAATTTAACTTGAGAGGGATTTCTGAATTTAAGAACTGAATAAACATAGTCATTGTTTGCTTATTAATAATTAATACACTTTGCAGTCAAGACGATAGTACTTGGCTATCTGTGATAACGACAATTAAGGCTTGAGTTTAAAGTAGTTGTTATCTGATTTGGTTCCCATAGATATATAAGGAATCGTAGGATTCAATCATGGCTATCTAGATTTGATTGAACTATATAGACAATGAGATCCTTTGGTTAATAAACATTCTTGATCACTAATAAGAAACTTAATAGTCATGTGAAGATAAAAGTTTAGTTAATAAATCTATTTAAATACATTTGATTAATTGTTTTGTCTACCATTTCATACAAATTACTCATTCATCACGCATAATTCAATCACCAGAGTTAAGAACTTGATAATAAATAGCCCATTGGAATTAGGCTAGGTCCATATGGGATCGACATCCTATTTTCCCTTTACTACTTGTTGATCACGTGCACTTGCGTGTATTGCGTTGAGCAAAAAATGTTTTTGATGTCATTGCCAGAACTTGGCTTTTAATTTCTTTTGAGTTTATTATTAAGAACTTTTAATTACATGTGTTTTACTTATGCATGCATTCACATGGAAAAAGAATATGGAGAAAGAGCATAAACAAACCTTGGAAACAAAGGGCATAATCACCTTATATGGCCGACAATTGTAGCGGAGCACATAATGTAGTGTTTGACAACCCTGTCCAGGCTGTCAACTAAAACGTAGATGCACTAGCATGAATGAAGGTTTGGGACTGCACCATGCCAACCTTCGAAGAGATCTAGTCAAGAATAGCTAGACCAGAAATTAACAACATAAATCTTAAGATTGAGTTTACAATCATGATGTTGTTAAAAGAAAATTGAGTTAATGGGTTACCCTTTAAGAACCCCAATGCATATTTGAAAAACCTTTAGGGAAATATATTATTACTTAAGGTGAATGACATTTCTCTAGAAGCTATCTGCCTTAGGTTATTCAGATTTTCTTTAGAGGGAAGAGCCAAAGATTTGTTAAACTCACAACTTAGTGGATCCATCACCACTTAGCTTAATTACAAAAAATTCTCAATAAGTATCATTTTTATGCAAAAAATGGAAAACTGTTAAAAGGTATCTTTAACTTTCAATAGTTTGAACTAGAATCCTTATATAAGGCATATGAACATTTAAAAGATTTACTTAAAAAATTTCATCACCATGATTTTTTAAGCAACAAGTTAAGATCTTCTATTTTGGACAACCACCCTCATCATGAGATCAAAATGATGGGGCTACGAAGGGGTCTTTGTGAAATCAATACCCTGAGGATGCATTTAAGATCCTTGAAGATCTAACCTTAAACAACTACGGGGCATATGAAAGAACTTTTGAAGAAAAGCCAGTTGGAGTATATGAAATAGATTAATTAGCTATATTTTCAACTAAGGTGGTAGCCTTGTTTGAGGTGATGTACAAGAAGCTAACTTATTTTGGGAAGGCCATAGAGCAGTCACCAAGTCCATCAGATACAGAACTCTATAACTTGTGAATATTGTGGGGAGTGTCATTTAGGCGCATAATGTCCATTCATTTACCCAAAAGAAACATGAACTATGTAGGTAGTAGTTTTAGGGGGAAACCAATCTATGTCCAATACTTATAACCTTAAATAGAGAAACACCTAAATTTATCCGAGTAAAGTAACCAAATGAATGCACCTCCCCCTATGTCAGATTGAACACTAGGTTTTCAAAATTCTTGTAGACAAGAACAAGGCTAACAACATGAATCATTCAATTTATAAGAAGGTAGGGTGAAACAGTTGTTGTTTGGCTATGCAAGCTGCCACTTTGAAAAACCTAGAAACCCACATGGGTAGTTAGCAAATGCTTTAACAAATAGACCCCAGGAACTTTATCCAACAATGCATTACCAAATCATAGTTCACAAAGGAAAGAATAGTGTAAGGTAGTCACCTTTAGGAGTGTAAAATAGTTATAAGAACTAGAGCCTATACACATTGAATAGTCTTAGAAAGATAAAAGGAAATTAATAGAAAATCACAGTGCAAAACTAGTAAAAATTACAGATGAAAAACTGTCTAGTTGTAAAAAGAACATGTCATTTCCTCAAAGGTTAAAATAGAAAAAATATGGATAAAAAATTTAATAGCTTTCTTGACTAGGAATAATAGCAATGCCTTAATGCCTTCACTGAATTAAAACATAAACTAGTTACTACACCTGTTATTACTGTACTTGACTAGGAATTACCTTTTGAACTAATGTGTGATGCTAGTGACTTTGCAGTAGGTACAATGCTTGAGCAACAGAAGGAAAACATGTTTAGAACAATTTACTACACTAGTAGAACCTTGAACAATGCACAATTGAATTACACCACAATAGAAAAGGAGTTGTTAGCGCTAGTATTTTCCTTTGATAAGTTCTGGTCATGCTTGATTGGAACAAAGATAATTGTTTTCATTGACAATTCAATGGTAAGGTATTTAATTAACAAAAAAAGATACCAAACCAATACTCATTAGGTGGATTTTATTATAATAGGAATTCAATTTAGAAATTTGTGATAGAAAAGGTTTTGAAAATCAATATCATCTATCTCGATTAGGAAACAATAGCAAAAACTCCACTAAACTTACTATAAATGGAGATTTCCTTGATGAGCAAATATTACATGTTAAGACTACTAACACACTATAGTATGCTAATATTATGAATTTCTTAGGTACTAACATCATGCATATAGATTTAAATTCATAACAAAAGAAAAAGTTCCAATATGAAGCAAAGAACTACATCCGGTATGAACCATATTTGTTTAAATAGTGTAGGGAGCAAATATGCATCCCTGAGGAAGAGATGTAGAAAATTCTAATTAGCATCACTCAATAGAATATATAGGCCATTATAAGGGACAAAAAAATTGCAATTAGAGTCCTGTCAATAGTTTTTTCTAGCCCACACTTTTAAAGGATGCTCATAAGTTTGTGAAAAACTATGATAAATGCCAAAGGATAGTGAACATCTCAAATAAGTAGGAAATGCCACTAAACAATTTACTCGAGGTGGAACTCTTTGATGTTTAGGGCATAGACTTCATTGGACCCTTTATTAACTTGTTCAATAACTTTTACATATTAGTTGCAATCAATTATATCCCTAAATGGGTGGAAATTAAAGCTTGTACCCCCAATGATGCCAAAGTGGTGCTAAAATTTTTCAAGAAGTAAATCTTCACATGATTTGGCTCACCGATGTGAATCAATAGTGATGATGAGACACATTTTCGTAATAAACATTTTGAAACCCTCCTTAAGAAGTATAAATTACATCATAATGTGGCTTTAGCTTACCACCCCTAAACTAATGGACAAGCTCAGGTTTTCAATAAAGAGATTAAACTTATATTAGAAAGGATAGTTTATCCAACATATAAGGATTGGGCGGTAAAGAAACATGATGCCTTACAGGCTTTTCGAATAACATACAGAACCTTACTTGTCATGTCTCCATATGAGCTTGTATTTGATAAAAAATGCCACTTTCCTCTTAAGCTCGAACATAAAGCCTAGTGGACAATTAAAAAGTTCAACTTTAACATGAAAGAATGTGGGGATAAGCAGCTTATTTAGCTCAATGAACTTACTGAATTTTGGTTGCATGCCTATGAAAATAACAAAATATATAAGGAAAAAGTGAAACGTTAGCATGATAACAGAATTCAACATAGAAATTAAGTTCAGGTGGTCAAGACCCTTCACTATTGTTACAGCAAGCCCTTATGGGTTGGTTGAGTTATTGGATGATAACATTAAGCAAAAAAAATAGAGTAAATGGTCAATGAATAATGTTGTATTAGGGTGGGAGTGTTCCTAGAAACAATCTACCATCCCACTTACCCGTCCTTGAAGGGGATCTAATGTTGAGCTTATAACTGTAACTGAAGTGTTGCTAGGGAGGCAACCTAAGTTCTTGCAATTTTGTTATTATTATTTTCATTTAGCATAACTTGAATCCATTAAACCTTCACTTAAACACTTTTTTTTTTGTACAAGAGAGAATTTTAGTGCGTAGGTATTACAAATGCTAAACAATAGGTAAGTATAATTAAAGTTCAGTGCCTAGGCACTAAAACCATAGAGTTGGTGCTCAGGCATTGGGAAACCAGTTCACAGGTGCCTAAAATCCTCATAAGAAGTGGTAAACTTTTAGCACCTTCTAGCACCTAGGTGATGAATCTAGAGAATTGGCGTCAGGCATTAGGAAACTAGTGCCCAGATGCCAATAAAACTCAAAAATCTCTCAAAGATTGGCACTTAGGCATTGGAATATAGCACCTAGGTGCCAAAATCTCATATTTGCAGTAAACTTAGCACCTAAGTGTTGAAACATCAGAACCTAAGCAAAATATCAAGTGGAGTTCAGTGCCCAGGCAATACACTTATAGTGCCCGGGTGCTGCATCGAAAAATAAGATTTTAAACCTCATTTAACCTAACATTCCTTCTCTCCGCCTTAAACCCCCTTATTTCCCTAATGGTTAAGGCTTAAATCGATTGATTAGCTTGATTTTGCTTTTATTTTTTATTTTTGCTCTAACTTTTAATGATGTTTGTGAGCAAGTTGGGCTTTATCCTTTCCATTATTTTTCAGCTTGCCTACTTCCCCATGTAATTTTAAGTTTCAAAATGCTAAGTGATTAACTTTTTATTTTTTGGCTTGCATTAAATTGGTTATCCTCTCTAAGATATTCCATAAAACTGAATGATGAAACAATTCTTTATTAAAGGCAATACTGGTGCTTATAATGCAGGGAGTTTCCTTCCATCCTTTTAACTAGCCTTATAATGTTGGGCATTAAGGAAAATGGTCATTTTAAGTTTGAGGGTTAAGAATCTAAGTTAGAATTTGATTTATATTATTTTGAATGTTTCTATATATTGATTCATAGAATATTTATCCAAAATCCCTAATTTTTCAAAATTTTTGTAACACCCGTAATATATATATATATATATATATACACATATATAAAAGAATATATTTTAGGTTAAAATAATAATGATAATTTATAATTTATAATTTTAAGAGCTGAAGAAGGGAAGCAAATGCACATGAGATAAGAATAAGGTTTAATGAGAATGGAATGTTCAAAGAGTAAATTTAAGAAGTATTAAGTATTAATGTAGATGATATTATAACTGAGCTAGCAGCCAATATGAGTACTTAAGTCTTATCAGGTGCATTTCTAGCACCTATAAGTGAACCCTAAGTATATCCAAAAATATTTTGATACGATAATACAAATTATTCTCAATAAATTATTAAAACACCATAATCAATATAACTTTTTATTTCCTCGTGTTTTTGCATTTCTAGCTCTATTTGCATTGTTTCTCGTTCTCTCCATTGTCCATCATGATTCGCCACTGTTATGATATTGTCCACATTTGTTGAAGGTCACTGGAGGTCACTGACATTCACCAACCTGAGAACGACCCCCCTTTGATTGAATTTTGGCCGAATTACACAAGATTTCCAGTGGGTAAGTGTTAGGCGTGATTTTCAGCCAAAATTTGTCAAATCCAATGCATTTTGCTTTGATTTAGCTTAGGGCTTTGGTTGTTTATTGAATTTTGGTCAGTTCTCTTCCATAACCACTAATCAATTTGATCAAAGCTGCTCCAAATAAAAAAGCCTCAAATTCGATTACTATTCATATGTGAAAATGAAGAAATTGAGCTAAAATCAATGTAATTGCATCAAATTGAGTTAGAGCTTCACATTCTAGCTAATTTTTGCATCTTTCTCCCTTAGATTCACTAATCAATTATGGGTTTTAACTTCAATATTGAAAAAAAACCCAAATTTAAGGTGTATATGTAAGTGTATATTGTAGGGAGATGAAATTTGAAGTTTTTGGACTCCTTTGATATCATTAAATGTATAGAAAGTGAATTAATGCTATTAGAAGTTATCGTTTTAAGTTTTAAGTTGATTTAATATTTATCTTGATTTTTCCTATATTTTTGATAGAGAAAAAAGAAGGAAATTTGAATGGGAGACCTTATATGGCTTGATTAAGTAACCTTGGATGACAATGTAAGTTTAATAAAGGAGTTTAGAATTCAGTTGAATAATCTCTAAGGTTATATTTGTGTAATGGTAGGTTATTGGAATTTCCATAAGTGTATAACGAAGTATATTAGATAAGATTGAAGGTCTTAAGCATTTTCAAATAGTATAAATAAATTTAGGCTTAGAATTTAATTTCTCAAGATATTGAAAGGTAAGAAGTACATGTGAAGTTGAAAAAGTTATGGGAAGTTTTATTTGGAAACCTAAGAATTTTTAAAACAATGAAACTTCATATTATAGATTAAAAGTAAATGAATGAATAAATAAAATATATGGAAATGAAGATTTAGACTATTCATGGATATTAGAGGCTGAGAGCGATTTGCTTGGTATTGTTGGTGTTTAGGACAAGTATCAATAAGAGAATTGTAAACGAGTTAGGAAGAGGTTGGTATATCCCTTTCTAGGTGAGTAGATATTACTAATTGTACATATTCTTGTTTATTTTAAGTCTTTCATGTGATTTAATGTATATTTATATGCTCTACTGCCTTGGGAACAGACTTCTTAAAAAGTTTAAGACTATTTTGAAAATTTTGACCAATATTATGGAAATTGTTATATAGTTATTTGTTCATATTTGTATCAATTATTGAGAAATAGTTTAATTATTGTATGAGTTTATGCACGATTTAAATAATAGATTGCTATATGATTTTTGTATTATGTTTCTATGATTTCTGAATGGATTTGGTTACTGTAAACCTTTTAGATTGTGGAACCACTGCTTATCTGTTTGAAACTAATTATGTTATTAATAATGAAAGTGTTTTTCTTGGGATACGTCTAACACAGAACTTTGTAGCTAATGACAGTTGGCGTTAGCCATGGTGCACCATGTACTGTATTACTGTACTAAGGCTTTGTGCCGAACCACTTACTGATTGTGAGCCTACTTGCTCTCATTTGATTACTGTACTGTATTGAACTGAACTATTATTACTAATCTTTACTAGCATTTGATTACTGATTTACTGTTGGTTCTGTGGGATGTTTCCTAATTTTGTATTTAAACAATTATGGTTTTGAAACTACCTTCTTAGTGTGTTATGATTGAGTAAGAAAAGTTTTTACTAGCATAAACATTATGACTTCTTTATATTGAATTCAATACTTATGGTTTTATTGAAATGATTAAACATTTGTGCAAAACTCTACCATTTTCTGTTCCTCTCTTGGTATAATTAATGGTATTTACTCACTGAGTGGTTATCACTTACCCTTATTTCTCTATATTTTTCAAAGAGTGGTATTGAGCTTGGACCGCCTCCACAGTGTAGCGTCGAGATAGACTCCTTTTGGTGAGTCCTACATTGTCCGTAAGGGCAAGAGTATTTTTTTGTCATAAAAATTGTATATATTGAACTCTAGTAACTTTATATAAAGAGCTCTGCTTTCACAAAAAATTTTGTTGTCATAAATCTTATATATATTGAACTCTAGTAGCTCCATATATTATCGACAGGATTTTATGTGTTTTCTATTTATACTAGACTGTTTGACTAAAATTTTTTATGAAAGCAAAGCTCTCTATATTTTTTATGTGTATACTCTGTGGAAATTTTGAGAAGTCCATATTTCAGGGGAGGCTCTGTCGAAATTTTCACATAAAAGTCATATAATGTATTAGTTATTTATCTTCACTTTCTATAAATTGTATATATTAACTGATTGATATAATTGTGTAGATCCTTTATCAAAATCTATGACTATCTTGATCATGTTGTATGACTTATTGTTGGTTCACAGAGTTAGGATATGCTTCACCCTTTGTGTCAGTCACATCTTTGGTTTGGGGTGTGACAATTTTTAGCTTAAATTGTTGCTTATTTTTCTTGTTATGTCTCCTTGGTTATGTTGGATTCTAATGAGGAAACTAATTGTAGTTAAGTGTATGAATGACAAGAAATTTAGGTTAATGTATCCTATGGATGAGATTAACTATTAATGGATTATTTTTCCATACTTATTAAAATCAATTATGTGCTTCAACCATGCAAATGACTAATTATTAGTATTAGATCATTTATATGAGTTGGACTATATAATATGTCATGAACCTAGGACTTGAGAACTTGTTTTATATTGCTTTAAGGTGAAATCCTAGGTAATGTATGATCAATTAAAATGATTTAGGCATTCTTTGATTAATTTGAGCCTTTAAGCTGAACTCTTCCAATGTCTATTATTAGTACTCCTTTTTGCTTTAAATTATACATGCATATTTGTGCATAAATTTTTCTTTAATCATCCACATAATTTTACCCTTTAGCCTAAAAATCAATGTTTAACCATTTTTAAGAGAATATATGAGTAGCTATTGTTATTGTGTAAAGATGTTTGTTAGTTAAATGAGGTTGGTTGTGGAGCAATGAAAAATAAAAAATCTTACGTGGGGTTGTATTTCTTTGCTATTTTATAAGAGACATGCAAATAAGATGAAATGAATTAGCAAAGTTATACATAATTCTTTTTTCCTTGTGAAACATGTAAAATAGGATGACGAGGTGAATATTTAATTAAAAAAAAAAGAGAACACCTAAAGAAGAAAAAATATATCAAAATGATCTAAGTTTAGGGGTGTTCCAATATAGAAAAAGATGAAGGTAATGGAGGAAATTGAAGAAAGGTAAATAAGAGAAAGTGTAGAGAATGTATACTTTTAGATGTGTGCTCAAATGTATTCTCTTGACTTTATTACTTTTATCATTTATCCACTTTCTTGTGATAACCATAATTGTAAGCCTTATTTCACGACAAAAAGACCTAATGATTAATTGATTATACATGTATCTACATTAGTGGAAAGGAAATAGAAGAGCGAACATATGATGCTCCTAGGGAAAAGTACGTTGTGTAGTTTGACTTGCATAGGTTATTTTAATGCTTACAATTAGATAATTGCATGATTATCCACACACCCACTTCATGAGATGGAAATTTATTCATTAATAGTTGAAATTTGAAGCTTTGTTGTATTATTTGTTTTTCTTGCTAATCATATGATCTTGTTGCAATCACATGATTGATAAGAAAGCATAAGTGTTGATTTAGTTTTGTAACTAGTACTAATTTGTGAAAATATGATTGTCGAAACCGACTTTTCGGTGGAATAGATAAAAAGTATTTAAATTGATTCCCGCGAACGAATCTTGAAAATCAATTTATTTGGAGTCGCCACCAAAATTTTTAACGGAAAACTTTGGAAAACCAATTTAAAACAAAAAGAGAAAGGCAATATGGTCTGCGAAATCAGAGATGAGTTTGTGAGTCTATTTGAGTATGGGGAAAGTGTTAGGCACCCCACAACACCCATCCACACGGACAGTTACCTTAAACTAGCAAGCTGAAATAGAATATGACTTTTAAATTTATCTCAATTACCCTTTTATCGACATGGACGCATGTTAAACAAGGAAGACAAAAACAACAATAATGAAAACAAACAAATAAATATTTACAAAGGACGGACTTGACCTAAGATGAAAGCCTAGGGCCTACGTACCTCATGATAGGGATCAAAGTCCATGTAGTTCGACCAAAATGGCATATCTGTTGGTTGGTGATTTTTAATTCTTGTGATGAGAACATGAGGGTTTAAATTAAACAGATTTTTGTAAACAAAACAGAATTGGAATTTGGCTTGTGTGTTTTAATTTATGACAACCTAATTAATCTAGCTCTTTTGATCTCTTCATTTTCTCTCTTTTTAATTAATTAATTTTTTTTGTTTAGTTTTGTATTTTAAGTCTTTATTTTGAAATTTAAATGAAATGATTATGGGATGAGATTTTTAGGATTTTTGGAAGTTTATATGTTTTAGAATTAAAATGTAATTATAATGAAGGGAATATTTTTGAATTTATTTATTTTTTGGATTTTTAAAATTGGAATTTATCGTTGAAATTAGGATGAAAATAAAACCACTTTTCAAATTTTTGAATTTATGTATTTTTAGATTTTCGAATTTATTTACTTTTGGATTTTTATTTTAATTTTGAAAATGGGATCATAATGAAAAAAAGAATTTCTTAGGATTTTAATTATGAATAACAAGGAAAATAAACCCCATTTTTTTAATATATATTTTGGAATTTATTTTTATTTTTGCATTTTTGCCAATGGGCATCAAATTTTAAGGCTTGAGATGACTAAAGATCCTATGTGGCCTTTACTAATTTATTCACATGAGCCTGAGGAGATTTAGGGTCTCATGCGACCTTTGTCTAAATGTCTAAGGAGACTAGTGTTCTCACGTAGCTTTTGTTTAAGTGCCTAAGGAGACTACTGTTCTCACATGACACTGTTAAGAATTGGGACATGATAATGATAAGGATAATAATGATGATACTACTGGTGGAAAGAATACACTAAACAATAATATAAGATAAAGTAGAATAAATAGATAAATAAATGAATAAACTAAATTAAAAACGTTAAAAACATGAAAATAAGAAATACTCCCTCCTACAATTCTCGTAGAGACCAACATCAAACATCCTCCAGAAGTTTTTCTCAGTCAGCTCAGACACAACATACTATGGCTAAAAACCATGATTTTCAATCAACCAATTCTCCATTCTAAGCACTGCTTCAGCACCATCAAATACCTCACCTCTCAAAACAAGTCCTAGTGTATAGTAAACTCTAACATCTGTGTACATATGTGCATTTGTGTGTCTCCCTGTTTGTGATGTAGTTCAAAGCTTGGTTCTGGGTAAATCATAGTTTTGACAGGTAGCTTAAATAGCTTATATGGGCAGAGCCAAATAGGGTATACCTCCATCTCATGGTGAACCCACTCTAGCACATCTCCAACCTTGTACAAAGGAATGAGCATGTCTTGGATGACATGCATTTCGTGGTAATAGTTCCTGATAGCATCACCTTGAGTGGCTTTGAGTAGAGAAACCTTAGGTGGCATCAACTAGGCAAATAGAATCCTAAACCACCATTGATATGCAAATGGATGGATAAGATTTCCCTCCCAATATAAGCACTTTATATGCCTGTGGTAATACTCTTTGGTTGGAATGTACTTCATAAACTCCCCTCTCTTCAGTGTAGTCTGGGCATGTTGGTAGAACCACGCTTTAAACCACCATACAACACTGTTGATTTTATTGCCCTTTTTTTTTCGGCCTCTTCTTTTAAAGCATATCTTCCTGTCATGCAGATAGCTTCAGTGGAAGAATAAATCATGGTTTTACAAAGCCTAGAACCTTTGCATCATTATCCTGGTCTCTATCTCTTAGTGTAAAAGAGTCTATATATGCTTGAGCTAAATCTTTGAGGTTACCCACAACAGGTTTATAGGTTAGCCTTATGTACTCTTTCATGGGTATAAGCTTGATCTCAGCAGAGACGAGAAGCCCAAGCATTCCCTGTGACCATGGAATAACATGAAAAAGATCAGAATATTCATTGTCCTTAGTAGCTCTAACAACACGACCATATACTAAAACAACTTCATAAGCCACAACAATATCTGAGAACAAGCCTCATTTGTGGGAAGCAAGAATATTCTGGAAAATAGATAAATCTTCTTCAAAATGACGAGCCCATTTATAGTTTACATTTCGCATTCCAACAGTAATCCAAGGTTTATGAGCTGTGCAGACAAGACCATCCTTTGATGGATTCCTTTGTTTGAGACGTTTAACAAGCTTCTTGACATTCTCATCATGTTCCTTTTGGCGCTGCTTGAAGGGTTTCATCTTAGATCTTACATCTCCAAGGTATATGAGGAAATAAATGGCAAAAAAGATGGGAAGGACCACAAAAGTACGACAATCCATCGAAATTGAACAAAATAGTCCACCCAAACGTTCTTCCTTTTGGGGCGCAATGGGGCCTCAAGATCCGACATTGCAATCACTTGATATTATAATCTTTTGGCTGAGGTAATGGAGGGTACCGAGGTGACGACGACGAGGAGATATTGGACCGAAGAAGGAGGTAGGATGTTCGCATGAATGCTCTACTATATCTATCTACTCAAATTCTGTGCGGTGCTACTATATAGGACTATATGATAATGATGACGAAAAAAATGATCCAAAGATTAGGGATTTAGGCTCTGGTGACGGTGATGGCGAAGTAGCCTTGAGACTGAGGGAGAGGGATGTGAAGTTGAAAACTTGAAAATGGTTTACTGAACTACTTCCAGGATCCTCTTCCTAGAGCCCCCTCCCTTTCTTTATTTTGAGTCCTTCGAATAAAGGTACCCCGAGGGATCATTTTGTGTGTCCCTGCAGCCTCTTCCTCAGCAGCTTTTTTTAGTCTTTGGCTTTCCTGCTTAACTCGATTTAGCCCTCTCTCAGAGCCTCTCCTTTTCTCCTCTTTCTGCTGGTAGCTGCTGTTGGAGTCGGGTTCTGCCTCTGAAAGCCAGAGATTCAGAGGAACCACATGCCAACAGTGCTTTAGAGGCCTTTTTCTAAAAGCACATTGTTGTCCCTTTTTTCCAGTGATAAGTGGCAGCCTTATCACTTTTTTCTTTTTTTGATTTTTATTATTATTACTATTATTGTTAATTAATTTTTATTTTTTGTTTTTTTTAATTTTCTATTTTTGTTTTGTAATATTTTTTTTATTTTATATTTATTTATTATTTTTATTTGATTTATTATAATTATTTTAATTAGCTAATTTTATTGTTTTTTAATTTTGAGTTTTTTTAATTATCTCCCATTATTTATTTCTAATTCCAAATTGTCCCCCAATTGAAAATGTCATTTGAAGTTTTGTCATTTTTAATTTTTCTATTTGCTTAATTATTAATTAATTGGTGTATCCATCAATTAAAGAATTAGGCAATTAGAGATGGGGTGTTCACAATGATATCAAATGATGAAGTTATGGCCAAAAGATTCAAGCAACATTAATGAACATCCTTTTGGTGCCAAAATGTGGCACATAAGTGCCTGATGTATTGCAAGATCCAGAGATTTGGCACCAAGGCACCTAAAAATGGCACCATGGAGCTAACACACAACCTTATTGAGGGTAATTACATTTTTTTTTAGGTCAAAAAGCTTATAAGGAAGGTTGAAAGCATGAAAGAACTCTGGAGAACAAGGGTTTTTTTAAGGAAAACCTCAATTAACTTGCTCTTCCAAGGTGTTTTCATGAAAGGAGAGACCAATGGTTGTCTCCTTAGATCTCCTTTGGCTAAACCTCCTTGGATTCTTCCATGGAAAACTCCTTCCATTCTTTTCTCCTTCTCTTTTTTTTTTAATTTCTTTATGTAGCTAAAGCTTGTTTTTAGTTATTTCATTAGATAATTAAGAACAATAAGTTGAGATTTGTTGAATTTATATCTATTCATATTATATAAGATTGTGTTTTAATACTATTGTAAATGTGTTAATTAGTGAATGTATATTGCTTTTTAATTAGGGCTTTCATATTATTTTGTTAATTGAGATAACTGCAAGTTACATTGTTGAATTTCTTAGTAATCTCTTATCATGAAGTTAAATGCCCACAAGATGTTTAATGAAATGAATTAATGAGAATTGAATGCTTTTAATTTAAATGTTTGGAGACAACCTTTAAGGCAAATTCATAGTTACATTCACAATGATTTCCATTGGCTTAAAGCACCTTAAGATTAGTTTTTCTTAACTGTTTAAAAACAACCTCTAAGGGAAGCTAATGTTTATGATAGTGCAATTTTATGTAAACGTTTAGGAACAACATTTAGGTAGGTTGTGATTAATAATTTAACTTTTGAGCTTAATGTATTTTAAGGAAGATTACTCTTAAATGTTTGGAGCCAACCCTTAAATGTAATTAGAACTAGAGTTAGGATAACCTCTGGAAATATGCTTATCTTTTTAATGAGTTAAATTACCTAGAAGTAGAATTGAATTATATTGGTGCAAGGTTAATAATGAACTTAGTAACTTAATTATCCTTACTTTAACTCCTAGTATGTTAGTATAGTGTAGTGTCTTGAGTATTTTTTTTTTAGTTTAGGCTCTAGTGTGCTTAGTGTAGCTTAGGTGGTTTGTTTACATTTATCATCCTTGAATCAATTCCTAGTGACTATATTTATCTAGGTCACTAGTATATATAATGTAAATAATTATATAACCCATACCTTTTGTACAAATTGTATATTTAGTTAGCAAAATTTTAATCTTAAGAGCAATAATGATAACGTATTCTTCTCATAGGAATGATATTAAATCTTTTAGATCTTTTAACTACACATTAACCTGTATGCTTATTGATCATCAAAGCATATAAGCAACATTATTGAATAATATTGACACCCCTTTCATGGTTACTAAACAAGTGTGTATTGATTAATCAAAGATAAATGTGGTGACATGAGCCCTCAATGTACACTTGATAATGTACATTCACCCACACACCTTGGGTTTTTAGAGTAGTTGTGAAGTGGCAATTTTTCACATTATATAGATTGATTTACTCATTAATATCTCTTTTTTTTTTTGGTAAATAGTACCATGGCACCTAGGAAGAAGCAATGTGTAGTGGGTAAGTCTAGCTAAACTTAGGAGAGTTCCTAACTTGCATATAAATATGTCTTTAACCATTTTCAAACAATTATTATAAACCAAAAATTGGTCAAAGAATGAGGCATTTAGGTATATGGCGAAGATGAAACTGTATTGGCAATGAAATCAGAAGAAGAGGTTGGGAAACATTTTGTAAGCAACCTAAAATTGCCATTCTCCTGGTAGTACACAAGTTCTATGGTAATATGCTAGATCGGACAAATTTCAAGGTACTGGTTCAAGGATGAAGATTGCTAGTAGGATGACAAGTGACTAACAGATTATTCAGACTTACCAACATGAACAATAATGATTACACACAACTTTTCCAAGGGGAAATCAACCTAGAAGAAATTGGCCATGCATTATGCTATGGTGACCTGAAGTGGGATATCAAGAGAGGCAAGTATATGAGGTTCAAGGCTAGCAAACTCACTACTGTGAACATGCTCTAGTTCAAATTCTTGGCCTCCTACATTTCCCCTACCCAATAGATAAGTGAGATAACAATAGAGCATGCTTTGTTGTTTTTTATATTATCATTAGAAGATCATTGGATGTAAGCATGTACATCTTTCGAAGCATGATCCAAGTCATTAACAATGTCAAAGGCAATCTTTGATACCCTTCCCTGATTACAGAATTCTATAAAAAGGCTAAGGTACAATAGGAGAAAGGTGAAAAGGTTCTACTCTCCAAAACAAAGCTAAATGCCTTGGCAGTAAAGACTATGAGGAGGCAACATGCCAGGAGGCCAATAGCCCTTTGCACTCATGCAGCCACGCCAATAGACTAAGCTAAGAAACAATCCTTTTCATCTACCTATACTTAAGCCCAACATTACAAGCTGTATTAAGACTTATTGACCTCTGATTGTATATTTACTTGCATGTGTAGGCAGTGGGCTAAAATATAGGCTTATAAGATAGGGCTATAAATTGAATGAATCACTATTATATTTACTCAAGTTGAATGGAAGTCAAATACTTGGAAGAAGTAATTGCTATAGTTTATTTAATAAATTAGTAGTGGTTTAAATGACTAGTGTGATTGAGGTATTTAAATTTTACTTAAGTTTAGGAATTCTTTTAATACCATGAATACTATAAGTTTTTGAAGTGATTAAGGTGATTGTTAAAGATTCTTATAACTGAATAAAGCTTCACTATACTTAACTCAGTCTCTTTCAGAATCTTATTTGCTCAAGGAATAACAAAATCTCAAATTGGAAGGTATGTTAACTTCCCAAAAGATAGTTAACTAGACCTAATTTTACAATAAAAATGCCTAGTCTTCCTAGTGCATTAAGCCATTTTTAAATGACCTTTGGTTTTAAATTGTTATCATTTGAAAATGCATTCCAATAATTTTTTTTTTTTAATACAAACAAACAAAATATGAGGATTTCTAGTGATGAATCATCATGGAATTGAAGCTGGGTCATTTAAACAATAGAAAGAAGAGAAAAAATTACAAAAAAAATATAATAATAAGAGATAGCACCTAGGCTTTAGAACCAGAAAGTTAGTGCCGAGGCATGAAGATCTCAAGACCTGGGCACATAAACTTGGAGATTGGAGGCACTAGAGACTTAGTGCCTAAACGAAATAAAAGTAGTGTCTAAGTGCCAAAAATAGAGACTTAGCTCCTATACACCATTATTACAATGCCTGAGTGCCAAAACTACATGTTAGAAGGCCAAGGACAATGAGTCAACACCTAGGCACTATGAATTACAGAAATACTAGTGCCTAAGCATAGGAACAAAGAAGTAGTGTTTGGGCATGCCATCAAAAACATAAATTTAAAAATTAGGGTTTTTAATGACAAGGAAAAAATCCTAAGATAAATTTGACTCCTAGAAACTCTAAAAGCTATAAATAGCAACTAAAGGGCTTTAAAAAGACACACCAAGCAAGAAGGAGTTCATTATTGAGTTGAGGAGCACAGTTGAGTAGGGTTTGCAATGGATTAGGAAAGAGTCTTCTGTAAAAAGGCATAACAACTTGGTTTAAGTTGTGCCTTCCTTCTAGTCTTCTCTTTTTAGTCTATGTTATATTTTATCTTTGATTATTTGTTTTGACATAATGCCAATGCATGGCCAAGTAGGTTAGTTCTAGGATTTTATTACAACCTAATATATGAGTTATTTTTTGTTGACTTTTTATTTTTGATTCAATATTATATAAACTTTGCCTATGTTTATTTTATGTTCATGCATATTAAGCTTGATCACCTTAGCATTGATACAAAATTTAGTTTATTTTGAAAGGGATTTCTAAATTTAAGAACTAAATAAACATAATCATTGTTTTGCTTATTAATAATTGATGCAATTTGCAGTCAAGAGGACAGTATTTGACTATCTATGATAGCCACAATTAGGGCTAGATTTTAAGGTAGTTGTTATCTTAGTCGATTGCTATAAAGATTTAGGGAATCAGGGAATTCAATTAAACTATATAAATAGTGAGATGCCTAGGTTAACAAACTATCTCAATCACTAATAGGAATCTTAATTGTCATGTGAAGATAACTCTGCAACATGGGGAAGTTAGAATCCTAAGTTCAATTATCAAAACAATTTAATACAATTGAAAAATTGTTGTGTCTACCTTTTTATACATATTGCTCATTCATTACACATAACCTAGTCACAAGAGTTAAGAACTTGATATTAAACAACCATTTGGAACTAGACTAGGTCCTTGTAGGATCGTCATCCTATTTACCCTTTACAACTTGTTGATCACGTTCACTTGTGTGTATTGCATTAAGTAAGCATTTCTTAAGGCTCATGTATGCTTTGATTATTTATGAGATTTTACTAAGTTACATTATATATAGTTATGGTATTTAAGTTGATACAATGATAAATCTTCCTCCATTAGGTTTATGTAATCATTCCTTTATTATTCAACTACATTACTACATTTCTTTTGGGATACTACCTATTCAATTATGCTATTTCAAATAGTCAGATAAAGCAGCCTCCAAGAGTCAAGGATAGGATATTGAGACCCATTGTTGAGCCTCGTTTTGTTCTGCAAAGGCCAGTACCTTTTGTACCATTTGTATGTGTTTTATAAATGGATATGTTTGTATTGTTATATATCTATTTGTCGATGCATCCACATGAACACAGGCAGGGTCCCCTACCCCGTATTAGTTTATTTAGTGTAATTTTGAGAGTGAAGCTCTATTGTTATATTGGTTGTGCTATCAAATAGCTAGTAGAATTTCGGTGGGTCTAATTTTAGGTAAGATTTTGTTGAAATTTCTACAAAGCCTAGCACAGTCTATATCAATGCATATTTAGTAAATTGTAGAAAATTTGTTAATTAGATTATTCTACTTACTTTATATTAGGTGATCCATGTAAATTCTCAAGAATGGCTAGGCTTGAGGAAATGTGAATATTCTCATATTCCCTGTTAGTCATGTCCTAGGATTTATGAGAATATTGTTCAACATAAGTTTTTAAAATGTCCTATATAAGTTTTGGTTACTAATTAACTTTGTAAAACAAAACTGTCCTGATGCATCATGTAATATGACTAATGAGCACAATTTCCTCCATTTTCCTTATCAAATTTGCCATGCATGGTTAGAATAAGCAGTTTACTTAATATAGAGCATCATATCAAGTTTTAGGATTTTACTAATTTTAGTAGTTAACGTCAATCTGTTAGATCTATGTAGTCCTTTAAGACTAATCATCATATTCTAGTATTTATAAACAATGATAAGAAATCTAAATTCCTATAGGCATTTATTCTAGCTAATTTGTTTTCTCTCTTCTCTTCTCTGTCCTTCACAGAAAAAATATAAAGAAGAAAAACCAAACAATGAAGGAAACTGAAACAAAGAAGAGTATAAAAATAAACTAATGAACAAAATTAGCCTGTTTCGTAGAAAATGGACTATCTACTACACAACGTTCGAATAGCCAATTGTTGGGCTCCAATAGTAGGCCCTCTGCTTAAGAGATCTAAGTTATCTATTTGATCAAGTGTCTCCTATCATGTCACATCGCCATGCTTTCTGCTGATTTAGCCTCCTTCTTCGTGTCATTCAACTTCCAACATCCTAATAAACCTATCTTCTAACGTGGAAAAATAACTAACTAACTAAAATTAGAATTTCTCATACAGAAAAAGCTTAACGCTAGCAAGAAACATGTGAAGAGGAAACTAACTGCAGATATAAAGAAGAGTTGAATTAATTATCATTCAGACACATGAAGAAAAATATAAAAAAAGATAGATTTGCAAATAATCTATGATAGCAAAGAGAAAATACCCATCATGATTGTCTTTCTATTACAATTTAAATTTTGGTATGCTTCTGTGTGTTTTTGAATTGGATTTTGTGGTTATGGAGATAGTGTAGAGAAACTAGACATTGGATAGAAGCAAAACTATAACAAATAATTTGAGAAGACACACAGAATTTAATGTAGAAGCCCCTAATAAGGTAAAAACCTCAAACATGGAAGAAAAGGCTTCACTATAAGAAACATAGGAGTTACACCTTCTCTCTATATAGCATGGATAATATAATATTTTCATATCTCTTGCTAATAGGAAAATACTAATCTCACAACTCTCTCTCTCTATATAGGGTTGCTCCTTTTTTGGTTGTGAGAAATGAGGTTTTGAAACTCTCTATTTACAGGGATGGATGAAGGACTTCAATGCAATTTTTAGAGGACTAAAGTACAATTACCAAATCCTGTTGCTCACGTCTTTGCTAGGCCAATAGAAGATTATCACCATATGAACTTATCAGTGTTCACTGACTTAGTTAGTGCATTTGCTAGGTTATCTTTAGTATGGATTTTCTACATATTGACACTTTCTTCTTCCACCTTTTCTTGGATAAAGTGATATTGAATTCGTATGTGTTTAGTCTTAGAATGGAATGTCAGATTCTTCGCCAAGTGGAAAGTGCTTTGATTATCACATAATAGTGTAATCTTATTGGGATTGTACCCGATCTCTTCCAATAGTATCTGCAACCAAATTGCTTTTTTGCTAGCTTGTGTAGCTGTAATATATTCTACCTCAGTTGTTAAAGTGACCATAATAGGTTGTAGTTTTGAAACCCAGCTTATAGATTTGCCTGCATGAGTAAACACATAACCATTGGTGAATTTGCTATTGTCATGATCACTTGCAAAATCTGAATTTATATAGCCTTTAACGGTGAAATCTAATCCTCCATAATGCAATGCATCATTCGTAGTCCCTTTAATGTATCTTAGGACCTTTTTTACGGCATTCCAATGCTTTCGACAAGATTCACCATATATTAACTAACCACTATAGCTGCTTGTACAATGTTTGGTCTTGTGCAAATCATAGTGAACATTAGGCTACCTACTACAGATGTGTATGATACTTGAGACATTTCCTTCCTCTTTTCCTCACTGCTATAACTCATGCTTGAGGATAACTTGAAATTAACAAGAAGTGCTATCACCTTCATGTGTATCACCTTGTTTTGAAGTGATATCACCTTCATGTATATGTTATTTCTCTTCAAGAAAGATGACATCCTTGTTAACTATAAACTTATGGTTAGGGGGATCCCATAAGCGATATCGCTTTACTCCGTCAGCATATCCTAAGAATAAGCATCTTTTAGATTTTGGATATAACTTTGTAATTTCTTGGGTAGTGTACATCACGTATACTAGACTTTTAAACATATGGAGGTTTGTATAATCAGCTGGCTTCCCAGTCCATATCTCCATTGGGGTTTTCAGATTAATTGGGTTAATGGTGACCGATTGATCACATAGCAAGTTGTCTCGACTGGTTCTACCCAAAATGAATTGGCTAATCTAGCAATTCTTAACATTGCCCTTGTCATTTCTAACAAAGTCTTGTTCATCTGCTCTGTCACTCCATTTTGCTATGAAGGGTATGCTACCATGAATAGCCTTTTGATACCTTCTTGTTGACAGAAAGTATTAAATTCATCACTGAAGTATTCTCATCCATTGTCTGATCTCAAGTATTTAATACTTTCTCTGATTCATGTTCCACACACGCTTTGAAGTTTTGAAAACTTCAAACACATCTCCTTTCCTCTTGATTGGATATACCCAACATCTCTTGGAGTAGTAATCGATGAATGACACAAAATACTTTTCTCCTATCATGTTTAAGATAGGTTTACTTCTTTCTGTAGAGTTGTTAAACTTCAACCTATGCTGTTTACTTATAATACAATGCTCACAAAAGGTAGAGAAACTTTTTTTAGTCTGAGAAGAAGATTTTATTCTATAAGAACCTTTAATTCATGTTTTGACATGTGGCCAAGTTTACGGTGCCATGATATCATTGATTCCTCAACTGCTAGATCAGTTAATGTAGCTGAGACTTCTCCTTATTGTTTTGTTTCTCCTTTAAGCATATATAGGTTAGTCACTATCTTTTCTGATTTCATAATTACAAGTGTGCCTTTAATGACTTTTAGAATGTCATCCTGTATCTAAGTTTTATACCCATTGCTATCAAATTGTCCTAAAGACAATAGATTTTTCTTAAGAACCTTCATATGTTAGACCTCTTAGATGGTGCGAGTTGTACCATGATACATCTTTAGTTAGATGGTGCCTATTCTAGAAACCTCTAAGAAACGATTAACTCCCATAAACATATATCCTTTAGAGACAGGTTTACAATGGTGGAATCATTCTCTCCGTGAGGTCATATGCCATGTTGTTGTTAAGTCTACATGTCAGATATCACTGAACATTTTTCTGCCATTAGCAACTGTTGTTGCCTCACTGTATAAGACTTTTTCATCATCTGAGGTACTTGCAATGCATTCATGAACACTTGATAACTCAATATATTTGCCTTTGGCCTCTGCATTCTTCTTTAATTCTAACACTCATTTTTGTAGTGTCACTTTTTATTACATTTGATACACCTAATATTTTTCTTGCTCTTCGATTTTTATCTACCTTGATTCTGGCTCCCACTTGAGCCATGTTCCATTGATCTTCCTCTCATCACTGCCAACCCTTCTGCTTGTTGTGAACAAATTAACCTATCTTCCTTGTTTTTACACCAATTTTCTTTTTCTAGAATAGCCGATGTAATGTCATAAAAAACTAGGATGTCCACAAGAACATTATTGGTCAAGTTGATAATGAGTTAGTCAAAGGAATCGGGTAGGCTTTGAAGCAGAATTTCAGCACGTTCATTCACCTCTATTTTATGACCCAATGATGTGAGTTGAGAAAATAGAGTATTCAAAATGTTGATGTGCTCCATCACTAAAGTAATTTCGGACATCCATAAAGTGTATAATTTCCTTTTAAGGAAAATTTTGTTGTAAAGTGACCTGGCCTCGTTCAATTTGGTCAGATGATCCCAAATTTTTTTTTGCCATCTTCTTCTCTTTTATGTTAGACAATATCTCATCAGCAAGTGTTAGATAAAGATTTGTAACTGCATTCCCATCCATCTCATTCCATTTATTTTCATCTATAAATTTTATCGGCCTTTCATTGATAGTTGCAAGACAATTATCTTTTCTCAAGATGACCTTTCTCTTTAGGTTTCGTAGTGAGAAATTACTACTGTTGAACTTTTCAATCTCAAATTTTGCCACAATTGCATTAATCACAGTCTATTTGTAAGCAAAAATAGGTCATATTATTTTTATGAATAGTAACTATATGTATGAATAATTCACTGTACACGTGATACACTATATCAATGGCAACCATAAAACATACAATAAGTAGATAATAGCACACCCAAATAGGCTCTGATACCAATTGTAGAGAAAATAGACACTAGATAGAACCAAAATTATAGCAAAAAATTTGAGATGACACAAAATTTAATGTCGAAAACCCCAATAGGATAAAAACTATGGGCAAGGAAGAAAAGACTTTACTATGAAAAAAATAAGAGTTACACCTTTTCTCTATATAGCAAGGATAATACAATAATTTTATATCTCTTGCTAATAAGAAAATACTAATATCACAACTCTCTATATATCTCACAACTCTCTCTTTCTATATAGGATTACTCTTTTCTTGGTTATGAGAAATGAAGTTTTAAGGCTCTCTATTTATAGGGATGGATAAAGGACTTTAGTGCAATTTTTAGAGGACTAAACCAAAATTAACAATTTTCTTTTTTTCTTTTTCTTTAGTTGGCCACCTAACATACACCAATTTAGGTACTGCCTTTTAACAGATAGCAAGGGTGGAAGACGTTATAGTCAGAAAGAAAGAAACATTGAATACTTCAAACCCATTCACTTAAGTGAATCTCTTTTCTAGTAAAATACTAGAAGAGATTTTAAAAGCCATTTCCTTGGTGACAATTGACTTGAGTGAGAATCTCATGATCGAATTTTTAGGAAAATTCCAATGGGCATTGGTCTGCTTAAACAATTAAGTATTTTGAATCTAAATAGCAACAAGTTATGGGGTCAATCCTATATTCTCTAGGTTCATATGTATCCCTTAGTGACATTAAACTAGCACAAATTCAGTATCTGAAAAAATGCCTTCTTCTTTGGGTTCTTTACTAGCTCTTAATTCTTTGAATTTGTCTAAAAATGAAGTCTATAATGAATTGTTGACGAGTTTTGCATGCCTTCAACTGACCTCTTTGTTTACTAGATAACATATGAATAGGTTCAATTCCTCAAGCTCTACCCATTTAAGTTTACCATGGAAACCTGAAAACTAGGCCTTTCAAAAGGAAGAGTGTATCAATAAAAGTGAATGACATTGAGAGTAGGCTGAATCAACAAAAGGGAACAGTGACATGGCATGACAGGAGATGCTTGATCAAATAGACAATTTAGATCTCTTAATCGGAGGGCCTACAGTTAAAGCTCAACAACAGGTGATCTAGATGCCTACTATATAGCATAGTGTGCTACACAGCAGAGAGGAGAGAGAAAAGAAATTTTATTAAAGAAAAATTAAGAAACATATTTTTAAAATTATATATATTTTAAATGAAAAAAAATTATATATTCCTTAAGGATATTATACTTTTAGCTTAAAAAGTTATGTATATTAATAAAATATTAAATGATCGTATAATATATTTTGTTAAAAAATAATTTACCTTAATCCTTTAAATCTCCCACAAAAAATCTTAAGAAACCCTAGCTAACGTTATCCATATCATTAACCATATGACATCATGCATAATTAATAATTAAACCATTTAGAAGACAAAGTAACTTTTGCAAAAATTCTATATACCAACATCTTATATGGAACAATGAGGACCCCAAGCCCTTGTCGACTATGAGAAAATTGGTCATTTTCAATTGCTTTATTCAAGCAAGCAAAACAAAATTAGCAAGGGAGGATATTTAAGAAAAAAACTTACAAAAAATTCATTATATTTTTGTTATATTAATTTTAAATTATATCATATATGTGTATGATTACTGCATATAACTATATACTTATCACTATATACTTATCATATATTAATTTAGCACTTGATATCAAAGATATATAGTTAAATCTAATCCAATATTTAAAACCAATTTTTATTTCATTACTGTTATTTGGTTTTGTTTAATACAATTTATTTTAAGATATATAGTCATGTACCCATGTCTCTTGAAGGAGATAGATGTTCTAATTCTTTGTCTGAGACAAATTAAATCGACTCGAAGTCTCAAATATATTCATTTCTCTTCCAATTTATTTGAATTTCTTTTAGGTAGTCATGCTAGTTTACAACTTCATATTTTATTATCATAATTCATGCAATTATATGCTTAATTATGTTTTATCAAAACGTGCTTCAATTTGCTCTTGCTAACTCAAAATTAAATGAGTTTTTATAAGACTTCAGTCAACTTTGGTGCAACTAAAGATTGTTTATATTTCACTACCTATTACTCCTTTATTGCTTAAATGTGTCATATTGCAACTAATTAAATATCTTATGAATTTAATTAGCATTATATTTTGGTATAAGTGCATGTTTAAAAATTTTAGCATGAACTACCAAATAGGTTACATAAGTTGGTTCGACCAAAGGAAAAAAAAGAGCAAATAATGTTAACTATAATTCCGACCTAAAAAAAATGTTAACTGTAATGATAAATATCATTTAATTTCTAAACTGTCTTAAACAATTAAATCTAAATTTCAAACACTCAAACAAGTCATCTAAGTGTCAAAAGTTAAACTAAAATAACTATTTAAATAACCCATGTCTCATCAACTAACCAAAACAAAGTAAAATAAGTAATGAAAATGTTCACATTTCTTCATCAAGAACATATGAATATTGTCTTAAAAGGTTAGCTGTGGTAACAGAAGTTTAAATATTATTTCAATTCTTAAAATTATTAAAAATTATAAAAAGAAAAATAGTCAAATTAAATAAGTTAATGTGTTTAACTGAGTTAGAATAACTCTATTAAATAAAATTACATGTAACATACAATTTCAGTGAAATAAATGAACTAACTAACTAGTTCAACTTATTTGAATATCTCAAATGGATATTGCAAGTTGTGAGTAGCTTTTAGTGGTTTACCAAAAAAAAAATTATAAGTTAAGGGTGTTGAATTCAAGTGTAAACAGGAGTAAAAAATAACCCTATATATTCTTGAATTATATTAAAAAAGGGATATATAATTTTTAAAAAAATTATAAACTTAATACTTTAAAATTTTCTCTATATTGTAAAATATGTAAAAGTAAGAGTATTTTTATGAACAAAATACTCAAAAGAGATAGAGAGAAATTTGGGGGAAGAGAATGTTATTTTTACTCAACTCATGAGTATTGTTCATATCATCACACAAAGCCTCTATTTAAAGGTTAAAGGACCTTAAGAGGTTACAATGTATGGGAACTAAAGGGAGTGTATTTAATGTACATGTGGAAACTTAAGGGATTATGAGTACATTCTTATGCATAGAGAATGCCAAAGGTTAGAATGTCAATGGTTGGAATACCAAAGGTTGTATACACATTGATGTGCATGGGAATATTCAAAGGTTGTGGATATTCACATATAATAATTTATAACACTCCTCGTTGAATGTCCACAATAAGTATGTATGTTGATATACATTATTAGCTACCTCATTAAAAACCTTGCTAGGGAAACCCGTGAGACAAAACCATGGCTAATGAAAAAATAGTATATTGCATATCTCCTATTTACTGTAACATCATTGAAGGTCCCTTAATTGGTGCATCAAGGAGGTCATCATCATCTTGATTGATAAAATTTGCCTCTATAGCATTTTTCTATTCCTTCAGGGAAGCTTGGTAAAGTTCAACAAAATGTTTAGCTATACAATAGGTACGTGACCAATACCCTTTCATGCCATATCTATAGCAAGAACTTTTAGATTTCTTGACATCCTTATTTTATAGTGCCTTCCCCTTGCCTTGTGACTTTCCATTACCATGACCATGACCTTGCTTTAAAGTTATATCATCCTTGGCCATGTCCACGATTGCGGCCATGCCCATGACTACGACCATTAGATATTACCACATTCGCCTCAGGGAATGGAATGGAATTAGTCAAGCGTGATTCATGGTTTTTCATCAAAAGCTCATAATTTTGCTCAGCCACAAGAAGACATGATATCAAGTTAGAATACTTTTTAAATCCTTGCTCTCAATATTGCCGTTGTAGGAACATGTTTGAGGCATGAAAAGTAAAGAATATTTTCTCTAACATATCATCATTAATAATATTTTCTCTGCATAGATTCAACTGAAAGCTAATTTTAAACATTGTGGAGTTATATTTACTAACTAATTTAAAATCTTGCAATCGTATGTGTATCCAGTTATATTGAGCTTTTGGGAGAATAACCATTTTTAAATGGTCATATCTTTATTTCAAACATTGCCACAAAACAAGGGAATCTTTCACAGTAAGGTATTCATTTTTCAATCCCTCATCCAAATAATGGCATATGAAAATCATAGCCTTAGCACATTCTTGCCTTGATGCTTCATTTCCTTCTTTTATTGTCTCTCCAAGACCTATAACATTCAAATGCATTTTGGCATCAAACGTCCATGTTAAATAATTTTTGCCAGATATGTCAAGGGCCATAAATTCTAGTTTTGCAAGATTTGCCATGATAAGTACTATAAGAAAACAATGAATTCATTAGGAGATATGATTCCTATATGCAAAACATATTCAATATAATAACAACTATTTTATCGTGATTGATTTAATAAGTACACAATATTAACAATATTTTAAACATATATTAAACACCATATATATTGTAACTATATAAACATAGATGAAACTTACAAGTATGAGTTATATATCTCTATTAGATAAACATGCTTTCAAAACTAATACATATGATTTTATAGGGCAAGGTTAACTTAGAACAATAAATATATTCATCAAATTCTCATGGTAAAGAGAACAAAAGGTCATCAATAGATAACAATATTTATTTAATTTATGTGTATGTATTAAAATTATGCAGTTTTATATATAAACAACATATATCCATCAATATATGAATGTGCTTATATTAAGAGATAAACATATACAAAATAGAATTCATTAGAACATAAGAATGCTTATCATTTCATTTGAATATGTAAGAAAAGATAATGTATTATACATATGGTGGATCATGAGCATGTAAGGATAGAAGGTAAAGTGATATAATATACCTTGAACAATACCTCAATTACCTAAAACTCATATCGGAAGAGAGTCGTGCTAATAACGTGTTGTAAAATATGTAAAAGTAAAAGTATTTCTATGAACAAGTTACTTGAAAGAGATAGAAAGAAATATAGGGGAAGAGAGTGTTTCTTTTACTCAACTCATGAGTGTTGTTTATATCATCACACAAAGCCTTTATTTATAGGGTAGGAGACCTTAAGTGGTTACAATGTATAGGAACTTAAAGGTGTGTATTTAATGTACATGTGGAAAATCAAGGGATTGTGAGTACATTCTTATGTATGGAGAATCCTAAAGGTTGTATTCACATTCATGGAGAATACTAAAGGTTGGAATGCCAAAGCTGTATACACATTGGTGTGTATAGGGATATTCAAAGGTTATGGACATTCACATATAATAATTTATAACACTTTAAAATTTTTGTTTAAAATATAATGTCAAATCTATGAAACATTTTCTCTATTTAAGTATATTAGAAAAAGCTCACATATAGTAAAAACATGTGTTCATGCATGTCTAAAGATTCCCAAGCCCACTATCTAATAGAGGGAAAAGAAAAGGTTTTAGTGTATTTCAAGCAGAAATTAAGGCATCATTACCCCACAAATAATTAAAGATGCAAAGTAATAAAAAAAAGAAGGGGACCAAATGACCCAGGCTGCTCTCTTAATGGGAAATTGGAGAATACTAAGTATGATTGTTTTCTAAAGCCTTTCATTAACTTAATGATGCTTCGTGTATGTGCACTCATGCATGGGTTGAAAAGAACCAATAAACAAGTTAATTAAAATTTGTCATAAATTGTTTACAGCATCCTTATTCAAATTTTGTTAGCTAGAATAAAATAAGAAATATTCTATTTTAATTATTGATAGATTGATGAATTCAATCACTAATTTGGTAATTCATTGATTATTTCTTATTATTTGATTACACAATATTCAAAATGCTTGCATTATATAGGAAAAAGGGCATCTAAGCATGATGGTTTAGCCATGGTACAATAGACATGATTAGGATGTGGCCACTGTTAAAAAAGTGGCCCAACCATGATTTATATAAAACCATTATTGGGTCATAACCCAATTATGATTTACGTGAAACCATGGCTAGGCCACTTTAAAAAATGTGGGCTATCCATAGTTTTTAACCATTGCTAGGCTTATTTTAATGGTCTTAGCAATGGTTAGGGCCTAACTGTGCTTTAGCCCCAAGTGTAATTTGTTTTAACCTTTTAGCTCAACTCTTTTGACCTAGCTTCTCCCTTTCCATTCTTTTTTCATTGCACTACATACTCACCTTGCCCTCTTCACTTTAATCTGCCACTTGATAATGGAACCTCTAGTATACATCAGCCAATGCCAGTAATAGTGGGTGACAATAAGACCTCCCTCACATTTTACTGTAGCTACTCCCACTGTCTTCTCTCTTTCTACACTGCACACCTTGTCCTTCCCTTTCTGTGTTGCAGTTGGTGATGATAGTAAGACCTCCAACATTGTCCAACCAGTGTCAATAACAATAGACAATGCTAGAGATACCACAACAACTCAAGTGAGTTCATCTCTGCCATTTGCTAATAGCTTTTATTCTTTAATTTCATTTTTTTTTTGTTTCATTATGTTTAACAATTTGAATAAGTTATATAAGGGCATATATTATTATGCATTTTTATAGTCTTTTTTTTTCTTTATGAATATAAATATTGATATAGTTGGAATCTTATCATCTTATTCAACTATTGTTCTTTTTGTTTTGTCATTGTATTGTTGTTGATGTTATTATTATTATTTATTGTTAATAATGTTTTGAGAATATTATTATAGTTTTGTTTTGTTTAGGTTAACTTAATTATATTTATACTAGTTGAATTTACTTAAATTAAAATGAATTGAATGATTTGTTTAAATTAACCATTTGTTATATGTGTTTTTTTTATTTAACTTTTATAAATGTAATTTTTCAATATGTTAAATTTTATAGCTATCCTTACGGTACTTGAAAAATTAATATTAATGAATTTAGTTATGGGCTTCAACATCCCAATTGCTACAATAATTCATATGATTGGGTTTGGAGTTGTTAAGTATCTAAACAAAACTTTTAACTTAGGGTAAACACGAGCCGAGTTTTTGCAAGACTTGGACTCGACCTAGTTTCAGACCAAGTCTTTTTTTAGAGACTCGGGTCTTGGCTTAGCCCATTAAGTGACCAAGTCGAGCTAGGTTATATCAGGTTTAGGCTGAGTCTATATATTATTTTTTAAAATTTTTACTTTATAAAAATTTTGTTATTAATAACAACTAATTTTTAGAAAAAACAAAAAAAATTTATATTTAAAATAAATAAAAATGGAATGAAAAGAAAATTTAAGATTTGGAAGAAAAAGTGAATAAAATTTGAAAAGAATTAATATTTTAAAATTTTAGTTTAAATAAAGTTATTATGAATAATGTAAAATAGAGTTTGAAAAAATAAAAAAATGATACTAGGCCAGGCTAGGTCTTGTGTGATCTTGGGACATGGCCCGACCCGATAAAATTACAAATTTTTTATTTTGACCCTGTCTAACCTGACTCAATATAACTAGGCCTAGGCCGATCCATGAACACCCCTACTTTTAACATTAATTCTTTCCCACTTTGTATCCTAAATAGATGAATGTTGCAAGATTAGTTGTTTGATTTTTGTTTCCCATTTTGTTATTCTTTCTTTTACTTTAAGAAATGGATAAGCCTTAGATTTTCAGGCCTCAAAATAATTTTGAATATTTAAAGGGATTAAATAGATTCTAAGACTTTGCATTTGCAAATAAGAGTGGTAGGAGTAAAATAATATGTCTATACCTTAATTGTAGATTTAAGAAATGGCAATAGGAAAGTGTGCATGACCACTTAAATTTTAAACCCTTTCCATAAGGATACACTTTTTAAGTTAGGCATGGGGAAATAACTAACAAAGAATCTCATGAGGTAGAACTTCAAGTAAAGCCACAAGTAAGATATGGATTAATTAAGGATAACCTTATACACAACATAGTTTATTATGCATTTGGGGTTCATAATGATAATGAAATTTTGAATTATGTTGATGGTCCAACTTCAACGTTGAACTAGATGCTAAATAATTATATGCAAGAATTTTATGACTTGCTTAAGGATATATTACAATTGTTGTACCAAGGATGTAAAAAGTATTATGATTTGTCCTTTTTGGTATAATTATATCATATCAAGTGTCTATATGGAATAAGTAACAAGGCTATGCCAATGATTCTTGAATTATTGGTCAATGCCTTTGAACATGCCAAGATTCCACTAACTTTTTATGGGGCCAAGAACATAATAAACAAATTAAGCCTCAATTACATGAAAATTCATGCTTTTCCAAATGATTGCATGCTATAATAAAGGGAGGATGAAAATAAAGAAGTGCATAAGAAGTGTAATATTTCTAGATATAAATCAAAAGGTAAGAGCACAAACCGAAATAAGTGACTTGCAAAAGTACTTAGATACTTTCCTTTAAAGCCACAGTTGTAAAGGTTATTTGTCTTCTAAAACTGTTGAGCAATGAGATGGCATACATTGATAAGAATAATGATGGCATGATAAGACATCTAAGGGATTCCGAGGCATAGTTTAGATCTTATGCCTAGGTTTGGCCATAAATGGTTTTAACCCTTTAGAAGTTATAGCATTTGGTTAGTACTTTTAATGTTTTACAATCTCTTTCCTTAAATGTGTATGCAACAAATTCTTTCATTCTCTCAATGATTATTTTAGGTAAAAGAGCACCAGGAAATGATATAAATGTGTATATGCAACCATTAATAGAAGAGTTAAAGGATTTGCGACAAGTTGGAGTTAAAACATATGACTCCTTGACCAATGAGGTATTTAATAAGCGTGCCATGCTAAAAGGACTATTAATGATTTTCCAAGACTTCCACACTAGGCTGGCACATCCTAATTGAAATTTTAACTCAACCATTATTCGTCATCCTCATATTTAGAAGAGGTGTTTTAAGGGGTCATTATCGTAATTTAAGCCTAAGGCATAAGTTATATTGGCTCGAAATTGATTTAAATGAAAATGAGGATATGAGAGGTCCTCCAAAAGCCATTACTATCTTAAAATCTTAAAGCATCTTGAAAATGTTAATGTTATATTTGGGAAAGACATTAAAGTTAAAGTCCGTGGAAGAAGAACTCGAGGAGTTAGTGTTAATAATGGTGACACTCAATGATGGCGTAAGAAAAGTATACATTTCTAGTTGCCTTATAAGAGGAACCATTTATTAAGCCGTAATTTTGATGTAATGCATATTATGTAAAATGTTTATGACTATGTGCTTTTCACTTAATTAAATGAGCCTGGGCATTCAAAAGACCATCTAAATGCACAAAGAGACTTGTAAGAAATGAATATTAGGATTGAACTTTGGCCTAATGATAGTAGGATGAATATTAGCTCTATTCACCTTGACAAATGCAAATAAGGATGTCTTTCTTAGGACTTTAAAGAATATCATTGTCCCATATGGTTATTTAAGTAACATTTCTAGGTACATTGATATGAGATAATGTAAAATTAGAAGGTTGAAAAGTTATGACTCCTATGTTCTAATAGAGCAATATTAATGAGGAAGACACTTCCTAAAGACTTGTTGCAGTTATAATTGACTTGTGTATAATTCTAAAAAAATAATGTAACAAAGTCTTAAGCATGGATGAATTTAACCAATTCCAAGATAAGATTGTTCTTACATTGTGTCATTTGGAGATGTTAATCCTACTGTCTTTTTTCATAGTCATGTTTCATTTGACTATACACTTGGTCAAAGAAGGCTTAAAGAACTAGTACAATATAGGTGGATGTATCCCATAGAAAGGTAAACTCTTACTTCTTCGATACTTAATTCTTTTTTATTCATTTTAATTATACTTATGACCAATAAGGAATTTGTTTAGTAGGTATTTAGTAAAGTTAAAATCATATGTACACAATAGGACTCAACCTAAGGGCTCAATAGCTGAAGGTTGTATGGCTTAAAATCATACTTACAGTCATTTCTTGTGAGTAAAGGGCTTAAATTCATAGGTATAACCTTAATTGACCTATACTCGCAGTCTAAATTTTCATTAGCTTTACTGTGCTTATACCCATGATTTTTTTACTATGGGTATAAATTTTGCCCACAGTTTCATTGTTAAGCCCATTTACTGAAGATCAAGGTTTTGATGATTACAAACTCAAAGAAGAAAAGTTTTTCAATGCATCATTTAGATTCTAGATGCTTTGAATGTTTAATCTTGTCATAGGAACCTTTGTAAATGATATTGAGCTAATGGGAATCTTATAAAATGAATGTATAATTAATTTTAGGTCTTAAAGGTAGAGAAAAACTGATTTGGGGAACTCTGGAAGTTCCCAATCAACTAGGCATAAGCTAGCAGTCGACTGGTCACCCTGTCAGCTAGTTGCTAGGCCTTAACCAGTCAAATGAGAGCTATATATGAGTGAACAGTTAAATGGCCACTAGCCAACAGTTAACTAGTCACCTTCTAAGAAGTCCTCAATTTGTTGCCAGCTTGAGCCTGATTAATTGGTCACTCTCTATGAGTGAACAATCAACTGGCTACAAGCCAGCAATTGACTGGTCACCTTCTGGGAAGCACCAGTTAGCTGTCAGCTCAAGCTTTGATTGACTGGGAGCTCTCAACTGGCCACACCCAGATTAAGTATCAATCAACTGCTAGCTTTGAGACCTTTGACTGGGAGCTCTCTGTAAGTGACCAATTAACTAGTCAAGATTGAGCAGTCAATTATTGGGGTCTAGAATTTGAAAACATTGAAAGGGAAAGAGGGAGTTATCAATTGGTCATTGGTGAACAGTCGACTAGTTAAAGGCAGAGAAGTTATAATTATTTTATAATGAACATATTTTGAAATCTCTAACTTCCCACTCACTCCCAACGGATTTATTATACCTCAATCTATATAAACTCAACCTATGGACTCTAAAATAATAAGAGAAACATTCAAAAGTGATTATATCATTAGTTTCTATCATCTTATCAGCTCTTCATCAAATCAATGCTTCATTGTATCATCTACTTTATTTGAGAGAGTTTATCATCTATAATTTATCCTTTCTTTTAAAAGAGAAGCTCAAGGAAGTTCCTTGAAGGTGTCAAGATAAGAGAGAGCTTGGGTTCAAGGGGAGTATAACCCTGTGAGATAATTCAAGGAGGTTCCTTAAAGGTGTCAAGTTGTGAGAGCTTGGGTTTAAAGAGAGCATATCCCTGAGAGAGAATTCAAAGAGGTTCCTTGAATGTATCAAGCTGTGAGAGCTTAGGAATCAGGAAAGGTTCTCTTGGGTGTTGTATTGATTTTCTAAGATAGTAAAAAATCCTAAGAGATTGCTTAGGGACTAAACATAGGCTTGGCTAGAAGCTGAATTAGGATAAATCTTTGTGTCTACTCTTCTCCCTGACTCTCTTTACATTCTGCATGTGCATTTATCTTTGATTGTTTTACTTTAGTTTTAAAAGAGAGTTTTTAAATAAATTTTTTATAAAACCCAATTCACCCCCTTCTTGGGTTCCAGCCTTGCTCAACATTCCTAAGCTATAGGTATAACATTAAAAACCTTTACCCACTGACATGTTACTATCACTATACCTTATCGTGATAGTTCAATATAAAAGCTTTTACCCATAGATGTTTTTATTATCACTAAAGACGTTAGTGATAGTAATGAGTTCATGGCTATTATATTTGATTATGATTTGGCATTTCCTATTTTTTACGTCTTTGAATACATTGATGCTTGTTTGATCTAGACCAAAAAAATAAATATACAATGCTCAATTAATTTAGTAACTAAAAGGTCATTCTATCATATCAAAGAAATTTTAACAATGATCTTCATACAAAATAAATAGTCTATTTATCACCTTCTATAAAACACTTGTCCAAATCATATGACAAAATATGCAGAACTAGTAGACTAGGAAACACACATAGAACCCAAAAACTCTAATATGCCCTTATTGCTCCTTTAACTTTTCCAGGGAAACTTGTGCTTTGTCATGTTTCTCTTCTCTTCTACCACCCTTACACATCACCTAAGTTTTGCATCACAAATTATTTGAGCTTATAAATTTCAACATGTTAAACATATGTTAGGTATTGAGATACTATCACAACACACTGACATGTTTTCATGATAGTAAAATATAAATAATTAAATATAGTATCTCTTACATGGAGACACAATCCATCTTTAATATCATAAATGGGGTAATCACTGGGGTAACAGTACTCTATTTTAGTGCAGTAAACAACAATATCTTATTCACAGCTACCATAGATTAGGGAAAAATCAACATTCTAAAAAAGGCAACAATGATAATTATTTTTCACCCTATAATCAAAAGTTTCTACTTATTATTTCTACTTAAGAGTAGCATGCCTTTAATCATCAAATGTCATTAATATAAGCTTTTAATTGAGATGGCCCCAGTCCATAGCTACTAACACAGTAACAAAAAAGAATTTCCATTTGGTATATCATTATGCCAAAAAGCCATAACCAAGAGGGCTATAGGCATTATTCCAATATTAAGCTCTTTGTAGCAAAAAGCCTTGTCGCAAACTCACTATTAGCATATAAGTATTATCTCATGTTTATTCCAGACAAGAAATAAGTATTATCCCATATGTTATTAAGAGTTAATCTTTGCTTATTTACTTATTCTCACTTATGATGTCAAGCTTCTAAAGTCTAAACTACATCAATTATATACTAAGCAAATTTACTTGGAAGTATTGTGGATTAATAACATAAAAGACAACATGATCTATTCAAGCTTGTATTAGGAATCAAATTAAGTGCTTATTTGGTTATATGTTTAAATGTAAATTGCTTTTAATATTAATTGTAACCAATGTTATTAAAATCGCGATTTAACTCGTTAGAATCGACGATTTTACGATCTTAGGTAGCATTTTCGTGTTAAATCGCAAGAAGAATCGGAATCAGTGCTAACTCGGTCAAACTCGGTACTGACTCGCATAGAATCGGTAGAATCGGCGAGTTTGTCCGAGTTAGACGATTCTACCTATGGCCCATTTATGCAACCCAAATTCAGATGCCTCATTTTCTTTGCAAAAAAAAAAAAAAAAGCACTGGTTTAGCCCACACAAAATTGCTTCAGCAGTTCAGCCCAAAGTCCACTTACCATAAGCTGCCAAAAAAAAAAACTAAAGCTCTGAAACTGAAGAAAGACTGAAGACAGACTCGAACAAAATGGAAGGCTGGCGTGACTCGCGTGTGTGACAGAAACAGTGGCAGAACTGAAGCATTCGAAATCGAAGCAAAATCCCTAGCTTGAACAGTGAAAATCGTGGACTGCAGATTTCGCCTGAGCCTGACCGTCACGACCACAGTGCTCTCTCAGCCTCTCACTGCTCTTCCTTTCCCCTCACTGCACTTCTTCGCTCCTCACTGCTCACTGTGCACTCAGCCTCTCACTATCACTGCTCGCTCACGGTGCTCTCTCATCTCAGTGCCACTGCTCTTCCTCTCTCCTCACTGCTCACAGGGGTCTGCGGTTTACAATCTTCTGCTCGCTTCACGGTGCTCGGCCTCTCTCCTCAGATTGCTCGGCCTCTCCTCAGTCCTCACAGTACTCGGCCTCTGCCTACCAGTGATACTCTGCCTCTGCCTCTACTGGTTCGTCTCATTCCTTCCTCCACCAGGTATTTTCGAAGCTCATTTACAGCTTATGGTTGGAAACTTGGAATAATACTTCATTGCTTCGAATGGTAGATAAATGTTTCGAAATGGTATGGTGCTGCAGCTGCTTGTTCTTGCTGTGTTTGTTATGTTTCTGTGCAATGTTTGATCCTTACATTTTGTTGAATTTGTTATGCTTTGAAATGGAATGGTGCTTCACTGCTTCGAATGGTATATGGTTCAATGCAAATTATATAAAACCATTACAGAATGTGCAAGAAATTTGTTCTGTCTGCCTTATTTGAGGGTTATATGCAGATATCTTGTGCTCCCTTTGCATTTACTGAACAATTAGTTAGATATAGGCATATAAGCATAGCAATGAAGATGTTAAGTTTGATCAAAATTATTTTGTATTACAGTGTATAAATGTCTTCCATTTTTTGTTCTTCTTGATCTTTATATCAATGTCTATCATTTTAATTTTTTATTTTGGCTAAGAGTATTAGATGCTTAATTAAATTTGCATGAGATGCAAGGATTTACTGTCATATTATGAATTGGAAATTCTCATTGGTGGTTACATTTTCTACATGAAGAGTGAATATAAGATTTTTCCATTTTTGAACAAATAAAACTTATTGTGTGAACTATGAATTGATCTCCTATATTTATTCATCTTTGTTTTGTTGTAATAAATCAAAGGAAATATGTCTTCAAGTGCAAGTGCTCCATCAGTTCCTACTGGAAAAAATGTAGCTGCTGGAAGAAAGAATTTTCCTGGTAATAGATCTGATATAGGGTGGAAACATGGGATGGATGTTAGTGGAGATGGTAAAAAAGTTAAATGCAGTTATTGTGGCAAGACTTATAGTGGAGGAGTCTATAGGTTTAAACATCATTTAGCTGGTACCAGAATAGATGTTGAATCATGTCTTAGTGTTCCAGAAGATGTTAAGGCACAGATTTTACAACATGTTATTGATGCTAAATGTGCATCATCTAAAAGGAAAAAACAATGGGTTGATGTTGGTGAGGAAGAAACTCAAGGCACTCAAGGACATTCAAATTCTCAAGACCTTTTAAATTTATTGAAAGGTCCCAAAAAACATAGCGGTGGCCAAAGTAGTTCACAATCTACCATTAATCACATGTTCAAGAAAGATATTAGGGAAGAAGCTTGCCAACAAGTAGGCCGATTTTTTTACACAAGTGCCATTCCCTTTAATTGTGTAAAAAACCCTGAATTTATTAAGATGTGTGAGATTATTGGGAGATATGGCCAAGGGTTTAAGCCTCCATCCTACCATGAGATTAGAGAAAAATACTTGAATATGGAAGTTAAGAACACACATGTCATGCTTGAAGAGTTTAAACAAGAATGGAAAAAAATGGGTTGTTCAATTATGTCTGATGGGTGGACGGATAATAAGAGGCGTTCCATTTGTAATTTTTTGGTTAATAGTCCTAAAGGGACCGTGTTTTTATATTCACTAGACACTTCTCATATTTCTAAAACTGCTGAAAAAGTGTTTGAGATGCTTGATGATGTTGTTGAGAAAGTGGGAGAGGAGAATGTGGTGTAAATAATAACTGATAATGCTGCAAATTACAAGGCAGCTGGACAAAAATTAATGGAGAAAAGAAAACACCTGTATTGGACACCATGTGCAGCTCATTGCATTGATTTGATGCTGGAGGACTTGGAAAAGAAAATAGAGTTGCATAAAGAAACCATAAGTAGAGGCAGAAGAATTACAACTTACATTTATGCAAGATCAATGCTTATCAATATGTTAAGAAAATTCACAAAAGGGAGAGACTTGATTAGGCCAGCTGTGACTCGTTTTGCCACTGCTTATTTGACATTAGGTTGTCTTAATGACCATAAAGCGGCATTGATAAATCTATTTAATTCTGAGGAATGGAAAGATAGCAAATTTTCTGCTACCAAGGATGGGAAGGAAGTGGCAAGAAGTGTTATGGATAACCGGTTGTGGAGGAATATGATTACTTGCCTTAAAGCTGCTGCTCCTCTTATTAAAGTTCTTCGCTTAGTGGATTCAGAGGAAAAACCAGCCATGGGATTCATATATGAAGCAATGGAAGGTGCAAAGGCAAAAATTAAGATGAACTTTAATAATGTTTCAAGGAGGTAAATACAAACATATATACCTTATATTAGTGTCTTTATCTTTAATATATTTTAGCTTGATTGTTTGTTGATTATTGCAGCTATGAGCCTGTATTGAACATAATTGACGAAAGGTGGGATGCTCAATTGCATAGGCCTTTACATGCAGCTGCGTATTACCTCAATCCTCATTTCCACTTCAACACTGACTTCCAAGTTGATTATACGGTTAAGCAAGGGCTATATGAATGCGTAGCAAGACTAGTTGAAGATAAGGGAGAAAGAGACAAAATTGAGTTCCAATTGGTCGAATTCCATTTTGCAAAGGGCATGTTTCGTTGTGGTTCTGCACAGACATTAAGAACAAAGTTGGCCCCAGCAGAATGGTGGGAAGCTTATGGAGATGGATGCCCAGAACTTAAAAGATTGGCAATTCGCATTCTTAGCTTATGCTGCAGCTCTTCTGGATGTGAACGTAATTGGAGTGCTTTTGAAAGGGTAAGTAATTGTAAAATTATAAATTGCTTTCTTTCTTTATTTTCATTTTAATTTTTTTAGGGGTTAGAATACTTATTAACATTGTTTATTTTTTTTAGATTCATACTAAGAAAAGAAATCGCCTGCACCAAAAGAAGATGAATGACTTGGCATTTGTGATGTGCAATTTGAAGTTAAAAAATAAGCAAACTACAAGAACTCATGTTTATGATTTTGATGATATTCATTCTGATGATGAATGGATAACTGAGGAGATCGGAAATGAAGATAATGTGGAGGCAGATGATGAGGTTCTTGAACCCATTCAAGTTAATCCTGTTTCGGCGGCAATAGAAATTGGTGATTTGGTTGTTCAACTTGATGCTAATGTTGGTGGTACTAGTACTGGTGAACAATTTAACAATATGGATTTTGATGATGACTTCCAAGATGAAGAAGAAGATAATAATGATGAGAATGAGAATGAGATAGGTGGAGATTATATAGAAGATGATCAAGATTCTGGTAGTAATGATAGTCGTGGAATTGATGATCTTTATTGAATTTATATTGAGAGTTTGTTACGTTAATTGAATGATTATTATGTATTATATGTGATGGATTATATCTTATGGATTATGGATTATGACATATGTATTACATGGTTTATTGAACTTTGTATATTAATTTGGATTATATATTATGGATTACAGAGTTTATTGAATTTTGTATGTTGATTTGGATTATATATTATGGATTATGGATATGGATTACTGAGTTTATTGAATTTTATATATTATAGATTATGAATTATGAACTATGTATGAAATATTATGTGATATGGTTATATTCAATAGCTTAAATAACAGGTGTAGGTAAACTCTTACGATTCTACGTTACGAGTTTACGATACGAGTCTACCCCCCCTTTCCGAGTCTAGGTAGAATCGCGATTTTGACAACATTGATTGTAACGATGGAAGCCTATTCAGATAACACTTTATGTATGATTGATGTTTCAATAAACTTCAATTCTTGCGGGTGTATGACATTTCACTCTTAGACTTTCTTTATTTCATCCTAAGTTTATGTTCGCAGTATAGAATTCATACAATGGGGAGAGTCTAATCATAAAATACCTGAATAAATTTTCAACTTAATTACTTGTTTCCCTTCCTTTAATTTTTAGCATAAATAAATGTGTTTTTTAATTGAAATGTTTGTTGAACACCCACTGTAAAAACTCTTCTACAATTACTAAATCACCTAAAATATATACCCAAACAATTTCATAAACACAATTTAAGCAAAGTATATTAAACATATAACTAAATAGGTTGCTACATCATGCGTAAGTTTGAAGATACTAAGGAAGCAAAACTGACCTGGGCCATGAAGATACACAGCAAGAGTATAGTGGTATAAACCTTTTAGAGCATTTTTTCACTATGCTTAGTAACCTAACACTAAAATGCTTTATATCTTCATTAATTAAGTAGCCAAACCATGAAATCATTGACAAATATATCAAATGCACATTTCTACAAACTCAAAGAAAATAATAAAGAATCTCAAATTCTGAGGAAATAAACACAAAATAACCAACTCAAACACCCAAAAAAAACTTCAAACCAAAAACATTCAGAAGCAAAAATCAAGATAAGTCTAGATTCATACACTATATTTGAAGCTCCTTTGCTAAAGATTTCATTGTACTGTAATAAACAAAGAAAATAGCACTACCAAACTAAGTGGCACAAGGGGCAATAAGAAAAAAAAGGGAAAGAAGGAAAAAGGTATACTCTATTGTATCAACTTGGACAAACTCGAATCAATCTAGTTTAAAAGTATGACACCATCCATTTTCTAATTGGAGAAAGACAATGAAATAGAGCAATTGAAGTTAGAAAAAAATGTGAAGAAGAAAAACACAAAGAACCAAGAGCAGAAAGTGAACCTAAAGGGAAAGAATGCAAACCTAAAGATGAAAAAGAACATGAAGTCATGAACCCATTCAAAGCAGATTTGCAAAGCTGCAAAATGCAAACAACTAGAGGAAGAAGTAGAAATGTCATTCAATGAGAAAAATAAAGATTAGGGTTTTAAGAAATGAGATAATAAAGATGGGAGGTAAGATTAGGGGGGAAGCCAAGTAAAATGAAGTGATGAAATGAAGATGGGCAACAGAGTCAGATTGGGGCAAAAGGGAGTCAAAAAAGATTTAGAGGGAATGAAAAAGAAAAGTTAAGAGTGAATATTTGGAGAAAAATTAAAATATTATATTTTAACATATTGATTATTATTTTTGAATTTTTATCATATAATAAATAATTCAATTATATAAAAGAAATGAAAGGAAATATGTATATATATATATATATATAATTAAATTAAGCAAAAATAAGTAAGTCACTATTTGTTCATTTTATAATTCTAATGTATGTATATATATATATATATATATATATATATTTGATATAAAGGTGGTTGTTGAAAAAGAATTTGATGTAAAGGCATTGCAGAGTACATAATGATAAAATCTTTAACAAAGTTTTAGTGAGACTTTTACCTACAACTAGTAATTATGGGTGAAAGGAGTCTTGTATAAAAAAATATTTATACCCACAGTTTTTAAAATTGTCTGTAGGTATATGACAGTTTTCTTGTAGTGTTTGTCTCTTACAGAGAAATTACAAGCACACTTTCATGTTCTAACCAATTATAAACAAGTTAACTCATTTATTTAGTGAGTGGATTATACTTATTGAAATTAGTATTTTAACATACAATTTCATCAATATTATTTTTTGTATGTCATACAAGGAATTTAGAGATCATGTTAGGAGACAATTGTGAAGATGTACACGATCTTCTACTGAAATTGATAAGAAGGTTCACTAAGAATTTATTCGTTGGTTCTATCATCATGTGAGTACATATTTGCTCGTAAATGTTTGTTTACTTGATAAAGTAATTCATTGACATATTTATAATTGATTAATTCCATATAAGGAATGACATTAATGGATACCATTCAATTGATACGAAATTGCTTACCATAGGTCCACATAATATAGCAAGACAATATAATGCTTATAATGTCAAGAGTTTCAATTTTAGAACAATGGAATGAGATTAATGGTTGAAAACTCAAAATAGTGGAGTCATTGGGACTTTTGAGACTAGAAGCTATTTAAATAGTAGTAATGGTCAAATAAGCTTCAGAGTTACATCGTAATACAAAAAATTGGTAAATATCATTTAATTAAATTATCATGGTCGATTTATGGCTACCTTATTCAAATGTATGTAGGCTAATACATGCAATCCTAGAGGGATTATGATTGATGAATGAGGATTCAACTCCATTAACTTTTCACGGTTAATACACACTAGTGATAATGAAGATGATGAGACATACATCCAAGTTTCAAAAGCTTAACAAGTATATTATGGACAATAAGTTAGATAAGAACTTAATTTTGGTTGTACATCTAAAATCTTATAACCTATATGATTTGGTAGAAGAAGATGAGGTTGTTATTTATGATAGTGACTCATTCCTACCACAACACATAGAAATTATATTTCCTGAGTTTGAACCAAACTTATGCTTATCTAAGTACTATTTTCATTATGTTGTTTTACTAATAAGTGATATAACTTACACTTGAAGTAATATTTTTTTATATACTAATTTAATTATAAGTATTGACAAGACTTATCTTCCTTCTGTACACCTAAACTATTATTTTCCTTTCCTTACTAAACAGGAATCTTGAAGATGAACAAGTATCTCAGGAAGTGTAAAGTGGGAAGGGGCACTAGTGGTGGTTTCTATAATAGTGGAAATTTTATGTCTAATCCACCTTGTCCATTAGCATTTCCAGGATTTAACTTCCAAGTTTTAATCAAATGTTCAAAATGATAACATGTTGGTGGAAGAGGATAACATGCAATTTGACAACTTGAAGAGCATAAACAACCTGAAGAATGTATCTTACCTTAGATAGTTGATGTTATTGGTATGTAAATATACATTTTCGCATAGGTGTTAAGATATGTATTTTTATTGCCTTCTATATGGGCACTGAATTATAGTCTCATTCAATGACACCTAATAAGTGACTAGAGATCGAGGTAGGCAACCTGTTGTTTTTTTGAGCATTATGGCCATAGATTTTGATGCAAAATTAGAGGTTTGTACCTTCTAAGTATAAGAAACAAATGTACAAAAATACCATATAAGTAAATCCACATTCTTTATTTTTGCACCACTATATAGTACCGTGCATTAACAATTAGATTATAACTTGTAGACTAAATTTGTATTTAATGATGATGTCCACAAGAGGTATGTTTTACAATCCATTGGAGAGTGGAAGAGTGCACATTGTGTATGAAAATGATGGTATGCACACTTGAGAAGAATTACATCAAGATGTACTAAAAGGCATTGACAAGGATCAACAAGCAATTTTCATTGATTATAGATTTTCTCAAAGGACTCAGGTGATAACACAATTTTTGGAGTTATATGTAATCTTATTTGATCATACTAATTTGTTCTACTTGATCATTAGAAAATTGCTAAAAGGAATAAACAAAATTAAAAGATGTTGACGTTGCCGTACATTAGTGGATTGAAAAGTCTTGCATGAAAGAAAGTTGAGATGGTAAGGGCATTTTGATTAATAATACAATAAAACTTAGTCCATAATTTGAGATATGTCACATTTTCCTTCAAATTTGTAGGAAGTAGAGCATGGGAAGATAGTTACAAGGGGAGAATTATGGGTTGTAGTACACGAGCATTTTGATAGGTCATACGTCAATGATAAAGCAAGAGTTATTAGTGTGAGTCTATGTATTATGTGGTATTAAGGTGCTTAGTTATGCTTTTGTTGAAATTATGTATTGTTTATTTATTTCTTCGTTTGAATTTGTAGGAAAAAAAATTACTGAAACTGAGCAAGAAGACATTTCATATCTAAAAACTTCAATAAATGATTCTATGGCTAGGACATTGGGAACTCAAGAGCATCATGGTTGAGTGCGTGAATTTGGCTTGGGTGTTTGCCCAACTCAAGTATTTAGATGCCATGAAAGTGGATGTGGAAATTCATCCTCTAGTCCTTCCTATAATGAGCTACAAAATGAGGCGGCAAAGCTTAAGCAACAAATAGCATAATGGGATTCAAGATTGGTGGAAATAAATGCCCAAAAGGTGGAGAGAGATGCCTAGACACAACAATTAGAAGCAATGATGGCTTTCCTTCCATGAGGTTTTCAAGGTCAAGTGCCATTTGAGCTTGTTGCCATACAAACTACAAGAGTAATTTTTAGAAGTTTCTCCTAGTTGAATCATATGTTCATTTATAATCAACTTCAAATCATTACATCTAACTTTTTCATTTGAAATTCAAGTATCAAGTGGTCACAACAGTGGACACATACCTTCACAGGATGCTACTCATTCGGCGCTTTCTAGTGCCTTTGATAAGTAATTTAAATGGAATGTGTTTATGTTTGTGTACTTAGAGAATTTTGAGTACATTTAGATGCACTTTATTTATGATACTGTACTTAGAGAACTTTGTGCATATAATGGAACTATTTGTATGTAATGCGCATTTCTTATCAAAGGGCAAGGAAATGTTGGCAAATAAATTTTATTGTTGTTTGGATTATAGGTTTTATAATTAAAAAACCTATGTAATCTGTACAAGGCATAATTGAAAAAAAAATTCTATTGGCAATGGTTTAAAATGCCACTGAATATAAAAGATGATCCAGTATTGCTTAAATTATGTTTTAACCATGATTTTTGAACTGAGGTTAAATCACGTCTTCACCATGATTTTTTAAAACTATGGTTAAACCCTATCCTAATCACGATTTCCTAAAATCATGCGTAAGACATGCCCTAACCACAGTTTGAAAAAAATTGGGGTTTAGATGTGATTTAACCACATTCCTCAAACTATAGTTAAGATAAGACATGTCTTAACCACGGTTTATAGAAACTATGGTTAGGACATGTATAAACCACAGTATTATGTAACCGTAGTTAAAACATGTCCTAACCACGATTTTATCCACAATTGTTCAAACTGTGGTTAAAGCCCTTTACACACATGATTCTACGTACGATTTCAACAACCATAGGTAAGGGGCTTAACCACAGCTATAACCATTGTTAAATCACAAAACAAAAAAACCGTGGTTAAACCTATTTAATTTTGTAATATTATATATATATATATATATATATATATATATATTCAGTTTAATCTACAAAGACTTATTCTCATTTATATATATATATATATATATTATATAGTGATGCAGCAAACAGTTGAGATAATATAAAAAAGTTATATGATAGATTACTTAATTAACTATATAAAACTATATATCCAACGTTACTTATTCTTAGACTTTATCTTATACAACACATGATAGAGCATCTTACTACCCAATTTGAAACTAAGGACAATTTTATTAATCGTTTCGATGCAAACTTAGTGGTGACGAATATTTGTACCATATAGAAGATTGAGACATGGGTATATGAAGAAAAAGAATTAAACGTACATAGTTTCGATCTCCGTAATATTCTTGCAAACTTCATGGTGACAATATGCAGTAGCAATCAGAAGTCTTAATTATATATGATGTGCATGTGTAAACACGAGACTAACAACACATAAGTCTTCGTTTAATAATGAGCATAAGTGGAGGGTTAGTGTATTAACCTATTATGATATCTTTAAATAAACGCAAGAATGGATATTCTAGGAAAATATAATAAAGAAAGACGAAGACTTTTGAACATTTGATGATCTATGAATATGATTCTCACTAGCTAGTAATATATTAATTTGCTGTGTGTTGTTAAATTGCAACTAACTTTCTGCGGATAGAATTCTTCCCAGTCCACATAATTAAAAATGGCTGAGTTCATATTCGTCAACGATCTCATCAGAAACCTATCATTCTGCTTCATGCTTGCACGTAAGATGATAATCTCCTACTCAAAAGCTCACATATATCACATTATATATATATATATATATATATATATATATATATATATATATATACACGCTTTATACACTTGTCATAATTCCATTAAAAAATTTGATCATAATGATACAAAAAATGATAAGTCTAATCTTAGTAATATGCATTATCTGTTGCAAGGATTTTTTTGATAATAATGAAAAGTAATAATCAAAACATTATTATGGTCCCTACAATATATTTTACATATAAGTTCATAGAATATTTATTGTCCTCACTGAATTCAAAAGTTTTTAAGTTTTGGTTACTAATTAACTCAGCAAAAGAAAACCGTTAATTAACTCTAATATATTGTCCTATATGATTGATTAGGACCTCTATTTTTCATATCTAATTTTCCAATATTAGATTACGCAGTTACTTGATACAAAGCATAAGATCAAGTTTTAGGATTTTATCGATTTTGATAACTAATCATTTTATTTGTTAGATCAATGCAGTCTTTTACTACTAATCCTCCAATCAGCATATTATGAACAAATACAAGAAATCCAAATTCCTATATGACAATCTATGTGACATTTATGTTAGCTAGTTTGTTTTCTCTCTTCTATTCTCCACCCTTGAAAAAGAAAATAGGTAGAAGGAGAAATAAACAAACCAAAAAGATAAAAAATAACTAAGACAAAAAAGAGAGAAGGAAGAAAAGACAAACAAAGAAAACCAAAAACAAAGAAGTGAAGGAAAACACAAACAATCAAACCTACCCATTTTGTGGAAAACAGATTCTCTACTGTCCAGCATGATATGCTATACAGTAGAGAGGAGAGAGAAGAAATTTTAGTAAAGAAAAATTACCGATTTGAGTAACTGAGATTATAAAATTATCGATTTCGTAATTGAGAACCACTTTAAAATTGTGTAGCGCTGCAGAGAATCTTATTTACTTTTCGTGAGAAACAAAGAGATAAAGTGAGGGGTAAAAAAATTAATGCTAATTAACTACTAGTTTAGCAAAATAAGTGTCACATGGTGTATTTCTTAATTAAGATGTCATGTTAGAATTAATGATTTTCTTTAACGGATTTAGTAGTTATGGCATATTTAAATTGTTTCTGAAATTTATAGATTTATTTTTAAAAGTACTTAATTTAGATATTGGTTTAAAATTTTAACTATACTTTGAAGACTAAAACAGAATTCTAGAGAAAAGATTGCAATTGCAAATTACGATAGCAACACGTTTTTTGATCGCATACATTAAATCAATAATTACTACCTGTATGAATACTTGCCCATATTTTATTGTATTTGTCTCAACAAAAATTTTTTTGATCTCTCACTTGTCACATTAGTTTCATTTGACCTTTTGAAAATTTTTAGTCTTAATTTTATCTCTTATTAATTTTTAACTTTAATTTAATCCCTCACTAATATATATATATATATATATATATATAAACATATTTAATCTAAATTTAATTGAGATTGATGGAATAAATATATAAAACTATATGTTGTCACGATCTTAATCGATAGGACGTGTCTGGCATAATAACTCATATTGGGAACTATCTCAGATAAAATTTTATTTGTATTTATATTTGATACTGTTTGAAGTTTCTTTTTGAGTATTTCATTATCATGTAAATTTTATTCCTATTCCAAGTGAATTTTCTCATCTTCTTCAATTCTTAAAATAAAATAAATTATTTATTATTATTATTTTCTTTGGATATTACAATGAGAGACCAAATTAAGATAAAACTCATAATTAAGGAACTAAATTGAAAATAAAAATTAATAAAAAATTAAATTAAGACTAAAAATTACTGATAAATAAAAGATCAAAATATGTAATAGTTTACAACGACCTTAATTGCAACTATGATCATGCTTTTAAACTTCAATACAATAAATATAGTTCCTTTTGAAGCTAGATATGTAACTTCTAGTCATAGAAAATCTATTTCCAAGAATTTGAGTAAACTAAACTACCTAAAAATTTCTCATACATTTCTATGTAGGGATTTTGGTCTACAAAAGACTAGAGAAAAAAATATGCATGGGAAGATATGGTAAAAGATTACCATTGACCAAAAGAGTCTATTTTTATTATTCTTTTAGTCCAATTTCTCTGAATCTTTCATTGCTTTTCTATACAAAACACCTCTCTCTCTCTCTCTCTCTCTCTCTCTATATTTATATATATAAACGATAATTCTGATGCTGCAATGATTTCTATTCCAAATCTGGGTGTTCTGAAACAATATTGCAAGTCAAGTCAACAACTAACTCGCTTGTTATATTAAGCGTAATGCTAGTTAATTAAATTTTTCATGCATCTATTAAATAAATATTATCAATTTTCTAAATTGATTGATATGTTTATTTACGAAACCTGATACATGCAAATTGTTGAATATGGTAAAGATGAAGAGTATACAATTAATACCATTATTCATTTCTTAATGTCAGACATTTCCCTTTAGAAAAATTATTCTTTCGCTCTTGGAAAAATGCCCGAATTTATAACCATCCTGTTTATTAAAAGAAAGTTATAATCCTCTCTCATGAAATAAAAAAAAATACAATACTACATATTCTCCTTGCATTAAAAGAAAGAAACAGTTGCATCTAATTTGGTCAAATTATTTTATATTTATTACGTACATAATATAATGTATTATTTTCAAAAGTTAAAAGAAATAAAATTATAATTTTCAACACACAAAAATATTAAAATAAAATTTAAGAAACATATTTTTTAAATAATTTATATTTTATATAGCAAATAATATTTTCCTTAAGGATATTATAATATACTTTTAGCCTAAAAAATTGTGGATATTATTAAAATAATAAAAAATTATGGTATAACATAATTTTTTTCAGAAAAATAATTTACCTTCATCCTTTAAATCTCCCACCAAAAATCTTGACAAACCCTAGCTAACGTTATCCATATCATCAACATATGACGTCATGTATAATTAATAATTAAACCATTGAAATGAAAAAGTAATTTGCAAAAATTCCAGATACCAACGTCTTATATGGAACAAAGACGACCCCATGCCCTTGACTTGACTATGAGAAAATTGGTCATTTTCCATTGCTCTATTAAAGCAAGGAAAACGAAATTAGCGAGGGAGGATATTTAAGAAAAAAACTTACAAAAAATTCATTATATTTTTGTTAGGTTATTTTAAAATTAAAACATAATAAGTATATGATTTTAAATTATACCATAACACGTGTATGATTATTATATATTATTATGTAATTTTTAAATTAAATTATACATTTTTTATGTTGTTATATTGGTTAAATATACAATTGTCATATATTAATTAAAAAACTGGTATCAAGAAAATATAAAATTGTATTTAAGTCTAATCGACTATTTAAAATCAATTTTCATTTCATTATTAATTTTTTTCCGCTTTTATTTATGACAATTTATTCTAATTATACCCATGTCTCTTGAAGGAGATAAATATTCTAACCAATTGTCTGAGATTAATTAAATCGACTCGAAGTCTCAAATATATCATTCCTCTTCCAATTTATTTGAATTTCTTGGTGGTCTTGTCCTAGCTTACAACTTCATATTTTATTATCTGAAATCATGCAATTATTTGCTTAGTTATGTTTCATCAAAAAGTGCTTCAATTTGCTCCTGCTAAGTCGAAATTAAATGAGCTTTTATCTATCAACTTTGGTGCAACTAAAGATCATTTATATTTCGCTATATTTTACTCCTTTATTGCATAAATGATCATATTGCAACTAAGTATCTAATGAATTTAATCAGGATTATTTTTTGGTATAAGTGCATGCTTAAGAATACATTGTAAGTGCATATGTAGACTGATCAAATAATAATAAGTAAATCAAAATTATTAGATTGTCCCTTATATTAATAAATTTTTAACATTTTAAAAATTACTTAATGTTATTCAATAAATTAATACTTAGAAATGTATTATATATTAGGTAAATATATATTTAAACTATTTTTGTTGGCCTTATGTGTTGTCAGCACCACTCTTTGTTTGGAAAGAACGTAAGATCGGCATTAACTGTCCTAACCCGCGGCACTTATGGGGTGCAGCTCTTCATGCCACCTGTCGCTCAGTGAGAGGCTTTGCACAACCAGGTATAAAAAAACAAAATTATGCCCTAACTAATAATTTAAACTTTGGTCTAGTATTGAGTGTTTGGTTGTAGTAATTTTTTTAGACCTTGATATTTCTTTAGTAATTGACTAGTGTGACTGTATATTCTTTGTATAATAGTCTCTAATTATTTTTGTTCAAAATGTATGATTTTTTGTTGGCTTACAAAGGTGAGTTATGTTCACCTTCCGTGTCGGGCAGACTTCTTGTTTAGGATGTGACATTGATCTTTTTTTAGAATCTATTTTAGAGATTCATTCAAAGAGAATAAAAAGATTAAATTACACTAACCATCCCTGGCATCCAATTTTTTTAGTGTAGAAACACAACATAAGACGCGCGTGTTGAGTTTTGTAGACGGCAAAATTTTGTCAAAATGTAATAACTGTTTCTTATATCGTCAAAGTGGGCCAAGTGGTTGGTATAGCATGTGAATGAGTAGTTTGTTTAATCTACTCCGTTTAAATAGGTTAAAAACTTCAACATGAACCATTAAGTAAGTTATTGTTTGTTTAACCCACAGGAAAAAAAGAAAAAGAGCAAATAATGTTAACTGCAATGATAAATATAATCTAAACTCTAAACTATCTCAAACAATTAAAAATTAACTTTCAAATACTTTTCAAAAATTAAACTAAAATAACTACTTAAATAGCCCCTCTCATCAACTAACCAAAACAAAGAAAAATAAGTATTGAAAATATTCAAATTTTTTTCATCAAGAACATATGAATATTGTCTTGAAAAGTTAGTTGTGATAACAAAAGTTAAAATACCATTTCAATTCTTAAAATTATTAAAAATAATTAAAAGGAAAATAGTCAAATTAAATAATTTAAAGTGTTTAACTGACTTAGAATAACTCTACTAAATAAAATTACTTATGCAAGCTCAGTGAAATAAATGAACTAACTAACCAGTTTCACTTATTATTATAGTTGGTGGAGGAGACAAACTGTAATCATTTATGGAATGGATAAAGTTGGTCCCTCTCTCGATAGATAATAGTTTTAGACTTTTAGTCTCTGTCCTTTGCCCATTAACTTTGAATATATGCTGTGTAACTTCTATGTTAAGTTTCCTTTAAATTTTCATAGTCAACTTTATTATAAAACTATTTACTATATAAGGAAGTATGAGTAAAAAGAAGCTATTTTAAGTCCGCTTCACGTGCTTTAATAAGAGTTAGTTTCAAATAAAGAAGAACAAAGCAAAATAAATAATAATAATAATAGTAATAAAGAAAAAAGTTAACCTATTAGAAATGGATGTGTGGAAAATATCTTATCCCATAACAATAATTCAATTCATATTTATTAATTTATAGATATTCTAATTATGCGCACGGATAAGTAGGTAGATTTACTATAGATTCTATAGCATTACTTTCAAACATTGATAAAAATTTTTTAAAAAATTAATAAATTAAGGTTACGAAAAAAAAATATGATTTATATAAATATACAATTATTAATAAATATATGAACCATTTAAATTTCATTCAATGTTCCATAAAATAGAATTGGAATCATAAAATTCATATTTGGATTGTATAAAGAATTAAAATATGAAATTGCAATTTCATATTGAATTGCAATTCTACTATGTAGATGAGTGATAAATATTATAAAAAAGTATTAGCATGTATATATATGTACACACACATATACATGTAATAAAAATAATACAAAAATTAATGTCTTTTAACAATATATTTTTCTCTTCATCTAATTTAGATGAGATAAAAATGGTTTTTATAATGATTATAACATCACATCATTTAGTATGTAATCATTATGTTTTCAAAAAACTATTTGATTCAAATTTAACATGTTTGTGCACAAGTAATATCATTTCATGAGTACGAATATACATGCATGTACAATATTATGTTATAAGCATGTATGGCTACGTGTGCACAGTATGGTTTTTTGCTACGATATGATATTATATTTGTGTATTTATAAACATATACATAAATATGATATAATATCATAATTGTATAATGTCATTTTGTGTGCTTATGCCTGCATGCATTTAATTATGTATGATATGATGTCATTATGCATGCACAATATTGCGTCTATGCACTCACATGCAAGTATACGTGTATGTGTAAAAACTCATATTTATGCGTACAATGTTATTGTGTTGTATAAAAGTATATGCATATGCTATTTTGTATTTTTTTTATTTGTAAGCATATATAAAATGTTCATATGTGTTTGTATAAAGTGTTTGTACAATATTATATTAAATATATGTATTTTACATCTTCTAAAATTTTACGTGTTAACATGTGTTTGTGTGTGTAATATTGTGTTATGTACTTTTGTGTATACATGCAGTATCATAAGCCTACATTATATATTATTTTTTGAAGTTGCATTGCATAGATGTTATATATATTTATATATACATACATACATGAAATATATGTCATATCATATAGAGGCATAAACATTGCATATTCATTATATATGTCATATTATTTTAATTATTCATTTTTGTATTATTTTAATTAAATTTAAGTTATGACTAATTTTTTTAAAATATTAATTTTACATTCTAAATCTTAATTTTTTATTTCATTTTAAATCTTAATTTTATATTCTTAAAAAATTTGTTTTTGTTAAATTTTTTAATTTAAAAAAATGAAACATGGTTTATCCTAATATGACCCAATCAAATCTTAGTCGGGTCTTGAAAAAGTGGCTAAATCATAAAAAGAAGAACATGTTGTGTTATGAGTAAAAGAGCTACATTTCAATTTTGAGTTTTAAAATTGCAATTTTTGAGGTTAAGGGTAAGAATTGGAAACGATCATTATTAATCATTTTCAATTCTATTAAATTGGTGTATGGAATTAGAAATGTAATTGTAGAAGATCAACTAAACAAAAGAATTGGAATCGTTGGGTCCAATTCTTGATGCCAAATGGGGGTAAGGGACATCCAAATCCATATTTTCTATTGGCCCATCTTTAAATTGCCGACATGACCTTCTTTTCCTTTAAATTTCTATGTGCTTGATTCATGCATGTTAGATATGGTGTCATTGAAATCTAGGAATAGTTGAAATAATTGAAGCATTTGCATGCAGCCGACTAACCTAAACTAATGTTGTCGACATAAAACTGTTCAAGTTTCAATATTAATCAGATTATGAACTACAACTACTAACCATTTAGGATAGCTACCTTGATTGATGTTACCATATTATAGTTCAATTGACATTGTTTAAATTCCAAATATCTTGATCTTTGTTAATAATTATCACATCATTCTTTAACCATTATATTACTTGACATTTCATATATTGTTTTTTTTAAGCAACAACACAAATTAATATTATTAGAACTTAAATGTGCTTGGGGACTAGACCTTTACATGAAAATGATCAAACTGAATTAAGGAATAGGCTATACTATGAGCCTCAAAGTTTTCCTGTCTTCCTACCTAATTAACTACTATGTCTCCACGTTGTAATAGGAACTTCTGCATTCACTAATGATGAAGCCAAGCTTCGAGAGATCTTCTACATCAGTGTGAGAGAAGTCAAGCAATTTCTCAAGTCCTGATAATACAGTAGGGCTGTTTGATCTTATTGGTTCCGACATTCACTAGCAAAATTGCAAAAGAGTATGATCACCATCTTCCTTGCAAGAGCAGCATTTACAGAGACTTGAAATAGTTACTCCATGCATGAAAATATTCAAATTTACTAGAAGAACTCCTCTACATAAAGGTCACATGAAGTCCTTCATCTTGGAAGGACACTTCATGCTCCATATGTTGTTCCAGTACAACTCCTCATCATCTTTTGGACCTGTATTTGCTGAATTAAGAGACAAAAAATAACCCAATTTCACTATGTATGTACTTTGATTACCATAGTGCAAAATAAAGGTAAACCTTTTGTTATTATTAGTTATATGAATGATGAGAATTGCAGCTTAGTCAGTCTTACTGAATATTGTCTTTACCAGATCTACATCCCACCCAGTTCTATGGTTGTTGAATAGATCTTTCACCATCATATGATCCCTTTAATCCATGTGGATCCATAGGTATAAAGTTATAGTCATGAGGAAGCTATGAATCGCTGAAAGTACGACCAGTCAACCCATCTCCTACACACCACCTAGCCCCTTTTCTTAACACGTCATATAAGGCAAGTATACTTTTTCAAGTATAGCTCTAATTGGTGCTTAATTGAGCATTCTAAAAAACCCCATGGGGAGTGTATTTAGCTTTGAAAACTATAAAAGAAAGAGTGGTTATTGAAAGACACATTCTCCAACCTTGCTTGCTTAACATGGCACTGCTAAAATAGTGCAAGTTACAAAAACTCATTCCACCTTTAGCTTTCTTGTCACACATGCATTCCCATGATATCCATTTGACTCCTTTTCCTTCCTTTTACCCCACCAAAAGGAGTTCATCATCTTTTAGTGTAATATCCATTAAAATATATATATATATATATATATCCCCATCTTAAATATTTTATCACCCCTAATCATTCCTAATATTTCCACCAATAATATTTTATCACAATAATTATATTCTTTATCCCCACATAATTATTTTAAACACCTAACCATACCCACTATCCCACTTTAATTAAATTAATACATAATTATCCTCCATTAACACTAATCTATTTCTTTAATCATCACCACTAATTCCACTAACAATATTTTTTTACACAAAATACATCTTAAATCATCAAAACACTTTCAAAACACCAATTCCCTCACGTTGCAATGTACCATTTTGCTCATATAACTGTGCTTCCAGCTTCTCTAATTTTCGACCACTGTCACAACCGGCCAAGCCTTGTCGGCGGACAACCAACACACAACGAGCCCTGCTGGCCTTCCAGCAACCTCCACCAGCCACTATATCGCCAAAAAACTGAAAAAATTCTGACAAAAAAACCTAGCAAGAAATCAAGCTCCAAATGGTGAAATTGGTGCATTTTTTGCTTCAATTTAGCTTAAGACTTCACTTTCTGTAGCATTTTTGCACCTTTCTCCCTTATTTATACTAATCAATTTAGTCCAATTTGCTTTAAAATCGAAGAACCATAATTTTGGCACGGTTTATTCAAAAAAGAGCCCAATTTAAGCTCAATTTAAGTTGTTTGCTTTAAACTGAATTAGGATTACACTTCATAAGTGAATTTTACACCTTTCTCCCTTGAAATCACTAATCAATTGTGAATTTTGACTTCCAGATTAAAAAAACCCCAATTTAAGGGTTTAAGGGCAATTTGAGAAATAAGTGGAATTTGAGTTTTTAGGGCTTTTTAAATTTTGTTATGCACCTAAGGAGTGATTTAGAATTTTTGAAAATTTTGTTTGAATTTTAGAACAAATTTCTAATTTTTCATAATTTTCCTATATTTTTCATGAAGAAAAAGGAAGGAAATTAGATGGGAAAAATTAGTTTGGCTTGATTAGATAATAATAAATATTATCTGAGGTTAAATAGAAAATTTGGAATGTATTAGATAACCCCTAAGTAAATTTGTATGATGGTAGGTATTATAAATTTAATAAGTGCATAATGGAATAACTGAATAAAATAATAATAATAATAATAATGATAGTAATAATAATGATAATAAGAATAATAAAATGAAATATATGTCATAAGTATTTTGAAGTATTAGTTAAGAAAGCGGCCCATAAATTTAATTTCCTAAAATTTAGTAAAGAAAGAAGTGAATTAGATAAAGGTAAATAAGGAATCATTAATTAGGTTTGTAACAAAATCAAATAATTAAATTATTTATGAAGACTGGATGTTAAGAGTATTTTATTTAATGTTTTAGGTGACTAGAAAAATTGTCAACAAATGAATTATAATCATGGATAGAAGGAGGTTGGTATAATCCTCTCAGGTGAGTAGATAATCCTAATTATGAATGATATTATTCTGAATTATGATTTTGGAATTTTGAATTATTAGAAATACTGAAATCTAAATTCTGAAGTGATAAAATTTTGAAATTTCGATATCTGTACATGGATGTGTATTTATTTCTAAAATATCGAGAATGTGTTCAAAATAGAAACTTGTAGCTAACCGCAATAGACGTTAGCCATAGTGCACTGCAATTGGTAATATGATAAGGCTGGGTATTATATCATTACCACCATATTCTATTTGAGGCCTAGACCCATTATGATATTTACTCAAAGCTTATGGTTGAATGAGTATATGTTCTTATCTGTTATCACTAGCCTTGGGCTAGCTCTATATTTTGTAATTATGACTGGTTCTGTAGGAGATTACTAAATGCATTTTGTTAATAATTTTTTGTGTTTGATATTATTGAATTATGACAGTATGATATCTGATTTTAAATTTCAAAAAACATACCATTGTAAGTATGTACCATTTTCTGGAATATTAAAATTACCTGCCCCTGAGTTTCCACTCACCCCATTATTTAACATTTTTTAGATTGCATGTGCCGATCTAGAACATCCACCTTCGGAATTGTAATCTTGGTGATTAATTCCTTGGTGAGCCATGGCTTTCCTTTTTTTTTATGATTCAGTTTAGTCACTCCCTTGTATACAGGCTAAGTGTTCAATGTATTATTAGAGTATATTAGTTAACTTTATTGTAGAAATTTTAGGAGGTTCGTAACTTAGGGAATAACCTACCCAATTTTTTACACAAATAGTAAACTGACTCAGTTAATGTTTGTATGAAGAGATTTTGAGATTTAATGGTTATTTAACGTGGGTTTATATAAGTTTTGTCATCCTGAGAATTTTGATGGGTCCACAAGGATGAAAAATACCTCATCTCCATGCTGGTCACGTCCTATCGACTTAAGTCGTGACATTTAAAGTTCATCACAAGTAGAAACAAGAATAAGAGATACACTTATGTAAAAAGATGGGACAATCTATGCAACTGATTTCAAAAGGATCTCCTTTCTTGCCCTTGAGAGAAACTTATTCTTACAATTTTAAATCTTGTTCCAGACTTTGTTTCTCAAGTAGTTAAAAACTACTTTCTTGCTACCGCTTATAAGTGAAGGGAGACCTAAATATCGCCCATGATCAATTCAGTCTTAGATCACCAAAATATTATAAAGGTAAGTGTAAGTCTCTTATCTTACATTTGGGCTAAAGAACATGCCCGATTTCTGATAGTTTATGGATTGCCCCGACACAAGCTCATAAATAGTAAGGATATGTTTCAAGCGTCTACACTCATCTTTATTTACTTGGTAGAAAAAGAGGGAATCATCTGCCAAAAAGAGGTGAGAAACAGCAGGTCCTCTCCTACTTGCTTTATAACCATGAATGGAGTCGCTCATCTATGTTCTTTTCAAAAGGTTTGTGAAACCTTCTAAACATACATAAACAAGTAGGAAGAAAGGGATTCTCCTTGTCAGAGGCCTTTTTGGGGGGTTATTGGTTCAATTTCCTCTCTGTTGACTAGAAAGGAATATTCCACATTTCTAACATACATCATTATTAGATCAACCCACTGCTTTCTGAATCCCATCCTTAACATGATAACCTCCAAATAATCCCAGTCCACCCTATCATAAGCCTTACTAATGTCTATTTTCATAGCAACCAGCCCTTTTTTGCCTCTACTCCTCCTCTTCATGGTATGGATTAGTTCAAAAGCTACTAGAACATTGTCAATGATAAGTCTGCCAAGATGAAAGCATATTGATATTCGGATATGATCTTTGGCAGGATATTCTTAAGTGTATTTGCCAATAGCTTTAGTATAATCTTGTATAGTACATTACACAAAGAGATGGGTGAAATGGGTCTTAGATCTTTCAATGTTTTAGGTGAGTTAATTTTTGGAATTAGCACTACTAATGTGCTTGCCATATCCTTAGGTAATTGTAGCTCTGTTAGCCATCTATGGCAGCAATAAAAAATGTCCCTTCCAATCACATGCTAGAACTTTTAAAGAAAGCATGATTGAAACTGTCAAGTCCGAGAGCTTTATCAAGATGCATTTAAAAGGCAGCTCTTTGGAATTCTTCCTCTGTAAAAGGTTGAAAGAGCAAGTCGTTATCTTCCTGAGTTACTGTGGTATTTACTTGACAGAGCACTGGGTCTTTAATAGTAGCAGTGACCGAGAAAATATTTGAGAAATAAGAAGTTACGAGTCCTTTCAGATCATCCATGTCATGATACCAGGTGCCATCATAACCTTTTAGAGCCCCTATGAAATTATTTTTCCAATGAGATGAAGCCTGCATATGAAAATAGTGGGTGTTTGGATCTCCATTTTGAGCTAGTATTATTTCGCGTGCTACTGCCACTTTATCTCCTCTTTAAGTAGAAGTTCATTCTTCTCATTTTGGAGAGTGTTAATTTCTGCTGCCAACGGCGATGAGCTAGATTTAGCCATCATCAACTCTTGAATTTACCTGTTAAGATCCCGAGTTGAACGAAGGTAGTTTTAGTTTTTCTGCATTGCCTAAAGCCTCAAACCTTCCCTGCATTCCCCAAGTTTAATGGTAGTGTCAACGTCATTTCCCTTGTCCCAGTGTGTCAAAATGATTTGTTGAATCTCAGGCTCTAACAGCCATAAGTTTTCGAACCTGAATCATCATCTGCACTGAGGGATCTTGTCGGTGTTTATTGTCACCAGTATCGGGTTATAGCCTAAGTAAGTGGAATTTAGAACAGATATCAAGTTGTTTGGGAACCAATTGAACCAGCCAATATTGGCAAGAACGTTATCTAACTTTCCTTAACTACACCATGATTACCGTAGCGCTGCTCCAACGTAAAAGTTGAGTCTGAGAAGGTGAGGTCTTGTAACCCACAGTCGATAAGTGTATTACAAAAGCCTTCCAAAAGGGGCGTAGGGAGATTTCGGCCTCCTATTTTTTTTTTCCTGCGTGTATCATATCAATGAAATCCCCTAAGCATAGCCATGAGTTGTTGGCTCTAGGGGCTAATGATAGCAACATGTTCCAGGTTCGCATCTTTATGTGTGTAAAAATAACCTTATATTTTCTTGAATTACATTAAAAAAGGGATACTTAATTTTTGAAAAATTATAAACTTAATACTTTAAAATTTTTGTTCAAAATATAATGTCAAATATATGAAACATTTTCACTATTTGAGTACAGTAGAAAAAGCTCATATATAGTAAAAACGTGTGTTCATGCATGTTTAAAGATTTCCAAGCCCACTATCCAAGGGAGGGAGAAGAAAAGGTTTTGGAGTATTTCAAGAAGAAATTAAGGCATCATTACCCCACAAATAACTAAAGATACAAAGTAATAAAAGAAGAAGGGGACCAAATGACCCAAGTTGATCTCCTAATGGGAAATTGGAGAACACTAAGTATGATTTCCATTAACTTAATGATGCTTCGTGATATATATACATATATATATATATATACCATACATACATGTAAGTGCAATCGTGCGTGGGCTGAAAATAACTAGTGAACAAGTTAATTAAAATTTGCCGTAAATTGTTTACAAAACCACATTAAAATTTTGTTTACAAGAATTTAATGAGAAATATTTTGTTTTAATTATTGATAGATTAATGAATTCAATCACTAATTTGGTAATTCATTGATTATTTCTTGTTATTTAATTACACAATATTCAAAATGCTTGCACCATATAAGAAAAAAAGGTATCTAACCACGATGGTTAGCCACAATACAATAAGACATAGCCACAATTTTTAACTCATTTTAACAGGCCTAGCAACAGCTTGGGCCTAACCATGGTTCGGCCCCAAAGTGAAATTTGTTTTAACCCTTTAGCTTGACACTTTTGACCTAGCTTCTCCCCTTCAATTTTATTTTCATTGCATTGAACACTTGTCTTTCCCTCTTCGTTGTAATAAAAATGGAATGAAAAGAAAAATTAAGATTTGAAAGAAAAAGTGGTTAAAATTTGAAAAGAATTAATATTTTTTATTTTTATTTTAAATAAAAGATATTATAAATAAAATAACATAAAGTTCGAAAAAAAAAAAAAATGATACTGAGCTGAGCCAGGTCTTGTGTGACCCCGCGACCCAGCTCGACCCAGTTATCTTACTTGACCTGTCTTCATAAAAATTGCAAATCTTTTGTTTTGGCTTGGCCCAACCTAACTTGATATAACTGACCCAAGCCAGGTTGGCCAGCCAACTAAGTCCATAAACACCTATGCTATTAGCATTAATGATTTTCCTCTTTGTATCCTATATAAGTAAATGTTGCACAATTAGTTATATGATTTTTTTTTGCATTATGTCATTCTTTATTTTACTTTAGGAAATAAATAAGTCTTGGATTGTTAGGCTTTAAAATACTCTTGAATATTTAAAGGGATTGAATGAATTTTTAGACTTTGCATTTGCAAATAAGAGTGTTAAGGGTAAGATAATATGTTTATGTCTTAACTCTAGATTTAAGAAATGGAAATATGGAAGTTGCATTTAACCACTTAATTTTCAAACCCTTTCCACAAGGATACACTTTTTGGGTTAAGCATGAGGAAAGAACTAACGAAGAACCTCATAAGGTAGAACTTCGAGTAAAGCCACAAGTAAGAGATGAATTAATTTTTAAGGATAACCTTATACATAACATAGTTTATTATGCATTTAGGGTTCATAATGATAATGAAACAGCGAATTAAGTTGATGGTCTAACTTCAACATTAAACCAAACATTAAATAATGTTGTGCAAGAATTTCATGATTTGCTTAAGGATATATTACAACCATTATACCAAGGATGCGAAAAGTATTTTAATTTGTACTTTTTGGTATAGTTGTATCACATCAAGTGTTTGTGTGGAATAAGTAATATGGCTATGTCACATAGTATATTGTCCTATATGATTGATTAGGACCTCTATTTTTCATATCTAATTTTCCAATATTAGATTACGCAGTTACTTGATACAAAGCATAAGATCAAGTTTTAGGATTTTATCGATTTTGATAACTAATCATTTTATTTGTTAGATCAATGCAGTCTTTTACTACTAATCCTCCAATCATCATATTATGAACAAATACAACAAATCCAAATTCCTATATGACAATTTATGTGACATTTATTAGTGATTTTCCAAGACGAAGAACTTTACCTAGGGTGGAATTTCCACACCAAGCTGGTACATCCTAGTTGTAATTTTAACTTAACCCCGTTTGTCTTCCTTATAGTCAGAAGTAGTGTTTTATGGGACATTGTCATTATTTAAACCCTGGGCAACTTGGTCTGAAATCGATTTAATGGAAAGGAGGATATGAAAGGTCCTTCAAATGAAATTACTATCTTAGAAATCTTAAAGCATCTTGAAAATGTTAATGTTATATTTGGAAAAGATGTTGAAGTTGAAGTCTATGGAAGAAAAACTCAATGAGCTAGTGTTGGTAATGGTGGCACTCAACAATGACATAAGAAAAGTATAGTTTTTCAGTTTCTTTATTAAGGAAACCATTTATTACGCCATAATTTTGATGTAACGTATATTGTGTAAAATGTTTGTGACTATGTGTTTTCACTTTGTTAAATGAGCCTAGATGTATAAATGATTATTTAAATGCATGAAGAGACTTGCAAAAAATGAGAATTCAGTTTGAACTTTGGCCTAATGATAGTGGGAGATATTATCCAACTCTATTCACCTTGACAAATGCACAAAAGATGTCATTCTCAAGACTATATCGTTATCCCAAATGGATATTCAAGTAACATATCTTGATGCATTGATTTGAGATAGTATAATATTAGAGGGTTGAAAAGTCATGACTCACATGTTTTGATTGAGCAATTCTTTAAAATTTCAATGAGGAAGAAACTTCCTAAAGAAATGTTGCAGTTCTAGCTAACTTATGTGCATTTTTTAGAAAATCATGTAACAAAATCTTTAGCGTGAATGAACTTGAAGATAAGGTTATTCTTACATTGTGTCATTTGAAAATGTTAATCCAACTGTCATTTTTCATTGTCACTATTCATTTGATTGTATACTTGGTTGAAGAAGCAGAGCTTAGAAAACCAATACAATATATATTGATGTACCCTATAGAAAGGTAAACTCTTACTTCTTCAATGATTAATTTTTTTTTATTCATTTTAATTATACTTATAAAAAATAAAAAATTTGTTTAGTAGGCATTTAGGAAAGTTAAAATTATACATATGCAACAAGGCTCAATAGCTGAAGGTTACATGGTTTAAGTGATTTTAACTTTTTGTTCACAATATTTGGATGGAATAGAGACGACATTCAATTGACCCAAATATATAGAAAATTAACCTAATGTTGGGTCAACTAATGTTAATACTTTCTTTCTACCACTTGAAAAACTCATTGGTGGTTTTGAATACGTTACTTTCACTACAAGAAAAATGTCATATATTCATAGTCATTTCCTATAGGTAAATAGGCTTAAATCCATGGGTATAATCCCAGTTGACCCATACCCATAGTCTAAATTTTCATTAGATTTATTGTGCTTATACCCACAGTTTTTTACCACAGATCTAAATTTTACCCACAGATTCATAAGCTATAGATATAACATTAAAACCTTTACCCACTAACATTTTACTGTCACTATTCTCTATTGAGAGAGTTCAATACAAAAGTCTTTGCCCGTAGATGTTTTATTATCACTAAAGGTTTTAGTGACGGTAATGAGTTCATGGCTATTAGATTTGCTTATTATTTGGCATTTCCTACTTTTTGCATCTTTCAATACTTTGATGCTAGTTTGATCTAGACAAAAAAGTAAATATACAATGTTCAATAAATAAAAATATACATACACACACACACACACACATATATATATATATATATATATATTCGGTTTATCTGCAAACACGTATTCTTATATTATTTTATATATTATATATTGATGCAGCAAACATTTGAGATAATATAAAAAAAATTATATATCCAACGGTACTTATTATTAGAATTCATCTTATACAGCACATGATAGAGCATCTTACTACCCAATTTTGAGACTAATGACAATTTCATTAATCGTTTCGATCTATATTCTTGCAAACTTCCAGGTGACAATTATTTATGCCATATAGAAGATTGAGACATGGGTATAAGAAGAAAAAGAATTAAACGTACGTAGTTTCGATCTCTGTAATCTTCTTCCGAACTTCATGGTGACAATATGCAGTAGCAATCAGAAGTCTTAATTATATATGATGTGCATGTGTAAACACGAGACTAACGACACATAAGTCTTCGTTTAATAATGAGCGTAAGTGGGGGGTTAGTGTATTAACATATTATGATATCTTTAAATAAAAGCAAGAATGGATATTGTAAGAAAATATAATAAAGAAAGGCGAAGACCTTTGAACATTTGATGATCTATGAATACGATTCTCACTAGCTAGTAATATATTAATTTGCTCTGTGTGTTATTAAATTGCAACTACCTTTCAGTGGAAGCAGAATTCTTCCCACCACATAATTAAAAATGGCTGAGTTCATATTCGTCAACGATCTCAACAGAAACCTATCATTCTGCTTCATGCTTGCACGTAAGATGATAATCTCCTATAACTCAAAAGCTCACATATATAGCATTATATATATATATATATATATATATATATATATATATAAACTGCTCTATACACATATCATAATTCTATTAAAAAATTTGATCATAAAGATACAAAAAATGATCAGTCTAATCTTAGTAATATGCATTATCTGTTGTAAGGATTTTTTGATAATAATAAAAAGTAATAATCAAAACATTATTATGGTCCCTACAATATATTTTACATATAAGTTCATAGAATGTTTATTGTCTTCACTGAATTCAAAAGTTTTTGAAACGTTCTGAATAAGTTTTGGTTACTAATTAACGCAGTAAAAGAAAACCGTTAATTAACTCTTAATATATTGTCCCATATGATTGATTAGGACCTCTATTTTTCATATCTAATTTTCCAGTATTAGATTATGCAGTTACTTGATACAAAGAATAAGATCATGTTTTAGGATTTTATCAATTTTGATAACTAATCATTTTATTTGTTAGATCAATGCAGTCTTTTACTACTAATCCTCCAATCCGCATATTATGAACAAATGCAAGGAATCTATGATAACCTATGTGGCATTTATGTTAGCTAGTTTGTTTTCTCTCTTCTCTTCTCTGTCCATGACAGAGAAAATAGGTTGAAGGAAAAATAAACAAACAAAGAAAGAAAGAAAAAAAACTAAGACCAAAAACAGAGGAAGAAGAAAAAACAAAGAAGTGAAGGAAAAAAACAAATAAAAAAACAAAACTAGTCCATTTCGTGGAAGGCGAATTTACTGTACAATATAGTGTGCTATACAGTATAAACGAGAGAAAAGAATTTTTTTGTAAAAAAAATTACCAATTTTAGTAATTGAGATTATAAAATTTCCGATTTCGTAATTGAGATCCACTTTAAAACTGCACAACATGCTATGAAGCGCTGCAGAGAATCCTATTCGCTTTTCGTGAGAAACAAAGAGATAAAAAGTGAGGGGGTGAAAAAACTATAATGCTAATTAACTACTAGTTTGGTAAAATAAGTGTCACATGGCATGTTAATTGGTTAGGATGTCATGTTAGAATTAATGATTTTGTTTAACGGAATTAGTAGTAACGGTATATTCAAAATGTTTCTGAAATTTATAGATTCGTATATTTATAATAATACTTAATTTAGATATTGGTTTAAATTTTCAATTATACTTTGAAGATTAAAATAGAATTTTAGATAAAAAAAAAATTGCAATTGCGAATTACGATAGCAACAAGTTTTTCAATTGCATGCATTAAATCAATAATTACTATCTGTATAAATACTTGCCTATATTTCGTTGTCTTTGTCTAAGTAAAATATTATTTTATTCTATTACTTATCAATTTAATTTCAATTTGACCCTTTATAAATTTCTAGTATCAAATTTGCCTCTTACTAATTTTTAACTTTCATGTAGTCCCTCAATAATATAAATGTTAACATATTTAGCTCAAATTTAATTAAGATTAATAGACTAAATATGTAAAACTTTAAATTAGTGAAAAACTAAATTGATATAAACCTCATAATTGAAGGATTATATTGAAATTAAAAATCAACAAAAGACCAAACTAAAACTAAATACTATTGATAAATAAAAGATTAAAATAATATTTTATCGCATTGATTTACAATGACCACAGTAAGGTACTAGTGATATAGTTCCTTTTGAAGCAAGATATGTAACTTCTAGTCTTAGACTATATATTTCCAAATATTTGAATAAATTAAACTACCGAAAAATTTCTCATACATTTCTATGTAGGGATTTTGGTCTACAGAAGACTAAGAAAAGAATGCCTGGGAAGATATGGCACTGACCAAAAGAGTCTATTTTTATTATTCATTGTCCAATTTCTCTGTAACTTCCATTGCTTTTTGTATACAAAACACTTTGATCCCTCTCTCTCTCTCTCTCTCAATATACATATATATATATATATATATATATATATATATATATATATATTATAATTCTGATGCTGCAATGATTCTTACTCCTAATCTGGCTGTTCTGAAACAATATTGCAAGTCAAGTGAACAACTATTTCGCTTCTTATATTAAGCGTAATGCTAATTAATAAAATTATGTATGCATCTATTAAATTAATATTTTCACTTTTCTTATTTGATTGATATGTTTATTTACAAAACATGATACATAAAAATTGTTGAATATGGTAAACATGAAAAGTATACAATTAATATCATTATTCATTTCTTAATGTCTGACATTTCCCTTTAGAAAAATTATTCTCTCGCTCTTGGAAAAATGCCCAAATTATATAATAATCCTGTTTATAAAAAGAAAGTTATAATCTTCTCTCATGAAATAAAAAAAAAAAAAAAAACAATACTATTGTCTTTACCAAACTATTTTATATTTATTACTTATATAATATAATTTATTATTTTCAAAAGTTAAAAGAAATAAAATTTATAATTTTCAATACAAAATAAATAATATTAAAATAGAATTTAATAAAAAATTAAATAATTTATACTATAAATAAAAAATAATATTTTTCTTAAGGATATATATATATATATATATATATAAATTTTAGCTTAAAATTTGTGTATATTATTAAAACAAAAAAATGATAGTATAATTTAATTTTTTTAAAAAAAATAAATTATCTTCATCCTTTAAACCAGAGAAGAAAACGTAACTTTTGCAAAATTCCATATACCAACGTCTTATTTGGAACAAAGAGGACCCGGTGCCCTTGACTTTGAGAAAATTGGTCATTTTCAATTGCTGTATTCAATAAAGCAAAATGAAATTAGTGAGATGGGATATTTAAGAAATAAACTTACGAAAAATTTATTATATTTTTGCCATTTTTTTAAAATTAAAATATAATAAATGTGTCATCTTTGCACTAATATACCTAATTATAATATAAAGATATAATTGTAATAATATTAATCTAAAAAAATAATAATACAATTACATCCTTACATTATAACTAGATGCACTGATATACTAAAAATAATGAATGTACCAAAAATTTTACCTGTAATAAATATATGATTTTAAATTATATCACAACAATGTATGATTATTACATAACTATATAAATTTTAAATTAAATTATGCATTTTTTATGTTGTTATATTGATTAACCATATACTTATCATATATTAATTAAAAAAATATAATTTTAAAGATATATAAAACTATATTTAAATCTAATATGATATTTAAAACCAATTTTTATTTCATTACTGTTATTCCCCTTTATTTAATACAATTTATTTTAAGATAGTCTTATACCAATGTCTCTTGGAGGAGATAGATATGTTCTAACCCATTGTGAGGCTAATTAAATCGATTCAAAGTCTCAGATATATTATTTCTCCTCCAATTTGTTTGAATTTCTTGGCGGATTTCATGCTTGCTTACAACTCTACATTTTATTATCTTAATTCTTGCAATTATTTACTTAATTATGTTTTATCAAAACGTACTATAATTTGCTCTTGGTAACTCGAAATTAAATGAATTTTAATGAGACTTCGATCAACTTTGGTGCAACTTATAAAGATCATTTATATTATACTACACATTACTTTGTTGCATAAATGTATCATATTGCAAGTATCTAATGAATTTAATTAGGACTATTTTTTTGGTATAGTGCATGTGTAAGAACACATTGAAATTTGAAAGTGCATATTTAGACTGATCAAATAATAATTATAACAAGTAAATTAAAATTATTAGATTCTCCCATAAATTAAAAAGCTGTTAACATTTCTAAATTAATCAATGTAATGCAATAAACTAATAGTTACACACACACACAGAGATATATATATATATCAGGTAAGTATATATCTAAACCATTTTTATTGGGTTTAAGAATTTCGGATTAGAGTCAGCACCATCCTTTATTTTGAAAAAAAAATGGGGACTATCTACTTAATCTAAGGTGCTTACGGGATGTAACTCCTTATATCTACCTGCCACTCAGAGCAAGCCTTTGTAATATAAATATAAAATAAATAAATAAAGTTGTGATGCAAGTCATTTAAATAGCCTATGTCTCATCAACTAACCAAAACAAAGTACAATGAGTAATGTAAATTTTCATATTTCTTCATCAAGAACATATAAATTTTGTCTTGAAATGCTAGCTGTGGTCACAAAAGTTTAAATACTATTTTAATTCTTAAATTATTAAAATTAGTAATAAAAATAGTTAAATTAAATAAATTAATATGTTTAACTCATGAGTTAAATATATTGAATTAGAATACCCTACTGAATAAGTTACATATAAACATACCAAGAATCGGCACATCTTTAAATAAAGTTTGTGGAGGAGACCAATCGTTTACGGAATGGATAAAGTTGGGCCCCTCTTATCGGACAATAGTTTAGACTTCCTCTGCTCATTGACTTAGAATATCTGTTGGGTAACTTCTTCGTTAAGTTTCCTTTAAATTTTCATAGTCAACTTTATTATTTAACACCACATGCTTTAAAGAGTTTAATTAGAATAATAATAATAATAATAATAATAATAATAATAATAAACCATTGGAAAAAAAAAAAGCATAGAAAATCTCATATCCCATAACAATATTCAATTCATACTTATTAATATATAGATATTCTTATGCGTTTAGATAAATTTATTGCAAAATTTGCAATAATCAATTATTGAATAAAAATTAAATAGCTCAAGTTTACAAATAACAAATATGATTTATAAATATATACAATTATTAATAAAAATATAAACTATCTAAATTTTATCCAACGATGTATAAAATTAGATTTGGTATAAGGGATTCACATCCATATTTTCCGTTGGCCCATTCTTTAAAATTTGCCGACATGGCCATCTTTATCTTCAACTTTCTATGTCATTGATTCAACTTTCTATGTGCTTGTGATTCATGCATCTTAGATATGGCGTCGGTGGAATCTAGGAAACTGGAGCATTTGCATGCAGTCGACAAACCTAAACAAATGTTGCCGACATAAAACAGTTCAAGTTTCAATATTAATCAGATTATGAACCACAACTATAAAACTGTCTAGGATAGCTACCTTGATTGATGTTACAATATTATAGTTCAATTGAGTTTGTTTAAATTCCAAATGTCTTGTTCTTTGTTAATAATAATCACATCATCTTGTTAATGTTTAGGTAAAGATGCAGATTAATTAATCTCTTCTTAATTTTATTTGTAGTTTTATTTTTGTTTTTCAATATTATCTTATGTTTCACTTTATTTTATAATTTAATTTGGTTTTAGTTTAATCTCTTAGCATCACATCACTTCACTTTCGTCTTTTAATTTCGTACTACTCAAATGTGAACACTTTAAGTTAAAATGCTTAACAAGAAATTTCTTTTAGTCCAAATAAATCCAAAAGAGGGTGAAGTAGAACTTCAAGAGCAAGTTATAATTTTGAAAATCAAAATTTTAGCGATGAAAATTTTAATTTTGCTTCCTGAAAGCTAAGTTCCTGTAACTTTCTAAAATTAGGTTTTTGAAAATTATTATTTGCTTCTTACCAAACTTTGGTGATGCCTGATGTCACTTTAAGAAGTAAATAACTCATATTAGTTTCATAATATTGTGAGAGAGTTTGAAAAGTGAGAAAGTAAATATCAAAATTTATGGTGATTTAGATTAAAATTTAATCATAATCTACTTCTCAAGCCTTAGCAAGAGTTTCTATTAATAAAATCAATATAGCACAAATACACAGTATATAATTCTAGAACTCAACCACAATAGCTTTTAAATTGGGAACCTTACAGTTATGGGCAAATTAAAACGCATGATGGATGATTGCAATTTTTCTTATAATTTGATTCAATGACATCCACCAAATAACATTATATAACTAAATGACACTCAAATTTTGAAGAATAATTTATTAATTTTTTTATTCATTTTAAAAAATTTTTATAATTCAAAAAAAAATTATAAGGATCTTAATTATTTTATTATTTTTTTCGTTAATTAAAAAGAATTTAAGTACTTCAAACAGTTATTGATATATATAAGAAATATGAAAAGTCATCGTATAAAAAATTAATTATTTATTTAACGAAACTTTTTCATTAATTAAAAGAGCTTTTACATTGAATTGAGTATACTTTAATTATATATAATAGATAGATTTGCATCATTATAGTTATGGGCATATTAAAACTCATAATGGATTATTGCAATTTTTTTTAAAGTTTGATTCAACGAGACCAAATAACATTATATAGTTAAAAGAGAGAAATGTACAGTCACTCTATTGTCCACACAAAGTGTTTAGATTTGATTTTTGGCAAATTAATTTCAATTAATAAACATTCATCAATTAAAGTATATATGGCCCATCTTAAGGGTTCATCTGTTTAATTTTTTAAGTTTTATTATTGAAACAAAAACTAAAAGAAAAAACCGAAGTGTAGGAGTAAAGTCAAGGAATGGTCATCAACAAAAATGGCGGTGGTTTTGATAACACTCCAAAGCTGGCAACCAGCTGCGCTCTAATTATTGCCTTATGAGGAAAGCCACGTGAAATACTTGGAAAGTAATTTTAAATAATATACTAAAAAGTATTATTAAATTCTGAATTAATAATTCAAATGGAAAAAAAATTGTTAGTGGTCAATTTTCTCCGCCCTTAAACTACAAAAGAATTGCGTTTTTTCTTAATTTAACCACAATTATAATTGTGGTTAAGACCACTAACCACAGTTTCAAAAACTTTAAAGTAAATTTGTTTTTACATTAATCCTCATGCCAAATTATAAAATATACGTGTCATTGTAATTTAAATTTAAATTGTGTGAACTTGATTTTGAATTAATTGATTTATAAATTTTATTTAGATTAAAAGTAAATTTGTATAACACAATTGAATTTTTCAACTTTAGGAATGTTAAATCAAATGAAACACATCTAAATGGAAGTTTATAATATAATAGAATTGAATAACTGACATCCCTTTGTTTAAAAGCCTAATGAGAGATCAATGAAGGAAATTATTGTTACTCTGTGAAATCATACAAGCAAATATACGTATTGTATAAATAATATAAAGATTAGTCTAGTATTGTTTTTATGAGAATTTGTCACTAAGATTATTACTGAGCATTAAAATTCACACCTTAATCTAAATCAAGCCAAACATAAACTATAATTAAAGAAAATTAAACTAAAAATATAAAAATAATAAATAAGGTTAAATTTCTGTACTAATTTGGGAATTAAAAAACTTAGGATTATTATTCACCCTAATATTTCATAGAGCCAACAAACCCTCTTTAACATTGCACTCAATAATATACTTTGCTAGTTTATAACTCTTAATTACCTATAAGTATCTTTTGAATTATTTATAGGTATTTTTTTTTATACCAATTTATAATTCCTTATGTGATTGATTAAAAAACTTAATGAAAAATGAGTTCTAATGTAATTATAATAAACCAGTAGTTATATTTCTATCCTACTAGTAAATCAATCTAGTACTCAACATCACAAGTTTCATGAACTCACACTACCCAAGTTATAGTTTAGTCATAAAATCCCTTTGTCAAGTTCACTCAAGTTACTCAAATCATCAAATGGTCTCCACACACTTAGAAGCATATGAAACAAAGATTGAATAAATAAATCATATTATTAATCGCAGTAAAAAAAAGTAAAAAAACTCCTACTACATACTTGGATTCACCATAAAATTTGAATAAATTTGTTAGTTAAAGTTAGCTTTTAGTTACTTTAGTCCGTTTAACCAATTTACCTACGAATAGTTAGGTTTTAGGTTCTTCTTAGTCCTTTTTAGTGTTTTTTAATGACAATTCGATGTGTTTCTATTCAAATCTTGCAAGTTGTGCGTTGCTGACAGTGATTATGCCTTGTGCAATTCAGTTTTGAGTTTCAGGTTTTACCTTTTCAATTTCTGGTGTCAAGGCTTCCTATAACTCAATTTTCATGCATTTTCTAGAAATTTAAAGCCTTAGGCACTAGCTCAAGTGCAAAATCTAGAAATCTAACACCTTGGCATCAAAACATATTCTTTCACTAAGAATAATTTTGCCTTCTAATTTTAGGGGCCCATAAACAGCCTTTTGGCAGCATTTTTGAAGGAAAGACTTATAGAATTGAAATGCACGATAGAGGCAAGAACCAAAGACAAAATAAAGCTTGAAGAGAAAAATGAAATTTTTATTTTCCCTATTTTTTCGTGAATATAAAGGAAACTACATGAATGAGCAAGGCAACAAAGGGTTTATTTTTCCCTCTTTTTAATTTTTGTAAATCTCCCAGCCCAATCTAATTGCGCTACTTTACCTTGCTTAGAATTCTAAAATTTACCTCATGATTTGTGTTAAGATCAAAGTTAACGTTTACAAAGAGTATACATAATTAGGGTCATTTTGTGCAATATTTTTAGTATTTAGAGTAAATAGATTGGGCAAATAGAAAAAAAGAAAAAAACAGATATTTGATAAATTCAAAAGAAATTTTGAGTTCATTAGTAAAATTAATATTAAAATATAAATATAATAAATTATTATAAGTTGGCATATAGTCATCTTATTTAGACACTGAAATATAACCATTTTTATATTTATACTAAAGAATATATATACACATATATATTATAGTTCATAGATAAAATTTACAAAATATTATAGTTAAAATATAAATACAATATATTATTATAAGTTGATCATCTTATTTTACCATTTCATTGTCACGTAACTTGTTTTAGTGTGCCACATAGTAATTACAATATATAACTACTTTTATAATTACATTAAAGAATGTAATTATAATAATGGGACCGGTGGTGTTTGTTGGTTTTACATTACATGGTGTCAAGAGGATGTGTACGTAATGGAATGGGAAAAATTTTAGAATTTGGAATAAGAAATAATTAAAATTTAAAAAATTATAAGTATGACTTGTGCTTACCTCTTATAAAAATCCTATATATAAAAAAAAAAATTTAGTATGAAAGATCCAAGTATGATTTAAAGTTATTATATGCTTCCAACATCTTATGTCTCCAAGGTGAAGACAATCAATTTAGTAATATATATTGTTGCCCAAGAGATGTGTTGTTTAATCTCAACTTTTACCTTGATGTTATGTTAATTAAACATGATTATTTTACCTAAAGATTTAAGAAGTTATTATTGTATATCTCGTATATAGACTAGAAATTAACATCTTAAGATTTATATTCTTGATATAATAATATGTGGAGATCATCTTAATAATAAAAATAAAAAGGTAGTATTGAGATGAGTTTGATATGATCTGCAAACCTAATTCAACTTGTTTATTAGAGTCAGTTTAACTTAGTTAAAAATGTAAAATTTTTTATTTGGTTGAACTCAATTTGACTTAATATGGCAAAGTTGGTTAGGTCAACTATGTTGTGTTTACCTCTATGTTATACTTTATTTTATTTGATTTTTCAATAATTTTTTAAATTTCTAATTATGTCCTTATTTTTTATTTGTAAATTAATTTTTGGAGAATTATTAAGAAATAAGAAAGTAGGGGAGATATTTAGAAAATTCAAAAAGAACATTGAATTCATTAATAAAATCTATAAAATATTACAATTAAAATATAAATATACAATAAATTTATTATTAGTTGTTATACATCCATGCTAATTATACTTATATATATGTGATGTAATTATAATAACGCGACGCGTGTTTGTTGGTTTCAATATACATGGTGCAAAAACATGAGTCCATCATGTCATCATGAATATTCGAATATGCACCCCCGTGCTGTGATTCCGTCCGACCAATCGCAGTGTAGGCTTCAGTCGCTTGACCAATGGCATTGCATTCAGTCTAGCCCAGAAAAATTAATTAATCAAAAGTTAAAACTAATACGCGCGAAGGTTGAAGAAACGAAAGAGAGAAAGAGAGAAAGAGAGACGACAATAAATGAAAATTGTGAAGAAGTTTACTTCATTAAAATACAATTTCGAGAATACACTAAAAACACCGAGGAAAATGAAAAGTACTTTCATTATCTGGAAAATCAGAGTGAGGACGCTGTCACCAATAATGAAAAGACTGTACCACCAAACTTCCTGGAAATTTCTCCTGGACATTTCTACAAGACTTGCAAGTTGACGACATCAAGTCTATATATATATATATATATATATATATATATGAGTGTGTGCGCTTTTAATGCGTAATACCAGAATTCCATATTCTGTACGTGGTTTCTACAAACTTGGTGTGAATGGTGGCTCTGAAGTTTGTTCCTTACGAGAAGTAACTGACTTTACATGTCACAGTGAGATGGCTTATTATCTTTACAGAAAGAAAGAAGTTATTGGATAGTATTGAAATGAAGATTCTTCGATGCTCTGGCTAAGTTTGCGTCTCTTGAAGGTGATGCTGAGTGCTGACATATTTCAGATAAGAAGATATTAAACCACGGTATCCCTGTCAGGCAAGTGTCTCATTTATCTCTTTATCTTCCTTTTTGATGTCTTGATTGTCTTCAATTAACAAATTCATTTCACACTTTTCTTTTCAATTTGGATTCTATTATTTTTGCGATAAAAACTAAAGTCATATGAATTATTAGATAAAAAATCATCTTAATTTATATTAAATTAATATAACTGTATGTTATTATATTTTTATTTACAAATTTATATTATTAAATTTCTATTCAATAATGTCAAATGATTTTACAAAAAAAATTTCATTGATTCCTTTGATAGGTGTATATATGTTGATGAGCATGTTAGCATAAGAATAAAAATGTGCATGTAATTCAAAGTTCACGAGAATATATATATATATATATATATATATATATATAATTTAAAAGTTAAGATATTTATACAAAAAAATAAGTTTAAGGAATTTAATTTATTCAATTTAACATTTTTTTAGGTAGTAAACTAATTGGTTTATTAACAGTAGAGTGTTATAATAGGGCACAAACTTACAAGTTTATAGAGTTTATTATCAAGTTTGAGATTATTTGTATATGATTCAAAAATTTTAAAAAAAAAATTGTGTATTTTAGCCTTAAAATAAGTATAAATATTTAATAATATAAATAAAAATGATTTAAAATATTTTGTATATAATAAAATAAATTAAGAAATGAGTTGGGCAGAGTCTCTTAGATGTTATGAATCTCCATGATAGAATGTCAAACTTTGATTTGGAAAAAAAATAGGAAAAAAAAATAAACATTATATAATTGGTTCGCTGCCACAGTTAATTAGAATATTTTTTGTTTTACCAACTCAGTCAAATTTATAAGCAATTTGGCTTCTTTCTTTACCAATTTTCTATAGACCAATTTTAAGGATTAAATGGACTGAAGACATTATTGGCCCACTAATTTTTCTGTCGAACTGATTTCTCGGTCTAATTTTTCCAACAGTAATACTTAAAATGACTTATACTGATTTTTGCTTTGGATTAAAATATATTTAATATGTTTTTATTATTCAATAACATTTCAATATATATTATAAAGTTTTTATACTTATTATTTCAGACTTTTAACATAAACGTGACGTGAAATAACTCGAACAAGAAATGACTTATTTGGATTTTATAGTTACTTCACGAACAATTTAAATTATATGCGGCCACTAAAATAAATCTATACTGTTACATACTTAATTGCAACGACCATTAACAAATATCAATTCACTAAAAAATACAGAGATTTTGTGACACTTTTTTTACAACAACCCAAAAAAAAGAACTGTGGTAAATCCTAACTTTGCAACAATCGAGCTAACAACCATTAATGACGGTTTAACTAGACTATCACAAAAACAACATATTACAACACATTTTCAGACAATCACAATCACATTTAAAAAATGTGAAATCGCAATACTTTCTCGGACCTTCGTAATAACATATTTCTGCAATTACATTAATAAATATTGTTTGACCATGTCATTATGATAATTTTTACATAAGTTAATAAACATCGTTGTAGTTTTATTTGTATGATATTTTCATTAGCTATTGTAGAATTCATATACGACGGTCAAAATTCTTACAAAAATAATAAAAAAAGATTGTTGCAAAATTATTTTGTAGTAGTGATCAAAGCAAATTCAGGTTTAGCTTAGTAATCATAGTAGAGTATTCTCTCAGGAAAAACAACGATAGCTGAAAAATAATGACTCACTTTATGGTGGATTGTGTGCGAAAGAGATAGGTGCAATTGGCTACGTTCTACATTTTTTTTTCAATTCAATGATTCTTTGGGGTTTTTTTTTTTTAATTTTGTAATGCATATCGATGTTTCTTGTAGGAAAATTCCCATAGAATTTTCGCTGTAGAACACTATCTAAAGAATGCCACATCTCTATTAAAAAAATAACGGAAGAATCAATTGATTAATTGCAACCATTGAAAAGGTTTTGGCGGAAAGAATCGTGGAAAGTAATATATGTATAATTTGAAAATAAGTGCATGTAAAAGTCCTACCCTAGCTTTTCCTTTAGATTTGGTCTTTGAATTCAAATTGCTCAATGAATCTGAAGTGTTCTCCATTAATAAGATCCTTATTCCACAAGTCTCATGTATTTTAAAAGTAGAATATTATAGGTTGTCCTAAAGTTCATAGACTATTGTCCCGATAATTAGTTTTTATTTTTGTCCCATCAAAATTAGTTTCGTAATATAATACCATTTTTGAAATATAACATTATGAAATTCCAATCTAACTTACTTTTTGTCATGGTGTCGAAACAGTCGTTGTGAACCAATATGAACAATTGCTTCATATAAAATTTGTCCCTTTTTTTTTGCTTAAATTAAAAAATGTATTGAATAATATCAATAACATTATTGCTTATTTCAATATATTTATTATTATAATTAATTTCATTAATTTTTGCACATAATTTTTTTAAATAAAATATTATTTAATATTTAATCATTAATGACAATTCATAACTGAAAACATAGTATCTTTAAAAACATAAAATCATCGTTTTTTTTTATTTTCTTTCTCTTTCCCAAAAAACAAAGAACATTATCCTTGAATTTGCCAGAGAAGATAACATTATTTATTCAGTTTTGCGCATATCATACGTACTTTTTTTTAATAAATTAATATTATTATTAATATATAAATTAGTACTTACATATATATATATATATATATATACACACACACACACACACACACACACACACACACACACACACACACACACACACACACACACACACATAATTTGATTCATGCCATTAACTCCCTTCTATATCCATATCACTAAATTCTGATAAATTAGCCAAACCACCATACATCTTCAATAGGTATAATTTCTATTAAATTATTAAAAATGTAAAAATTAATATATTAAATATTTTTTAACTTTTAGTCATATCCAAATAATTTAATGATTTTCAAAATTTGATGATAGACCCACAATAAGATCATGTGCATATAACTATCGGCCGTTAGTTAATTTGTCATATTATTAATAGAAGTGTGATATATCATGTAATTATCTGCACACAATTTAAATTTAAGGGTTTCATCTAATTGTCCTTATATTATTAAATTAATAAATTTGCTGACGGTAAGATTATCTATATACATTTATAAGATTAGGGGATTTATAATAAAATTTTGAAGGTTATATACGGAGATTATCAACACATTCTGTGCATTTTATCATAAATATTTTAGTCTATAATTTATTTTTATTTCTTTTACTGTCCACAATTGCTCATATATTTAGTGTCAGGTTTTTCAATTAGTACATGACAAGTGTACAATCTTTTGAAAAAAAAAAAAAAAGTGTTACACTTTAGTCATATGCTATGTTTTTTGACCAAAATATCCTCTATTAACAAACCAATACACAAAACTTTATCGATTTTTTTCTGGAATTGAAGTGATGTTCCTTCCATTTCGATACAAATACACAGACATCCGTTGAAATAAAAAAAAGTTGCGCTGCACTTCAGATGGAGGGTGTTTTAGTCAACAATTTAAAATTGGACTAAAGTGTATGTTTGAAAAATATAGACAAGATCTGTGTAATATCAACAAACTTTAGGGGAGTTCCATAAAATTTACTCAAAATTTCATGAAAAACAAAATGAAAATTATTGTTGACTATAGTTTTTGAATTACACAATTGCCGTACAAATTTTCATGCTTCTACATTAAAATGTTGGTTTTTTGCAGGTGGGGTCCAACGCATGGATAGAAAAGTTGGAAAGTAATAGCAATCCCCTTAATTAGTCAGAGAAGACCACAATTATCCAACAAAATTGGAACAACAAATATGAAAAGACAGCACTAGAGGTCGTCGGTGGCTAGTCTGTTTCACATCGACGATCTTCAGCCGCCGTGCCGGCCGGCGGCGATTCCTTCTTAAGCAAAAAGGTGCGTTTGGCTGTTCTCTTCCTCTTTCCTTGACCATAATCAAGTGTTTATTCCTTCAATGAAAGAATCTGTAACAAATTTTCTCCGTCATAGTTTGAGAGTTTGTAAGATAATAGAGAAATTGATTAAATTAGTCATTTATTTTATATTTTATAATAATGTAGTTATTTATAAATTGCTCATAATAAATTAGTTATTTATAGTTATTAATGTATATAAATTTAATCTCTTATTAATTCTCAATTAATATATTGATACAAAAATATATGAATTAATTTTGTATAAAATAACAATTGTAAAAAATTAATTTACTACACATAATTTGTGAGAAATCAAATTATCACAAATTAAAATATGATAGATCAATCTAGTACTTCATAGTGTTGTGGCAGCATGACGAATAATAATATCAAATGATTAATAATAGAATATAATGAAATGATAAGATGAGAAGCATTCCATTATTTAGAAGTACAATGAGATAAAAAAAAAAAAGAGAGAGGTCACTAATAGATTAGAATAAATTATAAATTTTTTTAATATTATCTTTGTAATTAAAATGTTATTATAGTAAGTTTACAATTAATGATGATATTTATAATTATTATTATCATTTAACCATTTCATTCCATGCTTAACTCCTTAATTTTAAAGACTAAATTGCATTTGGAATAGTCTTTGAGTCCTTCATTTATTAATCTATTATATTCTAAAAAATTTAAATAATAATTTAACTCATTTTAACTATTCTAATCACTTGTTTTATCCCTCCCCATCCATTAAAGCACATGTTAACACTTAGAAAAATAAATGCATAAAATACCTCTAAAAAAACATAGAGCAAGGAACAGAGAGAATGAGTCTGAGTGAAAATGTTTTTTTAATAACGGGACTGTTTACATTGTTTTAATATTTACATAGTTAATTAGTTATGAAGTTATGCAAAGTACATGTTGAAGCTTAAAAATAAAGCCAAAATAATTTCTCTGTAAAAGTGGCAAAATAGTACTATATAACTCTTAAAATTCTAATCATTCTCATTAACACGCCAAATCCATTGAAGGGAATAATAATAATGAATACATTCATAGATTTAGTGTATGATACTTACATACTTATCTTAATTGCGAAAATTAATTGAATTCTGGTTTAAATCATTGATCGAATGAGATACTCACAATGTATTGGGTGTATTTTAAGTTTTCACAACCTAAACCTCCTCTCAAATGCGACTGCAAAATACTTCACAGATATTCTTCTTAAAGCGTCTATAGCAATCTATATTTTTTTTATCTATCATATAATAGTCTAATTTTTTTAATAAAAAGCTAGTTAAGATTAGGGTTTAGTAATAATTCATTTAATTACTATTTTACTTTTACTTAATAAACACTCTTTATGGGTAGACTTTATATAATATTTTAACATATTTAAATTTTATATATTATAGGTTATTCTAACATCTGCCGTGTTTAATCAAGTATACTTTGCTTTTGTTTTTGTTTTCCTAAAAAGAAACAATCTTATTTGACATGACCTTCAAGGTTAGAATGGTTACCTTAAAAGATAAAAAATTGAAAGTGATATATTGATCCTTAACTATGTTTCTGTATAATTACAAAGACTTGAAATAAATTTCACATACTGAATAAATCATAGTTATAATTATTCGGTAATTTTTTACAAAAGTAGGAAAACAGATATGTTCTAATCGTTTAAGTAATTGATTTGACAAACGAAGTAAACACGACGATTAAGATTAAAGATAAGAAATAGAACTAATAGTTTGGGTTATTTAATAAATATATTTATTGAAGGAAAGTGATTGAAACAGACAATTCCTCTAAAACGCGTAGTGTATTCAAAAAATTTAATGTAGTTTCTTGTATTTAAAGCTTCCGAGGATAGTTAGGTTAACCACAACTGCAAGTTTGGCACGAAAATGCTTGTGTCATAGTTACGTGCATTTCCACTTTTTTGAATAGGGCCTTGGAAAAACTAGGTATATACTATTTAGTGTCTTGAGAAGTAATATATAGTCTATATTCTTTGGGGGAAAAAAAAGTATGTGTGCTAAGTGAAAAATTAAGAGTAGAAAACGGATATTATGCTATTTACAATAATGGATTTAAATTTTAATTTTAAAGGGTTAAAATTTTTTAATAGAAAATTTGAACTAAATAAATAAATTCTTAGAATACAAAGAAATGAGCTCTTATAATTTAAATAATCAAATATAAAATATAAAATAAAGTTAAATCTAAAATTTAAAATTTAAAAAACTCAAAAAAATAAAATAAAATAAAAAACAATTGCCCCGCATGCCCCTTTGATCCATCCCGAATTATCTAGGATATATGCCTTTGTAGTGACTTTAGATTTTATATTGGTGAGAAGTAAGTGTGTCTGTTTTAATATATAATACGTTAATATGTAATGAAAGACATTAATTTTCAGCAGGTAAGTGATTTCGTCTAGTTATATACATTCTTTGATTATAAAAACGAAGCACTATATTTTGAAACACTTCTCATAACTTTATATTATTTTATGTACTTCGTAAAATTATACATTAAAATAACATGTTCACACATCTTTGTTAGAGTTGTGTCTCGAACAATAATATTTATGTTTTAAATTTTCAAAAATAATTCATTAAATTCAAACTTTAAACTTTCACATTTGAATGAAAATAACCACTAAACTGGCTTGACTTTTATTAGACAATTAAATAAAAGTAAAATATTGAAATTCTTCAAATTTTAATTACATCAAGAATATGTTAAATCTTGTCTTGAAGTTGTAACAGTAGTTAAAATACCATCTCAATTACTAAAATTATTGGGATTCTTTTGGTCAATAAAATTATTAGAATTAGTAAAAAAAAAAAAAGTATTAAATTAAGTGATATAGCTCAATAGCAACTCGAAACAATGTGATCTACAAATTATACAGGTTGATGAAAAGCTCTAACCCGCTCTTTTTCATGGCTTATCCAAGCCAGCCTAAAGAGTTTGATCAATTTTTGTACTTCTAATGTTTCATGAAATATAATTAAGTAATTACTTTGACAATAAAACTTATGAAAATACTAACTTCTAATGTGACGACTTTTCTACCTTAAGAAATTTCCAAGAATATCTACTGAAAATTTAGTTCCACCAAAAACTGGTATAGATTAAGATTATAGGTTAAATATTTAAAAATAATTATTTGAATTTATATTACATATTTGAAATACTAAAACATCCGAAATATCAACACTATATATATATATATATATATATATATATATATATCTCTCTCTCTCTCTCTCTCTCTCTCTCTCTCTCTCTCTCTCTCTCTCTCTCTCTCTCTCTCTCTCTCTCTTTCAAATTACCTATACTTGCTAACTCCTAATTCATCCTTAATTTTCGTTAAACCACGTAGGTTCTCTAGGGAAAAAAGATCTTAATTTCATTTTCTTGTTTTATATTATATTGATCACATATCTTAGTTAATTATTACTAGATTTTAAAATTAGGGGTAATTAGATGTAATAATAAGTATACAAATTAAATCAACAAGATTTAAAATTGGAATTAGAAAGAGAAGTAGTCAGAGCTCAGAATCTATTTCATTTTGACTTAGCTTTCATGTCTTCCGTTCAAAATAGAGACCCTAACCATATAAGTAATAAATGTGATGATATTTTATTCAAAATTAAAGTGTGCATTTTAACTTTAAAAAAGTACGTGTACATATGAACTCAAAGAGTACTTTAGTCATTGTTTTTTACTGTTTTGTAGCCCTATACATCCCCAGCATGTTAAGAATGCATAGGTTGGAGTAATTTGATTTCACAAGGCAAAGAAAGTCATCCCATCCTTTATTGTTGTGTATATGTATAATCATTACAATTTAATTATATTAAATGCACAATACTATCTAATACTTTTTATTTAAAATTAAAATTTCATATTACAAATAATATAAAAGTTAAATTTAACTAATAATCACGTGTAATTAATATACTTAAAGACAATACAGATTATTTCCTGCAAACATCATGAAGATTACGCAAATCACGCCAATCTTGATAAACAAGTTAAAAACTACTGTACCCAACATGTGGGGCTTAAAGACAGTAAATTTCACCTCACTACTCTTTTTCCTTCTATTTTCTCACAGAAAAACATAGGAAATTGACATTGCTATATTATGAAATAGAAACTGCAATTCAATCCCAATTCTTCCTCTCACTTTCCTCAAAGCAGAATCGGATTCCAATTCCCTCCACACTCATGTTATCTGTCGAAGCCCTTTTCCTTTCGCCCGAGAATTCCTCAACTAATTGATATTCTTTCCTTCAGCATGGGCTCCATGAAGTTTCGAGGAAAAAGTTATACATTCCACTTCTATATATTGCATAAGCTTCTAGCAAGCATTGTGCTAAGCTATATATCAGAATCTTTCTGTGCAGAAGCTGCCAATGAAGGTGTTGTTCGGACTCTCTGAATCCTTCATGCGTACATGCTTATTTCTTTTCTTCGTTATTCGTATTCCTTTTGTTTTTATTTTCTTCCCTGCCTTTTGAATATCTGTTGGGATATTTAATGAAAAGAGAAGGAAAATCTGCAGGCGAATGATTCTTTTCATATGCCAAAATATTCTGAAAACATCAGATCAAAATGCTCTATTTTTTTCCTCTCTTAACTTTTCCTTTCAACAGTAAACAGACTAATAAATTCGAATTCACTTTGTCGTATTCCGTGGGAATAACTATTAAACTTGGTAGTTGGGTAGCTTCTTACCTAATATGTATTTTTCTTCGTCCCCTTTTCACATATATACATACAAGTCTGATCTCTCTGAGTCACAAATCTTCCAGCTTCGACTCCTGGTTTAATAATATGCGTAATTGATTCCTTGCTGGTTTGATCCATCATTCTATTGGTAGTATATATGCAGTGCGTCTAACTTCAAAGATGATTAAAGAAGTTGGACTATTAATGTCTCTCAAAGGAGAAAATGTGTCTGATATTTCTCGAATCTGGGTGTTTCAGAAATCATTCTGAGATTGTATATATTACACTGCGAATTCAGCTCTGGAGCATAAGTCTGTTCCAAGTTCAGCCATTCTTCTCCACAGGTACGTGACAATGAAGTCTCTTTAATTAATTAGCATGCTTTTACTTTTTATTGTTTTCCCTCATTCTGTTTCTTAGATTTTTGTTATGAGGCCAAAAGTTAGTAAAAAAAAAAGAGTTGGCGAATTTTACAGTGGACATATGCATTGACAAGTTAAGTGCGAGTTAGGATCCCTTGCTATAGGATCCCACAACAGGGACATTGTAAGCTTAGCTTGTAGTGTTCCGCCTCTCATACAGGGACTCAAACATGCTAAATTTCATTGGCCACAATATTTTTGGCTGTGAACCTTGATCAGTTCCAGTAGGAAATTTTACTGAGGAATTTATAGTAATTAAATGTAAGTTATCGGATGAAAATTTGATAACTCAAATTCAAAGATAAAAAATTATCTAGGATTACAATGGTAATTAATAATTGCGCATGGTCTTTAATTAAAAATATTAAATCATTAAATTTTTATCCAATAATTAATAATTTTAAAAAGATTTTCCTATAGCATTGTTACAGGAAAAATTTTAGATTGTTGCAGTAGACGATGCTGAGTCATGAAGTGCTTTGGTATACTTAGCGTAAATAGATCCTTTGCTCTATGGATCTTGCAGTAGGGAATGTTGTGCTCTCCACTGCTTTCTTTTTACAAAAATAGGACAGCCCCCAAATGGAGGTATAGTAATTAAATCATGATACAAATTGCAAATCAAAAAGTATACTTTTGAATCATGAATCATATAATGTAATGAATTGTAAGATTTAATAACAAGTAAAAAATGATCTGAAATATAAAATATAACATATATAATATGCATAAAATGTTCAAAATAAATTTTTGAGAACCTTATTAATCATGTGATTTATTAATCATTAATTCTTGAAATAAATTCAAATAATATCTTCTTTATTTTCTTTATAAAAAACATATATTATGGTTACAATAATATAAACTATCATATTAATTCATTGATTTTTTACACTTTTAAATTGTAAAGTCATGATATTCTATCATATTGGTTTGAATAACATTATTCAAATTTAGCGATTTATTTATATTGTTAACTTTAAAATTTGCTGTGAATCATAATATTTAATTTGTAAATTGTATGATTTAAAACTACTACAATTTAGCTAGCGATTTATATTATTAGTTTTATAACTCATTTCGAATTATAAGATTATGATTACTATAGATGGAGGTTAAATACACACAGCACCCCTGCTATAAGGTTCCATACTCATATTTAGCAGTGACTTTTCATTCTAAGAGGAATATAATTTTAAGGTGTCTGTTAATGTATCGCTAATTTGTTAGTCCAATGTAACAGTGTGTGATTTAAGCTTCTTATTGTGTTGCTAATTAGTCACTTAAGATACTCATTAATTACACCCCAGATTTTTTGTTATAATTATATTACAGCAGAGGCTGTTGTAAATTAAAAAAATTTGAAAGAAGAATTAAAAAAAAAAAAAGAAGCAAAAATCCCTCCCTCTCTCCAACATCATACATACATACATACATATATATATATATATATATATGTATATATATATAAAATTCACAGAGCATGCGTGATTCATTACAATACTTTGATGAGTAGGTGACCAGCATGGGATTTAGGCATGAAATTAAGTGCTATCATTTTGACACCTACCATACCAGATGCAGGTAGGAAAGCGGGAACATTATGTCATGCTTAATTAGTTACACTTCTGGTTTTGTTAGGTAGAATTGAACTACCAACACTTTCCTTCGATTTCTTTCATTGAGTGTGGCCCCTCATCAACCTTTCTTGCCTCTAAAGGGTTAGAAGATATAACCCACCACCACCTCCCACCACCCTCTCCCCTCCTTTCCTCTTTCAAGACTTTCATCAAACATCTTGTAAGCATCTTTATTTCTTTATTATATATGTTTTCTTTGATATAATCAAAATTAAAATACTTGATATTGAGTTCAGATTAAATCCTCTCAACTTATTGTGTAATTTGAGGGGATCAATTTATTGAAGGGAAACTACTTACATTTGGAATGTATATAGATAGATATATGATGCTGTCACAATACATATCGTGCAAGTTATGAGTCTTGGATAAAAAACGAAATCGGATGTCGTCACTTTTAGCAGCTTAAAATACATAAAACATGTGTTATAATAATATTGGACTTACATTCTTACAATATTATAAGAGATCTAATTTCTTAACTGGCGTAGTTATGTATATGGTGAATTGATATATGCATATCAAGAAACAAGTTTATTGATATCAAAATAATGCCTAATATCTTTCAATTTGATACTACGAGATATACATGACATGATATTGAATAATATTTCATACCATCCAAAAATTATAAAGATCTTGTGTTGTTTAAGTTTAAATTAATGTGTTTGGAGGAAGATAACGGAGAGGGAAATGGGAAAAAAAAAATTTCTTGTAGCCATTTTCTTTTTCTCAAAGCTGAATAATGAAAAATTAGTAAAGAATTTGCAATTAACATTTTGAAATTCTTTGAAGTCTTTCCTTTTTTTCATACTTGTATGTTCTTAAATTTGAAGGTTTTTGTTAAAAGATATTTCTTATCCGATAATATAATTACAAAATATAAAACAACATAGGACTCAGTACCTCCCAAGTCCCAATAGGTCTTTCTTCATAGTTAACTCTCTCAATTTTGCTTTTACTCATTCATCTTTCCTTTCAAAGCTCCATATGTCATCATCTTCATAAGATTTTAAATTTTATATCAAAATATTTATTCTCATTTTTTTATACAAAATGTTATATATTCGGGAAATGAGGAGGCTTATGGAGTTTGCCGAACCGACCTTTCCTGGGAAATTGCCTCCACCTCTGCCGTTTCAGTGGGCATCGCTGCTCGTTTCGATGTACGGCATTTACGAGGCAATAAGGGAATCGATATATATATATATATATATATATATATATATATATATTTTCAAAGAAACTTAAAAAAAAAGTATTTATTATAAGTTTTTTTAACAAACACATCGTACATGATTTTTTTTAAAAAAGTTAATCATATAATATTTTATTATGTAAAAAATTTGGGTGTTTTAAGGTTTGAAATATTAATAATATTGTATATTAAGATGAGAATTCGTTTTATAATATATTTTATTTATTATATAAGAATTATTTATACATCTTTATAAAATAATAATATCATTTAATTTAAAGTTTTTATTAAATTTTATAAAAAAATATTTTGTTCTTTAAATTTCGAATAATTTTACATTAGATGAATTAATTGATAATTTTACTTATCTTTTAAATAATTTTTAAAAAAATATTATCAAGTTCATATAAAGTTACTTTTAATTAAAATTAAATTTAAAAATATAATACTAAAATACTCTAAATTTTATTCTTAATATTAAAGTTTTATAATGTTGTTGGGGCGGCAGCAATAGGCACAAAACCCACCTCCCTTTCCCACCGATTATGGCCACTTTTTATTTATTTATTTGTTTATTTTTATATTTACATTTATTTTATTATTTAATTTCTTAAAGGTTTTTTTCTCTCGAATAAATACCCGAAGGGCCACTCTTGCCCTTCGTTTTTATTTAACAATTGTTCTTCAACTCTGGCTTTTTCAAGCCGAGAACTTCGAATTTGAATATCTTTTTGTGCAATTCCTTATGAAATTCAGCTATATTCTCGTCACATTAATATATCTTGTATATTGGAAAATAAATAAATAAATAAACACTTGAAATATGCTTGCACTTGATGAAATTGCATCATATCAAGAAAAATACAACAGGGATGAACTTGTCACCCTCTTAGTCTAATCCCCCCATCATCACCCACCTTTTACTACTCATATTAATTAATAAATTAGTTTTTTATTTTTATATTTTATGATAATTTAATTTCTTAAAATAATTATGATAAATTAGTCTTTTAAAATTTTATTTTATGTAAAATTAATATTTTATTAATACAAATAGAGAGATTAATATATGAGAGACTAAATTATCATAAAATATAAAAATAAATACCAATATTTTACTCTATCTTTAATACTCTCATTTGAAGATTTTTTGTGCTTAGATTTACATGTACTTCGAAAAAAAATTTACCCTATAATGTTAATTAAATCTTATAATCAAATTTTTATATATAATGATTTGAATCTCTGCAATCATTATAATTATAATTTTATAAATAAATCATAACTAGGTTTAAGCTAAATAAATATGAATTGTCAGATTCATATTCGTGAGCAAAAGTTCCTTCTTCCACATTTCCTTCCAATCCTTCTCTCATGGGTGTGTCCAATCTATACCTTTTTTAGCATATGCAATCTCTTCTTGGTTAGCTTCTGATCAGAGTCACTTTCTCATGTTCTAATGATAAAAAATAATAATATTATTATTCACACACATATGATCACCTCTTTGGGGTGAGATGTTGAGGTGTATATATATTTTTTTTCTGCATATATATGAAAGCGATACAACTGTCTCTCTACGAAGCGGCGAAGGCAAAGAGATCACACCTAATCAACTGGACAAAAAGTTGAAAGACAGCTAAACCGCGTTAACCAGCCCACGTTTCCACTTCTCTACTTCATACCCAAACCATTTGTATATCGCAAGCTAGCATGAACTAGAAGCAACTTCTCTTTCATTTCCACGCGTAAATTGAACCATGGCAATATATAGAAACGTAATACAACAAAACATATATAAGTTTTAGTGTGTGAAGTCTGTTTGATATAGATATTAGACGCGTGTTGGTGTTTGACGTGTTTGCGTTTTATAGGAAAAACGTAAGATAAAGACCAGTAAAAAACATCAAAAGATTATATTCTTGCTCGGGTTTTGAATTCTAATTTTTCAAGGCACATAAGGCGGAATAATTAAAGCGGCTAGCATCGTGCAAATGAAATTAAACGTAAAGCTTTTTCGTGATTTTAATTTTCCTCGCACATGCTGCATTTTCCTTTCGTGTACGTTTCATATGTGTTGAGACATGTAATAAATGAGCTGATGTAGATAAGTTTCAGGCTTCTCTAACTTCCAGAGATCGAGGGAGACGAAGACGAAGGCGAAGGATAATAAGAAGACCGGGACTGGACTCGTATAGTCAGAAACTGACGAGGGATTATTTGGTAATTTTGCTCAACTAAGCGGTTAATTTTCATTTATTCTATTTATTTTTTAATAATTTTTTGAAATTCGAGTGGTCATCTTATTTCACTACTTCCACGAGAGAGAGAGAGAGAGAGAGAGAGAGAGATAGAGTGGAAGTTTCTTGGTTGCTTCGGGTTTTGTAGTTGTGTTCAAACTGATTAGATCATTTGAGGTTTCGGAGAGAGCATTTTCATGAATATTTGTGGCTTGTATGACAAGCTTGTGAGCGGATTTAGAGAGGCTTAGTATAGTTTCAGAGGGACGATTCAAATGAATGAGGCTGAAGTGACAGAGCATTAGATATTGACGGTGCCATCTCTCCTGCGACAGTTTTCGAGAATGAGTTACTTGAAGGGTTCACCTCGCCGCCAGAACGATATAGAAGCCGGGAGTAGCCGCTCCGGCGACTTTGACGACGGGGAGGGTTCGTCCGATCCATTTGATATCACTAGTACAAAGAATGCTTCCATCGAACGCCTCAAACGGTGGAGGGTATGCCTTCTAAATTCAATCTCTCAGCTTTTTAATTTATTTTTGTTTCTTCATATGGCTATACTTTAGTTCTGGTGTTAATCTCTGTATTTGATGGGCTGTTGCCTTAGTTGCCTTTTTAGATAAAATTTCTATTTCTGTCTGACAGAGTTATCCCGAAATAGTTTACCTGGTTTAAGGTTGAATTTAGGATACGCGCATATGTTTTGTGCTTGAGTGCCAGCGGGACTTGTTGTTCTAGGGTTTATGGAGCACAACAAAAGAACTGACTCAAGGGAAGGGACTTTGGATGGACATTGTGTTTCACGGAAAAGTTTTGGAAACAGAAAGAGTTGGAAATTGAAATTGCAAAAGGAACTTCGATTAGCAATACTTATTTGAATCTTATTTTATTATCTGGGTGAAGTTTTTACTGGTCCATCCAGAACTATCTTTATTGTTATAATATGCTTTGGAATACATGTAGATATATTTTCTCGTACACTGTATTTCATGTGAATGGCTGGCTGGGCTTCATCTATTAGCTTGCTAGAAATTATAGATGGACGAAGCTTAGTTTGAGTTTAGATGGGAAAGAAGCGAGTGAAAAATGTAAATTTTTTATATGGTGAGAGAATAGATGTTTGTTTACGGCTGGAATTAAGAGACTTGGAACGTATGGATATGAACAGTGATTTGATTGCTAAGAAAAAGAGAAAGAGACTTGACTTTCCCACAAATACAGATTTCTCATGAGCTGAAGTCTCTATTTCCATTCCTGTCTTATAACTCTGAATTGTATAGACTGACTGGTTTTCCTATATATCTGAAAGTCAGAATAGACTTTTTGAGTACTTGTTTTATTATATTAAACGTTACTGAATACCTGAGGGAAAGCACCAAGACTATAATGAAGAAAAATTTTTTTTACCCTTTTCGTTTTTTGTAAATCATATTTGGACTGAATTGAAAAATGTCATATGGAAAAGTTTTAGTAGTTGTAATAAGAAACTCAGCGGTTGGTACTACTGCAGACAGAGCTTATCTCTTAAGTCCTAATAGAGGCTCAGCAGTTGATGTCTTCATATTAATCTTGATCAGTGAAGATTTTCCTCCTTTTTTTTTCCTCATTTGTAATTATGATGTTCTGATTTAAACCCCAAATTTGAAAGTTACTGAAGACAAATATACCTATGTTGTTTTGTTTTTACAATTTGTGCTAATTGCCTCTGAACTTTCTGCTTTGCTATATTGAGGCTCCATTTATATGGGTTAATCTTTTGGAAGACAATATTTTTTGATGACTAGACAGTAAATTCTGTTGTTTCTTTTTGTTAGCAAGCTGCGCTTGTGCTTAATGCTTCTCGTCGATTCCGTTACACCTTGGACTTGAAAAGAGAAGAAGAGAAGAAACAAACATTGAGGAAGATTAGGGCGCATGCTCAAGCCATTAGAGTATGGTTGCTATGACTGAACTTTCTTGATTATAACTTGTGTGACATATATGCAGTGCACTGATTATTTTGTCATACTAGGCTGCTTATCTTTTCAGAGAAGCTGCAGATAATGGGAATGGTAAGTCATTTTCTCACTATTGTCTGTTTATGTTGATGTTAGTGGATTCTTGTCATGACTCATGATTTATTGCTTTTTCCTGACATTTCAAGTGCCTTTGGTAACTAAGACTTTGACAGTCATATATATATATATATATATATATATATATATATATATATTATCTTTGTTCTACATTTGTTGACATTTTAAATGCTTTTAGTGTAACCAAAACTTTGACAGTCAAATTTTTTTTTGTTCTACATTTGTATAAAGTATACTTCACCTGGAAGACTAGAACTTGATTTGTGTTTTTCTTTTGCTTTTGGGTCTACATTAGTCATCAATGAACAATAAGATAAAAGATCTTTTTATTTGTTTTAAATAATTTTTTTTTTTGTTGCTTACAAGTTCAGTACTTGAGTTAGATAGCTGGTTAGGCTATAAGTTCTGTTAGTTGGTGAATAAGATTAGTTAACATGTTTGATTGATGATCAATTGTGCTAATGCTATAGCATTACCTTATATCTATTGCATATGTGGAAAACTTCAGAGCAGTTGAATTTGAAGTTCTGATCCATTCATAAGTAGTGATACATAAAAGGGGAATGTTGGTCACATTTCTAGCCAATCTAATGCCATAAACAGATCCAAGGAAATAACTAATCCTAACTGTGCGACAAATAAGGGTGGAAATAAACTGAATAGTGTTGACTAAAATGTAAAAATACAATCAGCTAATAACAAGGGACAAACTGAAGAAGATCATTCGACTGTCAACATGCCCCGTCAAGTTGAGAAGTAGATATGAATGATTCCTAGCTTTAAGCTTAATTTTTCAACTCGAGTTCAGTAAGGTCATGTTTGGTTTTTACAAATAGCAAGAGGGAAAGGGAATGGCAATCTTATTCCCATGTTTGGTTTGTATCTTAACCTCAGATTCCCTCTCCCTTAGCAATGCCCATTCCCACACTTGTGGGAATGGGCAATCCCTCCAGTAGCCAAAGGAAACATTATGTTTCCTGCGAATGCATACTTTGTAGACAAATTGCCCATGTCTTCTTTGACACTATTCTAGTTCAACAGTAGGGGTCATCCACTAGAACATAGTTTGCTAAACATCCATTGTAATGCACACCCTTTGGTGGAATTGTGGTCACTGTTCACCAACAAACCCATCAGAAAACATGGAGTCAGTAGAATAGGGAAGAACGAGGGGGATTTTTGCAGCTTTACGTGATGCTGAAACTTATCGGAGATGCACAACTTTGTTGAAGAAATTCCACCCATGGCCAGTTATTACAGTTTCGCCGGCGTTTGATTTGGTGCTTCTGCCCACGAACAACGTTCCTTTCACCCACAAATGACGGTCAATGAAGAAAATAATTACTCAACTATTCATGAACGACCCTTTGTACCAATTATTGATGATTCATTATGTTGAGTAATGAAGAATGAACAGGGTTTTGTTGTTTCAGTAATTAGATAATAAAGAATGAAGATGGGTAGATTAAGCGCTCAGAAAATGAAGAATAAAGATGGGTAGATGAAGCACTTAGAAAATGGGGTAATTAAAAACGAATATGGTAGATGAAGAATGGAGATGGGTTAGAAAATGGGGTAATCAACAACAATGATGGTAGATGAAGAGTGAAGATGGCTACAATACTCAGAAAATAGGGACAGATAGGAATAATTTTAGTGATATAAAATTTATTTATTTTTTAGTTAAAAAATTAAATATATTTAGGTAATCTTTTAGTGAAAAAAGAAATAAATTTTTTTAGGTATTATATTAATCTTATTAACATTCTTTTCTACTATTCCTATTTCTTTCCATGTCCCACCAAACATATCAAACTCATTTACATTCTCGTTCTTATTCCCATTCTCTTTAAATTATTTCCAACAACCAAACAAGCCCTAAAAAACTATAGTCAACACATTAGCAAAATTTGTAGTGACACAATTCAACTCAAGTAAGTTATATTCAACCTTCTTCTTAATAAATAATGGCAATCTCTATATTTTTTGTCATGTTGTGAGGATTCTTTTTCTATTTCAATAGTAGCCATGTTATCACCAAATACCTTCAAGCCATCTCATCGCTCAATTTGAGCTTTTTAAGGAGTCTCATTAACCTAGTCCCTAGTGTTACAACACATAGCTTAGCTTCAATAATCATCTGGAAACAATGGGGTGTTTTTTGCCTTTCCAAGTACTCCCATACAAATGTACGATAGCCTGTAGATCTTCTATTAGTCATAAATCGAGCCTAATTTGAATATGAAAAAATTCAATACATCTATAGGTGCCTTTTTTGAATATTAAGCTTTTACCTTGAGTCATTTCTAAGATATCTCAAAATTTGTATAAAACTTCAAAGCTTCCAAGTGTTCCTCATTTGATTTGTTCATGAAGTGGCTGACTATACTCCTATGGAAGATAATATGTGGGTGAGTGTGAATTAAGTATATCAGTTTATCTACAAACCTTTGGTCTAGTGTCAATCGGTGTACTTTCCTGCTTGAGTCCCTATGTATAGTTTTTGTCTTGATGGAAGGGCTAGTCTCAATTTGCAGTATGAGAAAGCAAGACTTTAATGGTATTAAATTTTGCAACCGTGGCAAAGGTCTCTTGATAAATGATGCTGTGGGTTTGAGTGACAGTTGATACTACAATCAAGATGGTATTTCATGGTAAAAATCCACTTGCATCCCACAAGGGTCGTTCCTGGAGGAAGATCAGTAATATCTCAAGTTTTGTTCTTTACAAGAGCATTGAACTTCTTTTGAATAGCAACACACCCTTCTTGTTTTTTAGCTATCTTATAAGCATTATTTGGAAGTGATAGGCCATATGAAAAATCTTTTCAAGGGAAACATCATGCACAAAAGCCTGTATCTTAGGCATCAATGTTATAGGCAATAAAGGTACTTGTAGAGTGCTTGGTGTGACAAGCCTTGTTACAGTGGTCATATAACGTTTTCCACCATTTTTAGCTTGTAGTCATGAGCTATATTTTAGAAAGCACCGATACAGGTATACGTATTGGGTGCGACACGATATGATACACAAGATACACCAACTTTTGAAATTTTAGGATACAAGTGCATCGGCGTTTTGGCACACTCGTACATCTTAGGCTATATTGCATCTAGTGACTATGGTAGAGGACTTGGGTACAAGTTGATAATTTAGTCAACTTTTTTCTACTCTCCTTGCATTTAACTTCTGTTAACACTTCTCCTAGTGAGGGTAGGGGTCGAGTACACGTCACTTTCCCTTTCACTTCTTCAAAGGCGGGATTGAGACCCACGAGGAAAGTGTAGATTTTGTTCTTCTCCATTATTTTTCTATAGTATGCTATGTCGCACTTCCATTGGTGAACCTCTTACAAGTCAAGCTTTTGCCAGTACCTAACTAGGGTGTTGTAGTATTTAGTCACACCCAACTCACTTTGTTTCAAGCCATGGGGGATGTCTTTTAATCTGAAATAGTGTCGTTGTGATTTTAATGGAGGAATAGGTCTCCTTCATAGCCTCTCACATCTCCTTGTTGATTTGAATCGAAGAGCTTTTGTGGTTGTTTGGTTGGGTATTTGGTTAAGAAATAGTCTTGAGGACTCAGATGTGGAATCTTTATCGTTAGCTTGAAAGGCTAGCGAAGGGCCGAAGTCATTAGCATGCTTTAGGCCGCCTTAGGGCTTTGATACTATAATGAAAAACATTTTTTCATAGGCTCAGAGCAATTGTCTCTATAGTTCTCACTAATTCACATTGAAAGTAGTGATAAATAAAAGGGGAACGTTGGTGACATCTCTGGCCAATCTAATCCCATAAAATATGAAACAAATCAAAGGAAATATCTAATTCCAGGAAGGAAAGAAACAGAATAAAGTTCACTAATTCCAATTTGCATTTATGATGTGGAATATTTTTATTTCCCTTCTCTTTAAATGTGCATTTGAGAATTTGGCAGCATTTATTGGAAATCACCTATTGTCCATATTTATTCTTTTAGATGGACCATTGGTTCCTGGAACATTTTTTTATTGTTTATTAGAATTTCTTTTTAATTTCAAGCAATTTACATTTCCCTGATACATAATTTGTGTAGTGTGACATAATTGAGTATCTAATTGGAGCATAGCTATTCTCAACTGATGTTTGCTATATTTACTTGAAGGATTTCTATTGGGCTTTTTGTATATTTGAAACTGAAACGAACACAAATCAGAGAATTGAATTGTCTTTTTTATATACTTTAGGGTGTAGGTATTTATACAAGGTACATAGGCTACATAAAAGGAAAATAATGAAATTCAAAAGCTCCTACAAATGAGTTCCTATACATGGTTAGTCAACTATACAGTAATTAAGACAATCAATAAAGATTTCTCTCATTCTCAGTTCCTAATATGGCCCATGGCCTATTTACCTGGTCATTGGTGCAACACTGTTTTCAAGGATGATAAATGGTACATGACGTTGTAGTACTATTGTATTCTCAAACAGTTTCCAGGCTGCATTCAATTATCATCTGAGACAAATTTGTTTGACAGGCTTTATACCTTGGTATTAATTGCTTCTTTTGTTTATATTTTATTGTTTTTTTTAAATTGTTGATGATTAGTGCTTTTAAGTGACAGGGACTATAACACCGCCTACAGCTGCCCCTGGTGACTTTCCAATTGGACCAGAGCATCTTGCTTCAATTTCAAGGGATCATAAAAATGATGTCCTGCAGCAATATGGAGGGGTAAGTTAGCCAAGAAAATTCTGAACCTGGTAAGGGCACTGATTTTAGTCATATATACATGTGCTTATGTTGAACTATATTATCAGGTTAGAGGGCTGGCAGAGTCTTTGAAAACCAATATAGAGAAGGGGATTCATGGTGATGATGCTGACTTAATAAAACGAAGGAATGCCTTTGGCTCAAACAATTATCCTCGAAAGAAAGGAAGGAGCTTTTTGGTAGGTTTTGGTGCACTTTTATCTTAGTTATTGACTGGTTTTGTTGTATACTTTCCTCCTATAAATGGGGGCTATTATAATGACCTCTCGAATTTGTTCCTTTCCACAGATGTTTGTGTGGGATGCTTGCAAGGATCTGACCTTAGTTATATTAATGGTAGCAGCAGTGGCTTCATTGGCACTGGGAATAAAATCTGAGGTGAGATTGGCTAAATTAGTTACAATGCAATTCTTTGTGCATATATTCAAAAAAATGTAGTAATCTTGTTTTAGAACAGTCCCTGTGTTTAGCAGCGATAGTGGGCTTGCCTAATCCCCTTCATACAAATACATATCTGCAAACCTTCATTCGTGGCCAATTGCCATTCCTTTTACTCTTATTTTGGTGCTAATTGATTGATTTATTTTATTTGTAGCATTACTAATCCTATTTTATTTTTTGTTCTTCTCTTCATAATCTTGGAATTTATCTTTGGTTAATAATAAAATTAAGGCTTTTTCCACTTCACAAATGATTTTCTATTTCAGGGTATCAAGGAAGGTTGGTATGATGGGGGAAGTATTGCATTTGCAGTTATTCTTGTTATTGTGGTTACAGGTATGTAGTTTCTGGTTTTTTTGGGTAAATTTTATAGTGCGTTAGTTTTTGTTTACATCTCTTCTGATTCTATTTCTTGATTTTCTTTTTGGAATAAACTATTTCCGGCTTTATTTTTATGTCATGGAGGTTACTGTAACTGTTGTAATCTTCCTATGTGATGGATATATGACTCTTTCTTTTCTGCGTCCTTTGTAGCTATAAGTGATTATAAGCAGTCTCTTCAGTTTCGAGATCTAAATGAGGAGAAGAGAAATATACAACTGGAGGTCTGTTTTCTTCTTCTTTTGGGGTCTTAAATCTTCTATTACATTATGATAGAACTCCCTTGTAATATGCAAATGAACAGCCCAAGAGAAATAGTGCAATGAACTGGCAGGGGGAACTCAGGTTCTGTAAACTAAAAGATGATACAAAATTGTATCAGTCCTACATGGACCTCCTGAACTTGTATAAGCAAAATCCCAGCACGTGGGTACACCCTTTCTACAGTGATTCAGCCCACAGATGTATTACATAGAAGAAAAAAATACTGGCTTTTCATAGGCCGTAACTTTCCCTAAGTACTCCCATCGAAAAGGTTGCCCTCCGTTTCCAGTCAGATTTCTGCTAAATACCCCTTTCTTACTATTCCCCAACTGCCCCTACTACTTTTTTTTCATCTCCTCTTTTTGTCTGTGTTTCTCCGTTTCTTTCGGCTATGTACCTTGGTGTCTTTTATTTGACCTTTCAGTCCTCCTTTCCTCAGTGGTCCCACTTTTTCCGTCGTTCACTCCCGTTTGTCTCCTGCTGCATGATTGGGCTGCTTAAGTGGGTTGGGTCCCCATCATATTGGTTCTTCTTTTTCTTGTCAGTTTTCTAATCTTGAATTAAAAATTTGCCGTGAACAGGTTATTAGAAATGGTAGAAGAGTTGAGATCTCAATATATGATATTGTTGTTGGTGATGTTGTACCCCTTAATATTGGTGACCAGGTACATGAGCATGTCTTTATTAATTTCAATGTTCACACTTTTGGACTGTGTTTCCTATTTGTTTGAGTTTTTAACTGTTCCATCCTAGGTACCTGCTGATGGAATTTTGATAACTGGTCACTCTCTTGCAATTGATGAATCAAGTATGACTGGGGAGAGCAAGAATGTATGTGATTGTCTAAATCTTGTGGAGATTGAGTGTACTTATTACTTACAGATTTTTATAATAAGTTTTCTTTTTTCAGGTTCACAAGGACTCAAAGGACCCTTTTCTGATGTCTGGATGTAAAGTTGCAGATGGCAGTGGCACGATGCTGGTGAGTTTTGACTTGTGTTACCCTCTTCATATGATTGTAATTATGCACTATATTGATTTTAGTTACTAACTATAGGCCCTTTCATGGGGCTGTCTAGGTAGTTAGTAACATTGACTACATCTGCATTGATGGTAGTCATGGGTGATAATTACCTGAGGGCATAAGAACTGTGCAGTTAATGGCAAAGCCATTTTGTAATAAACCAAACATTTAATTTTTTGTTCTTCGAATTTTTTTTCCTTAAAAGATGTGTACCAATTGCGAGTGCTTTTAAGTGCATGTTGGTCTGAAAGGGATTGTACTCTTTGTTTGAGTTTAATTATGTCTACTGCTTCAGTGAATGAATAAGGAATTAAGCATTAGAGAATTTTACAGAAGGTCATATTCAGTAACAGGTCCTGTCAAATATTAATTGATAATATTTGTCTTTCTTAGTTTTCGTGTTAGAAAAGACTCCATTTTTTCTTATTGATTAAGCATATTTTTGGGTCAATTTTCCTATCAGGTTACAGGTGTTGGTATTAATACTGAGTGGGGGCTTTTAATGGCTAGTATATCGGATGACACTGGTGAAGAGACACCGTTGCAGGTCCTCTATCTACATGTGGTCTCTAATAAGGCTTTTCTGTTTTCATAGTATGTTTGCTCATTTGGGTAATTGAATAGGTACGCTTAAACGGTGTTGCCACCTTCATTGGTATTGTTGGACTCACTGTGGCTGCAGTTGTCCTGCTTGTGCTGCTGATCAGGTAATATGGTTGTTGACTAATGTTGGTACCAACCTTTTTTGTGTCATTTAGTAATAGTTTTTATAATGTATGTCACTAAAATGATTTAACATGTTAACAGATATTTTACTGGGCATACTGAAAACCCAGATGGAAGTCCTCAGTTTATGGCAGGCCAGACAAAAGTTGGTAATGCTATTGATGGAGCAATTAAGATAGTCACAGTTGCGGTATGTGATTTTATTAGGAAGGGGTTAAGCATATTTATGATGCCTTACATTCTTTTGTATTGATATTGAGATACTGCTGTGTGTTTGAAATGAATAATGACTCATTGAATTTGAATATGTAGGTCACCATTGTAGTGGTTGCAGTACCTGAAGGGCTTCCTTTAGCAGTCACCTTAACGTATGTATGCTAGTGTTGATTAAAATTGTAAACTTTATATTTTGTTTATAGTTCATTACATTATACTCTCTATTTTTCTGTCATTATTCTTGTAATTCCACAGGATTATTAGTTTGATCACTTAATTTACTTAGTGGCTATAACTTGGGTAAAACAATTCAGTGATTTCAAAATTGGTCCAACTTTCAAACATAGAACCTCAGACTTTATATTCTGTTTCTCTACCTTAAGATTTTTCTTATTTGCTTACCATTATGTTGGCATTATATGTATTAATATTAAATTGTTAAAATGCTCTTATTTGAGATCTATAATATAGTTTGTTTAATTTATTTTCTTTTCTTATATCACTCTACTAACTTTTTTTCCTTCAATTGTGTTACAGACTTGCCTACTCAATGAGAAAAATGATGGCAGATAAAGCTTTGGTATGCCAATTGATGTTTATACCACCGTTGGATTTTGACATATATAAATGCTAAAACCACTTTGATGTAACTGAATTTGTATGGCAGGTGAGGAGGCTTTCTGCATGTGAGACGATGGGTTCTGCCACAACCATTTGCAGTGATAAGACTGGAACATTGACTTTGAATGAGGTTAGTTGTAATGCCGTATGTGAACTTCTGATCTAGTTTTGGTTTTTTGGTTGTAAGTTATTACAGAAATTCCTGGATCTCAGTTGCAAGCGTTTTGATTTTTAATATGGCATCTATGCTTACTAGCTTATGTAAAGAAGGCAGCCTTTTGACTTATGGGATATTTGGAATTCAACATTATAAGTAACCTGGTGTTTTGATAACTTATTAAACCCATTTGATTAAGAGTATAGATATGGGTTGAATGCAAGTCAGTAGCTGTTTAACTTGGGAATATTGTTTTGGTCTTGGTTGTTGGAAATAGTATTATGTTTAGGAGTTTTTAATTTCTCCTTTCATATTTAATGAAATTGATTGACTGACAGATGACTGTGGTTGAGGCTTACATTGGTGGGAAGAAGACTGATCCTCCTCACAACAAATCTGAGCTCTCTGCCATGCTCTACTCCTTGCTTGTTGAAGGTGTTTCACAGAACACCAATGGCAGTGTTTATGTACCTGAGGTAATTTAGAATTCATTTTCCTTTTTTTTTTTCCACAATTATAGCCTGGAGGTGAAAGTTTGGTGTTGCAAGTACTTTATGAGTTCTTTGTACCTTACAGGGTGGTAACAGTGTTGAGGTCTCTGGATCACCTACAGAAAAGGCAATTTTGCATTGGGGAATACAGGTTTGTTTTGAAGCTTTTTGGCTTGAATACATTTTTGGCCCTTTTTGTCTTATAAAAGTTTCAATTTGGTACCCTAGTATAGAAACGCACATTGTTGTCCTCTTATTTTTCAAATGATCCAATCTTGCTCCTCTATTTATAATTTATCCAAAATTTATTGCCAAATTTTACATAATTTGTCTTGAGAGTCAAATTTGAGTGAGGTAATGATATCAATTATATAAATACTGTTTATGTTTGTAAATTAAGTGTGGTGTTAAGTTATATATGGACTTTGTGACAGTGGGGTAAAATTGGACCAATTAATATAACAGGGGGACCTCATTGTCAGTTATTAAACTAGGGGTGTCAACTTGAAAGTTGAAACTTTTATTAAACCTAAGGGACCAAACTTATATTTAAGCCTGGATTTGAACTTTTTTGGTCCCTATAAATATAATTATCATTAATGTGTTTACAAGTTGTTATGATGGTTGATCAATCTCAGCTGGGGATGAATTTTGAGGCTGTGAGATCAGAATCATCAATTATACGTGTCTTTCCATTCAATTCAGAGAAAAAGCGTGGGGGAGTTGCAGTGCGGATGGTATGTGGTTTTGATTTTGCTTTCTTATTTTGTATGCATATCATATTGGGCGATAAACTTTGCACCATGAACATTACTTTTGCATATTTTTATAACCATTTGATATTTGAGAGTTGAGATTTAATTATCAGGTGTCATTCATAGAAGCGCTGTGCCCTGTACTTGTCTTCTTTCAAGTTCAAACTTCTTGTGGTCTTATAAATACTTCACAACTGAAAATGATAGAGTAAAAACTTACTGGTTTACAGTTTTCACTGCTTTTACATCTGTCTTGTATTTCTTCCAATCTCGATATGTGAATTTGGTGTTTTGATTCTTCTGTTGCATTATCTTGGTAGTGCTGTATTGAAACATTCAAATTCTTGCTCTTTTTCCTAATAGGAAGGGGTTCTTGACAAATCCATTTTGAAATTTGAAGTACGTTTGCTTTCCTCTTTATCTGTGTTCCATATATTGAAAACAGAATACATGGATGAAAGTTTTTGGTAGAATTTAAGAAATATTTTCTAGAAACATTTTCTAAAGTATTTTCAAAATGTCTAAAAGAAGTTTTCAGTGTTTCCCCTTCATGACAGGTGTTTTATTCTTTTTTCTTATTTTTGTAATTTTGTGAGGAAATAGACACAATGATTACTGTATAATTATATGAACCTCATCACTTGTTGATGATCAAACTAAAAAATAGAGTAAATTTTATAGTCATTTAAGTCAATTTGCTTTGAAAACTTGCAAGCAAAAATTGATTTCAAGAAATTAAAATAGATGATGAAAACTATAATGCTTTTGGAAACTAAGCATCATAAGTTTCCTTTTAAAGGCTACAGTTCTGAATAGGATTGATTTAAATGACTTGTTGCATTTTTTGTTATTAATAGTACATAGCACACTCGTAGGCCAAGGGCTCCAAAATGCTTTTACATCTAGTGTGCAAGCTACATGAAAATGTAGTGCACAATTTTGAAACATTTTAAATGTAATTAATAATGACTAATATAAATAACTAAAGTTGCATAAAAGAATGAGTAAATCAATTTGAATAAATAAATTAAAAATCTAACTGGTAATGACTAATATAAAGAAATTTTTGAGCTTTGTATATTAGAACCTGCTGTAAATTATGCTAAAAAGTATGAACTACAGAGATGTTTAATGAAAAGCTGTTGCTGCATAATCCAAAGTTTTTAAGGCATGAAGCATAAGTAGTTGAGGGCTATAAGGAGACTTTTGCATGTAATTGTTACAAGCATAAAATAGGCAAAAAAGGTGCTTTTATCCTCATATGGCTTTACTAGTTCAATTCTTCATTACTAATATTTTTATTGTGTTCTGCAGCCGGACTCTCAACTTCATATACATTGGAAAGGTGCTGCAGAGATATTACTAGCCTGTTGTACGAAATATATGGATGCAAATGACCAGTTAGTAGATATGGATGAAGAGAAGGTCTGAGAAAGTAGCTTTATATTTAGTAATATAGGCTCCTTTTTTTTTTTTTTTTTGTTGGTTCTAATTACATTTTGAAAATCATCTCAAATGTTCTCCAATTTTTCCCTGTCTTTTGTCATTTTAGCAGCTTCTACCTGTATATGAATTTTGTTATAGGTGAAGTTTCATTAGATTGATGCTCGTATACTTACATGCTTAAGATAAAGCAATTACAAATTAGCTGTTTGGATGAGTTTTGAAGTTAAATTATTCTTTTAATTATTTTTTCTTGAAAAGGTCTAAGTGAAAAATTCCTGGGTTGCAGATGAATTTTTTTAAAAAAGCAATTGAAGGCATGGCTGCTGATTGTCTGCGATGTGTTGCCATTGCATATAGATTATATGAGATGGAGAATGTTCCGACTAGTGAAGAAGAACTTGCTCACTGGTCATTACCGGAGGATGAACTTGTTTTATTGGCTATTGTTGGTCTGAAGGTATTTATTTTCTGCTTTATGTCCCAATTATTGTGTTGTATCTGACGAAATACTCACTTGGGATATGAAGCTCCTTATAGCAGTGTTGCATGTGCTACGGGGGGCGATAGGAAATTTATTTGTTGGTCTATTTTAATTTACTGTCCTTTCTGTTTCATTACCATGCATTGTTCAACTTTACCTTAAAGGTACTTTTTCATTTGTTTATTTAGACTTATTCAAATTTTTAGTTGAAAGTTGAAAATGTGTAGTTGATGGCATATTTGAATTAAAATATGCTTGCACTAGTTAATTTCTACCATTTTTGTATGTTCTTATTATTTCTCTTATCATTCATGCTTGGAAATGCAGGATCCTTGTCGGCCAAGTGTCAAGAATGCAGTGCAGCTTTGCCAAAAAGCTGGAGTGAAGGTATTTAATTGGATGTGAGCTTGTTCAAATAAACATGATTCTAATACAATTGGCATATCTTGTTTTATTGTTTAAATTCAACCTAGTGAGTATTTGAGAAAGTTACCTAGGTGAAATGCTGGTGTTCTCTTTAGGGAAAAATGGAATTGATCTTTCTCTGTACAAAATAGGCCCTAATTCCTGTGAACTATGGTATTTAACATACGTTTATTATATAACAATGTCTTGTTAAGATAGAGTGAATGTGTTGGATATTTATAATTATATACCATTGTATAGTAGACAAATTAGATATATAGGTATTTTATTTAATAATTTTTTGAGGGGAAGATTGAGATCGAATTGTAGATAATAGATCTTAGTTTGGATTGGTGTACTTTTATTACTATACCTTTTTGTCCTAAATCCATGTGAGTTATCAAAATACAGCTGAGAACCTTGGTGAAATATTTCTACTGAGATGAAAATACGTTTCATCAGATGTTTTTGGCTTTGCTTGGTTGTAGTGAAAATGGACAAGTTTAAAATGGTATTATAACTACGCTTTATTGTCTCCAATGCATCACCATTATTGCCGTAATTATTTTAACCAAGCATAGCCTCAGATTTGAGGGAATGGGCTTTTGTGTGTGAGATTATCTGAGGGGGTGTGTGAGCAGGGGACATGGAGAATTCTGGGATGTGGAGAGACCTTAGCCTCTAGAATTCTCAGGGAGAATCTTCTTTGCTTCTTTTTTTCATCTTTTCTAATGAATTCTGCTATGTAGATTGCTATCTTGCGAATTTCAGTGAGATATTTAATTGTTTACTGCTGGGTAATATTGAGCAAGATTTAAAGTCTTTATCATATGTCTCAGTTTATTTTCTATATCCTGCCAATGACCAAGTGGTGCAAGAAGTGCAATATGCTTTCTAAATACTGTATTTTGTCTTGGCACTTAATGAAATTTACAGAAAATAAAGAATAGAAATACAAGCAAAATTAATTCTTCTGTTTGCAATTTCTATTTTAATTGAGTCACTGCTTATCCAATTTGGTTCAAGTCTGTTGGATCAAGCGTTTTTTTTTTTTTGGGTATGCCATGCATTGTTTATATTTTTGGTTTCGGATGATTGGATATAGTATTAACTGCAATTCCTAGGTACGAATGGTCACTGGTGACAATGTGCAAACTGCTAAAGCAATTGCTCTGGAATGTGGAATTCTTGGTTCGTCTGCAGATGCCATTGAGCCAAACATAATTGAAGGAAAAGTATTTCGGGCATTCTCAGATATAGAGAGAGAAGAGATTGCTGAAAGGATTTCGGTATTGTCCAACTACGATGACAACTATATGTTTGTGGTTTTAATAATGTGTAACCTGTTGGTTGTGGCGTGTAGGTTATGGGACGGTCTTCTCCAAATGACAAGCTTTTGCTTGTGCAAGCATTGAGGAAGAAGGGGCATGTTGTGGCTGTAACTGGGGATGGAACTAATGACGCCCCTGCACTGCATGAGGTATGCATGGCTTTTTGTTATCTTCTTTGGGTTTGTCCTTTGTTAGATGCACCAAGTATCATTGTCATTGCTGTGTCTATATTAGCATGTTTTCTATATTTAAACTTTGTCTCATATCATTAATGGGAGAATAAATTTTTCCCCCACTAATTATGTCAACTAGTTTTTTTTTTTTTTTTAAACTGGCTGTTGTAATTTTATACCTTTTTGGGTTTAGGCTGATATAGGTCTTGCAATGGGCATTCAAGGGACAGAAGTTGCCAAAGAGAGCTCTGATATCATTATTTTGGATGACAATTTTGCTTCAGTTGTGAAGGTTAGTCCTTTTTTCTTTTTAAATTTTGAGGTAGTTAAATCTTTCCAATCCCATTCAATATGCTTGTTGACATATTTACCTTATTCTTGAAATGCAGGCTTTTGAGTTTCAAATAATATGTTGTTTGTGTTTTATGTAGAATGTAGGTGCCTTGGTTAGCTTGGCATATGATCTTGACTAAATAAATAATAAATTGATATTTGAAGCACAATTAAAATGTGCAGGTTGTCAGATGGGGACGGTCTGTGTATGCAAATATTCAGAAATTTATCCAGTTTCAGCTTACAGTCAATGTGGCAGCTCTCGTTATTAACGTTGTGGCTGCAGTTTCCTCGGGTGATGTCCCACTGAATGCAGTACAGGTTTGCTTTATTTATGCCCTTTCTCTCAAGCTTGTGCTCACTCGTATATTTAGGAGGCATTATGATGTTATTACTTTGTCTACAGCTTCTCTGGGTAAATCTGATTATGGATACACTTGGAGCATTAGCCCTGGCAACTGAACCACCAACTGATCACCTAATGGTTCGACCTCCAGTGGGTCGAAGGTCAGAATTTTGAAATAATTTTGAGTAGTTACTTGGTTCTTTGGATCATGACAATTGCTTTATGTGTTATTTTAGTGCTATGCAAACTAATGCAGAGCTGAGCCTTATTTATTATTATTTTTAAATAAAATATTTGGCTTTTTCGTATAGAAGAAATGAAATAAGGAGGACATGACATATTATAAAGATTATGGAAAAGAGTATGGTGTATAATCAGATTAAAATCCCCGTACATGCATTCTTTTTCCTGCCTATCTTAATCCTTTGTCTTCATTGTTTTTAATCAGCATTTTGTGCTGCTGGTTCTAACTCATTTGATCAGTGCTGTGGGCAATATTCTTGCATGTCTAGTGTAAATACAGTCAATTTTAAAGCTTTTGTCCTTAATTAAATGGTACAGTTGCTCTAATTTAAACAACTTTATGATTGGGGTGCTTTACTCTAGCAGCTATGATTTGAGTGCGTCTACCGGTTTGTGTGTGCCAGTGCACATGCCAATTCTAGGTTAACCCTTAAAATTGTGTAGGAATGCATTTTTTAATAATAGAATTAGAGCTCTCTTGTCAAAACAAAAGATATAGTGCTTGTGTGCTTGTATGCTCTGATGGTTTTGTGCAATGCATGACAGTAATTTGTATGATTTACAGAGAACCTCTCATAACAAATATCATGTGGAGGAATTTGCTCATACAGGTAAACGCTGGTTCTCATATTAGTATTGCTATTGTCCTTTTAGTTGTGAATTTTTTTTAAGAAAAATTGGTTACAAAGCATTTGGAAACTGCCGTTCGTAATTATTCCTGGAGTATTGGCCATATTTTTTATTGTCACTGCATGCATCATCAATGCTTGTTGGAACTTTTCAGGCAATGTACCAAGTGTCTGTTTTGCTTGTACTCAATTTCCGAGGTAGGAGCTTACTGGGTCTCAAACATGATGACAACAGCCATGCTATTAAAGTGAAAAACACTTTAATATTTAATGCATTTGTTTTCTGTCAAGTAAGCTCTTTTCTCTCTTCATTACATTTGATATCTGGAATGTTGGGAGGGGGAAGTTTAGAATCTATTTATATCTTTTTAGTAAATAAGCAACAGCAGCTGAAAAAACAAAAAGAAAGAGATTTGTTATATTGGTTCAACAGTTTTGTTCTCTTCGAATTAATAGCTCATAATTAAATTGAAGTATTATAGAATACATATAATATTTGTAAATTAGAAAATTATGAAATGGAATAGCTATCATTAAAATCAAAGTATAAATCTATGGTATTTTGAAGTTTGCTATGCATTTTAAATGGGAAAGTGGTTAGTATATATATATATTTTTTGGTGCATTTATTTTCTATTATTAAAGTGGTTTGAGTTCTTTCTTATACACGACTTAAATATTCCCAAATGAGGGTAGATGGGATTATGGTGTAGAACTCTAACTAGGAATTTGGGTACCACTGCTTTTAAGTTAGTTTTTTATGTGTTGTATGGTGAGAGGCAATAAATGTTCCTCTGATTAAATTTTATAATACTTCAACTTTTGGGGGGAACCAGTTACGTCATGTGTAGCTTATACTAGGGGTGAGCATCAGTTGGATTGGACACAAAACACTTTACCCAACCTGACCAAGCCATATGGGTAAAAAGAACATACTCCATCATCAATTATAGTTTTAGATAATCTGAACTTATTGGGCTAGGTCAAAAATTTATTTATTACTTTGTTTTTACTCAGAATATCAATTTTGAATGTCACATGCCTTTTAGAATAGACCTTTGGATTAAACTGTCTGAATAAATTATTTATTCAAGTTTGGTTGGATTTGAAGAGGTTGGCAGGTTGTTTACGGCTTTATGCCCCTAGTTTATACTTGAAAGGGAGCCCTCAAGTAGTTGTATGTGCAAAAGAAATCTTTCAGTGGCTTCCCTTGAGAGAGAAGAAAGGATGAAGATCAGAGAACTAGAGGGATAGAGGAAAGAGAGAAATGAGATGAATAAAGTGTTCTGTATATAACTTTACTAGAGGAGTATGGCTGTCTTTATATGCACGTACCTACTTCTACACCATTCTAACAAACCAGATCTAACAAGTCTAACTACTCTTTTATTACTTACAAACTCAGTTAACTGCCTAACATGCTCCCTTAATTCACGCCTCCATAATTTTCAACATGCTCTAGATCAAACACCTTCAGTTCAGTTTTAAGATGCTGAAACCTGCTGCTGGAAACTGGTTTTGTTGATGTGTCCGCAATCTGTGCTCTAGATGACACATGCTGCATTTGAGTATCACCCTTAATAGCTTTTTCTCTTAGTGTAAATCCAGCTCTAGATGTTTAGTTCTAGCATCATCAATGGGGTTTGCTGTCATCATAAGAGCACTAACATTATCAGAGTGTATTATAGGGGCTGCAGTACATTTAACATGCAATTGTTTTTAGCAGAGAGCAAATCCACATTAACTCTACAACTTTATGAGCTGTACTTCGGTACTCAGCTTCCCTAATTGATCTAGACACCATTGGGTTGCTTCTTTGAGCCCCAAGACATCTGATTGTTTCCAATAACACACAAAAATCACTCGTGCTTCTCCTGTCTTCTAATTCTGAAGCCCAGTGAGCATCACGGTATGCTTCCAATGATAAGTTATTTGATTGGGTGAGACACAACCTTGCTGTAACATTGCCCTTAAAATACCTTTGAATCTGTTTGACTGCTTTCCAATGAACACTTAGTGGCTCTTGTGTTAACTGACACACCTTATTCACAGCAAATGAAATGTCTGGTTTAGTTATTGTGGGATACTGAAGAGTCCTCACTACTGATCTGTATAAATGAGGATCTGACATGGGATCACTACCAGACTTAGTTTTAAACCAGTAACCGTTGGAGTGTTTATACCTTTGGCATGATGCATTTTAGCTCTGCACAACATGTTCTTTATGTATTATGTTTGGGTCAAACTTAAGCTGCCATGTTGCAGTCTTTTCACTTCAGTCCTCATGAAGTAGTTAGTTTATTAGCTTCTTGTATTGAGTTGAGTTGGGCAATTAAAGCTTGATATCTTACTTGATTAAAATCCTGTCACAAGAATATCATCAACATACACAAATACATAAGTTGAAGTTTTAGAGGTTGTTCCAGTAAAAAAGAGATTGATTACACCAGTTGGACTTGGATCCATATTTTACAAGTGTTGAAGCCAATTTCTTAAACCAAGCTCGTGGAGCTTGTCTTGTTTGTGACCATACAAAGCCTTATGCAGCTTGCTGGCAAGTTGCTTGTTGGAGCCTTTGTACCCTATAAGCTGGTCCATGTAAACTTATTTGTTCTGAATACTATCAAGAACAATTTGTTAATGCCTATTTGATGTACATTCCACCCAAGGCTCAATGCTTAAGTGAGAATGATTCTGATGGTTGTGGGCTTGACTACTGGACTAAATATTTAAGTGAAGTCCAGTCCTTCCTTTTGACGGAATCCCTTAGCCACAAGTGATGCTTTGCATTTCTGGATGCTTCCATCGGGGTTCTCTTGAAGCAAACCATCTGTAATCAACGGTGCTCCTACTATGTGGAACTTAATGAAGGACCAGTGTGATTTTTCTGTATAGCTCTGAATTTATACAATCTTGGCAGCTTTCCAGTGATGTCACTAATTGCTGCATTATCATTATTTATCTGTGAGGGCACGTCAGTAGCAGCTTATTCAGATGATGTACCTGCAAAGTGCTCAGACCAGGAGAACTATAACCACACTAAGTATTTCAGTGTAAGAGGGGGTGTGACACGGAAATGTGTGTTCTTGGAGTGGTGGTTTAACTGGAAGTGAAGAGTGACAAATAGTGAAGTTGTTTCATCAATAATTACATCAAGAGAAGTGTAGAGTCTTCCAATTGGGGACAAACACATGTAACCTTTGTGATCATTGCCATAGCCTAAGAGCAGACATTGAGTAGCTCAATAGCTAAATTTATCAAAGCACACCCAAAGGTCTTGAGGAAGGTGTAACTAGTCTCTTTATGAATGAGGAGTTCAAATGGTTTTTTTAACTTGGTAGCAGTGGGGTTGGCAATTTCTTCATTTGGTATGTGGCAGTTTTGGATGCTTCATCCGAAAACAATAGTGGGAGGGAAGCTTGAACAAGTAAGATATACCAACTTCATTAATTTGGCAATGTTTTCCTTTTGCTAGCCCATTTTTGTTGGTGGGCATGTGGGCAAGGCTTTCTATGCATGATTTCACTAGCTTTGATGGAAGGACGTGAATGCTCCATACTTACCACACCAGTCACTCTAGTTTGGTGTCAAATTGAAGTTCTGCCATTGGTTTGAATTGGAGAAATACAGAGAAGGCCTTAGACTTGTGTGACATGTGTATCCAATATTATCTTGGGAAGGCATCGATAAAATGAATATAATAAGTGAACCCATGGGAGGAAGGTAGGGGTGTGGTCCCCATAATTCAGTATGAACCATTTGTAAGGGTGCTGTATAAAGTAGATTCTGAGTGTGTATGCGGTAATTATGTGCTTTTCCTAATACATAGTATTACAAAATATGGAGTTGCCTTTATTATCATGTGTACATTTATTTGCTGCAGTACTCATATCTATGTTGGGAGGGGAAGCATATGACTGATGAATTGAAACTCCAACTATTAGGTGAGCTGCTATTACGAATCTTAGGTTTAGACTACTTGTGACAGGTAATATAGCTAATGGAATTGAAAGTTACTCGTGAGGACTGGCTTGATGTTAGATGACTTGATGGTTGGTGGTTGTAGTGAGTAGGTGTCGAAGCAAAGGATGAAACTTGGAGTTGGAGTGTCAAACTTGTATTATCTTTGGTCAAGTTTCCCTTCCTGGTTCACTCCCTTTGTATGCTGTTACTTGACAAAGCAATAGAATGGGTGAAACTTGATAACGGTATTATCCCTTGTGAATCTATACACACTGAGTACATTCTTTGTTATGGAGGGGCATGTTGCAAATGACTGAGAGCAAGTGAGGACTATGGATTTGAATTGTTTGAAATGAATGAATGCCCTATGTGATTAATAGTTAAACCTGATCCATGTCCAATGTAGATTCTGTCTAATCCCATGTTGGCTGCTCTGAGTGTGAAATTGTTGGAATCACTTACCCAAAAGAAGAGGCCTAAAAATAAAACCAACTCCACTGCCAAACACGTGGACAGAATAGAGACCATGACGGATATGCAAACAGACGAAAGGTAAGTGATAACTAGACCTGCAAGACTATAGACAGAACAGAACAGATGCAGAGCAGGCAGCGATTCGAAAGAAGATGCAGTGCAGAGGGGACAGAAGGAAGACGATAGCAAAACTTGAAAGTTGAAAGTGAAGGAAGAGGGATGATCGATAGGGTTTTGTCTGAAATTAAAAAAAAAAAAAAAAAGTTTCAGGCATCGCAGCGTTTCAGTGTGCCGGACACGTGTGCCGGCGCACCATGTGCATGTCTGCACCAGACGCGCACTAGATACGGGTGCGCCGGCATTTTTGGTGCACCTGTGCATCTTTGGTTCCAACTGATCAAAATCAATGTTGCCTTCTTTTTCTTCCTTTCTATTGTTGAACAGGCTACTCAATGGACAACTTTAATATTTATTTGGTCACATTGGAATCAATTGCAGATCTTCAATGAATTTAATGCACGAAAGCCTGATGAATACAATATTTTCAAGGGAGTCACAAGAAACTACCTTTTTATGGGGATAATTGGAATAACTCTTGTGCTTCAGGTTAGTCTTGTTACATGTTCACTATGGTTTTGCATTATTCATGGAATTATTTTTAGGACTACCATAACCTTGTTACTATTTTCTCAGATTATCATCATTGAATTCCTCGGAAAGTTCACCAAAACGGTCAGGCTTAATTGGAATCATTGGATCATTTCAGTCGTCATCGGATTCATCAGGTTAGTCGATAACCGTACCTACCCAAATGCTGAGTATTTACTGATTATACTACGCAATTTTCTTATTAGTACACAGAATTTTTAAGTTTCTATGCGTTTGAAAAGTTATTTAATAAGATGTCTGAATATAACAAACAGGAAAATTTTAAAAATTTTGTTTTACTTATATATTCTAAACAATATAGTCTCTTTTACATGTGTGTATGTAAAGTCAAATTCATTATAAAATCATTTTCATGTATTTGAAAATTAGGATACCCACGCATTGGATGCCACCAAAATGAACTCTTTGTATGGTTAAAACAGGCTAGGGCCGATCTTTTTAACTTGTCATTTGGACAGGGTTGGGGTCACATATTTTGGCTCATTTAACCTGCCAACTAATATAAATTCCAAGATATGAGCTTGTTTAATGAACAGGCCAGGCCATTTCAGAGTGTTTCTTGTAATTAAGACTAGGGCTTGCATTATAGATTAATGCTAACTTTTCTTTCCTTCTGTTCCTTTCTCTTTCCCCATACTCTCAGTTGGCCTCTTGCTGTGGTTGGGAAGTTGATACCTGTACCAGAAACTCCCTTACACATGTTTTTTACTAGATGTTTTCGGTGAAGAGCTTCAAGAAGGAAGGAAAGTGATGATGCTTTGTAGAAGTTTTGGTGATATACTTTCATTTTCTCAGTGTCATCTTTTACTAGAGCTCTGGATATGTTATTCCTTTTTGTTTATATTTCGATATGAAATTTTTCTAATTTTTAAATTTGTAGACTCTAGGTATGTATGGAATTTTATCTAGGTCTTGTTTTTGCACATTGTATTTGGTCAGTTGAGCAGGTAAAATGTTAATATTTCTAAATACAGTTCAAAAACTGCAAAAGTAAAGGATCATTCGTTCAGGGTTTTTCCATCTGTCTTGTTGCACATAATTTTTCTCCTGGCTAAGCGGTTTAGGGCGATTCAGCAAATTAATCTTTTCAAAAAAAAAAAAAAAAGAAGGAAAAATACGCAATAAAATGTGATCTTTGACCTCCAAACATCGGTAGTATTTGTGTCATCAGATTTGATCATTATTTGGGTACCATGTTTTATTCTGGTAATTTTGAAGGTGAAGCTTGAGATATTCTTAAGAACTTATATTTCGTTAGAGAATAAGGTTTACCTAATATTTAATTGAGGCACTCGATCTTTTTCTCTCTCCTAGCGTTCAAGCAGTTGCCCTCCCAAAAATGGATTTTGGGGGAAAAAGGTGGGGGAGGAATTGCGAGTAACATTCGTATTTTTTAAAAAATAAAAATAGCATTTTTTCCCGGATGTCATTAAAAATTATAATTAGTTCCATAATTATGCATAATAGGACTTGAATCTCTATTTTTTATGTAGACTAAAAGATAAGATCTTTCTAAATAAACTTCTCTGCAGCTTTCTATAAATTTAAACTATGCAGTCCATTTGGTGGTTTGAATTAGTACTATTGAATCAATACAAGAAATGATTTATAATTGGCTGGTTTGATCAATTGATAATCTGATGTTTTTTAATTAATTGCATACAATACATAACATGATAATAATCGAAATATATTATATAAAAATTAAATAAATAGGTTATTTATGATAAATGATTTGGTAACACATACCAATATATTATGAGCATTTAGTACGTATCATTGACGTAAGGAAAACAGAAGCCAATGGTCAGTAATAATGGTTCGCCTAGGAAAAGTTAATAAAATTAGTTTCATTAGCATTTTCAATAAAAGAAAAAACATTTACATGAGTATCACTTATATTAAGAAAAGTAACAAAATAACGAAAAAAACAAAATTTTATTGATTTTGGGCCAGATTTTAAATTGCATATAAAATTTTTTATTAATTGATTTTTACAAATTTATCTGAATGGATTTTGGTTCACCGGTCCTCCGTTTGTCCAAACGGGCTGTTCCCTGTTTAAACAGTGCTTGTATCTTAGCTCAAGGGAGATATCTAAGCGGAACTAGATTTCAAAAATATTATAATAAACAATTTACTTACCATGCAAACATTGTTCTATTACAAATGCCTTCTTAATTTATCATATGTCGTGCTTTGTCCTTTTATCTTAATGGAGTTTCTGTAATGATCGTCCAAAAATTTATTATTTAATTTGTTCAAAACTTTACGAGGAAAAAGAAAGGGAGGATTTAGACTCTCTCCTACTCAATTTTTTAATACAGCTCTGATGGCGAAACAAATTTGGACACTTATCTCCCTTGATTCTTTGCAACTTTTAATTATTAATGCCCTAAAAAAATTATATCCCTGTTGGCAACCCTGACTTCCTTATTAAAAAATGTAATACCTCTTGAATTTGAATTTGGAAGGGCATTAGCAAAACGGAAAACTTCATTACCCTTAAGCTTCGTTGGCAAATTGGGTTAGGGTTTCTGTTCCAATTCACCACCAGCTTTGATAGCCTATGTAATCAGGTCTTCGTCACAAAGTTTCTACCTTGATTTGAGTTTCAACAATGACAAACCCTATTTTGCAAGATCAAATTAAATGGAATACTTATTTGATTATTTCCTATATTCCCTTTACCATTGTGATTAGATTCTTTCTATGGATTTTCCTCATGTGTGCTCTTCTAACTGTCTAATTTGGCAAGGCAATAGAAGTGACCAATACATTGTTGAAACAGGTTATGAAACTCTCATTGTACACTTGCAGATTTTAGCAAATGGAGGTTTCACAGAGTGGGAACGTTTAGGGAAATTCAGGATGCAGTTACGCGTCATTCATTTTATTTGGAGACTTTTCATAATCTCACTTCCATTCTGATATATCCTTCCTAGACATCATTTGCAAGTTGTTGATTGCCCTCTTTGTTTTGATAAAGCAGAAACAATTAATCATCTTTTCTTGCAATTTGGTTTGCCTCTCTTTTGGGAATCAAAATGAACAGATTTGATGATCGGGATGTGATTAAGTGGCTTTAAAGCTGGTTTTCCACTAAGAATTTTTATGAGTCAAATGGTCCTTCTCACAAACTGGATCTATATGAGTTTATGTTGCATTTGGTTAAATTTTTCACCTAGGAATTCAGGCTGATCCAATAGCCATTATTCATAGAATTAATCATATAGCGTGTGAATATAGCTTCTTGGTCCACTCAGAACAAATTTGTTTCTTTTGTTACTCCTAGTATCAGACATAATTTTTCGTCTTTTAATCCATCTACATATGGTTGTTCTGTCATTTTTTTAGAGACATTTGAAATAACGAAAGAGAAAAAAGAAGAAAATGTGGCTCTCTATTTATCTGAATGGTCAATATATGAGGCTTTGGCAATCATCAGTGTGGAAAGTACACAAACTTATGCGAAATGATTCTCGTATATTTAAATTAAATTCTAGTCTTTAATTTGTGTTAAATGAGATATAACTTTTTCAAATCAGGTTATAAAGTTGCAAGGGTAAACTTTAAGGAGAAAGTGGTGGGGGTCCCCAGGATTTTATATGCTACTAAGGAGAATCTATTCAGAAGAGGTTGTAGCTTAAATGATATTTGCCCGATCTGTTTGATGGAATCTGAATCTGTGGAGCACATCTTGTTGCTGTGTCCTTGGGTTGTAAATGTATGGTTTGGTTGCTCTCTAGCTATACTGATTAGAAGGGAGAAGATCTCGAGATTTGACTCTCGGTACTGTGATTGGTTGGTGGAGAATGCAGAAATGGATGATTTTAGGAGGGCAAATTTAGCTTGTTTATGCTAGATGATTTAGAAGCACAAGTGTGAGTTTGTTTTTAATAATGATGTGCTTTCTCCTAAGCTTGTGATCAAAAGGGTGGGTAGTTTGATTGATGAACTTTAGAGGGTGAATTGAGCTAGTGGGGTGGACAAGGCTGGTGGTGGTGTTCAGGAAGTGAGTGATGTTTGGAAGCCTCCCTCTCTTAGACTAGTAAAATTTAACATTGATGGTGCTTTCTGTGACAAAAAGGGTTTGGTTGGTGTAGGTGTCGTGTGTAGGGATTGTAGGGGTATTTTGATAGGAGGTTTTGCAAGAGAGGTAAAGGATTTTTCTACATTTATGATTGAAGCTTTGGCTGCTAGAAAAGCTTTGAGTTTGGTAGACTTGTTTTGTGGTTCTCATATCTACTTGGAAACTGATTGTGCCTCTTTGTTTAATTTTTTGGTTAAGGGCATGAGAGGGGACTGTGACTGGAGGTGTCCAATGGAACTAGATGATATCTTGGATCTTTTGAGTTCTTTGACTGGTATTTCTTTCTCTCAGGTTCGAAGGGAGGGAAATAAAGCTGCGAATTGGGTTGCAACTATGGCCGCTAAAAGAATGTGCCCGGATGGGTGGGTGTCTTCACCACCATTCTCTCTAGCAAGTGTTCTAGCTAAGGACTCTAACATGTTGGGAGGGGAGGCTGGATTTGACAGGGATGGCGTTGGTTGAGTGATATGCTCTTTATGTTTTATGTTTCCTTTTTGTTTTTTTTTTGTGCTTTGCTTTTTTTCGTTTTTCTGTTATTTTTTGGGGGTTTGTTTTTTCTGGGTTTTCTTCTTTTGGTTTTGTTTGTCTATTCTGTTTGGATTCTTCTATTTCTGGGTTGTTTTTTTGTTTATTTGTCTTTGTAAGCTTTTGCTTTTTGGCCAAAAATAAAAAAGAAATATAACTTTTTACTTTTTAATTAGCTTATGTTATTAAATACTTCTCAATATCTGCATGAAGTATAGAGATCCTTCAACACAATGTAAAAGCATCTCCACATATAAAACCCATAAACTTTATTTGCACTTTCATATGCCCATACATTGATATAAAATAGCTTATAGATTACAGATAAATAAGCGCCTCAAGATTTTGCACTCAGAACAAAACATGAATTTACAATTTTCGCAGACACATTGCCTACAAAATCCATTTTTACCACATCAAACATAACACAGAAAACTCAAGTTCATTGGGTCCGAAAGTGATCTTTATTAAACGTAATTATATATAATAGGAGTCTGCAATTTCTTCAGCAAAAGCATGAGTAAGGAAAATGGGTCTTCTGGGACACATAGGGAGACATGAATTCAGATGCTGAAGCTGATGCTGCACTTGCTATGTGATCTGGAGGAAGAAGTATCTGATTCTTTCCTGAAGCTATTCTCATGGCAGCCACATTGTCATAGAAGAGGCCAGGATTTGAAGGCACAAACACATCGCTCTCAGAGCATATTTTGAAGTCAATCACCTTTTCATATTCTGAGATTTCTGAGCTCAGAAATTTTTCCTTCTTATCTTCTGGGATTACACTTTCCTGTAATAATTGCACTCATAAGATATGTTGATCACTTGACTTGTAAACTTACATATATAAATGGTATTTCTAGTTTATGGCCAGGTTAAAACTGAGCTTGGGGCAAAGTCTAATAGGTATTTAAATATTGAGTCTAAGTCAAAATTTAAATCTATTTGAATTTAAACAATAATTTATCAATAAGACATGATTTAGCCTACGAATTATCTATAGTAGGAATATCCTACTACAAATTATCCTGTAGAATCTTAGTTATTGGATCAAAATCCAAATTCCATGATATAACATTTTAATTTTATTTTCTATGTATAAAAGTGTTTACTCAAATTGAGAAAAAGATTAGGTGAATTTAACACATTTGCAGAAAAATGAATAATTTTTTTTGGTCAAAATAAATCTGTTGCAAATTAACTTTTATGAAAACAAATGGCATTTTTTTCTAAACAACTACATGTTCAGCATGTATGATTCATTGCAAAAATAAATAGATATAGAGAGAAAAAATAATATACAAAAACTGGGCCTAAAACGAGGATAAATAAAGACATTTTTTTTCAGAACAATTAAAAAATAAAAAGTAATAGAATTAACTTATATTATTTCATTTCATTGTTTAAACTTTAACTTAACATTAAAATTGCTTAGTCTTAATAAAAAAGAAGTGTCATTTTTTATGTATTTAAAATTATGAGTGCACAAAAAATTTTACTTAAAAAGAGACTTAAATTTAAACTCAATTCAAAAGCAAAAAAGTTTCACAAATTGAAACTTCTACACAGTGCAAGGCATAGAAAAATACCTTAGTATATGTGTTTTGGAATATATTTCTGAGTGCATCAAGAGAAGGATGCCATCTTGGTTGAGTCACATAAACTGCAGTCTCTTGACTAAACCCTAGTTTCTTCAGAAACTCACCCACCTCCTCTCCCTTATAACACCTTCTTCTTCCTCTCTCACCATCTTCTCCACCACACATCTCACTCTTCAAATCCACTGCTATGAACTGCCCATTAACGTTTTGGCTCCAAGTCCTAAGCTTCTGAACCATGGACTCCACAACCTGTTGTACTTCTGGTTGCAGGTGAAGACATCCAAACATAGCCTTACATGCAAGTGAGTCCAAGCTCTTCTTCTTACTGTTATTATCATGTGAAGCCATTGTTGAGTTGTTTGAAGAGGGAAAGTATGATTCAATCCTTAAGGCTCCCTTTGATTGGTAGATTGGCTTGATCACCCGCTCAATGTAATCTTGAGAGACCTTGTTTGGCACTTTCACTGTTGGTAGGTTTCCTTTGGATGCCTGGGGAGTCTCAGTCCTTGTTATCCTTACTAACCCATCAAGGCTGTCTAAGAATTTCTGAACATCATAGATATCCCCAAAGGTCCTGCAATGAATTCACGTATGGTCAGAACTCAGAATAAGAATTTGAAGTTCGGATAAGAAATTTTGAAATTCTTATTAAAACTTACCCAAACTTTTTAAAAATTCTTATAAATAAAACTTAATAACTGATAGAACACACAAAGGTTTCCAAGGATTGAAGTCATGACTATTTAATTATAAAGACACTTTAATACTATTTCAAGGACCATTTAATTCAAGAGGTTAAATTGTTAAATCATATCATAGCAACAAGGATCCCCGGCAATATGGAGCTCCTTGCAATTTTTGTAGTTGAAAATCTCAACAGTTGAATTAAATTTTTAAATAATTTGTAGTCGTCAAATGAAATTTTTAAAAATTATTGATCTCAATAGCTAAAAGTTATTGATTTCAATTTCTAAAATATAAATATGGATTATCAGATGTTACAATTAATTTAAAATAGGCTGTTGGATTCCAATATAGAAAAAATCCTTAAATAATTTTTGTTATAATATCTAATAACATCAGACAAAACACAGGCCTAATAAAATTAAGTATAAATTGTATATTTGACACAGGCGTTGAATATAACTCGAGGATTTTTAAAGTGTGTGTATTTCATTGAATGTATCATGATAAAGATCCGGAATCAACAAAATAGGAAATGGAAAAGTGCAATTAAATTTCAGACTGAGGAATGAATCCAGGAAAGCTTTCTCTAAATGAAAACTATGCAGAAGATGAATCTAATATAGTTAGAACAAAGAGAGACAGACGAACACACATTCTATATCCTTGCTTGGTGCTTCTGATGTCAGGAAGCACAAGAGTGGCACCCAAGTGTCTGGCTACCACTACTGCATCAGCAATCTGTAAGTAAACCATCCATGAAAATGAAAGAAAAAATCAGAAAAGAAAAAAAAAAGAAAAGATTGTTCTGTAATTTAAGTAAATTCAAAGTCAAAGAAAATGGTGTATGACATTAACCTGTGAGAGATGATACTCAGGTCCATTTGTTAAGGAGAATGTGATGAAACCTTTAGACTGCTCTGATTCTTCTGCAGGTAGGTGAAAAGAAAAATGGCTCGAAACGACCTTTGACAATAGCAAATAGATATAACAAAAGGAGAAATCTTGAGGTACACTTGTTTTTTAGATATTTTTTATTTGATCTTTCTACTGAATCATGACACGTGAAGAAATATAGCAGTGACTGTAAAAGATATAAAATTAATAACAAATAAAAAAAATCTAATTTGGAATTTACGCGTTTTAAGCATTAAATACGAAGATCCGACGATATTTGTTAAAATCAATATTCATATCTGATACTTCGCATTTAAAATTGAAAAATTAAAATTGGTAACCTTAAGTTATCGAAATCAATAAGATTTAAAAAATTAATCCGACACGCTATATTAAGTTAATTGAGCAACCTAACGATATGTAATTCGGAGTTTGAAAAATCTGAGAAAAAAAAAAAAAAAAAAAAGCGTGTGGAAACTTACTGAGCATAGGAGGGTTCCAACATGGTCTTAGTGCTTCGGCATTTTCCTTGGAAGTACCTTTGCTTAGATGTGAAACCGTGGCTAGGCTTTGTGCAGTAATTGCTACCGCACTAGAAACTGAAGGTGTTGCTGGAATCTCAACCTAATTCTCACCATTAATGCATCACTTCACCATTAGTTTTACATTTTACAGAAATTATTTAAGAACAAAAATGGGAGAATGGATTCTTGACCTAAAACTTTGATCCAATTGAATGAAAAACAGAAAAAAGAAATAATTAATTAATAATTTCTCTAAGCTTTATTGCCATCGAACAATATTAACTCAGCGCACAATTTTTCAATATTTTAATTCCAGTAACCTTCTTCGGATAAGGTTTGCTTATAAAAAATTATTGACCACCTCAAACAGCATTTCATGCTCAAGTAAGATTCGTTGTCTATACCAACCTATACATATACATATATATATATATATATATATATATATATATATTTGCCCACATAAGAATAGTGACAAAAAAAACATAGAGATGAAAAGAATCAAGAATCTTCATCGGAGATAAACTTTTGCAAAAATGGAAAGAAAAGAGATAGAAGATACAGAAACTTCTGCAAAAATTGCCCTCTATAAATATGGGGGGAAAAAAAATTATACAAAAACTTGCCCTTGCTCCGATCTTTAGATATATCAACCCCAATGATCAAAATCTTCATCGCAGACTAACTTTCATTCATTCTGAATATAAAATTAATCACAAAATTTTCGGCCAACTTTCTCTTTCGCTCCGAGAAACAAAGACCAGAACAAGAAGATAGTGGGAGGGCCGTTCTCGTCGATCGGAATCTTCGCCGGAGATTTTCAAAGACAAGAACTCACAAGATCAACATCTAAAATATTCATACCAGTCTATGCATGTTCACCAGATTAGGATATAAACGCTAAACTTGGAAACCCATGAAATGAGCAACGTTAATCATGAATAACATGAGAGAGACTTACATCATAGTATGAATCGAAGTGGTCCTTCTTGACCATGTTTCCCAGCATTATGAACATGGACAGAGTCAGAAGACCAGCAAAGGAATGCCTCAAGTCCATGGTCGATATTGCTGTCTCTCCTTTTCCCTCTGATCTCCGTGTTCTCTTCTGAAACTACATATGAATCTGAAGCTCTGAAGCTCAAGTATAAAAAGGAGCTTACCCTGCCGACCCAGGAGGAAGAAAAGCCCAGAAAAGGCTTAATGATGAACCACACAGAGACAAAAGTGACAACCTTATTACTCTCATTTACGCACACAGACTGTGTTGCTTTGTAGGATATATGCCCAAAAGAAAAGCCATTCTTGCTTTCACGACAAGATCTCTTTAGCTTTTCTCCCTCCTTCATTCACTCACTCATCATTTGTTGAGAAATCTGACAAAAGAAATATGAAAATATATGCGCCCTTTTTATAATTACTTACAGCTCTTTTATTAATTTTGAAAATTGTAATTTAGTCCCCCAGAATTTTATCCTTTCATTAGTATACTAATTAAACCTTTTTTACTTTGTTTCATGGAGACGTCGATCTGCATCCTTTCTCATGCCACGTGACATGCTCTCAGGGATTTACAAATAACTAAGGCTAGTTATGATGTTAAATATAGGGAGTTAACTTTTTATTTTTAAAATTACAAGTGCGTTTATTAATGATCTAAATATATATATATATATCCGAAAATGTACTTAACACCAATATTTTAAATATTCAAACATTTATCGATTGTGTTTTTTATTTATTTATTTATTTTAAAAAAAAAGAACGTGAAAAAGAGAAAAAGAAAAGAGTGTATATAATAAATTAAATATTTAATTATATCCATTCTCTTAGCAATTCCATCAAATTACAACTTAATCACAATCATCAATCAACTTAACAATATGCTTATTTGTGGAACAAAGGCACAGCTAAATACATATCTTAGAAAAAGACTTCAATATTCTCAATAGATCACTTATATAAATAAATTTATAATCAGGATACCAATGTATGATTTACAATATCCTATTATTCTTTACATGCTTTGTGTCCACAATCACTGCGAAAAATCATACCCAAAAAGAAAACAAAAGATTACACGTGAATGTGTGTGTAAATATATAGATTTGAGGGTTCTGGTTAGTGGATTAATTGCTTGGTTGGTTTAGACTGAGGAAGTGACACGTTGTTTTTGGAGAGAGCATTGCGTTTGGTGTGAGAGAAAATGTTAGGGCTCACATTTTCCTTCAACTCTCTTCCACCTCTTTTCCTTTCTTCCAAAATTAGGGAAAATCCTACCTCATCTTCTTGCTTTTCCTTTTGTCTTTTTTCTCTTTTCTTGGGGTCCAATCATATCTTAGCAAAGCTTTTATTTATTTATTTATTCTGCCTATATACGTATCTGAAAACTACAAGAAAGAAAGTGATATTTTTTATGTACTTTTATAAAAAAAAATAACTCTTTTAATCTTTGTATTTTGATTTTATCTTATTTGATCCTCCATATTTGTTCTGTTCTAAAATCGTCATTCACATTTTTAAACGTTGAAAAAATTAATTTTTTTTCCAACAAATAATCCTCATTCGGCCTTTGATAAATTGACGGGGCAACAAATTTTTAAAACATTAATTAGAAATGTGAATGACCATTTTAAGATAATACATATATAGAGGATTGAATTAAGATAGGGTAAAAAATGTGAGAGGCCAAAATGGTATTTTCTCCTTTTTGTTATATTACATTAGAACCAGCTTGAAACTTAATTTTGTTCATTATGTAATTTTAAGGGTTTACTTGGCCAAATGATTCCGGTGTTTATGGAATTTTTTATCAAAATATAATCAAACCTAGCTTAATATATAATTAGATCTGGCTTTGTAGAAAATTAAAATTTGTTCTTTGTTTAGTTTTAAGGGTATATTTTCATTTCGATTATATTACATTTCAAATTTTTAATTACATTTAAATGTTTGATTAAAATCCTCTTTATTTTATCTCAGCTTTGTTAATTTTAAAAATTTAAAATTATTAAGCTTACTAAGAAAATTTCTTACTTTTTTTAATAGTACCATAGAAGAAATAACACCGTCAGCTTTCTTATCATCTTCTTGGTTTTTTATATTAAAAACTGGCGAAAAATGTGTAAATTGGACATTTCCTATGACGAAGAATTAAAATATATAAACTTTACAACTGTTAGCTTTTTAACATGTGTACAAAATTTTCAATTTATATGGCATAATATATATTGGATTGTTTCACTTTCGCACATACTATGTATGCTGGTTTTTCAGTTTAATGTTTTGGCCCATATATATATATATATATGGCTAGGGAGAGTTTTTAAGTTTGTACAAAAGGAAAAAATGCCCAACGATATATATAAGGGATGAATACCAAACTTTATTCAGTTTAATTTTGTTAATTTTATATTTATCATTAATTTAAAATACAATAATAGAAGGACAAAAATAAAAGCAAATAGAGAATATAAAAGCAAAAATGAAAAATCTCAAGGTATGTTTAATTTTATAACAGTGAAGATGATCACGTAGTCAAGTTATACTCTTTTGTTTATTAATTTCTCTCAATTTTCTTAATAACAACTTGTGTTAACTTTTTAACATGTTTTTCCTTTCGTATACGCCTAGCAGGACTGATGTCGCATTAATAATTAAATTAATTCAATGAAATATAAAAAATAACTCAACGGCTGTTGATTTTAATCAGTGAAATTTGTCTTTTTTGATAATTTTTTATTTTCTGGTAACTAGTTTGTCATATATCCTAAAATAACTATTTTTGTTTAGTCAACAATAAATCATTCACTTTGCATTTAGAAGCAATCAAAATCCATCATATTTTGATAGAAATATGAAATCATATTTAATTATGATATAATATTATAAATAGATTCAATAGTTTAAATTTACAAATAGAAAATATAATTGTAAGTGATTATATTAATTTAATATAAATTTAAATTCTTAATTATTATCTAATGGTCTATATTCAAACATAACTTCATATTTTCACCAAAATACAAGGGGATCCAAATTAATATTAAAAAATTAATGTGAACTCAATGTTCCTTTTACATAGAAGATTTTGAGATGCGTATTTTCAATTTTAAGAACTTCCCTTCCGGAAGATAGAATTCAATATTGTTACAACACAGTATCGTATACATTTTAGGACATTAGATGAAGATAAAATCACATTTGGTTACTTCATCTAATAGGTCAAAATGCATAGACCACATAATGTGAGTCAACTAATTATTTTGACATACCCGACGGCAAAGTGAAAGGAAAATTATTTTGCGTTATATCTTAAAAAATTAAAAGTTTTTTAAAACTTTTGAGTCGCGAATGCTTGTGTTCTAACTTATTAACTTGAGGGTGTATTGTACGTTTACTAATTCAAGCGTTGCTCTGTTTTATTTTTTTGGAACTTTCATAATTGCCAAATATAAAAGCAGAAACAGAAGGCAGTCGCGAGACGTATTCAATGGACCGAAAGTAGTTCAATGGGCCAACAAGATTCCAAATCTACAGAAAATTCTCGACAGTGGAATTCAGCCTTGCATTAGCTGGAATACTTTATATGTTATCTAGTGGTCTAGAAACTGAGCTCTATATATATATATATATATATATATATATGCATACAGCATTTAGCTTCTGAATATGTTACACATATGCCATTTTGGTAGTTTAACAGCTTCATTTACTCGAGAACTTAATAGGTGTTGGGTCTGACAAATTAAAAATAAACTTATTTTTAATTATAAAATTTATAATTAGAGTGAGTAAGGTCATATTTACAAGGATTAAAAATCTTAATGATGTTGAAAATTGAAGAAATAAACGTAAAGAAATAAATAAATAAACAGAGGGGGTTTTGCAAATTAATAATGAAAATGACAATATATCTAACAGAATTAAATTAATTAACAATTAAAGAAAATGTTTCAATCATACAAAAACCAATTAAATATTTTCATTTCAGCATTTTCAAGAATTGATAATTGATGCAAAGTTAATTCCCTCTTCACAATAAGTCACTAATATTATTAATAAGCTTTAGTAACCTAATTTTTTCCTATTTTTATTGACTAAAATGAGCTCTCTAACTAAATTTTAATTAACTAATAAACCTTAAATGAGCATTTAAGATTCAGTTAGCTAACAACATTAAAATCAAGGGAATTCCAACACTAACTTGTTAGAACATAGGCATTCCATTAATATAAGAGAAAGCATGGTCACAATCCTTTATATCAATTTCCATCAATATTGGTTCAATCAAACGATTATGTATTCAATCAAACCAAATGGACAATATATATCATCAAGCAAGATAAATAACAAACCATGTTATTTACTTACTAAAAAATAACTCAAATAAACCAAAAATGTAAAAATGACATAAAAGAAGGGAGATGAAGAGTAATCATTTAGATCTCAGAACCATGAAGATGCTAAAATTTGTATTCCATAGCTAGATGAAATGAGTTTATTTATACATGGGTAAATCATCTAAAATCTCCAATCAAAAGGTGCTATACAAAGCTATAAAACGTTATTTGCTTAGTTTCTCTCTCTAAAACCAGAAAAAAAATAAAAAAAGAAGAACAAGAAGAGATGCCTAAGAGAGAAGAGAGAGATGAAAAATGATGCCCATGCAATGGGTTCCTTTCTATTCTTTTGCTTACTTCCTTTGAGACATATTCCCCTAGAAAGAATTTACAAAAAATCCCAAAGGAAAAAAACTTTGAAATTGAGTTTGATAAAATATTATTTTTTAAAAAAAGAAAAATATCACAACCCAATTTCATTGACCATGACTGACGCATAAGCTAAATCAACTTAACCCAACCAACCTAAATACTTTTTTTTACAATTATTAAATAAAAATATCGATGATAAACATTAGACACACTTTGAAATATAATTCAATAATTTCCCAATGTCTATTTGGTATAATAAGGAAATAGCCCATATAAGGATTACAATACTTCACTAATTTCTAAACAAACAGACATTTAGTAGCCATCACCTTGGAGTCATACGTACTCTATGATTAACCAAAATAACATACCAAAAAGCTGGAACAATAAGAAAATTCTCATAGCAACTTCACTAGTACTTACTAATCTGAAAAATATTTAAAAAGAGAGGTGTAAGTCACTAACTTAGTGAGTGAATAAATAACAAAGTAAGTAAAAAAGAAAATAATAGAGATTTTAGAATTTTTAATAAACAACAAGTTTCAATAATATAATTTTATATGAAGCAGGTATCAAGGGAAGAACCAAGATCATCATACTCATATTCCTTTACCATATATGTTTCAATCATTCATAATGTATCCCTTTATTGGATATATCTCAATATCTTATATCTATATCCTTTCACTGGTCACGTCTCAATATTTCATATTTGTATCCCTTCACAGGATACATCTCAATAATTCATATTTATATCCTTTTACCGTATACATCTCAATATCTCATATCTATATCTCTTCACCAGATATGTCTCAATAATTCATGCCCGTATCCCTTTACCGGATACATCTTTAATAATTTATTCCCGTATCCCTTTACTGGGTACGTCTTTAAGAATTCATTTCAACAAAGTGCACTATAGTTGTTACTCTTGCTAACAGCTACGAGGTTCTTACATGAATACTTGTCTATTTTATAAAATCCATTGAATAGTGTAAATAGGATATATAAATATATAATTTTATTTAAACATATTTACTACCATAAAGTAATTTAAATAAAAATAATCATGGAGATAAAATAAAATAAAGAGTGATTAAAAATGAAGTGACAATAATACAAAGGATTAGAATTCAGATCATTTAAGAAACCTGCAGATTATTAGCATTTATACCTTATTTGTTAGATATAGAAATCATAAATCCTATAGGAGTGTCTAGTCTTTTAAAAATGATAATAATAATAATACTTTTGATAGTTTGGAATCTCCTTTATGTCTTAAATTTACTAAATATTTAGTTTCTGCTTTTCTAAGTTCAAATTGATCTAAGATCCTTTAACATGGTTTGATTCCAGAATGTTCCTAGCAAGAAAATATAATAACTCTATGTACCAATAACCATTTAGTCGATATAATCCTACCATTTATCTCAAGAGTTATGGGATAAATTGTTTTGCTAAGAAACTCATAAAATTTAAATCAGTTATTTAGGCGGCATAGCTTGCCATTGTCTTACTTGTACAAAGTCCATAAGGATTCATAAAGGTACTATTTAATTTCATTTTAGTATCTTAATTCTACTCAATCTATTAAATGAGATTCCATTACCATTATGAGCATAATATGTAGTAAATTTATTTATATAAAAATACAGAAATTGAAAGTAAGACAAGAAAATAAAGACGTTTGGTAAAATGAAAAATATTACTTTATTAATTATGTACTCACTAATAGGGATCAATAGTAGAGATCCCCCTATTCCTACAGCATAACCTGAATAAAAAGGTCTTCGCAAAGCTACTTCTCACACAAATATGAAACTCCTTCGACCTCTCTTTCCAATTTGAATGCGAAAATTAGGAAATGTTCGTGCTATTTATAAAAATTCTTAAGTTACTATGTAGGTTACTATTTGGCATTGTGCAAATAGTAACCACGCATTTTTATTGACATTTACTACACAATGGTTCAAAATTATATTTTTTATCTCATAAAATATTTTTATTTTTATTTTAGTCCCTAAAAATAGTTAAAATTATAATTTATACCCTAAATACTATTTTCTCCTTTCATTTTAGTCTATAAAATTTTATTTTATTTTTCTAATGTTATTAAAAAGAAAAGGTGATTACAAAAACTATAAAATATTATGAATTACGAAAAAGTATCCAAAGAAGCAGTGTTCCAACATCTCCTTGCAACCTTATCAACCTTGCTATCCTTAACTTCCACAAACGTACAAAATAACAAATGAATATCTTCGCCTATGATGTTGAAATTAAACTTGATTTTGAGTCCTTAAGAAATGCTAAGAAAACCTAGATGGTTTAAGAAGAGAATATGGATTTTCTTCTGATTTGCCGCTGGTTCAATATCTTCATTAAGAATCTACAAAAGAATACTTCTCATTGCTAACAGTACCCTTACCATTTTCCTATGTGGTCTTAGGAGCCAATATCATTTCCTTATCATTACTTCATCACAGAAGATAACTGCATAGATTTTATAGACATTTTTCCTAACTTTAGACTTATCACATTCGATTAAGGTAGACTATTTCTCTCTGAGAGAGAGATCTTTGCAAGCTAAAGGATTATATTAACCTGTTCTTGATTTAAAAGGTGATGAAGATTAAAATATACAAGGTTTAACATTTTTAATCATGAGTCAAACTTGAGCCATCGCATCAACAGGATTTGGAAGTTTATTCTTATAGACCATTAGATTCCTAACATTCCAAATGACATAAAGAATGATAAGGATATCCATAGTTATGTCTTCAACCTTGTGAAGACATTTATCCCCTAAAGAAAGCCATGCTTATAGCTATTCTGCATTGTCTTGTGTCTTAAATTGGTTAATTGATAGTAACCTAGCTTACATTTACAGTCCATTAGAGGAAAGAAAAGAGTCCATCAGTAACGAATGCAGAGAGGTTGTTAGTAGAAGACAAAAAAAGACTCCAGGTGGACACATGATTTCCATATAGGATGATTTGTTGTGAGGTTAGGCTACGTGGAAGAATTATATTGGTAGATGGGTCGAGTTAGTTAGGGACATGTACTTTTTATGCATATGCTTGTATGGCTACAGGGAGAGAAGTTTTCATTCTGTTTTGGCAGAAGTTGTACCACTGGAGATTTTTTTCATTTTGAATGCAAGAACCACCTTTTTTTCCCATTGTTTTTTTTTTTCTCTGTGTTGCTATATGTGAGTTGACTCTTCATTCCATAGAACTCTTATTACATTGCTTAAACCAAGGACGCTCTACTGCAAATAAGGCTAGGTAGTCTTCTAATCATAGTCAGCTATCGATTGAAAAGGATCGTCGTGATTCACCACTGATAAAAGGCATGAAGATTGAGATTCTAAAGTTTGATGGTACATACATGGAGGATTGGATCTTCAAGATTCAATAATTCTTCACCATATACAACACACCGGAACGTCAACGAGTGACGATTGCATCTTTACACATGACGAAAGCAATGTACAACTAGTATAAATGGCTCTATAAAAACAATTTGGTGCCATTATGGACCAAATGTTTGCCTATGTTATCCCATTGGTTTGGCAAATGGGCACAGTGGTAGAGTATAAAGCTTAGTTCAAGGAGCTATCCACCCAGGTGTTTGGGTTATCTGATGAGTGGTTGATCGCATTTTTCATCGCCATATTACAGGATGACATTCAACATGAACTAATTGTGCCTCAACCCAAAACGTATTTTTAGGTTGTCTTGCTAGCGAAACTTCATAAACAACATTTGAAAATTAAGGGAGTTTCATCGTTATTTATTTTCACTAAGTTGGGCTAGTTTCAGAAATCTACCAGTATTGCTCCCTCACTTAAACTAGTACCTACCCTACCTCAGGTTTTGACTACATCATCAAAACCTTTATCATCGTCCTTGACCAGTTTTTCAATATCTTTTGGTTGATCTTCTTCTATTAAGAAGTTGATGTCAACTGAAATCAAACTCCAGCAAGAAAAAGGACTCTGTTACTACTACGATGAAAAGTTCCACCCTACACACAAGTGTAAAAATTAGTGCTACTTGTTATTGAGTCAAGAGGATTTGGATGATGCATCTATAGCCAATGAGTCACTAATACTACTAGCAGAAGAACCACATGATATATAACCATAGGTAACGATAACTCTTAAGATTAGTCTGCATGCCTTACATGAGCACCTCAATCCTACGACTATTCGGTTTATAAGGTGTTGCAATAACATCTATGCTTTGATTCTGATTAATGGAGGCAGCACGCTCAATTTCATTAAAAGTTTAGTGGCATGGAAACTTAAATTGAAACCTGTTGGTACAACTCCTTTTTAAATTTTAGTGGGCAATGGTAGTGATGTGGAGTGTAATTCAAAGAGCAAGAATATCAAGCTAATGATCCAAGGGTATAAACTCATTGTTGGTTTGTTTGACATCCCTCTAAATGGAATTGATATTGCATTAGGAGTACAATGGCTACAAACTATTAGTCCACTTTTAATGGACTATGAGCAACTCTTACTCTAATTCTCTGGAAATGGGCGAACGATGAAATTTCAAAAAGAACTAGTTCTGTCTTGAACCTATTTCTGGAAAATAATGCTTTAAACTATCAAAGGCATCTCATGTACATTCCATTTTCTAGCTATTAGACTTACCTAATAAAACAAAGTCTCCTATTTGCTGCCCACCTAACGACATTCAATGTCTTTTATTCGAGTACATGCATGTTTTTTCTGAACCCAAGGGGTTACCTTTGGGAAGGACATATGTCCATCACATCCATCTTGTCGACAAGGCCTTAGCAATCAATGTACAGCCATATCAGTACCTTTATTTCTAGAAAACAGAGATAAAATATTTGGTGTACGAAATGCTCAACTCTAGCATTATACAGGCCAGCCATAACCCTTTTTTCATCCCCAGTTCTGTTGTTTAGGAAAAAAGATGGCTCCTGACACTTATGTGTTAACTACCATGCCTTAAACATGCTTCACAAGTATAGGCAACAATCTCTTGCCAAAACACACAACTTTAAGCTGTCAAAGAAGTATTTTCGCCCATACAAGATTTTGGAGAAAGTGGAGCCCCTAGCCTATCGTCTTGAGTTTCCTACAAATTCACCATTTATTCAGTGCTTCATATTTCGTTGTTGAAAGCCGTAGTGGGTGACCCAACTAACGTCATTCTAGATGTCTTACCCTTACATTACCCAACTGAAGTAAAACCATTTGCCATAATTGATTAGAGAGAATTCGAGGTCAATAGGTTACTAACCAAACAGGTTTTAGTGGAGTGGACGGGTTATGCACGAAACAAGGCTTCATGAGAAGATCTTGATATGTTGAAACAAGTTTTTCCATACCTTAACCTTGAGGACAAGGTTGTTCTAGATGGGGCAGCTATTGATAGTAACCTTACCCATAATTATAGCCCGTTAAAGGAAAGAAGATGGTCCATCAGCAACAAATGCAAAAAGGTTGTTAATAAAAGACAAAAGAAGACTCCTGGGTGGACCTGTGATTTCCATATGGGATGATCTATTGTGAGGTTAGGCTCTGTGAAAGAATAATATTGGTATATGGGTCAAGTTAGTCAGGGATGTTTAGTTTTTACGCGTATGCTTGCATGGCTATGGGGAGAGAAGTTTTCATTCTATTTTGGCATAAGTTGTACCACTGAAGATTTTCCTTATCTCGAATGTAACATCCGCCTTCTTTTTCCATTGTTTTTCCTTAAGTTTTCTTTTGTGTTGCTATCATTAACCCTTAGCCCTATTGAGGAGGTAAACCAGAGGCATTTTACAAATGGGCAAAGAAAAACAATTGTTGGATTGTTTCATCCAAGCACCACACAAATAGCATATTAAGTCCACATGAACATGATGTTTGATAAGCAACTCACCAGTAGGCAAAGTTTCAGTGATCAATTTCTAAATGAAAAGATGAATTTTGTGAGGTGACCAACTTTTCCATAAATTTTCCCATTTTTGTAAAAAGAAGGCCTTTGTGCATTTTGTTACTAGATTGAACCAAAATTTTATATCATTCTTTAACAATATAACGTCTAGAGAAACTACTTGTCCAGGAAAGGCTTTTAGGGATTCCCAACATTGAGAATGACTTTGAAACTATTTGGATGGCAATATTAAGAGGCTATAGATAAGAAAGCTTTTGCTGATCCCATTTTTGCTAATTATGCAATATAAGGTCAAATACTTTTCTAACTTCAATGTATCTGCCTAGTTGCATTAGCCACAAGAAGTGGTGATTGAGAGGTATGGCATCTCTAGAGCCAACTTTCCATTTTAATTTAGATATGATAATATTTTTCTACCTAATAATGCTATTCCACATCTAAGAAGAGGAAAAGCGTTTGAAGATCATATCCGGGCTATCTATGTTATATTTGTGCTGAAAATACTTAGCAAGCAAGGATTTATTACCAAGGAGTAGTATGCTCTAAACTTTTTTTGGCAAGCAAGGCTCTATTGAAATCATGAGTTTGTCTAATTCCCAAACTTCCAGACCGTCCAGGTAGACAGATCTTGTTCCAAATAGCCATATGTATACACAACCTTTGATTTTTAAAGCCCAAAAGAAGTTGGTTATTTTAGAATATATGATTTTGCAATATCTCTTAGGAAGTTTAAAGCAAGAATGATCATACACCAGTTTAAAACTAACAACTGATTTGATTAGAGTGAGTTGTGTAGCTTGTGGTAAAAGTTTATATTTCTAAGAAGCTAAGGCTTTATTAATTTTATTCAACATGCTTTGAAAGACCTTAGATTTCCCTTGCCTGAATCAACCTAAGTGACTAAATATCTTCTAAGTTTGCTTAAGTATTTAATGTCCAGAATGTTGGACATAAAATTTTTTAATAAATAAGCTATATTGAGGTTGAAAACTAGCACATATTTTGTTTTGTTTATGATTAGACCTGAGAACTTGCTAAAATGATTTCATATGTCTTTCACAGTGTTGCAGGCATCAAAATTAGCTTTAAAAAATTAGGCAATATTGTTTGCATATATCAGGTATGAGATTGCCTCATTACCTTTACCTATCTTAATTCCCTTCCATGCCTTCCTTTTCTTTGAGTCAACAATACAACACAAAAGGATATTTAAGAAAATTATAAATAGACAAAGAGATATAGGATTTCCATGTTCGATACCATTTTTAGGGTGAACAATTTGGGTAAGACTGATATTAACGTTTATTTGGTAACTTATAGTTATAACACATTCCACTATTAGATTTATCAAATGCATAGGGAATCTCATTCTCTTTAAGGTAGCCTTCTGAAAATTCCATGACAAACGATCAAAAGCTTTTAACTTTGCATTTAATTGTGGAACAAATGTTTTGCATTATCTTAAAGGCCATAAGAATATTCTGGTAATTAATCTTCCTTTAATGTAAGCACTTTGACTTGGCAGATGCATGATCTAGAATAGATTTCAGCCAGTAGTAGAAGATTTTAAATGCAATTTTATAGGTGATAATGCAAAGACTGATAGGCCCAAAGTCTATCATGGTTTGCACATTTTCTGTCTTGGGAATTAAAGAGATGAAAATCTAATTGATGACTCTGAGTAAGTGACTAAAATTCAAGATAAAACCATTTTGGTGACATCCTTTCCTATAGTGTCTTAGTATCTACAAAAAAATCTTACATTATAACCATATGGACCAAGCGCACTTTCATTTGCAAGATTATAGCCTCCATTTTTTTACTTCCATGCTGGTGAGAGGTGATAGTGCACTTAGAGGCGGTGAATAGGTGCTTAGGAGAAATTTTAAGTCAATTTCCTTTTCAAAAATAATTATTTTCATAAACACTATTTAGGTGCTTGAAGTTAATTTTTAAGTAAACCGACTTAGTGATTGAAGATTCAAACTTAGGTGCTTGAAAGTGACTTTAAATGACTTGAAGAATCTCAGTGACTGAGAGTATTTTTAAAGAATAATAGAAAAGAAATGACGCAATCAATTTATTTTGATTTATACAACCTCAGTCTTACATCCAATCCCCGTCTATTAGTCTCTTTCTATCAGAAGAGATTTTCAACTATAATAGAGTTTTAACCTAAATAACCTCAAACACTTATACTAACTAGTTTTATTGTGCTCATCCTCAACATAAGGTTTAAGCTCACATCAAACTATCATAATTGGGTTTTAACTCTCCTACAACTAACTTTCACTCAAGAAAAATTTGAATAAGTTAAAATGATTTAGGTTACCCTTTGAAGGGTTTACAATTCAGGCTCTTAAAAGCCAAACTCAAGGACCTAAAACTAGGCATAAATAAGTGATGAAATGATTGTCTCTATGATGATTTTCAATTCAATTCTTCTAGTACTTTCCATCTGTTCAGCTTCAATTCTAGATATCTAACTCTTATAACTGTTGTAATTTGAATTGTAGCTCATTTTAATGCAAGTATCCTTTGGGTGCTGATAAGGAAGAGATTAGATCTTGAGCTTTATAGCTTGTATCTTCTGCATTTTGAACTGTCATAGAGGTTGGTCAATGTGCTCTTCATACAATGGCAGGAGGGACATTGTCTTCTTCATCTTAAATGAAAAAGTAAGGTTTTCTTTTCCAATAGATGGTGTCTTGATGTCAGAAGGAGAAAGAGGATGAAGTCTTCTTATTCATTGCTTTTTATCTTCTTTGTCCTATCCAAAGTTGATGTTGTCAAGCAAAGGAAGAAAATCCACTTTTACTTTGTCATGAATGTTTGCAAACGAAGTAGCATTTCTCATGGGCACATTTGGCTTGGATAAAATGTGCATTATTGTCTTCTTTGGCCAAAAGTAATCAGTAACTTTGTACTTGATATTTAAGTTATCATCATGTGAAAACGTTGGCTCTTTTTTATAACAACTTTTAGGCTTTTCAAAAATAAAATAATAGGTTAAAAAGGCTTAGTTTAGTCAAGATAATACTTTTGCCTTCTTAAGAGTTAGGTCGAAGTAATTTAGGATATTTTAACAAACTATTTTTAGGCTAGCTTATTTTTCTTTTAGTGTCTTCCAATTTAAATTTTGGGCCAAACAATTTTAGGCTTAAGCAAATTTTCTCAATAGATTAATTTTGTTTTGTTAGAAAATTTGCCAAAATAATTGATATTAAAAATTAAAATGAATTTGTTATCATCAAACATTTATTGGGCTTAAGTGTGATACCATTAGGCCAAGGGGGCTTATAGGATCAGAAGATGTTCAGTGGATAAGGAAGAATTTGCGAGACAATATCATTGATATTATTTTCATCTACTGCTTCATCGTCTAAAAACATTTGATTAAAGTAAGTCCAAACAATCTTTTCTATACGTTTGGGGTCATCAGTTTATAAGTTATCAACATCTTTTAATCTTAAAATGAGGTTTCTAGATCTTTGTGTAGCAACAACTGAGTGAAAATACTTAGTGTTTCTATCACTATAGATTAGCCAAGATTGTTTACCACATTATGCCCATAATGATTAATCTCAATCTTATATAAATTCAAGTTGATTCCTGACATCCATTTCCTCTTTTAAAAGGGAGTACCCATTAAGTAAACGACTTTGCAATTCTTAGAGATTTTGTTTAAGCAATTTGACTCTATAAGAAAGATTACCAATCATATTAGTGCTTCAATCGTTAAGGGCAATCATGGTAGATTTGAGTTTACAATGACCATTAAAAGCAAAGAAGCCCCTAAAGTTAGAATTCCATGAGTTTTTAATAATATAATCATATTAAGGAAATTAGATCTAGAAATTCTTAAACCTCATAAGCTTAGTTCAAGAGATATTAAGAGGATTAGTTTGAAGCAAGTGAGGGAATAGTTAAAGGAAGCAATCAGAAGGACATTCAAGCAATTTATTAGAAAAGCTTTCATGCATGATTTTTTACAAAAGCATTTATCAATCCTAGCCCAGGCATCACTATCATTTTCCTTATTGTTAGTCCATGTAAACCATTGACCATTAAGTTTGATGTCAATTAATTAGTAGTCTAGAATTATAGAAGCAAACTCCATTGTACCCGAATAAGAATGGTTGGAGCTGACTTTATCAGTAACTAAGTGGACATGATTAAAATATCCCATAAAAACCCAGGGAACATCAATAAATTTTGTAGTATTTCTTATCCATTCTCTCAGGACATGTTTGTTACTGATTTTGGGTAGCCCATAAACAAAAGTAAAATAGCATTTATGACTGTACACCAAATCCATAAGTACATGGATCCACTTAGGCAAAGCATCAACTGATAGTTCATCAAGTCTTTCTAACCAAGCATAATGCCTCCACTGTTAAAACCATACACATTTGGATACCCAAAACAAGACATTTTCCTAGCTACTTTTTAAAAAGGCAACATGGTTTCTAACATAAAAACAAAATCAAGGCAGTATTTACATAAAAGATGCCTTAAATATTGAACTATCGTAGGCTTGGAGAAAGCTTGACAATTCTAGCTTAGTGCCTTCATGGTTGCCTTGAAAGCATTTCCTGGGTTACTTCCTCAACCCATCCATATCGATTTGCTGCAGGAAGTTGATCCTTAATTTTCTTAGGAATAGATTCTAGAGATACTATAAAAAGATTCCCAGATTTATGTTTGTTCCTAGCATAGTATTTAACTGAATGTTTACACTTTCTGCTCATGGAAGTGTCATATAAAGAAGAGTTCTGTAGTTCTAGTTCATCTTCAGAGAAATTATCTAGTGAGTGTCTTCCAAAATAACGGTCAATTTGTATGCCAAGTATAAAAGCCTCTATAATTCCAAGTTCCAAGAGATAGCAAGTAAGCCATTCGTTAGGCCAAAAAAGAGTGATTTCTTTGATAAGACTTTTATACTGCATAAAGGAGAACATGTTATTAATTAGGGCCTAGACAATATCCTCCTATGATTGTGGAATATAGCAAAACACTAATGAGTTCCAAACCATATGACAAACTTTTGGAATATAACATGGCCATAACTGCCATAAAATGAGTTCATTTTTCATGACATTAAGAAGTACAGCCACGTTTAACACCAATGTTTCTTGAGACTCCTCCATTAGGTTCCACCAATGATGCAGCACATAAGTGATGAGAGACAAGTTAGAAACATGATTCTAACTTAATGTATGTATGCATAGAGATTTCAAGTTAAATTTTGATCGATCCAATAAAAAATCATGTAGATCACAAGTATTTAAGAATTGCTACTTGTCCTGAGTGTTTAAGATAGGCTAAAGATGACTATGCAGATAAGGACATTCATGCATAGAGTTTTTGAGTTATCTTCAAATTATGAGCTTTCAGGTAAAGGAATAAAGTCTAAAGGAGGTTGGCCCACCTGGGAGTCAGGAGCATGTGAAGGAATAGTAACTTTTGAACATAGGTTAGAGTTGGAATTTTCCTTTACACATGTCCAAGTAGGTAAAGGCTCATTGAGGACCTTTTGAATGGCTAATTCCACTAAATTTACATTAAAGTGATCCTAGGGGAAGGTGTGTCAATAAATTCATTAATGTTGTTGCACTCAGTAGAAACATTAAAACTATAGATAGAATATAGTTCTAGTGTTTCTAGTTGTGATGAGATATGTTGTATTGGATTGGTTAAGTTCAAGCATCTAGATTGTTGCATAGAATATACCAGCACAAGTTAGCACAAATAAAAAGGGTTTGTGTCCCTTAACCATTGCCTCTCAGGTTTGAATCTGTGGTAGGATGGGAATGAAAAATATTTATCTAGGAGACCTCCCCTAATTTAGGCCAGATCGTTGGTCAAAGGATTGATATCCTGAGCAATAAAAAAAAAATTGTTGCATAAAATATTTAGGGAAGCTCTCTAGCTGTCATTGCCTGAGTAAATGTCCATATTGAAATCAAAATTCTCTTATGACATATTCATATGTTGTTATCTTTATTCAGGTAAGTTATCCACATTGTGATCCTATTCAAAATAGTTCCATAAATTGTCTGCCATTTAAATGTCATTCTCTGGTTCAAAGACCCATGTGTCAGGAATAAGAGGAAAAGATTCCTCAAGCTAATTATTCAAATTTAGAATTCTTTAAGTTACATTAATATTTTCAATTTATTTCTTGCTTCAATTTGATTAGTGTCAAATGGACCATTTATTCTTAAAATCATTTTCATATTCATACACACACACACATTAAAAACATAAAGTCAATTATATTGTGTTTTTTTCTCTACATAATCATGTATGCCTTGAGTTTTTAATCAAGCTAGATTCAGGAAGGATTACTGGGTATGAGATGTTTGTTCCCTTAACTAATAGGGAATAAGTTGGCTAGAACTCCTTTCCTCTTAGCTTTAGGATTTTGGTGTTGCTTCCTTCTTCTTCTTTTTTTGTTTCTTGTTGACTTTGGATGTTGGATTTAGCCTTGTCTTTTTTCTTTTTTCCTTGTTTTACATCTTGTTTAGGGTTGGGTTCGTGTTTTACTGAACTATTTCTTTCTTTGTTTCTAATGAAGTTTCTTCTGACAAACAAAATCAATTAATGATTCCATTCATGTTTTGCAAAATCAGCATATTGATCTTGGGTTGAACATAAACAGAACTATCTCATATAATGATTATGTTGGATTGTAAATTCCATTTTAAAGAAAGGGAGAAAGAGTTTTACAGATCGCCATGATTTCATGTTGCACTGCTACTTCGATAAACGACGTTACTCAAACACAATATTGAACAACGTTAATTATACTTAAGTGGAGGTTGAAGCTGTTATTGCGACATTGTGGGGATGAATGGCAAAGGGAGGCACAAACATTTGTGTGGATAAGTTGTGACTTGTGAGAATCATAGGCATAATAGGGTAAATAAGGTTTTTGTTTTTACTTTTCTTGGGATAGTTTTAGGTTTGGCTTCATTCTTACATGTTTTTTTAAAATAGAAGACTTGTAAGCAATAAGTTAAGCTAAATATATAATGCTTCCAAATTCAATAAATTCAATTAAAATTGACAAGTTTAATGATTCTATGCGAGTCAACTCTGAGCTTGATTGAGTTTGCTTAATTCTAATTTTATTCTTGATTTAACTCAAAATCCCTACCTAAAATCATAAAATTAGTGATTCTATCTAGTTAAATTGTGATTTTGACAACATTGCTTATGGCAGCTACAAATAAAGAAGCTATGGTTAGAATCCTAAGAATTTGAAAAATTGCTGAAGTTGGTCATCTATCCTTTCTAACCTTTCTTCAATGTGCTACAACCTCTTTTCAATAGGTTGTGGAGCTATAGAAGAGGAAGGAGGAACAAAGGGGGATGGTTGTGGTTCTTGGTGACTTTTGCTTGATAAAATACCTATAGTGGAAGCATAGGACTAGAAATGTGCAAATCAATGTTACCTAAGTCCATTAAATGTTCATTCCTAGAAAGTTTTGTAATATAAGAGCCTAAAATGAGAGGTCACTTAAAAGATATGACACTGGAAAACTTGGTGGCAAACCAAAATCCTAAATTTACCTTATGAAGATGGTCCATGTACCACAAATAAAACAATGTTTCCATAGATAAGAACCATTATTGTATTTCAGCCTAAAAAAAAGGAAGCTAAAAATCTATGAATATTTCAATGCCAAGGCTTGAACCAAGTGATCCTTAGACCTATTGGGATCATAAGATGATGTAGGTGAATGGATAAGGTCCTTTAAAGGCATCTACAAGTGTAAAGTCATCAAGGAAGTCACAAAATGCATTCAAATAGTCCCTAAAGCTAGCAAAATTAAAATAAGGTTAGGGGTGCTCCAGTGAAAATCATCAGTCTAATGGAAATTAAATGTAACATAGAATTATCTAACGAATTCTACAATTAAAGTACAATTAATTGCAAAATAATTAGACTAGCCCACATTAGCAATATATTGCAACATAAAAAATTTCAAATTCAAAATATCTAAAAAGGGAAGATGAGGATATTTACATGAAATAATATGTGAATAATGTAATTCCTCATACCTTGTCCTATGATAGGATTATTGAATTGGAAAGTGGATGGGAGTGTTTAAGAGTTTGGAGTAATGACACTCTTTCCCTTTATCACTCTTGCTCTAGACTTTAAGCATAAGGACTAAGCATCTTTATTTTTGTTTACATGAGCTCAAAAATGTCTTAAAGCATCAGCTTATGGTGGTGGCTCATTAGAATGGCTTGACCAGTGGTTGTCAAAGGTGGACAGCAATAAGGTGGCAAAGATAATATCTTTGTGCTAACTTTTTGAAAAAGAGTTAAATTGGCTAACTTTTACAATGAATTGCCTAATTTAAATAACAATTTAAGTCATTTCCTAAGTATATTGTCTTAAGTTTCACATCTTTTAAAAACAAGCCCCAATTATCATATTTTTTTATATCAAATGAACAATATTGATGCTTTTTAAATGATAATTGCTAGGGAACAGCAACTAGGGCATCTAAGCAGAAATAGAAGATGAAAAACTCAGGGACCAAAATCTAAAGGCAATGCCTAGGTACTGGAAAACCACTGCCTAGATGTCGAAAATAGAGAATCAAAGCCCTAAGGGAGTAAAAGCTAGCACCCCAGCACAAAAAACAAAAAGTTAGTGGCTAGGTGTTAAAATATCAACGCCTAGGCATACTCAACCTGAGGATTGGAAGACCTAAGATAGAGACTAAATACTCAAGTGCTAGAAACAGAGAGTTGGCACCCTAGATTCTAGAATTTTTTAGAATCCTATAGCCTAGCGCCATAGCTATAACACCCAGTCACTGGAAGTGGAAAGCTAAAACCCAGGTGTTGAGAGTCAATGCATGGGCATGTTATTAAAAAATTTAATTTCCAAATATGAAGTTCTATTAGATAAGGGTGGTCTTAGGCTTCTGAAGGCAATAAATAGGGACCTAGTAAGGCTTTGGAAGACACACCGAGTAAGAGAGACTTAAAGAGTAAAGTAAGGAAAATCATAATGAAGGTTGATGGTATAAATAAAAGGGATAGCGTTGAGGGAGTTATAACTCAACCCTAAGTTGTTTATGTTTTTTTGTTTCTTTTCCTCTCTATTTCTATTTATGTCATTCTTCTCTTTTATAATTTGTTTTGAGACAATTAACATGTAAAACTCCTCAAATTTATCTCTTTAATAGTCAAATCTACGTTGGGGAAAAAATAAATTTAGTCAGTTTAAATAAAAAAGAAGAATGTAGATGTATTATGAATTTGAAATTTAAATAATTCATAAGGATAAAATCCTAAAATAAGTAGATAAAAAAAATTTCCCTTTATCTAGAGCCTGGTACCTATCTATTGCTAGGAAAATACAAGAATACCCTTATTTTTTTCTTCTTTCTTCTTTTTCTTAATATTTTTCTCTCTCCTCTTTCCTTTCACACTCATTCTCAAGCTCAATCACTCTGTCCCCTAAGCTCATCATCGTCAGCCACTATTCTTATGACATTCATTAGAACTTCAACTAAAGCAGCCTCCACCCTTCCTTTTTTACCATCGCGTACAAGGTAGATCATGGGAAGTGTCGTTTATTCACTGAAAATTGGGGAGTTTTTTGATGTGTTAGAACTACATTTTCTTTTACAAAATTAGGCATTCTTAGGAGCTATTTTCAATTCTCTTAGGGTTTTTTTCTTTTAGTGAGTAATTCATCATTTACCTTCTGGTTTGGCTTCCAATTTTGTGATCTTGATCATTAATTTCAAAACTCTTCATTTAGCAATTTTAGGGTTCTTCAAGAAACGAAATTGGTTGTATTTAAGTAGTAATTTCCCCAAATTAGGTTGTGTCTTTACTTTTAAACATCAAATTCATCCCTTCCCCTCAAGAATTTCCCATCAATTTCTGAGTATGGGGTTTTAATTTTGAAACCCCTCTTTTTAATATGTTGGTAGCATAAATCCAAAATCAGTCTTGATTTTGGTGAAATTTCTTTAAATTATGGTGGGGTTTTGGTTCATTGATAAGTTCTTATCATTTCCCCTCTAATTCCTACTTGGGATTTCATGATTTCAGACTCCAATTTCTAAACCCCTTTGTGTGAATGTGGAGCTTGAAGTAATTTCAAAATTTTGAAATTCTTGAAACAATTTTCATTGATAATTATTACTGGAAGAAGTATTTAAACGTTTGGATATTATCGTTTGAAGTAGTACATTAATTTAGAGGCTTTTCCTAAATTTTCTTTAATCTTCATTGTTATTTTGAAGAAGAGGGATGAAGGAAACCCTATAGTGATTGAGTAAATAATCGTAAGTAAGTAATTTATATTAATCACCAAATCTTGAAGCTATCTTGATGATGTTAGCCACTCATAATTAAAAATAGAAATTATTTTTGGAGAGAGAGAGAGAGAGAGAGAGAGATATATATATATATATATATATATTAAATACATGATAAAAAAAGAAAGTATATAATTAAGCAAAAAATAAATGAATATAAGATTTGAGCTAAGTGGCTAAATTTATGTGATATTGGAAAAGGAAAGGTTAATATCCCACTTTGAGATTTAAGAGGCTTAGTACATAGTAATTAGACATTGGAGATTATTTGAATTCACGATATTTTCTTATATAAGAAATTTAATGTGCATTATCTGTTATTATAGGACTATAGGCTTTAGTTTTAAAAAAAAAGACGATAGGAAAAACGATTGTTGTGTGTTCTCCCCCAAGTGAGTAAATATTATTAATCATACTTGTTTTCAATGTTTTTAACTGTTCGTTTGTGAAATATTTTTGTTTTATATGGTCTAGTGCCTTGGGAATAGTCCTCTTGAATTATTGTGTTAATTCTGACATTTATTTACATTTCCTAAATTTTTTTTAATATTCCTTCACAATTGAATGATCGTTTTAAACAATTTATATACTATATTGATTATGGAAAAGGATATTGTTTTGTGGAAATTCATCCAATACAGGACCTTATACCTAACAAAAATATATGTTAGTCTTAGTGCACCATGCTTTCATTATCCTGAGCATTGTCTCAGCTTTCAATTATGTGTGAGCCTTATTACTAGATCTCGATATGGATTGCGATATTTAACCTTGAGCTAGCTTTCGATATGGATTGTGATATCTAGCCTTGAGCTAGCTTTCATTATGGATTGTGATACCTAGCCTTGGGCTAGCTTTTGTATATGAATTTGTGATTGATCATGTGAGATGTTTCAAACTTTGCTTTTATTCCCTTAAAGTCATTTATGAATTTCAAATGCTTACTAGTATGATTTGTTTTGCAAAGTATTTATGGATTTGTGAAAGCCTTATAGATTATGTTAAATGATTTATGAGTTTCATTTCAAAATAATTTCAGGTACATAAGTTTGATTAGTTTTGAATGGCTAAACAATATGGTTTTGAAAAACTCTTACAATTTGATTGTTCCCTCCTAGTATGATTAGCAATATTTGCTCACTGAATGTGTTGTCACTCATTCCTTCTCTTTCTAATTATTTTTCAAAGAATAACGTTGACCCCAGCTACAACCCTACAGTTTAAAGTCATTTGTGTGACTAATTGGTGAGCCTTGCATTATTCACAAGAGTTAAGACTAGTATTCTTTTCATGTCATATCGAGTCCAACAAATTAAAAATAAACCCACTCTTAACTATGAAATTTGCAATTAGAGTGAAGATGGTCATTCCCACAAGGATTGTTAATTTTAATGCTTTTGAAAACCGAAGAAATAAACATAAAGAAAGAAATAAATAAAAAGAAGGTGGTTTTGCAAATGAATAATGAAAATGACAATTATATCTAAGGGAATTAAACTAATCAACAATTAAAGAAAATATTTCAATCATATAAAAACCAATAAAAAAGGATTAACTTCAAGGAAAGAGATATCTAGCTAAAGAATATATCCATTTTGGTGTTTTTTCAAGAATTGATCATTGATGCAAAGTTAACTCCCTCATAACAACATGTGACTAAGTTTACTAACAAGCTCTAGTAACCGATTTTTCTCCTAAATTTATTGACTAAGAAGAGCTTTCTAGCCAAATTTTAACGAATAAATAACATTAAATAAGCATTTAGGAGTCAGCTAGCTAACAACATTAAAATCAAGAGAACACAAACACTAGCTTGTCAAAACATAAAAGAAATGCTCAACAAATCAGTTTCAAAAGAAGAAGAAGAAGTTGTGATGTTATGTTCCAAAGATGAGCTGGCTGGATAAAATAATGCTGACTTAAAATGGAAAGCTAAGACATGCCCATGGCACAGCTTTCAACTTCACTACCTTTGATGTTATGCCCACAACTAATTTTAATGTTAAATCCAAAGACACCGCCCCAAAAACCTGTGCATTATCTAAAATAATTTAACTAAAAACATCATCATTAAAGCCAAAATGAAGAAAAAAACATGCAAAAATTACAAAATAACACATCTCTAAGTACATATACTAGTACCATTTTTTCCCTCTTTTTTTTCTTTACTCCAATTGTTTTCACATAAGTTTACTTCTAATCGTTGTTGTGAACCATCAATGATGGAACTTATCGCTCCATTTTAAATTTTCTTATATTGTTCTTGCAAAAATAAAAGGTCAAAATAGGTGAATTTGCAATAAAAGACATAGTATTGATACAAAATAATACTTACAAATGTAACTTGCCATTTTCTTTCTACCTCCCTTGATAGATGCGAAGGAATCTACCAAATTCTTACTCTTTCAATACAAAATATAAAATAAAATAAATTCTTTTATGTATCATTTAAAGTAGTTGCGTCTGTGTAATTATTATATAGTACATCAAAAAGATAACATGTGGCAATGACTGGCAATGACTATGAATTATATGTCAATCTAAAACAATTTGTTATATTCATATTTTAACTTTAATGTTTTTTTAGATTTTATTTATGAAACCAATATCCCTGTTGAATTTATCAATTTATTCCTTTTACTTTACTTTTAAATAGTCCCCCAAAAATATTAATTTATACATTCGAAATAAGGATAAAATGAGGGATACAGGGAGTTGTTGGAAAAATAAAACAAGTACAAGGATGAGTAAACAAATTTTCAATTTAATGTCTTATGGGAATTATTAAAAAAAAATAAAGAAAGTAAAGGTCCAAGCTGACAAATTCAAAAGCAACTTTGGATTCATAAATAAATTTAAAAAAATATTAATGTTAAAATATTGATAAAACAAATTGTTTTAGGTTGGCAAACAAATAATAATACGTTAACAAGTTATTATTATGTATCTTTCTAGTGGTTTACATCAATGCAACTATGCATTCAAAAATTCACCAAAAAATTAAAGATAAATATATACATTTAAATAATATATCAATACAATAAATTGTTTTAGGGTGGTGGCAAACAATCAACATATATATTTTATCATGTTATTGACATGCATTTTTTTCTTAATGTGTCACATATTAATTATATCAATACAATTACATTTGTGGAGGCATAAAAAAATTCACCCAAAAAATAATAATAATAGTTAGATATATACACTTAAAATAATATATTTAATAATACTTTGAGAAATCAAATTAGTTACTAATCTGCTTGCATACTCTGATGCCAGGATAAAACCTCCGGTCTAAAGGGATGAGCCAAAACCAAAGTCAGAGGCTCTATTGCTCACTTTATATTTTTAAACTCCTCATTATTCCATGTGGCTCACAAATCATTCAAAATTGATTCTCCTGTGTCCATCTTCAGACGACAAAGAGCACAATCTACGAAGTTGTGATGGATTTGACGGTGGAATTCTGGCAATTATATATTAATATTTTTATAAAATGGTCCTGTTAGTTATTAAGTAATTAAAACACAAAATAATACGATTGTGTGACAAATGATAATGACAATCTATCTGAAATTCCCACGGGAAGAACCTCCATCTAAGAGCCATATATATATATATGGGCCATAGTCTATGTAATGGAATGTGTGCGACCAACATCATCATCCTGGTTTGGTAAAAACTTGATTGATATATAGATATATAGTACATGCGTTAATCAATTTCATAAATTATTAAAGTTAAATAGATATTAGATGATGCAAATAAAATAAATAGTTTCCATTTTTGGCTATCTGGAAACATTTGCTGCTTCTTGATCGTCCCATGGGGGATTGATCACTTTAGACTAGAGTCTGAGATGTAGACCAAGATGCTGACAATTAAAAGCCATATGGCGAAGCCATTCTTCTTTGTACTTGATGCATATACATTCAATGATCAGAATTTGAAGCATATACATTCTTTGTACTTGATGCTTATATAACTGCAGAATTAAAAAAAAAAAAAGAATCAAAATTATAGTTAGAAATAAATGAACTTTACACATGTCCTGAACTCATTTATACATGCTTTTTTTTTTTTTTTTTTGATAAAGAACAATGGGAATTGATCATCCGTTGTCAGCCAGAGGAGGATCATCCTAATAGTCAAACCTATGCAAAGTTTCTTATCATTGGTTCCAGGAAACTTCCAACTCCAATTTCTTATCAGTTGTCCACTAAGTAGAGAGGAGGCCAATAGAATGAAGGGGAATCTAAGAGGTCTAGGTTTATGACTCTGTATGACAATGATCCATTTAAAGGCACAATACAACTTATATCTGTTAACTTGTCCAGGTAAAGGGTTCATAGAATGCTGCTTGCTGTTAATGTGCCCCCAAACAAGAGCGACTATGGAAGTAAGAAGATTGATCTCTGCAATAGTCGAGGTTAGGGAGGGTTGATGATTATTGTGAACCACTTTGTTTATGGTGTTCCAAACAGTATAGAGGGCAGATGAAGTTGGTAAGGGGCTCAACCTGAGTTAATTTTTTTGCCCCATTGATAATTAGAGCTGCAACCATTCAGAGATGTCTTGGCTTTCAATCTTGTTTATTCTCAACCCCAAGGGAAAGGCAAACCTAATAGCCCTAGCGAAGTGGCATCGGATGAAAAGATGATCAATAAATTCCTACTCTTCGTTGTAGAGGTAGCATGTGACCAGGGTATTGATGTGATGTTCATTAAGGACATCCCTAGTAAGAATGGCTTTATTGAGCAGCTTTCAAACGAAGCTGATAACCCGATATAGGAGCCTGATCTTCCAAAGAGTTTTCCATTTAGAGAAAGGGCCAAGTGTACAAACACTTTCTATGTGGTTCTTGTATCCATATCTAATAATGTGCTTGCCAGTTTTGTCGCCATTCCAAATTATCTTAACCAAAGTTGCAGCGAGGGAAATAGGGTAGCAATAATGTCCTGGACGAGTTCGTTCGGGTGAAAGTGCAAAATTTTATTGCTGTCCAATCTGACTTATTCAAGTTTAGAAGGTCTGATACTCTAGTGATAGACATGTCTACACCCTATTTGACCTGCCACCAAAGGCGATTGTTGATGTAGATAGAATTCCCAGTTCTCATATTTCATTTCAGCCTTGACAAAATTAGGTTCTAAGCCCTTTGAATCCATTTCCACATCCAGGAATAGTTACATCTTCAATGGCTTTGACCCTTCTCCGACTCAATATTTTTTTGGCCAGGGTCCTGGAGATGATGGGGCTTGAGTCAGGCTGAAACAACCTCTAAGTTTGTTTAGCCAGAAGAGCTAGGTTGGAGTGGTGTGTGCTCCTAATACCAAGGCCCTTTATGTGTTGATTTGCAGAGACATTCCAATTATGAAGGTGAATTATAGGCTTTTTGTTATGGTATCCCCAGAAAAATTGGTAATTTTAGAGACTATAATGGCGTAATATTTCTTAGGGAAATTAACACATGTGAGGTGATAAACTAGGCTGGAGTTGAGAACAGACTTGATCAAAGTAAGTCATCCTACTTGCGAGAGGAACAAGGACTTCCAGGAATACAACCTTTGATCAATAATCTTGACCAAGGATGATACAATTATATCTTATTGTTGTATGAGTCCACCTGATAACCAAGGTAACACCCAATTTTGTCTACATATTTCACCTCTATAATGATGGCTAAGAATTTTTTGAATAATATAGGAGTATTCAAATTGAAAACATAATGGATTTATTCTTGTTGACTCTAAGCCCCAAAAAGCTACTAAATTGGTCTAGTGTCTTTTTGACTATGGAACAAACCTCGCTGCTTGCTCAAAGAACAAGATTGTGTTGTCAACGTACATCAAGTGCGAGATGGGTTTTGATTCTCTTCTAATTTTAACCCTTTCCAATTACCATGTTTTTCTTCTTCTACAAATATGCAAAATAGGATGTTGGAGCAAAAATGTATAAATAAGGAGAGATAAGGCCACCTTAATAGATTCCTCTCGTGGGGGAGAAGTTATTGGTTCTGGATCCATTTACCAAGACTTGGTAAAATACGGTGATGATGCATTGCATGATGATTTAGATCCATTGTCTCAGGAAATTTATTATATAGAGTATTACTTTCAAGAATTGCCACAAAATATTGTCAAAAGCTTTAGAAATATCCAATTTAAATGCACTTGCACTCTGCTTGATCTTTTTTTTCCTTTTAATAATCTCAAGAAGCTCCGCAACCAGGATAACATTATCTAAGATAAGTTTGCTTTTGGGTAGGCACTTTGATGAGATGAGATGTAATCTCTGAGGAAGAGTTTAAGCCTATTGTAGATGACCTTAGAAATGATTTTGTATACCACATTGTAGAAGCTAATGGGGTGAAATTCATTCATGTATGAGGGCTATCAATTTTAGGGATGAAGGCGATTAGGGATTTATTAAGGCCATGCAAGAGATATCCTTTATCAAGGAAGTGGGTGATCATGCAAATGATATCAATCTTAATGATGTCCCAATAATGCTGGTAGAATTTAACATTGAGTTCATCTGGGCCAAGGGTACTATCTGAGTTCAACCCAAAGACAGCCTCCCGAGTTTCCTCTTTAGTAACAAGTTTATTAAAGATTTGAACTTATCACTTCCACTGAATTCAAAGGCCAGTTGGATCTTTCACCATAAATATATAAGGGTGCATATAAATATGGTTGGCTCAGTCAACCTAGTGTGACTTATTCATATTGAATTAAGTTGGATCAAGTTAAGAAAATTGTTTTGATAAGGTCAAGTTAAGTTTCAAGTTCATAGGCCCAAGTTCCTTCTTATAAAAGATACTTTTTCAATAAACTATTATTTTATTTTAGTTAAATTTTAAGGATAACACATATTTATTCTTATTTTTTGTCCAAATCTTAATTCTTTTTTATTCCATTTTTTTCCATATTTTGATTCTTTAATTCTATATGAAAATGTTTGTTTACTAATAACAAATTTTCTATATGGGCGAATATATTATTTTGTAAAAAAAAAAAAGTAAGCCCTAATCAACTGCATGATCACTAACTGAGCTTAATCTGGCTTGACTAATACTAGTTTTTGAAACTTAATCCAACTATAAAGTTAAGTTGCGCCCAATCTCAAGTCCTACACAACTTTAATCTAGCCCATGTACACTTTTAACAATAAATAGTATGAACAAAACACTAAATTTAGTGAGGACTAGGGCAGCCTAAAAAAATTCACTAAGTGAGAAGAAAAGAAAACACTTACAAAGCAAATAAAGAAATTAAATTGGTGAGAAAGAAGGATTAGAAATGAAAAATAAAATTTTTAGACTAAACTACTTGAGAACCTACGACTGCTTGAGAAAAAATGAAAAGAGCAAAGAGTTAACAAAGAAATATTAAAGAATGGGAAGATATATATATGGGAAAAGGATATTCTCTTGTGCTTAATTTTAAGGGTACATCCCCAACCCTTTTATCCTTTGAAGAATATATGTAAGGCCTCGTTTGGAATGCAAGAGAAAATTTTAGTGAAAAGAAAATGATAATGATATAAAAAATAAGATGAAATGAAAATGAAAATTTTAATATCAAAACTTGTTTGGCGTATTAGGAATGCAGTTACAAAATTTATTTTGTATAATGAAAATAATAATAAAAAAGAAATGACAAGACTGAAATGCCCTAAATTAAGACTTTTAAGTTTCCCAGTTTGCCTTATTGCTCGCTGGAACCAATGCTAAGAACACACGACACTCCCATCCTTCTGCGACCACCTCCATTCTCGCACAGAACAGGACAATCGACGTTGTTGGCTGTCTTCGTCTGATGATTGGCGACTTACTCTGACGTGAAACATCCAGTGGTAGGGTCTGCTTGCAATTGGATGCATGTGGGCAACACAGGGCAGATTGGTGGAGTTAGGGCATAGACCCACAGACACAGGCGCTGCAAAACGATGGCCACTGTAGACGCACTTCGCACTCACCTTCTCTCCAACCCAGTACTAGGATGTCGTGTGTCTTCTATAAAATGGAAGCAGAAGTGATGGTATGTGACCCAAAAAGTAAGGGCAATTTAGTCAAATTGTTCACCATTTCGTGGCCTACCGTACGATTCCGTCACTCTTGTAATGGAATCTATTCTCCGACCACACTAGAAGACAACATTCCTGAGAAAGGAGGACTCCAACATACCAAACAGATGAACCATCCCTTCCATCTTCCTTTCCCTTTCCGTCGCAAGGCTCTCCCATGTACCAAACACCGCTTAAGAGATTAAGAGTAGACATTTCAATATTTCAAAAAAAAACTCAAAGAAAATTGTTTTTTAAAAAAAAACTAACATAATTAACTTTTATTTTAAGAAAACAAAAAACAAAAAAAAATGTAATTTTGATTCTTTATTTTTGGTCAAAGTATCAATTTGGTTCACCAAAGATCAAAATTATTAAAATGATTGTCTAAAAATAAAAAAAGTGGTTTGATTTGGTCTCTTTACATAATTTTTATTTTATAAAATAATTTTATCTTTAGAATTTAGATAATTATATTGATTTAAAAAAAAGAACTAAATTGATTCTAAAATAAAAAAATATAAAACCAAAATTATACTTTTTTTAAAAACTTAAATATAGTTTTTATCTCATTTACTTTTTTGCGATGTACTCAAGTTAATTAGATTTCAAAACCAATATAAAATCACATAACTAATAAAGATAAAACCAACCAAAAGTAATGATAGATAATGCAATAATTATATGGTGTAATATTTGTTACACTTACAATTTTGAGTTTATCAATATATTTAATTATAATTTAATGATATAATTATAATAATATTAACTCAAACAATAATAATATTATAATTATATTTTTATTTATAATTACGTATGAATACTTTAACAAATTTTATGAGAAATACAAAGCATCCGAGAAGCTACCTTAAATACCTTAGAGACGAAAACAAATAAAAATATTGTAACAGATAACTTTATTTACAACCTTAAATATCCTAAGTCAATGCTTTGCTTTTAATTTTTTTTTCTTCCGTACTTTTTTTATTTTTTATTTTCTTAGTCCATATTTGTTAGTTCAATTTTTTTAAAAATGATAAGGCTAGGTGACAAAAGCCACCGTACGAACGAGGAAACAGTAACAGAAAGAAATGAAATTGTATTTTTCTCCTTTTTGTCCTTTTCTGCAAATTTTTTTAATTTTTAATTTCTTGTCAGCTGCCAGGTTCACGTACAAATATTTGAAGTAGATTCGAGAAAGGTAGTGTTTTTTTTAATAAAATAAAAGTTTAGTTTTTAAAAACAATATATTAATATTTTAAATATTTTTTATATATACTAGTATTACATGAAAGAAAAAAATTAAATTGTATTGTACAGAATAGACTATAAAATATTGAAAATAGTTCAATTTTTTAATAAGATATTATTTTGTATAAAAATATTTAAAATATTAATATATCTTTATTTTTAAAAGCAATTAAATTTATTATCTAAAAAATAATTTTTATGTCATTTATTTTAAACTGTTGAATGAAATTTTTATTTTTTAATACATAAAATTGTCACTGCATTCTTGTAGAAAATCTATTCTCCAATAAATTTATATCATAAGAAAAAAATATTTACTTTCAATATATTACTATTTAAAAATGAAAATGATTAAATAATGAAATTTTAATAATAATTTTATAAATAAAAGTTTATTTTATTTTTTTATAAAATTAATTTTTTAAATTTGATATCTCGTATATGGATAACTTTTAGTTGCATCTCATATAAAAACCATTAATTTGATCTTTTTCTACTAAAAAACCTTTAATATATATATATATATATATCATATTCATTTTCAAAGATTTGCAAGCTGGGATTGTAAGATATTTAGAGTAAATTAAGAATATGAAACCGTACGTATTGTCAACCTGAGATAATGAACTCAAATTTAATTAAAAAAATTTTTAAACTTACCTACCGAAATAGGAATAATAGGAGTTTGCTCTTTTCGGCTATCGATTAAAAAATAAAAGGCATTAATCTAAACAATGTTTTAAATAATTAGTGTTAATTATTATTGCGGCGAAAAGGATGGCGTCGCTTATTAACATATCTGTGGCCGGCCACTTTATTTACGCGCCATTATCATTAATAAATTGCGATAATTTGTGTATAATCCTTTTAATTAATAAGAATCCCAGTTTGCTTCTCAAACTTTGGAAGTGGCCATTATGATATATATATATATATATATATATATAGAGAGAGAGAGAGAGAGAGAGAGAGGTGGCTAACTTCCATGAAAATAATTTGCAAGTTGAACCGGATGACGATAGTATTGACCGTGATATTTAGGGCAAATATAAAAAATTTATTTTTTAGACAAATTACTCTTTTAATGTTTTTAAGAAACGTCTAAATTAAATTTTTTATTATAAGAATATATACAAATATCTCTTGAAATAAAAAAAAAATCAAAATCCTCTAAAAATATTAAAAAAAATATAACTTAAACATGTGTTTCTTTTTTGATTTAATGTTATTTAATTTGTGTTGAAAATCATAAATTTATATTATTCTACATTTTAAAAATTAACCATTATATTTGTTAAATTATAAGTAAAACCTTTGGTGCAATATATATGTATAACCACTATATATGGCACATTAAAAGATGGCACGTGTGAATGACGTATCAACCTATGTTAATTATAAGCTAATTTAAAATAATTTCTTATATTTGTATTTTAATGTTTTATATAAAATTTATTTAAGAATTTAAAATTCCTTTTGAATTTTTCAATTGCCTCCTATACTTTTTTATTTCCCAATAATCCCTTAATAATCAATTAATAAATTAGAAACAAGAATGTAATTTGGGATTTGGGGCTTTTTGAAAATAAATAATGGAAGTATAGAGATGAATTAACAAATTTACAAATTAATTTTTGTGCGGGGATTGAAAAATAAAAACTAGAGCAACTAAACTGAAAAATTCAAAAAGAAAATTGGATTCATAACTAAGATCTAAATAATATTATAGTTAAAATATTATTGCACAAATTATTTTATATTGGTATACAGTCAATAATTGCTGACACGTAAATGTAACCACATTTAAAATTACACCAAAACTATGAACCCAACTTATATTATGATTAATATATATATATATGTGTGTGTGTGTGTGTGTGTGTGTGTGTGTGTGTGTGAGAGAGAGAGAGAGAGAGAGAGAGAGAGAGAGAGAGAGAGAGAGAGAGAGATTATAACTTGTCTTTTGTTAAAGGGGAGGTCAATGTAGAGCATCTTTTGGTTTCAAGAAATGGGATCGCATTTTTGTAATATTATGATGAGTCGTGTAATTTAGACATCTCTCAATATAAAATATGTAATTCACCCGTATTTTAAAAAATATTTAGTTTACTTAGATAAATGCATTTTATGGTTTTTTTTATTTACCATCTGATGATAATTTAGAAGGAGGGAGCTATCGCATCTTGAAGACATGGCATGTGACAATCATATCATAATGTCAAGCTATTTTTGTCGCATATACAATTTTAATCCTTTTATTTACATGATAATTAATATTAAAGTATCAATTTGGCATTGAAACGGCTAAATACTTGTGACCATTTATCAGCTTACATATATAAAAGATTGGTTAAATGATAAGCATGTGATGCATGATTAAATAAACTATTTTATGTTTGAATTCTATCATAATTATTTTCTTAGTCAAATTTTGAGGGATTTTTTTGTATTATTAATTCCTTAATTTGTGCTCAAATGAATAATTTGTCGTCATCCAATGGATTAAACTGTGTGCGCAGCCGTACCGACTTGAATGGACATCAAATAAATTTTCTTTTCCCTTATTAATATAACTACAATTTGACACATAAAAAACTTAAAATTTCGTAACCCAGAAAAAAGAAAACTTCAGATTTGTCACCTAAAAAAAAACCCTTAAATCTCTCACAATTTCTTGTTCTAAATACAATTTAATTCAAATAGTAAATTTTACACATATCTCTTAAAATTTTTATTAATACCTATGTATATCTGACATCGGTCTTATCTAAATTGTAGTTATATTAATAAATAATAACACCAAAAATTAAGAAGAATATTAACAGCATGTAATACACGTTTAAATTTAGAGTTTGGACTTTGAATAGGATTATTAGTGGATGAGAGAATACCAAAACTGTATTTAGTCCAATTTGGTAGCAACAAATGCAGATTAAGCGAATGAAGTACCATAAGCTACCCGAGATTCCCGGGCAGTCAGGGCAATGAAGGAGGCTTTTCATTTCAACACTATACATTTGTTTGTTTGTTTGTTTTTTTTTATTATTATTTAATCTTAAATTTGAATAGCAATTAATCTCTCTGAAGATATTTTATTAATTGGAAAATTATATTTTTTATCTTATAGTCTTGATTAATTTTTATTTTGGTCCTTACATTTTAAAACTATGTAACTAAGTCTTTAGGATATAAATAATATTAAATTTAGTCATTGTTATTATATGTTTACTAATATTTTACTATATATGCGAATTAATTTTACTCTATATTTGTTTTTATTTCTTTTATTAACATAAATTATATATACTTAAAGTGTTAATATAATATATAATTAATTATATTATTAAAATTTAATAAAATATTAATATAATTTTAATATTAAAGATTAAATTAAAACATTTGTAAACTATAAGACTTAATTATGAATTTTTAAACTATATATAGAGATTAAATTAAAAATTGAATAAAAATGGCTTGAAAGTATAATTTATCCGTATTAATTCAAAGCTTTTAAAAGTAAAGTGATGATAAAATGAATATTGATTATATCGTGAGCATAATTATAATGTGATTATTATTAAATATGGGACAATTTATTATTACATATTTCATATTTATTTACTTAAATTAATAAACTATTTAATAATTGATATGTAAGTTTAATTTAATTTTTTAATTAATAAATATAATTATAATGCTATGAAAACAGATTATTTTATATTTAGTAATTATCTTGCATAATTAAAATTCAGTCACTTTAACAACAAATTATTAGAAATTACATTTTGTCTCACTCTCAACTAAAGGCTAATTATAAGATTAATATATAAAATTTAATATACAAGAAAAAAATTTTCATGAACTTTGTACAAATATAAAAGATTGAATTCACTTAAAATCAAATTCTATAGCAGTTGCTTCATTGCTTTAACAATATTTAGGGTTGAGCATAAGTTGGAAGAAAGCATAGGTATAAGAGGTATTTCAGGATCACAAGGTCTCTAAACAAAAGAAATTAATTTCTAATATTTTGAAAGCTATTAAATTTAAATCCTAATTACCTGAACCGAGAAGAGTACACTTTTAAAATATTCAACATAAATTTTTTTATAATTTTAAGATTAATTTGGTCTTCAAAAAATTTTTAAAATATTAAAATAGTCATTCAGAGGTAAAAAAAAAACTAATCTGATAACTAACAGGATTTTTATTTTATAAAAATTTTTCTTAAAAAATCATTTTTAATTATTTTTATAATAATTAAATTGATTTTAATATCAAGAAATCAAAATTACAAGTTTTTCGTAATAAAAAAAAAAAGGAAATAAATTTCTAATATTTTGAAAACTACTTTAAAGTTAAAATCCTAATCACACTCAATGGATTTGTAAGCGTACAAGTTTAAGATGTTTAAGGATGATCGAAACTTTGGCTTAAGAATACATCAGCATTCAGCAAAAATGTCAATGACTTTTTTGAAAGAAAGCACTAAGGGAGAGAATGGGGGGTTGACTTATTATAGAGTGGGCAGGGACAACTTGGGCACGCAACCCCAAAACATACGGTTCTCGTACTTTGCATCCAACCTCTCGCACATGTCCCTCTCTCTTCCGTACGTCCTCTCTTTCTCTCTCCTTCCCTTATAAAACATTCAAACCCTCCTCTCTCTTTCTTCAAACTTCAACCCCTCTTCTTCTCTCGTAACTTCCTTTCTCTCTCTCTCTATCTCTTTCTGTGTTTTCTGGGTATTAATAACGAGTCGAATCTTTGTCAAGAAGAACGGATCAAGAAAGAAGGAGACTGTGTGGTGTTATTGGAAAAAGATGATGTATGAAAGGCAAGGAGTAGTTGATCATCATCATCAGGGAACGCTGAGGATGGATGTGACGAAGAAGAAAAGTGATAACAATCAGAGAAAACCAAAGAGAGGGATCACAGAGGAAGATGAAAGGCTTGAGATTGTTGATCTGAGTGGAATGGCCTTGGACTCTCTTCCCAATCCTTCTCTTAATTTGGCTTCTATTTCCAAGTTGGACCTCTCCAACAACAATCTTCAGGTACCTTCTATTTCTTTTATATATGTATATATATATATATATAAGTATAACTTTTTTTTTCTTTCTATGAATGAAAATATCTCTATCTCTTTCATCCCATTTTGTCATTTGCTTCGTATAGAGATATGTCTCCATTTAATGTCATATGTAGGTGATACTGTTATATTAATTCTGTATTTTTTTGAACCATCACTTCTGGATCTGGTTCTATTGAGGAACATACCAAGATTTTTTTTAAAATTGCTTTTTCTAAAAAGTAATTTTCATTTAAAAAAGAATGCTATGATGAAACAATTGTTATTCAGCCAATTATTTCATATGAAATAATACTTTTTATTGTTAAATAATTATAAAATAACCAAAATATAAAGTTAGATAAGATTTATAATTTATAATTTTGAATTGTAGTATTTTTGTTCAAAATTGAATTTGTTTCTGTTTTGAGTCTACCTCAATGGATAAATGATAAATTTTTCTCTTATTCACATCAATAAATTGATATTACTATCATTTTAAAGATATTTTTACCTTGATGAACACATGTAATTTTCACAAAGGAAAAAATATAACTATTTTTCATCTTCCAGAACATAAGCCAAACCAATTCTTATGGTTTTTTTTTTCTTTGGCCAACATCTAGCCATAATTAATAATTAATTTTCTGCAAAACATCCATTTACGAGAGTAGATTTTCTGCTAGATATATATATATATATATATATATTCTATATTATATTATTGATAGCAACGCCTGATAAGTAGCTTGCCTTTATGCTACAATTGTGCAGAAGATAAGTCAAGGCAAAACCACCTTTGAGACTTACATTGTTTTTCATTTCACACAACTATATATGTATATATATATATATAATACAAGTGTTTGTTTAGTAAATAATTTAAGGAGTTATCAAGATATATATATATATATATATATATATTATATAAGTAATATTAATTTGTCTTGTTCTATTCTATTTGGATACATGTATACGTATGTGCGTATGCAATATAATCTTTTATATATACACAGACGTAACTATATGGACACGCACCCATATTTTTTAAGAAAATGAAATAATCATGATTGAGAAAAAAACACACATTTTTCGCAGAAGATGTTGAAAATTGCAGCTTATATTATTGAGATGAATAGTAAAGAGCACTTTTGGTGGTTGATATTTTCATAACCCATCACTTTATAAAAGGTATAATTATATACACTTATTTCTCCTTCACTTTCAGCGATGAAATATATGTTTTCACACGCACACATGTATACACACACACACACAATATTCAAGTCACTTCCATATTAAATCATAATGAATGCAAAAGTATTCAAGTCATATCTCTATATACATTAAATGCATAATAATGAAAAAATTATCTAAACATTAGTACTTATTTTGTCTTTTAGAAAGATAAGGGTTACACACAAATATATATATATATATATATATAGTATCAAACTATCAAGAGGAGTATAATTAATAAAAATTAATTTTGAAGATAAATTAAAAATATATATATATTTGTTAGATACTTATCATAATTTTTGTACTAATCTTAATAATTAATTTGTGAACTAACAATGATTAATTATTGCTTTTACTTAAAATGATTCCTATTGATGGCCACTAAATGGTAGGTTAATGGTAAAGTTAATAGAAAAATTGTCATAAATATTTAGTAAATATATTTTAATTGTTGCATTAGTTTTACAATTATTTATATCTATATAGTGCTAGATAATTATTACTCCACTTAATTAGTTTGCAGTCACTCCCTACATATTATAAAATATAGTAGATTCTACAATGCACTCAGTGCATCGATCATTGCAACTAGTAATAGGTGCTAGTAGTGGTTGTTCATGCTAGTAGAAACTATATATACATGCATATATATATATATATATATATATATATAGATATTGCTATCTTTAATTAATTAGTAGTTAGTCATTAGGATATATATTAGCAAAACGTTAACAGCATAGTTCCAAAAATTATTAGTAGGATAAGATGTTTCTGATTATATATGTGTGTTTAATTCCTTAACATGCATAAAAGATTTACTAGGGATTTTTTGCTGTGTGTAACAAGACTATTGGATCAGGAGAAAAATATATTGATCATATATAATATATTATTTTGACCCTAATTTAACGACACTTATTGTGCACAATAAAAAATCTAGACTCATAGAAAATCAATTTATCACAAATTATACTAAAACTTTGGTAGCTGAACTTTGAGTTATATTCAATAAACTCTTTTGTCTACCTGGTATCCACACAAAAATATGAAATATAAACTCGCACATAATATAACTGATAGTGCACGTATATATACACATCACACAAAACTGCACGCACGATACAGGCACATGACAATTGGACATTGCAAAATTCCACTTGTAAATGTGCATATGCATGCATGCACGCATATACATGTGATAAGGTGCATAAACATATGTACATATGCATATAATGACACGTATGATTCACTCGGGACCAAACAAACATGCAATTGTACAACACCAATCGTATGCTTTCAGGTACCCACAAATACAATACACGACATTACACCATATGTATACGTACATATACATATACACATGCACAATATGATATTAGATAGGCACGTACACATACAAACACATGACATAAGGCAATATCTTGAGCATGTGCACCAAGGCGTACACACATACAATAAAATATCACACAGACACGTAGACGTACACACATTTTCATATACGTATGTGATGAGTGTCATCATGCATTAACTCACTAAGTCAAAGACCAAAATTTGTAGCAAGTTAAAATGTAGAAGATACAGATATTTTGAATGATACATTTGTTTTTTAATGATATACCAAACTCCTCGTTAATTAATTACTTGAGTAATTAATATCTTAATTTCAATTACCTGAATATTTAATTCTATATAAGATAAATTAAGATCCCTGGTACCTAACCCATGGAATTGTTAGGCACTGCTCTTATTTTAATTGACGCTATCTGTCCCCTATCTTTCTCCAAATTAAAATATCAACAACAAGAAAGACAAATGAAAGTCAGATGAATATTGAATATCATCTTCATCTTACCTTTCGTGAACTTGAGGAGCCAAATAGCTTCACTTTCTTAATTAAATGCATGCTTATACATGTGCATAAAATTCATTAATTTATTTTTTTAAAATATAATTTTGTTGATTGGAATAATTGACAGAATATTCCAGAGTCATTAACGGCGAGATTGCTGAACGTGGTGGCACTGGACGTGCACTCTAATCAACTAAGGTCTCTCCCAAACTCCATAGGCTGCCTCTCAAAGCTCAAGTTCTTGAATGTCTCTGGCAATCTCATTGAATCCTTCCCCAAAACCATTGAAAATTGCAGGTTCACTTCTTTCTTCTAAACAAATTTTGCTTTCAATATTTATTATTTCATTAGATCATGAATTTAGTTATAAGTTATTTTTTACTTAAGGGAGAATTATGAACAAAGAAAGTCAAGTGATGAATTAAATGATTCATCAGATCTGGAGAAAGTGATTTCTTTAATATTTTAAAGTAATTGCTTTGAACAAAACTTGATTTCTCGATGCTATTCAAAGATGGGGTGACGATGTAATCCAACAAAAACAAAAGTGGGGTAACAGTGTGAATCACTTGAATAAGTTGGATCCAACATTAGTTGTTGATAATAATAATTATGATTATTATTTGACCAAGATATAAATAACTATGTATAGTTGGTCCATTGTGTGTCTCTTTGCTACGGCATCAAAGGCATACAAAATCGTCAAATCTACATCATGATCGAAAGTTAAACAAGTGATAAATTATTAAACATTTTATTTATGAAAGGGTTCCATACCTTCACCCTAAAGCAATTTGTTTTCAATAGAGAAAATTTTAATAAAAATAAATACAACAAAAAATTTTGACTAAAAATTTAGCTGAGATATCTACATATTTAAGTCTCATTCACTTGCTCTACCTACTTCTCTAAAAATTTTATAAAAATTTCTCCAGCTCACATGAGGTTGTAGATATATACAGCAGACAAAAGTTTTCATTATTTTAGGGAGAAAACCCTCCAAATATTTTGGGTGCGTTTGACTTTGTATATAAAGTGGAGGTTGACGGGACACTTCATGAAAAGAAATTTAAATAAAACAAGTAACAATGCTTATTTGAAAATTGAATACAAGGATACAAACAAATAGCCAGTTGAGAGTGGAGACTAGACTCTCTTATCATAATCAAATAACTTCAACCTCTTGCAAAGAGTCAAAAGTCGCGGTTTACCGACGTTATAATAAATATAGTCACCCCTGTACTGAATGAGCTAGCTATACATGGTGTTTACTGAAAGCAATAATATTTATTATTCACCGATCGATGTAAATTGTATAGTCAACTTTTCTTGTGCATGCTTTGTTCACTTCATTGTTTTTATCTCCAATTTGATTATATTTTTGGTTAAATCAAAGGGAAGAAGAAAAGAAAAAAAAATGTTATTCTAAAAAGTCTATGTTTTGATCTACCATCACCAGAGCTTTAGAAGAACTGAATGCCAACTTCAACAAGCTAAGCAAGCTGCCAGAAACCATAGGGTTTGAACTCATCAATCTAAAGAAACTATCGGTGAACTCCAACAAGCTTGTGTTTCTTCCTCACTCCACCTCCCACCTCACATCTCTTCGTGTTCTCGATGCTCGCCTGAATTGCCTTCGAGCACTACCAGATGACCTCGAGAATCTGATCAACCTGAAAACCCTAAATGTGAGCCAAAACTTCCAATACCTAGAAACCCTACCTTACTCAATAGGGCTTCTCTTGTCCCTTGAAGAACTAGACGTCAGCTACAACAGAATCAAGTCCTTGCCGGACTCCATTGGCTGTCTCAAGAAGTTGCAGAAGCTAAGTGTGGAAGGGAACCCTTTAAGGTCGCCTCCTAAGGAGGTGGTGGAGCAAGGAGTGGATGCAGTGAAGGAGTATTTGTGCCAGAAGATGATCTCAGGGCATCGGAGCCCGACCAAGAAGAAGTCTTGGATGCGGAAGTTGGTTAAATATGGTACCTTCAGTGGTTCACGCACCAGAAGTGGGCACCGAGAAGATCACGAGGATTTTGCCACCGTGCCAGAGCATCGTTCCATAGGAGGTACTGCTTCACCGAGGTTGATGGGCATGTTCTCCCCAAGCCGTCTCTTCTCCCCTCGTAGGTCCTTCAGCAATTGAAACCCAACATGCTGCATCCTAGGCTTGTGCAGGATTTACATCAGGCTTGATTACAGGTTTAGTTGGTTATACATTCAACATTGTCGGGTTTCAGGCTTTATTGATTGAATGTCAGAAAAGTTGACATAGATCGAGTTGGCGATTCAACCACTGATCATTTAAAGTTGTGTGTATGATGTTTGTGAAGTAGAGTGAGGGGAATAGTGGTTTTGTAAAACCGCATAGGCCTGTGGAGTTATCTGTTTTCTTGGTTTTTTTCAATTCCTTAAGTACTGTGTCAACTATAGGTGCTTGTGCATATATAATCCTGTATTTTCTTCACAGATTCATAGGGAAATAGTGCATATATGTCAGTAATGTAGGTGACTTTGTACCGTGTGTAAATAAACCCCAGCAACTGTGGCCAATGGCCTGCCTCGTATTTGCCAATTTTGTTGCTTGTAAACTTTGTAATAAGCAAACAGCTATGAAGAAACATTCCATTTGTGCCCAACAACAGATCCAACTGACAAATATATCAAGATCATACGCTGCAAAATCATTGCTCTCCAGATCAAGTCTTTTACATCAAAAATAAGATTACTCCCAATTAGTGTTCAATGCATTATCATTTTCCACACATTCAATTAACTCCAATCTAACATTGTTAGGTTTTCTCTTCTGCCGCACCTGATGCTGCGCAGACCTGTACTTGTGTCTGTGTGAACATTATGAGAACTTATTATGCAAACCAGAAATTTTAAAAAATTAAATAAATAGGCCTAGTCAGTTACATATAACTGTAAAACATGCCAAGTTAGTGAGACTCACCTTGCATTCATGATTTATTTGATCCATATATGTTTAATATATGAAATCTTTATTTATATAAAATAGTTCTCAGATATATATGCAGGAGAATGGAGTTACCCACTGATGTTGGAACGTAGTGATTTTTTTTCCTTAGCAGATACTCCAGCGAAAAAACATAGACAATTCCTCCCAACCGCTTTCAGATTCATCTTTAAGAAATTTAATAATGGAGATCAGCATTGGTCACAATACTATGGAACATGAACATAATCACGGGATCTCAGAGTAGCACATCAGATAGAAAGTGGTTAAGATACGGTATATTGCAAAGGGACCCGGGGAATAGGGGGATAATTATCCCCAAATAGAAGCTGCATCACTTGCTCAAGAACAATGCTACACAACACAACCACAACGTCACATCTGCCCAAACTTGTTCACTCTCGCCAGTTATAAAATGCATTCATTTTTACCAAGCAATTGATTTTTAGCCTATAAATATTTAAAGCTAAGGACACAATTTTGGCACAGCATAGGCAGCAGTTCAGAGATCAGTCAAACAACAGAGAAGATAAATGAATGAATTTCAAATTTGAGACACACCTAAAGTGGAGCAAAACCATTAGCAGCAAAGACATATTCTCAACTTTAACACATAAGTAGAATGTAAGAGGAGGATACATCAATAAGTCAAGGAAAAAATTTCTGAAAATTCAATAATCAGGATATTTAGATAGGCATGCTAGTCACACATTTTGTCCGGAAGGAAAATGGAAAGCCAAATATTAAAAACAGAAAATATTTTGTGATGCATATCTCAAGTGTGCAACATTTAGTTTACTGAGGGCAATCTCATTCATAGTTAAAAGGTTTACAATTACATAGTTTACTAGCTATTAGTATCTTATTTAGGCATATTACTTGCTAAAGAAATGCAGTCTTCATACTTTCCTGATGATACGAGTAATTCCACAGATATAATGCACGCTGTAATACATAAAAGAAATATTTAGAAGCTACCCCTACAAGGTCAATAAATTGACTTTCATGGAATTAGCCTTGCACATGAAAAGTTAAAGGGGCAAGCATATTTCTATTCTAGATTTCCAAAGCATGCTTTCCCCAGCATAAAGCAAGCAGTTTCAAAAGTGATCAATTACCAGAAATATAAAGTTGTTCCACCAGAAAGTGACAAAACTGTCACTGGGTGAGCAATCAGGAAGTAGCCTGTGTGTGTGTGTGAGAGAGAGAGAGAGAGAGACTGTCCCCTGTATAAGTATTTAGGCTCTGGCATTCAATAAAGTGGGCAATAAAGAGGAATAAGTTTCAGAGTTCAGATTGATTGCTATGCATCTAGGTTCAAGCATTCTATAAATGCAAATAAAGGGCTAGAGGAAAGTTTTTATTGGACTATAAAAATTTCCCTCGAAAGCAAGATGAGCTACTGGTGTTAAGCACATCTTGGAATCTGGCATGGGACAGAAAATATAACAAAGGATGGCAAGACAAGTTACTAATGAATAAACAAGTTATTTCTGTTTGAGTACTACACAGCATGTATGGCAACAGACATAAAAAATACGAGAGGGGTAGCATGATCACCTCATTACCCCATGACTAAAGGTTGAAACCCATAAAGTTCACATAAAATGCAGCACAATCAGGCAGCCCATATATATAAATCCGTATTTTAAAATGTAACCTCAAACTTGTATTTTCATTTTCCTCAAGACCAATATCACCTCTGATGCTTATTCGACAGTGCAATGGCCATAAAAACATCTCTCTCCATCCAAAGATACACATTTGGCCATGGAAGCACGCAATATTGGACACAAGCTACAACTCCTACCATTCATACTTAGTAGTAAAGAAGTAAACAAACAAGTACAGCCGATATTTCAAAGAAACAGATACAGTTAAATGAGCAGCATTACAGCATTGCCCTTATACTCTTGTTTCTTATACACTTAATTCATTGCGCATAAACAAAAAAAAAAAAAGGAAAATAGGCTATAATTAATCTAAATCAAGTCGAATTACCATCGGGATTCAAGTAATTCAAAGAGAATCACAAACTACAAAATGCAAAACCCAGGTATAAGCATCCGGCACGATTAAATCTAAGAATGTTTCTATTTAAGAGAAATCCTGTCTCAGAAGAACATGAGAGTTACTCAAACATAGTTCTCTTATGCGAAATTGAACAAAATTCATCTAAGATAAGCTGGGATCTTGATGCGAATGAAAAGCATACTCATCACATAAGCAAGCAGAACGGAGAAGACGCCGGCAGAGGCGTAAGAGACCTTGACACTTTTCGCACGGTTGCGATCCAAAGCGAGATCCAAGAGAACAATTCCGATCCCACCGAGCACGAACATGAAGCCAGAGGATAGGCCTTCGATAATGTACTGGCCGTTGACGCGTCCGGGCATGAAAACGATGGGTCGCACGGAGCCAGTGTAAGGGTCCTGGGTGGAGCCGATGCCAGGGGGCTCGACGATGACGTCGTAGACGATGCCGGAGACGACCATGAAGTAGGTGAGGAGGACTAGGGCGAAGACGGTCATGGGAGATGGGAGGGTGAAGGATGGGAGCTTGAGGCGGAGGCGAGGTGGACGGAGGAAGCTGAAGGGAAGGATCCGGAGAATGTGGAAGAGGGGATCCATGGAGGCGGAGGACGGCGAATCGGCGACGGAGGAGGAGAAGGAAGAGCTGTGAAGAGCCTGCGGTTCGGGTTTGGGCGGCATCTTTTCAGGTCGGGTCAATGGAGACTCAAAGAGGAAGGTGGATCTTGCTGGGAACACCGTGACTCTGCTCTGTGTCTGTTTTCACAATTCGAAGTACTCTCTCTCGGGTAGAAAGCTCGGCATTTCGAAGATGATATTTTTAACGATTTGTCTGGATGGGTAAAAAAGTCAACAACAGATGTTGAAGAAAGAGCGTATTCATGGGCTGGCCCAGTTCGTTCATGTATTTGGCCCAATTTGAAACGTTCAGGTTCAGAATTTAGATCCAACTCGTAGACAAATATAAAAGATAAAAACCCCATTTTGGTTCCCACTCAACTTCTCATTTCTATTATTGTCCCCCATTCTTTTGAAAATTCAAATTGATCTACCACTCAATCAAACATTCATCATTTTGGCCCCTCGATTATTTCACTATCCAAAGAATGCTGACATAGCCGTTAAATGATGATGTGGCCCGTTAAGTGTCAACGTGGAGTGTGTCATCTACCATATCATCTGCCATGTTACCATGTCATCCTAAGCTCCAAAAAGTCAAAACATACCAAGACAATTGGTGAGGCCTTTAAGGTCATCTGATGAGAAACACTTCGATGACCCTTCTGCAATCCCTATCAGAGGCGATGCTTTCCTTTCTTCACTTCCCTCGACTCAATTGCTGGAGGAAAGGTGCTCATAACGGGATTTCACTTTTTCCAAATTTGCACGTCTTCCTTTTTTCTTTTCTTTTAGTTTTAGATCTTAGCTACTGGACAAGGAAGTCTCCCTTGTCTGTTATAGCGAAAACTACAACCTCACTAGTTTTTAATTATAAGTGTTATTATTTTATATGTATTTTAATAAAGAAAATCAATAAACCCAAACAAAAGATAAGAATACGGAATTTGAGGCCGCAGGTCAATTCTACCTGGATCCTTCAAATTCAGACTCCAGAGTTGACTATGAAGTGAATAAAAATCAGTATTTAGAAAACTGAAAGCATTTATACAAAACGCTGGCCAACTGCCAAATAATAAATGCACATCTTATATTAATTATGCTTCCAGCCAAAAAAAAAAATTCATATCAAATACATGAAGATCCAGCACTCCACATGTCAGTTGTGTGTCATGGCGATGCTCAAGCCACCTATTAATTATATATATATATATATATATATATATATATGTACATAAACATATATCGGTGGTCCAGATTGTGGCCCCTAATCTTGGGTGGCGGTTCCACGGCCCCCCTTTCGATCAGTATTTGATGTGCATGCTCACCGGCGACTCCTCCTGCCGTCACACCTTCTGGTTCGTTCCTCTGACAATTACCTCCTTCGGGTCCATCTCATGCTGTGTGTGAGATTGAGATGTTTGGTAGCATGATGGGGATATCTCGGTGGTTGCACAAGTAACCTTTATATGTGATGTTGTATTCTAGTGTTTTAATGAAGCTATAGTTTTAATGTGACACTATTTATAATTTTCTCCACTTTTAATTAGTATAATACAATACATATAAAATAACTTCAATTTTTAATTACGTTACAGACACTTTGGAATGGATTTATATATAATTATGCAAAGTAGTTATTTATCCCTAAGTAACCATGGCGGTTCTTGAACTCAGATTCATATTTCTTTTCAAATCCATCTCCCAGACTCATCAGCACAAGCTTTCAAGATTTTCTCTGACAGATTCTTAAACGAATATACAAGACAAGACACGATAAAATTTAAAGGATCCAGGAACCTGCGAGCTCAAATTCCGCGTTCTTACCTTTGGCTTGGCTTTTATGATTTTCTCTCTTATAATAATAATAATAACACTCAGAATTAAAAACTAGTGAGGTCACATTTTTCGCCATAGCAAAGAAGGGAGACTTCACTGTCCAGTAGCTAAGATCTGAAACTGAAGGAAATAAAGAGAAGGAAGACTTGCAAAATTGGAAGAAGTAAAATGTCGTAGGGAGCACCTTTCCTCCAGCAATTAAGATGAAGGAAGTGAAGAAAGGAAAGCAGTGCCTCCGAGAGGAAGTGTAGAAGGATTGTCGAAGTGTTTCTCATCAGATGTCCTTGAAGGCCGCACCGATTTCCTTGATATGTTTCGACTTTTTGGGTCCCAAGATGACATCGCAGTTGACACATTGCTCCACGTTGGTACTTAAGGAGTTATGTCATCATTTAACCGTGTTCTTTGGACAATGAAATAACCAAGGGACCATGATGGATGTTTGGTTGAGTGGAGGATTAATTCAGATTTTCAAAAGAGTGGAAGGCCAAAATAGAAATAAGTGGTTGAGTAAGGGACTAAAATGCAAATTTTTACGTAAAAATAAAATGAATTTAAATTTGAGTATTACACTTGAGGACTTTTAAAGTCCAGCGAATTTGGCCCATCAAAATAAATTGATTAATTTATTCATTTTTTGATTTTATTATATACATTATTTGTTACCATTTCTTATATTTTCTTTTATTTTTTTCATATTCTATTTTTAATTATTTGTATGTCATTATTTTAATAAATCAATTATAAATAAATTGATTACTTGAAAACAAAAAATGCTTTTATTTATGATTTATGAAAGTGACGTGAAATCAAAAATGAATTTTTTATAGTAATTTTTTATAAAAAAATACTATAAGTAAATTATATAGACTTCTCTTAATTTTTTTGAAATTATATGGACTTCTCTTTTATTTTTGTAATATGTACCGGCCTCCCTTAAAATAAAAAAACAGCGATGCACTATAGTTTAATTTAAATTTGTTTACTAATGTATTTTCTATTAACCTAAATGCATATTTTCTTTTAACTAAATTACCCACTTATATATTTTGTATGAAGAATGTTTTATCCAAGAAATCAAAATTAGACTCAAATATATATTTTAAAAATAAAGATCTGTATGATGTTTTACAAAAAAATAAATAATGAATATTATGTGTAATTTGTTCAAATACTATTCAGGTTAGATTATGGTAAAAGATGAAATTTAATAGCATCTTAAGTTAAAAGATGAAATTGATGCTGAAGTCCAAAACCCTTGTTATTGATAATAAGTTGTAATCGGCATTAAATTAATGGTACTATCTAATAGTTTATATTAAATTAAATTATTTTTATTTTAATAATTTATTAAAATTTAAACTAATGACTATAAATAATTTAAAATTTTAATTCAACATTATTAGTAATATAATAGTACCTGCTATAACTCCTAATACAAATATGGAAGTTATTTGGATATTTAATAACAAGTTAAAAGGTGAAATTGGTGGTGGAAATTACGAATTTCTTGCTATTAATAATATGTTGTAGTTATCTGACATCATTTGATGATTTATATTAAATTAAATTTTTTTAATTTTGCTAACTTATTAAAATTTAAACTGTTGACTATAAATAATTTAAAATATAATCCAACGATGATTAGTAATATAATAGTGCCTGCTATAACTCCTACTGTTGACTACGAATAATTTAAAAGCTTATTGAATTTTAGTCCAAAGCTAAGAACAGGCCCAGTCAAACGTAAGAGATAAAGTAGCTAATAGCAACAAAAATCTGCAGCGTTGCTGGAAAACATCTTGGTACTTAAATCAACGAATTAAACATTAAATCGTTTTGCGAGGATGAACCGGTCAATGGTCAGATCCTGCCCTTTAAAACCGACCGGAACTATTGAACCGGGCCCATTTTAGATTCAAACCAATCTTCTCTCCATGCCATGTCCACAAGTTTACCATTAAAGACAATTTGTCGTTTATTTATCCACACAGTCATTTATTCATTATACTATGATACAAAAGTAGTATTTTATAAAATTTATTTAGCCTCTAACATATTGAATTCGTCACATATTTTTTATATTAAGCTTATAAATATTTATTAAAAATTCATAAAATTCGAATTAAATTAAAATAAAAATGTTGAATGCTCAATGTTGCAAAAGTTCTATGCGATATACACTTAAATGTATAACATTACATTTTTAAATAATTTCTATCCTACTATAATTAGATTAATAGAGGCATTTTATGACACATTTCTAGAATTATTATTAATTTTTTGTAATACACTTAAACGTATGAAAGTAAGTAGATATGAGTAAATATATATGTATTTTGATATATACTTATAATTAAGTTTATTTATGATATGCTTTTATAATTATATATGAAATATAGTTTACATATCTATTAAACATTAATTAATTTATCAGAAAATATCAAGAGAAATATTTTAGAGTTAAACAGGTTTTTAATGGAAAATTAAATAATTACGGTAAAAAGATACATAAATGAAAATTCAGAACTCCACTTGCCATGAAATTTAGTGAGGAATTTTGGGACGGGCGGAGGATCTGGTAACCACTCCCAAAGACACGTCACGTGAAACTACTCATTTTTGTGGGATTTGACTACAGTAAAAGTAATTTATAAACAAAAATTCTGTACTTTTATTTTTATTATTTTTCTTAAATAGCCTATCTTATCAGCCGTTTCGAACAAATTCATTTTAGTTTTTTTTAGTTGTTATTTTTTTTATATTAATAATTTTAAGTGCATTAATATATTCAGTTATAATGTAAATATATAATTGTAATAATATCAATAAAAATAATAATAATATTATAATTATATCTCTACATTATAATTAGGTTTACTTGGTATACAAAATATTTTATTTATTTTTATTATATGATATAAAACAAATTAGAAAAGTATAAAATTGGTGTTTATTATTACATTTTATGACAATATAGTTTTTTATAAATTTAAATTTATATAAAATTAATCATTCATAAATTCATAATTGCACAAAACCAATGTTTGACAATAAGAGACTAATTTTACATAAAATAAAATTTTTAAATAATTAATTTATTATAACTAATTTATAAACAATCAAATTATTATAAAGCATAAAAATAGATAATCAGTTTAATACTTCCCTTCAAAATAAATGAAAGCGTCTTTTTCTTGGGTCCAATGTTAATATTATGATAGAATTTGACAGGGCATACTTTTTTACAAAAATGCACTTTTGGTCCTCTAATTGTATTTCAATTTTTGCTCTCATCCCTCATTTAGTTTTAATTTGATTATTTAACTTTACTTTAAATTTTACTTTTGCCCTTTAACTTTATTTGGTTCAAATTTAGTCCTTTAATATTACTTAAAATTTCATTTTTGTTCTTTAAATTCATTTGGTTCCAATTTAATCCATTGACTCTATCTTGGGTTCTATTTTGTCTCTTGAATTTACTTTATTCCAATTTTGCTCTTAATTTTTAAAAACTCAATCTTTTTACCTTTAATTTTTTTTATTTATCTATTAATATGTGAAAGCTCCATAAATTGTAATAATTATTATTTTGAAGTTCAATTCTTATTTTATTCTTCCACAAATTAAAGTAATTAGTACTCAATAGATGAATTTGTTTTAGGTTCAATTCTTGTCTTATTTTTGACAAACTAAATTGATTAGCACTCAATAGCCAAATTTGTTTTAATATTGGTTTTCTTCATTTATTCATTTTGGTATTTCTTATCCAATTTGTTTTCTAGTGGTCATAACTCTTAATTCATACCAAACCTAAATATTTGAAGCATTTTGATTCAATGGTGTTGGAGGAAAAAATTTGAGAAGTTTTCAAAAGTTAAGGACAAAATTGGTATAAAATAAAATTAAGGGACAAAATTAAAACTTAAAATAAAGTTAAATGATCAAATTAGAGTCAAATGAATTCAAGGAACAAAAATAAAATTTTAAATAAAATTAAGGGACCAAATTAGAATTAAATAAAATTAAAGAACACAAATAAAACTTAAAATGAAATTAAATGATTACAAAATTAAATAAAATTAAATAACGAAAGTAAAACTCTAAATATTATTATACGACAAAAAGTATATTTTTGTCTGGTTTTATAAAAAGCATTAGAGTAATTCAAACGAGTGTGATTTCCACAAATGTTAATATTACGATGAAATTTGAAATAACATGTGTTTTTATAAAACAATAAAAGGTACTAATAAATGTACCATTTTAATTAAGGTCAAAAATCAAAATCCCTATTCTAATCGTTGTTTGGAGTTTTAGATGTAATTCTATATAAAAATTACAAATAGACGTAATTGTGAATTAATTTGGTTTGTAGTATAAGAAAATCATGTATATAATACAAAACTAAATGAATTAATGTATAATAGATCTATATAAAAGATAAACATATAGTAAATTATTGAATATTTATATTTGAATAAATTAAAGTTATAAATTTTGTTACAATTTCATATTAAATTTCGCTATTATTGTGTTGTAAATTTATGCTCATATTCACCAAATTAAAGAATTTGTCTATTATCATAATAAATTCAGATATTCTTCTGGTCACCATCCATGTAGCATTTAAAAATGACAAATTTTTTAAACAAACTTAATTTATAAAATAAAAATAGATGAGACTAATCTTTTTATTTTAATATAACATTAATAACGATTAAATCTGAATCAAGTTATAATGAGATCATCCTTCTTTATTAATGCCTCTTAAATTAGTGAATTTATAACAAAAGTGTATGCATATTTAACAAATTTAGGTGATAATGCATGAAAATGAATATCAAAGGTACACTATGAAATAATGTTTGGTAGATATAACCATATATAAAATTGTTCAATTAGTTGCATTTTCATTTATAATAATAAATTTTTAAACAAATACATTGTAAAAAGTAAAAATGTTCAGTTTTAGTTTTCAGCACAAATATTATCTAATAGGTAACGAATGAAATTTTTTAAAAGAGTGTATAAATGATTAAATTTTTAATTAAAATGTTAATATTATGTATTTTAAATAATTTGTTATTACATACTCATTTAAAAAATCATACAAATCATTGTTAATATACTTAATTACTTTTATAAAAAATATTTAATTTTTATATCATATATGAAAATATCAGAAAAAATAAGAATGCATAAAACTCAAAAGTTAAATTTATAAGTTGAATTGCTATTTAATCTTTTTCTTATAAATATTTGATTATGCTATGATAGGCTTTATATACGGGATCGTTTGTTGCAGTGTGAGAGTTTGGACGCTTACTATTTTTACAAATATTAATAATCTGATGGATATAAAAGAACAAATGATTTTTAAATAATAATAATAATAATAAGTACAGTATTTTAATTATTTTTACAGTAATAATATGTTAAAAAATAAAATTTTTATTTTTGTTGTTGTTTGGAGATTTAGAAGCAATCCTAACTGAAAAATAAAATTATTTTTATTATTTTTGTTGTGTTGAATATTATAAATTATGAAAGATGAATAACTTTTGTTTGATTAAGTATAATTTAAATTACATTTGAATAATTTTTTAATGTATATAATATTTAAACTATAAAATTACATATTTTAATAACTATTTATTAATTGAGGTAAATTTTTATGAGTTTATCCCTCTCTTATGAATTCAACTAAATTCGCGAGTTTAATAACCTTGATTATAACTATGTTATTATATTAACATTAAAGGATGTTTAGCAAATATGACCATACAATTCACTGATAATTTTGTTAGATTCTTAAAAGTAAGATCTGAAAAATAAAATGCAGTTGATTTTGAATTGCATTTACAAATCATTAAACACATATTTTATGCCTTGTATTCTTTCTTTACATCTCAATTTATAAAATAATTGTCATTAAAACCAAATACATAGAGTAGCTTTCTTCTTTAACATTGGAGACTTACTTGAACTCATACAGACAAGAATTGACCATATTGCCATTTAAGTTAAATTGAAAATACAATAAAGTTTTCTATGCAATCACAATATTAAGTTACACTCACAATATAATAGAATAAAAAAATGTCACGTGATACTAACAGAGACAATAACAATTATATAATTTTTAAATTATCATTCGTTGCATTAAATATTAAAATAACAAAATTATATAGTTTTTTTTATATAAATTAAAAAAATAATATACACTCAACATCTATTTATTAAAAAATTTATATGTTAGCATTACATAATAAATTTTTATTCTATCACATCATTGAATACACCGATATATTCAATACTATAGTTGTATCAAAGATAATGTTTTAAATATTTTATTGTTAAATGCATTTTTGAATTTTAATTTTTTTTATTACTTGTGCAAATTTCTTTTATTTGAACGATTCTAAATTATAATTTTAATAAGATATTAATTTACAAATTAAAAAAAAAATTCAAAGTACATCTAACCAAAAATTATTTTTTCCAACACTCACCTCATAAAATTATTGATCATCAATTAATAGACATGAATATAACCATTACCTTTCCCTCTTATCCCTTTCACATAATTTTCTCTCTTATCCCTTTCAGATAATAGGCAATACATAAGTGAGTAATAAAGAATATTTATTGGTGTCACTCTATCACCGTCAAGCAGCATTTCACTTAAAGTCAATTGAAATTCTCTGTAGTGAAAAAAAAAAAAAATCTCAATCAATATCATGTTTTTCAAATTTTCATTCATAAAAAAAATTCTTAAACACATAATATTATAAGAGTTAAATAGTCGATGTAAGATGCATTTTTTAACCCAAATATTTTCTAATAGGTAATGAAAATTCTTTTTTAAAAAGATTATTCAACTAAGATTTAAAAGATTATTAGTATATATTCAAAATAGTTTGTTATCTCATACTCATTAGAAAAATAATACCAATCTCCGTTGATATACTCTAACTCTAATCAACAATATTTAATTATTATATCAAATTTAAAAAAATGTAAAGATAAGGATGTACACAGCTTAAGAAATTAATTCTATAAGTTGAATTGTTAGTCGATATTTTCCTTGAGAGTGTTTGGTGATTGGGAGTTGATATTTTTGCTTGTTGGAGTTCGGTTCTTAGTAACAGGTTGTACTATATATTTTACAGTAGTATGTATTTGATTTATTTGTTAGTAATTTTAATTGTCTCTCTATTTTTGATGAAATTTAATTTGTAAAAATTATTGACTTTAATAACTCAAATTTTTAAGTATAAATTATTAAATTTTGTTTCAATGCTGATAGTAGGTTCTATATACGGCATTGGTTTACTGCAAAACTACCCTTCACGGGTTAGCAGATTCTTTAGAACTTTTAAAGAAATTTATCATTGAACTATTCAGAGTAAAAGAACTCGTTTGAAATAAAAACTGATGAGAGTATGTGATCAAAATCAAAACTTTTAATAATATGCAATTATCAATTCTATTTTAACGATTTGTATTAAATTAATCCGATTTAACCATGTAAAGTTTCTTAGAGAGGACCCGAATTTCCCGTTACAGTTCGCAGCTACACCAGTAACACGACACGAACGTAGAATCCTAATTCCTCAAAAAAATGAATAAAAAAGCCTTTTTTCTCTAGTTCATGTTTTTGGTTTTGGGTGCAAAAGCAAGAGCAATGCATGAAATTTGTTTGAATTCGAGGGTGTCTGTCGGTGAGAGCGTGATTTACTGAAGAGTTCACTATCAATCTCAGTCCCCGACAGCTGCCATTTTCCGCCATTACCGGCATCTTCTATATCCACGTGTCTCCTTTCCCTTTTTATCCTTCATCCCTATTTGCTCATGCGTTTTGTCCTTTTCTCCTCTGCTCACTCCTCTAATATTTCAAGTGCTGAGAAACCAGCAGCTGCATAAACAAACAAGTGGTACTGTGTTTTTGCAGCATTTTAGGCTCTAGCTCTCACTCAATACTCAAGCAAAATCACCCCACATCATTATATTGCTCTCTCTAGGGTTCCGAGAGGAGCATACCCATTTGATTTCGGGAAGTGAATATTGCCAATCTGAGCAGAAATGTTGAATTTCTTGATAAGGAAAGATGTTAGAAAAATTCTCAAGCGAAAAGACAGCGATGCGGGGGAAAAAGGTAGGGCGTATTGTCTTTAGTTACTTGCTGTCTACACCCTTTACTCACTATCTGAGTTCCAAGTGTTTAAAATTTTCATCTTTTAGCTGGGATTGGATTCACATTCTCGGTGATTGGTGTTTGGGGTTTCTGGGTGTTTGTTTATCAGTGTATTTGGGACCTCATTTAGTATAATAGGTTTTGATAGTATGAGGCTTACTGTATTTGGTTGTGAGGGTTTCTCTGCTTTGTTGTCCTAATATACAATGCATCAATGTATTTTGGACCGCATTTAGTGTGATAGGTTCTGATACTATACTACTAATTGTCTATGGAAGTGTGAAGAGTTTTTCTGCTCTGTTGTCTTAGTACAAAATGTGGCTTCTGGGTGCTTGTTTATCAGTATATTCCGGACCTCATGTAGTGTAATAGGTTCTGATGGTACGCTACTTGGTGATGAGGGTTCGTTTCTGTTCTTTTAATATACAATGTGGCTTCTGGGCAGTTCTTGTCACATTGGATGTTTCTCTACCTATAAATGAAGGTTCAATTAGTGTCTTGCATATTCTTTGGTCATTCACCCAAAAGATCAATGCTTTCAATATAAATGCAATTAATTTAGTTATTATTTATTAAACTATTGATGGCAACTTTGTTTCTTTGTTTGGGAACGCATTCCGTATGATCTTGGGATTTACTTTCGAGTTTCTTTCTGATTTGCTGTAAAGAGATGAAGTGAAGACTACTATTGTAGATCCAGTTCTTCTTCTGAATCTTTTGCTGCCTGTAAGCCTGGGATTCCTCTACGTGCTATAGTACTTGAAAGGCTGAAACAATTTTGTTTTGGAGCTGATTCTGGTCTCCCATCTACACCTACATCTAATTTCACCAAAGCCTTTTAGCAACTGTAGAAATTGAGTTTACATCTAAATTTAGAATCTGAAGCCTCCATTGGTTGTGCCAAATAATGTTATATCTATTTCTGTGTCTGCTGGGGTCTTTATTTTATTCTGGAAGCTAAATTCCCAACCCTGTTAACTGGTTGGTTAGCATCTGTTCTATCTGGGCGGAAAAAAACAGTAAACATGTTCCATGGAAATAATATGATATTTCTTCACTTTGGCAGATTATCTGTATTTGTGTTGATTACAAATATCCCATTAAGCCTTTGAGTTTTGAGATTTTAGCTATTTTGTGTTTTCTTTACATGCGGTTCTTAGTAGTCATCACGTATATAAAATTATCTTCTTTCGATATAATTGGTTCATATAAACTTCTACAACTTGCATTATAAGCATACATGCTTGTATGAGCTTTGCGAGCTTGTTCAAATGCACTTTTGAGTTTTGCAGCATAGTTGTCATTTTGCTTTAGTCTATCTATCATTAATTGGAAGGACTACTCATAGATGGTAATGCACTTCACAGTAATGAAGCCTTCCCTGATATCTTCTATTACCTTTTACTGCTCATTGCAGGAAGAGCAATGGAAAAGTTGAGAGCATCTCTCTTTAATGACTTTCGCTCCTCTGAAGGTGCAAAGCGTCAACAGCATCGAATTTGTGGTCCTGCTATTGCACTCTCCTTCAATTTTCTGGTTGCAGTTGGTATTATTTTCATGAATAAAATGGTCTGTTGGCTCACTTTTCTTTTTACCTAATTAATCTGCATAATGTGTTGAAATTTCAAATTGCATGAACTTTCTTACTCTTTTTCTTATTCTTCCTTTTCTCTTTTACTGTTTCAGGTGCTTCAAACTGTTAATTTCAGATTCCCTATATTTCTTACATTAATTCACTATATAGTGAGCTGGTTCTTCATGGCTGTACTAAAAACGTTCTCTCTCCTCCCTGCCTCTCCTTCCTCAAAATCAACTCAAATGTCAAGTTTATTTACTCTTGGATTTGTTATGTCTCTATCCACTGGCCTTGCTAATGTCAGCTTAAAGTATAATAGGTAACCTGACTGTTCACATTTCTATAGTTTAAAATATTCTGTTTTATACTCTGAATTTAATGTCTATATATTCAGCATTGGGTTCTATCAGATGGCAAAGATTGCAGTAACACCGTCAATAGTTCTGGCAGAATTTGTATTGTATGGAAAGAGAGTTTCTGTGGCCAAGGTAAGTGCCCTCATTTTGTCCGTGAATATATATCTGATGATAGATATCATTAATAGGAATATATACCGTTCCTATTGGGCCTTTTAGAGCTAATGGTTTTATGATTAACTCATGAAATTTGCTTATTTTGTATTATGAACTCTTGTAAACATTGTTTTTCTTAGAGTAAATTAATAAATTTGTAGTCGCCAAAATGGATTCTAGTTTCTAGGAGCATACTTAGTTTTGGGAACTTATCATTAAGATATCTTTTGTTTCCTATAGTTAGCCTCTACTCTCCGCCCACAAATGATTTGTGCATTCTACATCTTGCCACTAAGTTTCACCATGGTTTCCTCTAGGGACTGTTAATCAATCAGCAATCTTGAAACTGGTAGTAAAATGAATATTGTCTCTTAGCTTTGAGCACATATAGTTACACTTCATTTGAGTTATGTGCTTGGAATTTTTTGTGCTTATCTCGTCTTTGTTTGAAATGCTTACCACAAGAGTTGAAACTTTACAGGCTTTAGCACTCACGGTGGTATCTATTGGTGTTGCTGTGGCTACAGTGACTGATCTGCAGTTCCATATATTTGGTGCTTGTGTAGCTTTGGCATGGATTGTACCTAGTGCTGTAAACAAGATCCTTTGGTCCAGACTACAGCAGCAAGAGAATTGGACTGCCCTGGCGTAAGCTATTTACGTTATGTCATTTTCATATACTTACCCTTATCTCATCTCCCGAGTCCTCATGCTGATTCTTGTCACATCTTTTCCATATCTTGCCTGATGTCTGGATCAATTGACAGGTTGATGTGGAAAACAACACCTATTACTTTGATTTTCCTGGCTGCTATGTTACCCTGCTTGGATCCTCCAGGCGTACTTTCCTTCGATTGGAACCTCCGAAACACATCGGTGATTTTTGCATCAGCTATTCTTGGATTCTTGCTTCAGTGGTCTGGTGCTTTAGCACTAGGGTGAGTGGTCACTATAAGTCTTTTTTTCATTGCTTAATGATTCTTTTGTCCAATGAGTGTTAATGATATTTTCTTCTGTGGCCACAGGCTGTTAATTATTTACTTAAGACATTTTGAACATATTAATGAAAGTCACAGCTGATTTAAGAATGACCTGACTTTTAAATCAGTTAACATAGAGAATTTAATTTTGTCCTATTTTGTTTACTTTCACTCTTGGAAGTAAAGAGTCTAAAATTTCTGTTATTCTGGGGTATGTCTTACCTTTAACTATAATTTTAGATATTCCAGCATGCTATGTTTTTTCTTTTGGGTGGTCATTGAAATGTCATTATTAGTGTATGGTTTGTAGTGGATATTTTGGAACCTGATACTTAATATTAAATGAACAGTGGTTTTCATGTAGATATGGTCTATGAAGAGCTGGTAGAACCTGTAATTAATGGACATTTGAGGAAATTCTGTGGTAGACTTCATCTACAAAATACTGGTAGAACCTATAATTAATGGACATTTGAGGATGTTAATAAATGTCTATTTATTATAGGTTCTACCGGTATTTTGTAGATGAAGTCTACCACAGAATTTCTTGGAATTCTTTCTAAATGACAAGGCATACGCATGTGCTAATACTTGGTAGCAATATAGTTAAATGCAAAAGGCACTCTTAAGCCACCGAACTTCTAAAATGCCTTAGATAAGAGGTGCCAAAATGGCGCTCACTTGAGTGAAATAAGGCGCTAAAATAAGAAAAATTATAAAAATATTATATAAAAAAATAGATAGATAGTTGTAGCTTTATAACAATATTTGACATATAAATAAATTATTCAAAGTTGGAAATGTAATAGTATCAAGTCAAGAGATATAATAATCATCAAATGAATTGATTTAGATAACTGTAATTACTATTCAAGCATAATAATCGTTAGATCATAATTCACAATAATGTTAAGTGCACTTAACATTTGGGTTGGACTTCTCAAGTAAACCCTAGGTAGGAAAAAGAAAACCTCATAGGCTTAAGTTAACTAAAGCGCCAAAAGACACTCACCTTAGCCGCCAAAAAGGCACCAAAAGCGTTGCCAGGCTAGTGCTTGGCTAAAGCCAATGCCTGAGAGGCATTGGATTCAAATGGAGCCTCGCCTCAGCGTGCGTTTGACAACACTGCTTGGGAATGGTACTTAAAGTGTCCTTTATTGAAACTATCTATGGTTTCTAGTGTTATCTTTTGGTTTCACTTTATATATGCGACATTTATTTCATCATAAGCATACGTCACAAAATTGGGCCAGATTAGCTGGTTCTATTGGGAACGATTGAACCGGTCATGACTTTAGTCCATTTGACCCTTAAAAATGGTCAAGAACTAGTCAAACTGGTCAAAAACTAGTAAAGATTGATCAATTTTGGCATTGAACTGGTAAAAAATCTGTATTTCTGGGGGGTCTAAATAGGAGTTTTGACATTTTCTGATAATTTACGTTGTTCAGTGAATTCTATCCCATTTATATCACATATATTTGTTGTTATATGCTAAGTGTTTTGACTAATTCTTATATTTAATATCTATTTCAAATATTATTTTACATTATGTGTTAATTTAATTACAAAATATTATATATATTTATACTTTTTAAAATATACTTAAAATAACAGTTCAAACCATTGTTAGTCACCTATCCTTATTTAATGACCTTCCGATGAACATTGCATTATAGTTTACCATTCTGCTGGTCGCTTCTTTTTTTCATACCTCTGTGTTTTTCATTGCGATCACAGGGCTACGTCAGCCATCTCGCATGTAGTTCTTGGGCAGTTTAAGACATGTGTCCTCCTCCTGGGAAACTACTATCTCTTCGGATCAAATCCTGGAAAAACCAGCATAAGTGGGGCATTTACAGCGATTGCAGGTATGTCTGTTTACACTTACCTTAATCTGAAGCCCCAGTCGAGTAAGGTATCTCCTCGGCAGCCCTCGGCTTTACCAAAATCGAAACTTGGCAAAGAGAATGGCAGCGCTGTCCAAGGTGGACACTACGGTGCAGAATCTGTCTAACAAGAATGCTGTAACACTGCATTACAGGAGATGAAGGATTTGACATATTAAGTTATTAACAAACATCATCATTCATTCTTTTTTTCTTTCTTTCCTTCATTACTAGTTGTTTCTAATCATTTTCAGTGTTTGACAATGCTTTTGTTGTCAAATATATTTATTCATATTACTAAACAATAACTAGGATTCATGCCTGTAGTCCACGTGGCTGCTGCTGCTCGAGTTTTTGAAAACATCACTTGTATAAATGCATATTTGGTGGATTCTTCAGTTCTCTGGCTTTTTACTTACTATTGCTGCGTCTCGTAGCAGAATCAAATCTGTTCTTAGGCATTCATTCACCTTTATTTGCTGCATTTTGAATGTACCTATCACTATTAATTTAGTATTTGAAGTTTATTCTCATGATTATTATTAGTTATTAGCTTTAATGTTCAAAAATCTGGTAACAAAATCTGATCACAGAAGTGTTTATAGCAGCCTAGTTAGAACATCATTGATTGACTGACACTTCTGTCCCAAAAATTGATTTTGATACGAAGCTAACTTACAGTAGGGATAATAATAAAATGGAGTATAAGCAATTTGTTAGATCGATAGGGCATGTTTGGTTCAAAAAATTTATTTTTATGGAATGCGAATGAGAATCATATTCCTTTGCCTCCTTGGGTTTGGTTGGTAGATTGGAAGCTTGAGCCCTTTCCCACGTGTGAGAATTGGGGTTTCCATCGTATTAGTGATGGAATGAAAGTTATTCGGTCATGATTGAAAGTTTAAGGGAAGATTAGTGATGGAATGAAAGTTATTCGGTTATGTTTAAAAGTTTAAGGGAAGATAGAATGGAATAGTTGTTAATGTAATTGTATAAAATGGAATAAAATAAAATGATTTGAGTGAATATGTTATTTAAAAGTTTTAATAAAAAAAGCGAGAGACACATATTAATTTTGTTTGAGATTTATAATAAAATAAATAAAATAGAATGACTCATTAATTAATTACTTTATTAATATTATTCTTATAACATAAACGCAAAACTAGTAATTTTGTTATTGTTTACTATGTAATGTTATGCTATTTTCTTATTTATATTTTTTAACTTTTATTTACAAATTATTTTGTTTATTTTTCTTATTTAATACATTTATTATAAAATATCTATTTCAAAAAATTTTAAAAAACAAGTTTAAAAAGCTAAAAAAGAAAATTGTTGACCAAAAAAAGTTAAAAAAAAATGAAACTAATTTACAATATAGATTTTCTCATTCTCTTTTTTTATTTTGAAAAGTAAAAAAAAAAAAGACTATCATTATAATAATAAAAATTAGATCAAATTGTAACAATTAAAATAAATGATGGATATATTAGTAATAAGATATGAATATATTAGTACTTTAATTTTTAAAATTATTTTATTTTATCATTAACCTTTTAATTTAGAGAAATATCAAAATTAAAGTTTTATATGACAAAAAAAGGTCTTAATGTCATTCTATTACCATATTATTTTATTTAAAAAAACATCTAAACATTAATCATTCTATTCCTTACTGTTATCTTCTTGACAATAAATTGCTAAAACATCGAAACGTCCTTATGAAAATAAACATAGCCATCTTCGTTTAGATTCCGTGAATGTCCTCTTCCTTCGTTAATGAAACACATTCAATATCCTCCTTCATCAACGTACTAAAGAAGTTGCATAACGGGGAGGAAGAGAGGATCGACTATGAAGAGCTTCCGTCAAAATTTGTCCAAATTTTGTTGAGAGGATCGATGGTAAAGGTGTGTCCATGGCCATTGACGTCGACGCCATTTGTGCTCCTTTCTAATCAACGTCGATGAATAAGATTCTGTACTCCGTTCATCTTCTCCTTCTGTGACTTCTCTCATGTGCTAACTCAACATAAATCGTCGATTTCCAGCATTATGAACTGAGAAGGAAGAATCTAAGATGTATAAAGAAAGACGGATTGAGAAAAGAAGACAAATAAATAAGGAGAAAGAAGATAACAGTGAAGCAAAGGAGAAAATAAAAATTGTTTCATAAAATAAAAAATATTTAATATTATAATAATTATTAATCTTTTATAATATTTTTAAATTTTCATAATAATGATAAAATATATGATTTTTTATAAAATATTAATTTTCTAAAAAATTTTAACAATAATAAAAGTAATAATTAAATTTTCTATAAGAATATTATAGTCATTGATTTAAATTCTTACTTTTTCTCACACTATCATACCAAATACAATATATAAAGTTAAGACTTTGTTATATTAAAATTCATTCATATTTTCATTCTCAATCTCATTATTTCTTATTTTCTTTTTTAAATTCTCATCTTATTGCGCTTTTTTTTTTTGGTAAAGAAAAGTAAAATGCAATAAAGCAATATGGTACGTTCATACTGGTTTTGATAAAAACAGAAGTAAATTATACTTTTATCTAAAGTATATTTTATATCTATTTTGTTTTAAAAATAATCATTTGACTTTACTCATACTAATATAATTTTAAAAAATTTCCCCTCTTATCTGTTCAAACATAAAAGTATTTAATTATTTCAGCTGACATATAAAATATAAAATCACATATTTATATTAAACTTTGATATCAATTTTGATACTTTTATTATTAGATTAAGAGCACTGTGAGAAAGTCACTTGGAAAAGAAAATTTTTTTGTAACATATATATTAAAAAATATTAAAGTGGTGATAATGAAAGCAGCATGTAAGATATAAGCCTGCAAAATATGCAGAATTCGTAGTGTGTTTTCAGGATGTCTTGGATTCACAATGCACGTCATGTGTTTGCTTTTTTGCCTAATAGAGGAAAATGGAATATTTCCAACCAAGTGCTGACAATTTCTGTGAGAAAATTGTACTCTTTGTTCTAGACAAAAGGAACAATCCCCTGTGCTATCACAAGACAGCCATGAATGTACTGTTATTGTAACAGTTTTTGTTAAGTTTGGTTAAAAAAATGATGAATCAAACTGATTATAAATATAAATTTAAACACGCAGTTCCAAATGTGTGATTTGATTTTAAAGAAGTATAACTTCTAGTACAAGTGAAATTTTTTTAACTTATAATGCTATTATGGAAAGCCTATAGAGACTAATACTTAGAGCAACTTGAAGTGAGATGACACACCTTGGAAACAATTTTGGTTACTCTTAATATATTTAGATGCTAATTAATATAATATGTTAATTCTAATTAAATTATCTTAGAGGAGAGTAAGAGTTATTATTGAAATAATTTAACTAAAATTAACACACCATATTAATTATTATATAAATTTATCACGATAAATCAATATTTTTTCTAAAGTAATTGAGTCAACATTGAGTCTAAAGTCTATTCTTTTAAGTAACTTTTAGGCCTTTTAATATATATATATATATATATATATATATATTTTGCTTAACTTTCAGTTTTCTTTTTAGAAATAGTTGAAGAAGGTTTATACATTGGACCAATTTATTTCAACTGTTATAATAAAATAGAACAATGTTTTTATAAAGTAGTTAGCTCATACTTCTTATCTTTTTTAGCGTATCTGCACACACAAAGTTATATTATGTAGAATCAAATATTTTTAAATATTTATAATAATTTAAAATAGAAAAGGATAAATATGTTATAACAAGGTGTGGATTGGAAAAAATGAATAGCAAATAGTGACAAATGAGTATATCTTTGGATACCATTGAGTTGTGAATATATCATATTTGAAACCACCAAAAGAGCCTCATCTTTAAGCACACGTCACTGGTAACGGGATGGAGAGTGCCGCCACTAACTACCAGAGTGTCATATTCTCTCATATATTCTCTCACATAGGATGCTTTTCCCTCACCCATCAACAACGTAAACTTAAAAAAAAAAAAAATTAATTAAATTTATATTTTTTGTGGACTAAATTTTCTTCTTCATGCACATCAATAAAGAAGACATACTAAGTAGTGAATAGTGGATCTATGTGTATTATTTTTTAAAAGTGTGATTAAGTAATCTACTGTTTTTTTTTTTTTTAAGTAAGCTTCTTGGAAGATATGTCATTGGTATTGAAGGCTAGGAAATTAAGGAATAAAATCAATATTTGAATTTGCGATTATGTGTACTAAAATTGTCAAAAAATGGGCAAACCTATGTAGGTTAGTGGATTAGATAGGTTAACTATTTAATCCACCTTAGTATGGTGGGGGAAAATTTTGAATTTGACCCACTACATTCATTAAACAAGCTAATAACATATAAAATGATTTGATAAAAAAATTTTATATCTAAAACATAAAAAACTTTAGTCAATAAGTCAAGTATCTAATTTTAATATAAAAACTTTTTAATTTTGTTTATTTTTAATTAAATATTGAATATTCAAAGACAAAAAAAAAATATAAAAGTTATTTGAGATTATAAAATATTAAACATTTTATAAAAAAATTCTACAAAAACTTTTAAGTGATTCAACTTTATTATTAACTCATCAAGTTGACCTATTTAACTAAAGGATTAAATAGGCCAGATTAATTTAACTTATTTATGTTAATAAGCTGAAAATTCCAACCAATTCAAGAAGATGATGGGATAAATGAACCGAACTCCTTTTGACACCTTTTAGTGTATACGAACGCATCACTTGCTTTGGTTTTTTTTTTTTATTATTTAAATTTTAGAAAGGTGTGATTAGCAAAGTTAGAATTTAAATTCATAATAATTATACATGCGTGTACACATGCATGCTTCCTTGATCAAACCAATTATTTCCCTCCAAAGGTTGGGACTTCAAGTTTTACATTGAATAAGAGTGGAAGTGAATGTGTGAGTATATTTAAATATGATAATAATACTGTTTAGATAATACTCATCTGTTGGTGTTTACCTTTCACTGTTTGATAGATAGAAATTTTTAAGTTTAGTTCATATATATATATATATATATGTATATGACTCAGCAAAACATACAAAAAAGAAAAAAAATTGAAAACAAAAATAACTCAATTTATTATTCAAAGATAAATAAAATTAATGGAACAATATAAAAATGTATATAAACTAATTAAAATAATTTCAAAATACACACAGATTAAAGTAAAGAATTTTGGGATTGAAAATAGCATCAACGATTAAATTTAGGTAGGCTCAGAAAATGAGCTCTAAAAATTTTTTTTTGTGTAAACATGTAATATGAATTAAACTTCTTTTAAATTAAAAATTACGGCCATTTAAAGTTCAAGTGTCAGTAACAGATATTTCTTTTTGACTTTGTGTCATTTAATTCACTTTTAGCCAAAGATTCTGGTTAAAGAGTAGGTATATTCTTTAAACTTGTACCATACCAAACATCCCTTCAATATCACTAAATAGTATGTTAAGTTTGAAATTTCACAACAATTTATCAATTACGGGATAAATCAAGAATATACTTGAGGAATATAAAGCCTCTTTCTAGGCGACAAATTTCAAGAGCACTTTTATAATTCTAAGTTATTAAATTTTAAATTTCCATCACAATGATATAAACTTTTTTTTCTTTCTTCGTCAAGCAATTGTTGTTTTTTTTTGAGTAGATAATCATTTTTTTTTTCTATTTTCTCATTCTAGATTGTAAAGATTTTCCATATATAACAAAATAATTTCAAAAAAAAAGATTTAGAGATAGAATTGACCCGTGGTATATATGGTTAACAAAAGGTGGTGATGGTTGATGATGTCAAGAAGAAGATAAAAGGAGTCAAAAACATGAAGGCTTTGTTTTTTTTTTTTTTGGCTTGTGAGGTATGAATATGATTACAGAAGAAAAATGAAGAAGGCATCAAGGCATGTATTCACGAATTCTGCCTTTGCATAATTAGCCATCATTTATAAACTTCGCCTTTTAGACTTTTGTTTACATCATATAATCGGCCTTTTGAATTTATTAATCATTCCCTTTAACATCTATTCAAAAAGTGGTGGAGCTCCAAATTTTAGGATCTTAAACCCAATTTGGCCTGCTTTCTAAAAGAAATGTTTATTTTAAAAATTAAAAGACTATTTTAATCATTAACTTTTTGAATTTAATCTCATTTTATTTCTCTATAAATTGAATATTTTAAAACAATCTTTTACTTTTAAATTTAGTCTCATTCTATATTTTTTTTTATTTTTTATCATTTGGCCTAGATACAAATCATTTTAAAATCAATATATGAAGCTAACTTTTATTAGAAATACATATTTTTTAAAGAAAGAAGCAAGAATTTGTTATTATAAATTTTTTGCTATTAAAATATGTTATTATATATTATTCTATAATAATTTATTAATAAAAATTTGTATCATAATTAAAAGAATTAAACTTAAGTTCAATTCCTCATATTTTTAATATCATGTTACTTACTTAACACATGTCAATAATTAATTAAAACATAAAAAGTGTATAATTTAATTAAAGAAACCATACATACAGTTATTTACAAAAAAATATACACATGTGATATAATTGGATAAATATATTTATTATATTTTTATTAAATATCTTACTAAAAAATGTATAAAAAATTGTATATAAATTTTATTTTAATCAAAATTTTGATTAATATATATTTATTGCAATTATATTTTTACATTTCAGACAACTAAAAATGAAATACTTAATCAAAATGTAAATATTTTCTTCATATCAACCACAATATTGATTGCAAAACCCTTCTTAAATATGTCATTTTTAATAATTTAAGAGTTTCTTTTTTATCTTTTTTTCTTTGGTCCAACGCAATGATATTGATGAATATTGAAGACGTGTGCCGACAGTGCTAGATGTGCACACGCCAACCATTGAAAATGCCCAACTCTGGACCATGATAAGGCAATTTTTACTTTGTGAAAAAGTAAAATAAGTTTATTCCTTCTTTCTTTTTAATTAAAAGTATTTTAGTCTTTAATTTAATATTTTTTTAATTCTTACATTACTTCAATTTAACTAAACAAATAATAACATGACATATATATCTATTACTTTTCATAGCATATCAAATAAATTGCAAAGTTATTAGGCTACAAGACGGATCTAAAATTTAATTTTAAGTGAGACAAAAAATTTTAAATAAAAAATTTGAATTAAGGTAAACAAATTTTTATGATTCAAGAGAACAATCTCCTATAAATTAAAGAACTAAATAAAAAATATAAGATAAAATTATATATAAAAATTAAAATTTTAAAAATTCAAAAACGGGGCCTCCCATGTGCCTTTTGTTGGATCCATCCCTATCATCAAGGTTTATTTTAATTTTCATTCTCACTAAATTTATTTATTATATCAAATAACACTTTATAAACCTATGTGTATATAGACACACACACCCTTGTAATAGAATTACATAAAGAATTTTTAACCAAACGAGAGCGGTAAAATTTTTGGAAGAAAGAAATGACTTGACGAGATGATAGTTAAAGTTGATATTTAGGTACCGTAGAGTTACTATTTAAGACATGGATTATTACGGAAATTTGAAAAATATCGCATAAAACAAAAACATTTTTGAGTATTCAATTAATAACAATTAACAAGAACCCTCTTTCATATATATATATATAAGGTAATTGAAATATATTTTTTAATAATGAAATAATAATTATAGTTTTTTTTAAAAAAAAGAGGCTAAAATGTACAAAGAAAACTACTGAAATCTGAATAATGTGTAATTAATTATTTTGATATTCAAAATATGATAATAAATCCCCTAAATTTTAAATTTGTGCAAAATAATCTACCATGAGCAAATTTGTTTATTCGATAGCAAAAGAGTAACAGTTTAGATTAAATGAGACTCTATAGATTTCTTTTTTTTGGTTTACGCATATAACTCTTTAACTTTGCATTATATGTGTAGATAAATGTCATAAACATGTAGTCATATATAAATAATTTTCTAATATATAATTTTATAGCATGCTATCTAGCGAACATTAGTGTTAGTTATTTGTACATAATTTCAGTTTTGAGAAGTCTATTGTTAAGTTTTAAGATAAAAAACATTATCTGCAAGTGATTTAAAATTTAGAAAAATTATGTGCATTTCAACCAAAAATAAAAACTCTTGGTTTAAACTAGTAATAATGGGAATTGAAAATTGTGTAGGAGGTACTAATAGTTGATTTGTCAGGATGCCAACCGTAGTAGAAAAAACCAAATCGACATGTTGGCAGAAATTGCCAATTAAGAACTGCTAAATTATCTAAAAAATTGAATATTATTCGTTGGAATTTACTATAATCTATCAATTTAGTTATAATTAAATTAATATTATTCGATGGGTATATCTATCTCTTGCTTTTGTGCTTCTCTCTCCAATATTCTCATACTCGTTCATGTACCATGCATGCATATGAAATTATTACGTCTTGAATGAAGAGGAACCAAGTATGTGATGAGTTTGGTCAATAGGGTGTGTCTACATTGCATTAAAGAACCAGAACACAGAGTTTAATTAATATATTTCATATAGAGTTGTCTTAATGTAATAATATCAACAAATTTATCACATAAAAATAAAGTAGGTTAAAAGTGAAGTTTTGTTTATCGAAAGGCTTGATTCATCAAATTTTTAATTTTTCACCGATGATCATTTATTTATTTTATATATGTATAATTTTTTTTAAAGTATATAAATTTTTTTAAATTAATAATCGCCTTTTAAATTGAGAATTTTTTAATGAATGATATTATTAATCGTTTTTTAAATTGAGAATTTTTTAAAATATGAGAATTTTTTAGAGAGAATGAAAAAATTAATAAATATTCTTTGAAGTCTGAATATTCTTTCAAATCAAAGAAAAAAATTAAAATGTATTTGTATATAATAAAATAAACTAATTTTCTTGCACACTTGTACAATGTGCACAGAAAATAAACTAGTCATATTACATTATATTATTGTAATCATAATTTATTTTAAGTATAAGATCATCATAGATGTGATACACATGGCAATTATATATTACAATCTGTCTGAATCCACCCATTTACTATGATATGATCCCTCCCACACTACTATTAATAGCAAATTTAATTATGATTTATCTCAAGTATAGTATAGCACTTCTATATATATATATATATATATATATATATATATATAATTAAGAATCTTGATGTATTAAACTCGATATCCATACCTTGCTTCTTGTTTCATTCTTGATTCATATAGTTCCTTTTGTTATAATTAGAATGGAAAAAATTCATAGATATGAGAATCTTTTGACAGACTTTTTTTTTTTGATAAAACAATGGTTCCTTATTAAAGTAAGAATTCAAGCATTACATTCCACACATGGAAGCTAGTATGGCAAATAGAATCTCGGGCAAGCTTATGAGCCCCCTGATTTGAGTTTCTCCTAATCCATCGATGGAAACATCTTTCCTACTAGACAGCAAGCTCTTACAGTCATCTATAATTCCTCATTCTTCAATATCATCAAGTTCAGAGGTGAGAATATTTGATATAACCTTTTGCGGCTCACTAAAAACAGTGCCTCCAGGAGGTAAGTTTGAAAGGGTCCATGTGATAGCTGCACGTAGGGCAAGAACCTCGCAAGTTGACAGCTTAAAAATGCCCTCTGATTAGCCTGAGATAGCCTTTACAAGACTCCCATCTTGGTTCAAAACCAGCACACCAAAACCAGTGCAGTTTCGAGAGGCGAATATTGCTGCACCAGTGAAGCATCTCCAGCCAGTCATGGAAGTAGTGGTAACATGCATGCTAGGGAATATAGGTATTTGGGCAGCAAAACTCTCCTCTCTCCTATTGCTCCTTTCCTTCCAATCTCTCAAGAATTTCATGGCATCTCTGAGTAAGGTGAGAGGGTCTGCATATTTGTTATGCCACAGATGTCTATTCCTCGCCCCCCAAATCCACCACGATATAATACAGAACTCCCCTTTCCCCCAGGTAGAAGTGGAGAGACTATTTTAAGATCAGTATTATTATTATTATTTAGTTCAATGAGATGAGAGAAGAGGCCTTAATGTAACTTGCAAATCATACTCCTTAATGCTTTAAAATTATTGAAATTATTATTTCCTTATTTTTTGTTATTTAAAATTATTGAATTTTTTTTTTTATAATTTGTTAATTAAATTTTTTAAATTTGATTTGAGCTTGTTGAAGGACTTAAACATGGAGCCTGAGCATTATAGTTAATTTTTTTAAAAAATATATAACTTTTTCCATTTTATTGAATATCATCTATAAAAAAAATTCAAATTCCCCAAATAGATTCTTGTTAAGTATGCTTTTAAAATGTGATAGTTAGTTGTAGGTATTCAACTAAAAATATAAATATTTAAATAATTTTTAAATTTAACATGATGCTAATGATCATACTTAATATTGGAGAGTTTAATAATAAATGCTTTAAAAACTTGAAGTTACGTAAATTTTGCCCCCTTTTTTTTGTATTGATTCCTCTCAAGATTTTTTTATAGACTTTTTTTTCATATAATTAAGCTAGTAAATTATGAAAATGAGAATGTAAGATGTACACATTTGTACGTAGGAACAAATAAATCTCTTCAATATTTATCCAATTGATGAGCTTCAAGTTGAACAAGAGGTTAACTTGAGTCAAGGAGCTCCATCTGGATCAATTACCTATTTTATGGCCAAGAAGTTTCGAGTCATGGTTGTCCAGCAACTCAAAATGGAATCATACCATTTAGGGTCCAAATCCAACTTCTATATCGAGCCCAAGTTTAAGTGGGGCAATTGATCATGCGCTATAATGAAAAAATTGTGAAAAATTAATCATGCATGTGATGAAAGTTGAAATAAGTATTGGTTAAAGTTTAAGTTAGGTGAGCTATATTATCTTGCAAGTCTAAGTTAGATAGATTAGGTAAGTTACATTGGATTAAAAGTTTATGTCAGTTGTATTTCTATGGATGTTTTTTCAAATTAGGTGAGAATTAAGTGAATCTTATACTAGTCGTGTGGGTTGTTCTTAGCTATAAATACATAATTTCTTAATGAGAAATGCAACCTTGAATGCTCTGAAATTTAGTTTAGCCTCTTATATGTGAATTTTTTATCTAGGTTTTCTAAACTTAATGGTGAAATTATCCTTAATTCTTATTACTCTTTATCTTATATTTTAGAGTGTGGCAAATGAAACCTAGTATTCTTAAGTGTGATATGTAAACTTATCATTCGAGATTGCTAGTTTTATCTTTTCTTTTTTCATTTATCTATGTTTTGGAATTGTTCAATATGAATTATCCTTAAAGCACATCACTAACTTTACACATAATTAATTTCACCTTTTAGTGTTTCATTATTGTTTCTTCCATATATCAATGCATACCTTTGTATTAAACACAAATTAATTTGGAGGGGGTTTTCTCATTTGATAAAAGAATAATGTTTTGTTTAACAACTTAGCTAGTTTAATTTATTTATGTAACCCTAAAAAGAAAATGAACACATCTTTAAAATTACTTTGAAAAGAAAAGTCAAGATTTGACCCAAATAAATTAAGTTTAAACATAATTTCGTCAAGGTAAAATCTTTGGTGTAAGTATAAAATTAGTTGCAGTGATGCAATTATTATATGATACACTAAAATGAAGATACATGACAATGACGTGTCATATTATATTAATTGTATGATAATTTAAAATAACTTGTTGTATTTATATTTTAGCCACCATATTAGTTTTAGATTTTATTAATGAACTCAAAATTCTTTAAAAATTTTTCAATTTACTCCCTTGATATTTTATTTTTCAATAGCCCACACAAAAATATTAATTTATAACTTTTGTGAACTTGCTCCTGTACTTTTTTTTTTTTCAATAACTCCACAACTTTTTTAATTTTATTCCTATTTTTAATTTATGAAATATTGTTTTGTGGGGTCACTAAAAAATAAAAAGTAGAGGGGATAAGTTGAAATTTAAAAAAAAAATTTTGGGTTCATAAATAAAATTTTAAAAATATTGAGGTCAAAATACAAATACAATAAATTATTTTGAATTGGCATACAATTAGCAAATTTTTACATATCATTGCTATATATATTTTTTCTAAAGTGTGCCACACAGTGATTGTATTAGTGTAATAATTTTATAATTGCACCAAATATGTCATCTAAAAAAATGATACAAATTAATAAAGGCATATATATAGGAATATTAATATAATGTTTAGAACACCGACTACCATAATAACAACACAAAAATCACAAAAAATGTTCGCCCTGTTTGTGAGGACAAAGACTGCAGACAACAACAACATGCAGGAATAGTAATAATAATAAGTTGAATCTTGAATCTCTTTCCTTTCTTTTTTTTTTTTTTTAAATTTTTTCAAATAATTATTTATGAATAAATTTAAAAGAACATGCATGGCTGATTCAAGGAGGGACAGCTTGCAAAGCATAGGCATATGACAACATGACCAAAGACAAAAAGAAGGAGAAGATCCAAGTTTTGCTGATATATAATACATTACCTATTTTTCCTTCTGCATTTTTTTTGTCTTTTTTATTTTTTACAATTACTTATCTATGTTAACATCTTAATTAATATATTTACGTTGGAATTATAGAGATTTATAAAGAAACTATTTAAACACACCTTAGTTTCTTTAGCATTGTAAAAAATTTCATTTTATTTTAAGTTATATCTTTTAACGTTTGAAAATAATGCAGTTAAATCTTTGGATTTGAGTTCAGTTCCTGTGATTGACGAGGTCAGAAATTTTATTATCTTAAATTTACCTGGTAACAGATAAATATAATTGAAATTACTCTAAATTACTTTCCGTTTTTTTGGAAGGTAGAAAAAACAAAGGTTCTTACTTAACTAAAATATGAACTTATTACTTAATCTATATAAATTTAATTGTGTCAATATAAATTTAACAGTGAAATGACTCAATTTTTTGGAAGGTAGGAAATCCATTAATCTTTGAGATGTCCTTCTTAGCTCCCAAACAGCAAGTGATCGTTTTTCCTTTCTCCTTCCTCCAATGCTTTATGTAGAGATCTAGCTCTTTAATAATAGAATTTTTTCAAAATTGACATAGAACAATTTGTTATTATTTCTACATCCCAATAGAATTTAACCACAAAAAATTATTGTCCTCCGTGACAAGTTTTTTTGAAAAGAATCACCACAATTCATGGATCAAATGTTTTTTAGAACTTAAGATTTTGAAACTCTTTCATGAGATTCATTTATTATGCATTATCATAATTTTAGAAAGTTCAATCCAAATTTTCTACCATTGATTATATGTAATCCTATATAATTGATTATATACAGTCATATATCGTTTATATTTGATTAATAACCATAAAATGTGACGATTTATATTGAAATTATAAAAATCAAAATCAATAATTTTTAAATAATTAATTTAATATTTGAAAGAAATTTAGAATTTTAATTTAAAAATTAATATTAAAATAACTACACTTTCTAATTAGGATGCCATGTATAGAACCTCAAATCAACCCTACAAAGTAAAAAAATTTGATCCCTATGAGAATAATTAAAAAACTTATTATATCTTACAGTAAATCCTTATTATTCGTCATGATGCCAATACGTGTACCCCACCATCCCTCTCTCTCTCTCTCTCTCTCTCTCATATATCTGTCTCTCTTTCAGCACCTCTCATCATCACCCTCTCAATTCTCTCTCTGCACGCCTTCACTCTCTCTCTCTCTGTCTCTCTCTCCATAGAATCTGCTACTATATCTGAAGCAACAAAAGAGAAGAACCCAAGTATTGCCTGTGAACTCTAACCAAATGGGTCTAGAAATGTTCGAATTCGAAGAGTTTCGCCCAATCACCCCCATACGAACCACCCTCCCACTTCCCCACATATCACCCACCCACCACCTTCCCAAGCTAAACAACCACCACCACCAGGACGGCGACGGCGACGGCGACGACGAGAATTGCCGCACACCCAGATCACCTTCTCGGACATTGAAGACCCCGCTGGTTTGTCCTCCACCTCCCAAGAAACCACGACTAGTTCCGCCATCAAGGAGGAATAATTCTCCTTCTCAAGGCTTCTTCCCTGTACCCCTTGACCTCTCTTCTCTCTTTCTTCTTCTTCCCAACAAACCTAATTCCCACACCATCAACACACAAAAATCTTAGATACGACAAATTCGTGATTACATATAATGTACGACAAGTAGCCGTGGTGTTTCAGAATGCAGATAGTGGGGTTTAATGCTTTGTTTTAGTAAATATTTACTGATCTCATGCACTAGCTAGTCGTGGATTATATAGATGATAAGTATATATATCTGTTTAGAACTTTAGAAAATCACTCGACCTCTGTTTATGTTATTATTTAAAATTTTAATTCCCAGTGTAGGAATTGAAGTATATCTGTGTAAATTAATGGTTCATGCATCTGTTATTTGTTCAAAATTGCAACATCTCAATTCGATCAAGTTACTGAATATTACAACTGCAGACGGAAGTTCTGAATTTCTCTCAAGTTTGTAGATTTCTGATATTTTAAATCTGCATTTTTTTTTCTTTGTCTATGAAGCATGGAACTTCAAGAAATAGTTGTATATATATTTGTAATTTACATGTTTGGACCGTCTCAGATTTAACATGATTCAATGTTACTCTTCAAATTTTATCATATCCTGTTCTTTCTTTTCATTTAGTTGAAGATGTCTGAATCAGTGTATTGAATTTATCAAGTGGACGTTTAAAAGGAGAAGCCGTGCTGTATTGAATATATATGGTGCAAAACTTAGATAATAATAAATTCATTTCCCATTCTACACTCAGCAATTCAATCAATTAAAGCCTTTTTGATACAATGATATGGAAATCAATCTTTGCTTGCCTTCATTCTCTTAATTAAAATTAAATTTTTGTATAAGATACAATGAGTGTGTGCTTTATCCACATTTCAAACTTTAAAAACTTATATTCTTGTGAGTGACGCCAGTTAAACATTATAATAAAATTAATTATATATTCATAACTTTCACTTAATCATTTAAAATTTTTGTGTTGAATCGACCCTTTTAACATCACGTCAGTGTTCATGCTTTTTAGTTATGTGAAAGGTCGTAGGATAATTTGTGAATGATAAATCTAGAGGCTGAAAATAGCTGCAGTTCATGCTTTCAGGAAGAAGCTATGGAATATGAAAATGGGTGAAGCAAGGGGTTTTGCCATTTATGGAGAAGAAGATGAGTGATGAGGGGGAGAGAGAGAGAGAGAGAGAGAGAAATGCATAGGGTATAGTTTTGTCCATATACCCAAGAAACTTTAACTTATATGATCACAATATGAACAATAATTGTCCCCACATCCTCCATCGCTCCAAAACCCACTGCTTTGGCCCTTTGCTTCCTTAACTGTTTCTTTTACCTCTTACCCTTTTGGTTCTTTCTTCACAATAATTAACATGATTTGCAACGAAAGAAGGATACTGTTTATTTTTTTAAAATTTTTTCTCTCATTTGGTCCAGAAATCCAGAAATTTGGCATGCGTTTATTATGCCACCTTTTTCTTTCGTTTTTCAAAATGATGTGTTGGACTCTTGACTAAATTTAAGGAAGCAGTTCTGACACATGGGGCATCAGTGGGATATGTGGTCATGTTTGTGACTATGGAGATGAGATTATTTAGATATATAGTTAATATTATTGGGAAAGAATGTGCATTTTTTCTCATCACTTTTTGCATTATATATATATATATATATATATATATATATATAAGGCTCTTTTAGTATACCCTGCATGATCCATGAATAAGGGATATTCTCACATTGATTTGCATGTAGACTTATTATATTAATCAAATTTAATTTTTTTAAAGAATTGTAGATCTATTTGATAGAGGCAATTGTAGCTCCACAAAGTGATTGAAAGGATAGAGTGTAAAAAGAGTTAATAATGATAAAATAAGTTGGAGTCTGTTTAAACCATCTATTATTGGCACAGATATTTACTATAGTTTAACAGAAAAACATATTGTAACACTAAGGAAATTGTTGCGTAAAACCAAAAGAAAAGGAACAATAAAGAATTATCCTTTCCATGAGATGACAGTTTTATACTATTGGTATACATGTATCACGTAATAGGAAATTATTGTTGTCTTAAATTTTTAAAAAACCTTTGACTTAAACAAAACAACAACGAAGTATAATACGATAAATAACTGTGCGTTTGGATCTCAGCATTTGGAGAAGGAATCACAAGTTGAATTAAAATTTATAATAGTATGCGGTTAATATTAAAACTTATGACCATACGTGATTATCAAATTGTAAGTTAAACCATCAGATTGTGCATATCTTTTTATATGCATGCTAATTTAGCAAATGTAAGGGTTGGCATCCCAACCTTGTTTAATTAGGACAAAAATTTTATATGAAAGTTTAAGGATATTGAAATTAATTGAACCAAAAAAATAGGCCAAATATTAATGTATGATCAAGTCTAAATTTTAATTTACACTTTTATTTAGAATTCGAATAATGTCTAGTAAAATAATGGTTATTAGATTTAAATTTAACGATTTAAATTTTTTATTAATAATTATATACACTTATATTTCTATTTATAAATTTAGAGCATCGCATTTTGATCTAATGGCTCTTATCTTACCTGAAAACTCTCCAATAACCATACTTGACTGGAGGTGATCTGTGCACCTTTATTTGACCCTATCTATTCCTAACTCATGTATAAGGATGAACTTCTTTTTTTTTTTGGTTCGCTTGAAATATTTGTTTGTGTTGCAAGCAGAATAAAATAATTTTTCTTTGTGGGATATCATGTTAAATTACTAAAATAATTTTTATTAAAAATAATTTTGAAAGAGAAAAGAATAACTTGCAGTAAACTTAAATTATAGATTCAAAAGTTAGAATCTAGTCAAAGTCTACTTAATTGACTTAATTAGATACGTTCATGAACCCTAAACGAGGAACAATCACCTGAAGTCCCAAACTCTCTTCACTATCAATCCTGTATGAGAATCTATCTGTTGGAATATTTTTAAATAGACTCAGCTCATAAAATATTAATAAACCAAGTCAATCATAAAGTTCTACGTAAACATAGAAAAAAACTGACAGTTCAAATTTATAAAATGTGCTTGACGCAAGAATAGAGGCTTTTTGATAGACTGCATAAAAAAATTGTTTTTTTTTAAATGCTATAATACATAAAGTATTACGTTAAGATAGTACACTTTTGGGACTCATTGAATGAATATCTGTCTCAACATCCTTTTTTTGGACTCCCACCGTATTTTTTGGGGAGTCTAAACGTACTTTATTGAGATTCAAAATGAATTCGGTCTAAATTTTATCTTTTGTTTTAACACTCAATTTTTTAATCTTTATTTTTTTCAAAAAAAACATATATCAAGGTAATTCAAAAATTTTTTTCTAATAACTTTAAGAGGATTCAAAAAATTATATTTTTAGTCCTTTCGTTTCATTAAAAAAATAAAAAATTGTAACATAGCATGGATGAGTAAGAAAATGTCTACTTTTTTCTTCTCACTCTTAACACAATCATACCTTACACAATCTTTCATGGACTTGTTTTTTCACATTTCTTTTTTTTTTTTTTATCTTCCATACTTACTCAAACTTCATCCAATTTTAAGTACTTGGCCATATTTCAAAATCTAAAGTATAGACTAAATTATGTTAAAGTTTTAAATAATTGATATTTATTTTTTTATTATTTTAAAGTTATTTATTCTTCATATTTTTTATAAATATTTTATATCTTATAAAATTAATTTTAATAAAAATTAAATTTCACATAGTAAAACTAATTTTAATTTTAATATGAGAATAATAATAATAATTTAACTATTTTTTAAAATAAATGTATACATTAATATTAATAATCTTAATCTTAATTTATTATTAATCTTAATAATCTTACCTTCAACTATGCACTCTCTCGCTTTCGTTTGACGCTTTTGACCTGCAATTAATATCTTTAAGATTAATAATAAATTAAGATTAAGATTATTAATATTAATTTATAAATTTATTTTAAAAAATAATTAAATTATTATCATTCTTGTATTCAAATTAAAATTATTTTTACTGTGTGAAAATTTAATTTTTATTAACGTTAATTTTATAAGACATAAAATATTTATAAAAATATGAAGAATAAATAACTTTAAAATAATAAAAAATAAATATCAATTATTTAAAACTTTAACATAATTTAGTTATGCTTTAGATTTTGAGGTATGACCAAGTACCTAAAATTGAGTATAGTTGAGTAAGTATGGATGATATAAAAAAAAAAGTGTGAAAAAACAACTTCATGAAAGATAGCGTGGGGTATGATTGTGTCAAGAGTGAAGAGAAAAAGGGCAAGCATTTGCTCACTCATCCATGATATGCAACAAAATTTTTTAAAATGAAACTAAGGGACTCGAAATATAATTTTTTGAATCCCCTTAAAGTTATTAGGGAACATATATATATATATATATATATTAAAAAGGTAAAAAACTGAGTGCTTAAAGAAAAGACGGGACTCAAACTAGTTCATTTCAAGTCCCAATAAAATACGTTGAGACTTGGATTGAATAATCTGAGTCCCAAAGGTGTAGTATTTTGATGTAATACTTTATGTAGCATTTTAAAAAAACAATTTTTTAATGCATGTCGATCATAAAGCTAATAATGGATATATAAAGGGGTCTAGGGGCAGTTGCTCCTCACTACCAAAAACACATGGTTTAGTTGGGATTTAAAATTAGCATTAGCAGTAGTTCAAACTGTTGCTACATGAAATACCTACAGCCAACAGAAGCTAAATCTAGGGTGGCTAAATTCTTTTGTTGTAGTTTTGTAAAATGCATTTAAACATGAGCTTTTGCTGCGGTTTAAATTCTAGAAGTGAAAGAAAATTAACCACGACAGCATGAAGCACATCTATTTCTCACAATACTTAGTTTTAGTTATATGTAAATATCAGCTAAACATTATATGCGGTTTCAAACCACATCTATATTATGCTAGTATTTGCTATTATAATTATATTACCTAGCCTTATAGCGGCAATTGCAACCTTTGCTAATGCTCTTTTTAAAAATTAATACAATTAGAAATGAAATTTACTTTTTTTTTTCAATACCTGCTTATTTCACTTTTAGCTAATGATCTCATATAAATATTAATGCTAACAATCCGCATTATTATTAAACAAGAGAATTTCACATCCAACATAAATTATAAAGTGCAACACCAAAAGAACTAAATACATAAAGTTCAATACCAATATAACATAGTTTATAAAATGCAACACCAATATAACAAAGTCATAATGACATTCTAACATCACTAAAGCTATACATTTTCTTCATCAGAAACATGTGGAAAATGATATGCTATACTCAACTGATGTTCACTTGCTTGATCAAGTACCTATTTTGGAGTATAAGAAATTGTAAGACACAAATAGTAAGACAAAAAGAGAATATATTCTAACTTGTAGCCAGTTATATAAGATATGAAATAAAGTATAATGTATGGATTGAAAACATTATCGGTGATGTTTAGAATGCATTAAGAGGCAATTGACCTTGAAAATTTTATATGACAAAGCTTACCAAGAAATCAACTTTTTTATTTTGATTTTGTATTTGTTGACTTTGAGTTTGTATTACTGACTGCATCTTATTAAACTGACTTTGCAACTCCACATTAGAAAGACATGAGGAGGTTGCTCCACTGCAAGAATGAGAGCTATGTCCAAATACTTGGGATGGATATGGACCTAATCCTAATCCTCGTACACGGCCTGCATGCTCTTGCCTACCTAAAGCATAGACTAAAGAATCATCAGTGGAAATTTCTTGAGACATGGACATAGAGTTAGACTCATGGGCAACAATTTTTTCCTACATTAGCAAAACAAGTATTCACAAGTGTCTTAAATGTGTCAATCAAAACATTTCTACAATAGAATTACTTTGTCACAAATGAAACGGAACACATTGGCAAAGCCAAATCAAAGCTTAACCCACTTCATTTTCAAAACAAAGTATAGGAACACTTACACTTATGATTTTAGCATCATCATTCACAAAAGACCCATCAACATATTTATATGTTGTAGTCTACACTTCTCCTCTACTTACTAGATGACCTAATTCTAACTCGTACAACTAAGAAGTATATAAGAATACATATGTATATTAAAAAGTAGAGTGCAAAATAATCACTACAAATTAATATTACCATCTTTGTCTTTTTGCGTGCTAAACTCTTTGTTCCTCTTGTATGAGGCATAAATTGCTTCTTTCTATTATCTCTACTTTTTTTAGCATTTCCCTATTCATAATTAAAAAAAAAATATAGTCATACATTATTAACGAAGTTAAAAGAACTTATTAAAATAATATTACTTGATACCTTAGTCTTTGAGCTGAGATTGTAGTCAATAAACAATGCCTAATGATCTTTATCAATGTTAATGGGGCATTTACTAATTAGTTACTCTCAGTTGCTAACACTATAATCTCTACTCTACTATAAATTATGTCTTCTATCCTTCTACTTCTGTTCAATGGATTTCAGAATATATTTATTTGTAGTTCAATGCTAACTACAAATTTAACCTTCAAAGTAAAAGAAATATTGTTAAAAGTTGAACATAAAAGAACTTACTGAGTTTTAAACATAGGTAAATATTACCTTAATAGTATTATTGTAAACACTACCCTTATATTCCATTGAAACTCTTTTCCAATTAAGATAGCTGATAGAAAATAATTTGAAATCTCTACCAATAGACCCTAGGAACCTGGTTAACAAACCACCTCTATCATCTAGAGGCTGACCATTAGGGTTCCATTTCAATACAACTCGTTCACCATGAGGAAGATATCAAACATCATTATATGTTAAAGTCCTTGGCTTTACCATGCCATCATCATCTATTTTTAAAAGTTTAGTACATGAAATTGATTGTATTCAAGGAAGGCACAACATAAATTTATAACATTCATACCAATTATGTCAACAAGCCAAGCTCTCCCATGTAACAGTGGATGTTGTGGCTATGAAGGTGCTTCATTTGCTTCACCATCACTATCATGATCAAGATTCGCAGCACATTCATCTAAAAATGAAGTTCCTTCACAAATCCTTCTCTCTAGTGGGGTGACCAAGGTGTCAAGGACTTGTCTTGAAGAGCCACCATTAAATGATATATGACCACTGGACGATGCTCTATGAGAATGGCTCGAACTACTCATCCTATTCAACAGGCATTTCATCTTTAAAATTCCTGCTAGTAGTGAATGTAACGTCAATTACAACAAAGATATAATAAATAAATACATAATAGATTTGACATATAGTATGCAATGAATTAAGGGATGCATGCAAGGTAAGATATAATGTAATATGTATAACTAAGCACTTTGCTCATGATATATTTCCCTCTTTTGGAAATAACACATCTAAGTCCTGTGATTGATATGACTCACATTTGTAATATGTATTGTCACCTTCATTTTCCATTTCATATAAGTCACATGGTTTGAGATGTATAGTATATTGCAACTCTTCTCTAACTCATCTTCCACATAATAAATCATTTGATCCTCTAAAGCTTGGATGTATGGCTCATGATTCTTATACTCACTGGTGTGTATCAATCGAGTGAAATTTATAAACATAAACCCTGAGTCATCAACCACTATCCCTCTGCAATTTGTTGTGTTAACCCACTTACACTTAAACATAGTAACTGTAAAACAACCATGATATTTTAGCTCAATTATATCCACTGACTTCCCATAATACGGAACCCCACTAAACTACATATGGTTATCACTACTACTTGCGTAGCTCCTTGTTTCGAATGTATCGAATACCCTATTATTTTGTGTTTTCAATCGTTGATCCCATTCTAAGATACAAAACTTGAACCTATTAACGTTGTATGCATTATAACACTCTGCACAATCAATTGGTCTTAATGCCAGAAATTTTAAATTATTTAAATGGGATTCTCTATTATTACATCCTATCTGAATAAAGAAAATTAACAATTTCGTTAGATACTAACTTACTAAGGTAATGAAGGTAATGGTAAAAATGCGCTTACTCGAAGAGAGAACCAGTAAATAAACTTTCTATGAACTCTCTTGTCAATTTCAGAAGAAGACCCTGTACAACTTCTTAACTATCTCTGCAAGTACCCCCTAAATTCCCTACACAATGTATATGTAAATATAGTGTATGAGGTGATTATTTTCTAATCATAAAAGTTTATATAGTTTACTTACTAAAGGAATGACTCAATTTCTTTACAGTTGGTTAACACATGTTGGTGTGGTTGCATCTTTTCCACTATAGATAGATTGAAGTATAGCCACCAATGAGTTTTCCAATGGGTGGAAACAAAGACAAAACATCATATGAGCTTATATTAGGATGATCATTAATTCGAGTTGGTCAATTAAACACAGTTTCAATCCCCTCTGGTTATCTTGAGTAAAAAGTCAAGACCACCTGTTCCATGTAACCTTTAGCTATAGATCCCTTTGGTTGAGCTTTATTACGTATGTAAGATTTTAATTTTCCTAAATACCTGATTAACACAAACATTATAAGCTAAATTTGCAAATTATATAACTTGAGATACATAAGGGGTAAAATTTTATATGCACTGACTTTTATATTGGATACATCCATGGATATTGAACAGGGCCTCCTAGTTTAGTTTCATCAACTAACTAAACCATGATTGTAAAGAAGGAAGGGGGAAAAACCATTTCCATGTGACATAATATCATGACTACTTTATCTTGAAATTGGTCAAACTCATGTAAGTTTAACACCTTATTACATAAGTGTATAAAGAAAGAAAATAAATCAATTAGAATTGTAGACACTTGCTTGGGAAGTGTTGCCCTCATTGCAATAGGTAAAAGTTGCTCCATAAGAACATGTGAGTCACAATTTTTCAATCCCCTTATCTTTCGTTGTCTCAAATCAATGCATCTAGAGATATTGCTTGAATACCCGTCTGGCACAGTAATAATCTTTAAAATCTTTTGAAATTGGTACTTGTTTGAATTTGTCATTGTGCATAATGGACAAGGATATTTACCATATTTGTTAGGCTAAAATTCAAAATGGATGCCCATTTCTTATAAGTCTCTTCGTGCCTTAATATGATCTTTTAATTTTCCAGCATCATTTAACAAAGTGAATATGATATTGCCACAGACATTTTTCTCAATATACGTGACATTAAGACAATGATGCAATAAATTTGTCTCCCAATATGGAAGTTGGAAAAAGATAATTTTTTTACGCCATTGTTAGGAACCTACCTCGGCATTACCACCTCCTCAAGATCTCTGACCGTGACTTTCAACTTTTACATATTTTTATAATGTAACATTAATATTCTCAACCTGCCTTAAAATGTCTGAGCCACTAATTGTAACAGATGGATTTCTCTTTTTAACTTTTCTATCAAATCAAGTACGAGCTAATCTAAACTTGTGACCTTGATCCAAAAATCATCGGTGACTTATAAAGCACCACTTCCAACTACACAAAAGTCTCATGGGAGTTGAGTCAAAATTATAGGATGGACAAGTTAAACCTATATGTGTATCCATCTAGATAATATTCCAAGACTTGGAAAGTCACTTATAGTCCACAATAAAGTTGCCTGCATATTGAACTCATCATTACTTTATGAATCAAATGTTTTAATACTAACATCCCATAATTCCTTCAACTCTTCTATTAATGGTTGCAAGTATATGTTTATATCATTCCTTTGTGCTCATGTAACTGGGATGATCATTGAAAGAAACTCTATTTCATACACATCCAATAAGGAAGATTGTATGGCACGAGCATTATTGGCTAGTTGCTATAAATAGTGCTTAAGTTTTCAAATGGATTGAATCCATCAATAGCTAAGCCAAGATGTATATTTTGAGGGTTTATTGCAAATTGAGGATGCATGATGTCAAATTTTTTCCATGCCTTAGAGTCCCTAAGATGCCTTAACATGTCATCGTTAGTATTTTCCATAGCATGCCAGCGGAGATGCTCAACTATCTTAGAAGACATAAACATTCTCTGCACTTGGGGTTTCAATAGAAAATATCTTAACACCTTTGCAAGTAACTTTTTCTACATTTTACCACCACTTGACATATTTTTCCCACTAGTTTTCCACCTAGATATACTGCAATTTTTGCAAGTATCTCAATTTGCATCCGCTCCCGTAAACAACATACAATAATTGAGACATGCATGAATTTTGGTATAGTCTAGTCCAAGTTTAGCAATAGTCTTTTTGGCCTCATAAAACGAATGTGGAATTTTAGCAATATCAAAAGCATATGCCAGCAATGCTAATATTAACGACATCACCTTATCAATTATTTTACACATACACTTTATATGGTACAATTTTACCATGAGCGATAACTTTAAATACTTTTCACACCTTTCATACAAACTTTGTTGTCTATCTCTAATTAATTCTAAGAACTTTGCACTATCATTAGTCATAGTAGGATTTGGTGGTGGTGACATTACTTTAGCTACATCCATGCATTCATTGTTTAGATGATGCCTAAAGGCATCATGGACCATGACCATTATGTGGTCATTGATATTAGTCATCTCTTCAACCACATGTGGTATTGTAAGAGTTTCAATTATATTATTCACACTACTTGTCTATCCATGGCTAAGCTAAAATGTGTAACCTTTAAGATCTTGAACTTCTTCTCTACAAAGTCTAAAAATTTGTTTAATCCTTTCAAATAATGAGGAGTATGTTGACGTATGTCAATCCAACGCTTTTCCATTTCAAAACCAACACTAATCGATCTCCAAGTCACCTATAACAAATCTAAGATTTAAACCAACTAACATTAACATACATTAATCTCATATAAAAATTATAACCACTAAATTCTCACTAGAAATATCAAGTTTCATACAATATGAATTAATGAGACAAATCAAATATTGATATTATTACGAATTAATTTCGATAAATTAGTAGACAAGCATACACTCTCATATTTGACATTACAACAAGTTCTTGTGGCACAAATGTCCATTACATAATTTTTTAACATGTAAAAAATTCTCATAGGTAATTTCTATCCACAAAAAATAACATATATGCAATCATTAAACTTTATATCAATCCTACACAAGTAAATTTACATATAACAACCTAAACAAAAACAAGAAAAATATATTGGCATACCACAATTCATCATAATATAACCATATAATTTATATTAAAAAAAATAACATATATACAACAATCAAAATTCATGACAATTCTATACAAATAATTTTACATATGACACCCTAAACAAAAAAAAAACAAAAAATATTGGCATACCACATTTGATTGTAGGAAAAATTATACTATTGTCTTTACAACTTAAGCATGCAAAATATAAAAAAAATTAAAGATGTTATATTAAAGTAAAAAAATAATTATAAAATTTTTTTATATTAAAAAAGGAAAAGAAAAAAATTCTTGAAAAATTCATAGGCTAATTCTAGTATAACAAAGTTTCTAATTTGACACCCTAACATTAAGATTAACAAATCCTTAACTAAGAAAGTAAAGCAAAAAAAAAAAAAAAAAGAATTATGCATACTGACGACCTACAGGATGGGACGAATGGCGACGTGGCTGTAACGGGCGGGGATTGATCGACGAACGTGATTGGAGGTGACCAATGATGATGGAGGCTTATCAGAGACGCTCAAGGGACCAAAGTGCAGCAACTCTCCTCCCCTAAAGTTCTTCTTCATAGTTCCTGTAGGAGAAATGGGTGTGAGTTTGAAAAATGAACTGCAGAGTAGGGTTTACTAAAAACCCTACCTGTGATTCACTACTAGCTGTGGTTCAATAATTAACTGCGGCTAGTATTCGTGGTTCATACATATAGCCGCAATCAAAATAGTGCTAGGCACAATTTAATTTGAACCACGGCTAAGAAACCATAGCTACGACGCTTGTTTTTTGTAGTGCCTCTTAGATTTATAAAATTTTAAATTTTATATATAATTTTATTTTATATTCTTAATTTGATTTTTTAATTTGTAAGAGCTTGTCCCTTGGATTGTAGAAATTTATCTTCCTTAATTTAAATATTTGATATATATATATATATATATGAAGATTTTCGTCTGTCTTATAATCAAATCCTAAATCTATCACTGCCTAACATGTTTATGTGTCGAAACAATTCATCCTCCATCTAGTCATCCATAGTCTTTAGCTACTCGAGAATGAGTAGGACACATTGTATTGTTATGAGGAAATTTCCCAGAATTTGCTACTTTAATATGTTCCAATGTCTCATAAACTTCTTTCATTGATGGCCTTACTGTAGGGTTTGTTTGGATGCATTTGAGAGCAAGACGAGCCACTTGTGAAGCTAACTTTGACGGGTCCTTACCTTCTAACCTTTTGTCCATTAATGTGCTTCTCATTTTTATTTTGCTTAAAAGGTTTGGTTTGAGCCAGTCCAGCAATGTCTGGTTTTGCCTACAAAGCTTCATTATATCAGATATCCTTTTCCCACTCAGAATCTCCACCAGAACAATCCCAAATACATACACATCATTTTTCACATACAGATGTCCTAATTCATTGGCATTTGCAAACATTACATTAGTGTTTGTTTTTGAGAATTTAGGGTTCTTCTAAGCTTGGTTTTGGCTTAAAAGGAGAATAGAAGAGAGATTAAGTAAAAGGAAGTAAAGAAAGAAAAGGAAAAAAAATATAAATTTGGTCCCTCATTTTTTCACTATTAGATCAATTTGGTCTCCGAGATCTGGAAAATAATAAATTGATCTCTTAAAGGTTTGACCATTATCAAAGTTGGTCCTTTTATCATGAAGTTGTTAAAAATAATATGAGAAATAGTCACCTCAGATTATTTTTAACGATCTTGTGATGAAGGATAATTACAATCACAATCAAATATTTGAGGGACCAAGTTTAATACTTTTTGTTTTTTATAGACCAAATTGATTTAATGATTGAAAGATAAAGAACTAAATATGTATTTTTCTCTAACAAAAAGATATCAAAGACTTTTTACAAAGTCTGCTTAAAAGTTTAAGAGAAATTTATCATGTAAATTTCAAAGACAAACATGACTTTCACAATATGTAATTAAGGCTCAGTTCATCACATTAATAAGTAGATTCAACTTTTTTCTAAATTGTTATAACATATTAATTATGTTTTTTCTCTGAAATTTTCATAATAAATTTCTTTGAAAAATTTAGAAAATTCAAATCCAGGTGGCTAATACAGTAAAAGAGTGTAAAAAATAGAATGTTTGTCCATTGATGCCTGTTGTATGTGAGTGGAGTTAGAATGATGAGATGAAGTGAGACTGTGAGTTGGTGAAGGAAGTCAGACAAAGATGTCATAATTTGAGGTTCTTGAATTGTGTGCCAGAGCGTGACATGTGAGTAGAAGATGTGATAAAATCAGATAAAGTGGAACATAGTCACTGTTTTTTTGAAGAGAGACTCTGTACAGATAAGATAAACGTGACACAACACTTACAGAATTCAATGTGGAACAATATCATGCAAATTCATTTTACCAAGATATAATCAGAAAGAAGGTTATTAAAGGAAGAAAATTTGTGGAGATTACCTGTGGCAATGTACTCAGGAGCAGTATAACCACGTGTTGATATGAGTCTGATCATTTGAAGGACCAAGTTTGGCAAAACCAAAGTCTGATAACTTGGCAGTATATGTCTGTGGAAAAATCAAATAAAATTCGTTGTTGAACTTTCTCTCTCATTCCTTCTTTTTTCCTGTTTTTTTTTTATTTGAATTGGAAAATTAATTTTCGATTAACTTAATTTTTAAAATTAATTCTGATTAAATGTGATTTTATATGATTGTGAGTTATATTTAAAAATTTTCATATCAAAATTAGGTTTTGCTATCAATATAATTTATTTAATGCAAAAATAAATTTTTTATATTTGAGTTTGGAGGATAAAATATAATTTTGGAGAGAATCAAACTCTAAATCCAATGAAATTATTTATATAAACAAACTTCTGTTTAAATGTACAAATAGATTTTTAAATCTTTGAAGTGCCAAACCACACGTAAAATCAAAACTCACCTTGTCAAGCAGTATATTTGAAGGCTTAAAATCTCTGTGTAATTTTTGTCTCTAAGAAGTGTAAGAAAGCTAGGTCTCTAGATGCTAATCTTAAGCCTTATGTCCCAAGAAAGGAGTTGAACCTTCGACCCTCCGTAAAAGCAAAATCAAGCAGTGCTTATAGATAAGGGACAATATTGAAAGCTCAGTTCCCGAAAATGGTAAAGCTGGGAAAACTTTTGTTTCAAGCAGTTTGTTTGTGTTTGTTATCAAGTTCTTTGCTCAAATCATGATAAATGGATATTTATTATTGGAGAATTTGATCATAGACACATAAGAACTTTATCTAAGTCTTGTGTGCTTTTGTTTCAAGGAATGTGCTATATGATTCTATGATTTAGTGATGCAATCAGCTCTTACCTCCAAATAGAAGTTTCTCCAAGCTGCCCTTTTGCATGGAATCATACACCAGGAACAGCTCCCTGTTCTCTCTCCCGAATCCCAACAACCTTACAAGGTTGGGATGAGAAGGAAGTCTTCCTAAGAGACTTACCTCTGACTGCGTCAGAAAAGCTTCAAAAAATAAGAAAAACAATGTGCCATAAGAGTAACTAAAAGACATCCTTAGATAGATTTGCTTACAAATGATAAGTTGATCAAACCAATCATAAACAGATATGTAAGCATGTTTGAAGTAAGGTCCACTTAAACTTAATGTCAAATAATATTAAGTACTTTCTGTCTATCACATCATTTATAAACCACATCCATAATTGAATGGTAGTCAAATTCATTTATGAATGTGATCCATGAATGATATAACAAGCGTCGCTTATCCAAAAATGCTAAGATTTTTAATCAAACTTGATTTACCAATTATAAGTAGATTAACCCAATTATGATCAAACACGTAAGCATGTTAGAAGCAAGTTTCTCGAGCCTGACATATTTATATGTTTTCTCGTCATGGACTTGGTCTACCCATCTCTTAAAAAACCAAGTCTACTCAAAAACTTTTTCCATCAAAAAGTGGTTTATAATATATCTGATCATCAAATCGAGTTTTTAACAATCAGACCTACATTCAGGCCTAAAAAAACACAAGTTTGTTTTATAATCAAACACATATTCATATTTTTTGAATTGGGCCAATCAGATCGAGTGAGCATTTTAAAGTCATGATCAAGTTTAGTTTCATGTTTTGGAGTCTTAGTTCTTGTGTTAGGACCAGCCATTCTGTAATTCCTTGCCTGCTATCAGAATTCACCCTCTTGATGGCAATGACCAATTCCTCATCTCTCTCCTTGAGCCAACCCTTGTATACCCTACCAAAACCTCCCTGTCCTAGGAATGTATCAGTTCTGAAATCTTTAGTGGCTTTCTTCAGTTCTGCCAAAATGAAAACTCTCAGGTTTGCAACATCAAGATCAGCCCATAATTAGTAACATCATCTTCCCCTCTTGCTTGTAAGGTTTGGCTATTCTCACAGGCTAAAAGAGATGTACTAGTATGGCTGGTTGTGCAGATACTACTACTGCTTGGCCCAAACAGCTTATTGTTCCATGCAGAATGGCTGCTATGTCCAAGAGAAGTGGGATTGCTAGTACTCTGTAATAACCTCCAATTACTGTGTCCAGCAGGCAATTGACTGCTCCCTCAGATGTTATTTTAGTAAGGAATGATGCTAGAAACTAATGAACTAGGTAGGTAACAGTAGCTACAATGTAGGTCATGGATGTTAAAAATATTAATAGTGTGTTTGGTTTAGCGTTTAAGAGGTTTAACATGCCGTTAGCTGATTTCTAAAATGTGGGTTTGCCTTGCAAAAATTTTTGTTTGATTGGTGTTTGATTTTTTTTCAAAATCAATTTTACCGTCTAAACTCCTGTTTGTACAGAAATGATAAAAACTAGCTTTTGTATAATGAATTATATAGATAGCAAAAATTAATTTCAAATAAAAGCTTCCAAATATAAATTACGGTTATGCAAAATCATGTTTAACCAAAATCAATTTTAAAAATTAAGTTAACTCAAAATCATATTAGCACAATGCCAATTTAAACACACTTATAAAACCAATTTAGGCATCAACTTGAATGTTTAAATTTTTAAGTTTTAGAGGCTTTGATATTGTATTAAAGCCATGACTAAGTGATCAGGAGCTTGATTCTTGCAGCACAAGAATGGCAAGCATGCACATTGTCCACACTTCAAAGTTCAAATCCATTAAGCTTTTACACAACGGAGTGTGTTAGAGATGTTAGTAAAACCAATAATGTGCTTTCACTTATCAACTTAAACTTTAGAATTATGATGGTCCTTTACAGTAGATAATCAAATATTTCACAAAACTATGATTATGTTGACATTTAAGAAATATCACATGGTGATGAATTAGAAATGTCAAGGATGCCATATTGAAAGCTAAGAGCTTGTGCCTTTAGTTAGGGTTGTCTTCCAAATAACTTGAGTTCAGTGAACTGGGGTCTGTGCCATGATTTCAATCAGTAACTAGTTTGCTGTTGCTTTATTGTCTATGAGGTGATAATACTTTAAAAAGAAGTTGTATTTGTGTTTGACACATGCTAGATACTCGTATAAAAAATGATATGACACTTGAAATTACGTATTAATAGTTCAAATTTTGTTGGGTTACAATGTGTATTTTATGCTCCATGTGTTAGAGATTATATCAAAAGACAAAAAAAAAAACCATTTATGGCTTTTGAGTTAAAATGGTCTGTGACATGGTATTAAAATCCTTCTAACCCTCTAATTAAGACTTTGATTCTTATTGACCAAGCATAAGAAACAGTGGACTTGTACTTAGCCCACATTCAAGTCCAAAGGACTTCTATGCAAGAGGGCATGTTAGAGATTAAATGAGCTTCATTTTTATATTTGGAAGTTTAGGAAAGGATGGAATATAATGACTAATAATAGAAAAGGGTGGAGTGATAAGGAGTGAAATGACAAAATATATGACACCCTCTTGTTTGAAAATTTAATAAAGGGAGAAAGAATGATTATTAGTGGAATAAAATGACCTATATATTATTTTTACAAGTATTACCTTTTATAAATAAAATGTCAATAAGTTTTTAATCAAATAGGATATTATAGTAATTATATGGCTAGACTCTTCTATTCTATCTTTGACCCTCAATTTGAAGGGATGACAAAAATGAAGTTTTAGATGGTAAAGAATAACTTTGGAGCCCCTCTTTTATCATTCCGTTTTATCACAAAATAAATTTTGAAACATACATTCACCCTAATTTAGTCATTCCACTCCTTGCTATTTTCTCCTTAATCATCTATCCAATGGTAATGGCTCCTCTCTTTTCTCATTATTTACTTCAAATCAACAGAAAAACATAAATCCCACTGATAAAACTTCCAAAACATGAAAGAGAAAGGAAAGAACTAAACCAAAGAGTTACATCTGTTCAGGGAACATCAAACAGTTTGAAGAAAGGAAAAACCTAGAACTGATAATGCACAGTAGTGAAAGCAAAATCCATCCAAGACAATGAAAAATAAATACTCACATACTCTTCATTATACCACAAATGTTTTAGATAAAATACAAACGAAATATTCATACTTAAGGAACAAGGTCATATCAATGTTCAACACTCATCAGACATGATACAACACGTTCAACTGTATTTCAACTCTACATATTTTGTCAAGTCAAGATGCGCATATCATGTTTGTCGCGTATCAATGTCTATATTAATGCATTTTAAGCCAAACATATAAATTTAAGCGTTAATGTTTCTGGAGAAGAAGAAGATAATTAGAAGAAGAAGAAGTGGTTTAGACATAGTGGATTACCTAGTTGATTGCTGGCAATGTTGGAGCTACCACCTGTAGAATTTGCTTGGTGAATTCAACAGTTTCCCATTTACTGCGTTTTCTTATAAACAAAGTTAAGCGTATGTGTGTGTGTGTATATATATTCCTTTTCTCGAGCATGAAAAGTAGAGGAAGGTAAGAGAAAAATGTTGAGGCCATTGGACTACGCTAATTTTTATGGGCGATCATTTCATCACAAGTCAAAAAGTGAATAAAGACAAGTTTCTTTTTTAAGTATCTCCTATTAAGATAAGGTTGAATAATTCTTTCTGAAGGTATTAATTATGTGCCGTTGAATTGCAACAATAAATAGTTAATTGCTTTACCTTTTTTTTATAAGATTCGGTTAAATAATATTTGATATATATTTTTTAAAATTTATGGTAATAAAATTAATCCTTCAGAGTATGTATTCATTTAAACATTAAATTATTTAACTGTCTTCAATATCATATTAAGAATAAAATCACAATTCCATATTAGAGCTTAGATTAACTTAATTATATTTATTGTCATATTAAGAATCAAAATATGATTTTATTCAAAAAAACTAAACCTTTTTAAAAGGAAAGTGAATTGAAAGAAAGTTTCTACAATATATAATAGAGTTAAACAAAAAGAGTATCTGATTGTAATTTAATGAAAACTCAATGAAAGTTAACGTAATTTATTTTTCTAAAAAATGTCAATATTATATATTTAATACATAATGAGAAATTTAGGAAAATTTGCGTTAATATTGTATCTATTTATGAGATAATAAAAAAAATGGAAACTTCAAAGAATAGCCCTATGAGTGAAAGCAATTGATTCGTAGGAATACCTACCTGGCTGGCCAAATGACGTTGGTTAGCTTGTAAATTTGAAATTCTCAATATTTATAGCTGCAAGCCCACCATATTACTCTGTCACATCATACGAAACAAAAACTACGTTCCTTCTTTCTCTTTCTCTTATCTGTCAACAAAACCAATTGGTAGGCTTCCCAATTAACCATGGCTAGGCTCTACATTATCTATGGACTTGGTGATGAATGTTCTCTTTCCATCTTAAGAAAAAGAAAACTTGATGATAGAGCTTCAATCTGTGCCTCGTCTTTACAAATTCTCACCTTATGGTTGATCAATGCTCATATGAAGAAAGTGCTAGGACATGAGTGAAAATCATGACATGCAGAGTTCTGCTGCTGATCAAGTAATTTCAAGGAAATGAATTTGAATAATTTTGAGCAAAATTAATAATTTAATCACTTGACATCTTACCTCACTGCACTTCCTCAGAAACTTTTTATTGCATCTCATTTTGTGTAATGTAATACAATTCATTTCTCCTTGACATAGATAACTGAATCCAAACTAGAGTTCTGTAAAACTACTACTGAAGATTTTATAATATCACATTTCTTTTCATGTAAAGAGTTCGGCCTCTCGATGTATTGAATTGTTCCTCATTAGATGAATTCAAGATTTTCGCAATAATGATTCATTGATTGAATTAAATATAAAAAAAATAATATGAAAACCTCAAAGCACATCTATAAGTGAGAGTTCAACCTCTTGAGAGAAACTAGAGTGAGAAGCAACACCCTCTCCACGAAAACAGCAAAGAAAAAAAACAGTGCTTGCAATTGAAGCATAAAGTAAATATACATCTTACAGTGCATAAGCTATAATGGAATTTTTTTTTTTCTTTTTATAATCAGCGAGGAGTGAAGTACAGTATCATGTAACACGAATCAGAAGTACAACCATGACAAATACGCATGTCATTACAAACATCACAAGCCAAGTTAAGCACGAAGTCTTGGAACTCTCAGAGTATATTGCTGTAGCTCGTGTATTTGCACGACCTGTGCTTGCCAAACTATGCTCAATGGCCTTCTCAGTAGAATCAAGTATCTGCGAGCAAGCCGCCCACAATCACTTTCAATCGCATCTCAATATCATTCTAACTCCATAATATAATACTCCCCTTTATTTATATCTACTTCTCAACACAGATACGATTAGTATGATCATATCATATAACCACATATTTGTTAGAGATAATACAGTTCATAGTTTTTCACTTACTTAATAGCTTAAACTTTTGAAATTTGAATTAAAGTGATCTTTAAATACGCCTTTATACAGCAGTCAGTAGCCCGGCCCTTACTGTCCCCATTTTGTTAATTAAGTTTTAGCACACAAATCAGGAGATTATACAATTCACCACACATTAAGTACAAGGGTTTTCCATGAAAAGGGACATGTCAAAATTTATAATAAAATATATATATTCGTAATAGTTTAAAGTTAAATTAGTCTTTGACAATATTTATCAATTTGTAGTGAAGCAGGAAGTATACCTTTTCAGTATTTTGCAGGGACTGGCTCATCATGAGGCTGCTTTCTTTGAGTTGCTTTGCCAACACAACCATCTCATCAGTCAAATCATCTTGAAGCTTTCTGTTGAGGACAAAAAATTTAGCGAGGATGCATAACAAGATGAGAAAGAGCAACAAAAGAAACAACATAAAGTAAATCATAGACCAATGGCGAACACTGAGAGAGCAAACATAAACAGTGACAAGTATTGATCTGATACAGATAATGCTTGCAAAATACATTAATAGATCACAAACATCAAGAAGGCGAGTCAATAATGACCAAAGATATTTGCAAACAGATGCTCCAAGCAACTCATCGTATAAATTCTGAAACACAGTTTGATTTTCTTTTCCATTCGATTGACTCAAACATTTGATTTTTAGCAGTCCGTTCAAGTATAAACATCAAAGGCCTCCCAAGTTATTTAATCAGGGTCACCAAGCCACAATGTTTAACCAGATCCATTGTCCAAAGTTATCACATTTACCTTTATGGTTCCATCCATCAGCACTGTGGCTATCACAGCTTCTAGTGTACATTGTCTTCCGACACTCCCTAAGTTAACAATACAAGACAATATGTGTAATAAAGTGTACTTTTTAAATTTCTGCAACATAATTTTGACACAATTTTCTAGCTTAACGCTACTATTTATTCTCCAAGAAGATTTCTGAGCATCCGTCTGTCACAAGGTTATGACTTTGTAAATACCTTATAGCAATGCTGATATAAATCAGATATCAACGCGAATGCTGGCATGGTTAAACAGAAGACAATGTTCCCTATTTTGCTTCTTCCTTGGGAAAGAATATAGGGTAATTCTGTTCCCTAAAAAGTCCAAACTAGAAACAAAAAGTATTTGATTTGCCACTTTCAATGCAAAATTGAATTCCTTCGCTTTTTTAACATGAACAAAACTGTTTTCATAGGAAAAATCTCTCAACTCCTCCAAAGAATTAAATTTCATTGACAGATTACTAAAACATACAATTAAGCAAACACCTAGTGTAAACAAATTTTCTTTCACAACCAACCAAGTACTATGTTTTTACTTGATCATACTGTGTTTCTCTCTATCATAAAACTTAAACTATCTATTTACACCAAGTTTAATCATTTAATCCTTGAATTGGAGAAGCTCCTCTGGTTTTGCAACAGAAAATGACATTCAAAATTTGAGGTTAGGTGCCCAATAATGGAATCCCAAAGTTCCTAACTTTTGACTTCAAGATATCACAGCTTAGTTGGAACAAAAATGTACTTTATCAATCTTAGGTCAAAACAGACTGACATAGGGAAGTAAACACAATTAGCTTGCAAGGTCAGAGTTTATAAATTATAAACAAGCAGACTCTTCACTGCAGTAGCATCCAACAATCACATAAATTCAATAAGTACTCAAATAAACAATACCTGTGCTTCTCAATGTGCGCTTGTGCTGCAGCATCCAATTTGACAGGGGTTGAATCAGTCTCAGCAGGTTCATGGGGTCTATCTTGAGTACTTGAGGTAGGTCTGTTACATGAACGAGATCAGGACAATAAAATAGCCTACAAAATACACAAAGCAGTCAGAAGGGATCAATATAGCTTACACAGGCCTTCTTCGCAACCCAGAAGAAAGGGGGATCTCCTTTTTCTCCTCAATTTCAGATGGATTTTCCTTAATTGAATTTCCTTTGAGGTCATTCTCAGATACTTGCATGTCAGGCTGAGTAAGCAAATGTAAATTGGTTAAAATGACTATCTCAAAGAAAATGTCCTATTTAACCAAAAATTTAAATAGAATATGAGGAAGTAAGAAGTCATAAGATAAAAAAGATAAACAGAACAAAACATGTTGCCTCACATTAAATTGCAACTGCATCAAAAAAGTTCATGACACTAAGACTTTATTTGAAATCTTCATAAACTACAAGGTACTCACTGCTCCTCGCCTTACATGTTATGATGCCAGCTTACCTCCGTAAATCAATTGAGTATAAATTTTATTTCATAGAATACATAAAAAGTTTCAGATATTAACTTAGAACAAATATGGAGAAACCTGACATAGAAAAAATTTTAGTAGCTAACAAGAACATATCTGACAATAGGATTTGCTTCATATTGTTTGTCAAACAATTATTCTACTTGGACTGAGCTTTCCTAGAAATGCACCTCTTGTATAGTGAAAAATATTGAATTTCATAATTTTTATAATGTAATTTTCACCATCTTTGATTGAGACTCCAACCTATCTTGAATCAGAACGTATCATTCTTTTCCTTCAGATGAAACTTTCCTTTCCCTTATTTTTTGGTGCCCAACACTTGCTATACAGTTCTACTCCCCCCATATGGTAAGTTGGCAATTGGACTGGTGTGTTTACCTTACAAAAGAAATACATCAACAAATAAAATATTTGCTTTTTTAACCATCATCATAAATATTTCTAAAACAAATTTCATATTTTTGTTAATGAAATCTTCTCTTTATTCTAGATGGTAAGAACAAAAAATTATATAAGCATACTCTAAAGAGCTTGATTTATTCAAATACCTCTGAAAGGTACAATTGTTACAAACCGATAGTAAATACATACCAAAGGGTTGACTAATTTGGAGGCAATGGCTTCAATTTTCTCTGAATAGTCATTCAGCATAGCCTTTGAAACCCTGAATGAACAATTTATATACACACACAAATCCATACATATTCAGTAGACAAAACACATAAACATAACAAATGGAGGAGTATAATATAATAGAATGATTAAAACTCTAGGAAGGTAGATAATAGATTCTCAAGTTAATTATATTTCCTAATAACCTATTCAAGGGACTTGGCCAAAAAATTAAAGGAAACTAAAAGAGCACTGTCTACAGCAGAAAGATGCTCAAAAGTGAGTCATGCTTTCCTGCTTGATCCAGACACTTTTTTCTTCCAATAAATAGCATAGTGTATTAAACACATCCACTTGTCAATATAGCATGATTCCAAGAGAACTCAATATAAAAACTAAAAAATATGTCTGAATATCTTTTTTTTTCACACTTTATGCTATAAGTATTAATTTGCCACATTTAGATGTTTAAACCTCGATGAAGCCTCTCCAGGAAAAAAACCTCACTCTACTGAAATCTGTAGAATTCAGGATAAACAACAGAACAAAACGAAAGTAGAAGACATAACAACTGAGAGCATGGGCCAAGGGTAAAATAAAGAAGCTCTAAAATAAACAGATCATTGTGGTTTGACTTATATAAATTAGAAGGGATGAATTTCAGTACTCTGACTTCTTATTTTGATATGCGTAATGTGACTAAATCAGATTGTAGATCAAAAGAAGCACAAATTACCTTGGTAAGCCTTCTGATGTCCTCTCCTCAGCCAGTTGTTCCAATTGCTCACGTAAAGTAGCAACATACTACAGATTCATTGAAAGTGACTAATTAATAAAAACATATACATCAAGGAAACTTAAAAAAATTTTGGAGCTAACTGACGTTATTAGAAGCCTGATAAATTCAGTTTAAATTGTCCCTTCGGACTTACATGTACAAGTTTTGCCTGATTTTGCTGTTGAGGAGCAGCTGCCAGCAACCTCCTCAAGTTCACTTCCATTTTACTGATTCCCATTAAAAAGCCTACAACGTTCAATAAGTAATAAGTTATATGTAAATATTACTTCAACAAAAAAAGAAAATGATGAAAAGAAAAAAAAGGAAGAAAGAAAACAAAGTTATTAAAAACCAAACTATATTATATATATATATCAGTCTTAGTCAGAAAACGAAGAACAATGAACAGAGTAGAAAGGACCTAGAAAGAAGGGAAAATTGAGGGAATGATGCAAAACGATGTTGTTTTGCTATTTTGAGAAAATAAATAAAACCGACTGACCAACGTTATCTCATTCTCTATGAAATTCAAAGTCACAGAAATCAAATGGAGATTGTAAAGAGGGTAGCTAGCAATCATTAGGACTGCACAATATAAATGGAGCCAAAATTCAAGTTCTTCAACAGACCACTTGAACTGCACAAGTACTGCTCATTCATTAAGTGTTTCCCGAAGTAGAGTTTCATCATAAGTAATGATATTTCTAAATAAATTTTCAAAATTCGCTTATAATTGACTGCTATTTATAATATTTCTACCCAAGTACTGCTCTGTACATTGTTCAAATTTAACTTAATTTAATTATGATCAAAGTACTGAGAATGGGTTATGCAAGTAGATGTGGGGAATTCTGAGCATGCCAACCAATAACTGTTGAAGCACTATCGATTTCAGAGTCTTGATTTTTTCATTGCTGTGGTAGCCCACTTCATAGCTGTGTGTCGATGGAGGAAAAAGGGGAGGAGGAACAAAGTTTGTGTTCACCGTGTGCCTCCTAAAAACAAAAACTTTATAATAGCATAACTACCTCAGACACCAATCGACAAACACGGGAGAATGCAAAAACAAAGGAATCATAATTGCCGAAATATTTGGGGGGGGGGGGTTTAGGGCAAAATCCACATACCAATTGATCAAGGTTGCTCCGTCAAACCTCTTCTGCGAAATCGTCTTCTCCCTCTTCTTCAAAGTCCTCAAACCGAAATTTGCTGTTTCGATGTTCTGCGATATTGATCAATGGGTGTTACGGGATGAAGGACGAACGCAGAAGTGAGGCAAAGCAATTTAAAAGAAATGGTACGTGGCATGATATGGAGCGTTAGATTAATTCGACGGTACGATCGTTTACTGAATTTTGTTTCTAATAAACTACTTAAACTTCCGTTTCATTCCACCCAAGTTTGAGCAGAGGGGGGTAATCACTATTGCGGGATGGATTTGGATTTATCGTTAAAAAAAAAAAAAAAAAAGAGGATTTAGAGTTTATTTAATAAATCTAAAAAAATTATGTATGATGATTTGATTTATGGCCCAAAATCAATACTGAATTTTCGTGCACATATATCTTTGTCAGCATATAAATCATTAACATGTTTTTAGACGATGAAATAGAATTTAAAAAACTTATTTTAGCACGTTTTAAAATTAAAAAAACTAAAACTTTATAAATAAATTAATAGGCCAAAATATTAATTTAACGTGTATATCAAGAATGGATATAATGCTTATGTTTTTTCAAATTATAATTTTTATACATAGTTTTGTTTTTTAATTTTTTATTTAATTTTTTAATAGATAAAAATTTATCTATCTTAAATTATAAAAATTTGATTAAAAATTTTTGTCTATTTCAAAATCAAATCTTAAATTTGTTTGCATATATATCAAATGTTTTGAAAATTTAGTTAATCATTGACTTAGGATACATAGTGATTTAAGATTTTAATAGTTTGATTAAAAGTCAAATTATTATTAACATAAACAATTTAATATTTTATAATTAAATTAATATACATTATAAAATAATATTTAAAATAACCAATAAAATATAAAAGTGTATAAATTATTTAAAATATTTTTATATATGACAATAAATCCATATATAATAAATTAGATAAAGGCTGTTAAACAATGTGAATTTCCATAAGCAGAAACTAAAATTCTCTATGATTCCTAAAAAATTAAGCATCAAGAATTGTGCAGTTTTGTTTTATATTGATTGTCAGATTAAAACTTTAACCTTTATTGAATTTTATTTTTAAATATTAAATGAAAACTCTGAAATTTATACATTTTCTTTGATTTCAATAGTTAGATTTAAATTATCAATAAATGTAGAAAATTTAAATTAGTAGAAAAAAATAGATTGTTGACTAATTTGGCTATTTGTTGACTTATTTTTTAATTAAACCATTTTAAAACTAAAATCACAGCCCTTCGATTGATCCAGTTTTTTAAACAGTTGTATACATACATAGATATCCACGTGAATTTCTAAGATAATGACGAACTAAAAGGATTTATCGACAGGTTCCATCCATCGCTGATGCAGATATCCAAAATCGAAGCCAGGTGTTTCTCCTAGTTCCATTACGAGGGATTGTGTTTTGTGTATTGCCAAACAAGGCCTAACATTTACCACAGTCAAGTCTCGTTCAAGACTTCTCAACTTCAACCCCAAGCAAAGGAAAAGAAAGATTCCTTGGTCAGCCCACCACCGTCTCAGCCTCCTCTCTCTCTCTCTCTCCCTCTGTCTCTCTCTCTCTATATTTCATCGTTATCGAAAACCCCAGCTAAATCTAGAACCACGCACTCTCGTACAGACACGCCGTGATCCACAGGACACCATAATTTTCTGATTCTCCTCTCCTCCTTGCATTGCAAACGCCAAATTTACCCATGGCCTATGTAGATCACGCTTTCTCGATTTCGGACGAGGATATCATGATGGGGACTTCCTACATCATCCACAACAAGCCGCCCATCAAGGAGATCGCCCTCGCCATTTCCCTCCTCGTCTTCGGAACCCTAGGCATCGTCATCGGCTCCCTCATGGCCTACAACCACGTCGGCGGCGACTCTACTCACGGTACCTACAGTATTTGCCTTCGAGATTTGGGTTCTGATTCTGCGTTTACCTCTCCATTATTCTTTACCCGGTTGAGATATAAGTGATATTTTTGTAGCATGAGCTCAAATTTCTAATCAGAACCTTTGGGAAATTTCTCTCTCTTTTGTTTTTGTGATTTTCTGTAAAATAAACTTGACCCTGAAGTTGGAATTTGGGGTATTGGCTTATTTGATGGTTGGAAATCACAAAATAGTAAACTATGGCCCAACTGGAATAGCTGAAAACTTGGCTGGATGATTTAATCGTACCTGATATTCAGAAACTCAGAAACCATTTGAGTAGAAATTTCTGTTATGGATTTATGCCCTTTGTTGTTGATTACCGGTTGAGATCAAAGTGAAATTTGCGTAAAAAGTGGTGAAATTTCTAATCAGATATAGTAGATCCCTCCCCAACAACTCCCCCCCCCCCCCCGGGGGCGCAAAAAAAAAAAAAAAAAAGAAACTGGTTATTGGCTTTTTTTGGTTATGGGAATCAGAAAACAGTGAATTAGTAATAGCCCATCTAGGAAAGTTGAAAACTTGGCTCGATGATTTGAATTGTTCTGAGTATAAATTGCTGATAGGATTTATGGGCTTTATTGTTGATTTCAGTATATTTATTGTATATTTATAGGGCTCTTCTTTGCAATACTGGGAACCGTCTTGTTCATTCCGGGTTTCTACTACACGCGGATTGCATATTATGCTTACAAGGGATACAAAGGGTTTTCATTCTCTAACATTCCTCCCGTGTAGCAAGCTGTTCTGAGTCATGTTCATATAGCATCCTCGTGTACAGGTCTTCATTGGTTGTTCATTCCTCCTCTCTTTGTTTTCTTTTGTTCCCCTTTAGTTTTGCTGGAGATATAATGTGTACTTAGATTGCGATTATGGTTTGTACATTGAACTATTTTCATTAGTGTATGACGATGGTCCAATTTGCTATATTAGATCAATTCTCTTGGGACATGTTTGTGATACATTTTCATTTTTATCTTAGTATCTTGGATGTGGATGCTTGTGTTTTGGATGTTATGCAAAATGCTTACTGTAGTCTAATATAATATGAGACGTAAGATGACACCATTTTGGATGATATACAAAATCAATAAAGTTGCATCTCTCAAGTCTTAGCTTTGTTGAGACAACTTTCGATTATCATACCAAACATGAGAATCTCAAATACGGTGATATCTTATACTTTGATTTCCTGTATTATGTTATTCAAGATGCTGAAAATGTAAGATTACACTGAACAACTTATTACTGACATTCATCATGATTGCGAAGTTACAATACATGTTCTAAATCCCCCTCCTCCATAGTCTATAGTGTTAGAACATGTATTATTTAGAGATGTCAAAATAAGTTCTAACCGTTTAACTCATCATTTTGGTGTTTTGAGTAGAAATTTTTATCTTATGTAACATAAATGGGCTAAATTCTCTCTGCTTATTTTAACTTGTGAGTTAAATAGGTCAGCTAAGTAGATTGGTGGGTTCATTCACTTTAGAGATTTTATGATGTTGTTTTTATCACAGGTTCAATATTCTATTGCCTCAAATAGCTTGATCAATAATTGACAAAATGAATAGATTTTTTGTATTAGAGTTAGATATAAAGTTTGATAATTGAATTTTTTTGTTTGTAAATTCTTCTTCATTACAATTTTTTGGTGGGCTGGGTTCAGCATCTTGACCCACTAAAATGATATGGGTTTAACCTACCTAGCCCATTTTCACGGCTCTATATTTTTGTTTCCATTACATTGTATCTCATTGTATCTCATTCTGTTCTGCAATATTTAAGAATCGCCGTCAATATTTCAGTGTAAGTCTGGAATGCTCCTTTGTTAGTCTGGGACTATTTAAACCAATCAATTGAGAATTTTCGTATGTTCTAGTACTAGCAAGTGTATTTTATGTTTGAATCCTCAAACATAGCCTAGGTTCAATGAGCTCAATTTAAGGCATAAATTGAGGCAGAGAAAAAGGGAGAAGGGAGAAAAGAAATATTATATATATATATATATATATATATATATATATTTTTTTTTTTTTTTTTTCTTGAACGCTATGGAAGAGGTTATTTTCTGATATTGTGTTAGTTAATAATGCCAGTTTATCAAAGATTCTGGTCGAAAAGCAAGCAATATAAAGTATATTAGTGCTCCTTCTGGTCGTGTTGAAAAAAAAAAAATTGTTACATATCGTTTTCAGAGTAATTTTTCAATGTTATACATAGTAGTGTTTAGCAAGTCCTCAGACAGTAAGCAGATTGCAAGGATTTCCTCACAAGTACAAGAAGATAGCTGTGGAGCAAAGATGCTATTTCAGCATTGTTGGCTAAGTTGAACAAGTCATCAGACAAGTGCTTCTAATATGTTAATAATACGGGAAATAAGGATATTGTTTCAGAATTAATTTTGTCTCATTGCATTGTTAGAAGTTTTACTTTTCTGAATGTCTTATGGTAAAAGATAGATTTTTGTTTGTCTTCAGAAATAACTATTTTTGGTGGCAAAGTACAAATAAAAACACAATTATATTTTCTTTCCTTTAATTTTATTTCTGTTGCGCAGTCAGACATAAGGGAAGTGGACAAGCGAACATTTAAAGGCTTAATTTACTATAATATAAACGTATTAATTCGGCATTTGATATAAAACAAACATTATTTATCCTTGTGTTGTATAATAGTGATCTTTGTTGACTCTTCCTCGTATGTGGCAATCAAGTTAATAGATAATTTAGTAAGGATAAGATTAAGTCTTTTAGAAATTAAGAAGATAACATTGTCTTATTTTAAATTACGAGATTAAATTAAATTTTTTTATAAAATTAAATGAAATATAAATATTTACATTGAATTTAAAAATTAAATAAGCTGTTCTAATTTCAAAGAGTAACACTGGGTATAAAGGCTGTACAACATGGATTTTGAAATGAAAATGTGAAAATAAAATTATGTATGATCATTTATCTGATAATTTAAAATAATGTTTATCACAACAATTGATATCCTCTTCTAATATTCCCGAATAGTATTAGTACTTTGACTTATTGTTTTAAAATACCGTATTTTATAAAAGCACTTTAAAGTTTATATATTCTATAACAATTCAAAAGATAATCTTATATTTTTCCTTTTTATTTTTTTATTTTCCAGAATTATACTTTCAGAGATTGTCATCTTTGTGTAATGCTGTACTGTTCGCCCATGACACCATTTCTTCCCACAAGATTGTCATCTTTTCCAAATCCTAATTGCCTATACGTAGAATACACATTCTCACTCTCCCATTGTTCTTCTTCTTCATCTCAGATGATCACTGTTAAGGTTAATTCAGGTGGCAAAAGTATGTTTTTAACAATCTGAATATATCTGTTCTTTCAATATAACTTTGGGAATCAAATATAACAAGCCTGTTGTCTGTTGAGACAATGTAGTTCCAAGAAGAGGCTGAGAACACCTTAACTGTGACTAGGAAAAGGAAAAAAATAAAAAAAAATGAAGATTTATGAAGTTATACTTAATCAGTAATCAACATACAGTAGCATATTAATATGTAAAATTTGTATTCATTAAAAACATGTGATTATCAATGAATCTTAGCATCTAAGAAGCATAGTATCAGATATGACAAAATATCATGTGAGATATGATAATTTTTAAAATTTTAGTATACAAATACGTGTATTTATGGGTGTCTGCATGTATATATTCTAGCAAATAAAGTTTGAATTTCTTTCCATGGCCAAATTTTTTATGTAAAGAAGAAAGATTATGACAATGAAAGATAAAAAAAATAAAAAAAAACTCAATATTTATTGAAATATAATGGAAAAAGATAGTAAAATAAAAAAAATAAAAAGATTAAAAAGTATCACAACTAATAAAAAAATAAATAAAAATATTTTAGTATTGATTTGATGTCATTTTGATACATTTTGAAATGTATTCAGTAAAAAAAATTTGATACACATCTAATATTTTAATATGTATACAAATATATCACTTCAAGTATTATATCAAATATATATTCAATACAAGTACACTTCCTATTTTAGAGTACATGTGTTTGTTAGTTAGCATAGAAAGCACTCATAAAATGGTGTGATGGGGATATTATTCTGTAGCTTTCCTGATTTCTATATGGTAATGAATTTAGGTACAGTAGAAGAGCAAAAGAAGTGTTCAGACAGTTGAAACAAACACCACAAAGAGGTATAAAGTTAATTTCAGCTTGCTTGTTTCTTTTTCCTAGTTCCTTCTTTAAGACAGAAAATTTTGAAAGGAGAAAAAAGCAGTAAAAGTTGGTAGTAGAAGATAATTTACTTCACCTGAAAGAATGGCATGTATGTATATATATATATATATATATATATATATACACACACACACATATAAAGCTCTAATGACAAGTAAATTTTTGTAGCATAGATCCGCTTAGGAGTCAATGTTGTTAGGTTTTGTTTGAATGTAAGGGAATTCAATCGCTGTAATTCAAATTCCTTTAATTAATCTATGAATAATTAATCATCTTTTACATGAGAAAACTGAGTTAAAAGCTTGGGTAAATCACAGGTTTGCTATATATAGTTTATATTATAACTTAATTTTAGGAGATGGCAAAGATGGAACTCTCAACCATTTGGTTATTGTGTTTGACTGTTTTAACTCAACACTAAAGAACCTTGAATAATTTTATTGTAATTTCTAACTCATCTTGTATTGAGATTGATCTGACAGTCCAAATGCAGCTGTGGCTAGTGGGAAGGATTTGAGGGGAAAATATGAAATTCTACAACATTTAAAAATAGTGTAGTGGAAATTCCTTATAGTTAACACAGCAATTTGTTAGAATAATTTTATATTATTTTGTGTATTAGTATTACCTTTATTATTAGTACAATTATTTTATGGTTATTAACTCTTAATCAATCATAATCTAAACTTTAAAATGAATTGAGTTTATGTTAACAGTAGATTATCAATAATAGGTTGTATTATCCACAAGTTTATTAGATTAAAGCTCAAACATCAACCCATGATTTGTCAGTAATTATCCTATCAAATTACTTGAGAGTTAAAAGAAATATTTTAAGTCATTTAGTAATTATTTAATTAATTATTAATTTTTAATGAGTTAAAGAAAATGGGAGTTATTTTTAAAAAATGAATAAATTAATTATTTCATTAGATTTTTAATGAAATATATAATATTATAACTTTTTGTCACTTGGAGTGAAAACATATTCCAAGTTTTTTTTTTTTCTTTTCTCTCTTTGTGTGGCTCCCTCTATGTGGAAACAAGAAAATGTATAAGTATTGTAGGTTGCAAATATAAGTTTCTTATATCACTTAAACTCTCTTAATTTGCGTTAGTGATGGTTTATGAGAGAATACGTAATTCTTATTTATAGGCAGCAATAAGAACTGGTTTCCAAATAAACATTTATTATCTAATAACAATCATGATTATTTGATAGCCATTTATTACACAATAATTTCAATTTTCAAATTATCAGATATTCTATTAATCACTCCCATCAAGTGGTGAGTTATAGATAAATTTGAGGAAACAACTTAATAATTAACCAATTAGAAATTAACTCATTTAATTATTTATTTAACCAATTAATTACTTAATCAATATCACTTTAGCCAACTTTAGTCTTACATTCTCCTACATGTGATAATGCTTTACTTTATGGTTGAATAAATCATAATGCACATAGAAATGATTAATTTATCGTATATTGATTTTATCATTCGTCATAGATAAAGATAAGAATTAATATGAGTCATAGCGGTTGTATATTATTTATTCGACACACTCCCTTTCATGTACTACAACTATCAGTCCTTTCTCCTTATTATGATCTATATAAGTGAGAAGTGTATAATTGGCCCAACATAATGTCTTTAATGAAGACAACACCTATTATCATCATTCTAATTCCTTCATGTATACAATATTTAATTCATAGGTAAATCATAAACATATCCAACAGAGAGCTCACATTTCAAAATACAATACTTTCATAATGTTTAACAATCCTTATTATTAATAATGTCCAAATTTATGACATGATTCTTAAATGTCCTAGGTACTAACATTTTTTGCTAAAGTATCAAATATTATAAGGTTGGTGCTAATATGTTCTATTGACACAGTATGTTTTTGAACTTCTTCTTTAACAACAAAGTATTTTAATTCCCTATACTTAGCACCTTAAAATAATTGTTGTCCTTAAATGAAGATAGTTGTGAAATTATTACAATGAATTTTTTGTAATTGGCAATACAGTCGACAATTTCAAATCCTGAAATAAAGTTTCATTGTCATAAGTCATGAGCAATCTTTTCAAAGCATGCCATAAGCTTATCTTTCATGAGATGGCTTTTCCAGCCAATAATACAAATGGATTCCATTGTTTCTACTAAGTGGAATCTAAATATCTATACAAATATACAATCTTTAATTCTTTGTAAGTATCTAAAACTTTCTTTGCATACATTAGACTTAATAACGACATATCCATAAGAAATTCATTAGTAGCAAGTAAGATATCATCAACATACAGAATTAATAAATATAAACTTATTCCCATTGACCTGACCTTTAGATTTATACACCAGTCGTCAGTGTTATCTTTATATCTAAAGTTAACAACAGTATTATTGAACTTGAGATACCATTACTTGGAAGCTTGTTGAAGGACGTATAGTGATTTCTTAAGTTTACAAACTATTTATTCCTTTTCTTACATAAAAATAAAAATAAAAATCTATTGGTTGGTCCATGTAAACTTTTTTTTCAAGATTTCTATTGAGGAACATAGTTTTTACTTTCATTTGATGCAGCTCCAAATCATAATAAGCTATTAATGTCATAATAATTATGAAAGAGTCTTTCTCAAATAATAAAAAAAGGTCTCCTTTTTGTCGACACCATCTTTTTTAGTAAAATTTTTGGAAACAAGTTTGGCCTTATAATGTTCAAAGTTGCCATGAGAGTCACATTTAGTCTTAAAGACTCATTTGCATCTAATTTTATTCTAACTTTTTGTCAATTCTATAAGGTCCCATGCATCATTATATTCCATAGATTTTAACTTTTCTTTCATGACATCTAAACATTTATCAACATTATTATTATTATTAATGGCTTGCGAAAAGGAAACTGGATCATCATTTATTCCTAATTCATTTTATAACTCTTATAGATAAACCATATAATCATTAATGATAGATGGTCTTATCTCCCTCTAGGATTTTCTTAATACTACCTCTTGTGGCTCATTTATTAAGGTTCATTATGAACAATGGGTCATTAATTTATGGTTCTTCTTCATTGTTTAGTGGTTCAACAATTTGAGGAACAACTAATTTAGAATAATTGTAAATTAATGGAACTTGCGTTCTTATTTCCTTAATTTCCACATATCATGTAACTCCACTGCCACTAGTTTTATCATTTTTAATGAACCTAGCATTTTTAGTTTCAACAATTCTTATGTATAGTTAGGACAATAAAATATATACCTTTTAGGTTTTTTCCCTAGATAAATTTCTTTTCTTATAGATAGTATACTCTTATTTCTATCGAGTAACCCCAAACATACAGATGACTTAAATTGGCTTTCTACTATTCAATAAATACATGGCAATTTTCAAAGTATACATTCACAATGAATGAGAAAGGTAAAGATGAATTACAAGTCATAATCCTAACCATATCTATTAATATTCTATTTCGTCTATCTGATACACTATCTTGTTATGGTGTACCTAGTTTTGTATATTGAACACATAAGTTGCGTTTCTTAAGAAATTTAACAAATGGATATGGGTGTAATCCTATTTCATCATACTACTATAATATTTACCATCACTATTTGATCAGACAAGTTTAACTTTTTGATCCAATTGTCTTTTAACTTCATTTATGAATATTTCTAAAGCATTCACTGCTTGAGATTTTTATTGAATTAGATAGACATATCCATAATGTGAATAATCATCGATAAAGGTAATGAAGTACTTTTCTTTATTGAAAGAATTGATATCAAAAGGTTTACATATATCGCTATGTATAATCTCAATGAGTTGTGTGTTTATTGTGACTCTTTTCTTTATGTTTTGTTTGATTCCCTTTTATACAATCCACACAAATATTTAGGTTAGTAAAATCTAAATTTAGAATGATATCATTCTTTACTAATCTTTCCTGTTTTTCTTTGGAAATATGACCTAAAGGCCTATGTCACAACTTAGTAAAACATTCATTCACTAAACCATGTTTAGTACTAAGATTATCATGTAGGGCCAAAAGCAATTTGAAAGAAAAAAAACTATTAAGATTTAGCTTATATAATCCATTATAGAGAATACCAAAGCCTATAAGATAGTTATGCTTAAATAAACTTAAACATCTATTATCAAAATTAACAAATTTCTAATAGCATCAAGTCTAGACAATAGAACTAAATTCCCAAAGATATTAGATACATACAAATTATCAAATAAGTCTAAATGATGTCTAATGTTTAAGATTAAATGATAAGTCTTGATGATTTCTATTGGATATTTCATTTTATTTCCCATAAAGATAAACTTCTCATTTAGGATTATGGTTCGAATTGTGAGGAATCCCTACATCGTATTAAAAACATGAATTATACATCTTATGTCAATCTACAAAAACATTAATTTGATTTAAAGTATACATAAGCATTAAGCTTACCTTTCTTTTCAAATCAAGCTTTACCTTTCGGATAATCCATTTTAGAAATGTCCAAACTTCTTACATGACATTTTTCATTCTTTTATCCCTTATTGTGGATTTGATGAAGGGACTCATTTAGTTTTAGTGGTCCTTTACTCTTGTCATGTTTTTTTCCATTCTTCTTTCTAGCTTTTTGATGATTCACATAATGGATAAAATGATTTCTTTAATGCTTAAGCCTTGTTTCCTCCTAAACAAACATACCATGTAGTTCTTAGACATTCCATTTATCTTTCATGGTGTTATAGTTTAGTTGGAAAAGGCTATACTCACATAGGAATGAGTTAATTATGAATTATACAAGGAAATTCACATTCACATTCGTTCCTATAGGCTTAAGTCTTGCTACTATATTTGTCATCTAAATGAGATCTTCATGCATGGCACATGAACCATTAAATTTTATGATAAATAAAGTACCCATTAATGTCCTAACAAGAAACTTGTTTACTATCTAGGAACGTTTTTCTATAAATTTCATTTTTTTTTTGGGTACTTTTTAGGAAAAGCTAATTTAATATTATTGACTATACTTATTCACATAAACATTAAGCTTAATTAGTTTATCCTTTGTTGATTCATTTTTTAGACTTTCTCTTTATTGCCATTGGTATCAGTAATAGCAGCAGGTCACTTAAACTGCAGTGTCATATCAAGATCCAATACACCAAGGTGAATTGGACTTGTTTGCTCTAGTTAGATTAATTTAACCCATTGAAATTGGAATAGACAAAACATGCGAATGAAGCAAATTAGAAATATATATAGCAAGAAATGATATGCTTAACATTAATGCTTTGAGTCATATTATATGGATTCTCAAAATAATTCATTTAACAATCAATTGCATATTAATGTTCACCTTTGGGTAATACACTAATATACAACTATAAAACATAATTAATGTTGAAGTTCATTTTCACATAATTAGTAATTATATATACTTTAACCAAACATATTTGTAAAACATGTCCTGCTACGTATATAAATTAATTACAATCATGTTCATACCTTTGGGTGATCCTTAAATATTTTACAATCAATAAACTTCAATATAGCCATAAAAGAATTTTAAACCTTTCATAGCATCACATAATTATAGGTATTTCAATTTTACTTAATTTGACATCTATCAAAACTTGCTAATTTGGCCACTTTGGTAAGTAACAAATTATCCATAATATAGATATCAAAATAAATCATAATACTATAAAATTTGATAAACATCAAATTTTGTAACTTAGTCATTCAATAACTAATAAGTCATCCATATACTATACATAAATTAGTATTTTTAAAATAAAAATTAATTTAAACACTACACAATATTAATTAATGTATCAACAAACAATTTACATAACTTAATTTGTCACATTCAATTGCCGAAAATTCAAACGTAGCATGAGTTTTTCATTGATGCAGCGGACATAAATTTCTAAAACTTCATAATTGATGAAAACGATAATTATTTAATGGGACATAATGAATTATTAAAATTTTGAAATATTCTAATTTATTTTATTTTATAAAAATTAGAATTCATCATTAGAAGATTAAATTTTCTAATGGAAAATTATGAGTTCCTAAACTTAGGCTCTAATACCACATCTAAGTTTTTCTTAATTTCTATATAATCCTGATGATAAACATAATCAATCAATTATAGTTTATCAAATCTTGGGAACTCAAATTTTCACATACCATACAATATACAATATTATCAATTTAAGAAAGAATTCATACTTTAATCCATTGCTCAACTAGTGTAAACTCTTGAATTCCTAAAATTTAAAAAAGAAGTATGAGAAAGGAAAAACTATATTTCTATTTCTTAGTCTATTTTAATTTATGTATCCATTAGTGATGGATTAGGAGAGAACATGTAACCCTTATTTATAAGCCAAGATAAGGACCAGTTTCCAAATAAATATTTATTATCAAATAACGGTTATGATTATTTATTATCTAATAATTTCAAATTTCAAATTATCATATATTCTATTAACCACTATCATCCAGTGGTTAGTTATCGATAAACATGAGGAAACTACTTTTCAATTAACTAATTAGAAATTAGCTCATTTAATTAATTATTTAACTAATTAATTACTTAATCAATATAACTTAAGCCAACTTAAGTCTTACAACAAATTATATTGGCTAATCATGACTGAATTTGGATCTTCTCCAAATAAGTATTCTCTACTATATCTCCCAAATTTCTTTAGCACAATTATGATTAAATAATTTGAATTTTCTAAATTTCTCTAGTTAGTTACCTAAATGAAGTATTTTGTGCACAACCCATTTAAAAAACTCTTTAAAAACCACTTTGTCCTCTTAAACATCTTTATTGATAACTTAAACAAATGTATTGTGCTATATATTGCTTGCTCACTTATGTTGTAGAAGATGGTTGGAAAGTTCAGGATAAATTAAGCAACATTGTTAGGAGTCATACTATGCCACAAGTCTTTATTAATGGAAAGCAAATTGAAGGCTCCGATGGTAAGTCCTTCTCATAAAAAAGAGATAAAGAAGCATAGCTTTTTCATTGTTCTATATCAAAATCTGATTCTTTCTTAGTCACATATATATATATATATATATATATATATATTCAAACACTATTATAGCCTATGAGACTAGAGAATTGGCTAGGCTTCGAGGAATTGGGTCAATGGATAATATTGATCTCTAAATCAAATCATTATAATGCAAACTTATAGTGAAGCAAAACAAATATGCAATTGTTACATATAAGGGCATTATTATGAGATTTTACATTATGATGCCATTTGTTTTGGATTTTGTTATATGAATTTATCATTTATCAAATAGAAATTTTGTATTATTGTTTTCCCGGCACTCGATGCAACAAATCTTGTATTTTGAAAATTAAGTTTGATTTTCTCATGCCATGTCTCAGAATCAGCAAGTTAAAGAAAAGTTTATAAGTCTACAATTTCCACCATTATTCCACAAAATGAAAGAAAAAAATTAGCTAATAAATTGATTATGAGATTTAAGAATTAATATTTGAATTTCTTAATATCATGTAAGCCTATAACAATTTACCATCAAAAGACAATAAACTCTATCTACAACAATGCACATATATGAACTAAAGTTAGAGAATAATTCTAGTTCATAAGTAGAAATTACTCAACCTTTCTTTACATGTGAAGGAGAGAAATTAAAATAATTTTCCCTTAAGGATAACTTCCACATGCTAATCCACATTGATCTAATGTGATACTCAATATATATTCATGAACTAGAGGTATTTTAGTAGAGATACATGAAGACTGAGTGATAAACTTATAACTTAAATTATAAGAATAAATAAGAAATAGGGAATAAGTTTCTTTGAAACAACTACAAGATTTTTTTTTTATGAAGGAGAGATTTTTTATAGAAGTTAAAGAATAAAGAAGCAAAGATAATATTTCATGTTTTAAAGACTAATTTTAAATAAAAATATTCTAAGAAAATATAAAGTTTTCTTTATTTTTTTTATATTTCTTATATGCACATTAATATGCCAAGAGGGATAAGATCTTAGAGTTCTTTAGGATAAAAATTAATAATTAGATATGTCAAAGCAAGTTAAAGAGTTGTTGATTTGACTTGTTAAATGTTGACATAAGTTGTTAATGTAATGACCTAGAATTTATTCTTTCCCATCGTAATGTAGCATAAGGATCGAGATGAATTAAAACTCATCTTTTGTCATTGCATTTCTATTTGCTATCTTTTGAAAGTTGAAATTGTTGAAGAGGAAAGCTCAACTAAGACAACCTAGCCATCCTTTTTCTTGTTGCAAGAGAAATGTTAAAGTAGGAAGCAAAATCATGCTTCTTATTGCTTGTTAGTGGAGAAACTTTGAAAAGGAGGTCGAAATTGTGTTGTTCACTAAGCTCTAAGTAGGTAATGTAGTTCAAAATTCATCCCTATTTTTCAAATTTCATGGTTTTATTTTATATTTAGATGATTGGTGATACTCAAATTTCATAGTTTCCAGGTATCCTATTTATGGTGTTCTTTGAATTTCAATACATTTTTTCCAAGTTTCATATGCATTTTTCCTATGATTCTTTCCTGTGATTGCAAGTTTAGAATGTGCAGGTAATAATTAGGGAGCTCCTCATCAAATCACTCATTGCACTATTATCAATTTAAATTCTTTTAATGATGTATAACATGTACGGTTAGTTAAATGGTAATAGTTTATTTAGATTCACAAATCCTTGTTATGTAAATGATCAGTTTGTTTGTGAAAAATTAATCATTATAATCCGAACCAAGGTGTGATTGTGGTCTTTTATATCTAAATGATATCTCTAAGATGAGAGAAATTAATTTGCCACTAAACTGGTCAATCTATGATTAAAAGTCTAAACCTACTAATGCTGAGCAACAAGTTGTAAGAGAAAATATATTAATGTCACAATTCTAAAAAACAACATTCATTATGTTGTTACACAAATGTTGGATGTCAAGTGAATGAATGCTTAGAATACTGTAGTAGCATAACATGATTTATCATTTAATAATGGACTTGTAGATGCACCTTCAAAACTTGAAACATCAATTGAAAAAGTATTAACTCTAATGATGGACCTCTAATTACAGGTTAAGATGATGAATAATATGTCAGAATGATTTCTTGGTCATTGTTTAACTAAATGATTCCTAAACAAAAATGTCATTTTCCTCTATTAGACTTTAGTAAGCTTGCTAGAGAATTACCTAAACTTCAATAGGTTTAATACGATTGCTTTATTTTAATAATAATGTTATGCTCTTTGATTCGTGAATAGCTTATTTTGATAAAAAGGCCTTGAGATTCATTAATGTCACAAACTAGAATTCTTTTTCTAACAACAATTTCCAATAACAAAGAACATTATGTAATAGTTCTTCTTGAATCAATCTCATTTTCACCATCTCCAAAAATTATAAGCGAACCAAAACCTAAAATTTATAGGTACATTACTTACGAAAAATTTATGTTTAACACATCGAAAAAGAAAATTTTTCCAAACTCATTGCAACTTATGTAATGCACCTAATTTCAACCTATTATGACCAAAAAAATAGTAAATTATAATTGTCATTGTGCAATGTTAATTACAAACATATTTTAAAAGATTTTTAATCATTATTATACAAGTAATTGAATAAGAGTCACACAGGGAGGTTTAGGAAATTCTACACTAACATCTTCCATCTATAGTAATACTCCCCGTTCCCAATATCATAATCTCATTTTACACTTTATGCATAGTTCTCACATGGAGCTATGATAAGGTTACATGAAAATATCTTCCACTTACTTTGCTATACACTTAAAAACACTCATAGTAATTGAACACAATACCTTACTCGAGCTACCTCTACCTTTTTGTAATTGTGATTTTTTGCAAAAGATGTGTGCAGAGATGAAGATAATAAAAGGAGACAAGTGCAAAAGGATTACGCGCTATGGAAAGAAAGATTGTGCTAAGAACCAAAGACTTCTGTGTATCAAGTATGGCAAATTGGGTTTTTTAAAGCCAAGATGCGTCAAGAAGGAGACATTAATAGCAAAAGGAAAAGGGGGATTTTTAGGATCTGATGTGTTAAAAATGTTAAAAATAATATTGATTTTGGCCCAAAATATACTATAAGTCATAATTCGTACATTTTAACTCAATCCAAATTAATGAGGCTCATTAGTACTTAAGCCTATTATCTACAATTTTAGTATTTAATGGAATAGATGTTGGTTGAAGGTTGTACTAAGTAAATGTAGAAGTATATGTTAGTTGGAAGTTAGGAGTTGAATTAAATGAATGGCTAGAATTATTCTTAGAATCTTATAAATAAGGGTTGGTCTTACTATTGTTGCAGCAAGCTAAAATACCAAAATCTAATAGAAAGTTTCCTTTCTCTTTACTAATATTTCTCCACTCTACTATCTAAAATTACTCTTTCAATATGCTAAACCCAAATAAGCCCACCTTTACTTCAACAAATTGGTATCAAAGCCTAACCATTTTAGAGAAAGATGACAAATAACATATTTCCCTTAAAATCTCCTTGCTTAATTAAAGAAAACTACAGAAGTTAGTGTATTCATATGAAAGTTTTACTAGGCTCCCATCATGTATGGGAGATGGTAGAGAAAGGTTATGAAGAACCTTAAAATGAGGCTTTGATAAGGCAAGAGTAAAGGATTAATAAGCACTTACTCTTATTCACTAATGTCTAAATAATGTCATGTTCGAGAAGGTTGCTAATGTATCTATTTCCAAAGAAATTTGGAAGATTCTTTAAAATGTCTACAATGGAATAGATAAAGTAAAGAAGGTTTAGCTGCAAATCCTTTGAAGTGAGTTTGAAGCACTTCACATGAAAGATTCTAAAACTATCTCAAATTATTCTACTCACGTAATGACTATTGTTAATGAAATAAAAAAAAATGGGGAAGCCTTGAATGATACACTAGTGATAGAGAAAATTCATTGATCTTTAACTTTAAATTTTGAACACATTGTTATTGAAATCAAAGAATTAAAAAATATAGACACCATGACTATTAATCAATTCATGGGATTATTACAAGCTTATGAAGAAATGATGAGGAAGAACAAAACGATAGAGCCATTAGGGTAAACTCTCTACTCAAAGGTCACTCTCAAATAGAGAAAAGACCATGATGGAGAACGCAAATCATGAGGATATGGTCATGGTCATACATGTGGTCAATGTCGCAAAAAAGGAGATATAGACAATTATAATAATCATGAGAAAGTAGTTAAGGTTCTTACGAAGAAAGTGGAAGAGGAAGTAAAAGTCAAAGGTATAAAAATCTCAAATCAAATGCTTTAACTATCACAAATTTGGCTATTATTCTTCCAATTACAGAAATGCTAACCGTGTAGAAGGGAAAGCTAATCTTGTATAAATGAAAAAAAATGTTGAGCTTACTTTGTTGATGACTAAGGAGAATAATGAATTAAAAAAGAGAATATGGTATTTTAACACTGGGGTAAGTAACCATATGAGTGGTGATAAAAATATGTTTGTGAACATGAACCAAACTAATGGATATGTCACCTTTGCCAATAAGTCCAAGATACTTGTTCAAGAAAACGGTAAAATCCTAGTTTTTCTTAAAGATGGAAGCCCCCAATTTATTTCTGATGCCTATTATGTGCTAAATTTGAAGAATAATATTTTGAGCTTAGGGCAATTCTTGAAAAAAACTTTGATATACATTTGAAATATCATCATCATTATTTAAAAAATTAAGAAAGAACTCTAATAACCAAAGTGTCAATGGTAAGAAATAGATATTCCTAATTAAGTTCAAAATGATGATACCAAATGCTTGAAAGCATGTTTGAAAGACAACTATTGGTTTTTGTACTTAAGACTTGGCCATTTAAATTTTAACAGTATGAAATTAATGTCAACTAAGAATATGGTTAAAGGATTGTCTCTAATAGATCATCTCAATCAATTGTGCAAATGATGTCTTCTTAGAAAGAATTCTAAAAAACCTTTCCAAAAGAGGTGACATTAAGAGTTATTGAGTTTTTGCATCTCATACATACTGATTTGTGTAACCTAATAACTCCAAGCTCTTATGTAAAGAATAATCACTTCTCACTCTTTATTGATAATTTCTTAAGAAAAACATGGATATATTTTTTAAAAGAAAAATATGAAGCATTTAGAATGTTCAAAAAGTTCAAAATTTTTGTTGAAAAAGAAAATGCCTATAAAATTAAGGCTTTAAAGACTAATAGAGAAGGCAAATACACATTAAAAAATTTTAATGAGAAATAAGGGAAAAAAATAAATTAAAATGGGTTTAAAAGTGAAATAAATAAAATGTGTTACCACAATGTAAATTTTATAAAAATTGCACATGATTATATATTAAATATCAACAGGGGTTATATAGTAGAAACAAATGCTTTGGGTTGTGTTTTGTGATTTTTTTTATTTACTCTTCCTTTCAAAGAAACAGAGTGAAACATGGCATCATTTTACTCATTAATGTCATTAAGGCACTGGTGCCTTGAAGGGCTCTAAAGACTATACTATCTATTAAAAGTCCACCTTAGCATAAAATGACCACGTCAGAATTTTCTTTTTTATAGTTTGATGATAGAGGGATCAACTTGAGTGACATAGCAGTGAGTGAGGGATTAATTTAGATTTTCTAATAAATAGATGACCAAAATGGAATAGGGATACTAAGTGGTGGACTAAAATTGGATTTTTGTTGGAATTAATCTAATCTAGGTTAAAATAATGATTTGGCCCTTTATTTATTATTTCAAAATGATCTACCAACTTTGATGTGTTTCAAAATAAGCATTCAAGTTTTTGAATTGTTCCATAAAAAATTCTTTGAAGTAAAATGTATTAGATATACTAAAGCTATTAAATTTACCGATGACGTGGCAGTTACTTTATTTTCTTATAATTTGAATATTGAATGAGCATCCAATTGACACTTAAACCATGAATATCTGGACCTTGAAGCTCTTAATGTTGCTTGTGCGTTTGTATTTGTCTATAACCATGGCAGATAGAGAAGGCGTGGGAGAGAAGAGGTTGCAATTTATTACGAGGATGTCTATATATGTCTTTGGGTTTGAGTCCGGTTTAATGGAGAAGTGAATCCGTGACACAGAAAATCATGAGTTCAGCCTTTGATCTAGAAGCTTTAATGGTGGCCTAAGGATAGGAACTCCACGAAGATTGTGAGCATGACGGGTATGAGGGTGAGGGTGATAATGTGGTTCATCAGGTATTGGTATCTTGTTTTACGTACTTAAGCTTCATGGAATTGCAGAATTTCAACAACATTGGGGGCATTGCTTCTTTCTTCTTTTGGAGATTTAGAATGTCTAAGATTTTCTTTTTGGGCATTGAGATTTTTGCGAGACTTACCTTCAAATTTTAATTTAATGTTAATTGAAGTACTAATTTATCATTTAAATTAAAAAATATATGTAATAGTCATATTATTATTAAATTCGACAGTGTTAATATATTTAATAAATTTTATTAAAAAAATTTTATGAGATAATTTAAAATTTTAAAATAATATTTAAAAACACAAATTGAAGAGACGATTTTAAAATAATAAATAAAGTTAAAGAAAATAATTATTTTAACCTTTTATGTAATTTGGGGCACACCGATTGAAGTATGGGCTTATTGGGCCTCACTTCCCAGACCAAGGCCTATATACCATGAGCGGCATCCATATGCACTTAATGTGCATCTGTGCTACACCTTGCATCTGCGGAAACAATGGTGAAGCATGCAGACGCAGCAGCATGCGGTAAAAGGAAAAGGAAATCACAATCATCTTCTTCAATGAGCCTTAAACTTCAACGAACTGATGCCGATTCCATCTTCGCTTTGTTACTCGCGTCCCTCTCTGACCCCAGCAAACCCGACTCTCTTTCTCTAATCAGGAAATGCATAAGCAAAATTCGCCCTTCACTTCTCTCCGTAATCCATTTCAGACCCATTCTAGCATTGCTTCCAACTCTTCTGAATTCCAAGTAAGCTCCCTATTCCTCCTCTCTCGATTGTGTGCTTCGTTGGATTGAAAAGGAGGCTCCAAATCTTGTTGAATCGCTCACATTTTTTTTTTTTGGGTCTTTGGTTTGCAGATGTTCTGAAATTGCGCGCCGTGCCGCAGATATTGTGGGCTCAGCTTCACTTGGTTCGTTTGAGATGAACAATGAAATTGCTTCCGATTGTGAAACTTTGAACGGTTTAATCTCGCTTTTGAAAAGTTCGAAGAGAAAGGATATATTGTCTGCCTGCAATGCTATCTTGGACTTGTCCACTACCACCTTTGGGCAACAACAGCTGCTCAAATTTTCTGCCTTGCAAAAACTAATGTAAGCATTTACAATGATGATCCTTTTATATGGCTATTTTCCTTCTCTCATATGTGACACTGGCTCTGGTTCAGCATGGGTTAGCAGTGTTGTTTATATGTCTCTATTTATGTGCATTTGCTGCACCTGTGTATTCTAAAGGGTTTTCACTTTCCTGTTTGTGGGGCTGTTGGGGAATGGAAGGGGTAATTTTTTTTTTAACGCATGCACATTTGGAAAAACCTAATGCGATTCTTTGGTATTTTTGGTCTGTCAAGTTTCTCTATAGAATTATAACATAGACCATTTTTTAATGAGTCGCTGAGCTATACAAAATGTCAACATGTTATATTTCTATAAGAGAATTTGATTGCAAACACTTACGGAATTTTGCCTAAGTTTTGTCCTATGAACTTACCATTTTTATTTACGACCTGTAGATGAATATATAGGCATGTCAATCTGGCAATTTCTGTAAATATTAGTCTTGAAGTTCCATGGCATCTTTGATCAAATTGAAAAAATAACCTTGCCAGTGATTTGTGCTGAGTGGTGACTATAGCTTCCATCTCATAAATCTGATTTGTTTTTTAAATTATTAAATTATATGAATCTTGTGTAAATTTTTTTATCCTCTTATGAACTCTACTTAAAATACAGCTAGCCATGTGCTATGGAAAACCTTTGATCCTTTCATTTGAATTTTTTAAAAAAGATTTCCATAATTTTTATGTCAAAAAAAGCATCTTGGCTCAGACAATTTCTGTTCTGGAAAAATGTTCATGCCACACCCTTTTTTGGTCTGATTTTGAAGTGAGTATAAAAAGTATTTGTTTGGATAACTAAACAATTGACATTCTTTAGGTTTGTATTCATTCAGATTCCTAAATTTTCAAAATCTGTTTATTTATGGTCTGAGGGCAATGGAAGTCTCAACCACCTCAAGATAGGGATTAGGGAACACGAACTTTCAGTGGCATTTCTTAATGCAACTATAATTCTCATTAATGCCTGTGATGTCGAGCAACTACAAAATATACCTATAAGCCTTTCTGAAGCATTCTTGACCCTTCTGAAAGAGCTATGGGCAAAAGTAAGAGATCAAATGGCAGTCAAAGGTGCTATCAAATCTAATGAAGATGGACATTATTGTAAGAGCAACGTTGGAGTTAGTAATCTTGCAGAAAGTATATTTAGGCTTTCCATTAATTCTTGTCCACTGACAGCAGCTTTATCATTTGGAATGGTTAAAAGAGGACTTTTTGGTACAAGTGAATCTAGTTTCGAAATTTTTATATTACACCACTGGGAACTTTCACCGTTTCTTCTAAAGAGAACATCAAAGGATCTAAATATGAATGATATTTTGAATCCATTCATACAGTCTCTGAGCTGGGCAGAGAATGTTCCTTCTCCTCTTTTGTCAATTCTTCAAGGTCAAGTATCTTGTTTTCCAATTGCCTCAGATGAACAGGACATCCTCAATTTTCTGAATGAGGTGAAAGATAGATTGGGTTGTCCTATGGTCTACCAGCAGGATATACGAGTTGTTAAAACAGAGAGGCACACCAGAAAAGAGATGCATTACTTTCAGCACTTCAATTCAGGCTGCAGTGGGGGACCTCATTATTTTACTATAGATGATGTCTTAAAGTGTGATCAAGCATATAAAGAAGGTTATACGGTTGCACTGCGTGGTTTAGAGTTTCGCTATCAGAGTATTGCTGCTGTAGCTGATGCATTAGCTCTCATGTTTGGTCAACCATCAGCAGGTGCCAATTTGTACTTGACACCACCTAATTCTCAGGGTTTGGCATGTCACTTTGATGATCACTGTGTATTTGTATGCCAAATTTTTGGTTCTAAGCAGTGGACAGTATATTCACAACCTAGTCAGCTGTTACCTCGCTTATATGATGATCTACATGGTTTTGATATTAACAATACAAGTACAACAGTTGGTTGCAGAGAGTTCTTGCTCAGGGAGGGTGACATATTATATATTCCCAGAGGTTTTCCTCACGAAGCATATACTAAATCTGGTTGTGATGATGATTCTTCTGGGTTCTCTTTGCACCTTACCCTTAGTGTTGAGGTTGAACCTCCTTTTGAGTAAGTAAAGTTTAACTACAATTCTTTTAATAAATAACAACTAATCTAATTGTGATTATTTGAGTTATGAAGTTCCCCTTAAGCTCTTATGGTAAAAAGTTTGTAAATCTTGTCATGGCCCTTTGTTTCATTTCATTTTTCTCCTTTTTTTCTTTTCTTTTATAAAACTGAAGATTGTGATTTCTGAGTTCTATTTATTGTTCTTTGTGGTGTGTGAAGACAATGATTGATTAGATGATGGCCATATGTTGTGTGGTAAACTCAATTTTGACCTGCTTTTCCTCTCCCATGTTCCTGGAGGAAATCCTATCATCTTACACATTTCATAAGACAAACTTTCTGAAACTGTGACTTGATTGAATGGTGTAGGATTTGCTATATATATAGCTATTTTCACATACATTACTTAATTTCACGGAAGTTACTTTGTAAAACAAGCATAACTTGATTTTGAAGTCCCTTATAATGCCTCTAGTCATTTTCACGTTGTCTTTCTTAGTTAAAGATTTAGTTTGTTGATTGCACTTCTGTGTATGTGTGTGTGTGTGTGTCCATTACTGCTACATTAGAGTTTAATTCAACGTAATAGGATGTGAGAGAATCCTGTTTATTGCCAATTTAGTGTTTACAACGTTTGATTCAAAGAAATGGTTCATACCTGATCTGTCATGCCCATGGGTGAAGCTTAGATGTGTATTGTTAAAATATAATGTACGTTTTGTTTTTATGTATGCAAGCAATTATCCAATGCTCTTAATGCTAACTTCTATGTGATTAATTATGATTTCATCTATACTTATTGATAATATGTCCAATGTCATTTTCTTTCCTTCTTTCCCCCTAGATTTAATTATAAACTTTGTCCTAAAAAAAATTAGTCATCTTCACAGTCATGCTGGTCCACTACTGTTGGCAAACATGCTTGGTTGCAAAATTCCCAATCAATACTGTTATAGATATGGTGATGTTCTCGTCCCCATTCAGTCAAAGCAGGTCCAGCTTTGACTGATTAAAAGTAGTGGGTTCTTTGGTCCATGAAGAAGAACCATAGAAGTTTTAATGGTTCGTGATAACATGGGACAGCCCATTGATTGGACCACTAATACTGCCACAGCGTTTGGTTTGTTGTAACATCATAAATTCTTGCTGCATCATTATCTAACACCTCATAATGCTTAGTAAAATATTAATATGGTATTGATGCTCTGGACTAATTCTCTGTATTTTTATTTTTTTAAGGAATTTTAAGTGCGAACTTATAATTAGGATGTTTAATTGTTTAGTAACTCTCCTCTAATGCAATTATTTTTATTTTCATTTTCTTTATTATTATTTTTCTCCCTTTCAAGTTTGCATTTATGGTATAGTGCTCTATCGTGACTAAAAAAAAATCGTAATATCCTTATGATGGATGGTTTTTTTTAGTAGAAAACTGAAACAATGCATGTGGATAGACCCACACTAAATCAATTATTAAATTTAGACAATATTGTCCATGAGACATAGGGACAAACTTTCAGATCCTGTGTCCCTGGAAAGCTGATTCATGGACCAGTGTTTATGTTATCAATTTATAATGATTTCTATGTAAATTATAACCCATCTGATAAGGAAGAGTACTAAATTATGAATCTTTCATTGTGCTGTTGGCATGTCCATTCAGCCACTCGAAAAATGAAGGAGATTTGAGCTTCAGAAAGAGTGTCTTGTCACATAAATGATGGGGTTTTATTATGTTTGGTTAATAAGGGATATGTTTGAATTAGAAAATTTCGCTTAGAAAGACTATCTAATCAACTGTTCTCATTTTTTTTAATTATCTTTTTCTACTTTATTTTGGGAATCTTTTTCCTTTGGATTTATGGGACGACTTAATCACAAGTTATTTAGACTTGGCGTTGATAATTGAAACTAGTACTAAAGCAAACTCTCACATTTGTTTTCTTCGTATCTGATTTTTGCATTTACTTTCTCCCCTTTCTCATCATTTCTGTGTTTGCTTCTAGTGGAGTTCATGATAGAGAAAGAGATGGAAAATTGAAGAGTTTAAGGACTATAATTGCTTGGACTATATGCTGATATTCTGTGTTATTAGTGCAACCCGATTTCTATAAATGAAAGATGGTACTTTTTTTTTTTTTTTTTTGAGACAGAAAGATGGTACTTATAGTTTGAAATATTGCAGTTAATTATTTATATTTTTTTATATCTCTGATACTAAATAATCTTTTGGTACCACTAATAATTTATGTGTATTGTTCAACACAGGTGGGAAGGAGTCGCTCATTTTGCACTTCATTGCTGGAGTGACAACCAGAGAAGACCATGTTACGATGGCTTTACATGTTGGTCCCAAAAGCTTGATCTTGTTTCTGTGAGTTTATTACACGTTGCCATTAAGATCATTAGCAATTCTGATCCTACCTTTCGGAAGGCATGCTTGGCTGCAGCAGATTCTTTGCCGCCACATCTTTATAATTGGGTTGCTCAGAATCAAAAAAACATTTTTTCCCATGTAATTGATAAAATTCATACTGAATCTAGATTCTTGGAGGTGCTGAGTTGCTTAGAGGTTGCAATTCAGAAAAATGAAGATCCTTATCAGCAAATCAGATGGCTATGGCTTCTCCATCCGAAAGAAGAGTCTGCCAGAGGATATGATTTAAATCAATCTTTGGTGATTGAAGACCTGCTATCTTTATGTACTCAACACAAGGACGAAGTAGAAGCCGCTTTTCTAGAAGTCAAGTCCAGGTTTTGTAGTGAATTGGTATTTGAGGATGTAATAGTTAGCTATAGGACGCTGCTCCAAAAGTATAGAAAGACTAGAAAGCAATATAGCAATGGAATGATTTCACTGCATGATAAATTCTAATTCTAATGTTTTATAGTTCTTCAACTTCCATTGGTTGAGCCAGAATATATCATATCATATTGGCCAGGTGAAATTTGTCTGACATTCATAGTTGCTTAGGAAGCCAGCTTATCTAGTTTGATGTGTTTCATAAGCTATAAACTACAGGGAATGCTACATATGGCTGCGTTTAGCAAATGACATAAGCAATGGAACAAAACTTCCTCTTCTCCCCCACAAAATATATTACATTCATATATAGATAAGAATTATCATAGAAGTGATATATATCTGCGTAAATCTCTTTCCAAACAAAATTGAAGCTGCAGCCTATGGTTTGGGATGTTTAGGAGTTGGATGAGTAGTTACTCCATGGTAATCTATGTGGTAGACAAGATCATGAAGACTGCGACTGTTGCTTGTATATTCTAATGTCATGGAATCCTCCTCAGCAGGATAACTTTCCATTGCCTCATCTGCCGCCTGCATTTTATAACCCCGAAATTACAGGAGTTCATGGAGATTATAATCTAAACAGAAGGAAACAGCTAAATAGGTGCCTGGAAGATTTGAGTAGCAGCATAGGGGAAAGGGAACAGATGAAGAATTGGAATATGCTTTCTAAGAATGTGCTGCTTCATACTATCATAGTTCTGATCATACCTTGCCACTTTTGATTCTATTCGTTGGATTATATTCTGACCATAAAAGGAAACTGTTTTCTGGACAGATTTTTGGATTCTAGCAGCAGAGGGTAAATAAAAGAATAAATTGGATTATGCCTTCTAAGTATATACTGCATCATACTTAGTTCTGATTTTACCTTAGCACTATAGATTCTATTCTCTTAGATGATTAACTGAGAAGAAACTTACCTCGCTTTTGTAATATTCATGCTCGGCAGTAGGGACCGACATGCCCAATTTTCTTACTGGTCTTGAAATAACAGCAAGAGAGGAGCTTGTATGGTGGGAGAGGATGTATAATGCCACTGTGAGGAGACAGCATAGGAGGAAGTGGGAAGAGTTCATCATATAATCAGTCTGAAAATAAGGTTTGATACCCTTGAGGTCTAGTGTTGTTGATTACTTCAGATTTATATAGAAAGTCACTGGAGCTCATGTCAGAAAGAAGTGATGGGGAGAGAGAGAGTTAGCAATTATTGATTGAGGGACTGGGGAAACATGTTTCAACCTACATGCCTCGGTTCTGTTGCTTATGTGGGACTAGCCTCTCTCTCTCTCTCTCTCTCTCTACATATATGATTTCTGAGTGTTCCTCCTCTCACTATGTGGTAACAGTGAAAGGTAAATTCTCTATGGTGTTACAGGAGCAGGTAACCAAAGAAAAGCAATTTTGGTTCACGTGTTTGTCTCGTGCCAAACAAAACCAGTCATCATCAACCCATGTTTTGTCTTGGACAATATGGACTAGGTTCAGATCTTTCATCCTCTGGTTGCTATTGCTGTGATCTCTCACCTCTCTAGATATGTTGTAGATTTAGTTATATCATCGGAGAACACTTATTGATGGCTGATATTAAATCTAGGTGTCACTTTAAACCTTGGAATCTTTTATCCTTTCAACTATGGCATAACCCTCTGTACCTTAACCCTGTAGTTTGTTAGTTTTTCTTCATTTGTCAACAAAATCATCAAGTATCAGCATCCCAGAAACCTGTTGTACACTTGCTTACCAATTCAATTTGGTGCATAATCTTCATAAGACAGTACGCACTGGGATTACATTTGTCCATTGTTAACAATCTCTTCAACACAAAAACAGCAAGTTTAAAGAGTAAACAAAGCACAGATCTATCATATCTTAAGTTAAAACTTAATTTTTTATTGAATGAATTGGGTAACAAAAATTGAAGAGTTGACTACTTAGTGAGTCAAAAATGATTTATATTCAATTCATTTGTTGTAATCTTTAAGAAGAATTATATATTACCTTCTTGAACTTGGATTTAATTACAAATTTGGTTTATAAACACTTTTTATTGAAATCATACAATTTCAATTTTGTAAAACTTATGTGATAATTAAGTCTAAATCAAAACAGAGAGCTACACAAAAGCACAAACAAGTGCTTAATTCCTTGCCCCTGTTTCTCCATTTTCATGACACTGACCCTTTTCCTTCAAAGGAATGTAACGCACAATCTAAGCAACCCCCAGCTTCCCACACCTATTTCACTATTGAAGCACCCACACACTGTATAGTTTGGGTCTACATGGGCCAAACTAGTTGCAGCTTAAGGCAACACAATAACATGAGCCCTCATGCCACAAGTTTAGTAATTACTCAACCAAAAGAAATAATGCACAGTACAGTAGTAACATAACTTTGGGCTAATATTAACAACAATCATAGAGTATAAAAGCAATTGCCATTAAACTTTTCATGAGGCTTCCCTTACTTCAAAAACTTGTTATTTTTCCTGTGTATCCTCAAAAACTGCGTAACCTCACTGACTTGTTAAAATGTCAAAAACTGAATAAAATATATTTTTAATCTCTTATTTATTACAAAAATTTTATTTTAATCGCTTACTTATTTTTTTAAGTGGAGGATTAAATATGATATTTTTTAATAAATGATGGATTAATTTATACATTTTAATAAGTAAAAATTAAAATGATAATTTTGTAATAAATAAGAGATCAAAAGTGTAATTTTTTTTTTTTGGTTGAAAACATGTCAATAAACAAGCTAATGTCATTTGGTGAAGATAAAACTTCTAATTAGAAAACTGCAAAGCATACATACTTTGAAAATGAAGCTGTGTTGTGGCTGAAACTTGTCTAATCTATATTAGTGTGTATGTAAGTTGAACATTTTTTTTTCCCCTTAATTTTGATATATATGTACATATGTCTACAATATGTCACAACAACATTCATATTTGACGAGTATTTAATATTCATATATGCCTAAACATAAGTGTAAGCAATGACAGTTTGTTCCATCTGTTTTCTGGTAGAAAAAAGTTCGTTATTGTTTCAACTCTAATGTTAGAAGTCTCCTAATTAGTTAATACCTATCCACAAGAATCAATTCTAAGACTGTGCGATGCACAAACCAAATCATATGACTAGCAGTATAAATAGGTTACTAATTTAATACTGCTTATTCATGACCGTATCTGGAAATTTTTTGTGACTATTCGATGTTTCATTTTGAGTCAACGAAGACTTCGTCTGAGCATTAATGTTCTTACAAAGTTACAAACACTAGCATATGATTTAAGACAGCCTTTTGATACTGATGAGTCTCTCCATGAACAAACAAACAAGGTATAGGTACCTTTCGACATAAACACTTCAAAAGCAACAGTTTGCCCGTGCCTTAGGTAATAATATTCATCATCATGTTAAGCCGTTTCTTGTTGAATATTCAACAACTTTATAACATCTTCAATTTCCTGTCCGTGTAAACGCCAATATCGTTGTCTGTCTGGTCCAACCTCCCAACGTAATCAATTATTATGTCTCTTGATTCTCATTAATGCTGCTAAACGATCACCATTTATGTTTTTGCCTTAATGTCAACTAATCAGTTGCTACACCATTGAATCTAAGCTAAATACTTGTCTCACTAATAGGAGTTAGGTAATTGGTGGTATAGTAACATGCATATATATGATGTGTGGTAGACATTAACATAAGTTGGAATTGAAATTTTGATTCAATTACACTTGATATATATAACTTTCTTATTTAAAAATATTATATGATTCCCCATTTGATATATATTATAATTTCTTTTAATTTATTTTCTTTCAGTGTGCTTAATTTTTGTATAACAAGTGTTTTTTTTTTCGTAAATATAAAATTACTCAACTATTTTTGTTGTTATATTAAAAATAAAATCAAAATTTTATATTAGAGTTTATCATTAATTCGCCTGCGTTTAATTGTTATCATATTTTGTGTAGAAAGTGAATTTCACTAACAGAAAATTGATAAAAAAAAATTTTTTTGCAATAATTACATATCAAGTAACACACGAGAGTCGATAATATTTTTTAAACAAGTAGTATTAACCATCAAGTATTATTTAATCAAACATCAAGAAACATTAATAAAATTTATTTTTCATTTCTTTTTCTTCATTCAGGATTTGTGAATTGATGGATTGAATTAGAGATATCAATGGGTTGAATTGGCACCCACCGAACAAAGCACTATATAACATAGGAAGGTACTACGAAGCAGGCAGAGAGAGAATATGAATTAAAGAAAATAGAAAAGTCAAACATATTATGTCATTAAGGAAGTTTTGGTTTCCTAAAAGGAGTCACAATTCTATGTTCTAATGCATGTGTTTTTATTATTAAACTCCTTTTTATTTACTCTCCCATTTAATTACTACATTAATCTACAAGTCCTTATTGCTACCATAATTGATTAATTAATTACTCTACATGCACAGCTTTTTCTTTTTTATTTTAATTTTCTGATAGCCCACCAATAACTGATTGAAATTGAATCTCTCAAGACCAAACCCAACAATAAAATCTGCCCCCGCTTTTAAATTTTTCTTAAACCCTACAACTTTCCCATTTGACCACTTCCATTTTCTTCTTCATTCCTCTCTCTCTCTCTCTCTCTCTCTCTCTCTGTCTTTCTCTGGTATTCTCTGCCATGGAAGATGATGAGACAATATGCAACACAAGGCTAAGTCTAGAACTAGGTACGGGAGGTTATGTAGTGCCATTAAAGAAGAAGCAGAAATCAGAAGAAGCCTTTAGTAATCATCACCAGAGAGAAGAAGAACTGATCAGTTTGAAGATCAGAATCGATGAAGGAAATGCAAAGAGTGACCATAAGAATGGTTGCAGAAAGAAATTGAGGCTCACAAAGGAGCAATCAACCACACTTGAAGATAGCTTTAAGCTTCATACCTCTCTCAACCCAGTAAGTGTGTGTGTGTGTGTATATATATATTCTTCTTTTTCTTTTTTTTAATTTTCTTTCTTCTCGGCAGTTTTGATTGTGATAATTGAGAACGCTTCTTGATAAAGCTAGTAAAACTGCATGATATAACCTAGTTTCCATCAATAAGAATTGATTGGTTCTTATTAGTTCTCACCTACCTGGAAGGGTAAAAAAGGAATCTCATGGGTGGGTTCTGGTTTATCTTCTTCTCATGCAGGTCCAGAAACAAGAACTTGCTCAGAAATTGAATTTGAAGCCCAGACAGATCGAAGTTTGGTTCCAAAACAGAAGAGCAAGGTACACATACATACATATAGTGACATGTTTATCTCACAAATTTTTCCCTCATGAGTCGTCGAACATCTCATTGACGCAAAGACATTTATGTTGAATACTATGTTGAGTTTCCAAACCTTTTATCAAATACCAGTTGTATCCTTTTCCTTCATGAGAATCTGCTAGTTAAAGACAAAACTCAGATACTTCATACGAGGAAAAGAAAAAGGAAAGTTATGAGTTCATGGGGCTTTGTTTTGTGTCTGTGTGTGTGTGTGTGTTCAGGAACAAGTTGAAGCAGACGGAGGTGGACTGTGAGTTCCTGAAGAAATGCTGCGAAAACCTAAGGGACGAGAACAGAAGGTTGAAGAAAGAGGTTGAAGAACTACGTGCTCTGAAAGTTGAAGCATCGTCATCGTCATCATCATCATTATGCAATAACATTCAACTCTCTAAAGTGGCCACACTCGCTATATGTTCCTCTTGTGAGAAGCCATTAATCAAAGGCCATTAATATTAATAATATTGCACAATGTAGTGGGATAGAGATAGATAGAACTGATCGATGAGAAAGATGAAGATGATATTGGATTTAATTCGGATAGGAATTTTCAATGTTTACGTACGGATAAACTGAATGCACAGTCTTCAAATAAGATTTATATATAATATAGAAATGGTGGGGTTATATTATTTATGTATAGTTATAGTTAATTATTGGTATACCTCTAATTTATTATGTGTTGTCTCGCAAGTTAATCAAAATTAGTAAATTACCCTTCTTGTCTGTATACTAATCGGGATGTGTAAGTCAGTAGGGACAAGAAATTATTGAGTCCTTGAGTGGTTGAAACTGAGATTGAAAGGACTAAATAGTATCCAAAAATATAATAAGTAATTTTTTGAAAATTTAACATTACGTTATTGAGTTTTCTAAATTCAAAATTTTTTATTGAATTCTGATAAATGTCGTGACAATTAAGGAACTGGGGTAAGTTGAACGAAGGAGTAGAGACTTGAAATAGAGATAGACATGGAATTTAGGAATTCATACTTGTCATCCATGATGTAAGACAACATGGTACATTTTCCAATCATATCTATTAATATGACCCACATATCTCCCTCTCTGTCTCTTAATAATCTTGTCATAGATTTGTTATAACAACATTTTATGCTTTTATTTTTAATAGAATTATATAAAAGGATTATAGCGTAGTTATACTTGATTGTAAGAATTAAAAAATTGTTTAAGTTGAATAAAAATTAAGTTAAATTAAATAAATTATACTATGCAATTATTGATTTGGACCTTATAAATATTACAATATTAATTTATTTATTATGAAATATCTAAAATTTTAAATTATTCAAAATAATGCAGGTATTAAATTATTTTCTTTAAAGAATGTTGTCTTAAAATTTTGATACCTTATCATAGAACATTTTAGAGAAACTTTTACACTTTTGTAACAATTTATTTGTTTATAAATTATTTATGTCAAATTAATTCTTTACAAATTCTATTTTATATAAAATTAATCTTTTATTAATGCCTCATTAGTCAATTGATAATATAACAGAAGTACTAGTTCTAAAAAAAATTTAAAATTATGAGAGATTAATTTTGTTTAAATAATTTACAATGAATTAAATTGTCATAAAATATAAAAATAAAATATTAATTTAATATTTTTCTCGAACTTTTTACTATAAGTTCTCAAAATTGTACCTAAAGCAAAATCCTTCCAAATTAAAAATAAGAAAAATTAATCCTTAAACTTTTAGAATAATTTCTAAATTAACTAATTTAATCTCATCATCCTTAATCATAATCATAGATGTATATCTGCATTGTCCTCATTAGAGAGACCACGTTAATGACTTGTCATGAGACGTGAGACAGGTGTCCATTTTATATGCAAACACGTTCTTAATCTCTTTAATTTATTTTTGTGTGGTCGTATCTAAATCTTTCTCCAAAAGCCAAACTTCAAAATTAATTTATGATACAGTATTCTTCCATGGATAAAATAATACGTATAGAAAGTGAGTATTAAATTGAAAAAGAAAAGACAAAAGGACTCGAACAACTATTTTTTTATGAATATCATCTCTCAATGATTCCTTTATATCTCTTTATATTTATTTGATTTCATGGACTTTGAATTTGTGGCCAGAAAGATACGCACCTCAAATCATATAGATTCAAATTTAGACTTAACTTTATGTGGGACTAACCTTTAAAATCGTCTGAAAAATTAATCTAAATTAATACATAAATTAACGTAAAAAAATCTTTAAGAATATATATGTGTTTATGCAATGTTATGTCAAGCTAATTCGAGTATATTAAGAAAGTCAAATTTTGAAGTGCACCACCATTTCTCTCTCTATTTTCTTCTGCTTTTGTGGTGATGGAACTAACCCACAAAGTGTAGGTCAACAGGGCACCAAATGAGAGAAAATGCATAGTAATTTCATAGGACTCACAATTTGCAATCAAAGTACACATGCTTTTAATTAATTTAAATTACTACTAATCATCAAAAGTGCTTGTGTTTGTATGATGGCATGCATTATACACAATACAATGTGCAAAGCACAAAGGAAAAGTCCTAGTGTGTTTGGAATCGAAAAAATCTACGAAGAGTGAGATATTTTATATAAATATCGTACTGTGTATATGATTCTATTGACTTTTTAGATTTAATTTATAGGGATTATTAATATATAAAATAAATTTTACAGCTGACTCTGAAATTTATTAAAATTACATATATTCTTGTATCTGTTTTTAAAATATACAAAAAAATTTAAAGTAAAAAATTATACTATATGTTAGTCTGTTTTTAATTTTTAATTAAAAATATCCTTCACTAACCAATATATATATATATATATATATTAAAAACGACAATACTCTCCTACATATTTTTATATAGAGTATTTTAGTCAAAATTTAAAATTAGACTAAGTATTATTTTTAAAATAATCAAAGATAAATGAATTTAATCTAATATATATAGATCACTATCTATTGGGCAAATACGATATTATAAGTATATATCACATAATTTCAAAGCTTAAACCACATGTGCTTAATGTAAAGTGAGTAGTGTTATAGATTTGAATCACAGATGCACTTAAAAAAAAAAAGAGAATTTAGACTGAAAATGTATTATTTTTATTTTTGGCATATATGCTTTATGAAAAGGTGTGATAATTATGTAATTGACCATAGAGCCATAGTTTCAATTCCCACCAAGTAAACATTAATTATGTCATATCTTTAACCCAAAAGACGAGCAAGCATTAGAAAGTCATAACCCGTCATTAATGTAGTGGGTGTCACATTCATGGCCACATTTAAGGGGATCATGATCAAATTTACTATTTAATTTCTTTTGGTTTTAGCTCCCTATTATTTTCTAACAAGTAAATTAAAATAATAAAAAAAAGAATAAGTTATCCATGATAGAGATTATATAGATATATAACACACTTTATTGAATATTTGACTATCTTCAAACAGTCAAGTCAATACCATTTTTTTTGTCTTATTCTTAAATAATTTATTAGACCCTGTGCTTATTTTTGTTAGAAATTTTTTTAAAATAATATTTTTCATGAGACTTTCTAACAAAAAATAAAATAAAATAAGTAAATATTTTCTTGAATTAAACAACACATTATTCATCCATCAAGAAAAATTTATACATCATACTATAATTTAAGAACTTGATATCAACAATTTAAGGAATTACTTTTAAATATTCTTTATTTAAAAATAAAGCATGATTAATTAAGCTTTACATCAATTAAAAAAGAGGGGAAATTATTGAATAGTTAGTAGATAAATTATTGAGGATTGACAAGCATTGGAGAAAATGGTGGAAGAGAAATTCATTGGATCACTGCAATGATGCTATTGACTTTTCCACGAATAGACTGAACATGCAAGTTTGGAAAAGAGGAAATTGACCAAAACATTGAATAATCAATACTTGCTTAATTGATCTTTCCTCTCAACATGAGGACCCCAATTTCCCTTTGTTCCAGATTTTCAGTCTCCATGCTTGCTAGCTTACAATTTCAGCGAACTCACCTCCATCTTTAGGTACATCTTTCCCCCCATATATATATATATATATATAGATACAAGAGATAAAAGGATGTGGCAAGATATCTAAGAGTTGGAGTCTTGAACCATGGAGTATGTGTTATAAAATATGACTAGTTTATTTAGTCGTGCAAGAAAATTAATTTGTTTTGTTTTATATATAGATATGTGTGTGTGTCTATATATATATATATATATATATATAAAATCAAAGTTATTTAATAGATTAAATTTAGTAATGTATTGGGTATAAAAAATTTAATAGATTAGAAAAAGTGCAAAAGTTTGAATTTAGTAATATATTTGTGATATAACGTGTAATAATTGTATTATATGAATTTTGCTATTTCATCGCTATGGTTTTGACTCAAAGTTTAAGCTTAACACCAAGACTTTTGTGAGGTTGGTGAGAAAAGTAATGATGGGTTCATTGAAAGAATACTACTATAAAATATCTTTTTTGTTATATGAAACAACAACCATTGTTGTCCTCCTCAAGGATTTTGTAATATTATAAATTGATAAAATTACATTTAATTTTTTTCTCTAACTCTAAATAATGTATGGCAAGGAATAATCCAAATCATTGAATAAAGTTTTCAACCAAATATCATTTTCTCTAGTTTTAATTTTGGATTACTTCAAGTTATATTTATAGTACTTTATTAGAAAATGTAAGGCACAGTTAATTAATTCATTACTTTTTTTATAGACTTAAAAAAATTTCCAAACTTTATAGAATCTCAATTTAAGAAACAATTAATTGATTAATTCATTATTTTCTTGTTCACTTCAAAAAAAATTTCAAACTTCAAAAAATTCCTAATTTAAGAGTCAATTAATTAATTAATTACTTTTCTTGTTAACTATAAAGAATTTTCATATTTCAAATAATTTTCGATACATGCATGAAAAATGTAAGAAGTCATGCATGAAGAGATAAAGAAATGATTAAAAAAAAGCTCTAATTAATCAAACAGAACTCCCATATTAAAGAAAGTATACTTTAAATATATAATATAATAGATAAACAAACATTTATCACTTTTTATTTCATGAGTTCTTGTATTGCAATTGAAATTATAATTAGTGGGATATCATTAATTATAATTAAACAGTTAAGAGTTAGATTATTGTTATTTTTATTTAGAATTTCAAATCCTAAACTTTAAACTTATATTTTCTAAAATTAAAACAATATTTCAACAGATAATTGTCTTGTCTACATCTTAAGTTCAAAATAAAAGAATAATCTATCTAGACTTTTTGATTTCTTTAGAAAAATTTTGTAACTAAAATTCTTTTCGTTTCATCACCAAATTATTTTTGTGATTGAATATTTTGAAAATATTTTTCTTTAAAAATACTAATAATATCTATTTGTGTTCCATGATATCATGCATGAATATATTTTGATTTTGAAGCTTAAATGTTAGAATAAATATGGTCAAAACAATCAGAAGTATTTCTCTTGTGCTTGAAATAGCCATAGGGTAGCTTGGAAGAGGGACGAAGACCATAAAAGAATGAGTCTGGCCACCAATCATTAATTGGTAATTCCTTCCAAGTTTCCATCAGCTTCCAACAGTACAATTAAATAATAATAATAATAATAATAATAAGATCTTACCTGTTCCTCTTTAATCAATGATTATTTCATTTGAATTTTCTCCTGGACTTGGCGTTTTTGCTGGGTTGTGAAAGTGAAAGCTGCATTTGCTTTATGGGAAAAGTAAACATACACACATAATTCTATTTAGTTTGAATCTTCTTTTTTTTTTTTCTTAAATAAACGTGTTAATTGTAGAAAATTAGGGGAATTTGTGGCCGTAGGGTCTCCTCTTTTTAAAAAATTTTAAATTTACAAAAGAAATTATTAATAGACAATTTAAAAAAAAAATTAAGATTTGATTATAAAAGAATAAAAAATAAATTTGGAATGGAATATAATTAAAATTTAAAAAATAATTATTTTTTAAAATTGTTGTAATGAGTAAAACTTATGTAAAATAAAAATAATAACTAAGTGGGGCCGACTGAGATAATGAACAAATCTAAAAATTGATCGGTTCAAACAAAGTACATAATTTTTATATTAACCTAAAACAACTTAACTTAATATGATCAAATTAGATCGGGTTACATATTCAAGTAAAATATATAACTCATATAAACTTGATGTAATCTATGTTGATCTTTTTAAAATTGACTAGAGAAATTATCTACAACCTTATCCCCTAAGTATGTTGAGCAAGATATACTTGGAAAATGAATAGCTACATTCTTTTCTCCTTTTTGCTGTTGGTCAATCCACTTGTCCTTACGTGCCCAAAATATATATAATGGGAGTAAATCATACGTGCACCCCAAGAAATTTTCTCAGAATCCAATTGTTTTTTTAATAAAAAGGGTGAATATGAAATGGCAATAGGCCCAAATTTGATCCTAATGGAATGGTGCCCGGCCCACAAAAGCTTTCATTTGTTGACCAAAATGTTATGAGATAGAAGCCAGCTAACAGAAAACATAAGGAATATTAATTTAAATTACATACAACTTCATAATATGGGAGAATTTAAAAATAATAAATTACGTTGGTTATTCACATAGCCCTATTTTGTGAAAACATATATAAACCTTTTTCAAAACTAAAGAATAATTAATACATTCTAAACAATTAGATTAATTTTTTTTAATTAAAAAGATAACTTAAACAAAGTACTTTTCGAAAGCTTTCACTTCAATATTATAAATTTGATTTATTCTAATTTTAAATAGGCGTCTAGATTAATGATCATATTGAAACTTAATACTTATTGACTTATAAATATAATATATATTATTTTATTGTATCTTTTGTTGTAGGAGAGATAAATACAATGCATGTTTCTAATTTCAAGAGGGTCAAGTTTAATCATATAAAACAGAGAAAAACTGTAAAATTTTAACATCTCCCTAGAAAGGTGAGTAATTTACTGAAAATAATTATTTGAATCTCAATTGAAAATTAAATTAACAAAAAATCCATACCATTGATAATCCCTTTCATATCTTACTAAAAGTCTAAAAATCTAATGCATCACTAATAAATATCCCCAAAAATAACCTTTTTCGTGGGTTTGTATATACATAAAATACTTCTGTGGCCAATGACTTCTTTCTTAATGTGTAAGAAATGAGAAATCTCAATATTTATCTGACAAGAAACAAACACGTAGACATGTCAGAAGTCTGTCTCAATGTATTATTTCTCCTAGACCGGGCTACCTAAGAATTTTTGGCGGTTGACATGTCCTGCATAAAACAGAAAACCGAAATAGTTTTAACTGCTTGACCTGGTTTGTTGAAGAACCAAAGTGGCATAAATAAGCTCATTCCAAGTATCTGGGACCCCAGGAAGACACCAATGGCTGCAGTCCTGCCTTCTTGTGGAGACTTTCTTTCCAGGCATTGTGTACTTGCCATATACAGATGGATGGCCATCCTTGCGAAAATTAGTGATTCTTGTCACATTTAATAATTTCACTGGAACCTTCATTCCCTTGATCACTTCCTCCACAATCTTCATTTTCACCGGATAGTTGTTGAGGATTGTCCCATTGAAAACCGGGTCAGTTTCACCCTTGCACGACCCACCAGAGTCCCAATCTCCACCTCTGTTTCCCAAAGATTCATGAACAAAAAACAGTATGTGATGAGAGAGTAATTGATGGAGCCGTGACTGCATAGTGAGTTTCTATCATCTTTCATTTGGCCAATATGATGTTGAAAAGATGTCCTCTTTTTTCAAAAGAAAAATTCTTTACAAGAGTCGTACAAAGTCTAATGGAAGGGGAAGGAAACAAGGATTCCAAGTTAGTAGACAAATTTTTAAAAATGATTTTGTGATAAAATATAGTTGACTATCATATAGTTTGGCCATATCTTCTTTGCTACCCTGTAGTTCAAAATTGACGTTCTACTACCATGAGCTTTCCTTCGTTAGCACAGTATACTACTCTATGTTTAGCTTCAAATCTTAAACAAAAAATTCCAAATTCCTTCTGATTTTCCCAATCTTCCAAATTTTGAACCATAAGATAACAAAGTGAAAACAGGCCAAATCACATAATAGTAAACTATATTTTATCCCCTTTTGTCAGCAAGAACACCAATACCTGAAATGGGCAGAAGAATATCCACGATAGTAGACTATCTGTTTCTTTGGATTGATATTATGATCAATCCAATTTGCCCATGTCTTTAGAGCCCTTCTGTATGCCTCAACTGCATCAAACTTTGGATAAAGATAATCGCCTTCTTTATAATAATTTATCCTGGAAATAGCAGACGCCTTCAATTTTGCTAGATGAGTATTTTTTTTAACTACAAAAGCGTTAAATAATCAGTAATAGATGGAATAATATTAATTTTAGGGAGAGCATAAAAAAGCAACTAGCAATGAACGAAAGCCAGTTCATGGAAAAGATAAAAGACTAAATAAGTTCAGTATAAGGTTTTTACGACCTTTCCTAATACAAAAATTTGATATCAAGTACAGTCCTTAGAAAAAAGTTATAACTAATATTATGCAGCAAACATGTTCATGGTTTATTTATTTATATATGTTTTACCTTACAAGTTAGAATACAAATGTACAATAAATAGCGAGGAAAGCAAAGAAACAGATTACACGCACAATAAGAAGCAAAACATAAGTCACCCAAATTAAATGAACATCAAAGTATACCATTAAAAGCATAAATCTATCAAGATACAAAAATAATTGCATACAAACCCTCGAGCAGTCTTTCCATGAGTCCACCAGTGCCCAGTGTTAAAGACAAGAATGTCAGCCCTCATCCAACGGCCAGATGTCTTGTCAATCCGGTCAATCGATAATGTAGGGTTAGAATTCCCTTGTGCATTTTTACGGATTCCTTCCCTCACAAGGAAATGAGATCTCACAAATTGCACTGTACAGTTATAGTCCTGCCAAAGTGTTTCAAAATCTTAACATAATGAGCTGCAGTCTGCCTATGCTTGATGTCCACAAGAAAAACATGCAGTCCACATTGCCCAATCACTTTCATAGGCATATTTAATCACATTATTATTCTAATAAAGTATAGAAGCTATAAGTTTAAACACAAACAGAAATGTTTTATAATATGAAGAGCCAAGAAATTAAGGGCTTGTTTGGGAGTTTGAGATGATTTGGCTCCCTTGTATTTTTCATTGACAGTTTTACCATTGATCATCCAGATATTCTTCACTTTCTTTTTCTAATGCTAATATTGGAAATTGATACTTCAAAGGTCAGACCCTAAACAATGGAAAATGGGTTATCGTTCATTTTTTCATTCAAACATCCAATGAGGTGGGAACTCTCTCATCCCACTCCACTCCATCCCACCCCATTAATTACCAGCCTACTCCACTCTCTCCCAAACAAGCCTTTAAGGACAAGTTGGAGTTACACTTGCCAATGATTATGCCTCAAAGCAATCAGAACTAACCATCTTAGACAAATATGAGAAGAAGATATCTTTTGAGAACTAAAAAAGAATTAAAAAGCATTTCAAGTAAATAGTGCACAGAGAATCTTAAAATAAAAAAGCAAGGAAACAAAATGTTACCTCAAATTTGAAAACATAGTAACCTCGTCCCTTTGTTATTTTGTACCCATGGATCTCATACATTTTGCTTTTGTTTTGAAGGCCTTCACGGAGCATGCACAGAATAGACTCAAATTGGTTCCGATTCATGGAATCTCCTATCAGCATCAGGTTTTTACCTCTTAGTCTTACCAAGAAGTCTGTGGCATTAAACCTGCAAGTAACAAGTGAAAGTGAATTACAAATGTATATGAATCTCTGATGTTCATGTAAACTGCAATAATAGGGACCAAAGAATAGCTGCTTCAAAAATGCTACAGAAACTCCATGCAATGAACTGTTATCTCAATTCTCACACAACAGTGATTGAGGAACCTCACATCAACAGAAGGCCAAAAGCCAAACAGATTTTAGATATACACCAACTACAGTTGTAAGACCCAACCAGTAATAACACCAGGTTAACATAATGTTCAATTTAATTGCAAAGAAATTCTCTTACCCTCTTCTCATCAATTAAAGAGAAAGAACAATTTCTTGAATGATCAGCAGATAATATTACTGTTTAAAATGAAATGTTGAAATATTGAAAAACAAATTATGCCACTCTTAGCTTCAATGGAATTCAAAAAGCTGGGTATGCATGATGATAAACAGGTCTATTATACTCTCTAGTATAATAATTGAAAGATATTACTAAGAAAGTCAAAAGTTATGAATGAGAGAAGGAGAAAAATCAGTTGATATTGAGCAGTCAGCACAAACAGTTAGAGTAAGCACAATGCATAAATTTCAAAGTCTTGATTAACAGACCAAAAAGACAGCTCCAGAAGAAGAAAAAAATGAAAAAAACAAAGAACATCATCCTTCAAACAAGGGTTAGGAGAACCAAGAAGATTAATCAAGATGACCCATAAAAAATTTACAATCTTAGAGCAGGAAAAAGGTAGGATATGTTTCTTATGTTTCTACATCAATAGAACAGATGTTTCCATATGTTTGACAACTCTGAGAAAGACGTTACACTCTTTTAAGTGTTTACACAGGTTTAGCATAAATAATATATCATAACCTAAGTTGTTTACCCAGAGAGCTTATTGATGCTAGAGGAATATAGCTAATCATAAGCTGAAAAATATCATCAATTTACATTGGTAGGGGTACCATTTCTAGAGCACCAAAACAGAATTAATGCTTCAGAAGGATAAGGTCTGATAGTGAAAGTCTGCTGTTCTTTAATTTACATGGGAATACTCAATCACCTAGAGAACTTGCAGTCCAAAAAAGTAGTTATAACCTTTTCAGGATTGTTTTACCTTCACTAAAAGTTAACATATATGCTTCAAAAACAATAATTCAGATGTGTTGATTTTCAAAAGTTGTATTTACTCAAGCTGGTGCCACGAGAAAACGTGGTATTTATGATTTTACATGTTATCATTGGGTATGTCATATGTGACATGTGAGCACATCTCAAAGGAAAAGCTCAAGACTAAAACTACAGCAAACATGAGCAAGAGCATTATCACTCAAACGGCCATAAAATTTTCCAAAATATGTTCATTCATTTCGTTTTATTATGTAAACACAGTTGCATAGGAATCAACCCCTATCATCATCCAATTTAATACTCATCAGAGGAAGGTTGCATTTTTCTTGCATAGCACTTAACAATTAGGAGAATGACTAACATGAAGAGTACATAAAAATGTTACTCTCAAGGACAAGTCAAGACATTTTAATATGATCCATCAAGTGAGTAACCCAACAATGGAGGAAGAGGGTGGAGCACCAAGCTAGATCATTGGAGGCCCAACACAACAGCAGAACATGGCGGCAAAATTGGGCCGTAATGCAAGGGAAGAAGTGAGACGAGAAGAGCAAGCTTCATCCAACAGAAGGACCAGAAGGAGGCTGGTATGGATTAGAGATTTTGAGCTTAGCCACCTGGTGTCGAAACCACATGCACAAACAGACAAAACAGCATATTCTAACGGCTCTAAGCAATTCGGTTAGGGGAGTGTAGATAGAGAATAAAGGCAGCTGATTCTTAGGGGAGGGGTATCATCTAGTGTGGAAACTTCCCTGAAGGAGAGGAGTGTTTTCGTTCTATAACTCGAATCAAAAAAGGGCATTGTTGTTTTCATTTCCTACATTTTTACTCTCCAGTTGTTCCTGAGCTCTATTTGTAATACACTTTTATAAGAACTCGAAGTTATTCAGTATTTCGTGCTTATCATTTGCGGCTTTCATTGAGAGGTGAGCTATGGCAGATGGGACAAGACAAGCATGAATGGAGCAAGCATTACAGGAAGCTTGAGAAGAAACGGCGGAGCTGAAGAAAGGCCAAAGGAATTTGGAGGAATCAGTCCAAGAGTGTCGAAAGTCATTACAAAACTTGTCAGAGATGGTCAAGAGGCTTTTGACCAAGAGCAAAGGGGAGAGCAGTAATATTCGAGAAGACAGGATCATGGAGGCAAATCGAGTTGTAGAAAACCAGTGACAGATATCAAAAAAACTCAAAATAGAAATACCTCACTTCGATCGTACAGAAGCGGAGGACTGGGTATTCAAGATACAGGAGTTGTTCCAGTTATATAACACCCCGATGGATTATAGAATGAAATTAGCCTATTTGCATATGACGGGTCCTACTTATGCATGGTACAAGTGGGTGATGAAAAATAACATAGGCTGAGTTTTTGCACGCACTGATACTAAGCTTTGGCTCGACTCTCCACAAGGATCCTAAAGCAGCTCTGAAAAAAACTAAAACAGACAGACACGGTGGGAGAATACCAAGCAAAGTTCAAAGAATTATCGACCAAGGTAACGGGATTACCAGAGCCCTGGTTGATTAGTTTCTTCATTGCAAGACTGAAGGAGCATCTTAAGTGTGAGTTACTACTCATTCAACCTAAGACATATTTCCAAACGATGTTGTTAGCGAAGCTGCACGAGCAGAAGTTCAATTCAGGTCAAGCTCATATAAAGACAACTTTTAGTCATTTTACATTTGCAATGCCACCCAAGATCACAGTGACCCAGGGGTCAAATACGTGAAGGTCCAGCGGAACCCATGGAGGGAATACAACTAATATGAACACCACTAGCAACAGTAAAACAAGGGGCGCACAGTCGCAAACAGGGAGCTCAATGGAAAGACTAACGACAGCTGAAATTAAAGAGAAAGGAGCTAAGGGCTTGTGTTACTAATGCAAGGAGAAATATAGCCCAACACACCAATTTAAAAGAGCTCATTACCTGTTAATTGGACAGGACGAAGCTGAGGAAGTTTTGATGGAGCTCGTGGAAAAAGATGTGAAAAACGAGGAGGCTGAACCGATAACAGAGATGAACGAAGAGACCTCCCAAGAAATCAGCTTAAATGCATTATCCGAACAGTATCATCCAAAAACTATTCGAGTTAAAGGTAAATGCAGTAACATGTGGATGCCGATCTTAATAGATACCAGAAGCACACACAACTTTATAAAACTTGGAGTTGCTCGTAGATTAAACCTACAATACAATGTGATCAAGGAATTCAAAGTGAATACAAGGAGTGGGAACAAGTTAACACGCCAATATAAATGCAAGCCTGTAAAGGTAGAAATACAGGGGTATACTATGGAGGTGGAGTTTCATATACTCCCTGTGGATGGCACTGCAATGGTATTAGGAGTACATTGGCAAGAAGGCGTAGGACCTGCTACTGTCAATTTCAAAGACCTAACTATGGCATTTACAGTCGATGGGAAGGAGGTTCGTTGGAAAAGGGAGAGGCTCATTGATGAACGGCCATTACCAGTAGGGAGCTTAAAATGCTTACGGACTAGTGTCACAAGCTGGTTCCACTTGCAAGTGATATCTGATATTCGAACCAATAATGAAGAGAAACAACCAACAAAAGTACGATAGATATTAGAAGACTTTAAGGAGATCTTCCAAAAACCCAAAACGTTGCCTCCTAGATGTATTACAGAGCATGCCATTGAGTTGGAACCTGGACCCGTCAACGTGAGGTGATATAGGTACCAACATTTCCAAAAGAGTGAAATGGAACGTTTAATCGAGGAAATGTTGCAAACAAGGGTTATCAAACCTAGCCAAAGTGCTTTTCCTTTGCCAGTGCTACTCGTTTGGAAGAAGGATGGTAGTTGGCGCTTTTGCGTCAATTACCGGCCACTCAACGCAATCACAATCAAGGATAAATTTCCCATACCAACGATCGATGAGATCCTGGATGAGTTAAATGGCGCCACAATGTTTTCAAAGCTAGACTTACACCTGGGGTACCATCAAATTTGCATGGCTGATAGGACATACACAAAACAGCCTTCAGGATGCATCAGGACCACTATGAATTCGTTGTAATGCCATTCGGATTGACAAATGCACCAGCAATGTTCCAATCTACCATGAATAGACTATTTCAGCCTTACTTAAGAAAATTTGTTGCAATATTTTTCAACGACGTATTAATCTATAGTGCTACAGTGACAAAACATAGAGAGCACATTCAGGTAGTCCTACAGACGTTGAAAGAGGATGGTTTCTACGTGAAACTCTCCAAATGTGTGTTCTTCCAACCTAAGGTGGAGTATCTGGGATTCATAGTTGACAAGGATGGTATCCATGCAGGTCCCAAGAAGATAAAAGCTATGACTCAATGGCCTACTCCAAGCAAAGTGAAGCAACTGAGGGGATTCCTAGGTTTAACTAGCTATTACAGGAAATTCATTAATGGCTATGCGCAGCTGGCTCATCCTTTAACAGAGTTGCTTAGAAAGAATCAGTTCAATTGGAGTGACAGGACTCAGGCAGCCATGGATGTATTAAAGATGAAAACGATACAAGCCCCTATTCTGAAATTACTTGACTTTGAGAAAGAGTTCATAGTGGAGACGAATGCATTAACTTATGTCGTTGGGGCTGTCTTAACTTAGGAAGGTCACCCCATATCATACTTTAGTAAGAAGTTGAACAAGAAGCTATCATTGGCATCCACGTACATACGTGAGCTTTATGTCATAACGCAAGCAGTGCTCAAATGGCGACATTATTTACTCGAAAGGAGATTTAAGATATCGACGGATCATAAGAGTTTAAAAGAACACATGACCCAGGTTGTTCAATCACCAGAACAGCAGTACTACCTTGCTAAATTACTGGGCTTCACATATGATATCACATATAGGAAGGGAAGGGAGAATTCTATAGTTGACACCCTTTCTAGGAGCAAGAGTGGGGAATTACAAGTGATGACCACGGTGACTTGCATGTTATTAGAAGATTTGAGAAAGGAAATGAATAAGCTGGAGGAATTACAGAAACAAGTGCAATTGGTGAAACAGGAAAAGGCGCCAGATGGGGTTTCCATACAGAACAGATTGTTGATAAAAGGGGATTGAATTATCATTGAGCAAGCATCTCCTACTAAAGAAGCTATTCTTAAGCAGTTTTATGATACACCGGTGGGCAGACACGCAGGAGAATTAAAAACATATAAACATATTGGAGAAGTATTCTATTGGCTTAACATGAGGAGAGATGTAGCTCACTATGTCAGTAGGTGTGCTGTATGTCAGCAAGTCAAATACCCCACCACAAGACCGCTAGGCACAATGCAACCTCTACCTATTCCATCTAAGCCGTGGTGTGACCTTACGATGCATTTCATATCGAGGTTACCTAAATCTGAAGGTTACACTGTAATATTAGTGGTGGTTGATCGATTTACTAAAGGAGTACATTTCGGGGTGTAGAAAGGTGGATATGATGGGAGAAAAGTAGCTGAATTGTTCCTGCAAATGGTAATCAAACACCATGGGTTCCCTACAAGTATAGTGACAGACAGAGATCGCATCTTCCTTAGTCGTTTTTGGCAGTAACTAAAGAAGATGAGCGGGACTTAACTGAAGTTCACCACAACATACCATCCACAAGGGCACGGATAGTCAGAGGTGTTAAATAGGTGCCTTGAACAATACTTACGAGCCTTTGCTTCACAACAACCCCATAAGTGGAGTGTTTTCCTTCCATGGGCGAAGATATGGTACAACTCATTTCACAGCTCAATTGGAATGACTCCGTTCAACGCCACTTATGGATATGATACATCAATTTTTCCAGGGTTCAAAAGGGGCAAGACTGAAGTGGTAGGTGTAAAAGAAGTTCTGACAAAAAGAGCTGAGATTTAGGAACAACTCAAGCATAACCTAGAGAAGGCTCAGAAGAGTATGAAGAAATATGCTGATAAAAAGAGGACAGCAAAAGAATTTAGTGTTGGGGATTGGGTGTTGTTGAAGCTGCAGCGATACCGACAAGAATCTCTGGCTAGTAGACTGAATTATAAGCTGTCCAAGAAGTATTACGGGCCATTTAAAATGCTGGAACGTATTGGTGCAGTAGCCTATAGGCTAGAACTTCTGAGTAGCAGCAAAATCCACCCTGCATTCCATGTGAGTTTACTTAAGGAGTTCAAGGGAGATATGAAGGATATTGAGCAAAGTCCACTGCCAGAGGACTATTCAAAGGGCCCAAGACCAACGGCCATAACAGATATTCGAAAGATATTAGTAGATGGAGAGGTGCAACATCAAGTTCCAGTGGATAGGGAAGGCTTGCTTAGAGAGGAAGCAACCTAGGAAAATTAGGCAGACTTGATTCATGTTTATGATATGCAGGACCTTGAGGACAAGGTCCTTTTCTATGGGTCCTCAAGGTCCTTTTTTATGGGGAGCCTATTGATATGATCCATCAAGTGAGCAACCCAACAATGGAGGAAGAGGGTGGAGCACCAAGCCAGATCAATAGAGGCCCAACACAGTAGCAGAACATGGCAGCAAAATTGGGCCATAATGCAAAGGAAGAAGTGAGAAGAGCAGGCTTCATCCAACAGAAGGACCAAAAGGAGGCCACTATGGATTAGAGATTTTGAGCTTAGCCACCTGGCGTCAGAGCCACATGCACAAACAGACAAAACAGCATATTCTAACAGCTCTTATCAATTCGGTTAGGGGAGCATAGATAGAGAATAAAGGCAACTGACTCTGAGGGGAGGGGTATCGTCTAGTGTGGAAACTTCCTTGAGGGAGAGGAGTGTTTTCCTTCTTTAACTCGAATCAAAGAAAGGCCTTGCTATTTTCATTTCCAGCATTTTTCCTTTCCAGTTGTTCCTGAGCCCTGTTTGTAATACACTCTTATAAGAACTCGGAGTTATTCAATATTTCGTGCTTATCACATTTATATCATATTTTTAAGTGCAATGTCATAACAAATCAACCATAAACATCGGTATTCTGCTTATTGCTAAAAAATATCACAATAAAGCCTCCGAGAGACAAGAAGATTTGTTTACATCCCAATCTCTCATAGAACATACACTTCAGCTAACATATTATATATAAGTGATGAAAATGCTTTTAAAAAACAAAAGAAAAATAAACAAATGACCGCACACTAACACAGAAGCCAAGAAAAACTACACGCGTACCTGGGAAGATCACAGTCATCAGGGTGCCACCGCCATTTCGTGTACTCTACATCCGTCCTTCCGTTGATTTGGCAATCATAAGCCTCGTCAACGTATGGGCAAGAACCGGGTCGGTAAATTGGGTAATTTTCATTCTTCACCCAAGTTCCCGTGTACAAATCGCACTTCAACTGCTTCTCCAATGCGTGATCGCCAACTTTATCAGCCATCTCGCCAGTGGTTTCGTTATCAGAAACAGATTCATTCTTACCATTATTAGAAACTTCACTGTCGGTGCCATCAGTGCTAGACTCGCGTACATTATCCGCCAATGTGACGGCGGATTCGTTCTCAGAATGAGGGCCTTTCTCACCAGAATCAGAAACCTCATTGTCGGTGCCAGACTCGCGATCATTATCAGCCACTGTCACAGTCAATTCCTTATCAGAAACAGGATCATTCTTACCATTATGAGAAATCTCATTCTCGGTGCTAGACTCGCGAACATTATCAGCACTTATGACAGTGGTTGCACTATCAGAAACTGGGTCATTCTTATCATTAGCAGAAGTTTCATTGTCGGGGCCATCAGAGCTAGAAACATTGGAATAAACTGACTGTCCGGAGGAGAAGTCCACATTTTCCAGGTCAGCAGTAAAATTCCGGGCGGAAGCAGTACCAGGATCAGAAAACGAGATTGGAGAATGTTGGAAAGAGGGGGAAGCTGAAAGGAAGAGATCGGAGCGGAGGGAGAGAGAGGACTGTAAAGCTCTTCTGCTGAAGACGAACATGGTGAGAAGAAAGAAGGCGAGGAAGAAGAGGATGGTAACGGTATAACGGCTCCTCCTCTGGGTGACGGAAGTTGCCATGTGGGAAATGGTGGAAGAGCATGTTCAGGGAAAAGGAAAGAGAGAGAAGCTGGCGTCGCCGGCACCGCCAGTCTCCGCTGGAAGAGGAAAGAGGATTTCTTTTCATGCCGCCAAGATCGGAAGCACCAGCTCGCACGTGCTACGATCTCTTCGCACGTGTGATTGGGAGGACTCTGTGGATTTCTCTGCCGTTTAGACTCAAACATGCCTCTCCTTTAATGGAAAATCATTTCAGGTTTCCCATAAGGTTGTTTTATTAACATATATAAATCAATATATTGCAGGTTTTTGTTAAACAATGTTATTGCAAATATATAAGCTTGGTCTTTTTTTTCTAATTTTTGTGCCTTTTTTTATAGGAAAATTTTTGTATAAGAATTAAATATATTTTCAGATTTTTCTCAAGATAACTAATTGAACTGTCTCTTGGTAGGATATATTATTTGTGCTCCTATCTTACATCAAATGTTATTGCATTTAACATTTTATAGGAGAATTATAATTAAAGGCTTGTAAGTTTAAAGTATTTAGACCATAAATTTTAAATTTATTTTGAAAAATCTCATGACTATTTTTTTCTTTTACTTTGAAGGATTTTATTCAAACATTTTGGAAATACATAATAAAATGGTTCCAGGATTTGATGTTAGAGTCCAAAAACAAGATTTTTCAGAGTAAAAGAATTTTAAATTTTTCTCGAGTTAAGTACTTAAATTGTCTCTTGGAAGGATTTGTAATTTGTGATCCAATCTTACATCAATTACTGCATTTAAAATTTAAGAAAAATTATGATTGAGGATGATCAGTTTAAAATGTTTATCATAAAAGATCATAAAATTTAAAATTACAAAACTTGAAATTCTCAACTAAAAAAATTTATTATTATTATTATTATTACAGGAATAATATATAGTTTAGGTTAATAAAAATATTCTTCAGGGATATAAAGATAATATTTATTAACACAAATGATAAATATTATTTATTTATTTAAAATGAGAAAACTGGGACAAAAGCTCCGAAGGGAGGGACAAATAAGTCAAAATGACAAGCAGTAAACAGACAAAGAAACAACTACCTGGAGAAGCAATAAACAAAAATTGTCATCAAGCAACAATATGTCATTGTGGATAGGAATACAGATTGGATCCAGTGCACTAAAATTTTGTAATTTTTTTACATAATAAAACTTTAAATTATTAAATTTTTATTTAACAATTCAAATTCGATATTATAAAATATTAAAATTTTAAAATAATAATTTCTAGACTATTAAATAAAAATCCAACAATCGTTATTATTGGAGGGAAAAACTGTAAAATCCTACTATACTTCAAATTTTTCTATGCATAAAGAAACTTCATATTTTTGTAGAGGGAATTGATCCAAGATTTTTGTGAATCCTTCAATCAAAGTCTTGAATTGCATTAATTTGTTAAATCTAATTTAAATTGCATAATCAAATTAATTTGGATCAATTTGACTATAGACCTGAAAATAGGTCTGACTTAATATAAAAATGAGTCAAACTTTTTTCTAGGCCTTTTTTTAAAGTTTGAATTTATGGTTAAATTTATTTATTTAATATTTTTTAAGCCTAAACTTTGGCCTAGTAAATTGTCCAAAAGCCCAGTCCAGCTTGAACGACGAAAAAAAATTTACAAATCATATATTATAAAGCTAACACATTAACAATTGAAAAAAAAAAAAAAACTGGTAATCCAGAAACCAAATAGTTACTGTATGGTGAGGACTTGGATATGTACAAATTCTCATTTACCACCATCACTTACAATGCCTGGAAATTTCAATTTTTATGTCAATGAACATTGTTCTTTCTCTTAAAATTATGGTCTACACTAAAAAGTAGACATTAAACTGCATTTACTAAACAATGTGGCAGGGAATTACATTACATTTTAACTATTTGCTAGTGTGCCACCACAGAACCCAAAATTAATATATTCCATGTCCCGAATTTTCTTAAAATAAATAAAACATAATGCTCAATTATTTGGGCACCATGACATAAAACGATCCTTCGACTAGGCTTTTAAATAAAACATTCCCATGTTTAAAATTTAGCCTAAATATATAATATTTTAAAAATTAATAAAAATATTAAATATATATAATTTAAGTCGAATCGGACCAAACTTTAAAAAAAGTCATAAATTCTAAAAGAAAATAATCTGACTCATTTTATTCAGATTGGACTTTTATTTGTTTTGATTGAACTATACCTATTGGGTAGGACGAATCTTTCAAATGATGACTAGGTTTAATTGACTAGCTAATTCAAATATAATTTCTTTTAAAAATCCAACTTTACTCATTATACTTCTTTTTTTTCAAAAAAAGAAAACTTATAAATTAATCTCAATACTTTGCGTTTCGGTGAAGGCATTAGCTTTCCAATTCTACTTTCGCCTCTCTTCAATCTTCTTCGTAGACAGTGAAACAAAGGTCCAAATTTCGTTAATGGAAATATAATTCTTCCAAAGTGGGCATTCTTCCAACTATACTTTAGAGTCCAAATAAAGAAAAAAGATAAAAAAGAATATATGTTTTTCTTTGAACTTTTAAAATTGCCAAATGAAACTACTCAAATTAGCAAACACTTCAAGAAGCCATAGTCCCAAAAAGCTCAAAAGTAAAAGCATGCCATATAGACAAACTTCTTCGTTGAAAGAAACCTGAATAAGGATTCTTTATAGTTTTTTTAAAAAATTACAGTCGTCTAATTATGCAGTTTATTTAATATGAAATGTGAGATTAAAATTTAAAACTCATTACTCAATTTAATTCTAAAATATTAAATATGTGCAATTCTTTTAATAATAACTATTACATTTTTATGCTTTTATTAAAAAATACACAAAATACATCTATTATATAGAAGTGAAGTAGACTCATTTAAATATAAAAGCTCTATTTGTTTAATGAGAAGATTCTATTGATCAAACTTTTAATTTATCATACAATGATTTTTCAATTTTTTTATATATGTATCAAGAATTTCTTGAAATACGTAAATTTTTTGTAATTAATGAAAAAATAATAAAGTAATTAATTTACATAAATTTTTCATAATTAACAGAAAAAATAATGAGGTAATTAACCAATTAATTTATTTATTTAAATATCTCTTAAATCAATATTTTTTTTAATTTTGAAATAGAAAAAAATTAATAAATTATTCTTTAGAGTCTAAGAATTATTTGGAGTAAATAAAAAAATTAATGAATTAATCAACTGTATTTTAAATAAAAAATTCTTTGAAGTTCAAAATATTTTTTGGACTAAGTGAGAACAAAAATGAGTCATAAAAGGGACTATAAATATAACTTATTTTGATCCAAAATTAAATCAAATAAAAATAATATATGATCGAATGGTTAATATTAGTGTCCTCTTAATAAGTCCATCATCATCAATTTTCTTTCACCAATATCACGTAACTAATTTTATAAATATTTTTTAATTTTTTATTTTTTATTTACATCACAATATAGTATTAAATTTAATTTTTTTCCTAATACTTATAAATATTGTTAATTTAAAATTTATTAACATATAATAAAATAAACTAATTTTCTCTAAAATCTTTATAGCACACGAGTAAATAAATTAGTTTAACAGTAATATTAACTCATAGTGAGGCTGTGGATGTGTAAAGATAATTTATTTTATTATCTAACCCAATTCAACTCATTCTCAACCTACCAACAATTAAATCGGTTAGGTTAAAAACCCCATTCAACGTGAACCTTACTTCTCAAGGTCAGGTTTAGGTTTATGTAAATTTTTAGCCAAACAATTTAAATTTGTATTTTTTCTCTGTTAGAAAATTGTGACAAACTTCTTATGCAAATTTATATCAATGAATATGAAATGTTAACGATGGATGAACTCAATTTCTTTTGTATACTCTAATATGCTTATTTTCCTATTTATAGTTATATATATATATATATATATATATAATATTACAATTCTTTATGAAGAATAACACTTTTTTTTAATTTATACTTGTTCAAATTTTAAATCAAAAGTTGTGTTTGTTCTATAAATTCTGTATGTTTAAAATATAAATGGAAAAAATAAATAAAATAAACAACTAAAAATACAAAAACAGATTAGAAATAGGAACACATGTGTTAAGTGCTTTTAAATATAAATATTATTTATTAGCACTTATATTTTCTTGTAATTTTTTATATTATATGTGGTGTAAATTTTTATTTATATAAATTTCAAAACCTTTAAATTTATCCTAAATCTTGAATATTTATCATCACTATCACCATCACGTACTTTTAACTTAATTTTTCAAACTATATCTGACAATATTTAAGTTGGTTGATTAGAGCAATGACAATATGTTGGCCCAAAGATAGACCAAATTTTCATGCTTAATTTATGACAAAACCTAAATAAGACAAAGGCCAATTATAACTGGAACTTTATTGTGACATCCCATTATCCTAATTAGAACTTTATGTACAACAATATATTTTACTGCTCGTTAAAATTGTACAATACATGACTTCTTCTTCTCCCTTTCTTATTTCTACATTTCCAATTTACACTTTTCAGTTAATTGTTAAATTTTATAGTCAACAGTTTTGTAGAATTTTTTCCTCCTCTTAAATATTTCAATTTATTGTAAATTATATAGTTGATTGATTTTTGGTACCCTTAAATCTATTTTTGAAAGTTCCAATTTCACAATTTTTCTGTAAATTATAAATATTTAGTAAACTATAATTTCAAAACAATAATTTTAAAAAGGCAAAAAAAATTGTATAACCTATTCACCTCCCTCCAGTGAACTATCACCATAAATTTTGTTTAATTTTCCCATTAATTTAATTTTAGGTTAACATAGAGCAATTCTCATCCTCATGCCCTGTTGTTGGCAAGTATCAACAAAAGCATCATACAAATGGCTACCCAATCCATGCTAATTATTAAGAATCTAAAAATAATATTAACATCAAATTTGTAAATAATATGTAATTAACTACACTAATATATATACAAAAAAAATCATTATATAATTGAATTATAGAATACTCATATTCTTTTTAAGTTATAAGTAACATAGTACAAGGTATTCAAGTGAGGAATTGTTAAAACATATTTGGATGTATCTAGTAAAAAATACAGTGTGAATTGTTAAAACATATTTGATAAAAGAATATAAGTATAATGATATTGATTCTTTCTTTAATACTCATTTTATACAAAATTATAAGATTTAGAAATGATATTTTTATTTTATCAAAAATTATTATTTTTTACTTAAATAAATATTTGTTAAAAACTCTAAAGCCTATATTGTTTCCCCATCTATTTATTTTGTAATTTATACATTAACTAAGTCAATGATAAACTTACATGTCTCTCTTTTAACATTTTATATATTAGTAAGTGATAAAGTAAATTGGGGTTTTCTTCTCACTCAAGACATTTTTATGTGTCATTTTGGGTTAATTATCATGTACGTCTGACTCAAAGGTTGTGACTATTATATGTCAAGTTGTTTTATGTTTATAAATGTTATACAATGTTGTAAGCTTTGTGTATGTTATTCCAATGTTATACTAAATGTATAATTTGAGAGAATATTAAATTAGTTTATTGATATCATTGTGACATTATTAAAATATGACTAGTTGTACAAGTTTGGAAAACATTAAATTTTGGAGAGATGCTGTTATTTTTTAGGCAACATCTAAAAAATTTATTTAAATTATATTTTAAAGTGCATTAAATGCATATATTATAGATTTTATAAGAATGTTTTAGGTTTGCTATACTAGGTTGGATTACCTATGTGCCGGTCATAACCAATGATTTTAGGTTATGGCACTATTCAAGGTTGCCTTTCTCTAACACCAAACTAGAATGAGGAACAAAATGGACCAGTAACGCTAAATTGAGGACAACAAGCACAAAAAACAAATTCGGCTAATAAGTATCAATTGATTTAGTTGGGGAAAAATTAATAAGACATAGATTTAAACATCTAAATAGAAATAACTATGTCTTATGGAGTTTACTCATATCAATAGATAAAAATAAAAATGAAAGGAGGAAAAAAAGTAATTGAGTATTTTTTGAAAATTAAGAGTCAAAATAGAGGAAAATAAAATTATGGCTTGAAAATGAGACTTGAAATAAAATTAAGGAATAAAATTAGAATCAACAGAAAGTATTGGATAAAAGTAAAATTTAAGGTAAAGTTAAAAGACCAAATTGAAACTAAATAAAGTTAAGGAACGAAAGTGAAATTTAAAATAAAATTAAGAGACTAAGTTAGAATTAAATGAAGTTAAAGGACAACAATGAAACTTAAGATAAAGTTATGGGATTAAAAATAAATTTTTGCCTATTTTTATATTTTGTGATAGTTTAGAAGAATTAAACGCCATGTTTTAAATTGTATAATTAATTGATAATTTTTAGGAAAATTTATACTTTAGGTCCTATAGTTTCCTTAGATCATCAATTTGGTTACTATAGTTTAAAATTTGGTAATTGAGTCCTTACAATTTACAAATAATTTAATTTAGTCTTTACTATTAAAATTCATGTAATATTATATTAAATTTTACTAATGTAACTAATTATATAATATTGAAATACTTTAAATATATATGATTTATTTTAATAAAAAAGATAAAGTATAAGTAAAATTTTAATTCATTTATAATTTGAATGCACCAATGTATTTAATTATAATATAATAACATAATTGTACTATTATTATTTTTTGTATTGATATTATTATAATTATATCCTTATATTATTATTAGGTGTATTGGTGCATTCAAAATTACAAATGTATCAAAGATGATACTTAAAATATATAATAAATTAAAATTTAATGATTTATATAATAAAATATTAATAAAAATATAATGTCAGAGATTAAATTAAAAAATTTGTAAACTTTAAAGGTTTAACTATAAAATTTTGAATTATTAAAATAAAATTAAAAAATTAAGCAAAACTATGAGAATTAAAAGCATATTTCTTTTAAAAAAAATTATTCATAGAAGAAGGCATCTCTGGTGCAAATATAGATAGACCTTCGTTGTTATTGGTGTTTGAACAAATCGGAGGCTTTAATTGACTACCAAATACCAACTGTCTTCTCAGTTTTCACGATTCCAGAGTAGCCATTTTTTTATGAGTTTTGCTGGCCATTGTCTCAAGGAGCATTTATTATAGATAATAAATTAACTTTAATTGATAAAATTTATCAACAAGTATTTATTATCATTATAATTGATATAATGAATAATTTTTAATTAATTTTATTGGTTAAATTATTATTCTTAATCAGTGTCCTATAATATTGATTAGTAAAACTTGTTTTTTTATTCGAGGTTGTCTTTGTTTTTTCATTCGAAGGTTGTCTTTGTTGCCTTCAATTTCATATATATTATGGTACATTTATATCTGATTATAATTTAAAATATTTGTCTAACTTAATAAGTTTGATTAAAAAAATAAAATTCAAATTAAAAAATTTGATTAAAATTGTTCATTTCATAAAACAGGTCAAATTTGAAATTTTTTAAAAGTTCTAATTGAATCCAAAAAACTTAAATCAATATTTATTAAGTAAGAAAAAACTAATTATTTAAAAGAAAAACATACTTTTGATAAAAAAAGTAAAAATTAATATCTCTTATTCAAAAAATTTATATTAATACAATAACTTATTTGTATTTACAACTTCCATATATATAATCTTATAAATAGTAATAATAATTAATTATATTATTTATTTTTAATACTTAAATAGTAAATAAATTTGATCATGAGTTAAAAAACCATCTTTATCTGATAAACTTGACCTAAAATAATAAATAAAAGCCTGAATAAAAATGTATAATTAAAAAAAATTCAAACTTTTTTTAAAACTCAAATTTAGGCCTAAATTTTTAAATATGAAACCCAATAATATGATCTAATGGCAGTCAATTAAATTCATATCTTTCTCATCTACTTTAAAAATTATGTATACGCTTTTATTAATTATAAATGACATGTCACTATTAAACTCAGTTTCATATTTAAAAGATGATTTAACTATCATTTTTTATTGTTAATGAAAATAAACAAAATTACAAAAAATAAATTACAACAAAAGAATGAAAAGGCTAAGATAACAGCCAAGCCTAATTTTATTAATATTTAAATAAGTTTTTTTTGCCATAATTAATATTTAAATATGTTGACGCATAAAATAGAATATGCGGCATTGAGATTACTTTTTCATGTGGTCGCCTGCCACAATTTTTATTTTTTTGTAAAATGAAAAAAAAAAGGGAACCCGATGAATATATAGAGGTTAATAATAAAGTATATATATATATATATATATATATATATATATATATATATAGAAAGTCTTTGACGATTAAAAAAAAAAAAAAGACAAGGTGACAATTCTACCCAACAGAAAACCAGTTAATTATTATTATCTCTTAATTCATTTATTTGTTTCCAGTTTTTCTAAATCTTTTGTTTTAAATATTGACCTCTATGTTTTAATTTTTACTATATTTGTCCTATGATTTTATTTAGTGTTTTAAATAGTTAATTATTTTTTAAATATATTCTATGATTTTTTTTATGTTTTAAAATAGTTCTTGATAGAGGTAACAAAAGACTAAAAATGACACAAATTGAAAATTAAAAGATTAAATTAAAACATAGAATATAAAATAATAAAATTGAAATAAATGAATAAGTTAAAAAATCGAAATGATATCTAATCCTTTTTAAGTTTAATAAAAATTCTTGTATTTTTGTAATACAATAATAATTAAGTAATCAAACAGTTTAAAAAAAAATTATCTATTCAATCTTATTAAAAATAAATTTTATGATCAACAATTATTTTCGAGCGACAAATAACTTGGCGTCCTCTATTAAAAAAAATTAGAAGTAAGGACAGAATTAGTAACTAACTAACTTACGTGCAATTCATGTATATCTAATCTATGAATTTTGGCCATTAATATTCCTGCAATTACTTTTTCCTCAATTGCATGGTCCTCAGCTTGAAGAAGACGGAGAGTTTTCTCAGGTAACAATGCCGACTACCAAGTGGGCTTCAAGAGGGTTTTAATGGGGTTGGGCTAACTTCTTGCATAGCCATTAAGGCTTAGTTGAGTAAGGAACAGAATAAATGTTGCACTTTGCCTCCTTATTTTACTCTTCCCAAATAAGGTGCAAACTCTGGTTGGTTGGTTTGAATTCACGAGTTGTAAATAAATGTCGAGTTCGAAATTGAAGTGCCTTAAAGATGTTTGGTGAAATGTCTGACCCATGAGATGTGATATATCATTACAGTCTTTTACTGCATATACGAGGTACTACGTAGTTAATGCCCCATAACCCCCTTATGCTTAGCCCTATCTCTTCTCTGTTTCATTGCTAATAATAATATCAGCACCAATCAATTCCTTTTGCCTCTCTCTCTGGTCCATTCTAAGTATATAATCTTTCGTGGGTCTTCCTCTTTTTCTTTGCCCTTCCTTCCTTCTTTTATTTGAGTTTGAAATTGGTTCAATGAGATTGATATTTTTGGTGTGCCTTTTGGTCTTGGCTTGCGTTGGGTCCAACACAGCGGTGGCGAGAAAGACCTTCGTTGTTAGTAATTGGCTTGAAGGTACAAAGAAGAAGAGCTCAAATGCGGGTGATAATGGTGATGCCAACAAGTGCAACTACAAGAGATGCCAAGTTAGCCATCACTTTTCTTGCTCAAGGAAGAAGAACACCCCCACCTCAGATGACAAAAGAGTCGTTCCTACTGGTCCAAATCCATTACACAACAGGTAGAATAGATAAAGAACAATCTTCTTTGTAGCATTATGACTAAAATCCTGTTTTAGTACTCCAATGATGATGGGTCCTATATCAATTGGCTTCCTCAATGTCCTTTTGTTTCACTTTAGTACTCAGTTTGATTTTGCTTCGACTATGTAGAATATTTTATCTTCAGAGGATTGTGGATAGTATCGTAGTACCATGTTAGTACCTTCAAAGGATGAAGTTGCAACAGGGTAATACTTGCGGCTAAGAAGCGATACAAAAATTCTATAAGGGAGTCAATTGATAAGGGAGTTATATTCAGTGGTCCAAAATGGAATTTTAGTCTAACACAACGGACAGTATCATCTTCGTCTCTGTTCTAGGAGGTTGGTTTCTGTTCTCTCATGTCAATGTGAAGTTTGGAAGAAACTTACGAATATTACATTCTTCTTCTCCTTCTGGAGTTGAATATATTTCCCTCCCATTTTCTTATGCTTTCCGCTCCTTGTTTGTTCATCTTGTAAGTGAATTAATGAAAGAGGTTGCTTCTGAGAATAGCATTACTGATAACTATCTCCCATCTTAGAATTTATTATGTCTTGGCATAAAGACAGACTCCAACGCTGCAAGTTGTAACTACTTCCATATGTTCGTGTACTATGTTTAAACTCCAGCTGACAGGGGAAATACTATATAGATAATTTCTTTTTCTTTTTTTCTTTTTTCCTTTTAATACATCTTCTTTGTTGGGACTTCAAAGCATACTTGTTTTTTTTTTTTTTTTTTTGGCCAATAAAGCATACTTGTTTTGGAGAAGGGGAATTTTTAACGAGAGTAAACTAAGATATATGATGGAGTAACATGAATTTGATATCTGAAACATAGGTAGTTTTTTTTCTAAACAACTAGACTAAGCAAATTATGAACAAATAAAACAAGCATATCAAGGATAATTTTTTATTAAATTAATTTTTGATATGCTTACATGTTTATTTATAACTTAATCTACTAATTTTTTTAAAAAAGAAATTTTAGTATTTATCTGATAATCTCTAAATTTTTTTTTTTTTTAAATGAAGAACAAGAAGATTACAAGAGGAGATCACGTTACAGTTGCCTACAAATGGGGTTGGGTATGAGTGGGTGGTCTATAGGTCAAAAGAAGAAAGGGGAGCTTGCGATCTCTGATGCATCACCTGTACTGCTAATAAAGAAATGGCATTGAATGTGTGTCGGGGCAGAATTTAATGGGGATGAAGGCCTCTGTTTTATATGCCATGCAGTAATAAATTCCAAAGAAGCGAGACTTTGCTTCTCCTACGATAAAATCAGCAGAGTCGTTTTGCTTGTGTCTTTCTCTCTCTCCCATGCTTCTTTCTATTCTTGTTTTTAGTCTCTTTCTCATGGTGTATATCTCGAGGTTGTGTATGCAGCTGCCTGCATGTATTGTCGTCTAGGTATCCCCTTCCACACAATATTTTATTATAACGATATCATCGGGCAGCATGAAGCAGCAGAGAGAAGAAGTCAACGTAAAAGAGAAGGCGAAACTTTGGTCTGTCCTGTTACTAAAAAGAGGAGAGGCAGAGAATGATTTGTTTGCTTATAATTTTGTTTTATGCTTACCCACTAAGTTACTATGTCAGGTATTCTATTAAAAACAAACAAGATGAAGCTGAAACCTAGTTCATTTTATTGAGAATGATTACTAAGATTTCAAGTTTGAACCTATAACTTCATGTAGATAATAAGAGACAGAATCTTCTTTTAATTAAAATAAATGAATTTTGTTCTTCAATTTTCTGTTATAAAACTCTTATATGATTATTTTATTGCTTGGATGTCTTAGAAGGTCCTTAGGATTAATATTTTACCTTAACCCCTTTGTCCACTTCAGTCAAGTGAAAGTGGTCTGTTGAAAGATTCTGACAATTCGTACTTAAATTATACTGATAAATATGTAACTTCAATTTATCCAAGGCCTGCATAGATGGGAAACTCGCATAATAGCATTCTCCCAATCGGTCTTAGGTAAACAGGTGGTAGGAATTAAGAAAGAGGGGGAAAAAAAAGCAGTCAAAAGAAATGAAGCATCTCTTAAAACTCTAATGATACTTGTATACTTTAGTGCATTAATGCGCGATAGGCTTTCATCATTGACATCTATCATGTATGTCTTGCATAAAACTTGGATGGCATAGCCAAGGTAGAATAGTATACAAGTTTACTTTAATTCATAACCTTACTGCAAAAGGCTTCACAGACTATCCTGTTAGGATGTTACAGATATATTCTCCTGGGCAATCAGAACAGAATTCCTGCCAATGGGATTTCTTTATACAGTACCCGAAGCAAAATGTAATGTATGGTTGGTGTAGCCCTCTGAAATATTTATCCCCTTCTATATAAGGTCATAGCTCCTTATTTGACAGCAATAATGAACCAGCGGCCTTTAGTTTGGTGGTTTAGCTACGGATGTAGAATCACTAGCCATGGGTGAAGGGAATGCCTCAGATATGGTTTCCCAAGAATGGTTCTCATCATCCTTTTTATGCCTTCGGTCAAGGAAGGCTGGTTTCATCGGCGTTGTAACCATGTCAATTTTGAATGTCAATAATGCTACAATCTCTGACATGGGAGGTCTTAAATTTGCTTGAGTCTGAAGACATAAGAAGGCCACATGGATTGCTTGCATAACGTCCTTTTCTACAAATCCATGTTGCCGCAATTTCGGGTCAACAAGATCCATCCATCTTGACTTCTCATAAAGCCTCCATGCCTATAATGAAGATTTTACACAACCAAGTCAAAGTACGAGGGAAAAAATATCAGCATGTGTATAAATAACCAAGGTGTATTGAAGAATATAAAAGCTTACATATTCAGGAAGATACTGCATTTCTGATGGTAAAGTAAGGTCGGTATTTTTCCTGCAACTTATGATTTCAAGTACAAGGACTCCAAAACTATAGATATCTGCCTTTTCTGACAATTCTCCTCTAATAGCATATTCAGGAGCTGTATAACCTCTGATCAAGGAGGACAAGAAAGACAAGTATACATAATTTACTGCATATAACACAGGTGTTTGAAATAAACTCACAAGTCTCCTTAAATTTCTTTTAAAAAAAAGAAGATGAACTTAACACATTTTAATGAACAGCCAGAAAAGACAACTTACAAAATTAGGAATATCAAACAGCCTGAATGTACCCAAAAAAAAAAAAAACTTTCTAGAGCTCATTTATCACAGTGGAAGGTTGTAGACTTGATTCATGATCACAATGGACTTAATTATTTCCTTCTCACACCTAGGGGAGACTTCCATATTAGTAAACAGCAGAATGTGATGGAAAATACAGTGAAAGCAACATATGAGATGTTCAGAAAGGGGCTGAGAATAATAACTTTGAAAAACGTTGCTAAAGGTGATAATACAAATTGTGGTTGAAATGTCTACTACGATTAAAACTTTATAGCAGGAATAGAAGATTTTATAATCCTGAAGGTTGCGGTGATAAAATCATAATGATAATACTGCCATAAAAGAAAACGGTAATTACTAACTAGTATTGCAATTTTCAATTTGAGCAGTGTCAATACTTCTAAGCAAGGCTCTATCTATCATCATGCGTAGTATTTAAATCCCACCTTGCAACAAAATGACATTTTCCACAATGTGTGTGCCCAGCAAGTGGCCCATTTGTGGACCAGTTCAAGGCAATAAACCACCCAATTTATACCAGTTTTAAGGTTGGATTGGCCAGTTCATTGACCTTTGATTGCTTATTGAGCTGGCCAGTTATATACAGAAACTAAACTGCTGGTTCACCAGTTTACTGGTTGAATTGGCTAGTCTGGTCCGATTTTCAAATCAATGCTTTTAAGGACAGTATCAATTGAGAATAAAACTCACAATGTTCCAGCAAACTGAGTGCTAAGGTAATCTTGGTCTTCAGGGAAGAATCTAGCAAGCCCAAAGTCTCCAATCCTTGGCTGAAACTTTTCATTAAGAAGAATATTGCTTGCTTTGATATCTCGGTGAACAATTCTTAGATGTGAATCTTCATGCAAATATTGCAATCCACGTGCTATTCCAACAATAATTTGGAGCCTAATGCTCCAATTCAGAAATTGATCACTGTTTCCTGCATTACAGGAGCATCCCAATCATGAGTTCCTCTAAACGCTAAAGGGACATTGGCATTATGAAAAAGCACTAAAAATATAATCAGATCTTCTGTCTGAAGGAGAATATTGTTCCAACATTTAGCATGGATTTTACTGTACATACACATGATAGGTGACAGTTAAAAACTTAAGGAAAGGATTAAGGAGATAACTTAAAGAAGGGATACCATATATTAAGAGGTCCAAACTTCTGTTCTTCATGTATTCATACACAAGGATCCTTTGAGGCCCATCTGTGCAGCATCCAATAAGGCGAACCAGATTTTTGTGTTGAATACTTGTGATCATTCTCACCTCTGCTAGAAATTCTTTTTCTCCTTGTTTGGATTTGTCAAGAGACAGTTTTTTAACAGCAATTAGCCTTCCATCTGCCAACTTTCCCTGTCAAAACATAATACAGTTTAGGATCATAAACTACAACTAGAAGCACGTGCATATGGATCTCATGTTCCAAAAGCAAGTTTCTATTAGAGTCCCACATCGAGTAGTATAAGCTGCTTGATGGGGTAATTAAGGGGTATGATTCTTCCCCCTTGCAAGTCGATTTTCAAGGGTGGGTTCCCTGCACTCCCTTGGGTCACCTTGGGGTTGTATGGGCTGCTCCATGGGGCTCCATCAAATGGTATCAAAGCTGGTGGTCAACATTCTCGGAGAGGGCTACCTACGGAGGCTTCTAGTCGGTGGAAGGTTAAGTGAAGTGCCATAGAGTGTTAGCCGCCAGGACGTCGGCTCTTTAGGGGCGTTGCTATGTTGGAGTCCCACATCGAGCAGTATGGGCTGCTTGATGGGGTACTCAAAAGGTATGGTTCTTCCCCCATGCAAGCCAATTTTCAGGGCCGGGTTCCCCGCACTCCCTTGGGTCACCTTGGGGTTGTATGAGCTGCTCCATGGAGCACCATCAGTTTCTTAATACCCTTGTAAATTCTGCCAATCTCTTAAACTCACACAAATCACCACAAATGTTCATTTGCCTATTATTTCAGTCCCATGATCACATGGATCACTTCATTGTGAGACTACAATAAGACCCAGTAATACTTCAATACAAAAATTTGACATATATGTAACAAAAAGCCCATGTTAGTATTACATATAAATGCATCATTATTAAACATTCAGGTTCTTATATAAAGAAAAAGCAAGCTTCATTAGATTCAGCATTTATACCCGATAGACAGGCCCAAATCCACCACTTCCAAGAAGATTATGAGAATGAAAATTCATGGTTGCCTTCTTCAATGTCTGGTAGTCAAAGTAGCTAATTGTCCGAAGGTTCCCACTGAAGAGCTCCATGGATCCTGTATACAAAATACAAACTTCAATCCTGAAGCCAAATAAATAATAATAATAATATATTGAAGTGTCAGATTCTATGATGCTTTCTTTCAACTACCTTGCTGTTGATTCTTTGGAACTATTATCTTCATCACCTCTGCCGGTACATGTTTCCCAAAAAAAAAAACATATATGCTAAGAACCCTCATCCCTCAATAATAACAAATTGCACTACAATAATATAGAAAATTGAGGCATAAAAGATACAGACTTCTAATATTGTGGTATTATGGTGCTCTGTTTTAATTACCTGGCCGCTGTTTAGTTGTAGCTATCATATTCATCAGTTTTGCTGGTTTAATATGCTTCCGAAACACAAATACAAGAATCAGCAATATGATGAGCACTACTATCCCTCCAAGGAAAAAGAACAGTCCTTCGGAACTGGATCCAGATGAAGATGCCTGAATATCTTGAGAGGATGAAGGAGATCCCACTGCAGTCACAAAAGTTACATAACTAATCCTTTCATTGGTGAGAAATGTCATCGAAAGATAAATTTAGGCATGAAAGGAAAGAATCAGAAAAAAGGCTCGAGAATGTTAAGGATTGAGCTTAGTCTCATTTTGTGTTGTGCTCATTTCCACCATTTGTGTTTATTCCTAGTGAGATAAAAAAAGAAATTTCAAATATATAAAATTAAAGGTTCAATCCCACAATGTAGCCCTCCTGATGAATCACTCTTTATTTAACCAAATCCGACAACATGGCCTTACAACACAACATTAAAACACACAAGGCTCTCTCTGATAAAAGAAACTAAATGTATAAAAAACGTGTATATTTTTAATGTTATATTAAATTTCATTTCACTACCATGTAATAAAGATTTACACAGTACTCACTACGAACTACTACAAACCAATATGTGATACCTGTTTTCGTCTGATATAGGAGACAAATAATTCTGCCTTTCCCTTATTTCATGCTAATAGCCATAGGGATTTACTTAACCCAAAAGCTCAGTAAGCAAGAGAACCCAATGAGTAGAACTAGTCAACTAGAATTGGACGAGACAAAACGTTTTATGATTATCAAGAAGATGAGAAGGCAGGTGAAACAGATGTTAATTGACTGAGTTTCATTAAAAACTTAATAACATCCAGGCAAAACTTGTCAAACTAATAACTTGCAAGAATCAAAATAGAAAAAGTTCTCCTCAGACACTCCAGAATAAGAACCACGATAAAGATATCAATCTATGAAAACTCAACAGCGAGCTAGATATCCTGGTTTCTGCAAAAGAATACACAAGATGAAAACTTGAACTTGCTCATATGGTTATACTTTTTAAATTCATAAGTGAACCTGAAGAAAACAGATTGAGCAGACCCATATCAGAAAAAAATGTGATAGATTATAAACGGAATACACAACAGCTAGAATGCTAGATAACCTGATTTCTGCAAAAGAAAACACAAGATGAAAACTTGCATTTGATTATGCAGTTTAAAAGCATAGGTGAACCTTGAGAAAACATATTAAGCAGACGCATATGAGACAACAGCTAGAGACCCTAATTTCTGCATAAGAATGCACAATATGAAAATGTGCTATTTCTTGTACTGTGTAAAATCATAGGTGAACTGAACCTGAAGAAAACATATTAAGCAGACCTCTATGAAAAAGAGTGATAGACTATGTATAGAAATGCAAGAAATGAGGAGTAAACCTTCGAAGACTCGGCGAGGCATTCTGGGGTAGGAGAGGAAGCTCGCTGAAGGTTCATCAACCATCTGAGTCAAAGTCATCACAGCCAAAGATGACGCATTTTCTCAGTCTTTCCCTTGCTATTTAGTTGTTGTCATTGTAAAAGGGAAAAAAAAAATTGAAACTTCGAGAGATAGAGGGAGAGTGAGAGATGGGAGGTGGGCATTGTGCTGGGGTTCCATAGGATTGATCGAAACAAGGGAATGTTGGGTAATTCTTGGAGGACACATGGGGACGAATAGAAACATCCAAAAACAGCCTTTTTCTCCTGTGTCGCTTTCGAAGTTGTAATAATATTTGTAAGAGGGAAACCGCTATTAGCTTTCAATGATTCACCTATCTTATACTAAACTATGCGTCACATCTTTGCACTTTGAAACATTCTCAGTTCATGAAGCTGATATCACCTGGCTGCCGCTTGACAGTTGTTTGGGGTAGCCGCTCCACTATTGGGGCCCACTCAATTGAAATTGGTTTTTGAAAAAAATACACTTTTAAACCCTTAATTTTACATAAAATTTCACTGTCATCCCTTAACTTTATTTAGTTATAATTTAATATTTTAATTTTACTTTAAGTTTCATTTTCGTCCTTTAATTTTATTTGTTTCTAATTTATCTCTTAATTTTACTTCAAATTTCATATTTGTCATTAAAATTCATTTGATTCTAATTTGATTTTTTTTTTTTTATTGTGTGTTTTACTTTTGTTCATTAATTTTATTTTGTTCAAACTTTGCCCTTAATTTTTTAAAACATTTCAATTTTTTTTTTCTCTAACAACATTGAAGTAAAATGTTTTAAATATTTAGACTCTATATAAATCAAGAGTTATGACTATCCGAAAACAAATTAGTTAAGGAATACCAAAATAAAGTAAACAAACATAAAAAAAAAATCTACTACTAAGTACTAATGAATTAAGATCACGGAAGAATAAGACAAGAATTGCACATCAAAATAATAATTATTACAATTCATAAACCTTTTGCATATTAATTGATGAATGGGAAAAATGAAAAATGAAATTTAAAAGAAAATATTTAAGTAATTGTTGGAAATTAAGGCCAAATTAGAATAAAATAAAATTAGAGGATAAAAATGAAACTTAAAGTAAGATTAAGGGAACAAAAAAAAAGTAAATAATACTAAAGGATTAAAATGAAATATAAAGTGAAATTAAAAAATTAAATTAAAATTAAATAAAGTTAATGAAAAAAAGTAAAACTTTAGAGATTAAAAGTGTATTTTTGTCTTTTTTTTTTTTTCCTTTTTTTTAAGGCTAAAGCCTTTTCCATGAAGCAGAGATGATTGGGCTAATGACCCATACTATTGGGCTTTCTGTATCACATCGAATATTTTGTAATCTGAACAAAATTTGAAGGCAAACAAGCCCTGAAAGGTTTAGCTTTAGAAGTCTCCTCTTAGTGTTCTCTTGGGTGAAAGAATATTAGGAATTCATAGGATTCATCATTGAGGAGACAAACCAGTATCAATGAAGGTGATGACATTGATTGGGTTAAGGTACTTCTGCATGATAAGCTGGATCTTAGCAATGGGCAATGGAAAGATATTGATTGGTCTTTATACATTTAAGTAGTAGTTGATGTGATGTATTAGTTTTAATAACATCATTTTTTTAATGGTCTCCACTTTTCTTTTTAAATAATTTTATTAGAATCGGTACATCAAATCAACTGTCACCTAAGTGTATTTGGACTAGTTAATAATTTTTCATGGGTAAAAAAAATATTGGCTAGTATACTTATATAGCAACTGATATAATATACCAGTCCCAAAAAATCACGTCCCATTATGTTTGCTTCTTTTGAGAATTCATTTGATTTAGAGTCCACTCTTCTTCTCTAATGCAAAAGACGTTAGTGATTCAACATCAACATTTAATTCAGCGTATTAATTCTTCCATCATATTTTGTTACAAGTTAGATGGTTATGAGTAGAGATGGATTAAGGGTGGTGTTAGGGGTGATTGCCCATTAGCATTTTTAAAATTTGAATTTTTATATATACTTTTATCTTATATTTTTTATTTAATTCTTTAATTTATAAAAGTTCACCTCTCTTAAATTATAAAAATTTATTCTCTTAATTCAAATTTTTTATCCGAAGACTTTTGATACCATTAGAAGCAAAAGTTAAGATTTGTGAGAGTCATACTGGTATTCATAACTATCCCCTTTTTGTTTTTAATTATGATAAATCTAATCAATTGAGTTAACGTCTAAAACTATACATACTAAGTAGTCCTTTTGTGATTTGATGAAGAACTTGTCAATAGTTGTTCTAATGGTTCTGAGCAGATTTAGGCTCTTTTTTAAGTGATGAATTATATTGGTGCATTAGTGTCAAAACTTACATTTTAAACATAATATTTCTTAACATAAATTACAGTCATATTTGTTTTTGACTAAAATCAAATTTATAAATCACATTAAATTAAGATTAAATTTATAAAACTTCAATTTAAAGACACATAGTAACTATATATTAAAATATTTCTTGAAGAGCCAATTGGTCAATCCTACCCAATAAAAAAAAGTAGCCCAAAACTTTTTCATTACATTAACGATATTAATATTTTTGATAGAGAAAGTTGTATTCTTAATGATACACAAATTTAAAGAGCTATAATTATACTTACAAAAAATGCTACAAATTCATACTTTTCATTTTGTAAAAGTAAAAATTTACAGCACAACTGATCAATCTCGCTTATGAGTCAATTAATGTTGGTATTATGAAAGCATACTCTAATGTTCTTGTCATTCACTTTAACAAAAATTAATGATTCTCATATTACTCATCCAAATAAAAGCGGGAATTCGTTAATTTTATCCTAGTTATTATATATTAATTAATTTAAGCATTCACAGAAAGAAATCTTTCTTCATATTCTTCTGGTTTCTTCTACATTTTCTAATGATTGTACCAACGAAAACATCACTATCAGTCCCGGCATACGAAACAGCATCATTATTCTTCTCAAAAACAAATTAAAGACTTAATCTTGAAAGAGGTGAATATTATATATATTGCCATAAACATCGATCAAACAACATTTTGTGTTTTAGATACTATATGAAAAGTCAACCCTACCTAAGAAAAATAAGCAAGACCACTTTGATATATGGTGTGGAGTAAATAATTAAAAGTATTAAATATGTCTACTTTTATATTTTGTGATAATTTATGTCCCCACAAATTAATTATTTTTCATGCACAGTTAGTCTCTCGTTAATTCAAACAAATTGACTAATTTTATATAAATTTAAATTTTTGAAGGACTGATTTATACAAATTTAAATTTTTTAATAGACTTGATCATCACATTAGGTTTTTAAAAAATCAAGCTTAAATTCAACCTAAAAAAAAAAAAAAGCTTGAGCTTATATTTTAATTGAGTTTTTATCTATATTTTTCAAGTTGAACCTATTGGGTCAATTAGAAGTTTTAAGTCATGGTTAAATTAATTTGTTACTTAAGACATGAGATAAATAATGTATATAATTGTTATTATTACAAGTAAGGAATGAAGTACCAAATTGGTCTTTCTCTTTTACCTTTGTGACAATGTAGTCCCTCACAAATAATTGTGACAAATCAGTCCTTCAGAAATTTTATTTTATACAAGATTAATCCCTCGTTAATACAAATGGAAGGATTAATTTTATACAAATTTAAATTTATGAGGGACTAATTTGTCACGATTAATATGTTAGGGACCAAATTGTCACAAAAGTGCAAAAGTGAGTGAGCAAATGTGTACTTTACTCTACAAGCAAAATTATATATAGAGAAATTGTAAATATAAATGAGTTATTGTATTGATATAAATATTTTAAATAAGAAGTATTAATTTTTATTTCTTTGTTAAAATATTACATTATACTAAATTTTTCTTTAAATAATAAGCTTTTATTTCTTAAAAAAAGTATCTATTTAGATTTTTCAGGATTTGATCGGGCTTTAAAAAAGTTTGAGCATTGCCTATTTTACAAATCGAGCATTTTTTTTTTTAACTGGACTCATTAGGGCGGACGGGTATTTTAAATTATAATTAGGTCTATTTTTAAAAAATTAATTTATCATAATTAATTTATAAATAACTAAATTGTCACAACAAAGTCTATACTTTTCTCAATAATTAAAAATAAGATTTGGTGTTGTTGAATTGAAGTGGGTTTGCTTTAATTCGTTGATTACACAATCATTTGGAGACAGAATTTTGGCAATACTTAAAGATAATTATGATTCCAATTAACAATAATTGGACATTGATTTGATTTATGTGGACAAACTTGCCTTAGACGTCTCTTTGGCTAGACTCTAGGCATGCATATAGAGATAAACATGAACTGTAGATACATCTACGTGAGTATGACTCTTCACCAAATTAAACAAAACTCAGAACATATCCAGTTCAATGTATCAATGGAATAAAGCAACACATCAATGCACCAATTGATTAAATTAAACAGATATATGAAAATGATGAACTTGATTGGATATAATGTCACTAATTAAGCACCCAAAATCAATAGCCATTTTAATTTCTCAACTTTTTTAATGTTTTGTTTGGTTAAGAAATATATAAAGTAAAATATTCTCTTAATCCCTCACTTACTACAAAATTCATTTAGTCTTGTATTTATTAGAAAATGTGACATTTGTTCTCTTACTTTTTAAAAAATTACTAAATTTACTTTCTACTAAAATAACAATTTTGTAATAATCAAGAATAAAAAAAACTAAACATGTATGTTCACTTGAAAATTTGATATGTTGAGATAAACGAATTAAGAGGAAACTAGTAAGAGTTTTGTGGTAATAATTCATGCCACACAAATTTGGATATTATTTTTCAATTTAGGAGATCTATTTGCCCCTTGCTAAGTTCTTTCCTTGTATTAATTTTCATGCCAAAGTATTAAACATTTATATAGTATATTTGACAAAATGTAAGTAAAGGTTGAAGTTAGGGATTCTAAATATATATCTCACTGTCTCTACCAATAATATTGACATATCCCGTCTTAATTTATTAATATTTTTACCTAATAACACGTTTGGATCATTGCCATTAAAATCATGTATTTAATTTGATCTTTGAAAATAATTAATGCTAAATGAAATAATAAAGGGAGACATATGGTTGCTAGCTAGAGAGGGTGATGTATGGTTATGGGAAAAGATGACATTATTTTCCCACTTGTGAAAGAGAGAGAAAGTGTATGATTATTGAAGTCATTGTTGCAGTTGATCTTATCAAGATTTATACAGATTAATGCTGACAAGAAACTATATATCTTTGGTAATAATTTGTTGCACTAACCTTGCAACTAATTTTTTTTTCATGTTCTTCAACATTCATGGACTACAAAGTAAACAACATCGATCATAATACTCGTGTTCTATAGAAAATATGAAGATTGTATTCAAATAGAATAAATTATCGAACAAAAATTTAATGATTTAAATTTTATATGATCATGTGTTAGATTTGACATCGATAAATTTATATTATTAAATTTTTATTCAATGATTAAAAATCAAAACATAACCCTTTGGTGGGAGTATAAGAAATTCGAACTTGATCTCATTTCAATTTTAAAAGGTTATATTTAATTGATGGAGAAAAAATTCATGTTAGTACTTATTCAAGTAATTATATTGCATGAAAATTTATATTTCCAATAGTTTGAGTGTTTTTAAATTATTAAGACATAATTTGAGATTTTTTAATTTAAAAATTGAAGTATATATTCTTAAAATTCAACTTGTCAAGAGATTATCTTACCGCTATCAACTACAAGGATTTAACAGCGACCTCTAAAATTTAGGAGCAATAGAGGCTTTGCAACTTTATCTATTAAGAATGAGTAATGATCTTTTATTTTAAAAAACGTCATGTTATTTAGTCATGAAATAAATATAAAACAACGTATTTTCTATTTTAATAAATTTATTATTATGATCAAATTCATTCATCACATAAAAATAAAATTGATTCGTATAAGAACTATTAATTATCAAATAGATTAATATTTTAAGTAGTTGTTTAACAAAATATTGTTTTTATATTTAATAATTAATTATATATAACTAAAAAAGTATGATATTTCTAATAAGATCATTACTCATAAAAAAAAAATTATTCTATTTATAAAAAGTAGTCCTTTCGAAATCTTGAATATGAATGACATGAAACTTCTATGATACTTTTTTCTTCCTTATTTTATGACGGTGTTGCCATTGCTGGTCTCAATAGAACTTCCTGCACAAAATTCAGAAATATTACCTGACCATTCCAATGATAAAAATGTATGTCAAAAGCCTTATACAGACCCAAACTTACTTGATAACTAAAAATTAGGAGTGTCAAAATTTGGTTAGTATGGCTCATATAAGTTGACATACGATTAGTAAATATATTGAATATGATCTATCAAGTAAATTAATATATTATAAATTATAAATCAAAGAATTCTATAAAAAAAATATCCAATCATCAAATCATTTAATTTTAATATAGAATTTATTTATGTTAATCAAATATTAAATATTTAATGACAAAATAAATAAACTATTGAAATTATAAAATATGAAACTTTTTACAAAACTTTTTCAAAAGCCTCTTAATTAGGCTAACTCATAAATCCACCGAATTAATTCATTTAACTCACTAAGTTAAGTAAACTATATTAATTTAACTTACTTATGTTAAATAAATAAAAAATTTCAATCCAATTCACTAAAATAATGAATAAACGAACCAACCCCATAAATATAACTCATGTTAATAGCTGTATTGAAAATAAAACTTATATATATATATATATATATATATTGTTAACTAATACTCCTAAAACATTAGTTATATATGGATCATTATAAATATAATAAATGAACATTGATTAATAAATTTATTTTATAAGTATTTTTCATTATTATTATTAGTAATGAACATAATAAAAGATCCTTGATTAATTTTATTTAATCATCTTCGTTAACTAATATTTTAAAGATACTCATTAACAAAATTATATTCATATATATATATATATATATATATATATTATATAAATCAGAAGTGTTCCCTTTCCCACAAGAAATAAATAGAAAGGAAGTCTCACAAGTCCCAACAAGCGAAGATAGTGGGGATAGGAAGGCAGAAGGGTATATATTTCCCTTTTCATTATCTTCTCTACTATACCAGCTTTGCATGAAAGCAACTTTTGACCAACGTGTGACCCTATTTTATTATATGCCTTAACCTGCCTTGCATTCAACAACTAATTTTAAAAATTTCTAATCTCTCATTAATTAATCCCGAAGCCTTTTCTTTCCCTATAGCACATTCCCACTAAACACCTGACCCCTCTCTTTCGACACTATTCTATCTGAAAACTTACGTCATGTTTGACATTTTTTTTTTTTTTATAGAAAACTCTAGATGCGAGCTTCAATGAATAAGTTGGTTTAAGATAGTAAATAAATTAATTATTAGACAGCAAATTAATTAAAACATAATTCTTTTTTAGATTTCTTTTTTAGATCCGGTAGAGAGAATAATCGTTTACATATCTAACTTCAGAATATTGACTGTGATATATAATTAGGTTAAATTTTTTCAATTATGAACTAATCAATCAAAGTTGAAGTTTTAATGAATTTTTATGCAAAAGAGGTTCTTACCTAAATTTATTAATATTTTTGATCGTAAGTTTGTTTGATTTAAACCCCTATTAAATTATATAATTAGATTTTGATAGTTAACCTGCATGGAATTTTTTTTTTTTTTTTTATAAACAACGAGGCAAAATGCTTAAGAAAAACAAAACTAGCAAGCCACAAATTTAGGGTGACAAATACCATGCAAGTCAGCAGCAATAATTAGGGAATAAAAACTTGGAATAATATCAAAACACTTGAAACAAGGAAATTGATTATATCCATACTTAGCAAATGTATCAACAGTGGAATCTGCTTCATGAAATATGTGAGAATTTAGATAGACCAATCCAAATATAACTAGTGTCTAATAGTACGTATTAGATAAAAGCTTCCGTACAAATTATCTTGTCAATTTTGAACCATCTTAATCACTATCAAGGAATCAAATTCCACAAAGATAGACCTAAACCCAGCTTCAAAACAGATTTTAAGCCCATAAAGTAAACCCCAAAGTTTATCATTTGTAATTGGACAGTTTGAGAGCTTGATACTAAAACCTTGATAAAATTGCCCCTACTGTCTCTTAACAGATCTCCACAAGTTGTAGAACATTGCTCTGAAACAGAACCATTAGTATTAAATTTGACAGCATGATCAAGAGGAGGAATCCAATGGATATGCCAAATAGTGAAATCTTTAACGATCCTTTTAGTAAGTTGGAGAAGAGAAAAGAAACGTTGAAAATCCATAACTAAATCAGCCATATATCTTAAGAAACTAGCGAGCTCAATATTAACCCCTTCGAAGATTCGTCTATTTCTTATGTACCAAATTTTAGCATAAATAGAAGGAAAAGCATGGAGCCAACTCACCTCATTAAAGAAAGGAGCGCTCTTATTAAGATTTGAATACAACCACTGAATGAGGTCTCCTTGGAAGAAACTTAAATGAAGAGAGCTAGGCACAATACTCTTCCACACTAACTAGTGATATTGCAATCGCGAATATAATGGAGCACTGTTTCATCATCAAAGCCACAAAGAAAACAAATTGAAGAAGCAGCCAAAGACCGACGATGGTGAGCATTATTAGTGAAAAGAGCTTCATTAGCAATAAGCCACATGAAGGCCCGGATACGCTGAGGGACACCTAGTTTTCAAATCTGACCAAAAAGATTATTCTAAAAGTTCAAATTAGTTCTAAAACAAGAATCAAAAGCAAATTTATAAGAAAACATGCCAATGATATTCGAAAGCTAGGCCACAGAGTCAACGTCCTCAGCCAAGGAGGAGACTCTCAGAGGAATAATAATATTCACACAATCGGTAAGAAGGACTTGTTGAAGCTCAAGAATATCTCAATTTCCTTTTTCGAAAACATAATCAGCCACTAAATCATCCCAAATATTATCATCAACATCAATGATAGCAAAATCTTCAAGATTATGAACTCTTAACACCCAATGATCAGTCCAAAAATAAATCCAATTATCGTTCCCAATCCGCTAAAGAAGATTACAATAAAAGGGCACTCAGATTTAAACAATTCCACATCAGAAATTAGACGTGACACTACACTGGTGAACAACCGAAATAATTGAATCAGAACAACTATATTTACTATAACCACCTTCACCCATAAATCTTCTCTCTTATGAATAAGGTTCCAAGCTTGCTTCATAATAAAAGTTTGATTGAAATCCCAAGCTCTTCGAAAACCTAAGTTACCAAAATTTTTCAATTTCCAAATGTTATCCCAACTAATCAAGTGGATCTTCCTCTTATCTGCAAAACCGTTCTAAATAAAATTCCTACAAATTTTGTCCATACGATCACCTACTTGAAGAGGAATTTTAGTAGTTTGCATTACATAAGTGGGAATGGAAGCAAGGGCTAACTGAGCTAGAGTGATTCTCCCAACAAGCCAAAGAGTATTTGCCTTCCTGCCACTCAAATGATTTATCATTCTATTAATAAGATACTGGAAATATTTATAGGAACATCTATCATGAAACAAGAAAACGTCCAAATATGTTTCCAAATTATTAGTTAAATTCATGCCTAACGACTGACTAATCTCATTTTTATTATCCCGAGGGACATTAGCTGAAAAGTAAATGCCAAATTTTGAATTATTAACCTTTTGACCCAAGCTTCTACAAAAAACCTCCAAATTCTCCTAAATAACGTGTGCTTGTTAAATAGAAGCAATAATGAACAAAATAAGATCATTTGTAAATGACAGGCAAGAAATGATAGACCTTTTCTTATTTAAAGAAATAGGATCATAACATTTATGCTCAACAATTAAAGAGATGGATTAAGAAAGTCTCTCAATACAAAGAATAAAAAGATAAGGAGAAATGAGATCCCCCTTGAGGGAAAGAAAGGATCAGAATAACCATTACATGTCAATAGAAGCAACACTCTACCAAATTAGATTGATAATGTTTTCTGGAAGGTCAATATCACCCAGGGTGTCCCTTACAAAATTCTATGAAAGCCTATCATAACATTTCTCAAGATCCACCTTAAGGGCCATAAAACCAACATTACCTTCTTGGTCTTTATAGTATGGACAGCTTCTTAGGCAATAATAATGTTATCAGTGCTTTATCTCCTTGGCACAAAGCTACATTGATTTTGCCCAATAATTTTGGGCATAACCTCTTTAAGTCAAGTGGCAAGAATTTTAGTAACTAACTTGGAAACCACATTACATAGTTCAATGAGTCTATAATGCTTCATCATATCAGGAGTAGGAACTTTCAGAATAAGAGAAATGAATGTGTGATTTATAAAATGAATAGTTATTGGGTCAAAAAACATCTTGATCACCTAATCAACTATGAAGTCTTTCATATGATCCCAATTACAATGGTAAAACATCACATGAATACCATCAGGACCAGGGACTTTCCAGGCACCCATATTAAAAAGAGCTTTCCTAACTTCCTTTTATGTAACCTATTTAGCTAGGGGAAAAAAGTCAATTTCTATTATATTAGGGAACATACCAGAAACAAGAAATTGGTCATGGAAGTCTTCCTCCTTATATAGCTTCTGAAAAAGGAAATACTAATTTCTTGTAAAGTATTTTAGTTTTCAACCTAAGAACCATTTTCATCTCTTCACATAAAGATTCTATTTTTCCTTTTCCTGAAGCCATACTATGAGTAAGTACGTAACGTAATGTTACGATTCCTGTACGAAAGCTATTTACATTTGAAAAGTTGCTTTCAATAATTTTTTTCTTGGATAGTCAAAGCCTCGTGCTCCTACCAATAAACCTACATGTAATTTTATTCATATGTGAATTTTACAACCTCATTATTACATAACACATAATTTTGGTGGCCTTTTTTCTCTATGACGAATCAACCCCTGTTATTAATTAAGGGTGGCAAAAAAGCAAGTTAAATGAGTTCGCATACATGTGGAATATATTCTAATAATAGGCTAAATAAAATTAACTTTGCAATTTAATATGTTTATAGATTGCTATTCATTAATGTATGCCCATAGTGTCTAATCTATTTCATTACAAAAATGTCTGACTTTTTTTCAACTATATATATAAATATATAATATTTCAAAACACAATTAAATAATAAAGAACTAACTCACCTATGAGAGATGTCAAGCGTTCCTCATCATTTTCTTGTATGTATTAATTTGAGACTACAACAAAGTTTAACTAGTTAGAGAAATGCTGGTTAATTGCCCTCTCATAAAAGGCTTATATATGGTAATTGATAGGTGAACCAATCATATAATTTCAGTGATAATCGTATATTTTAAATGATATCATGTTTTCTAATTATAATATAATTAATAAATATATTATTATAATTAAATTTGTTAATTAATAAAATATTGTTTAATATATATTAATTAATTCCATCATAATTAATTAGATAATATAGTGTGTTTTTAGAAAATAAAATCAGCACTCTTATATTTGAATTTTCTGCATTTATATTATCATATAAGCAATTTATATTAAAATACAATTAAAATATAACGGTTCATATTTAAAATTTAAACATTGAAATCAATAATTTGTAAAAACTAAAATTAATAATTTTTAAAATTTTGACTAGATAATTACAAATAATTTAAAATTTCAATTCAATCATCTAAATTCTTTATTATAATATACTGCAAAAATCGAAAACTGCAAGAAGCCTGTGGGTAAGAATAAGTACACACCACAAATAGGCGATTGATTTGAAGTTTGACGGGAATAATAATGAAGAAACGCGTAGAAATAAGAAATGGTGAACAGTAAAACAAAAATGAGAAGCATTTCCTCAACGTTAGCTGTCATGGTCCCCCATGGATAAGGCCAAGTCAACCCCACTCTTTCACTCTACACCTTTCCTCTTTTTCCCAACCACTTTCACCATCTTCAATTTCATTTAATTATCCTTCTTTAATTCATTATTATCAACATATATTGCTTCTTTCATAAAAAATTGTTACATAAATTTTAATGAAAATTGTCACTTACATTGAGCTAGCTTTTTAATATTATATATGGATGAGTTTGTATATTTTCTGTGAAAATTGTCATTTTTTGGTTAAAATTCTAACGTGTATATTTCATAGATAAAGGTAAAATAAAGTTCAACTTTTCAAACAAAATTACAACAGTAACCTCAAGAATTGTATAGATTAATTAAGTCACCTCATAAACAGAAGTATAGTTTGGATGTCATATACATTTTGATATATTTATGCTCTCTCTTTGGGTTGGTTTATATTTTTTTAAAAAAAAATTATATATGTCCCATGCATATTTTAGTTACTGATAATTATCAACTTTTTCAATAATAATATCACGCGTACGTGAATATTTTATACAAATTAACAACATCATTAAGATGGTTGTCTCTTTTAAAAATTTCCCTCTCTCTCTCTCTCTCTCTCTCTCTCTCTCTCTCTCTATATATATATATATATGATGTTTTTATTGTATAAGCTGATTGTAAACACTTTAATTTTCAGAAGGGAAAAAACTCAAATTATGCCTGATATTTTCATAAACCCAGCCTATACCTAAAATAATTTTTTTTTTTTGGCCGGATCAATCTATACCTAAGTAAAATCTCCCTCCATCACCTCTATATATACCTTTCACAACTCTACGAACACTTCAAAGTTGGCCAAATTATATGCTTGGCATTTAGCTCCTCTCTCTCTCTTTTGAAGGCTTCTTCTGAAAATGACAAATCATATGATTGGGTTTCTCTTAAGCAGCTTCTTTGTGCCCGCTGCGTTCGCCGGTAACTTAAACCAGGACTTTCAAATCACGTGGGGCGACGGCCGTGCCCGAATCCTCGACGCCGGCAACCTCCTCACCCTCTCCCTCGACAAAAGCTCCGGCTCCGGCTTCCGCTCCCGCAACGAATACCTCTTCGCCAAGATCGACATACAGATCAAACTTGTCCCCGGCAACTCCGCCGGCACCGTCACTGCTTATTACGTAAGTAACCATCTTCTTACATATCTCTCTCTCTCTCTCTCCTGTTACTTCCTTTTTGTCCTTGCTTTTACGTTCCAAGAGTACACATTCGAGACACGACATGAATAGAAGTGTTGTTGATATGTTTAGACTTTTTGATCGCACGCAGTTAATACTTTTTTTTTTTTTCTCATTAAAAGAAGATAACATCTGTGTTGGACGCTAGGGAATCTGCTAACGTATTGTTATACAAGTGTTATGTGTAACATTTAATAAAATCATGACATGTGGATTTTTTTTCTTACAATAATAGTCATTAAAGGAAGGTTTATTTTGTTTCTTATGTATTTAATTATTCATGAAGAACATGATATTGGACAAACTCTTGTGTATGTACGCGGTGAAGAGTAGAGATGAATGAGTTCATTATTTTGAAGTGTTTGTAGTTAATTAATAGCTTATTAGGAATTGGTTTTGTTTATTAACTCTTGGTTCTTAAATAATTTTAACTATTGTAATTAAGAAAATAATGTGTTTGTGATTAATGTTGCAGCTAACTTCTCAGGGATCAGCTCATGACGAAATAGATTTTGAATTTCTGGGTAACCTAAGTGGTGACCCATATATTCTTCATACCAACTTATTCACACAAGGAAAAGGCAATCGAGAGCAGCAATTTTACTTGTGGTTCGACCCCACCAAAGACTTCCACACTTATTCTATTCTTTGGAATCCTGAAACCATCATGTACGCGTTACTCTAATCAACTTCTCATCTTTTCATGCCCACCTAATTAATCTTTCTTTTATCTTGCTCAAAGATAAACCATCAATTTACAAAAAAAATTCTAGCAAATTATATATATAGCTATGGTTTGATTCCATAACAATATATTTAAGTATGAGTAAAAAATATTTTAATCCTTTACTTATCATAAAATTATTATTTTTATTCGTCATTCATTGAAATGTTTAAAATAGTATATGATTTAATAGAAAATATTACACATAGTCTTTCACTTTTAAAAAAAATTATTAAATTTAATTTGTCTATTAAACTCTAAACCTTAAATTTGAGGAACTAAATTTGATTTTTTCTTTTAAGTGAGGGACAAGTATAACATTTTATAATTAATGGTAACTATTTTGGATATTTTAATATATGAGGGATCAAAATAGTATTTTTATTATAATTGATAGGTCAAAAAGATATTTTATTCATTTAACTATATACATATCATTTCTGGTGAGCTAATTTGAAAATTTTGTATTTTCAATTGCTTTACATTTTCTTATTTGATGAAAGGCAAAACCATTACAGATTGAAATATGTTTGTATGTATCACTACACAGAATAGATAAATAAGATTCAGTGTTGGCCAAAACATTTAACGTCGGTTTTGACCGCTGTTAGAGGATATAACAACGGTAGTCAAAACCGTCATTAAATGTACCGTGAAGACACTTTTGACAACGGTTTTGTTTGTTTATTATTACTAAAAGTTTGAAATTGAGAATTTGTGTTATTATAATCCTCTTTGTTTGTTTGTGAATTGATCAGATTCTCTGTGGATGGGACACCAATAAGAGAGTTCAAGAACTTAGAATCAAGGGGCATTCCATTTCCAAAGAACCAAGCCATGAGAATATACTCAAGCCTCTGGGACGCAGATAATTGGGCCACAAGAGGAGGTCTTGTGAAGACAGATTGGAGCCAAGCTCCATTCACTGCCTCATTCAGGAACTTCAATGCCCAGGCTTGTGTTTCTTCTTCTTCATCATCTTCTTCCTCCTGCAACAGTAATGGTGGTTCATCAGACCAGTCATGGCTGAAACAGGCGCTGGACGCAACGGGGCAAGCCAAAATCAAATGGGTGCAGAAAAACTACATGGTTTATAACTATTGCACTGATACCAAGCGATTCCCTCAAGGCCTGCCTCCTGAATGCTCACTCTCCTGATCATTCTTCAAATAAACTATATCATATATGTGTTATCAAACTTTTTTTCTTTCCTTTTTGTGTTTTTCCAGGTTTATTTATTTGGTTCTTTGTTTGTGCTGTGAAAATCGATGAAAGAAATAAAATGATTAAAGTTTTAATTTAGATAATGAATGGTTGTAAGATAATTGTGTCATTATTGATTGGTACTTCATTGCTTTTTAATAATTAAATTATTCTTGCAGTCTATATATATATATATATATATATATATATATATTTGCATAATAAGTTGTTTCACATCCTCTATATTTAAATTATTTGACTTTGTTATCTATACATTTACCTCTTATTAATATAAATTATACAAATTGAAAATGTCAAGATAGCAAATATTTGGTCATTTTGGTAAAATTTAATTACACATTGATGGAAATTTAGTGAAAGAGATTAATTAAATTCAAATTGTTTAGTATAATAAGAATCCACTTTAATTATAAATCTTTTAAACTATAGGATTTAAATTAAAAATTGAGTAAAATCATAAGGCCCAAAAATATTTTTTTTTCTACATCTGAAGTATATATATCTAACAGTGTAATTGAGTCCTAAGATTTTCAGACACTGAAGATTAATTGTGTTGGTATTGTTTTACTAGGGATTTGGAAATACTGAGGCATATCTGTCATTGTTTTAATACCCCTTGAAAGGGTATATTAGAGTGGAATAATAATCTCTGATATTCATATATAATATACAACAAAATTTGTAAGATATTGAATTGGCCATAGCACCATTTTTCAGAGTATTTTTGTATTTTATTACTCTAATTTCTTTACACAATTATCTTTGAAAAAGTAGGCAGATAAGAAGCATGGGGTTTAATTACATGATATGATAAAATTGTAGTTTTTGATTTATAATAAGTTTGCCAATTATGAACAATATCTACCAATAATCAGAAAGAATTTGGATTCTTGTGATTTAAGATATTGTTTTCTGGTCCTTCATCTCCTTCAAGAGGTCAAAGGGTCAAAACAAACATCTTTGAAGAAGAAACAAAATAAATAAATAAAAATTAAATTTCCTTTCATTAATTATTTATTTGTTCTGAGGTAATCTGGTGGACTGGTATTAATTAATTACTTGCTTAGGTTTGAGTTTGCCCACATATTTGATTTGGACGACTTCTTCGTCTATTTTTGTTAAAGTCTAATGTTCTGGACGCCACTTTTGAATTGGTGTTTTTCTTTAAATATGTACAATATTTATGTTCTAGATCATTTATATGGACCACTTAGAATTTAAGCATCCTCAGTGGTTGTGTGTCTAATAACTAGAATATTCAAAGGTCTATTTCTATAGGTCAGATGAACTCTAAAATGCTTTATATTTTCTTTTTTCTTCTAGTATTTTGTAAAAGCTACTATTAGAGGTTTGTTTTGAATCATATGAAGTTTATTTAGAACTTCTTAACATGACTGTGATTAATTCATAAGTGGATTTGGTTTCTGGTTATGCTAATTAAAAGGAAAGGATCAGACTTAGTACAGTAATTTTATAATTTTTATCAAGTTTTGTAATTGACTAATCATATCACAGAAAGTGTATAATTTAATTAAAATTATATAATTATTTTTAATTATTATATATGTGTTGTAATATTATTAAAAAGTTATATATTTATTATATTTTAATTAAATAATATTATAGTAAAAATATAAAAAAAAAATTACATATAATTTTTTCCAATATAAAACATCTGTTTGTAGAGTTGTGTGTGTATCATTTTTTTTTTTAAGCTTCATTATAATATTTAATATAGAATATTAATATAATTTCAATCATCACTTCAATTACATTAATTCAAATGATCTATATTTGATAGTTATTTTTACCTATGTTTTCATTTAAATAGCCATTGAATATAATTAAATTTTAAAATATAAATAAAACCTTTTACTAAATAGTCATTCTTTAATCTATAATATTCATTTATATAATCCATGCTACTCAAAATTTCACATAAATATCCTTTCTAAATTGTTGAATGTCAAAAATGTTTATTTGGAATACAAATAAAAATTTGAAACTAAATGAAAGGAGTATTAATAGATATTGCAGCTCTTTCAAAATAGCAGAAAATTTGTTCATTTGTCCATTTTCAATAATTTACAAAGAAAGAATGTACTAAATAATCGACATATAAAAATTCCTTTACAAATTTTAAAATTTTTTGCTAAAGTGCACCTTTAATGTAGCAAAACAATTTTTTTTCACGTGTCTAAACATTGTAGAATTTTAAAAGTATAAATTGAAGAAAAACAGAAGGAATAAAACATTTGAGCATCGTATAAGGAGTAACTCGGGTTTCTTATACTTATCTGATTGATTTTAAACTTAAATTTTTGTGAGGATAAATACTATAATTTATAATGTAATAATGAATAAAAATAATATTTTAACAACAATGATGATAAATATTATGAATTAATAATTTAACTAGTTTATATGCTGGTGCATTGCACGTGTCTTTGAAAAATTAATTTGTATTTGTTATGTTATTAATATATTTAAAATTATTAGATTAATTTATTTTATTCCTAGTGCGGCTAAATCCAAATACATATAAACCATAGAATCAGTTATGAAAATACTCATAATTAAAATATTTTTAACTTTCTTGTACAATTATGTCTCCAATCAATCTATAATTCCCACGACGTAAAGTAATATGTTAATTTTTTTATAAAATATCTTGCGTACAATGTCATGAAAAAATAGTCAATATAAACTTCTTCAATTTTTTTTTATCATATATTATCATTTTTATTAGATAAAAATATCATTTTTCATCTCTTATGATTTGGATATAATTTTAATTTTATATATCTCTTATAACTTATTAAAGAACATAATTATAAAAAATAAAATAAAATAAAATACCAAAAAAGAGAGGGCATTCATAAGCTACGTTCACAAACAGGTTCTCGTATAATTTGAATATTTTACATAAATATCCTTTCTAAATTGTTGAATGTCCAAAATTTTTATTTGGAATACAAATAAATTTAATGATCCAGGTGTACTAAATAAATAAAAATATTTATGAGGAAAAAATTAAATTTAAATTTAAAAAGTGAAATTTCTTGGAATAATTTATAATTTGGAAATATTTCCATTTTAATGTTTAACTTACCCATAAAACTTGAAAGTAAATGAAAGGAGTATTGATAGATATTGCAGCTCTTTCAAAATAGCAGAAAATTTGTTCATTTGTCCATTTTCAATAATTTACAAAGAAAGAATGTACTAAATAATTGACACATAAAAATTCCTTTAAAAATTTAAAATTTTTTGCTATAGTGCACCTTTAATGTAGCAAAACAAATATTTCTACGTGTCTAAACATTGTAGAATTTTGAAAGTATAAATTGAAGAAAAACAAAAGGAATAAAACATTTGAGCATAGTAGAAGGAGTAACTCAGGTTTCCTATACTTATCTGGGTGATTTTAAACTTAAATTTTTGTGAGAATAAATACTATAATTTATGATATAACATTGAATAAAAATAATATTTTAACAACAATGATGATAAATATTATTAATCAATAATTTAACTAGTTTATATGCTGATGCATTGTACGTGTTTTAAAAAAATTAATTTGTATTTATTATATTATTAATATATTTTAAATTATTAGATTAATTTATTTTATTCCTAATGCGGCTAAATCCAAATACATATAAACCATAGAATCAGTTATGAAAATACTCATAATTAAAATATTTTTAACTTTCTTGTACAATTATGTCTCCAATTAATCTATAATTCCCTCGATCGATGTAAAGTAATATGTTAATTTTTTATAAATATCTTGCGTGCAATGTCATGATAAAATAGTCAATATAAACTTGTTCAATTTTTTTTTTATCATGTATTATCATTTTTATTAGATAAAAATATCATTTTTCATCTCTTATGATTTGGATATAATTTTAATTTTATATATCTCTTATAACTTATTAAAGAACATAATTATAAAATATAAAATAAAATACCAAAAAAGTGAGGGCATTCAAAAGCTACGTTCACAAACAGGTACTCGTATAATTTGAATATTTTATTCATTCTTATTGTCAATTTAAATCTTAATTTTTTTGTGTAATATTATATTCTTATCCTTTTATGACATCATTTTAGTTAATTATTTATGTCAAATTAAACATAAACAAAAGAAGACATGGATCTCAACAATGAGATCTAAGGGCCGAACACCACCCTTTTTGTAGATTAAGTGAAAATTGTAAATGAAAGTAAAGATAAAGTGAATAACTGTGATTTTTTTTTTCAATAAAAGAAACTAATTTTGAGACACACCTCTAGGGATATAATAACTAAATAAATAAATAAAAGTAAATTTTTAATGCATCTTTAAAAATAATTGCAATAGTATAATGATTTTGTGATGCATTAAAAGAAAAACACATAACAAGATTAAAATATATTGATTGAAAACCAATTTAAAATAATTGATTATATATACAATTTACCTTAATATTTTAAAATTTTGCTTATCAGATACAAAGCTTCTTGGTTTTCTAATTTGCCTACTTATATCTTCTATTTTCTTTATTTTTTTTAATAATCCCTAAAATATATTAGTTTGTAATTCTATAATTCCTTTATTTTTTCAACAACCCCAAATCAAATAACATCTTTATTTCTAATTCAAAAATTAATAATTTTAAATTTTCTAAAAAATAAAAATAAAAAGTGTGAGACAACTTCAAAACTATTGTAAATAAACTTTAATAAATATCAAAATTAAAATATAAATACAACATATGATTTTATATTAATATTCAATGTATTTTCACATGTTATCATTAATTTTTCTTTTATACCTTATTCTCGAATTTGGATAATTTACATTTAAAATTTGACATATTAAATACATTTACACTGTACTTTTCATTATAAAATAGTAAAAAATTATCTTTAAAATAATTAAATATACTAGATGCACGGAATCTTAAATACACAACATCAAAATTGGTTATTTTTGTTAATCTTTTTTAAAATGCACTAGATAATAATTGAACCATCATTTAGAATGCACCGAATAATTAACCATAAATTAACTTAAATAAAAGAAGATGGCGAGTCAGAAACTAATGCTTCATCTTCTTCTTGCTCTGGGGTTCGCAAGAAAAGATGCACCTCACCGCTGAGAATGTGACAAGACCAGCCGAATCAAATCCCTCTTCCCAACAATCATTCTTTAATTCTTATTCCCGAAGTACCAACTCTGATGCAACCTTACGCTAACACTGCAACCATCCAAATCCGAACCGAGTCAGATGCATAATAAAGCCAAATCCAAATTCACACACACACTGGCCTCCTCCATCAACAAACTTGTACTTAACTTCGGTGCTTCTCGTTTATCTCCTTCTTCTTCTTCTTCCTCTTCTATCTGATCGCCATTAATACACACAGACACACAGAGGACAGAACAGAGCACATCACTACACCACCATTGTTATGAAAAGGATGGATTGGTGCCAGAAGCTGAGAAGAACTTGGAGCCTTGTCCCTCCCCTGTTCAAACTTCGTAAATCTGGTGGTGGGTTCTCCTCAAGATCCTAACTTTCCTCCTCGTCTTTTAATTTATGAATATGCTCTGTTTCTTGTTTTCCTTTTGTTTGAAGACAGGGCACGCTGCATTTGGGATATATGCTCTGTTTTTTATGTAGCATTTGACACAGGTGGTGGCGGCGGCGATGGAGGAGGAGGAGGCAGTTGCGACTGTGGCGGAGGGTTGCTGAAGCTTCGAGATGATGTGGAAATGTGCGGGTACAGAGACGTGGAGGTGATGTGGAACATGTTGAGCATAAAGGAGACGCGGAAAATGGATGGACGAAGAAGAGTGAAGGGGAAGCGTAGCAGCAAGCAGAGACCTATTTTGAGGCTTTTCTTCTGGACTAACCATAGCCCATAAGCTGAGCAACTACATTTAAAAGAAACATAGTTCAGAGTTGAAGATGAAGATGAAGATGATGATGATGATTAAATCACTTGACTTTGCAGTGCATGTGTTAATAATGAGTGGTAAAGAGGAATGTAAATGTTTTAAAGAAGTGTATACAAGATAGAGTCAACCTTAATTTCTCAAATATATATGAATAAAAATAAGTTCAAGTTCAGTTTGTTTGCAAACATTGCTGATGCTGCTGCTAGTGCTGTATGATGACTCTCTTGTCCTTGCAGAACAAGCTTCTTTTTGTAACAAAAAGAAGTTTTCGCTTTTGACAATAATTTTTTAGAGGAACACTTTTGATAGATTTAAGATAGCAGTAATAGTTTTTTTTATTTTTATTTGAATGAATATATATGTATATAAAATTTTGATGAGTTCCTATTTTTCATTCATATTATAAACAATAGTTTATTTTTTATCTCTTATGTTGAAAATAAAATCTGCAGAGACAGAATTAGTAAGTCCTCACCAAAGTTATCCATTTATATTTAAGTATTTCTTTATTTGTTTTCCTTAATTAAATATATTTTCAGAAAAAATATCAATTTAAATATGAATGAAAAACTAAAATTAAAATGTAAATACAAAGTTTAGGTTTTTTGTTTTTTATCTGCAGTTTTCCAAAATATTAGAAAAACAGAGGGGGGGGGGGGGGGAACACTTGATTATATGATGCTATAATATTATGGCAGAATTTTTCAGGATACAAGAAATTTAACTTCTAAATTCTTTGTGATAGTTTTAAAATTTAAGATCCATTCTAATAAATATTTTCAACTTAAGGTTTTTAATTATAATCTCAAGACTACTTTCTTCACACCTCACATACATATCCCATTACCATTTCCGCTTGCTCTGGTTCGTTCTTTTATCTGTTTTGTTGAATTTGAAGCTTTGGATTTTTACATCTTCATATTACCATTTTTTATCTTTAATTAAACACTGAAAGATAAGTATTACTCAAACATGTTCATATTATCACTCTAATCCGCCCTGGCACTTACCTTTGCTTTTGACCTTTTGCTGAGTTTCATTGGCTTGAATCAATTCAGCCCGGTGGTTAGATTTTTTTTTGAAATGGGATCCAATGTTGCCATATTTAATGTATGTTTGGATTAATGTAATTTTGAATTAATTTAATTTTTAATAGTAATTTTGTATAAATATAATATTTTATCACCATGATTTATACTTAAAAATTTTAGTTTAAAAATTAACTTTTATCATTTATACAGTTCATTAAATATAAAAATAATTATTTTTTATTTACGTGTAAATAGAATTTAAAAGACAAAATTAATTTTAAAACAATCAAACACCAAATTAAATAATATTTAAAAAACAAACCAACTTCTAGATATACACTTTTAAACATTTAAAACATTAAATAAAAAACACAGCCTCTGTGGAGTTCATATTGCAATTATGTTCATCGAGCACTTGGAAATATAAATAACATTGTGCTATAATAGTAAATTAAAGCATTTGAAGTAGGTGAGTTTGGCCCTACTCTGGATGTTTTGGATATCTTGTTCATTTTTGCTAATTCCAATTAATAGAGTGCTTTGGTTCCACAATTCCTGTGGGTGATCCACTGATTTGCAGACTCAAAGGGCTTCGAAGTTTCCATATATATAAACTATTTTCTTTTTTTATTGTCTATTTTTGTGATAATTCGAAATCACTTCCCAAATGGAACCAAATTTGGCCTTGTTCCTTTTCAGATCTGGAATACCTGTTAGGCATATGGCTCGCCTAAGTGTAAATTAAGTAGATTTTCTTAAGTTTTGTTAAAATTATATGAATTTTTATTTTATTTTTAGAATATTTAATTTAGTTTAGTTTTAAATTTTTTTTACTGAAATACATATCATAAAAAAAAAATATAAAAAAAGATAATTTACAAGTTGTGTAGATAATTGTGTTCTTTTTAAATTGAAATTAATTATACACTTGTCATGTTTTAATTAAAAATAGTACAATGTATATATAGGGGAGAGAAAGAATGAGAAGGGTTAATTGAGTATTTTAGTTAAAAAATATAAATTAAATTTAGGTATAGAACAACTTGTGATTTTAGAGAAGGTTCATGTATATTTTGTAAATAGAAATAAAGTGTGTACTTTCAAAAAAATTTCAGAAAAAATTGTATAGTTTACTTTTTAAAATTACTATTTCTAGGCAGCACCTAGATTTTTTTTTTGGGGCTAGGCACATAGCTTGAAAGTCATAATTTATCATAAATAAATATCTAGTATTTTAATGTATGGAGAAACCTTTGGTAAGTTTTTTTTTTTTCATTTGTGGGGGTCCATTTTGGCTTCATTCGTTGGTATTAATATGTATACAAAAAACTCATTCAAGTTCAAAAATTAATTAATGTACTCCATTGAGTTTAAGTCACTCCTGTACGCATTTAGATCTTTAAAACATTGGAAGAGTTAAGAAGGAGGAGGAAATTTGAGATAAATTTTGAACAATTTATATATATGAATGGGAACATATTATTATATATATCTAATGGAGAATGGACAAGAGAATAGATAGAAAGGGAAGGAACATAAGTGCAGCAGAACAAAGTGGCCGAAAAGGAACCAGAAAATGGAGATTGACGTGGATGTTTGCCAATCAATGGGATGCCACGTTCGCACTCCATGTCACTATAGCCTGCCTATTCATCACCATCTGGATGCCATCTTAACAGAGTTTAACGGTGGGGATTATTTTCACAGTTCCAAAGTTTAGGGAGCTGTTTGAAAAAAAATGGAAATCTAGGGACCAATTTAAAAATTGATGAAAACTACAAGGACTAATTAAATTAATTTTTTCTAATTTTTTATTATTTTATTTTTTAGAATTACATTTCTAATTACATATACCAATTTTATAAAATTAACAAATGACTAACAAATATCTTTTTTTAATTCTTGCATCCAACTTCAAAAAGTTACAATTCTAAAAATTAGTATACACGAGATAATCAAATATTACACATACATATACGTATTCATGGCAAAGTAGACACATTGTCAAATTGTTCTAACTATGTCCAATTTACGTTTATTCTTTGTAAAATTTATTATATTAGAATATTAATATTATATAGATTTTTAATTATTAAAAAAATTAGTTAAAAAAATCTATAAAACAAGCGGATCAAACAAATTGTTTGCTTCCATGTTTACGACACTTGTTTCTAAAAGATATTTTTTTAAAGCAATTTTTTTAGATGTTATTTTAAAACAAAACCATATAAACAGACTTATTAAACTTCATAACTTGTTTTAAGGATAAATTGATAAAACTGTTTGAACAACATAAAAACAAAAACTAGAACCTTTTTTTTCTTCATTGTTACAATATTACAACATTGCCCTAGTTTTCCAATATTATGTTGAGCTATGAATTTATGATCCTATTTGAATGACATTCCATGAAAGAAACAATGTTCTAAGATATTATTCTAATTCTCAGAAAACATTTTTCTAATTAACTCTACTATTCTTTCTTTCAACTTATTCTTGGTGTCTTCACCCATGACATAATTCCTCACACTAAAAGAAAGAAAGAAAATATCCAAAAGTATATGTTCTGCCTCTTTGTAATCCAAATAATCCCAAATCTACGAATTTGGTTCATATATCTTGATTCTGATGACTTTGATTATTTTCAACTTCATCAATCCATATGAACTCTACGCAAATAAAAAAAAAAAAAAAGGAAGAAAAATAATTAAAGAAAGCCAATTCTGTATCATATTCCAGTATAACTTGGGAGCCGACATAAAAAACTTTCTGATATGAAGTATCCATGCAAAAGAAAAAAAAAGGAATAATATGACAATGAAAAAGCAAAATTTGAGATTCTAAAACACATGTACACTTTGCACCCCCATCAGCATCTTATCCAAATTATTGCAGCTATGCCTGTAGGAGCAAAGACAGGCTAGATAAAAGTTATGGTTTGCAGGAAATATCCATACCAATGACAATTATCAAGCACCGTCAGACGGCAAGGTGGTTTGAATATTTGAAGGCATAAGGATGTTAAATCCATCTGCTGCTGTAGAGACAATCATTCCAGGAATCTGAGTATGCCAATGTAGTTCTTTAAGGTCTTTCTGTCCCTGTTTCAGTTCAACACAATAAATCGGTAAATTTTATCAATCAGGGAGTTCTACCATACAGATAAATATTGAGACTCAGAAATATCTCAACCTACCTGATGAATAAACAGAAGTTGAGGAGGCAGATCTTCGGGGGCATTCACTTGTTCCTTGGTTTGAGCTTTAAATTCAGCCTCTTCTTCCTCATCCCTCTCTAAGGAAAGGTCCCATATTCTGTCGTTGAAGCCAATACAGAAAACTTTTTAAATCCCAAAAATAGATATATAAAACAAACTAATATCCTAAATTTGTTTTTGGAATATGATTAACATCATTCTACAGATCATTTTATGAATATCATATTACTTACGTTAGCTGATTATCAGATGATGAAACAGCCAGAGAAGAAGCTTCATGTGGACTCCACTCGATGGTTGTGATTGGATGCTTATGGTATTCAAAATGTGCTACAACAGAATCTCCATCCTGCCCGCCAATCAATAATCATTCACATCAGCATTGGTTTTTCTTCCTTTTTTTTTTTTTTTTTTTTCAAAAAGACAAAAAGTCACAGACCAATCATGGATATGTGCAATAATGCAGTTAAAGATTCCTTCGCAAATTTCATTACAAGAACTTCAATTGCAGGTGCATAATGTAATTGAAAACTACAAGATAACAGAATTCAACAGTACCGAAGTGCACAAGGTCATCTCAGAATTAACTCACAGGAAAATGTGACAATGAATCTGCTACCGTAACATACTAAAAAAATACACACAAAAGAAAGAACCAACACAGTATGGGGAACACAAACAAGCATGATGAGAGAGACATATTTACAGCACTCACCCTTTCACAAGTAAAACATATACCAGGGAAAAGATATCACCACTACCATATCCAGGCTAGACATACCTTGAGTAACCTGAGATCACGAATAGAAAACGTCCCATCATCACTCCCAGAGGCCAACATGCAACTGGCCAACCTGCTCAGCAGGTATAAAGCAAGAGTGAGGTATAGAATTGCAATAAAGCTGAGAAAAATGTCATTAAAGTCATAATTAGATACCTGTTCCATGACATGACATTAACATCTGCATTATGTGCTTTAAAAGATGTTGCTGGTGACTTCCCTAGACGGGTGTCCCATATTGCAATACTTCCATCCACGGAACAAGAAGCAAAAACATGAGGTTCCGTAGGGCTCCACTGCATTGATTAATTGCATTAGTAATATTTATAATAGAATTAAAAACTGCTCATTTTGGAAATGAGACCCTACACTACATATACTCAAAATCACAAAAGAGCAACTGTTGCTTTGTGCGTTAAGTACTCACTTGTAGATCTTCAACACTGGCAGTATGTCCAATAAATGGAGTTTTGTCAACATTCCATGTTGCACTAGATGTAGGCTCCCACAGATGTATGCAATTCGTACAATCCCCTTCAAACATGAATAGCATCATTAAATTATGAATGTGAGACTGTTTCATATTGCTGAGCTAATTTAAAAAGAAAAAAGAATGAATAGAACATGCTCAATTAAATTAAGCTAAACTGAGAAGGATAACTGAAGATTACCAGACACAAGCCTTCCAGGAACTAAAGGACTCCAGTCTATGGCGTAGCCTTCATCCTTATGCTTAAACTTAGCCAGTGGATCCTGATTAAAAACTGAAGCTGCTCCTTGGACACCTTCAGTTTCTGACTCTGCTAGAGCATTCAGATGAGAGCTGAAGTCCCAGACCTACAAATTAACAACTCAAGTATTAGACCAAATGCAAAATAGAAAGTATGACTCAAGTAAAAACAAACTTGGATTTATCTCACTAAGAGAGAGGGAGGGAGAGAGATAAGTGCAAGAATAATCCGAGACAAGTCAGGGGAATAACTCAATCTATTATACCATTATGACAATCAAAGAAATATCTAAAAAACTTTTTTTCTGGGGCTTGACTGATGCGTAGTCAACCACCCTACAAGCCAGTAGAGTATATTTAGTCAAATTAAAGTATTTGCGTTATCTAAAATGCCATTAACTAACAGTTATCTTGATTCTAATTTAGGCACAGTTGCCACAGTATCAAAACTGTTAGCATAGTAAAAAGACAAATTGTCTGCATCACTAATAAGCAATAATAACACATAACTAGCAATAACTTAATTTACCATTCCAAAGGCATAATGTAACTACACCCTAACATTACTCTACACATTAACTATGAGTGTCAAACTTCATATAACAAATTATATTAACCCATGATAACACATAAATCATTAACCAAAAGAGACAAAGAAAGGTTAGAGAATCTAACCTGTACATAGCCAGTATCTGCCCAAGCTGCACATATATGAGGATTTTGTGTCATGGAGCGTATGCGGTTGATACATCCTTCATGAGATACCTTCCGTAGCTGTAGCATAGAAGTGAACAGGAACAATGAGAAATGTATGTTTAATTATGTTAGAACAGCAAAGAACTAGAGTATAACAAAGTCAAATGTACAAGACATTACCTGCAAAATGGGAGCCTGAACACCATCAGGATCTTCATCTTCACTATCATCCTCACTATCACTATTGTCGCTATCCATTTCAGCATCATCAGCTGCAGGTTTAGGCACCAGTTCACGTCTTTTCCCAGAGATATTTGATACTTTAAAAATTCCAATTGAGTTCCAAGAAGCCTTCTCTGCCTGTAGCATAAGAACAATCATATCAATATGGCAATGTCAAATATGTGAAAAACAAAAGACAAAAATATAAATTAAGCAGATGAAATATCTAGGAGCTTTTGGCTTTGTCTTGCTAATTGCTAGTTATTTTAAACAATCAACATTCAGAACTCCTTTGAGCGTGTAATCCCTCCCATATTACAAAACATGATATCAACTTGTTTGCATTTACAAATTACAACTACTATTGCAACAAAATAATCCAACAGAAAGTGAAGAACGCACACGTGTCCTTCTGAAGTTGATTATAAGAAAATCTTCACCAAACAAAACTATAAGGAGTAAAGCTCACCTGAGTCCCTGCCATGAAATATACTGTGTGTGGAAATTCAGTCCGAACTAAGCCCAAAGTGTCACGTACAATATCAAAGCTGTCAAACGCATTTATCATATGGAGTAAATGAATTGACCAGAAATTAAAACAAATAACCCAGAAAGTGGCCAAGATTCTCATTTTAAATAGCAATACTGGATGGCAGAGGAACTCTACTTAACAACCGTATGATTATTGGTTAAGAATAACTTCCTAGAATTTAGGACAACAAAATGTGAAGTGCATATCTAGGTTCTAAAAGCTCGGCAAGAGCTTAGTCTATCCTATCATGAATATAACAGAAGTTCAAAAATTTAACTCCCGTAGACGGATAACACAGGCTTCCAGCTAATTCGCATTCGTACAAGAGGAAAAAGTAAAAGCTCTTTGGAAATGAGAGAGTGAATAGCAATAACTAAACAGATTACAGTCCCATAATTCAATAAGATCAAACTTGTTTTCTCCTCCGCGTTCTCGGGAACCAAACAGAAAAAAGACAAAGTAAAAAAGCGTATGTCACCTCAAACAAGGCCATCCAATGTGGAAGGCGTGAAGAGAATTGTAGGCAGAAGGATCACACTGAAGCTCTTCTCCTTCCTCCAGTTTGTCCACGCCCGGTCGCCACACCTTGGCTGGAATTGAAGGTATCGAAGAAGATGAAGACCCATCTCCTTTCTTTGAGCCCTGATTTTTTTATGTTCCGAAGCAAATAAATTAGCCAATTTCCAATAAACAAAAAGAGATTGAAAAGAGATATAAAGGGACTTCAATAACAGTTCGCAGGATTAAACCTGTTTCTTCCTCTTAGCTTTCTTAGGGTTTTTTAAGCTACGAGTCATTTCGGAAGGAGGAAGTTTTAGCAGATTCCAGTGGCGTGTGACGGCGATTGGAGGTTTATGAGAGGAAGCTACGGTACAGGAAAATAACTCGCAGGCAGGAAGGTAGGGTTTTAGGACAAATTCTACATGGTGGTTATTTATAGCTTTTCATCTTTGATTATATTATTTTTAATTAAAAATATGATAAATATATAATTTTTAATAATATAAATATATGTATATAATTTTTTTTAGGGATCATGATTATAAGAAATCTCATATTCTCAAAGATATTATTATTTTAATAATAATTTTTTGAAGTTTAAACAATTACTTCTGTTCATTTGTTAAATGAACCCTAATAATTTTTTCTTTTCTTTTAATTTGTCTCTTTCTAAAATGAAAAAATAACATGAAAAATGCACGCCAAAAACATGCTTTATCCAAGTAATAATATGAATTTTAAATTAAATTAGGAAAAATTACATTTTACTTCCCTATATAAAATTAATACATGAGTTTTAAAATATAATAAAATATTTATCTAACCTTTAAACTAAAAGATATATGTTAGATATGAATTAAATTAATTGCCAGAGGTTATCGTTTTGTTTCAACAATTTTTAAGAGAATGGACACTGGGTTGCAATAAATAAGAGGCCACATCATCGTAGCACTTAATTTTAACTAAAACATCTGAGAGTTGTTTAATTATTTTTTAAAATTCATGTAACTATATAAAATCATACTTTAACTTAGGAGGTAAGATATAATTTTTTCATAAAATTACTTATAGTTGTGTTATGCTGTGTTTTTTCTATGGTATTCATAAATATATATATATATATATATATGTATGTATGTATGTATGTATGTATAAGTGTGTGTGTGTATATATATATTTATTAATAATAACTATATTACAGAAATTAGTGTCCCATAAAAAAAAATATTGCCCATAAATTCATGTATCAATATAGTCACTCCATTGAAAGTAAATTATAATTCCAAATTAATTTTCTACAAAGTTAAAAATAATTTTTCATCTCACTTTAATCACAATTTTAATTCTAGCTAATATGTTATATATCTTGTTTACTGGAAGGATTATTTTAGAAAATATATAATGGACGGAAATTCATCAAGTACAAAAAATGGTATAGTAAATTCAATTACAATTGATTCCACTTCACCAAAATTGAATATATTAAGATCTAATTCCATTTTGCTTCTTTTCTAATATTTTGAGTTGCAGGCAAAACAACTGTGTCAACAATGCTAAGGTTTAAGCTCGTGAAAGATTCCCAACAAGCAGGATTGGAATGCTCAGAATTTGGCCCTGCATATGTAACTTGAAAGTTGTTGCATGTGTTTTCTGGCTCTCTGCTCCTTCAAATTGTGAATACTTTTTTATTATAACAACCTGAAGTTTGGGCATTTAAGGATGTTTGCAACTTGAGAGGTTGGTATTCATGTCTCACAATTCAACCTTGAGATTTTCTTATCTATAAAGACAAATATTTTCCGTTACACTTTTGATTCATGTTGTAACAATTGGATTATTTGCAATAGGATTTACATTAGGAATGTAAACGATCGGATCAAGATTCAATAATTCACATTTGTTTAAAAAAATTAAATTACGAGAATACATTAAAAAAAAAATGTGGACCATTAAATATTGATCTTACATTAGCTGATATGTTCTCTAACAATTGGTCCTTTCATTGAAAATCAGCTGACGAATGAGAGCTCGGGTGCCCACAAAGTCCAAAGTTAGTGGGCGGTCGATTTGTTAGTTCCATATTAAGAAACCATTGAAACCTCAAATGATACTTAAGCCTTAAGACTCTTATAAGTTACACCTGACAAAGACAATCTTTTAAGTCTCCTATTAAACTTGAGTGATACTAACTGGTGCTTTCGTTGAAGGTCAACTGAAGCGAAAGGAGAGCCCTAGTACCCAAAAGGGTCCAAAGTGAGTAGACAACCATTTTGTTGCGTCATATATTGAATAATCGTTGGGAACGTAAATAGTACTTAAAGGCTGAGGTTCTCACACTCAACAAGCTAGTCTTTCTGCATCTCTCCTTCCTTACCCAGGCACTTGGAAATAATCAGTGTGCAGATCCTCTTGCCACAATGTCATTGAGAAAGGAAAAATCCATGTTGGTTTGTATCTTACAGACTTTCTTGTAAACCAATCAAGTTTTGTTCCAAACTTCTGATTTTGAAGAATTTCCCTTCTAACCAACAAAGGAAGTAGAATTTGGCCATTTGGGTTTACTTAACATATAACTACTACAATCTGAAAGCAGTTGTCATAGAGAAGTTGCTTCCAGACTACATGATTATGCTACTAATATTCCTCATAAATTACATTGTTCCATCAAAAACAGAAAAGGTGTAGGTGAGAATTACATTGACAGAAATTTACATGCAAGAAAAAGTTCGTCTGTAAACGTGTTATTTTCAATATAAAAAAATCTGTATGTCACAGAAAATACAGGGAAAGATTTGGATGATTGGGTCCCTTCATATAACGTAAGTTGAACTTCCACAACCAGTTCCTATCTGCATTACAAAATGTAAAGCATCTTTCAGCATAAGGCTTATGCGACACAAGACATTCTTCCATGTCTTTCCTAACGTGTTCATATCTATCATCCTTTCAGTGGCACTAGCTTATCAAACAATCTCACGGGATTTAAATTAATTTCAATCTTGAATTGCATAGTCAATGCATGATACAAGAGCATACTTAAAAATTTGACCAGGAAATCCTTTAATATACATACCTGCCTTTTCTTTGTCTGGTGAGCAGAACAAGTATTCCAAACCCTATAATGATTGCAACTCTTATTACCTGAGAGGTGAAGGTTAGGCATATAAGCATTCTTCAAGAATAGCCAAGTGCAGGATGTTACTTAAGTGAATAGAAATTGCAGCATGTTTTACTCTTCTTAAAGAGTAAACTATTATATCTGAAAGACAAAATATGGAAAAATGCATCATTATGGATCTAAGCTCACTGAGTAACCTGAGGCCAGTGGTTCGAATTAAATAGTGATTCATTCTAATGAATTATGAAGAGCTAGCCGAGATTTTAGGCATAAAACTTTGAGATTAAATAAGAAGAATGTAGCTAATGTGAAAAATGATTGTAACCTGTTTAACAGGTCCTCCTGAAATTTCATCTCCATGATCATCAGAGTTCTTAGACTTTGACTCTTCAACCTCATCTATCTTTTCATGTTTGCTCACTTCAGCTCCAGTCCCACTATATGTTGCATTCTTATCCAAAAGATAAAAAATGGAAATTAGATTAAATAACGCAAGTTTGATAATGAGATCATTAGGTTAAATGCTTTAACAATCCACGTCCCCAGTTATATGTTTCTCTCACAAAAAGCAGCTCAAATTATGGTAGTAAATCTGGCACACACAACAAAATGGTAGTGAACCCATCACTCATATTCATAAAGAGCTCAATTTTGAAACTCGACACAAGCTGAGATGTGCTAATCTATTAGAAAGCTTCTACCAAAGGTAATACAATGCACGAAAATTTTCCTGGGTAACTTAGCAAACAAAACAAGAACACTAGAATTCCTACTTCTATGAAGCATACAACTCAGAACTTAGTATCTTCAGTCTTCTTTCCTTCTTTTCTCAATGTTCTTTGACATAACTAAAATGAAAACTCTATCAGGAATTCTCAGCATGCGAGAGACTTCATTTTTTACACTGCTTATTAAGACTTGAATGTTTCATCAAAAGACTGTAATTAACCAAACGGCTTACCAAAAATCTTTAGATACCTTTTCCATATTTTCTAATATTGAGTAATCCAAACATCTTTGATGGCTTATGCGGTTTGTAACCAGACTGTCCAATAAAGCCATTACATCTTTACCACCAGTTGTTATACAGAACTTTCTTGGTTCATCAGGGAATATCCAGGCCCCAGAACTTTCGAGAGAGCAATAATTATCATCAAAGTGTACTACAGAATTCTGTTTATGCGGTGAATCTCTCTGAATACACAGTTCACATGAGCTTTTAAAGCTATTTCCCCTTCTTTTCTGTTCTTTGCTTGAGTTGCTTCTAAAACCTTGCCTGAAATCAAGTACATTGCTAGGGTGATTTCTATCCGAATGCTTCTCAGTCATCTTCCCTGAAACTGTAACCAGTTCAAATGTGGATTTTCTCATAAAATCTTCACTATATTTCTCTTCCTCCGTATCTGATTTATGTGCTACTTTGAATTTATTCCTGGCTTTTGAATCTGTTTGCATGTTCAGTATTTTTATGGAGCTTGACTCCTTCACATGACTAACTGACGTAATTTGCTCTCTACTTTCTCCAATATATACTAGGGCCTGTTTCAACTCTCTTGCTAGAGAGGTACCTTTGAACCGTCCTTGTAAGAAGCCTACTGGACCATTATTCCCTGTCCCCTCTTCCCCTGAGTGCTGAGCCTTGGAAGAAGCTTTTGTTTCAGTTTTACCAGATTGATATTCTGTTGGAGGTGGTTTTATAAGAGATCCCATATCCTGTTTTAAGATGAGGCCCATGTGAACCCCAGTTGTTAAAACATTTGCAATAATATATTGATGATATTGTACAACATTTTTTATACCTGAGCAAGACCAGTTTGCCTTTCAAAGGCACTTATCATTTTCCTCACACTGTTGGAATTTGATTGTATCAGATTATTCACTGCAAGTTCATTCTGATTCGAGCTTCTAAACAAAATTGCCATATCTTCTGAATTTATAGCTCTGCGAGGATCTTTTGTAGATGGTGGATTGAAAGCAGGCTTCTTAATTAAACCCTTCTCTTGTAATTTAGTGAGATCAACTGATTGTGACATAGGTTTGTTTGATGAGGTCTCCTTATATTGATCTGCACTATTCTAAAACATGTGAAATGACCATTAAACAAACAGTGGTACTTTTTCCAATGGCTTTTCATCAGGACAAAAGAGAAAACACAGTAAAGTAATCAATCCTTAACTGGGTGTAGTTGCATTAAATCAGGCTTAGCCCCCAAAACATTTTCAGTGCCTGATTTTTTGTCGATTTGAAAACCAACAGGACTTTTATACTTGGGAAACAGCTTCAAGTTGTAGGTATCTCTTTTGAGACCTTTTAAGATGGAGAACTTAGAATATCAGGAAAACTTCTTAGGGAAGAAGGAACTAACTCATAATTATAAAGTTCTGTCACTATTTATACCTCTAATATTCTCTTTCTGCTTTAAATTTTCATTGTTTCTTTAGTCAGTTAAGTAAGATCAAACCTGAGACCTCATCATTTGTCCTGAAGGTTAAAGCAGCATTGCCAACAGAAATATTAGAACTTTCTGCACCCCTGAGACTGCTACTGAGAAGCTCATCATGTTTCTTCTTCAATGCAGATTGTCTCTACAAAACCAAAGATAAAAGTTTATGTCAAAATGGACTCATTCATTGGCGACAGTCTGCATTCAACAAGCAAAAGCTCAGCATAATGACCACATGATTGACTAAGGCATTTATATTTGCAATTTCTAAGATATTTCATAGCATAAGTCCAGCATAATCTGCATGGTTTGTTTGAGTGCCTGGGAGCACAAATCATCCTAATGTTGCAAGTGATCTCTCTTCTTCTGGTATTGCAATTGCAATTATGTCCACGACAGCATGCCCACATCTCAACTAATCCACCTCCCCAGTCCAGTTAGAGGCAGGCCGTCCGGACAAGAGGATTTACAAAGAAATTTCTTACCACAAGTGATCATATTTGTTACCACGGCCCATTGCTTTTTATTATTAAGATAAGTTTCAGAAACCCAGTGAACTGGTATAATAAGAATGAATCAGTACCAGCATACGAATCCTGTCCCGCTCTTCGTCATTGAGGATGAACTGCAGCTTCAGATGCAGGTGCCCTTGCCCAAGGGAGAAGATGTCTTCCCAAATACCTTTCTCAACTATTGACCTGGTATGAAACCCTTCCATAATATACTAGTGTCAGGCTTACTCTAGGACAAAGCTGGAAAAAAGGCTCAAATTTTCAAATGGGTATTGAAATTAACCTATACGAGATATTTCATTCCCATCAGCATCATGAAGTTTGACAATGAAATCTTCACGGAGACTAGTTAATGGACTGCATTTTAGACAAACAAACAGACTATAATTTAGAAACTGTTGTTAAAAAAGTAAGACAAGAAAAGGTAGAATTCTCGGTTAATCTTACAAGGAAAAGTCTCCCTTCTCGCTGATTAGGTACTCTGTCTTCCCCATGGAAACTGCATTCACCACAATAAATTTGTTATGAGTAGCGTTTGAAGGTGGCAGAGGGGAAAGGTTGGGACAAACTAAAAATCAAGAACAATTGCATACCGCTTATGGATCTTGAAGATAATGGAAGATCCATGAATTCCAGGACTGTAACATGAATAGGGTAAGTAAGAAAAAGATCATATGGTGGCTCACATTTGAATTATTTCTTCAAGATGAGATTACCTGAAACCAAGATGGTTCCTGGCATTGCAGAGAGAAGAACTCAACGGGATAAAAAGTGTTTAAATTGGACAAACAGGTGAGAAACAGATGAGCTAGAGACAGTCATATATTTTTAACTCTTCCAGTTCGAGCAAAGACCCCTTTACATTGTTGATTGAGAGATAAATGGAAACTTAGATGGGATTGGAGAAAATGGATCTCGTTAGAATTCACAATCCAGAGAAATCAGCTAATGTGGTCCCTGCAATTTCGAAGTCCCCAAGCCATTCAATAGCATATTCAATGCGTGATAGCCATGTTTCTGTTTCGTCTCATTTGTAAGTCCACGTCATGGCTATTTGATCTCCACTCACCAAGTTGGTCAGTAGTTCAAAATGGAAATGCTTGATCCAAAATTATTCAAACGGTTAAATATGTCATTGTAGATAAAGGTTTGGACCACAGTACAAGGACTCGTGTCTTTACCATTTTTACATGGCAATTATGTCTTTACAAGAATCAAAAGTTTAGCCTATTTATTATGAAATCTCTTAAATTTTGAAATTATTCTAAAAGGTTATAAGACCAAATTTTATTTACTATAAATAACTTTGACTTGAGACCCTCAAACTTTATGTTAAGATATATAATAAAGAGATCTCAAACCAAAATTCTTTACAGTAAAAAATTTGATACCAGGATCTTTAAAATAATTTTAAATTTTAAAATTCTTTATAATATGTTAAGATTTTGATCCTTAAAGGTAATTTTTCCTATGCTATAGCCATAGTACATAACCACATGTTGAGTCAAATTATGCTGTCTATATCACCATCATTTCCGGTCTGTATTTTTTGTCCACGCGTTCGAGCGTCTATCTCCCATATAAATTGCCAACGTAAAGCTGCTCAATACAATGACAAGTCCTTCGGTCACCGGCAGAGAGATTTCACGCGTCAAGTGACCAAAAATACTACTGATTGAGGAGGGAGGTGCCTTTAGTATGGCAAAATGGCAGTCATGTTCACTGCAATATGTTGATTTTACATTAACTCTGACATGAAGTTACAGCCGCCAAAAAAGTTCAGCTTGGTATGTAACTATGTATCAGAGTCGGGTCGAATTCAGCAGGATGCCAGCTCATATCAATACAATAACAACTCTTGAATACGCTGTGCCATGTAATGGCATCGCTAAATGCTATCCAACAAAAAATGAACTTCACCATGCAATAATCAGAAATTTAATCTATCTGTTAGGTTGAAACTTTAATCTGTCAGCATTAAGAAAATTGGATTAGAAATCAAATCATAACTTTGGTATGGATTCTGCACGGAGAAACTGTTTTAGAATCGCCTTTTCTTCATCTATTCGCTTCTTCTCTACAGGGTCCTTGGGTTTCACTTTTCTCTTCTCTTCCAGCATCCATTTGAAAATTTCACGTTGTTGTTCTTCAGGGATGGGACCCCGCCCTTCCCCAGGGGCAGTGACAGGTACAAAGAATGATTCTTCATTGTAAATCGAGTCCAGTGAACTTGTGGTGGGTTCTTCAACAGTAGCTTTTTCCTTCTGCAATTTTTGCGCTGTTCTAGCTTGAATCTGCATCAAGTCTTTCTTTTTCGCCGTTGCAAAGAGATACGCTGCAATAAATCATGAAGCGAAAAAAAGAATAAAAAACTTACTATACAGTATATTCCTGCTGTTACCTCTCCAGGAGAAAAAACTGTATGTCAGCGATTCAGGTATCAAGTAATCGTCTGAACATCAGACACTCACAAAGCGTATCAAAAATTGACAATCACAAACGAAAACGCTTTAACCTATAATGGAACGTTGCACAATATATAGGAATAAAGTAATCATGAATGTTACCTATTGATCTGATCATTAGTAACAGTTATTGGAATAATGCCTTGAACAAAGCACATTTAGTCAAGGAATTAAATTAAACATGAAACATCAGTCAAGAGGCAATATGACAAGCAGTCGACAGGTGTACCATGAAATTGCAATGCAAAGATTAAAGTAGCCAATGACTGAACAAGGTAAACCATGATCATAGATAATCACAGATGCCATCAGACCCATCCATGCCCACACTCATACATGCAAATACAAACATTTTAGAGCCTGCTGAACTACCGATTCACGTTTCTTATGAACACAAAATAGTTGCATTCAAGTTGCGGAAAATTTATGCTTCACAATTATAAAATTTACCCATTTTCCAGCTTAAAAAGCAGCTATATCAGCTACAAGCTAAATTATTCATTTACCGAGTCAAGAGACTACATTTCAATCCCCCATAGGTCATAATAATCTCCAGGTCTCTTTTATCATCCTCCTACTCTGATGCACTTTGTACTCCATATTTATAAATTATTCACACACACACAGACACACAGAAGATGACCCAAGTAGAGACAAATACGCAATTCTCTACTTTTACCTTTAAAGCTTAATCATACGAAGCGATCCAGAAAAACAAGAAAAAATAACAAAAGAGCAGTGCGAGCATGTGCCCATCCTGTTTAGAGCAAAAGATAAATTGCGGCCCAGGGAGAAAATGAAGTGGCCTTCCAGGTGCAGCATGTGATGGATTAATGATATTGCAGAATAACATGAAATTCCCCTTTATTTCTGAAGTTAGTTAAAAATCTATCCTCCACAAAATGAAGTAGCTAAGCATCAGATGGAATAGCTTATTAAGGTTCTTACCCTTCTTTCTTTTTCCCATTCTATTCTCAACTGGTTATACCATTATATAAAGCTATAAAGCTATAAAGCAAACAAAAACAAGAAGAAAAGCCATGGTACAAGCATGAATATAGAACCAGAAAATACATACAACAAAAACGAGTCTCAACTTCTAGTTACCTTTGGATAGCATAATCTAAAGATTTGATAATTATACTTTCTACTAATAAATGTTAAAATAGCACGCCATGCTGTGTCATCTCAACTGTAAAAATGGATTTCATTCAAATGTAAACTAAACAGAATCAAGATAAGAGGGGTTCCACTTAAAAAAAGGAATAAGGTGAGAAAGTAAAATGCTGTTACACAGTATGAGTCAAAGAAAAAGTCGCTTGACTAGAGGCAAATTAGCAAACAACCGGACAAAGTTCTACTTGGCAATATATCGAACACTTGAAAGGCAAATACACAAAATGTCAAAGAAGCCCTCCGTCACAAAAACATGCAACAACCAATCAATCACTCAGGTTTCTGCCTACTAAAATAAAAACTATAGAATTTAATGAGGCAGTTGACATCGCAGCACCATGTGCACACGCGCAAACAAACAAAAGCTATGGCAAGCAAGAGATAGAGAGAGAAAGAAGGAGAACCTCCAAGCGCAAAATTTGAGATCAAGAGTAAACGCCAAAGTAGCTTGCAGCGCTTCATGAGCAACTCTGTTCGAGGCAGAGGCGGTGGCGGCGGTTGAGTCTCGCTCATTGAAGATAATAATGATTATAGGTTTCTAGTCTGGTGACACAAAGTGGGAGAAACTCCGCTTGCTTGTGAATGTGATCGATTTTCTCTTTCTCTCTCTCTCTCTCTCTCTCTCTCTCTAGTTTCTTCGCCTTGTAGAAGAAGACCACTTTCGTCTTCCCTTTGACACACAAACTTTCTCTCGCTCTCTCTCTCTCTCTCTCTCTCTCTCTTCATGTCCCAGAATTTTCAGATTTCAACCATTTTCGTCTTTCCCAAGCTCTCAACACATCCCGCTTCTTTTTCCTTTTTGTTTTTTGCTGGGAGGGAATAATTGGGCTTTTATTTTTATTGGGGCCCATTGGGTTGACAAAATAACAGGTGGACACGTGGAGGGCTCGTATTGGTGACCATTGTTGCGGCCCAATAAACATGGATTATCCAATCCGATCAGAGCGGTGGACTCTGCAACATGTAACAATCTTTCTGCCATCTGTCATTCAGATTTTGCTAATATATGCTTTTTGCCAATTCATGGTATAAGAAATTTTATTAATGGTCAGACCAAAAATAAAAAATAAAAAATAATTTTTATTAAAGGATCATCAAATATAATTAATTTTAATTAAAATCGCAAAAAACATATAACAATTAGAATTTTGTATTTGCTTCTGCATAAAAGATTTTTTGGTATAATAGTAAATGTTGATTTTCTTACCTTGTATTAATTTTTTTTTTTGTTCGAAATGATTTCATAAAATAATTCCTTATATTCTTATCACATTCCGATTCACAAGTTTTATGTGATTATTGGCTTCATTAGTCGCCTTATACTTTTTTTCTTTAAATCGGAATTAGGTCTTCTTCAACATTTTTTTATACACTAGACAATTAATTGATTATGTTAATACTTAATAGTTAGATGAGATGTTGTCACAACATAATTAGAGTTATAAATCTTGGCACAAAGTGGATTTGATAGCTTGAAAGTATTTATAAGACGAAATAAATTATAATTAAGATATACTTCATATTTAATACATGAAATTAAAACATTTAATAAAGACCAACAAACTAATATACTAATGGCAAAATATTATATTTCGGTATATAAAAATCATATTAAAATTATGATTAATGGTGATAGTTATTTTATTGCTCATATTTTTTTTAATTTATTTTGATATTTAAACTTTTTGAGCATTTTTATAGTAATAAACCTATAAATTTCTTTTCGATAAATTGTTTTAATTCGTCAACTTGTGTGAGAATTGTTATTATTATTATTTTTGTTTATAATACTGTTAGTCCCCTTTGATTGCAAGAAAAACACCATACATATAGCAACTCAAAGAGAGAATCTTCTAGGGTTTGATTTGAGAATTTCAAGACATGGATGCACCCTAAGTGATTTAGGCATCCAGATCAATTGGAGCAGGTGCTGTAGGCAAATAAATTTAAATATATATTGAAAAATAATTTCAGTTTAATAAATATTAATTTTCAAAAAAATTATCATATGACATTTATATTTTATATCATTTCTCATACAAAATAGCATCCAAATGAAGAGGAATAAACGGTAAAGTTAGAACAGACTGTGAGTATTTAGAAATTGTTTTATTTTCCTCTTTAGGATACCCTCTTTTATAAGAAATCTAAAATATTAATATTTCTTACCATAATTTTTTTTTTGAACAATTAATATTTTTATGACATTTCACAAGGGTATTGTGAAATTTTATCATGTCTTGATTTTGTAAGAGCTTGAATTGGGCCTTTAAGAGAAAATTTTGATTCATTTTAACTTGACTTTGATTTGGATGTATTCTAATCCTATGATGAGACTCGATAGATTTTTATGAAATTGTCTACTCGATCGAATTTGGTGTTTTCTATATGTTGAAGTTTCACTTATGAATTTTGTGACCAATTGTTAGCTTTTAAGAATCTAGTACGATGGATTAGCACCCATCAATTAATAGGCTGATGTAAACAAACTAATTTTATTTTGTACATAATATTAATTAATAAGTGGGATTGATTAATGCACTGCTTAAATGGATTAGCCATATAATTGGTGGGATTGACTTAAACCTATTCACAAGAGACACCAACTAACAAGTTATTCTGAAATCAATAGCCCTATCCTATTGGTTTGAGAGTTTCAGTTATTCTAATAATACTAATATATTAAACTATTTTATTCATATATATATATATATATATATATATATAATGTGAAAATTCCTCAATTTTTTTAACGATAAACTATTGCAAGTTACATAACACTCCTCTCTCTTTTTCTCCTTTATGAATTATTTTCTAGCATCGTTTTTGGTGCTTTTTTTTTTTTTTTGAAATTTTGGTGCATATTGATTTACAAATTAAAAATTAAAAGATTTTATTCAACTCATATGTCATTAACTATCTATATTTTAAAGCATGAATTCAAAGGAAGCATGGGACACGATCGCCCTTTTATATTTTTAAAATTTTATTTTTATATATTATTAATTTAATTATTTAATTTATGAAAATTCATTCTCTTGGATTTTCTTTTTAATTTGATGAACATTTTTCTTTCCAATAATCAAATTCTACATTATTTGCCACACTATTTTCAAGACTAGAGTATTTTAGTATAAATAAAAACCATAAGGGGAAAGAAAAAACTATTTCATATGTAAGATATGCTTGCTTTGTTGGAAAATTTTAGGAGATTATAATGAACACAAATAATAATTAACATGAAAGAAAATTTATTTGTAATGTAAATTCATTGTAGTTATAAATTTTGTAGCAAAGATAGCAATCTACTTTGTCCAAACCTTTTATACGTAAAAGTCCAAGAGTTTAGATAGAGAGAGAAATATTTGATAAGCCAAAATTGTTCCGATGATGTCTCATAAAAGTAGATAAGTTATTTATTGTTCAAGGTAATTATCTTTATTTAATAATAAGAAATGGTAACTTCTTACTTTCTAACAACTCTTCAAAACTAAATATGTTTATGAATATTTCTCTTATCTTTTGGTCAGTAATATGATAGGATAACTATTGACAATACCTAGGCTATAGGTTAGGGTCATGAGTAATCTAACCTATCACTGATTATCTACAAATAACTCATACCCAATCCATTCTTGATTTATATATCAAAAAATTTAATTGCTTAATTAATTGATTAACCCAACGAATTTTTCTAATAATAAATTAATACTAATCCACATTATTTTAATATATTTCATAAAATTAATTCAACAATCTCCTACTTAAATGGTATTAATTGATTATTAGACAACTAATTAAACAAATATCAATCAAAATTAAACAACTAAAATATACATAAAAAACTATATAGAGTTAAGAAATAAAACATCAAAATATTATTAAATGTGATAGGGAAACAAATTATATAATTATAATGTGAGGTCAATATCTGAACTAAATGAATATTTAAGATGTCAAATTATATCACAAAAGTCCTTTAAGGACTCAACTCATACTCCCACTGAACCAAGATAACATCAAATATTGAACAAGACCCATATAGGTTCCTATGGGTGGCCTTTGGTCAACTGATCCGTAAACAAATGTTCATTAAAGATGTGAACCACATGAGTTTGATATAAAGAGACAATTCAGAAATGAAACAATGAATCAAGAACATCAAATCCGATAGGAAAAATAATGCTATAAATGCTAGCAAAGTTTCAATTCTGAAATATATCTAAAATTTTGGCACAACTAAAAACATTGAATCCAATAGGGAAATAAATGTTATGGATGCCAAATTATATCAAAGTGTCATTTGAGAACATAATTCAAACTCCTATTAAACCATGACATCAAAATTTTTTAAAGATATCCAAGAGTAATAAGTTTTTCAAAACTTTAATGGGTAAATTTTTTGTAAACAGATCACCTAAATGTTCAATATGAGTATGAAATTAACTAATCTCTCTCTTCAACGAACAAAAACTAAGAATCAAAATATTTGACACAATAAAAGTTCTTGTAATTTTGAGATAAACTTTTAACAGAGTCACTGTCGCAATAAAAATAATCAAGGCTCAAAATATGTGCACAACAAAAGTTCATTCCTTTAACCACATTCCTTGACAAATGACCATCACAAAACAAGCAACACACATTTCATTCACATATATGAGGTAGCTGTAAGTGTCCAATTAACACTTCTTAAACAGATTCTCAAAGCATCATAAAGATGTATGCAAGGTTGAAGTAGTTGTAAGTGTTTACATGACACTTTTGAATGAAACAACTCCTCCAAACATCACATAGATGTAATAAAAATAAATTCACGATCATTAATACATGGTGCATAATCTGAATCAAAATATCTCACTATCTCAAATGATTTAGATTTCCTAAAAGTCAATATATGATATTTTTATACTGTGAAAGTACTTTACAACTGTCTTTGTAGCTTTTAATGATCATACCGAGAATTATTTAGATATATGTGAAGCACACCAACAACAAAAGCAATGTCCTAACATGTGCATGTATGCCTGGGCATATATTAGGCTACAAATAGTAGATGATATGGAACTTTATCCATCAAAGTCCTTTTATCATCATTTTGGGACAAAATGACTTAAACAACCTATCACCACTCTTAACTAGTCTAACACATTAGATTCTAACTAAACGACAATTTTAAATGCCTTAAATGCATCCAAAGATTCAGACGCTTCATGCAACAAACCCATCCATGGCAATAGGCATTATAGGTCCACCAATATCTATGTGGATTAAGTCTAAAATATTCTCATGTATATATTTAGCTCTTTAAGATTCAAAAGTCTGAAAAATCTAAGTCATGTGATGTTCCCTGTCAGACCATCCATTTTTAATCTCCTTATGGAGATATGACCCAAAAGTTGATGCCATAATGAAGATAATAACATAATAAAGGAAGATATTAATTCTTCTATTTTCTTATTAAAACCAAATAATCACATCTGTTTAATACAAGAGTGGAAATTCAAATTCCTCTTTGATGATGATATGTAAACTTTATTACATAGAGTCAAATAATGTACAAAATACAAGTTTAAGATTACAATCTTATATTACTAACTGCAATCAAACTTCCTTTCACTCTAAGGATGATCTTACTCTAACCTTAACAAATTGCTTAATCTATCTTTAGAATGGCCCTCACATGTTCCGCTGTTGTTCTTATTAATGTCTTCTCACACATACACACACATTCTCATTTAGGTGGTGTCACAACTCCATAAGGACTAGAAAAAAAACAGTGAAACTGTTGCTAAGTGTAATAGGTATATTTACCCCAAGGCCATGAGTTATTAGTGTAGTTGCCAAAATAAATTTTATGGACTTTATCAAATTATTATAGTTTATCCCACTAAGAGTTTTCATTGCTAATAGTTACTGTTAATAAGAGCTGAAGTAACAAAATTAGGAAACATATATTATGTGTTTACACATATTTATAAAATAGTTTCCTCTAAAAGGCTTAGCTTATTCAATTATATTAACAAGATTGTTTATCATAATCTTGCCTAAGGGTTTTGGATTATAATAAACCAAGAAAAACTCATTATTCATAAAAAAAACCTATACAATCAAAATGTTTCTAATATCTCCATACCAATAGAGTACAATGAGTATTAAGACATCAATCTAATTATCTCTTTCATAAAAAACAAATTATATTGTTAGTACCACATCGATAGAGTGTATCCACTGCTAACACAATTTATCCTACAAAAATTAATTGAGATAGACACCTTAATCAAATCAATAAAACACCTTTACAATTGGTCCCACAATAGATGAGCTCACAATTGTAAGGTGTTAATAACTTAAGTGATTTTCTTGGCTAGTGAAATCACTTAATCATGCCTAAGAGCAAGGAAAAGCCAACACTTTGGATTTCGTATTGTTTCAAATGATGTATGATTGACTACTAAAAATACAAAACTAATTATGCTTTTCATCTCTAATTTTATTTAAACTAAAAAGTATCCAAACTGACAATATTTTTGGCTTTGAATCATTGCTACTCTTAAAGCTAATTTTGGCTTTAAACAATCATCTTAGTCTCTTATATAAAGGCCAAAACAAGCTTCTTGACTTTAAAGTTCTCAAAGTCAATGAAGACGATAGAATTTAGGCCTGAAACTAGACCGAATCGCCTTTGGCAATTTACTTAGGCATAGGGCTCCTAATGAGCTTTCTGTAATGCTATTATAAGCTTAAAAAATTTCATATGTGCTAAAAGTTATGCCTTTATAAATTCAGTATAACGCTAGATTTAATTCTCAGACCAATTCCCATGTGGATTTAGTTAATTTCATTATGAAATTATTGTCCTAATTGTTTAAAACCTTTTAGGGAATATACTCATCTATCATGAGTAACATGAATTACTGTGGTTGAGCAATTTAGCCAAATTGGCTGTCAGGATAGGACATGTCCATTATTAATATAAATAAAACTCTTTGGACATTACTTGGTGACTAATTTTACCTTTAATAATTACTTAAGGGTATATATGTCAATAATTATGTGTCATGAACCATAATTACTTTGATAAAATGGGCTTTGAATTTGATACCATCATTACTAGGTCCACGATAGGTGGACACTCAACCATTAGGTGGAGTACGTTTATTATTCATAAATTAATTTCGCAACATAATATGAATGAAATTAACTAATTATGCAAAATAAATTCATTCAAATTTATTCAGACATCATCAGGGAGAGTGAACTAAGTGTTCTATTCCTTATTATGTCTAGTCAGTACAAAAAATTTCTCAAGTTAAAATACCTCAATTACATACTGTTTATGAGACCCTAAATCTTCAAGAAATTTAAAAACTCCTATTTCCAGAGCTTAAAAAATTTTGAAAAAAACACCAAAAAATCTAACAAGGCACGTGGAACACAACTATGGAGCTCTCAAGTTTATACAATCGGCGCATGAGGCACACGCTCCATCATGCGCTGGTCTCACACGCATCATCTTCAACCTCTGGCGACCCGCCAGATGACCCGGTTTTGGTCAAGAATGTGACTTGACCAAAACTAAGGTCTTAGAGGGTGAAATTAGCGTCATTTTCTTCGTCTTTGAATGATCTACAATTCCCCTAGATTGGTTTTCAAAAAACATGCAAGATTTTGGAGAAATTTCATTTGAAAAACTAAAGTTTGCCAGTAGGGTAGCTTCGATGGAAAATGTGCTTTTTTGATAATTTTGGGCTTCAAAATATATCTTATTTTGGTTGAAATTTCTCATGCAATAAAACCCCTGAACTCATTTGGTCAAATTTGGTCTACACACTAAGTAATTTCACTTGAAAGTTTTCGAACCTAAACTCCAATGGTGTGTTCGTTCATATAGGTTTTGGGTATGTAATGGGCATATTCATATTCGTTCACCTAAATTCTCTAAGAATTAAGATGAATTTTTATTCAAAAAATAGTCTAAGTTTGGCCTTGTTTTACACACATATTTGGACTGATGAAGCTAAACAAAAAAAAAATTCAGATTAAGGCACTTACAAAAAATATGATTAAAAAGAATTTATAGAACTTAGGGCTTTGATACTAATTGTTGGAAAATTTTGGGAGATTATAATGAACACAAATAATAATCAACGAGAAAGAAAAATTATCTGTAATGTAAATTCATTGCAGCAATAAATTTGGTAGTAGAGATAACAACCTACTTTGTTTAAGCCTTTTTTATGTAAAAATCAGAGTTCAGAGAGAGAGAGAAATATTTGTAAGCCAAAATTGTTTTGATGATGTTTTAAAAAAGTGGAGAAGTTATTTATCATCCAGAGTAATTATCTTTATTTAATAATAAAAAAATGGTAACTTCCCACATTTCTCTCAATTGCTCAGATTTAAAACTGAATATGCTTATGAAATATTCCTCTTATCTTTTGGTCAGTAATACGATAAGATAATTACTGACAAGACTTATGTTGCAGGTTGGAGCATCTACCCAATGGACTTGTGGATAATCCAACATATCACTGATTACCTACAAATAACTCAGACCCAATCTATTCTTAGTTTATATATCAAAAAATTTAATTGCCTAATTAATTTATTAACCTAACGAATTGTCCTAATAATAAATTAATACCAATTTACATTATTTTAATATATTCCATAAAATTAATTCAACATGCTTATCATATTCACCATAGAGCCAATGTATTTGAGGCAAGGGAACTCACAATGTCTCCTATTGATTAAATATTGGGCATCTCATAAGGCTGTTCTGGTGTAAAAGTAGCTGTCTACCTCTGAAAAACTGAACGAGCCCTTCTTCTTTTGTACCAGTTTTTTCTGCTTCATCTCATGTCAAGCCCGATAACGAGTTGAATACATACATATATATATATATATACACACACACACACACGCACACACAGAGAGTACACAGAGACAGTGTCTGAATCAAGAGTACAAGTCTCTTTAGGTCATGCATGCACCTCTAAGAGGACACAGAAAAGCTGTATCTCAACCATGACTCATCATTTTCATGATTGAGAAGCAGAGCTCGTTAGGTCAAATGAAAAAACATCAAAGAGAAACGTTAAAAGAGAGAGGATAAAGTTGCGTAAAGAAAAATGCGAAAAGGAAGATTAAAAAAAAAAAAAAAAGTAGTGTTGTTGTTTTCTCATCTGAATCTCTCTCTCTCTCTCTCTCTCTACCGAAGTACTGATATTATACTTCGCGTATTGTTATTAAATGATACTCAACCATGTTGGTTAATACTTGATTAAATTAGCAGTTTATGATCTTAATTATTGAACTTATTTAGCTTTGGTTGTTGGCTAAAAGGAGAAAATTAATGCGTAATAATTAGTCCTCGAAACTAAACCATTCCTTTTCTTTTTATTATCTCTAAGTTACTTATAACCAGGACAGTTAATATAAAATTTATTTGTTATTTTTAATGATTCATTCATATACTTTGTAATATTAATTTTTAGACAATGTAAGTGGCTCATCTACATTAACCTAGAGAATAATTTGTTAATTGTTTTTATTAATTTAACTCTGACATCCAAACTCAATTTTCAAATCTAGAGAGACACTCCACTCCTGTCCCATATTGTTGGTTTCCTTGAAGATTGATTTAATTTCATAGTACGGATAGTCCTGAAAAAGGGGCAATCTCAAACAAGAAAACAACAAAAGTTGCAGTATCTGAATGGGTTACAAAAAGAGCATCATAATGAATCAAAACCACTGAAAATCATCATTATTCATGAAGATAAAATTAAGTAATCCCTGGAAAATTTATTGAATTTTCCGAGATAATATATAGAACTTCATGAACAAAGAGAGACCCACATTTCCTGGTTGTCTTCACTTGTTCAAAATCTAACACAAGTTCATAAATCCTTCCACCACATCTTAATTTTATTGTCCTTTTCCCCTTCCTCTTCCCCGAAGTACAAAAACATTGACTACACACTAATAATTATGATCAAGCTGGTTCTAATAATTTTAGGAAGCAAACTCAAAACCCTAATCAGTTATCTGAAAAGTGGACCAGTACGTACACGCATGGTCATCAACCTCATCCATGAACTAGGCCATTGTGAGATAAAGCCATGAGAAGAATGGCTGCCTCCTTCTCATCCAGAGGGAAAACTTGTGATGCAGCTTGCAGGTTCTTACTCAAGCTGCTTACTGTGAAATCCTCAAAACCAAACTGCTTTATTCTACCTCTAGATGTTGTTGGGTTGGCTTGAATTTGATCATCAAGCTTGCGCTTCTTCTTAAGCTGAGTCTGATCATCACACTGCATTTTTGACTTCTCTCTGCTGTGAAACTTGTAATTTCCCTTCACAGGAGATTTCTGAACAGCGAGAGCCGAGCCGTCTGCTGCAGCTGCAGCTGCTGCAGCCATGGCACGCCTTGCCTTCCTTTGTCGAATTCCACAGGCGTTGCAAAGTGACTGTTACACCAAAATGATCGTTCAATAACATGTGTATAAGAACATATATGACAGGTTAATTTAAAATTGCTCTATATTTGGTGCATAGAATTAAAACAATAGTCTTAATTTCTTAGTACACGAAGACACATATATGTATCATTTTATAATTACTAGTTTTAACGCTTAATTATTAGAATGACTTTGTTAGGAGTATATATAAATTAAGACTAATTATTAAGGATGTTTGTATAACAAGGTCGTACGATCGTGTATGACAAAAAACTATCTAAAACCAGATTATAACTTTTTTAGACCAGAACTAAAAGTCTTTTAGACTTTTCATAATTTTTGATAGATTGGAGAGTACTTTGACATCAAACAGACTAACATGTGAATCCTCAAAAGGGAACAAAAAATTTTACCTTTGGCCCTCTTGGTCCACTTCTCCATAGAGGGGTCTTGGTGGTGTGGCAATCAGCACAAACCCTAACAGTGATATTACTATTATTATCATTATGATTACTGTGGGTTGAAGAACTGTTGCTGCTGCTGCTATGAGGAGACAATAGTAATGGTTCTTGCTTCTGATTCTGATCTTCAAACTTCTTCTGCCTAGGGGTGTCTGCAAGTGGTATATTAATGTCAGAAACTTTTTGATCTGAAGCCATCATCTTCTTCATCATTCTCATCTTTGAAGGCATCCACTTCACCGAATCAGTATCTTCTCCTTGATGATTTTGATCCTCTCTCTCTGATCCTCTCTTCCAAACTTTCAGTTTGCAGCCCCTCTTTCTCTCAATACCCTTTTCTTCTGGATCATCCCATGATCCACTTGAAGTAATAATCTTCCCAGCCTAAAAAGATTACATGATGAAAAGAAATTATTAATCATCATAGAGAAAATATCATGGTAAAGGAAGGATATATACATATATGGGGTGTTACTATATATGTAAACTCGACCTGATGAGTGACTGTTCTTTTTTCACTATTGGACATAGGCATAGAGTACATGTATAAAGACAGAATTACAGATATCCAAAGATGAAAAATCTCCATTTTTCAGAAGCTTGATATATCTATATCTCTATAAATATATATATATATATATATATATTATAATCACCTCCTCATCACTTGGTAAGTGCTTGGGCTCCCAGTAGGAAGATCCTGCATGATCCTGAGATGGGTTGAAGAGAATAGGATACGATAGAGAAGAGGATGAAGAAGAGGGTTGGTGGGTTGGGCTAAAAATTAGCTCATGGTTTTCATCTTCAACATTAAGATCTATAGGCATAGGAGAAGGAGCAGAAGAAGACGAAGAAGAAAGAGAGTAAGGATAAGTTGGTATCATTGACACACATACACAGAAACCAGCAAGCTAGCGCGAGAGAGAGAGAGGGATGGATCAGTGTAAGTGCAATGATCTTCCTTTTGTCCAGTAAAGGTGGAATGAAAGAGAAGGCCTAGAGGCAAAAAGGTTCTGGTTATATAAACAAAATAGTAAAACTCATATTAGGAGAAGCAGAGAGAGAGAGATAGAGAGAGAGAGAAACACAGAGAGAGGAAAAAGCCATCAATAGGTATATAATAAGACATTCACGTGACTTCATGAGACACCATAGGAGACAAGTTAAAAGGACAAACTAATTAAACGGAGTGTGTGGAATGCACATACGCTGACCCCATAGTTAGGACAAAACCCTATCTACTCAACGTCTTCTTTCTTTCTTTCTTCCTATTCTTTTCTCTTTTCCCTTTTTACCGTTGCACTGCGCTAACCCTAACTGAACAAGAGAGAAACTGTATGGTAGCCACACACATGAAAGAGATAATGCACTTACGCATCTTAAACCAATAATCTTTGTAGAAATAATCTGGGGTGGGTACGTATATTTCTTTTTGTGGCAAGCATTTCAGTAGTCACTTGATAAATTTTATTAATTTTTATTTAGTAGCTTAAATAATTCATTAAGTATTGAAATGATCTTTAACAATTTTAACATGACCTTGCAAATTATTTAAATTAATAATTAATGTTTGAAGGGAATAAAAAATAAATGAACACATTCATTAATTTAGAGTAGGAGACTTACATACTTCTTTTAATTACGGAAGCTGATCAAAGTCTGGCTGAGCTCACTTATCGAATGAGATATTCACAGTGTATTGAGTGTATCTCGGGTTTTCATAGTCTAAATCCTCTCTCAAATGTGACTGCAGAATACTTTGTAGGTATTCTTCTCAGAGCGTTTCAAGTCTCTGTCTCTTTTTTTATTTATCGTATAATAGTCTAGCCCTATTTATAAAAAGTTAGCTAGGGTTAGGGTTTAGTAGTAATTCCTATAATTATTATTTTACCCTTACTTAATGAGCATCCCTTATAGGTTATCTTAACAAATTTAAAGGTTCAGATATTATACAATATTCTAACAATGTTTTTACTGGTTTAGAAGGAGATTACTTTGGATAATTAAGTGCCTGGCAGAGAGCTAGAGTGGCATTTGCATGCTCATATAATCTAAAGTGATAATTAAGGAACAAGCGTACACTTATGTGTCCATATATATATATATATATATATTGTGTGAATATATGCGTCCAGTTTCCTGCATTTTTTAGGTTCCAACTACAGCTCTATAAATGACATCCGTTAAATCACGTGTGTGAATTATTTACATATGTTAAATTAGATTAAATTTCTATTTTAAGTTATTGATTTTGATTTTAAAAAATCATGTAAATAAATCAAAATAATGCAGATCATTACATCTGCACAATTATTTAACGTGAAATGCTACATTTATCTTACCGTAAAGAATCTAGATCCATTAATACATAGTTGCATATTATGTATTTGCTATTTATTAGACTAAAAAATTACATTTACATTTAAATATATTTTCTACATTGGAGAGATAAAGATATATAATATAGGGTGTAAGAACATAATCTTATAAATGTGTTTAATACACAATATTTGATAATATAATCATAAATTAAATGTGTTTCTTAATAATAATCTCAACCAGTGAAGCTGGGTTGGAAAAAGAGATCCATTTTGTCATTTATAATGCAAATGTACAAGAGAATTAATGAAACATTAATAAATATTCTCTCTCTCTCTCTCTCTCTCTCTCTCTCTATATATATATATATATTAGATACACTCGCAAAGCGATCATCTGTAAGAGATGAAAACTGAAAAAAAAAAATTGTAAAGAATAAAACTTTAAAAAAATTAATTAAAAAAACTATACAGCATCAATGTTGTACACTAACAAATTCGGACTTTACACACGACGATCAAAATTTATTCCATATACATAATCCGACTCATAGGTATACACAAGTACAATTCATAAGAGTTACTCTTTTTCTTCACCTGGAGATATAGTTAGATTTGAAGATTGGTCTGGTTCAATATATCGCATCGTCATGTGATCAAGGGTGGGGGTCCGGTGAGGTGAAAGAGAAAGAAATGCAGAGGAGGCCTTAGTGTTGCCAAAAATCATTGAATGCCATTGCAGGCTAAAAGACAATGCCAATTCCCAGAACCACAACTCTCATTTCTACGCATGGGGCTCCACACCCTTTTAATTACCTTCTGATTCACCTCTTGATTAATTATGCGTCCTGCAGATTTTACATATATATAAACCAGATCTCCATCTGCAAGTCCCACAAAGAAGAAAGGAAAAGAAGACGACATGTTCTGAAGTTCCCTCACTTCCCTTCCCTAACATGTATCAGACTTGCTTCAGCTACATACAGAAAAATTTTCAAATACAGTAAACAGAAGCCAAACATGTACGTACTTAAATAATATTATAATCTTTATTAAATTTAAAACCTTTGAAAGACGAAACGTACGACTTAAGAATTCACCCAAGTTCAAATGTTTAAAATTCAGGAAAATATATAGGAAGTACGTAGAGAAGACAATGGTACGTATGGTAGGGTATGGTTAGTGTACTATATGATTAACATCCTAGAATTCATATTTAGTGGGGAAAAAAATTAAAATTCCTGTTAAACGAACTTCTATTAAGTTGAGAATAACAATAAAGAAGATAATTTCTTAAACATTTGTTTACATAATCCAAAACCCATAGAAAAATTTTTAGATAATATTGTTTTAAAAATTTTTTTATTATATTTTATATTGACTAATATATATATATACACACACACACACACATATATTTTTCAAAACCCATGCATGTATGTATGATAATTTGAGAATGATCTAATTTTTATTATGCCTCATGGACACCTTCAAACATATAGTATATATTTTAAAGAAAAGAAATTATTGACTATTTTAATATATAGTTAATCGATATTTAAAAAGTTTAATATGGGAGACCAACATGATTATTAATTTTAATTCAACAGTTAAATTAATAAAAATAATAATTCATGTTAGATACATTTATCATTACTAGCAAAATATCTAAGAAGGCATGTTTCAAAGCTGAAACACAACTCGTTGCCGCACACATGTATCCCACACATATATGATCCAGAAACAATACAAGGGAAATCATTTTCTTCAATTAAAACAAGAAATTAAATTTCCAGTCTATATATATATATATGTCCGAGCAAAATAATTAATATTGAAAAGGAAAAAAAAGAGAGTATTTTTTACGATGAGGAGGTAGGCTACGTATGCAGTTTAGAAATCACTAATGAGCATGTGTGATAGGGACTTTGATGCAAAGTGTTATATGTCTGTAATACAGAATAAGTTCAATATTTTGGTACTTTTCAAAACAGGAAAGGGGCCATTGCTTTTGAGGCTACATGCCCCCTCCTTCTGCCAAGAGATTTTTATCAATTTATTATGTTGTTTCATATCAATTTATATATGCTTTTAAAATATTATTTTTTAAACAAAAAAAAGTTTCGTTAAAAGAATATATAATCTAGGTTGATCACTAAACCTAATTATTAGGTCAAATTTTTGAAAATTTGGGTTAAATTTGAGGTAAAAGAATTCAAATCTATATTTTAATCTGATTTTACTATTCGAGTTTTTATTTATATCTTTCGAGTTAAACCTATTAAGTCAATCAAAATTTTTAAAGTTTTGATTAAGTAAATTTAATACTTAAGACTTAAAATAAATAATATAACTAATTGTTATTATTAATTGTAAGATTATCTACAAATAAGATATAAATACAAATAAATTGTTGTATTATTATAAATTCTTTAAATAAGAGATACTAATTTTTTTTTATTTACCAATATTTAACGTTATGTTTTTCTTTAAATAATAAAATTTTTTATTAAAAAAATATCCATTCAGACTTTTTAAAATTCAATCTATTTTATTGACCAAACTTTTTTAATAAAATTTTTTATTAGAACTTTTATTATTTTGAATCGGACTTATCAAATTCGACAAAATTTTATAGTCATAATTAAGTACATTGATCACAAGAGAAATACTATATATTGCTTTTTACTATCTTGAGTTAACCAAGCTTTTTTTTTAATCTGTGTATAAAAATTCAAATAGAGATATAAAAATGAAGCAATATAAGAATACTCAGTCCATTTGGTTTGACATTTTATAAGCTTAAAAGTACATTTGTATACCAAAATAAAGTTTATCATAAAAACAATCTTGTTCAGTTATTTGGTTTAGCGCTTAAACTTTTTCAAATATTTTTCATTTGTCCAAAAGTATGAAAAATAAAATAAAAAGAACTTGTTCTCATGTGTAAAAAAAAAAAACTATATTAATGTCAAAACTCAATTTTCATGTAACAATTTTTAAGTGCAAAATCACAATCATAAAAAATCACATTTAACTAAAATTAATTTTAAAAATTAAGTTAATCCAAAATTATTTTTACCCAACATAAATTCAAATACATACTTAAATCTAACTTATTTAAGTACATTAAAAGTACGTTTCACTAGAATGAAGTTTGTCTCACATGCATGCTTAATTATATGTTCTTTTTTCTTTTTCACAATTAACTTGATTTTTCTATCTTGTACATATAATGAAGAGTCTCTCTCTCTCGCTTTCTGTCTGATGCATGATCTGAGTATATAATAATTAAAAGTTTCATATATATATATATATATATATATATATATATATAATATTGTGGTATGGGACGCAACCTCATTTGGTGATGAAGATAGGAACTGAGTCACTGATTTAATGATAAGCTAGCTAGCTATATATTTTTATAAAAAAAAAAAATGGATATATATATGAATGACAATGGAGGTACATACATATATATATATGGTCTAATTAGAATTAAATAATTAATGTGGTTTTACTTAACTCATGATTGAGTGGTTGTGGCTTTGTGTGTGGAAGCTTTTACATATATCATCATCATCATCATAAGTTGACCCAGATTATGACTGGGTTCACACCAGACAGAATTGAAATTCTCAGAATATTGTATATATGTAGCCACTTGAGAAACATACATAGAATGAAGACAAATTTAACCGACGTGGTATCCATTCACAAATACTACCTATATGTTTTTTTAAATGAACCGGTCAGATTTATTTATTTATTTTTTTGCTATTATATTTCAGTCTCTGTCTTTCAAAATCTATCAAATTTAAAGCACACTATTCCCATCCATATATAGCCAACCCTTTTTGGTTTCTTTGTTAATTATATTCAGGACTTTTTTTTTAGGGTTTATTCGTGTTAAATTCTCTATCTAGCAACACCGCTTAGCGCATCACATTTTGTTTTACTAATAGATCTAAAAAAATTGATATTCAAATTAAGAATCCAAATTTGCAGGAGTTGGTACACCCAAATTAGGGATGTTCATTGATCTAGTTGGCCTAATTATTTGGTTCGACTATATCATATCAAGTTGGATTGAATCAAATTAAAATTAAAAAAATTTGTAAGTTTTATAGAGTTGGCCTGGTTATTTTTTTTTAATTTATTTTTATTTTATCTATACTAATTTTTATTTATAATAAAATTTTAATCACTTTTCATTTGAAATCATAATTTTTTGTATTTATTCAAAATCTTAAATTATTAATTTTTCTTTTAAAAATTGTTTTTTACTAATACAAAGTTGTTTTTTAAAAAAATTTTAAGAATAATATATATGAATTTCAATAACTTATCAAGCCAAAACTGAGTTAAATCTTAGGTCTTGCAAAAAGTTGACCAATAATCCGCCTTACCAATTGTAACTACAATAAAAATTCAACTACTATAATTTATGTTTAGAAATCGTGTGTGATCAAAATGTTAAATATGATTGCATCTGGTCATGATTTTCATATAAACTATCATTGCATAGTAATTGACCAAGCTATTGTAAATCATGGGAGCGGATCACCTATAGTAACGGGAGAATATCCAGTTATTGTTCATAAATAAAATAATAATTTTTATTAATATAATATATTTTTATTAATTTAATATTAATAAAATATTATTATTTTATTATTATTTTTTACTGCAATTTCTACAGTAACTGCAGAAAATCCGAATCCGTAAATCATACATGCAAAAATTTATAACTAATTTATATTATTAAATGTTTATATGTATTGATGGCGGGCATCAACTCAAGTAAAGCATGCATATGTCTGTATATAATAGGATTAATTTGCCAATAAGTACTGGGCTGGGCCTATATATGTAAATTCAGAGAGGCCTCTGGGCTCTACTGGGCCTAAGTGGATGAATCCTAAAGGATGCTTATATGCTTATCTGGGTTTCTTGTCACTAAAATAAAAGTGAATAAAAATAAATATTTTTTAAAATGTACAAGTGAGTAACGTTAATACACACAATGTTCTTCTGTGTAGGTTTGGATAGTGTGATACAAGGTTTAAAGGTAATTTAGTGTATTTAATTATAATATTAAAATGATATACATTTGTTATCACACGGATGTGTTATCATATTGTAGATGAAAACAAATTAGATAACGTGGGAATATCTATTATATATATATATATATATATATATGATTTTATTACTTTATGAATCAATAAGTACCAATTAATAAGTAAATCGTATAATAACAAATTAATAGCAAATCCTTCTATCAATTTTTCGTTAACTAGTTAACAAATATTTAGGAAAAATGAACTAATGTCTAGCTTTGAGATTGCAAACATAATATTTCAGGTCTAAAATAAAATTTTGTCCATCTAAGTCAATTTTGAGGTTGTTTAACTTTGAGATTGGGCTAGATTTGATTTGACTGGTGGTGTGTATAGCCTTACATACAAGGATCCTTGATAGTTTAGCAAAAATGTGTAATACACATTAGACATGATAAAAGAAACCTAAACGTGTTTATTAATTAAGTTTATTTAAGTTCATATCATATTTTTTTATAGATTTTTTTAAATTATGATCAAATATATACTTTGGACTTGAAATGATGATATGATTAATGGTTATCATTGTTTAAAATATTGTAAATAAAAAGTTATAAATACAAATTATTTGTATTAGTATAAGTTATTATTTTTTTAAACAAGATATTATGTTACATTAATAAATTTAAATATTATATCTTTAAAACTCAAATAATTTTATTTTTAATATCATTGAGTTTTATTTTTTAAATTCATATTTCATTTTTTAAGTCAAGTAAACTTTTTAAACCATTATATGAAGCCCACAAAATATCTAGCCCATGGATCTTCAAAAAGGAATACGTGTGGACCCATAGAACTGCGAATATTTCGGCCCTGTTAACCCATTACTTTCCATATATATAGATTCTCCACCAACTCGTCGCGTATTTCACTAACATAAAGAATTTTCAACATATTACATACTTTTCATTAACTTCACTATATATATATATATATATATATATTATTTCAATTAATTTGTTTTAAGTACCGTTAATTCTATTTTATTATTTTTTAAATCTAAAATTGTCAAAATGAGTCAATCCATTCAATACACCTTAAATTGTTGAGTCAGACTTTTGAACCCAAAGCATTAAATGTATTAAGCAAACCTTTTTAACTCATAAAAAATTTGTTTAAAATAATATTCAAATCATAGAATGTTTTAATTATCAAGCCACATATTTAATTTTAATACTAGAAATCTACTAATTTTTTCTATTGTTGATCAAATATTGAATATTTAGAGATAAAAAAAAAAAAGAGAGGATAAAAGCTAATTGATGCTATGAAATATTCCATCTTTCATCAAAGAAATCTTATAAAAACTTTCTCTTAATTTTTGCTATTGTTGATCAAATATTGAATATTTACAGTCAGTATAATATGACACATCATTATCATGTATCTTTCTCTTAAAATGTCATGTAATAATTATACCACTACAAAAAAACCAGGTCCTAATGACAATTATTAAGTGGTCTTAACTACGATTATAGTTGTGGTAAAAGGGTTAAATGCGAATACGACATTCATTGCAAAATCATCGATGGAGACTGGTTTAACCACAATTATAGATAAACATAAGTAAAACCATAGTTATGGCATGACATGATGACATGTACTTATAGATGTCGTTATTTATGATTTCACGATGGTTATATCTTAGCCGTTGTTAAAATAGTCTTAACGACAATTATATAACTGTTATTAAACCTGTCTTAATGATGGTTATGGTCAATTGTCATGATTGTTGTCTTCATGATGTTATTGTAAACCATTGTTATATATATTATGGTAATTTTTTAAAAGCAGCAAACATAACTAGTTTTTGTCACAGTTATATATATATATATATATATATTCTTTTTTGCCCAATTTTTCCTACGTGATTTATCAAACAAACTAACACTTTCCATTCAAAATAACCATTTTTTAATCCATATATACCCATCAATACATATCTTGATCATTGAAAATATAAATACATAAACAAAAAGAACAAGTTACATACAAAGATATATAATCAAAGTTCATCCTAGGTAATCATTCATATAACTGGAATGCTAGGAAGGGCTTGCTTGTTGAGCTAGGTTTCCACTATCTTGATCACTTAGAATCTAAAGTTGAAATCACAAAACATGCTATTAGTAATTTATTAAAGATAATAATATATAAACATTCTTTTATTCATATATAATTGAAAACAAAGTGATGATTACCCTAAGTTCAGGTGGCACGTGATTGGGAATGGTTCGTAGGATAAAAGTTATTATTGCTTCCATTTGACGGTTCGGTAGCCATTTGATCATGCTGTGTGGCCATTTCTGCATGTTTTACAGCGATTTGTGATTTATATACTTATCTTTTTGTAATTTTCTCCCTTAACTGTACTATTTCATTTTGCAAGTTATTATAAGAACACATGGATGATGAATTATCACGCACACGACGTCCAAATACTTAGGTTGGACAAGCACCTAAACCCTTTCCTTTGACTCTGCCATAGTGTTCTTGAGTTTCCAAAGCTCTAACTAATGAATCATAAACATATATTAGTTGAAATGAAGGATCCTCTATCTCAATTATAACAATCTTCTCCTAAAATGCAATTGATAATAATTCATTTCCATTGGCAATCTAATAAAAAGCAAACAACTTGTGTTACAAACACTTACACTTATCACTCTAATTTCATCATTAAAAAATGATCCATCAGTATATTTATGGACCGCAGTCCACACATCACCTCGTGTGATTGAGCCACCACGTTCAACTTCCTGCAGAATTGAAGACACATGTAACATAAAACATACTACAATTTCATTCTAGTTATCACAATGAACTTACCATCTTTACTTTCTTTTGCGCAAGGCTTTTTGAGCCACCAGTATGTGGAATGGCCAATTAGGTCTAATATGTACATATTAGTAAAAAGTGTTAAACAATCATATAGACTGAAATATAAGTTAGATTACATGTGCCTTCTCCGAAAGACGATAATTTATGAACATAACTCATTGATCTCTTTGAATTCCTTTGGGAACATCTTATATTCGTTGCTCCCAGGTTTTAATGCCATCATTTTTATATAAGTCGCACTGTGCACTCTTCCACTTTGTCACTATCGAACTTAAAACATAATTTGTATGTCTATCCTCCACTGCAAACTTAGCCTAAAAGAATAAATGTAGCTATTAATGAACAGTGAGGTCAAAATTTGATGAAAAGTGCAAGATTAATTAAGTCATACTTGTATAATTTCCTTAAACACATTACCTTTATATTCTTCAGGCATAAGCCTCTAATCTGGATAATTGATGGGGAATGCATCGAAGTTTCTTGTGACGGTTCTTAAAAAAACACCAAGCAACCCACTTGAGTCTCCAACTGGTTGATTTATGTCATTAAAGCTCATCACAACCCTATGCCTCTGAGGTAGAGCCTAAACATCATACATTGTTAATTGTCTGGTAGTTATATGTCCATCCTCATTTGTAAAGTCTATGTTAGTACATGTATTCAAAACATACAACTTATACCTAAATTTTTCATTACTTAACTTGCCAATAATGTCAACCATCCAATTTCACCTCGTTTGTCACTGTGCAAGTTAAACAAGTTGATTTACACATTGCTCTTCCTCTGCTAATAATTCATCATCATTTTCTTGTTGGGTGGGCTAGATATCTAGAGATGGAAATGCAGAGGAGTCAAATGAAACATTGAGATCTTGGTATATTGGATGTCCACCATCACTAGCTAGTGGAGTCGATTGAAGGCTCCTAGAGCTGACTTCACCATCTCTTCCTGTGAAAACTGAGTTAGACTTTTTGAGAAATCTCTTCATCATCAAAATTCTTGTTAAAACAACCAAAAAACATGAGCATTGGTGAGATAAACATATAAGATCACATATAAATAAGTGACATAATAAATAAGTATCTTACACATACAAACCTATAAGATCTCATATAGATATATTTAACAAATACACACCTAAACAATTGTAAATTTGTTTCTCCATTTAGGAATAATTGCTTTAACAATTATGGTTGTATAGTTCATCATCTTCACTCTTACCAGTATGTATCAACTGTGAAAAATTTCTGTCTAACTTATCTTTAACATAATACATTTGGTGAGCTTCTGAAGCTTGTATGTATGGTTCATCATCTTCATACTTACCAATATGTATCAACCGTAAAAAATTAATGGAATCAAATCCCAATTGATCAATTACAATGCCTCAAGGATTGGTTGTGTTAGCCCATATACATTTAAACAATGTAATGGTAAATTATCCACAGTAATTTAATTCAGTTACATTTAATAATTTTTTATAATATGGCATATCTCTAAATCTCATATGGCCATTAGATATACTTGTATAACTCCTTGTACCAAATGTCATGAATACACCACTATTTTAAGTTTTCAATCCTTTATCCCATGCTAAAGTTCGAAATTTGTACCCATTGACATTATACGCAGTATATTGCTTGACTTTATCAGGTTGACCTATAGCAAGAAATCTCATTTGAACGGAATGAGTCTTATTTATATCATTTTTAATGTAAAGAAAATAGAGAAGCACTTCGTTAATTAAAGGTGTTCATCATTTGAAAAGTAAACGACAGTTATTATATATTTACACAACGTGAGAACCATTCAACAAACTCTCTATGAGCCTTTTTGTTTATCTCTAAAGATGACCATGTACGATTTCTTAATTATTGCCTCATATAATCTCTAAATTCCCTATATGTCATACATCAATTTCAAATGGTTTAAAGGCATGCAACAAAGATTAATAATCTATGACACATAATATACTTACTGAAGAAAATGTTCAACTTCTTTGCAATTGGTCAACACATGCCAATGTGCTTGTAGTTTCTCCATAGGAGATAGAGTAAAGTACTCAAATCCTCCAACTGGCTTTCCAACATGTTGAAATAAGATGTCGACGTTGGATGGTGCACCATTAGGTTCATCATTTACTTGTCCAGGACAACTAAATATAGTTTCTATTCCTTCCAAATATCTTAAGCAAAATGTTAATACCTTTTAAGCCATGTATCATTCAGCAATTGAGTCCTCTGGCTATATCTTATTTCGTCCAAAGGACTTTAATTAGCCTACATACCAACCAACCATAGTTGAGTTAGTACAAACAAGTTGAATAGCTTATAATAAATACTCAATATAATGTTTGTATTTACCATTTTATTGGGTAAATCCATTGATACTAGATGGGACCTCCAAGTGTAGCCTCTTTAACTAAGTGTACAATTAAATGAACCATAACCATAAAAAATGAGGACAAGAATATCATTTACAGATGACACAATGTTAAGATTACTCTATTTTAAAGTTCATCAAGGTTATTCATGCTTAACACTTTACTGCATGGTACTTTAAAGAAAGTACACAAGTTTGATAAAATTGCAGATATCTCCTTAGGAATGGTCTTACTCATAGCTATGGGCAAAATTGTTGCATTAGAACATGTAAGTCATGACTTTTCAATCCACTGATCTTACGTTGTCTTAGATCAATGCATCCAAAAATGTTGCTTGAATACCCATATGGCCCAGTAATATTTTTCAAAGTCCTCAGGAAGATATCTTTGTTTGCATTGTTAAAGTGAATAAAGCTAGGGGATATCTACCACTTTTATTGGGCTAAAGATAAGCTTTAATACCCATTTCTTGTAAGTTTCTTCGTGCATTAACATGGTCCTTTAAGCATCCACACTCATATAGTAAAGTGAATATCACATTGTCACACACATCTTTCTCAATATGCATGACATCTAAATTATGGCATAATAAGTGGTTTGTCCATTATAGAAGTTGAAAAAATATGTTCTTCTTATGCCACTGTTGGGTTTCACCATTAACAACACCAACTACTTGGGTTTTTCTACCTCAACCTTCAAGTTGACTTCAAGTCAATCTAAATTTATAACCTGGGCTCAAAAAATGATGATGACCTATAAAACGCCACTTTCGACTATGAGGAAGTCGAAGTCAAGCAAAGTTAAAATTACAAGTAGGGCATGCTAACCCAATATGAACGTTCCACCTAAACAAAGTTCTAAGATCAAGAAAATCACTAACTGTCTACATTAATGCTGCCCGCATATTAAACATATCACTTGTGAATGAATTAAATGTTTCAACACCATCAACCCACAAATATGTCAACTCTGCAATTAATGGTTGCAGATACACATCTATATAATTTCTTAGTGCTTTTTTACCTAGAATAATCATTTAAAGCATAAAGAAACTCTGTTTCATGCACATCCAGGGAGGCAGGTTAATGCTATAACTTGTGCTCAAATTTTTGAATGGAATGAAGCCAACAATGGCCAAACCTAGACGTACATTACAAGGATCCAAGGTGAATTGTGGATTCATTATGTCAAACCTCTTCCATGCCTCAAAGTCACTCGGATGTTGCATCATGCTATCATTAGTATTGTCTACATAATGCCATCTCATGTGTCAGCTGTTTTAGATAACATGAATAGTCATTGTAGTCATGACTTTAATGGGAAGTATCTTAATATTTTTGTAGGTCTCTTCTTCCTCTTTGCACCTTCTCACTTTAGTTTCCATCTAGATGTGTTGCACTTTTGCACATATATCTATTTTCATCCTTTCCCCATTATAACATGCAATCATTTGGGCATGCATTAATTTTTTGGTAGTTTAGTCTCAATTTGTTAATGGTTTGTTTAACTTCATAAAATGACGGTGGAAGTTTGGCATGTTCAAATGCATCTGTCATTCATCGTGGGCTTTGATTATGGAATTGCATAATCAACATCATCCCTATTATTGTTTCCATAATGAATTTTAAATGCATCACAAACCATATCTTGCATAAGGTTATCTCTAGACATATGTAGTTCTCTCACTTATAGTCTTGTTTCAGGTTCTTCTACAACATAAGACTATTTTATATTTCTCTCCCCATGCTTAGCCCAAAAATTGTAATTAAATGGGAAAGGTTTAAGTATTAAGTAGTCATGCACAACTTATCTAACATATCGTTTCTTATACCTACACTTCAAACATGGGCAAATTATTCTTCCCTTAACACTTCCATTGGCAAATGTAAAGTCTAAGAATGTATTCAATCCATTTAAATATTCACGAGTATTTCGAGGCTTAACAATCCAAGATTTATCCATGTCCTAAATAATCTGGCAACACACTTTGTCAAATTAACTAAAAAAAAATCATGTCTATATCAATAACAATATTATTAAATCATTACACATGGTTGATTATAATTCAAAATAGTTTACACATTTACAAATATAATTAACCATGCAATCATTTCATTATCAACAAAATATTCAAATTCAACAATACACATGTATAAATATATAATATATCATCAATCTAACTCTAAAAAAAATCCAAAAACAAAATATTTATCAACTTGAACAAAGAAGTGTTATGTTAAGAAGTGCAATATAACTTAAAAGATGTTTGTGTTTCTCAAATACAAGTTTAGTAGATATAACTACTCCATCACCTGTGATCAATTGCCTAAATAATTATTTATGTGTTAAATAGGATAGAGAGATATATATAAAAGAAGACTCATAGACCTAATACCTTAAGATTTTAGATCAAAATATAGTGTTATGTTAACATGTATATTTTTTCTTCAATCTTATCAAGAAAACTCCATTGAAAGAGAATCTCCCCATTGTTGTAAGTTCCTCTGGGTTGTGGCCCAAGCTAATAGTTGATAAGGATAATATGGAGCTTATAAGCAAAACTAGCAAATCCATGGTTGAATTTTGAAATAAGTTTCTTAGTTACCAAATTATACCTACAATCCTAACATAGGTGGTAATTTTAATTTACCAGTAAGAGCATGAAGTTCCATGGCCAACTAGGTAGCTAGATAGAAATGATTATGAAAATGAGAATAAGATAGTTATATAATCGAGTTCTAGCTTTTTTGTTTGGCCTTATCGAAGAGTATGATTCACTTTTTTGGTAGAGTAGTTTACACATTTACAAATATGAGTACAAAATTGAAAAAATATTAATAAGCTAAAATATGTTTAAAACAAAAAAAGCCTTACTGGCAGCGGTGGCGGCAGTAGTAAGTGAAGCTTCGTCGAGACCGGCAGCAGTGGCTGACAATAACAAATACGTTGACTAGAATGAAGAAGAAAATGGGGGGTGGGAAGAGAGATAGGAGGAGAAATATACCTCGTCAACAGTGAAGGTGCTCAACGTCATTGCCAATGTCGGTAATACCACGGTGGGAGGAGCAAGAGTGAGGCGTGGAGGAAAAAAGGAGGAAAGGATTGTGTGGCCTGTGAACTGAGGAAGAAGAAAGGCATGCGATTAGGTTTAAATTTATGGGGTCTAACCCAACCGTGGCTAGGACTAGCCATGGTTAATATAGTCGTTGCTAGGACATGTCCTAGCCATGGTTACTTCCAATAATCGTGGCTAAGACAAAGGGCTAGACCAATGCCTAAATTATTTGTCTTAGTCACAGTTAACATAAACTGTTGTTATGACTGACATAACAACGATTTGATATTAACCGTGGTTAGTTATAAATCGAACTACGATTATTATGTAACCATAGTTAGGACTATCTTTGTACTGACTGCAATTATATATAATTGTAGTTATTTCATGGCAAAAATTGTGGTTATGTCAGATACACTAGACACGGTTAGGTTGACCGTGGTAAAAATAGTCTTAACTGCAGTTAGTTTTAACCGTCGTTAGGTGTTTGTCATTATAACCTATTTTTTTTATACTGTACCTATACAATCAATTTTATAATTGCATTAAATAATTTTGCTAACAAATTAGTATAAAGGATAAATTTTTCACATTAATTATGAGGATGATTAAAATGGCATATTACATTAATTGTTTCCCCTCTTTTACGTTACGCTTAAGACATCGTCGTTTTAGCATTTGTCAGCTTTAAATTGGTATTTGCTTTTGCTTGTCGAGGAAAAGCCAATTTGATTGATTGAGTTTTTCCAACTGCCAAGTGAAGCCTAAAAGAGAGAACAATGTCACCAACTGATGAAGCTTTAGGAAGTATGGGGTCCACTCTTTTATGTTGCGACATAAGATTAATATTCCAATTTGGATCCATAAATTAATTCTAATCGATAAATAAATTACCAAATATATATCCATATATCAACATTAAAAAAAACTTTTTTTCTAGGATATATGGACCAAAATGAAAACAATATTTAGTCTAAGTAAACTTTTCCGAAACCTCAATATCAAAACTAACATAAACATATGATGTGTTATATTTAGTGTTATATTTATAAAGATTTAGAAACATGTAGCTAATTATTCTAAGTCATGAGAGACTTAAGAAATAATAAACCTAGTTACAATTAAGTGATGTGAGACTAATTATTTTAAAATATAATTCACACACTTAACATTTTTTAATTATTTACTTTTCACAAAATTATTATTTTTTATTACTTGTTGTAACATTTAAAAATGTCTTCCACTTATTAAAAATATCCCATTTATTCTTTCACTTCTTTTCTCAAAAAAAATTGTATTTAGTTTTTTGGCTAAATTTACACCCTAAATCTATAAGATTACATTTCTTTTTGTTAAAAAAGAGACCAAGTATAATAATTTTTCAACAAATTAAAAACTAAAATTATAATTTTATAATAAGTAAAAACTAAAAAAATATTTTTACGAGATAAGTTAGAGAAAATCACATTGATTTATAGAATTTTTTTGATGGAAATATTCATTATAGATTTTGTCATCATATATATTTTTAGAGAGGTAAAATAGTGTACTAACTGATTGACGAATAAATGTCTCACTTTTTTAACTAGTTCGTAAATTTTTTAAAAACCCTCTTCAAAGTTAGGGCTATATATTGAGGTTGCAGCTTAACACCCCGAAATATTGCTTTTTTTTTTTTTTTTTTTTTTTCTTTTGAGCTTTTTAACCCCATTATTTTTACAAAGAAAAAAGTGAAAATAGATTAATTTATTTTTTAGCAATATAAATTTAATTTGCTAAAGGATTAAGTTTATTCAGTCGCTTGTTCAGTTTTACAATTTAGGTTTGAAGTTTAATTTTCTACTTGTTTAACTCATTATTTTTTAATTATTGTATTGAATATAAACTAATGTATTTTTCTACTTATGTATATTTTTATTAGAGAAACTCTAAAGAAATATAATAATTTCTACATTATTAAATTTTTTTTTTTGAAAGATTTCATGAGTATGTAATTGATGAGTTCATGATGTATATGACATGATTTAGAATCTCATTATATACAATATCTTTCATTGTGCTATATATTTGATTGATCATTTATTTTTATATTTATGATAATTTAGTTCTTTATGAATATATTATAACAAAATAGTTAATTAAAAATTTTATTTTATACAAAATCAATCTATTATTAATTTAAATAAAAAAATTAATTTTGTACAAACTCAAATTTATAAAAAAAATTATAACATACAAAAATATGAGACTAATTTCATACTTACATGGTATATATACATTTCTTAACACCAATACTTCAATGAGAGTGATTTGAAATTAATTATATAATAATATTATGTAGGCTAATTTGATGATTGAAGCATTTCCCTATCTGAAACTTGAATCCATTGTATTGGATTGGATTGGAAAGCAAGGGAAGACAAATTGTCGCTTTTACTTTTTTACTTGATCTGCCTCGCCAATGACGGATTTGCTGCTTTTGTTGACAGATATTAATCCCTTAATAGTACTCTATATATATATATATATATATATATATATATAGCTCTTTCTTCATTAAACATATAGTAACAAATATTAGTTACTTAAATATTATTGCCATATTAAACATCTCATTTTAAGCGTATATTTATATTAGACTTAATTATTGGGTTAGAATTTTGTTAAAAGAAAAAATCTAAGTCTATTTTTTTGTTTGTTTATTTTATTTGAGTTTTTATCTATTTTCTTGAATTAGACTTATTGGATTTGATAAACTCTTTAAATTATAAACAAGTCTATTTATTGCTTATAATTTGAAATAGATTATATGATTGATGATGATTATTGCTTGTCCTTGTACGATTATATATATAAATGCAAGAAATACAAATTAAATTTTTGGATAAAGGACACTAACTAATGTTTTCTTAATAAAATATGATGTCATATTAACTTATAGTTTTATCCATTTAGAATAAAAATAAACTTATCTCATTAATAAATTTAAATTTTACATATTTGAAAATTTTTTTTATATGCAAAATATTGATTTGAATTTTTTGAACTTGAACTTATTTTTTTAAAAAAGAAAATGAACTTGGCTTGTTTTGTAAACTAAACTTTTATAATTAGACTTTATTTAGTTAGATTTTATTGTTTTAGGCCAGATTTATGAGACCATACTGATTTAAAGTTATGATCAATATTTTAATACAAATATCTATTATGTGTCTAGTCAAGTATCTATTGAATTAATGGAGGAAAGTATGATATAGAAAACCAAATAAAGACAATAGACAAAAGAATATAATAATTTGATGAAATTAGACGAGGAATGATAAATCAACAGTTTAACATCACTTCTCTTATTTGATCATATTCATCCTTCTTAATTTAAAAAGACTAAGCGTGTTTATTTAAATTAGAGTTATGTAAATTTGATTAATGATTAATTTAATTTTAGTTGAAAATAAATTTATATATAAAAATTTTTGTATAAAAAGTGAGATGTGATATAAATCTCATTCAATACAAAAACAATTATTTTTACGTATATATGCATATAAAGATTTGAAGAATACAAGTAATTTTAAAGAAAAATCTAACATGAAATCAAATGAATTTATTTATAAGATAAACTATAATTTTAGTATATAAATTAACTCATTTACCCTTTAAATGCCAAATCTAAAACCCAAATTCCAAACTACAAACACACTAATTCACTAAACTTTGTGGACTATTATTTTTTCATTAAAGTATTGAGCAACAATAAAGTGATACATTCACTGTCTTTTATTTTCAAAATTTCAAATAATAATAATAAAAAAAGAAAATTCTTCTTCATTATTTCTCATCACGCGATCCTTTCTTCCTATCAATTCACGAGTTACCTCACGAGTTCATGGGACAAATTTAGGAGGACTACGTGGCACGTTTTGATTGGGTAGTAGGGAGGTACCGAATTCCAAGACGGATAATGGCGTTGGAGTAAAAAAGGTACACGTCATGCAGATGCACCAACTTGACTTTCTGTGACAAACCCTTATGATAATTTTAAATTCATCATATTATTTTCTTTTAAAATATATTAAAATCCCATATTGTATAACGTAATCTGATCTATTAATTGGATTGATTGTGGATACATTCAGACCTCACATCACATGCATTTCAACGTATATGAGTATATATAAATAGAATATTTAAGTTATTTGGATAGGTAAAGTAATTTTATCCTTTAAGATTTGTTTAATAATATATATATATATATATATTTAGTACGAATGAGCGTATTAAAAACTGTGTTGGAATAGCTAATTGTGTGCTTGAGAGTCTCTTCTGATGCTTTCAAACTGAACTACTCTTTTTTTTTTGTCATGAAGATTCATTTGGATGTTACAATTTAGTAAATAATTTTACTCCATGAGAAATTATATAATTTTTTTTAAAATAATACAATTTTTGGTGCTTTTAAAAATAATAAATTTTAAAATACTGTTTCATGAACTTTATTTGTCATTTGACAATACATATTTGACGAAAAGATCTGATTAAAGTTATCTTCTAAAAATTAACATCGGAATTAATTGACTCATTTTCATTATATTTTTACTTTGTCATGTTTTTTAAAATTTTATTTTAATTATATTTATAATGTAAGAAAAATAATAGATAACGAAACGAAATTTGTGGCAAAAAAAACATTTCATTTCAAAGGTAAATGGCATAAACTACGCAAAACATTTTAAGTTTTTCTTCAACTATTTTTCAATTTAAAGAGTTATGCAAATTTCAATTTATATAAATTTAAAAATCATAACTATATTTTACATAAAATTTGAAACTACATTTTCAGGTCCACAAAATTTAAATTTTTTAAAATTATTTATTATTATAATTAATATTATATATATATATATATATATATAATTAGAGGAATTTTTTTCTCACTTTTTGGCTTAGTGGAGCCTTAAAAGAAGTGTATTTTTGCGGTGGCCATACACTTAACATTAGATTGAAAACATAATAAAAATAGTGATTTGCTAATTGGTATTTCTAAGACACTGGTTAAAGATTATTTATTATTTTTTATAAATTTTATTTTGTATAAAATTAATTTTTTATTAATATAAATAAAAAGATTAATTTTGTATTTGTAAAGAACTAAATTGTTACAGAATATAAAAATGAAGGATTAATTTTGTACTTTTTTCAAATAAATTTTAACTAATAAAATTAGTCCATAAGCATTTATTATTATTAAAAATAGATACAAAAATGATTATTGACTAATTTTATTAATTAATAATAATTTATTATTTACAATAAATAATCATTATAATCATTAGCAAAACCCATAAAAATAAAGCATGGGAACATGGAACAACATGTTGCAGTGAAAGGTACCCAAAATTGGTGGCTTCGTAAGACACCCACACTCCATCTTTGTATGCATACTTAACAAGTTAACTTTTCTGTACAATATATACATGGAATAGTTCATATTTATTTTATCTAACTAAACATCTGAATTTCATATGCACAACATAAAATTTAATTATTATATGCACACATATAATAATTGGGACTAGCCCAATCTGACATGTGAGCGGAGCATGCACGAGATAAATCCTGATGCTATATCTACATACATATGATTTTCGCAAAAGAATTTTTGTAATAAAGAAGCAAACAAAAGCTAGAGATTAGTTAATCGGTAGTGCCTCATATGGTTCCGGGTGAAAGGAGGAGTCATTTCAATTTCCCACGGAGAAAAGAAAGAGGAAAGCACCACACACACACTCCCACTTCTTGCTTTCTTCAAATGTGTGTGTAACGCCATTGCAGGCCTTTAACTCCTCACCTGCCAGTCTTCTTCTTTAAACTATACCTCCCTTTTCTATCCCAAAAGAAACAGAACTCAGAAAAGGCATTGTACACGAACAAAATTGCAAACCCTTCGTCTCTCTTTCCTTCCATTTGTCTCTATTTTGCTTTTTGAATGTACAAAGGCGAGTGAAATAAAGGGGGAAAGGTCATTCCTTTGAGAAACCCAGATGGTCACGAGCTCAAGAGAAATGATGGGGAGTATACACAGAGGAAAATTTGTTGTGCTGTTGGTTTTTTGTTGTTGGGTTTTTGCGGTCACAGCCTCTGTGACTTACGATCACAAAGCTATTCTTGTTGATGGGCAGAGAAGAATTTTGATCTCTGGGTCCATTCACTATCCAAGAAGCACACCTGAGGTTACTTCTTACTTTAGCTTGGCCACTAATTTTCTCACCCTTTGTCGCATTTTCTCACTGTTTCTGGGTGAATGCAGATGTGGTCTGACCTGATACAGAAGGCCAAAGAAGGAGGTTTAGATGTTATACAGACCTATGTGTTTTGGAATGGTCACGAGCCTTCTCCTGGAAAAGTAATAACTGCAAATGCTTCCTTAAAATTGACCTCTTCATTTTTTATTCCTTTGCAACGAAAGCTCATGAAATTTTTTAATGTAATTTGAAACTTTCAGTATTACTTCGAAGATAGGTTCGACTTGGTAAAGTTTGTCAAGCTGGTTCAGCAAGCTGGTCTCTACGTTCATCTGCGCATTGGTCCCTACGTTTGTGCTGAATGGAACTTTGGGTAATGATTGTGATAATTTATATCTGTGCATTGTGCTTTTTATGGTAGATAGACAAAGGAAAATTGTTATAAAAGATGAAAATAAGTGTTGAGAATACTTAAAAGGTCACATGCTGTGTTTTAAATTCAGGGGATTTCCTGTTTGGCTGAAATATGTTCCGGGTATTGCTTTTAGAACAGACAATGAGCCTTTCAAGGTTAGACTTTTTCCAATTTGGGTCATCATTGCGTATCTAATTTTTTATTCTTTAATCGCAAAAAATGATAGTTCTTCTATGCCATCGTCATAATTTTGATTTCAATGAAGGCCGCAATGCAAAAATTTACTCAGAAGATTGTCGGCATGATGAAGGAAGAGAAGTTGTTTCAAACTCAGGGAGGCCCGATAGTTCTGTCTCAGGTATGGAAATCAAATTAAAATAAGTCCTTTTTTTTTTTTTTTGGGTTAATTTGGTTTTGACAGAATTCAAACTCAAATTCTTCAACTCTGGAGGGTAATCCGTACCATTGAGCCAAAGCTTCTTGGTGATAAGGTCTTAATTTATTGAAGATGAACTTTCCCGATTAAATTTGACAGATAGAGAACGAGTTTGGACCTGTTGAGTGGGAAATTGGTGCTCCTGGAAAAGCTTACGCGAAATGGGCTGCTCAAATGGCTGTAGGTCTTGAAACTGGTGTGCCCTGGGTTATGTGCAAGCAAGAAGATGCTCCTGATCCAGTGGTAAGCTAAAGCTACCTTTTTTCCCTCATGAAACGTTCTTCTATTTTCTTAAAGCTGTCTTTTTCTTCAAGACAATGATATTTTCTTCCATTAAATTTATGTGACTCATATATCTTGGTGGGGTTTTCATTTTAAAAGCGCGTTGCTTAATTAGGTGGGTTAGTATTTAGAATTCTACTTTTTGATATTTTCCTGTTCACCCGTTGGCTTTGTTTTTTACTTTCAATTGAAAAAGACCCATTGCAACTGAGCAGTTACATCCTCACTTTTCTTCTGGTTCTTGTGTAATTGCAGCAATAGGGGGATTTATTTGCAATTCAAGGTTTTCTTCAAGGTGGTCTAATTTGTGAATAGATTTAGTTAAAGTTCTTTAAGTGCTTGATATTAGGTTTTCTAATATAGACATGACATTTAGAGGAACTTTTTCAAAGACAATCAGGTAGCGCTGAGCTACTAAAAAGTTCAGTGGTCATTCTCTATTAGAGACTCCCATGGCAAGCGCCTAAAAAAAAACTGTATCTAAGTTTTGTCTGATAATTTGTGCCTTTATAAAATAATTGTTTGATTTCAAAATTTGTCAGCTAAATGTATTATGGACAGAAGATTCTGCTCCCTTCTTACACGTCTCTCTATTTGACATTGTGTGATAGATTGACACGTGGAACGCATACTACTGTGAAAACTTCACTCCCAACAAAAACTACAAACCCAAAATGTGGACAGAGAACTGGACTGGCTGGTAACACATTCAAATGCTAGCGTATAGGTGAAAAATCTTTTATATGGATCCTCTATGTAGTCTGAATTTCTTGTTTAGGTACACTGAGTTTGGTGGAGCACTCCCACATAGACCAGCAGAAGACCTGGCATTTTCAGTTGCAAAATTCATACAGAAGGGCGGCTCTTTTGTTAACTACTATATGGTGGGTTGGTTATCCCTTTGCTCTTATATCCATAATGAATATTTTACCCCATCCATATGCTTATATAATTCGTGTAATCTTGCTGTGAAAACTCTGACTCAAGTTTAATATATCATTTTGTGGTTCAGTACCATGGAGGAACAAACTTTGGTCGGACATCCGGTGGCCGCTTCATTGCCACAAGCTATGACTATGATGCTCCTATTGATGAATATGGTATTCATATGGCGTTCAAATAGCTCACATTTTATACTCAGTTAGAGCTCTTTGCAACATATAGAGGACTTAGTATTTGTTTAGTGTAATTTTTTTGGAAAAGATAGACATCTTTTGCTGCAAATTCCACATATTCAATTTAAACATCATTCTGGCAAATCAGATATATTTTAATGTTAATTATAAGCTTGTTCAACCATATCAGGACTTCTGAATGAACCAAAATGGGGGCATTTGAGAGATTTGCATAAAGCGATAAAGCTATGTGAGCCAGCTTTAGTGTTTGTAGAGCCCGTGGTGACTTCGCTTGGAACTAATTTGGAGGTGAAGTCTTTTAGCTGATTAAAACCAACAAAACCTTGTGTATGGAATACTAATTTGTTTTTTTGGTTTCATCTTTTGTTAGGCCCATGTGTTCAAGACAGAGTCTGGTGCTTGTGCTGCATTTCTTGCAAATTATGACACCAAATCTTCCCCAAAAGTTACATTTGGAAATAGTCAATATGAGTTACCCCCATGGTCTATCAGCATTCTCCCTGACTGCAAAACTGCAGTTTTCAACACTGCAAGGGTAAGACTGGTGGCCTTGTTAAAAACCTTGCACTTTTCTATTTTCATTGGATAATGGAATGCATCGCAAAATTATATATCCAGAAACGGATATATCACTCATAATTCTTACAGAAACTAGACAGTTCCATACTTGTGCTGTTCTTGAAGGAGACACATTATGCAAACTGTGTTTTGAGCAGGAACCTTTTGCCTTCGCTAATTTGAGATATTTTCAAGGGTCAATGTTCCTGACTGTGTGCCAATTTTGTGCAGCTTGGTGCTCAGAGCTCCCAGATGAAGATGACACCTGTAGATGGTGTATTCACTTGGCAGTCATACAATGAAGAACCTGCATCGTCTAGTGAAGATGATTCCATTACAGCATATGCACTCTGGGAGCAGGTTAATGTCACCTGGGATTCTTCAGATTATTTGTGGTATATGACGGAGTAAGTATCTCTTCATTGGATCAGTCCTTGCCTTTGTAAATCCATGTAATTGAAATATTCATCCTCTTGGTAATTACTACTTGAGTCCTCTGACCATCTAATTAATATTGATGATATCTTGGTCAGTGTCAATATTGATCCTGATGAAGCTTTTATAAGGAACAGGCAATCTCCCATCCTAACTGTAATGTCTGCAGGCCATGCTCTACATGTTTTCATTAATGGTCAACTTTCAGGTAATAAAATTAGTACAAGGCGGTTTTTAATAAGTATTTTGCTATGATAAACTTCGATACTTAGCCATCTTTTGTATTAACATAGGTGCTGTGTATGGGAGCTTGGAACATCCTAAATTAACATTTAATGATAGTGTGAAGCTGAGGGTTGGCAATAACAAGATCTCTTTGCTTAGCGTTTCTGTGGGTCTCCCGGTTGGTACTCTCATTTTTGTGATCTTTGTGTTTTCTGTATTAATTTTCTGATTTATTCTTATTTTATATTCAAATAAAACCAGAACGTAGGTGTGCACTTTGAGACTTGGAATGTTGGCGTGTTAGGCCCAGTCACACTGAATGGTCTAAATGAGGGTACCCGAGACTTGTCTCAACAGAAATGGTCTTACAAGGTTTGTTATTTATATATCTTGTTCAGAAGCAACTCCAAGTTTTATAATATATCTCATAAATGAAAATTGTTGTTGATCAAATTTGCATGTGTGGGTATCAAGAAAATGTTTAAGCACTTTCACTTGCTTCTGGTGCAAATCTTTCCAAAAGAAGATAAAAAAAGTTTTTTTTTTCCATCCATCATTATTATTTCATTATATATGTAGTTTTAACTTGTAAAGTGGAAGCTGCAATGATAAAGAAATTACTTGGTTGCATGTTGTGGAGCAGATTGGTCTGAAAGGGGAAGCATTAAGCCTACATACTGTAAGTGGGAGTACTTCTGTTGAATGGGCAGAAGGGTCCTTATTGGCTAAAAAACAACCCTTGACATGGTACAAGGTAAAATTATCTGTCTCAAAATGCTGCATGTCTTTTACTTTTTTAGATGATCACCAGCATCTGCATCTATCCTGAGTTATTATATGCTTTGGTATTATCAGACAACCTTCAGTACACCAGCAGGGAACGATCCATTGGCTTTAGATATGAGTAGCATGGGAAAGGGTCAAGTGTGGGTAAACGGTCAGAGCATTGGACGCCATTGGCCTGGATATATAGCACGTGGTCGTTGTAGTGATTGTAGTTATGCTGGAGCCTACCATGAAAATAAATGTAGGACAAATTGTGGAGAACCATCTCAGAGATGGTAAGTATTTATACAACTTATTTTACAATAGCATATGGTAGATATTATGATAAAGCTAATCAAGGACCTTCAGGTAAACTTTTAAGTTGAAATAACCCTTGATATGGTATCAGAGCTTCTATGACTTAATGGTAATAGTTCGTCTGTTGCTGTCCCTGTTCATAGCTAAATGAAATTCAGCAAAAGTTAGTGGGATTGTGCTTTCTCTGCGCTCCAATGCACAGAACTTTTGTGTGAAGGCACATGTTAGAAATTATAATAACAACTGTTCGTAAACGTTTGCTTAATAACTTAAGCTTTTGATTGAAGTGGTCCTTGACAATAATGACAAGATTATCTATTCCTTTTCAGGTATCATGTTCCCCGATCCTGGCTGAACCCAAGTGGGAATTTTTTGGTTGTATTTGAAGAATGGGGAGGTGACCCTACTGGGGTTTCTTTGGTCAAAAGAACTACAGAAAGTGTGTGCGCTGATATATATGAAGGGCAGCCAACACTAAAGAATTGGAACATCTTAAACTCTGGTAAAATTAATAGACCTAAAGCTCATTTGTGGTGTCCTCCGGGGCAAAAAATCTCCCAGATTAAATTTGCTAGCTATGGACAGCCACAGGGAACGTGTGGAAAGTTAAGAGCGGGGAGCTGTCACGCCCACAGGTCATATGATGCTGCTAAAATGGTATTTTCTACTATTTTTTCCTTTATGTTTCCTTCATCTTAGTTAATAGCTCCATTCCAATGTACATTACTAGTAAACCAGCGCTAGAATCTTTATGGTTAAGTCTCTTATGGTAATTTCCTTAAAGTTTACTGGAAAACACACTTTCAAAACCAAGAAAACCATATTTGTTGTTTGTTTTCTAATATTCCTTGGAATCTTAATTTCCTTTAGGATTTAGTTTACCACAACATTTGGCAATTTGTTTCCAAAAACGCCTTTGAATTTCAGTTTCCCATCTTACCTTCATTTTCTAATATTTATTTAAAACACAATTTTATTGAATCCTGGGGCATTTAATTCCTCGGATTGAATCACCTGTGCAAATAGTTCCACATGAAGAATTTAAATCTTTACACCAGGTATCCCTTAGAGATATCTGCTTCTGTTTCAGGAATTATATCATTCAGTTCTCTTGTGAAATTCATTATGGTTTTTGTGCGAATGGTTCTGCATGACAAATAGGTGTATATTATTGGTAATGGTTGTATAAAATCGGTAATTGAAAGAAAGAAAACAAAAGAGAACAAAAGTTGAAACAATGAAGTTATAATAGAGGAAAAACAGAAAAGATTTGGAGAAGAGTAAGAGTGTGTAGAAGTCCCTAAAAAAGAAAGGAAAAGTGGCTTGATTGTCTAGTTCTGAGATTGGTATAAAAAAGGGTTGTTATAGGGTTGTCCTGTGTAAGTTGTTAGGAAAGTAGGTGACTTGAGAGCTGTGCTATGCAATGATATGATGGTTCCAGGTAAAACATAGGGATGGTGCATTACGTGATTTATTTGTGGAATATTTAGGTGTTATGGGGATTTAGGATTTATGCAAGACACTGAATTTTCAGAGGTTGATGTTCTTGGGAGGTTTTTGAGATGTTAATTGCTTACATTTGCAGACTTTAATACATGGAAATAGGCAGTTTGCCAAACGATGATAAATTTCTTGAGCATTAATTTTGGGACAAAATTTAGATGCAGTTCTCCAGGTCTTTGCATTGAAAATCTTCAATAAAATTTGGGCATATGGATATTTTTTCCAATTCAACAGCATATCAATGACTCCTTAAGGAAAAGCTCTTGTACACGTCATAAGAATCAAAAAACTTCGGACGAAATACTTATATGACTGCATCTTAGCTTTGTGGAAGAAATTTTCCTGAATTATACTCTTGCATTCTTATGGACCTTGAGGGCTTTTTTGCAGAACTGCATTGGCAAGCAATCTTGCTTGGTAACTGTAGCTGCTGAAGTATTTGGGGGAGATCCATGCCCAGGAAATGAAAAGAAGCTCTCAGTTGAGGCCTTTTGCAGCTAAAGATCCTAAAATGTAGCAAACTACCAAATAAATACGTTGCAAATATCATTAGGTTCAGTATAAACATTACTTTTAAGTCCAACATGATACTCCATCTCTTCTGTTAGTTGACAGATACACTTACCCCACCTGGCCAACTAGATAAGAGAAATTTGGTTGCAATGATGCTATGTACATAGACAAAAAACTCTGCTTAATATATTGCTCCATACACTACTGCGCTTGTAACAATGAAGAATTTAGCTTTACACATTGCTGTGATAGGAATGCATTAGGAGTCTTGGGCATGCAAAAGGTATCAGAAATACTCCATTGTATCAGAAAGCAATCTTTCTCTTTCTGTCAGAAGTGTCATGTATGAACAAGTTGAAAGTAATAAATTGTTGCTTCCAAGTGGGATCTGGAATACTGATCTGAACTGTATTCTGAGTTTCTTGATTGTTGCACTTAATGTAGGATTCTAAAGAGAGCAAGAAGCAACAATTTGTGACTCACTTCCCTCGACTTGGTTACCACTTACCAGTATAAAAAGTCTTCAAGAATCAATAGTTATTGCAAAAACGGAATACTAATGAGTTCAAGGAACTGTTTGTACGATGTAATTTCACATGTTTCATTATTTTGGATATTATAATATAAAATATTAAGATAATAGATCCCAAAGTATTTTAAATATTCATATCTAAAAGTTCTTATAAAATGGATACAATCAGTTTTTTATCAGGTTATCAAAATTAGAGGGAATGTAAAGTGAGATCTCTGTAATTTCTAGATATCCACCCAAAACAGTATTTCTTATTCACTTTGGCACTTCAATGATGTATCAAACATCTCCTTAATGAGTTAAAATTAGTTAAAAACAGTTTTTACTTGCTAATATAATTTTATTATGCTTGTAAAATGATATACTGTATATCAAACAAAACATAACTCATAGTATTTTAAAAATATTTTCTTCTGTTTGGAAAATTTCAAGTTGTTCTTATTTCCCAGTGGTGGGAATCTATAGTCCCTATGACTTTCATATATCAAGCACACCATATTTCCATTCTGTGCCAAGACTCTGTGATCTTACTAAATACCTTACAATCTATTTTTGAGCTTTCACTGTGTCCAAAACCATGTAGTTGAAGCCGCTAAGATCCCAAGAGAAAGTGAAAGAAGTTAGATTTTAAAAAAAGGAAAAAAAAAAAAAAAAAAAAGAGATAGCAATAAAGGAGGCAGAAAATATCCTGAATGATTTGCTGTGTAAAGACATTCATTTCAGACAAAACCTTAGGTGATAAAACATCCAATGGGTATGAACTTATGCTTATGTTTTCAGCTTTCATTTCCAAGTTGAAAAAATTTTGGAGGTGATGTTATTCCTAAACAGATGAGACCAAAGCTTATATTTAACTTTTTTGCAGCATCATGAATGAAAGCAAATATAAGATTTTAGATGTGACACTCAAATTTGGATAATACATGCAAAGCCTACTCAAACCTCCCCTGCTCCCACAAAAAAAAAAAAAACCTGGAAAATGAAAGCTCCAAATGGAGAAAAAATTGATGTTATGTTATTAGAATATTTTTTCCTTTATTTATTTAATCTGTAAGATAAGTATTATCGTGTAATATTATTGGCAAATTGGAGAATAATTGCTTCATTTAACCCTCTTTATATCTGAACCAAGGTCCTTGGTGTTTATTTCATGGTTAGTTCAGGAAATAAAAGTTGCATATGAAGTAACAATAGTAATTATTATCAAGTGATTAGTACTTAATTAGGATAATTAATATGAAAGTAAGGTCAAAATATGTTGACAGAATAAAACATAAGTATAGTTTTTAAAATATTTGTGTACAATTTTTAAATAGAAATATAAAATTTAATTTTTTTTACAGCTTAACATATTGTTTTTTTAAAAAAAAAAATTTCATATACATGTTTTATTAAAAAAAAATATTTGATTAAAAAATACTTAAAAAATATATTTCAAGTTTTAATATGTCATGAATTGTTGGTCAGTAAGGACATAGATTTCAGATAAAACCACTGAGGTTATAGATTTTTTCCCCTTTATCTTCAGTCCAAATATGTCTCATTAAACCACTTTAACTTACATCTATGCATTTAATTTTTAGCACTCAGAGGCTGGAAATGTTGGATTAAGAAATTAATCAAAACTGAGAATGCACTTAAAAAGGTGTTACAAATCCCTGTGGTGTGTCCCATTCATTTATAAAAAAAAAAAAAAAACAAGAAGGAAAAACCCACTTAATTATTAATAATGCAGCATATGGAGGCCAATTAATCCAGTGATTAATGAACCACAAACCCTCGAAGCTTACTCCCTTTTTCCTTTTTTAAAAAGCAATTTAAATGTATGATCTAAAATCTACCACTAGTCAACAAAACAAAGAAATGAAAAGGAAATTAAAAAGGAAAAAGATTCTATTATAGAATGAATTGAAGTAGCAATCTAACACTGGAAGGATCATTGTTCCTCGAAAAGAAGAATATCAATAAGACCATCTTTTTCAACCACTGTCAAGAACATGTCCACCTAAAATATTATGCTTTGCTAGCTTTGCTTCCAGCATCATCAAAGTGATTTCGGCGTAAGAAATTCACAACTTGGATTCTGCAATTTCCAACCCCTCTCTCTTTTGTCATTTTCGGTATAAAATCATAAGCTCCAGAAAAACAAAAAATTTGTCACATACTCTTATTTGTTACTATCCAACCAAGAACAATAACCATAATTAATTTGGAGATTCATGTATTAACATATGAGGATCTTTCATATTTTTCTTGTAAATTTTGATAACTGAAAAAAGAAAAGAGCTAGTGAAAAGAGAGAGAGAGAGAGAGAGAGGAGGAATCTTAAATACTTTTTTTCTTCTTGTATTACTCTCAAGTAAAAACTTTTGATCTTTCATCACTCTCTGAATTATTTATTCTCACTATCCAAATAGAGCAATGTAACCTGTCATAGAATCATCAATCACCATGGTATCATCACCCCATAAAGCCTAAGTCCCGATTCCTTCATGTTCCTTCCAGAGATCATAAGGGTCATGATTTCATTTTCAATCTGTTAGATTAAAATTTTATGGTCCAAATTTACATTTAACAAGTTATCTTGAACTTATTTAGATTACATGCTTGTAATACACTATTCGCCATGTTCCATATTATGAAGAGTAGAAATGATTATGGGTAGGTTATATGGTTTTTATTTCAGTATATTTTTAAAGAATTTAGATTCAAAATTTGATAATTTTTTATGCACAGTGTTTAGAATTCACCCCATGATTAATATTTAATCTCATTCTTTTAAATTAATGTGGGCATGACGTCGTTTGGGAAGCCTCAAAGCACCATGTTATCATAAGACTATGGAATTACAACTTATTATTCCATTAATTCTCAAGCTTTTTTAATAAAGTGAAGACCCAACCCAATCAAGGCTTAATTTGAATAAATAATCGATAAGTTAATAGTTCACATGACATTAGTCATACACTTAATACTTTTATAAGCATGATATCAATTATTGACTCGCTCCCTGAAGAGATATTTATGTAATTTTTGGGTTTAGTGAATTAATATTTTATCATAAAAAACACGTACTTATATCACATATTCATTCCAATGAAAGATCAATATTTAGGTGTCTCTTTCATGAATAATTTTATACATCTAACTGTTAAAATTTTGAGATATTGCAATGAATTCAAAATAGGTATGATAAATATTTTAATCTAGGGAATATTCAAATTAGCCATGATAATTATGATTATTCACAGAGTTTGCAAACTATTAACACCTAATAATATGTATGGAAAGAGTACAAGAAAAAGAGAGAAAAGTCCTAAGTAATACCCAAAAAGAATACAATAAAAAAATATTTTATTAGTTATTTAATGGATAATATTTAAAAAATTAACTCTAATATTCAATTTCTTAAAACTAATTAATTAATTAATTAATTACTAATGGATTTAAATTTTTTTTATTAACTCTAAGGCATCTGCTAATAATTTAATAGAATAATTAATAAAAAATTTAGGTTACATGTTTGGATTTTTATCAATAAACTTATAAGTAATTTAACCTTTCATTAATTACCAACAATTAACATGAACTTAATCTATTTAGGATTTAGGCAAAAACTTATTGCCTGATTATTTATCCAACATGATTGTTCTAATTAATAATAAATTAATACTAATCTATGAATAAATTAAACATTATTTCAACAAATTCTACTTATATTTTGTAAATTGATCCAATTTTTTTTAACTCTATTCTTTTCCTCACTACTCCCAAGGACACTAGACCTCCTTTTCAATTAAGAAAAAGTTAAAAAAAAGTTTGAATGAACCACTTCAAAGTGTGATGGCCAATCTAAGAATTTGGAAAGCCACAAAGCCCCCAATTACCCTAAGATAATCAGAACTACACTCCTTTAGATTCCATTAATCTCAAGATGATTTAAGTACTCTGCTACTTGTTCTTTGTTTATTATTAACCAAAGCCATTATTACCTTATAAAGCGAATTCCACACTCAAAATCACCAATGTGATAACTTAGTTAAACATTAATTTCATCTTCTTGCTCTTTAATTGCCATGATCATCATGCACTGGCCCTCCAAGAATGATAAAAGAAACGATATATTCTCATTCAGAAAAGAGGAATAATTAAAGGGATCATATATAAAGAGACCTCTTAATCATCTATCATTAAACTTTTAATCTAAGATTTGCAAAAAAGGAAAAGCAGGATCATCATGATAAAGAAGTTGGACACGTAAAGTTAAAGAAATGTTTCGTCCAAAGGTGAATTGAAGGTGATGATCATGGGGACCATTATTTTTTAGCAAGAGAATGATTAAAGTACATCCAACTGAATCAAAAAAAAAAAAAACAGGTAAATGTAAGCAATGGGTTTGAGTGGTACATTTGTTATGTATATACGTCTATAAGTTGCTAGATAAAGATATAACTCATGAGGGATTTCCTTTATTATTTATTTTTACTATTTAGATTCTCGGTATTTGAAATTTATATTATTAAATTTTTATTTAACTGTTTAAATTTTAACAAAGAAATATGTATTAAATTAATCTTTTATTTTTGTACTTCATAATAATTTGGTTCTTCACAAATTAATCGTAATAAATCAGTCTCTTTAAAATTTTATTTATACAAAATTAATCCCTCATTAATATAAATGGATGGACTAGTTTTATATAAATTTTAATTTAAGAGAGATTGATTTTATACAAATTTAAATTTTTGAAAGACTGATTTATTAAAATTATTTTGTGAGTGACCAAATTGACATAAAGTACAAAAATAGAAGATTAATTTTGTACTCTTCTCTTCTAATAAATATTAAACAACTCTACCAATTTTTTAAAATCAAAACCATTAAATTTTTATTAAACAATTCAGATTTTATCAATTTTACCAGCATTTGGATTCCTAATTGCAGGCAATCCTTATTCTTAACAAAAACAATCATAGTGCAATCTTTAACAAGGTTTGGCTTCAATTGGTTGATAAATTAGTTCCATTGTTGCAAATTTCTGTAATTTCTAATGAAAATTATAGTGTACATTCTTTTTTTTAAAAAATGAAGACACAACATGTTTTGTGAGGATAATGAATGCTACTAAAGTCCCTTGTCCAAATTACTATCTCATTCTCTTTTTATCACTAGATATCTATACCATGTGTTGTAGAGCTTCTTAGGGTTAGTGGAATTATCTTAGTAATGTAGACTTTGACAACATAGACTAAATCATTTGAGGTCTATAAAAATATTGTGCTTATGAGATGCCACAATTGGTACTGTTTATTGCAAATGTGAGTTTTAGGTTAGTTGTATCTTTCTCTCTTTTGTTCTTCTTTTTAAAATCTATTTGATATTGAAAATATCACTATCTTAAAGAAATAGAAAAGATTTTTTTTATCCAAGTACATAATTAGTCAAATTATGGTAATGAGAGGTTAAACTCCAATGTCATAAAATTATGGCTTAACAAGAAAGAAAATAGAGATAAGTACATTCAATATTAAAATCAAGTGAATTATTGATCAAATCATCACTTAAATTTTAGTAATTTTAAAAGTCAAATTTTGTTATTTAATATCAATCAATCAAACAAGCTATTTAAAAAAAAAAAAAGTCAATTTCATAATTACTATAGTCAAATTATGATAATGAGAGGTTAAACTATAATCTCATGATATTTTGACTTAACATGAAAGAAAATGGGGATAAGTACACTCAATATTAAAATCAAGTGGGTTAATGATCAAATCATCAGTTTAACTTTTAGTAATTTTTAAAGGTCAAAATTTGATGTCAAATTTATGATTAGGTCTAATATAAAATCAAACAAATAAGCATTTAAAATTAAAGAGCAGTAAAACCTACTAATAAAATATGTCCAATCTATATATGTGGTCAATTCCATGGCCCTACGAGTCAAGTCCAACCCTAATCAAAGGGCAAAACACACCTAAAGCATGAGTAGGCTTGTGTGGTGTTAATTACCCCTACTATTGAAAGATTATCTCCTTAATTTGAATAATGCTTTAAGAATTGATCAAAAGGATAATTGACACATCAACTTGATTTAATAAGCAAAAGGATCCACAGATTTCGTGGGCAATTATCAAGTGAGAGCATAACGATGATTATTAATTAATTAACTGGTTAGTCATTAGCGTTAGCATGTTGTTGTTGGTTTATGCATGGGACAAAGACAAGGTGACAATATTGGTGTGTGATATGCAAAATCACCAAAGGGTAAATGAAGCCCACAAGAGGCAAAAAGATATAGCAAGTGGGGCCACTTTTGTAATTTTCTCTCTCTTTCTTTTAAGGAGGAATGAGGTGAAGTGAAATGAGGAAAACCTTACAATAATAGAGTCCTTTACATTACACTGATTTGACCACAATCTTTTGTAGTATATCAATGCAGTGGATGTTTGAATCCCAGTTTTCTTATTAATTTTTCTTTCGTTCCTTTTTTTTTTTCTTTTATTTTACATATCTTACCCCCAGATTTGATTGTGTTTGATGGTTTTGTGTTTAGTATAGTGATATTTATGATACTGGGTGTCAACTAAAATAATCATAGGATAATTAACATTTTTTTTTCTGGGTGTTATTTTATATTCACTTAATCATTATAGATTTTACTTTAGGTTACTTCTAGAATTTTTATTTTTATAAAAACATTACTTGTATATTGTTTATGACAGTTTTTAGATATGAAGCTAAAATGGCTATATTGAATGAAATGGTATTTTGTATCATAATATTTAAGATAAAATGTTTTGACAGAATTAAAATATTTATTATAAAAAATCTTGAATTTAAAGATTTTTTTTAATGACTTAAAAATTATTATTATTACTTTTTTTTGTTCTGAAGGATATGGTTAAAGCTTTAAAAATACATGATACAGAGGGGGTCAAGAATAGAGTTCAGAGTCCTAAAAATTGAATGATTTAGGGTTAAAAAAATTGGTGGTTAAGTCTTTTAAAATAATTTAAATCTTTAAGATTTTTTGTAAGAATAAAGTATTTTTTTAATCCTTTACTTGTTATAAAATTGTTATTTTGAACGTTATTTATTAAAATGTTTAAAATAATTTTTACTCATTCAAAAATATCATATATGATTTTTTACTTTTTAAAATATAATAAATTTAATTTCATATATATAAAATTTAAATTTTGATAGAAAAATTAAATTTAATAATTTTTTTAAAAATAACAAACTAAATATAATATTTTTAAATGATTGAGAGACTATTATAAATATTTTAATAAGTAAAAAAAATAAAATAATAATTTTGTAATAAATGAGACAAAAAAAATGTATGATTTTTTATTTTTATAATACATATTTTTAGTTTTTAATTTTTTTAATTATAAATCTCCGAAATATCACTCAAATATGGGACTACATTTTCTGAGAAGGGTAAGAAATCACAAGCCTGGACCGTGATCAACTGAGACGAAAGAAGATAGCAGAAGAATTTAGTGATTATTGGTTTATTTTGGTATGAAAAATGAATGACGATTATGAGAGGAAGGTGAATAATAATAGGGCGAAGGCAATAATTAAAATGGGAAAGGGGGGCCCCACCTTAAGGCCTCTAATCATAGCCATCATGTTGGGATTATGGTACCACATCGAAGGGCTCGGATTCAACGCCAAACGCATGCCATTCCTCGAAGAAGCATCGTCGTAACATTAATTAATTGGTGTCCTACGTTGGTGTCGTATCTATGTTCTATCTAACGGTACACTAATGAGTTGGTTGGCCCCTAGCTTAACTGTCAGAGTGCTCTGCTTCTTTGGCATGTAATATGTGAAAAAATACAGATTTATAGGTGCAGGATTCGCGGGTAATATAATAATATTTTTTTATTAATTTAATATATTTTATTAATTTAATATTAATAAAATATTATTATTGTATATTATTTTATTATTAGAGTGAATCTAGTAACTACAATGAATCCGATCGAGATTTATATGAGATGATTTGATGTATTCATTTTAATAAAATAATTTTTAAAATGATTTGATTAAAATTAATATATTAAATTAGCAACTAATATGTTTTAGTAACATTTGATCGAATCTAAATTTTTTATATTTAATGATTAAATATTTTAAATAAATTTAGTAAGATAAAAAAATGGGTGGATCCCACCAAATGCAAAAGATTCTTTTATGTGTCTTAATATATATAATTAAAGATATTATTTGCATTAAGTGATTTTGTTAGTTATATTTATTAATAAAAATATAATTTTATTTTATATTATTAATTTAATTTTTATTGATAATAATTTATATTTTTGTTCTTTTAATTGAAAATTGTGTTGTTTACAACGATATAAATAATTAAAATATTTTACCCTGCTTAAAATTATAATTCTGATTTCTCTTTAATTTACAATAGACATGTATATCCAAGAATGATATGGAATACTGTTATGTGGAAGATGAAGAATGCAGATGAGATATTGAAAAGTCATAACAGGAGGTGTACAGAAGCATAGCTCATCATATCAAAATAAAAAAATAAATAATAATTTTAGTCCATCCAAAAAATTTCAAAAAATGGGTATACTTAAAATTATTAATTCAAATGGGTTAAATTTACATAATTAGATGAAAATGTAATCATTTATATTTTTATTAATAATTATATATAATCATATTAATTAACATGACGATATACATATATATATATATATATATATTGTTTATAAATTTAAATAATTAAATTTTCATCTAATAATTAAATTCATTTGAAACGCTTGGCATTTGCAAACCCAATCCAAAGTTTAAAATTATTGTTTTTCTTTGGGTTGCCTATACATGAGTCGCTACTGTTAAATTATGTATGCTCACCTTTATAGACATATAATTGTTACTCTTAACATTTAATTTTCTAACATCAAATAATTTATAAATTATTATTATCAGATACCTTTGTAATTAAATAACAAATGGTAAATAGTTTGACTCCTGTTTTTGTCATTCTGTTATCATAATTGAATTTCAGCACAAAATATATAAACCTATATGCATGACAGGAGTACAATATAGAAATATAAACCATAACTTTTGTGGTGAAATAGTAACATGTATGACCTGGAAAACAAGAAGTAAAGCATAACAATTGAACATGGTGCATTGAGTCTAATAATATATGAGTGCGGATACACGCAAATTATTCTTTATTCACTTAATATTTAAAAATATTTCTTAAAACAGAGTCAAAATGTCCGTTATCAAGTGTTCAATGTTTTAATTATTGTCATTATTATTATTATTATTATTATTATTATTATTACAATTAAAATAAAATATAATCAATATATACTTTATTTATACTTTTTAAAATTAGTAGCACAAGAAGTTTAGTTTTCTATTGTAATTTTTTATTTTTAATTTACAGTATTCAGTTCAAATAATCATTTGGAAGTGATAAGTGAAGATATATGAATGACGATCTTGTATTCTTCAAAATATCATATTCTCTAATTATGCTATAATAATAATCAAATAATATTAAATATAGGATTAACTTTTAATTTTAGTAATTTTGTTATTAGTATTATTATACTCATTAATTATACAAAAATCAAATTTTTAAGAATTATTACTTATTAAATTAGTTAATATTTTAATTAATTTATATTTAATAAGTAATTACATTATAATTGAATAAAAATGACAACATATCATCACTTAGGAAAAAAATTAGAACCATATATATAGAAAAAATTATAATTTTGATCCCTTACGTTCAGCTAAAGTACAAATTTGACTTTTGAAAAATAAAAAATATCAAAATGGTCATTTAAAAATAAAAAAGTAAACTAATGTGATCATTTTAAAAAACTAAATTAATATTTGAAAAACTATTATTTTTTAAAATATTTTATCTATAAAAAACAATTTTCATACCTTTTATCCTTAGAAAACAAAATTAATCTTAAAACTAAGAGTAAAAGACCAAAATTACCCTTTTGCATGCAAGAAATTACTTGTCATATACCAAATATATGACACATGCATGATGCTTTACTCCAAAGGCCTTGCTTGAGACTGAGAACAATATGTGTCCCAGTGTTAAGGACACATAGATGACTGGTGTGGTTGACCCCTACTGAATACTGATGTAGAGGCAGAAGAGGGAAGAGATGGATGGGGCCCCTGCAGCCCATAGCATTTGCTCACTCTTTCCGTTTTCATGTGCATCACATAACACTTTTGCCAGCTAATTTACTGTCCCAACTTCTCACAGGTCTCATCTGCCTCTCCTCCTCAACCTCAGACACACCTATGCTTTAGAGTTTCCTATTAGAGTGCTCACCCCTTTCTGGAATTGGAAGGCCAACACAAATTTATCCCAAGGTAGGGTCATCTTACCCTCAACTTCATTACAGGGATCATCATCTTTTTTCTTTCTTCTTTCTTCTAACGCTTTATGTAATGAACTTTTTACGAGTTTATCTTGTGTTTTATTTTTCTATTATACTCAAACAAAAAAAAGAGACATAAATTGAGTAAAATTTATTTGAAAACGTAAGATTTACTTGAATGATAGATTTTAGCCACTTGAATAGTAAATCTTATTTATTATGTATCATTTCTCTTTTAACATGATAACAAAATCAAAGAAAAGAATTCAGGAAATGCAACCCTGACTTGCATAATGGACTGAAGATGGATAAAATTTTTCTTTTGTTAATACTAGAGTAGACTCATATACACACACATACTTGCATGCGTGTTACTTGGTATTTATATCAAAGGAAAGTTATCATATAATAGAGTTGATTACATTATATGTCATATCAATGAACATTATTATGTCTTTATCTATAAGATGGGTTTAATTTTCAAGATCATATTACTTAATCTTCATAAAATGTTATAAATAAAGATGACTCTCTGCAAATTTGCAATCTTCCCTGAAAGTTAAGGACTGAAAATTTTGTCCCCTGCATTGAAGACAGGGATGAAGATGGTGAGGCAAGGAAATGACAAGAAAGAGAGAGCAGAAAAAGCCTCCCTGCCCCTATCCCACCTTAATTATGAGTCAGAGTTGTGAATTTATGAACTTGATTTTTTGAAATTTAGATTACTCCAAACTGAAAAGAGCCTAATTAAGTGGATCCTGTCCATTGATAGAACCAGAACACAGAGAAGTAGCATCCAAAGCTTTCTAATTGTAGATCTGTACCAGTAAATATTTCATTTCTTGATAAGAGCTCAAATGAAGAGGAAGAAAATTGGGCTTATAAAGTAACCATAATTCATGTGGTTAGGCTAATTAAGTGTCCTTTGTCCCCATCTTCTAGCCCTTAACTTTTTTGCTTTCCATTTCCCCCCAATCACTCACGACTTTCCTTAAAGAGAAACAGAGACGTTCAGGATAATAATGGGAATAATATCATAGAGATGAACTAATGTTCAAGAATTCGAAAAGGGGGTAAAAATCTAAAGTGAAATCAAAGAACAAAAGTTACTGATTGTTATAAATCCCAACACAGTGATAATGTTGAAGAAGCCTATTGGCTTCCCTAAGACCACTAAAGTAAGCTCCATGAGTAGTAGAATAGTGGGTTCTGTGAGTGGCTTCCCCTGCAAACAAAATTTGCAGAGGAGGTGAACATCCAGAAGAAGAAGATGATGATGACGACGATGATGAACACTGGAGATTGCTAGTGATGTCTCTTTTTGGCAATGGCTCTGCCATTGTATCCAAATCTTCCCCACTTGATCCTACTGCAACATAACTGTATGATCCCAAGAACAACGGATCAGAACCCCACGTGGTCTTCAAAATTTTACTCAATTTCACTTCACTTCCATGAGATTTCTCCTCAGAATCCACACTCCCATTACTGCAGAACTTGAAATCCCAAATAAGGCTTGAAACTGTTGCTGAAACCTCGTTTTTAATCTCTTCATCTTTCAGTGATTCAAGAGCTAGTGCTTCGGCCCCAGCAAACCAAGCTAGAAGAACACTAGAATTGCTGTAAATGGGGGAAAGTGTGGCAGTTCTTCTCATCCACCATGGGATTTTCTTGTTCCTAAGCTCCGAGTCATGTGGATGAAACACCATTTGCAGAAAAGGGAAGCTATTCTTATTATTGTAGAGCTCATTTCTGTTTTCTTGTTGCAGAAACAGCTTATTAACAACACCAAAGCCAAGCCTTGATATTGCCTCTGCTTTGAAAAGAGGCAGAGGAGGGTTGAACATACCTGAATCCTCACGAATCGCTGCTTTTAGGACCCCCAATGAAACCGTAATAATCACATGATCTGCACAAATCACAGACCCATCACAGAAGTGAAGCTTCACAGGCCTTTGAGCTTTTTCCATCAACCCTTGGGGTTTCCATTCAATTTTTGTGACTTTTCGACCCAATTGAACAAGCCCAGGAGGAAGAGCAGAGGCTAGTGATTCCACCACCCTCAAGTAGCCTCTAGCTATGGTGATTTCTTCACCTGGGAACATTCTGTACTCGCTCTCTGCGCTATAATCCAGATTCATAAGATCATTCGCTGAAGTATAAGTCCTCTGGGTATTCTCATACATTTTAAAAATGGCTTCTTGGAGTAGCTTCCTGCTCCATTTTCCGTACCCTCTGAGCTCTTTCGATTCCTCCTTCCCCCAGAAAGCTTCAAGTCCTTTCCTCAAAAAAGAACCCACACTCAAGTAAAGTTCACTCCTTTCGCCATCTTCTTCACTCACCAGCATATGACTCTTCGTCTTCCCTTGCGCTTGATCCATGAGGGTCTTGAAGAGCTTGGTGATGGGGTCGACAATGGCGGGGCTGAGCTTGAAACCGCCTTCGGCAATGGTGGTGACGGCGGGGGGTTCGGCGTCGGAGGAGCCACCGTCCATGCACTCCCACGGCTGATCGGAGTGCAAAGAGTGGCTTTCTTGGGCGATTTTGTAAATTGGGCTGTTTCCGATTCCGTGGATCCAAGTGGCACCGAGCTCAACCCGGTCGCCGCCAAACTCCGACGTGTAGATTCTGCCGCCGATTCTGGTTCCACCCTCGACGACGAAGAGCTCGAAGGAGTCTTTGAAGCCAGAGGAGGTGTAGAGCTTGTGGGCCGCAGTGAGACCAGCCATTCCAGCTCCAATGATCACAATCCGTGGCTTCTTCACCACCATTGTCGACACCTGCAGGCTCTAGCAAGTTATCACAGAGTAAACAAGAACAAAGATACAGAGAGAGAGAGAGAGAGAGAGAGAGAACAGAGACGTAGAAAGTAGAAGAAAGGAAGTGGAGTGAGGATGAGATATTTGAGAGAGTGACAATGAATATATATATAACTGCTCTATGTGTGTGAGAGTAATGAGCGATGATGCATGAAGCACACACACAAGTATAAATTTACTCGTCCACCATAATAAAGACAGACCTCTACTTTTCTTTGCAGTTCTACCTACAACATCGACACTGTAGCAAAATTAGGCTCACCCCCAAAACAGACCACACCGGCAAAGATACCAATTACATTTGTGCGGTTGCTTTATGAATTACAAATCCATATTTGTTTTATACCAGAGCATTTGACAATTTCTAATATTCAAATTGAAGTTTTAATTGTTTATTAAGTACAGTTCTTTAAATTTAAATCATTAGATTAAAATTTTAACTCATGTATGACCATTAAATTTAATCTAAATTAATCACATAATTCTTTTAATATTAACAATTAAAATTCGTATATTTCTTACTGAACGTAGCAAATCTAAATTGCCTGGAACCTTTTGGATGAGATTCCCCCTTTTTAAGTACAATGCATGCATAACTACAAAGGACCCATTTGGCAATTTTTTTGGCTTCTTTTATGACTTTTTCGTCCAAGAAAATTGAGATTTGAATAATTACTTTAAAAATTTATAATAAACAATATTTCATGAACATGCATTTTATAATTAGGCGATAGATATATCCTTATTTTGCTTTCATTTGTAGAAGACTACCCTATATGGCGTTGGAGAAGGGAGAATTTCATTCCTGTGAGGGAGGATGAAAATCAGAGTAGATTTTTTCTAGGTCAACAAGAATAATAACAAGAAAAATAAATTCCCTTTGCCTGAGAATCAATATAATTAATTGACTAAAATGTTTTTTTAGTATATATGTTTAAATTAATATTTCTTACCTTTACAATTTATATTAATAAAATTTAATATATATTCTCTTAAATATGTAATTGAATTTAAGATTATTTTTTCTATTTCATACCTTTTACTAGTTTTTTAATAAAATTTTATCTAAACTAAATATAAACTTAAATATATAACAATCTTCCCATGGTTCCAATCTTCATGAAGAATTGAGAGGAGGATGCATCCTACAATATTTCGAATATAAAAATTTTTTGACATACATTGTTTTCCTGGTATAGAATGGGTTAGAGCTTTGATTTTAACCACTATTGTTAATTAATTATATCTCTTAATAGTATAATATATATAATGACTTATTTTATAATTATACTTACATTTACTAAGTTGTTAATTATGTGATTACATATTTAGTAGCAAACAAAGATAATAAATTATGAATTTTGCCATTGTTTGAAAAGAACATATTTACACGTTTAAAGAGTAATTATTTAACTGATACAAAATTTTTTTGAATAGACAATGTTTAACTACAACACAAATGAGTTATTCACACAACATTTATATAAGAAGTCTATATATAATTTGATAGGTAAGCCTGCTTACAAACGATTCAATTAACATGCGCAATTAAATATGAGTGATTTTATTGTTTAGCACTTTTTGTGTGTATCTTAAATATTTTAATATTTTATATTATTAGACAAATTTAATTGCAATTTTAAAGTTTTTCCCCAAATTATTTAATAACAGAATTATATATGATAAAAAATTAGGATATATGATATTGTAGTGCAATTTGTAATAGAAAATTAATTTATTATTATTGTCATTATTGTTAATTCCTTACACACTTTCATATGTTCAAAATGATTTAATTTACATTGTCAAAGCTCATGCATATTATAAAAGAAAAACAAAGCCTAAATTAGATAAAAAGGCAAACATCTTGCATCACTTGTGGATAACATTCATCTTTATTTATTGCCTTACTAAAAATTTCACTATATATTCACAGTACAAAACTTCCCACCTTTCCTCTCGTTCACAAAAAGAGAGAAAATCTTGTAATCCAAAAACTCTATAAAAAAAAAAAAACTATTGTTAGACTAAGTTTTTTTTAACTTTATTTTGCCACATGCCAACAATTATAAATAATTTAATATATACTAAATATTTGCAAATCATATCTAAATTATGTCTCATATTGGTATGCCTCTGTGCTGAGTGATATATGAAATTATATTGGATGTTAAAGGAGTTTTTTTTTTTTGAAATTCTTCTAACTCATTTATTATATTTTTACCTCTTTTTTAAATTGTACAATAATGTTTGTAATAAAACATAAAAAATCCTAATTTTATGCGGGTAATGTGAATAAATTAGAGAACAAAATATGTGGGGTAGAATTAGGAATAGGCAAGGAAAATATAGGTGGGGCAGTAAAATGTTGAACCCCACAGCCATAAATAAGGATGGCTTTTTAATAATTCACAGACACTTACTGCGCACTGACCTATCTTGCCTATTCCTGCCACTACCATACCTTGCTAGGTTTACCATTGAAAATAAATTAATAAATAATTTATCTGAATTCTATATTATTATAAAAAAAAGTATACAATTTTTAAATATAATATTAATTTTAATAAATAATATAAATTATTAACATATGAAATTTGAGAAAAAATTTATTTAGTATTTTTATTGTGTTAAATTTAATATTGCACATATTTTATATTTAAGAGAAAGGAGTATAATTTTTTTAAACTACAAAATTGTGTAACCTATATATTTTGAAGAAGAGAAAAATAATTTAAAAATTGTGGAACGATGACAAAATCAAAAGAAGAAGAAAATTGATAAAAGAAAATTGTGAAAAATAAAAAAAATTAAATAGAAAAGGAGAAAAATAAGAAAAGGTTGATAATGCCCTTCACCAACCTCACATGTAAATTGAGCTAGGGACAGCCCCACCGTCTGAGCAAGTCAATGGTCTTGATCAGCTAGCGCCGTTAGATTAGGGCCTAAGAATTAAAAAAAATATATTTTAATTTCTTTAAATTGTCTTGTTATTCTTCATTCATTTTAATTTTTTAAATATTCCTAATTAATTAAAAATTGCTTCTTTTATTTCATGTTTTTGAAATATCTTTTGAATTAAATCTTCTTAACTTGTATAGAGAAATTAAAAATTGACAACTTTTAACCATAAAAATTATTTTAAAAAAAATAAATGATGGAGTAAAATGATAATTTATTAAAAAATTAAAGATTAAAATAATACTTTTTAATTTTATTAAAAAATAATTTTTGATGGTAATAAATAATCTTGTTGAAAAAAATATATTCAATAGTGCACAAATTAACTTAAACAATATTAAAAAAGTCATAAGTTTTTGGGTGTAGCATCTTATTGGCTCCCAATTATATTCCTTTCTTTAATAGTGACAATATTTAATGTTAAGCTCATTGTTTCAGTTCATATAATCACAGATTCATTTGTTGATAATCATTCATTAATAAAAAAAACTTTAAATAATCAATAAACCTTACTTTGGAGTTTCCATTTAACCCAAAAAGAAAAGCATATAGCCACAGGATTTGAAGCAGTACGTACTCTAGGACAAGGCTTAAATTAAATCAAACTTTTAGTTCAGGTTTTGTTCTTAAAAGTTAAACAGTTTTTTTTTGTACGAATAGTATGTAGCCCATAACGATATATTTTGTAATTATGTATTTAATAATGATATTCATATATATCTAATTCTGTCCTATGTACCTGTGTTTCAGTCCGGATTATCTCTGGGAGATAATAAAAAATTAATATTTTGTTAATATTAAATTAAAAAAATAATTTTTTTATCACGTACTGGAGATGATCTATGGGCCCTCTATTCATGATTAACCAGTTAGGTATCAAGTACGCAGACATCCCAAGAATATTTTCTACAAAGAATTTGCAAAAAATATATTCTAATTTTATATATAAGTTACTAAAAATATTTCATTCAAAATATTTTAAATTGAATTAAAGTATAATGTATTTTTTTGTTTATATAAAATGCTCATATATTTTTTAAATAAATAAAACTTATATACTTTAAAGAAAATAAAAAAAGTATAGTTTACTTAATTTATGATATATTCAAAACCAGTCAAAAATTTTTGTTGCTGTGAATCCTTAAATTCATTAAATTTACTATAGCTAATTTTTTTAGCCAAAACTGATTAAATTCTTCGTTATTAGATTGTATTTAGCAGTTAATTTGACTGGCCAATTTTCAGTGTTAATATTGAGAAGTATGCATTAAAAAAAGTCAGAAATTAAAGGTGAAAAGGAAATAATAAATAAATAAATAATATGAAGTGAGGGAGAAAGTATAACAGAATGATTGTGTTGCTGCTGGCAATCATGACTCAGTGTTGGGTCTCATTATCCTCTGTGCGGTGCATCAACTAACACGGTGGTCGTTTGGTGCTTTTTGTTTTTGTTTTCGTTTCTCCTTTTTGGAAAACCTTTCAATTTTGTGTATATTTAAAAGAAAAATAATTTGAAAAGTGAAAATGTATGCAAAATTTACTTTCTCCCTTTGTTATTTGTAAAGGAAAAATAACAAGAACAAAAAAAATCTTTCTTCATCTTCAATTTGCTATTGGATTTTTCTTAATTCTTTTGATAATATACATAAATATTTTTAACAAAGACATAATGATGTGAGCATAGATAACAAGAGGTGTGATGAGTTAAATAATGATTTAAATTTTTCTCTAGGTCAAATTATAAGATTGAGAGCCAATAAGTTCAAGGAATCGTTGCAAATTTATGTGGAAAAATTCTGAAAATGCAGAAGAAAGCCACTTGGATGACTTGGGCTTGGAAAAGGAAACATAAGTCATTCATCTGATTCATGTCCAATCCAAATGAAGGCCCAATTCATTTGAGTTATATCAACCAGAAATATTGCTACTGAAACAAGTGTTTTAGACGTCATTGTAATTAATGTGGGCTTAGGAAATATATGGTTATATATTGGGCTTTTATTTTTAATGTCTGAAGTTATTTTTGACATCATTCGACCTAACTTATTGGAGGCCCAAGGAAGCATTTGGAATTAGGGTTTCTTAGAGGGTTTGAAGCTTATAAAAACGTTTGAGCCTCAACCTTGAAAAACATCAAATTTCATTCCATCAAAAAAACTTTTTAGTTTCCTTCTTGGCTTGGCTAGAGTTCCATAGGGGAGGATAGCTTGTCTTCTTCTATTGCAACAAGAATTAATTATTAGCAAGGTGATCACTTCAGGTGAATTCATTCTTGTTTCTAATCAACCTATCAATTGAGTCTCCATTTGCATATGTCATTTGGGGGTTCATTCTATTTCATGTTCTTGCCATAGTGTGTGTTCTAGGAGTTTCAGATTCTTTATGACCTTGGTGTTCCGCATCATTTGGTATCAGAGCTTGGATTAGGGTAAATTCTTATTTATTTTGTTTGTTGTTTGCTATTCTTAACCATCTTGTTTGTTCCAGAACTAAAAAAAAAAATTAGTCTTTGTTCATTCTCTTTTGGTCTTAATCTTACCCAAATTGTTTCATCTATTGCTAATTTTTGCTCATTAGTGTATTTCCTTCTGATGTTACTTTTGTATCCCTATTTTCTTGATCCTATCTTAGAGATTTTGTGGGAAAATGAAAAAAAAAAAAATCAGTCTTTGCTCATTCTGTTTTAATTCAATCTTGCCCATATTGATACTTTTGTTATTAATTTTTGTTCATCTACTATCACTTTTTGTTCATAAGTGAATTTCCCTTTGATCTTGTTCAGTATTCTTATCATCTTTGGGAAAACAAAAATTGAAAAAAAAAGAGTCTGAAAGTGTTGAGTGTATTGTACAGAAGTCAAAAGTAAAAGCATCTTTTAAAGACCTACTACAACAATTTAAGAATTTTGAGTGCACTTTGGAGTAGCAATCTGACCTAGGAATCCAAGGGAATTAGGGTTAATTTTTTTTTTGAAAAAAAAAATCAGAAGTTAAAAAAGGAAAAAAAAAAAAAGAAGAAGAGAGAGGTTGTATTATTTAAAAAAAAAAATGGTCAAAGGTATTGTATAAACAATTAGACTTTGTAAGTTGCTATAAGCCTATCTTCTTTTTTCTTTCACATAACTTCTATAGTTTGATATTTGTTATTCTTATATCATTCCACTATTTGCTAGTCTTTAATCCCTTATATTCCCTTCCATCCATTTAATTTGCAAAAGTGGTTTATCTTTTGTGAAAATTTATTCTGAAGTGCAATCGAGGACAACAAACTTGAATGGTAAAAGACTTGAGTGTTGGTGAGCTTAAGAGAGGTAAAAGTCAAAACCAATGTGAAATATGAGTGAATTAAATACCCCTAAGTATAAACACATGAGGTAGTGTGCTACTTACTAATCTATTCTATTTTGTTTTCTTTAGTTCTTTTTTTGATTGAGAATTATAAGTAGTTCTGGAGAAAATAATGAAGTTGATATAAAACTATTTATGAAGGCTATACAAGACCAGTTCAAAGCTCTAAACTTAAGGTTGGATAATTTAGAGTCACCGAGCAGGTTAAGACCTACCCAAAGGCCTCTGTTTGTTGAAGAAGAATGAGAATCAAATCATAATGATGCAAATTTCATGAGAAATAGAAGAAATGAGGTACGAATTGAAATGAATGATATCAATCTCAATGTTATCAAGATGAACATTTGTTTATTTAAAGGTAAGAATGATGTTGAAACTTATCTTGAATGTGAAAGGAAGGTTGATATGTTATTTGCATGCCGTAATTATTTGGAGAAAAAGAATGTGAGATTGGCTATGGTTGAATTCTCAAATTATGCTTTAGCTTGGTGGGATGAGCTTGCAAAGTTTAGAAGGAGAAATAGGGAAGATCCAATTGAGACTTGTGCTGAGATGAAGAGAGTGATGAAAAAGTGATTTATGCCTTCTTATTACTATAGAGAAATACATAAAAAGCTACAAAGGCTTATTCAAGGATCAAAGTCAATTGAGGATTACCAAAAAGAGATGGATATGCTAATGATAAAAGCTAATATTGAGGAAGATGAAAAAGTGACAATGTCAAGATTTCTTGCTAGTTTGAATAAAGAAATTGCTGATGTGGTAGACTTACACCCTTTTGTAAAGATGGAAGATCTAGTTAGCCTAGCCATAAAAGTGGAGAGGTAACAAAAATAAAAGATTTTAGTAAGATCATTTTCAAATTCTAGCAGTAAATGGAGCTTAAAATGGAGTAAAGATGACAACAAAAAGAAAGGACTAAGTCTAAATTTGAGAGTGAAAGTCAATGATATAGACAAAGGCAAGGTAAATAGTATTTCAAACAAAAAAGGTACTTTTAATCCGCTTTTAAACATAGAGAAATTAAGTGTTTTAAGTGTCAAGGGCGTGATCATCACGCATTTGATTGTCCTAATCGAAAGACTAAGCTTATTAAGCAAAATGAAATTAGTTTTGAATCTGAGGATGATAGTGATCCTGACGAAAACTTGAGTATGCCATCTTTAGAAGATTATACAGATGATAAGGATGTTGAATATGTTGTGCAAGGAGAATCCTTAATGACTAGGCGTGCATTAAATTTGACTGTTAATAAAGAAAGCTTAAAACAAAGGGAAAATATATTTCATTCTAACTGCTTGATAAGTGGGAAAGTTTGTAGCATGATCATAGATGGTGGTAGTTGCACTAATGTGGTTAGTACATACTTGGTAGAGAAGTTGGGGCTAGAGTGTGAAAAACACCCCAAATTGTATAGGCTTTAGTGGTTGAATAATAGTGGAGAGTGCAAAGTGACTAAGTAGGTTGTTGTGCCATTTTCCATTAGCAAAGATGAAGTTAGGTGTGATATGGTACCTATGCAAGCTGGACATATTTTATTAGGCAGGCCTTAGCAATTTGATAGAATGATAATTCATGATGGATTCATAAATAGGCACATGTTTGAGATGAATGGATGTAAAATTACATTTGCTCTTATGACACCATCTGAAATTTATTAAGACCAGCTCAAAATAAGCTGTTTGGTAAATGAGGGCAAGGATTGTGAGGGTTCCAAAAGACAAGACAGAAAAGAGGCCAATAGTTTACAAAATAAAGAAAAAGGCCCTACAATAAGTGATTGTATAAGTGAGGAACAGAAAGTGAGATGTGCAGGAGAGAAGAAGTAGTTGAAAAGTAAGAAATGAATGCAAAAAGTGAGGTAAAAGAAATTAAGAAGGGTGAAGGAGTTAGGACACAACATTGTTATTATGCAAAAGAAAGAGAATTAAAGAGTGCATACTTAGGAAAAAGAGCTTTAATCCTAATATGGTTTATGGAAACTTTATTCACTAACACTGACTTTGATTAAAATTTATCTAGTGTTTGTGAGTATATTATAAGAGTATGACGATGTGTTTTCTGGAAAGGAATCTTACAGGTTACCGCCATTCAGAAGAATTGAACATTAGATTGATTTCATCCCTAGAGCACAAATTCCTAATAGGCTAGCTTACTGAAGCAATCATGAGGAAATAAAGGAGTTGCAAAGGCAAGTAGATGAGTTATTGGAAAAAGGGTATGTGAAGGAAAGCATGAGTCCTTGCGTTGTTCTTGTTTTCTTGGTATCAAAGAAAGATGGAACTTGGAGGATGTGTGTGGATTGTAGGGCGGTCAACAAAATCACTGTAAAGTATCGTCATCCTATTCCTAGATTAGGTGATATGTTGGATGAATTGCATGGTGCATATGTTTTTTCTAAAATTGATTTGAAAAGTGTCTATCATCAAATTAGGATGAAAGAAGGTGATGAATGGAAAATTGAATTTAAAATAATGTCTTACGAGAGTTTCTTGGAAAATTTGTTATTGTCAATTTTGATGACATTTTAATATAGAGCAAGAGCTTATATAATCATACCCTGCATGTTAGGGTCATTTTAGATATGCTTAAGAAGGAAAAATTATATGCAAGTCTTAAGAAATACGCTTTTTGTGTGGATAAAGTTATATTCATAGGCTTTATTATGAGTTCTAAAGGAGTTGAGATTGACTCTGAAAAGGTGAAGACTATCCAAGAATGGCCAATGCTTAAGTCTGTTAGTGAGGTTAGGAGTTTCCATGGTTTAGCAAGTTTCCACAGGGGATTTATTAGAAAATTTTCAACTATCGCTGTCCCACTTCAGATATACTTATTTAACATTTTTATTGGCCACATATGAGAAAAGATGTTGAAAGGGTTTGTGCTAAGTGTATCATATTTAAACAAGCTAAGTCAAAGTCAAAGTCACATGTCTTGTATACACTTTTGCCCATTCCTACTAAACCTTAGACTGATATATTAATGGATTTTATTTTGGGACTAGCTAGGACTAGAAGGGGTAGAGATAACATATTTGTTGTAGTTTATAGATTTAGTAAAATGGTTCATTTTATTGCTTGCCATAAAATAGATGACATAACAAAAATTGCTGATCTTTTCTTCAGGGAAGTGGATAGACTTCATAGTGTGCCAAGAACCATAGTTTTAGATAGGATGCCAAGTTCCTTGGTCATATTTAGAAAGTCTTATGGGAAAAGTTAGGTACTAAGCTTTTATTCTTAACTAGATGTCACTCACAGACTAATGGCCGAACTGAAATGCTAAATAGGACATTAAGAACCATGTTGCATGCAATTGTGGGAAAGAATTTAAAAACTTAGGAAGATTGCTTGCCATTTATTGAGTTTGCATATAATCGAGTTGTACATTGGGTTTTCACCATTTGAAATTGTGTATAATTTTAATCCATTAACTGTATTAGATTTGATGTCTTTGCCTTTGAGTGAAATTACTAACTTAGATGGAAAGAAGAAGGCTAAAACGGTTAAAACAATGCACGAGAAAGCACGTGAGTAGATTGAAAATAGGAATCACATGTATGTTTAAAGAGCTTACAAGAGTTGAAAGCATGTTATCTTCAACTTGAAGATTGGATTTTGGTGCACTTACGAAAAGAGAGGTTTCCATAACAAAGAAAATCAAAACTTAATGCCAGGGGTGATGGACCATTTCGAGTGCTGAAAAGGATCAATAACAATGCATACAAAATAGATTTGCTAGGTAAATATAATGTAAGTGCCACTTTCAATGTTTCAGATCTTTCTCCATTTGATTTTGATTCATATTTGAGGACGAATCTTTTTGAGGATGAAGGGAATGATGTGAGCACAATTGATAAGAGGTGTGATGGCTTGAATAATGATATAAATTTTCCTTCGGGTCCAATTACAAGGCTAAGAGCTAAGAAGTTAAAGGAATCACTACAAATTTATGTGGAAAAATTCTTAAAGAATGCAAAAGAAAGCCACTTGGATGGCTTAGGCTTGGAGAAGGAAACCTAAGTCATTCATCTGACTCATGTCCAGCCTAAATGAAGGCCCAATTTCTTTGGGTTATATCAACGAGAAATATTGCTACTGAAATAAGTGTTTTAGAACTCATTGTAATTAATTTGAGCTCAGGAAATATATGGTTATTTATTGGACTTCTATTTTTTAATGTTTGAACTTATTTTTAACATCATTTGACTGAACTTATTGGGGGCCTAAGGAAGCATTTCGAATTAGGATTTCTTAGGGTGTCTGAAACTTATAAAAAGGTTTGAGCCTTAACCTTGTAAAACATCAAATTTCATTCTATCAAAGAAACTCTTTAGTTTCCTTCTTGGCTTGGTTAGAGTTCTATAAGGATGGATAGCTTGTCTTCTTATGTTGCAACAAGAATTAATTCTTTGCAAGATGATCTCTTAAGGTGAATTCATTCTTGTTTCTAATTAACCTGTCATTTGCGTCTCCATTTGCATTTGTTGTTTAGAGGTTCAATAGGTTAAGAGTTCATTCTATTTCATTTTCTTGTCATAGTGTGTATTCTAGAAATTTTAGGTTTTTCATAACCTTGAGGTACTACATTACATAACTTTTATAACACATTGTAATTAAATTGCACTAAAATATTATAAACAACAGTAATGTTGTGATGTGAATACCGAGAACTACTTTGTTGGGGATATAAGTTTCTCTTGTTATGGGAAATGTTTTCATGTGAAATGAATTATTTTATTTAATTGTCACGTTAATTAAAATAAAAGTAGAAGGAGTAAAATTTATTATTTAAATAACTTCCATTGATTTTGTATCTAAATCAATTGAGCTATAAAAAAAAATGCTCTTGCATATATTTTATTAAAAAATAGTAACAAACACATAAAAAACTTATCTAAATTTTATTCTTAATATAATAATAATAATAATAATAACAAAAACAACTTACCTATAAATACCTTCAAGATTTATTCTTCGTATTATTTCTATTATAATCAATCTCAATTCCAACTCGAGTTGTCACTTCATATATTATGACAACTATGATCATATATCGTATACATTGTGAAAAGTGTTTTTTATTGTTGGGAAAACATTGTTAAAAGTGTTTAAACAAGAGTGGTTTCTTTTTTTAAGAAATATAGACAATTCTATTGTAATATTCTAGTTTAGAGTAATTCTTGAAAGGCAAATTCTTGAGTAAATTCACAATTTTGAGTGCACTAGTATTCCCACTTATAACGTAGAGATATAATTATAATATTATTATTATTTTAGTTAATAATATTATAATTATATCCTTGCATTTTAATTGGATGCATTGGTGCACTCAAAATTGTAAGTGTATCAAAGAGGACATTTTCTTAAAAATGTCATTTAAAAAAAATCTAGACATGAAATATCTTTTTTCTTTACCTTCTTATCTAAGAAAATGTGAATTAATTAAATATTTATCTATAACTACTCTTATAAAAACCCTGGAAAATTTAACAAAAGAAAATTTCCGTTATAACAAACATGTTTTTAATGCATTTCCATAAGTTTTATAGTAACTTTCGTAATTTACAAGGACTTCATCTTATAACATAGTTATAATATTTTTATTACATTTTTTTTTTCAATTCTATAGCTATTTTACTTTAACAAACTATACTTTAACTATAATGTCTTAGTTTACTACCTTGACTCACTTGAAAGTGAATTTAAAAAGGAACGTGGAATTGTTATGTCCCAGTAGTTAACATATAGTTAATAAAATCATTTCATTTTTAGCCCTTTCATAATTTTAACATAAGATTATTTATGCAAGTTAAGACTTTTTGTAGTCTGATTGTGGTGGACTACCTGAAATAATGATCATCGTCTGTTGAGAGTCCATATGCATGATATTCATAGGGTATCACATTGTTATATGTATATTAGATTTCTTTGGTGTATAGCTTACACATTATATTAGTTGTATTTTGTTATTTACTTTTTCTTGATTCTGTTATTCTTTTGTGCCACCTGTCATTATGTGATTGAGGTACTAATAACAAAACTGTGTATGTATGTAGCTTATCTAATGTATCATTTATTTCATTATAAAGAGCTTGAGCATTCCCCATCTTTGCTTAGTCTATTCTTTTTTACTTGGTATTAGAGCTTCTTAAGGCTCGTGCCATGGCTTCTCAAGAGTTCACCTCTCCAATCACTACCACCATTACCTCATTTGCTTTAGTTTTTGTTAGTTTGTAGAAACCTACAATTCCCCTCATCAACTATTCTTTCAATTAGTCTTGCTCTATCAAGCTGGATAGAGACAATTATCTTCTTTAGAAATCTATTATTCTGCCTATCATTAAAGGCAATAGACTTGAGGGCTTTGTCTTGGCTACAAAACCACATCCCTCTCTGGTTCTCTTTGATGTTGCAAGTGAGAAACCAAATCTTGAATTTGAAGAATAGCTTGCTACTAGCCAGTTGTTACTTGGATGGCATTTCAATATGATAACATTTGTGATTGCCTCTTAAATAGTTCATTGTACTTCCTTCTATGAACTTTAGATAGCTACTAAAGAATTAATAGGAGCTCTTACTCAAGCTTATATTGCTCTGTTTAGAGTTAACTTTTAGAGAACTTGAAAGGAGCCACTTAAGATGATTGAATATCTTTGCAAAATGAAGTCTATCTTAGACAACTTAACTCTTATTGGGAGTCCAATTTCTTTAGATGACCTTATCATGCAAACACTTTCTGGTCTGGATATCGAGTACAACTTGCAAATAAAGAAAGGTTGTCCTGGACCAAAGTTAAGGCCATTTTACTTTCTTATGAAAGTGGACTTGAGTAGTTAAATGCTCTCTCTAAGTTGTCTATTGGCCAATCCTTTACTAATGTTACTAATGGAGGAACACTTGAAAAATGAGATGGTGATGGCTGAAATTTTTAGTGAGGAGGTTCATCTAGAGGTAATTGTGGCGGACACTCTTATAGCCACGGAGGACGAAACTATGGAAAACCTGTTTACCAAGTCTGCGCAAAATGGATCATACAATTACGCACTGCTTTTATAGATTTGAAAAATCCTTTATATGGTTCTAACCTGATCAATACAAGTCATATGATTCATGATCTTTAGTTTTAACTGCCTCTACTAACATTATGAATTATATGTCTTGGTATGTTAGTAATAGTTCCATTCATCATATCACCAATCACTTTAATATTCTTCAAAACCATGTGCATCACTTTGGTAAGAGCCACATTATAGTTGGTAATGGTGAACAACTTCATGTTAAACATATTAGGTTTGCTACTTTACCTTATTCTTCACAATCTACCTTAGTTATGAACAATGTTCTTTATGTTTCTAATATTACAAAGAATCTCTTATGATGTGGAACCTTAAGGTTATGAAGAACTTCAAATCTTAGAACACATAATATGGTAATAACATGAAATAAAATGAACTTTAAACCTATTGAATTCCCAAATGATAGATGCAAATGGAAACATAAATGATAGGTTGATTAGAAACAAGAATGAATTCACCACAAGAAATCACCTTGCTAAGGTTTAATTCTTATTGCAATAGAAGAAGATAAGTTATCCTCCCATATAGAACTCTGGCTAAGCCAAGACGGAAACTAAAGAGGTTTTTTGATAGAATGAAATTTGATGTCCTACAAGGTTAAGGTTAAAGCCTTTTTATAGGTTTCAGACTCCCTAACAAACCCTAATTCGGAATGCATCCTTAGGCCCCCAATAAGTTAAGTCATAGGAGGCTAAAATTAACTTAAGATATACTAATTCTAGGCCTAAATTAATTACAATGAGGTCTAAAACACTTATTTCAATAGTAATATTTTTAGATGACATGACCTAAACAAATTGAGCCTTCATTTGGGCTAGACATGAATAAGATAAATAACTTAGGTTTCATTCTCCAAGCCCAAGTCATCTAACTGGCTTTCTTTTGCATTATTTTAAAAATCTTCCCACATAAATTTATAGCGATTCCTTGAACTTCTTAGCTTTTATTTTTGTAATTGGACTTAAAGGAAAATTTAGATCATTATTCATGCCATCGCTTCCCTTGCCATCTGGGCTTACAACATTCCTTCCTTTCTTAAAAAGATTCATCCTCGAATTTGAATCAAAATCAAATAGAGAAAGATCAGAAACATTGAAAGTAGCATTTACATTATACTTATATGAAATATCAATCTTGTATGCGTTATCATTAATCTTTTATAGCACTTGGAATGGGTTGTCTTCCTTAGTTTCAAGCTTAGACTTTCTTTGGTTTGAAAATCTTTCTTTTCTTAAATGCATTTAAACTCAATCATTCAGTTCAAACAACACCTGCTTTCACCCCTTATTCATTCTTTAAGTAGTGAATTGGTTCTTCTTTTAAATCATCTCATACACCTTAATGTGTATTGCTTTAACCTTTTTAGCCTTTTTTTTTCCATCTAAACTAACAATATCACTTAAAGACAAAGGCATCAAATCCAAAACAGTTAAAGGATTAAAACCATACATAACCTTAAAAAGGGAAAAACCTGTAGAAGACTGAATTGTCCTATTATAAGCAAACATAATAAGAGGTAAACAATCCTCCAAAGTGTTCAAATTCTTACCCATTACACATCGTAACAAAGTCTTTAAAGTTTTATTTACCACTTCAGTTTGTGGATGACAAGTAGTAGACTATAATAGCATGGTACCTAACTTACCCCACAAAACTTTCTAAAAGTGGCCCAAGAACTTAACATCCCTATTTGAAATAAGGGATCTAAGGACACCTACAATCTGACAACCTCTCAGAAAAATAAATTTGTAAATTTTATTGTATCATTTGGTTTTGTGGCAAGTAATGAAATGTTTCATTTTTCTAAACCTGTTAACAACAACAAATATACTATCTTTATCCTTTCAAGTCCTAGGCAATTCAAGCATAAAATCCATGAAAATATCATTCCAAGGGCTAGTAGGCATAAGTAAGGGTGTATATAATCCATGGGGTATAGACTTAGACTTATCTTGCCTACACTCAATACATTTAGCATAAACTTTCTTAATATCACTTCGCATGCATAGCCAATAAAAAATGTTCAAATAACATATCCAAAGTTTTATGTACACCAAAGTGGCCCATCAAACCACTATTATAGGATTCTCTAATAAGCATTTCACATATAGAACATGCAGGTACACAAATTTTTTTGCAATGAAATAGAAAACCTTCATGCCTATGGAAAGTATTAAATGTATTTCTTTCACAAGCAACAAAAATATTAGCAAAATCAATAACAATTTCATACATTTCTTTAAACTACTCAAATCCCAATAATTTAGATGTAAATGTAGTGATTAAGCAATATCTCCTAGACAATGCATAAGCAATTATAGTTTCTTTCCCTTGCTTGTAACAAATCACTTATGGAAAAATCTTAATAAACTCAACCCATTTATTTTGCTTCTTATTCAATTTGCCTAAGCTTTTTAAGTGCTTTAAAGATTATTGATTAGTATGTATAACAAACTCCTTAGGAAGCAAATAATGTTTCCAAACATTTAATGCACGGACTAAGGTATACAACTCTTTGTCATAAGTAGACTACCTAAGTTGAACACCATTTAATTTTTCACTAAAATATGTAATGAGACATTTTTCTTGTAATAACACTACATCAATACCAATTCCAGATGCATCACACTCAATCTTAAAAGTTTTATTAAAATCCGGCAAGGCAAGAATAGAAGCAAAACACAATTTATCTTTCAATGCAATTCTTGATCCTTTCCCCATTTAAACCCAACCTTCTTTTTAACAATCTCAATTAGTGGAGTAGTAATAGTATAGAAGTTCCTTACAAATCTCTTATAAAAACCAGCTAAACCATGAAAAGTTCTCACCTCACTCATACACTTAGACATTGGCCATTCATTGATAACCTTTTCCTTCTCCTTATTAACCTCAATACCATGTGCACTCACAATAAAACCAAGGAACACAAGTCTATTAATGCAAAAAGTACATTTCTTAAGGTTGGCATATAACTCCTTCCTAAGCACACTTAAAATAACCCTAACATGTATGATATGATCATTTAAAGACTTGTTGTAAATCAATATATCATAAAAATAAACAACAACAAACTTGCCTAGTAATTGACATAAAATATGGTTCACTAATCTCATGGAAGTGCTAGGTGCATTAGTTAGACCAAAAGATATATCTAGCCACTCGTATAAACTATATTTTACTTTAAAAGTCGTCTTCCACTCATCCTTAGGTTTCATTTGAATTTAATGGTATTCGCTTTTAGAATCAATTTTAGAAAAAACACAAGCACTATGCAATTCCTCAAGCATGTCATCTAAAGTAGAAATAGAATGTTGATGATTTACTATGATTTTATTGATAGCTTTTCTATCCATACACATCCTTCACATTCTGTCCTTTTTTAGAAATAGCAACACTGGCATAAGACATGGGCTCATGCTCTCACTTACGTGGCCTTTTGTCAAAAGCTCATTCACTTGCCCTTAAACCTCCTTTGTCTCCTCAAGATTACTTCTATAAGCGGGCCTATTAGGAAGGCTAGCTCCAGATACAAAGTCAATCAGATGCTCAATCCCTCGTAAGAGAGATAAACCCTTAGGTATCCCATTAGGAAAAACATCATCAAACTCCTGCAACAAAGAAACAAACCACTAGGCAACTCAAGGTTATGGTTAGTTTCTGAAAGTAAAACCTCTTTAAGCCAAAGTACTATTAAAGCTCTCTTTAATTCTTTCTCTTTTTTGCATAAAAACTCAATTTCTTCTCACTCTTTTTATTGTTGTCACTTTCTTTATGTTGCTCACTCTTTTCTTTTCTTTCACTCACTAGCTTTTTCTCTCCAACACGTTCCTTTTTCTTCTAACCATTTTTGTAGTCTCTCACCAATGGACCTTTATCTTTTTTTCTATCTTTCATGGCCTTTTGTCTCTCATTAATTTTCTTTACTTCACTACCCATATCCCCATTTGAAGCTTTTTGCAGCCTCATTTGATTAACGTATACCTCTTTTGGAAATAAAAGGTATAAGAGTAAACTTCTGTTCATAATGCTCAAACTAAAACATGTTCTTATATCCATCATGCATTACACACCTATCATTTGCATTTCCATTTGCATATGTCATCTGGGGGTTCATTCCATTTCTTGTTTTTGCCATATTATGTGTTTTAAAAGTTTCAAGTTCTTAATAACCTTATGTTTCCACATCATTTGCTATAAGAGCTGGTGCAACTTCAACTCCCAAGTTTGACATGTCTTCCAATTTCAAAAGTTTGAGGGCTTATTTAAGAGAAGGGATATGATATGCCATGCGGGTTTTGAGAGGTACATGTACGGGTTTGTGGAGTAAGTTTACACCAATGGCTGCCCAATGGCTTAAATAGGGAGGGGCCCAATGTTTTGAGCAGGGTGTATATGTCTAGAGTTGTGCCTCTGGTAATAGCTTAAGTTTTTTGTATGATGGTAAGCGTTCTAGTATCATATCATCTTATTAGTTGCAAAACTTACATAAGATAATAATGTCTTCCTTGAATTTGGCTCTTATAAGTGTTTTGTGAAGGACAAGGAGACATGAACAATATTACTGTAAAGAATGCTTGAAGAAGGCCTTTGTCGTGTTAAATTTGTGCTAACTAAAGTCACTACTCCTCTGAATAAAGTAGTTTATGGGTTTGTGTTTATTTCATATCAAGATTGGCATAGGCATTTAGGCCACCCCTCCCTTAATGTTTTATGTCAAGCTTTACAACGTTGTAATGTTCACTTTAATGCCAATGAAAAACATCAGTTTTGTAAGGCATGTGCATTTGGAAAATCCCATGCTCTTCCCTTTCAAACTTCTCAAACTATAGCTAAACATCTACTTGATTTAATCCATATCGATGTTTGGGGACTTGCACCAGTACACTACTCTGGCTTTTGTTATTATGTTCATTTTTTAGATGATCAAAGTAAATTCACATGGGCTTATCATATGAAAAACAAGGGAGATGCTATAAAAGCCTCGGTTGAAAATCAATTTGATAGAAAAATTAAAGTATTATAGAGTGATTGAGAAGGGGATTTCAAAGCTTTGTACACATCACTTAAGAAGCTGGCATTATTTTTTGCCATTCATGCCTTTACACCTTATCTCAAAATGGACTAGCTAAGCCTAAACATTAGCATACAATGGAATTGGGATTGACATTGTTAAATCAAGCCAAAATGCCTCTACATTATTGGTGGGAAGTCATTGATATAGCCATGCACTTAGTAAACAGGTTACCTACACCTATTTTAAATGGATTAAGTTTATTTCAAATTCTTCACCATATGAAACCAGATTATACAAACTTTATAGTTTTTGGGTGTGCTTGCTACCCATGCTTGAGACCTTTTAGTGAGCACAAAATGCAATTCCATACAACACATTGTATGTTTCTTGGTTACAGTCACTTAAATAAAGGGTTTAAGTGTCTCAACTCTCATGGTCAAATTATTATATCTATATATGTTGTATTTAATGAAAACATGTTTTTATTTGAAATAGGTTTCCTTAATACTAGAAAAGATGGCACTTTCCAAACTAAAGTACAACCCTCAATGTTCATTCTAAAAAAATCTTTAGCCAGTGATTATACTTGACATCTCCAACTAGCAAGTTATTGATGAAGTCAGTTCCAAACCTATTTGTCACGGCCCCCCAGAATGAAGACGTGACTGGCACGAGGAACAATAAAAATATCACCCTTGTGAGCCTATCAGACACTTCAAGATATTCAAATATATTATAAGAAAACAAAATTATCAACAAAGAGAAGAACTATACTCTTAATCATGTTTGCAACCAGACAACTATCATCAATAATAACAATATAAGACAATTTGCTTGTATACATGAGAGTCACTAGATTACAAATATAGATTTTACAACAAAGAAGCTCTTGCCTTTACAAATGATGCAAGGCTTACTAAAGGAGATACATACTAAGCTCATAGACCATATAAATTGGGTCTGAATTGGCGTTACTCTCTAAAAATTGTTAAACAACGAGGGGTAAGTGATAACTCAATGAGCAGATAATACTAATTACTGAAGGGAGGGACAAACAAGTACGATAGAGTTTTCACAAATCCTCAATATTTCTTTGAAATTGAAACACCATCAATTAATAAAACAATTAATACCAAAAAGAAAATTTCCTTAATCTTCACATAAAATTCTAATCATATGGACAAACTAAATTCCTAAAATCAAAATCAAATTTCATTGACCATATAAGGGTAACAAACTCATTAGATTGGTAGGGAACCTCCAACAAACCATCAGAATCGAATGCTAGCTCTAGGTTAGTTTAACAGAACAAATCAGATGTCAAACATCGAGCAATACGACTCGGTATATTTAAAATCTCGGCATTTCACCTTAGACATAATATTAAAATATGGCATTACACCTCAATCAAATCTTATACCAGATCGTAGTACACTACAACTAATGTCTACTACCATTAGCTATAGGGTCCTGTTTAGGATGGTTTCCTTAAAAAGAAATTCCTTTACATACATGAATACATCATTAGACAAATCAGAAGCTCATAATCAGATTTTGTTCTGAAATTCAAAATCTAATTTATTCAGAGAACAAAATCAGAGTACATCATAAATATAGAATCAAAGTACTTCTGAATAATAGAATCTGTGTAGTTTAGAAAAGTCAAAAAAAGATTTATCAATTACTTGACATTTCCAAATACATATGAAAGTTGTTAAAATTATGAGATTTCAGGAGTTTTAAAGAAACATAATAAAAGTAGTTTAAAACAACATATAAAAAAAATTTATAATTACACATTTAGAATGTTTCATCTTCAATGTACTTGATGAATGTAAAATCAACACACTTCAAAGTACTGAACAAAGAAATCCTAAAAATCTAGAATCATTATAATTCTAAACTCATAATCATTGGAATTTATAAATGTAAAATGAACTTGAACTATAAATATAGAATTCTCAAAACATTTAGAAAATACAAATAAGATTATAAATCTCAAGAGGTCTGTCCCAAAGAACTAGAAAGGTTAAGAAACATTGTTTTTGCAAAGAGATGACGTAAAACAGAAAATTGCATAACTAGCAACATCTACTCATGTGGCCAACGCACATAAAACTCACCTTCATATTTTCTCCTTTACTATCCACTAGATACAATGTAACCTCTACAATCCAAAAAAAAAACAAGAATTATATCCTTAATTTCCCATGAAAACATCTCAGTTCGAATAACTTTCTAATGTCAAATTCCTTAATTAAACTATTTAACAATTAAATTGTTGTTATCAATTGGTTTCCATTCCATTTATTTTTAAGGTCACCTACATTCCTTCACAGACTTTGATTGCCATGGCTAACACATATACACACATACACTTAGAAAAGTGCCCATCATTTTGGTAAAGCCCTTATGTCCTTGAATCCAAGTAATTTTCACTAAAAGTAAAATTAATTGCCTTTAAATCCAATATATAAATACATGCATGCATACATAGTCCATTCTTATACTTTCTTAACTTACTAATTTCTCCACTCTCATTTTTATTAATAGTTATTTTTTTTCCAACATACAAACATTAAAGCTTCTTAGCTTATGAATGGACACACATACCAAACATCAATTATTTATATGAATACTAAAAAAATTTATGCATGTCCAAAATAAGTCAATTAGTCTCTTTTCCCAAGCTATTAACTTACCATTCTCATTCAATATTTTTAAAAAAATTATACTACTTATAACCAAAGTAATTATTCAATATTAACAGTCACTTCCATTGAACTTTTATTCATTGAACATCTTCTTACAATAATAGAATTTAAGATAAATTGGAGAAAAATTCTCAAAGTAACTAACCACTCAAAACAACAACTACCAATAACTTTAATTCCTCTTCTTGAGGTCCAATAATACTAAAGGGACAAGAAATCTCCAAATTTCACCACGCTACACATTTCAACTCTCTACCATGAAAAATGGTTTTCTAAATTAGTGATCAACTCTCCACCTGAAACCCTAAACCTTATCAAAATTTGGAGTAAAACTTATGGATCAAGCTGAAATTTAATGAAGATTTTTTAGCAGTTCAACGCATGTATAAATGCTTGAGTTTTTAGTAACCTGTACGTCCACACCTCACTTGAGAAGGCCAAGAACACATCAAAGGGGAGAGAGAACAATGTAGCACTCTAAAGGTGCTAAATTGCGAAAAGGAATGAAGGTGAATTTAAACTCAGTCGACAAATGCACGTGTGGAGAAGAAAGGTGAGAAGTGGGAAAAGTAAAAAAATAAGAGGTATATTAGTCACTTTACTTGAAGAATAGATGACATTTTCAGAAAAAGAGGAAAAAATATCACACTTGAACATAATGTGATTTGAACTTGGATTCCCTTCTTTGCATATATGAGGTCTAACCACTTGAGCTAATCTAATTCTTGTCATCAAGTGCTAGCCTTTCTTCTACTCCTATTGAAGACAATAATACTGAACATATAGCTGCAAGTACATAGTAACATTAGCGCTCACCCTATGACAACACGAAGTGGAATTTTTAAACCTAAACTCCCATTTGTTAGTGTTTCAAGCTCCAACACTAATCTTGATAAGGAGCCTACATTTGTTGGTAAAGCCTTGTAGCTTTCTCATTGAAATAGTGCAATAAATTATGAGTTTCAGGCTCTGCTTTGAGACAATACTTAGTTGTTAGTCCCTTTAGGGATTAAAGAAATATCATTAATAGTTGCTAGGTGTTCATAACTTAATATAATGCAAATGGGATAGTCTAATGTTATAAGGCACACCTAGTAGCAAAGGGATTTCAACAAGATCCTAGTGTGGACTTCAATAAAACTTATAGTCATATCATCAAGGCATCAATAGTGCGTATGGTCCTTAAATTGCTGTTATCTTTGGTTAAGATGTGAAGCAATTTGATGTAAACAATGCATTCCTTAATGGTGACTTGCAAGAAGTTATCTATATGAGGCAGCCAGGTTTTTGAAGATTTATAGAGGCCCAATCACGTATACAAATTAGTCGAGGCCATTTATAAACTTAGACAAGCTTTGAGGGCTTGGTATGATAAGCTTAGAGATACACTACTGTGTTGGGGATTCAAAAATGCCAAAACAAATACTATCCTCTTCGTGTACAAGTCAAACAAAGAACTCATAATAATTCTTGTTTATGTAGATGAGATCTTAATAATAGGTAATAACTGTTCAATGATGCAAAAATTTACTTAGCAGCTGGATTCCATATTTTCCTTAAAGGATCTTGGTACTTAACACTATATTCTTTGCATAGAAACTGTCAGGAACAATATTGGAATTTTCTTAACTTAACATAAATACACTATAGACCTGTTGAAAAAATTTAATATGTTGGATGTTGCCCTTTGTCCCACATGCATGGTTGTTGGGAAAACTTTTTCAGCTGATAGGGGAGAATTAATGGAGCAACCTACTATTTTTCGCCAGGTAATAGGTGCTTTATATTACCTAACTAATACACGCCCTAATATATCTTATGCTGTGAATAAACTTAGTCAGTTTCGAGTGCTCCAACTATGGTGCATTGGTAAGTAGTTAAGAGAATTTTTTGCTATCTAAAGGTAGCATAGGAATGGTTTTGGTACTAAAACGAACATCATATTTTTAACTAATTGGCTTTTTAGATGCTTATTGGGCAGCGTGTCATGATGATAGACGATTGGTTGCTGGAAATTATGTATTCTTAAGAGCTTCACTAGTTGGGCATCTAAGAAACAGAAGGTAGTGTCTCATTCTAGTGCAAAATTCGAATATAGGTCTCTTGCAAACCTTGTTGCTGAACTAAATTGGCTTCAAACTTTAGTGTTAATGCCTTAGTTGCCAATCACGTATATTATGCTAGAACAAAGCACATAAAAATATATGTGTACTTTGTTAGGGACCCAGTGCTTGCTAATAAGTTGTTAGTTAGGGTATGTACCTTCTAAGGATCAAGTTACATATTGTCTAACAAAGTCTCTAGCTCATGCATGATTTCTTTCCCTAAGGAACAAACTTGGGGTTATGTTGCCTCCTTCTCGTTTAGGGGGGAGGGGGGGAGGGGATGCTGAGAGTCAAGGTGCATGATAGTCATGGTATATCACATTGTGGTATGTATATTAGATTTCTATGGTGTATAGCGCATACATTATGTTAGCTATATTATGTTATTTACTTTTTCATAATTATGTCATTCTCAAGTGCCACTTGTCATTATGTGATTAAGGCACTAATAACTAAACTCTATATATATGTAGCTACTCTGATGAATCATTTATTTCATTGAAAAAACTAGAGCATTCCTTATCAGTGCTTAGCTTATTCTTTTTTACTTCTTCACATCTAGTACTCTAAATATAAATATTTTATCCTAATTATCATGCAAAGATATAAGAAAGCATAACATATAAATAGGAAAAGAAAATTTTGTATATATATGTATAAACTAACTACAAGTTTTGTTGCTTGATTCTAAAATACTTTCTATTCTTTTCAAACATGCAAGGCATTCTATCTGTAATCTAATGTCTTGTGTGCACTGAGATATGACATCTCTTGTCATACTATGTTAATTGATTCCTTGTAAGTTTGGCACTTAGTATGCTTCGGACCCTCCTAGCTTGGTGCCATCTTTATATGTGTTGATAACCAACCGAACGATAGATACCTCATCCTTCGTCCTATATTTTATCTCCTAATTCAATTTTTTTGTTATATAATGTACTTATCATTTTCTTCCACTTTCCCACACGGTTCTATAGTTTTTAGTCAATGAAAAATATAAATCATAATTAGTCATTAAATAGTAATAATTTCTAAGTTATTAAATTGTCATTTCATGATTAAGATTTAATTTTATATCCTAATAATCCCTTCTCATAATATGATAAATTCTCTTTTAAATTTACTCCCTTACGATGTAACTTTTTTTTTTTTTGTCTAAATCTCTCAAAGTGAGTGTTTTTCTTAATTTCATAGCTTAACCTCATCTTATTTCTACTAGAAGAATTTTTTGTATTATTAAATTTATGATATATTGAACTATTTCTTTGTTATAATATTAAACAAAAGAATCATATAATTTAGCCATGGGCCATTTAGTGGCTAGAATACAATATAATGTGAGAAGTTAAACCAATTTGCGAACCAATATGAATGTTTAATATTAATTTATAATAATGTAAATTTATTGCAACATACCCGCAAATAAAATAGAAAAATAAAATCCTTAAATTATAAAACAAGAACAACAGTAGTTTTAAGCATTCATGTAGATGAAACTTTCATTGCATATTTTTACTCATTGTTCATGGCCTAACAATTTTTTTTTAAACTTATTCTTCAATTGTTCAATGAGTTAGAATTATATTTCAAGATTATGAAATTAAAAAATATAATAAATTAAAACATTTATTTGTCCCGATAAGTTCAACCTTGAAGAAATAAAGCCTAAACAAAAAAAGTTCGATTAAAAAAGCATGCTTTGTAAAACGTATTGGGTTCAGACTTTTTTAAAGTTTAGTCTAAGTCTGAAAAGTTAAAAGCAATATTTTTTAATAAAAAATTAATATTTAAAAGAAATTAGTATAATGTAATATTTTGGTAAAGAAATAAAAATTAATACCCATTATCTAAAGGATTTATGTCAATACAATGGCTCATTTGTTACAACTTCCCTATATATGATTGTATAAATAATAATAATTAGATATGTTATTTATCATAAGTCCTAATTAGCATATCATGGCTTAAAAAAGTTCACTTGATCTGGCTCAAAAAACACGGATAAAAGCTTAAATAAAAAATAGGCTCATATTTGTTTCTATCCAAATTTAAGCCTAAATTTTTAAAAGTCTGGACAGATGATCATGTCTATATAAAATGCAATCATTGAAGTGAAAACATGTAGTTTTGGCACTAATCCCTATATCATTGCTTTCATTTAGGGCACAAAGGAAACATAATACAATTCTTAACTCCATGTTACTCTTTAAGCTCTTTCCCTTTACATTGAATTTTCATTTTTGATATGAATTTTATATTCTCACCTAATAAACAAGTTAAATGGATGGAATGTCTTGTGAGTTTAAATCCATTTGAAAGTTTTTTAAAGAACGGAATAGGAAGGTTGGTCATTAATAGAATGGATAGAATGGAATAAAATTATTTAGATTAATGTATTATTTGAGAGTTTTAATAAGAAAAATAATGATCTCTTTTAACTTTTGTTTGGACGTTATAATAAAATTAATAAAATGGAAGGGCCCATATTGATGAGGAAGCATATGGACATGAGCTATCTAACGAATAAGAGATACAAAGCGAGGATCTTCATTTGTCAACTAGTCCTATAACAAGAGATTGGGCTAAGAAACTTCAGGAAGTCATCCAAGGCTTAATGTGTTGTCTACATGTAGAGGAGATCCAATTGGAAGAGTTAGGTTTAAGGAAGGAAATTCAAGTCATCAATCTTATTCAAGTCCATCCAAATGAAGGCTTAATTACTTTAGATTAAGCTATCTTGTTATCTATTGTTGTAATAAGTGTCTTAGATCGGATTTAGATAGTTTTGGACCTAATATATGTTTGGTTACATGTTAGACTTTTGTTTTGGATGTTTTAGTAGATTTTGGGCCTCTGAGACTCATTTTATTTAAGGCTTAATGGGGGACATCTGACTTAGGGTTTCTTAGGATGACAATCCTAATAAAAAAGGTTGTCGCTTTTGCTTAAAGGGACTTTGGCATTAGAATATACAATTGGTGAGAAATCTCTCCCTCTTGGCTCTTTCTTGGGCTCTTTCTTGGGCTCCTTAGTGATTACAAGTGTTCTTGCAATCTCCAATCCTATAAGAAATTGGTTTCTAACTCCTTATAGCTATGGGGTTAATCTCTTTTTTTGTTTTGTTTTAATTATTTGTTAGTAACTCAAGTTAATTCCAAAGTATTGGTATCAGGTTTCACGACATTGTTCGCTAGGGTTTATATCATTTAGTATCAGAGTATAGGCTCAAATCTAGGTTACTTCTATCCTTAGCCTTTTATTAATATAAAAACAAAACAAAATTCTATATCAATTCATTTGTTTTGCTTTCAATCTTGTCCAAGTTTATTCTTCTCTTATTGGATTTTGCTTAGTATTTGTTCAACCTTCTTTGTTTTCAATCTTGGTCTAAATTTGAGTCTTTTTGTTGGTTGTTTTTGTTTAGTGTTCTTCTATTGGTTTATCTTTTTGTTCCTCTGTAATTATTTGTTTTAGATCTTGTTCAACTTACTTTATTTTCTGATACTGTTATAGTCTAATTCTTGAAAAAAAATAAAAAGGTCAACAAGTTGTTGGGTTGTATTGATTGTCTATCAAAAGCTAAAGGAGGATTTGAAGACTTTTACTTGATTTTGTTAGAGTTGGTAGCCTACCAAAGAGTTCAAAATTTAAAAGTCTGATATTGGATTTTAGGGTCACTGTTCGGTTAAAAAAAAAAAAAAGTGAAAAAAGAAGAAATAAGTTAAAAAAAAAAAAAAAAAAGCTGGCAGTGGTATCCATTAAAGCTTAGAAGAATTTGGTCTAGTGTACTTCATTCCAAAACACTCAAACTTATTGAGTTGTCTTAATTTCATCTTTCCTTTTTTTTTTTCTTCTTAGTATGTTCTCTTCAATTTAATACTTCCCACTATCTTTTGTATCTGCATTATTTTTGGTCCATTTCCTTCTTACTATTTAAATAATGTTCCAACCTTTATTTTGCTTATGTTCTAGGGGTCAATTTCTTACTTGTAGTTGGTTTGGGTAAGATAATACTTGGTATTTCATTGATTATCCCTATTAGAACTCTTAGAAGACAAGCGAATAGTGGTAAAAGGCACAGAGAGTTTTACTTCAATAAAAGCTAGTAAGAAATATATAAACACAAGTGCTGAAGGATTCATTATTTTAGAGTGTAAACACTTAAGGAGTGAATGTGAGGTCCAGCCTTATTATTATTATTAACGAGTATTATTGATTTCAGTCATGGAAGGCTGACAAAGCTCAAGTAATGAAGCAAATAATTCTGAGAATCCATTGACACTCTAAACTATACAACAAACCTTCACCCGCATGAATTTTGTGATAGAGTAACTGGTTGACCGAATGGAGAGAATTGATGGCCGTCTTGAGATTGTAGAAAAAGGATAAACCACACATCATCCACCTCAAAAAAGCAATAATCAGAGGCCATGGCATGCACCACTTCATCCCAAAGAAGATGAATTTGAAGGAGATGGTGACTATTAAGATAAGATAGCCTCAGTTGTTAGTATAAGCAGGATGAGAGGGGGATGTAAAGAAAGAGCAAGACAACGACAATAAAGAGTTCACCATGAGAGAAATTCTGTGGATAGGAACACTGGTTCAATCAAGTTGACTATTCCACCATTTCAAGGTAAAAATAATCCAGAACTCTATCGTGAATAGGTAAAAAAATTGGAGTTTATCTTTGATTGTCATCATTACTTTGAAGAGAAGTAAGTAAAACTTGTTGCTGTAGCATTCACTGATTATGACGTCACTTGGTTGGATAAAGTAGTCATGAGTAGAAAAAGAAGTAGAGAACATCCTGTCGATACTTGGGAGGAAATGAAGGTCTTAATGCGTAAGAGGTTTGTTCCTTCTTACTACTATCAGGATTCTATTTTGAAGCTCTAAGGTTTAAAGCAAGGATCTAAGACAATGGAAGAGTATTACAAGGAGATGGAAACCATCATGAATAGAGCAAATTTTAATAAAGATAAAGAGATTACTATGGCCAGGTTTGTTTTTGGGCTTAATAGGGAGATAGCCAATGTTATTGAGTTACAACATTACCTGGAGATAGATAAGTTGTTACACATGGCAATTAAGGTTAAGAAACAACTTAAAAGAGTTAAGACTTCATCACGGGTTGACACCTTTACCATTAACAATTGGAAGTCTAAATGGAACAATAATTAGAGGAAAGAAGAGAAAGAGGAATCCAAGCCCAAGGAAAATAAGATCACAACCAAGAACACCTCAGAATAAAAAAACAAAGGCACAACTGAAACTAAAAGGAGTTGAGATATCAAGTGCTTTAGGTGTTTTAGGACATGGGCATATTGCCTTACAATGGCTTAATAAATGGGTAATGGTCATATTGGATAATGGAGAAATTAAATATGGGGATAAAGCTAATTATGACTCCCTTCCATTTGTAGAAGAAAAAATTTTGAACTTGAAGTTATTATTGCTGAAATTGTACAAGCATTAGTAATTCTTAGAGCCTTACATTTACAAGCACAAGAAGAAGGAGATGAAATTCAAATAGAAAACATCTTCTACACTAGGTGCCAAGTACAAGATCAGGTGTGTGGATTAATAATTGGTGGAGGAAGCTGTGTAAATGTGGCAAGTAAGTTGATGGTGGAAAAACTAGGTTTGAAGACCACTAAACACCTGAAGCCTTATAGGCTACAATGGCTTAATGAAACTGGTGAAATATGGACAACAAAACAAGCTTTGACCTCTTTTACTATTGGCAACCTCAAGGATGAAGTCTTCTGCGATATGGTGCCAATGCAGGCAAGTCATTCTTCTTATAAGACCTTGGCAATTTGATAGGCGTACAATGCATAATGGAATAAGAATCGATATACGGTTACCAAATATGAAAAGAAGATTACACTTGTTCCATTACCACCCCACCAAGTTTACCATGAACGGATGCAAATCAAGAAATTCATAATTGCCAACACGAAAATTAGTAGGGATAAGACTGAGATTACAAAAGAAAAATGAACAATTCAAGTGGCGAGAGACATAAGAAAGAGCATTTCGCACATTGAAAGAAAAGCTAAATTCTACTCCTTTATTGCTTTCACCAGATTTTTAAAAAACTTTTGAAGTTGAATGTGATGATTTTGCTATTGGTAAATGTGCCATGTTGATGCAAGATAGGCAACCAATTGCTTATTTTAGCAAAAAACTTAGCGGAGCTGCCTTGAATTATTCCATCTATGACAAAAAGTTATATGCCTTAGTGAGGGCATTATAAACATGGCAACACTACCTATGGTCTAAGGAGTTTGTGATCCATACAGATCACTAATCATTGAGGCACATTAAAAGCCAAGACAAGCTAAATCGTAGGTATGCAAGGTGGGTGGAATTTATTGAGCAATTTTCATATGTGATACACTACAAGCAAGGTAAAGATAATACAGTGGCAGATGCATTATCTCACAAGTATACATTGCTTGCTTCTCTCGGTGCTAAAATTCTAAGATTTAAACACATTAATGAGTTTTATGTAAATGATAATGATTTTGGATATGTGTTTTTGCTTGTGAGAAAGGAACATTCGATAAATTTTACATGAATGATGGATTTCTATTTAGGGAAAATAAACTTTTATTCCTAGATGTTCCATACATGAATTGCTTGTTAAAGAATCACATGAGGGTGGTTTAATGGGACATTTTGGGGTAGTCAAGACTCTAGACATTTTCAAAGAACACTTCTTTTGGCCACACATGAAACGTGATGTTGAAAGAATTTGTACAACATACATCACTTGCTTTAAAGCTAAATCTAGAGTGAAACTACATGGTTTGTATATGCCTTTACCTGTGCCTACTCAACCCTGGGTAGACATTTCTATGGATTTTGTTTTGGTCTTACATCAGACCAAGAATGATCGAGGTTTTATTTTTGTGGTTATGCATAGATTCTCTAAAATGGCTCACTTTATTCCTTGTCACAAGACAGACGATGCAACAAATGTAGCAAATTTGTTCTTTAAGGAGGTGATACACCTTCATGGAATTCCAAAAAGCATTGTTAGTGACTGAGACATAAGATTCCTTAGTCACTTCTGGCGAGCGTTATGGGGTAAGTTGGGCACTAAGTTGTTGTTTTCTACCACATCTCATCCACAAACAGATGGTCAGACTGAAGTTGTCAACCATACCTTAGGAACATTGTTGCGAGCAATTCTTTAAAAGAATTTGAAGTCTTGGGAAGAGTGTTTACCATTTATTGAATTTGCATACAATATATGTGTGCCTTCTTTAACTAAATTTTCCCCATTTAAAATTGTTTATGACTTTAACCCACTAACTCCTTTGGACTTATTACCTTTGCTTGTGAATGAGATTTCAAGTTTGGATGGTAAGTACAAAGCAAAGTTGGTTAAAAAAATACATAAAAAAGCATGCAAAAACATCATGGAGAAAAATGAAAAGATTGAAATTCATGCAAATAAGAGAAGAAAACACGTTTCTTTCCAACCTGGTGATCAAGTTTGGATCCATTTCAAACAGGAAAGATTTTCAAAAGAGCAGTAATCAATACTTAATGCACGAGGGGATGGACCTTTCACATTATTAGAGAAAATCAATGATAATGCTTACAAGATAGATTTCCCTTACTCTTATCAAATTAATCCAACATTCAATGATAGTGACCTTTCTCTTTATCTTGCAGGTTTTGATTAGAGGACTAATCCTTTTGAGGGAGGAGGGAATGACGAGGAAGCACATAGACATAAGCTATCTAATGGAAAAGAGATAAAAAGCAGGGATCTTTATTTGCCAACCTGTCCTATAACAACAGCTCAGGCTAAGAAACTTCAAGAAGTCATCCAAGGCTTAATGGGTCATCTATATGTGGAAGAGATCCATTTGGAAGAATTAGGTTTAAGGAAGGAAACCCAAATCATCAATCTTATTCAAGTTCAGCTAGATGAATGCCCAATTATTTTGGGTTAAGCTATCTTGTTATTTGTTATTGTAATAAGTGTCTCGGATCTTGTTTAGATAGTTTTGGGCTTGATATATGTTTGGTTACAAGTTAGGCTTTTGTTTTGGATGTTTTAGTAGATTTTAGGCCTCTGAGACTCATTTTACTAAAGGCCCAAAGGGGACATCTGAAATTAGGGTTTCTTAAGATGACAATCCTTATAAAAAGGGTTGTCATTTCTACTTGAGGGGACTTTGGCATTAGAATATACAATTAGTGAGAAATCTCTCCTTCTTGGCTCTCTCTTAGGCTCCCTAGTGATTACAAGTGTTCTTGCAATCTCCAACTCTCTTTGAAATTGGTTTCTAGCTCTTTATAGCTACAGGGTCAATCTCTTTTTTATTTTGTTTTAATTATTTGTTAGTGACTCAAGTTGATTCCAAAGTATTAGTATCGAGTCTCACGATATTGTTCACTGGGGTTTGTATCATTTCGTATTAGAGTATAGGCTCCAATCCAAGTTACTTCTATCCTTAACCTTTTATTAATATAAAAAAAATATTGCTAATATATATGGTGTGTACAACGTCCAGCATATTTTCTTAAAAGATCCAGCTTTATTTTCTTCAAAAACACTCCAAAAGTGATTACATGCTTCTGGAATATGATGTTTGTTAGTTATGATGCAATAATTATGAAATATTAAAGTGAACTTTATTTTAATTCATCTTAATTAGATATGAACTCAATTAGATAAGTTAAATTTAATATTGTATAAATTATGAGATATTAAAATGAAATTTATTTTAATTAGATATGAACTCAATTAGAAAAGTTAACTTTATTATTATTTGTTATGAATTTATGTTGAATTAAATTAGGAAAGATGTTTAAAGAAATTGATGTTGAAGTGGAGTCTGGCCGAGGGGGAAGAAACTAAAACTTTTAAACATTCAAACAACCCTTTCAATAATCAACATCATGATATGAAAACAAAGTAGAATAACCAATGACAATATAGGACTCAGGACACTGCCTCATCCTACTCTACAACTGTTGCTCATAATCCCAGATCGTGCACCAAGAGTTTGTGCTTCCTTCCTCCACCAGCGGTGGCCACGTTTGTGCATCCTTTCTCCACTAGCGGTGAGGACGTCCGTGCTTCCACCACCAGTGGAGACCGAGTTTGTGCTTCCTTCCTCCACTAGTGGCAACCGATAACGATCGGCCTAGCACAGATGATGAAATCATACTAGATGAGGAATAGGGCAACGACTTTGTGTGTGGAAATTTGGTCTTCTCAGCACACATAAAGCATTTAAGGTTTTGCCAAAAAAAAAAAAAGCATTTAGAGTTCCTGAGTATGACATGGTAGTCCAAGTCAGCTAGAAAGAATGTGATTTGTCATCCCAGTCAGCATTTAATAGTCCACCTCAACAAATAACGGCCACCTAAGCATCCACATAACTCAAAGTAACTGTAAAGACCAACTTGGCAAACGAAGCATTTAGTAAAAGAAGAAAATAGAAATTCAAAGGATTGAGGGACCAAAACAGAAAAAACCCGTAGAGTGAGGACCAAAATAGGGTTTTTCTTGTTTTTAAAAAGCCTTTACAAGCAATGGGCTTCACTACTTATTAAACCTAAAATTCTTCGACTAAGAAACCTACCAAATAAGTTGTATAATAGAAGACAAAGGTTCTAATATGAGGAAGCATAGATATATATCCAAATATATACATCTAAAGGTGAAGTGCCAATGCACCATTCTTGAGAGAAGCAGTTGAGCAATCAAAGAGCGGGGTATTACAGAAGAATTTGGAGAGTGACACTGTTCATCTCCAATGGGGAATGAAGCACAATGATGAATAAAGTTTCTTATTTGGATATAATTGTAATTATAATTAATAAGATAGAGATATATTTATAATTTAATTTTTTATACCACTTCATTTTATCTTTGATTTGCAATTTGAAGGGACAATAAAATTAAAGTTTTAAATAGTAAGGAAAAATCTTGATATCCTTCACTTTTCCATTTTATTTCATTAAAAAAAAAAAACATTCAAGCACAAGTTCAGCCTATTTTAGCATTATCACCATTTTTTCAACCATTCATCCAAACATACACTTATATTCACACACACTTATATATTTACTAGTGTATATTGATGTCAAAAGAAAAAGGAAGAAATTTTGTATTTACAATTATAACTTTAAAAAAATTTCTCCCCATGAAATCCCTTGATGAACTTTTCAAAAAATACCTGTGTATAACATTTGTTCATGTAATGAGTGATTTAATATTAACTGGGTTGTGGGGCAATAAAAATTATAAGAGTAAATTACATAGATTATTCATGAGCTTTGCTACATATATATATATATATATATATATATATATATTATTTTCAAAATATATACAAACTTTCTCTGAAACAAAAGGATACCTTACACTTTAGTTGACTATAAAATATTTCTTTTTATTACAATACTCTCCATTAACTTAAATACATATTGTTTTAACTTTAAAATATTAAAATGAAGGGTATTTTAGTAAAAAAATTGAAATTTAACAAAAATGCTTAGTAACCTTTCAGTTCAAGAAACTTTATATCATATATATATATATATAATTATAACAAAGTTCAAAAGAAATCCATGAATTTTGTTTTATATATAAAGTAATTATAGTGTAAAACTTTTTTGAAATAATATTAATTAAAAAGTTGAATAAATCTTCGAAGCACTAATTTTAAAAAAAATTACGAATCTTGAAACCAACTAGATGTTGTTTAATTCATATCTTTATTTTTTTTTTATCTACTTTGTTTTTCGGTTGTAATTTGGGCCCAGATGTAGTTGGGCCATACTAATAATTCAGATTTATGGGCCAATCCCAAATCTATAACATTACAATTTGGATTCTGCAATTAAAACTCATTTTATTTGGACCATTTGAAGTTTTAAAACACGAAAACACAATTAACTTTTTTTTCTCTTTTGAAATTATATACTATCAGAATTTGTAATTTTACCAACTCTGTACAAAGCTCCGGATATTTCAGCCGTTTTGAACAATTATAAAAAAAGAAGGTATTTACAAAATTAAAAAACATTTCAGTTATAAAATCTTTAAAAAAAAACTGAAATTACATTTGTCCATTGAAAAGAGAAAAGCCATCAAGCTGCTTCACCTTCCTTATAATCAGGATGCTAAATTGAAAATTTATGAATTATCATATTTTGCATAATTTTACAAATAATTACATATATTTTCTTTGAAATGAGTCTTACTATCAAAATACAATTATTTTTAAATAGTAGTAAAAAAAGTGAATTAATATTGGATCCTAAAGTATAACCTTTCTCAAATCAGCTCTTCAAATATTTAATCATTAAATATTAATATATTAAAATATATGATCCTTTATATTTTCTCAAAAATTAGTTTATAATCAACCAAATAAATTTAATTGAAATTTTACATTTTTACTATTAAATTTTTTATTAAAATATGATAAATATATACATTTTGAATACAAATATATATAAATATATTGTTAAATATTCTTTTAAAATTTATTTAGACATATAATATATTTATTTAAAAAATAAATAATAAAATTTGAAAAAAAAAATGTATTCAATCTAATCCTTTGTAAAACAAGTGACTTAATCTAGCATGAGCTACATATTGCGGTAGTTGGGCAAATAATTATCATTGTCATAACATGTTTTAAATTAATTTGTCATGGCATCCTAATCAATTATTAGATAAAAATGTAATAGTTTAAATTTATATTGAATTAATATAATAATACGTAATTATATTTTTATTTATAAATCTAAATTATTAAATTTGTATCAAGTAATATAATATAATATGACTTGATGAATAGGAAAGGTCCAGATTGATTTGAAATACACCTATTTTATGATTCACCTCATCTTTGAGGAGAGAAGAAAGGTCAACAAGTCAATGCATTATCCTTTACGCAGTCTGTACAATAGGGTTAGGAAGAAGAGGAAAGGAGCACGTGAAAAATGGAGATATAATGGGAAGCCTTTCAGAAAGTGGAGACACATTTTGGGTCCCATATAAAGACTGACAAAAGACCACCATAATAATTCTATCTCTTTTCTTTTAATTGTAAATTCATTTTTTATAAAATTTTTAAAAATATTTATTATCATTTAGTATAAAAAACTTAAGAGACTGGTTGCAACAAGCTTCATTAACTTAGCTACAGCCGAAGACCTAAATCAAAAAATATTGATCTTCTTAACACATTCACACGTATTAGTTAATTTGTTATATTAATTTTAATAAAATTATATTTTTTATAGTCTTTCTTTTTTATTTTAAATAATTTTATTAAAACTAATACATCAAATTAACTTATATATAAGTATGTATCAATATTTTTTAAACTGAAGCCCCAAATCTATGATCCTTAAATGGGGGCACAAACCTTTGTTTTATACTGTATAGTTAATTTGGATCTCTCATTGTTGTATTGGTGTTATAGTAAATTAATAATACTATTTGATGGTTTATGTTTATAGTTTAAAAGACAAAATAGATAATTTTTGAAATTTAAAATTAGTAATTTTTTAAAAATTTAATTTAACAGTTATAAATAATTTAAAATTTTGATTAATAATTGAATAATTTAAGAGCACCTCTTAAAATAATTAGGTGATTCATTTTATTGCTAAATGAAGACTCATTATTGTCCAACTGACAGGGTGAGCTTTTTAAAGTTAAGAATATCTTCCAGAATAAAATTAGGGATGTAAATGACTCAAGAAAATATTTTATTACCAACAAAGTTTGAAAATATGCTTAATTTTTTTTTTATACAGTAAAACTATTCTTAAGTCAACTAATGGGTTAATCAAAATTAAATCTCTCCAAGCAAAATGGTATGCCTCTTACATCATTCTAATGAAATAAATTGTCCTAGACGTTGAATTTTCAGATTTGATTACTTATGTTCAACTTTAAAACCAATACCAAAGAAAAATACATAAAATTAGTAAAAATAGTGCAATTTTACAATGATTTAGGGGAGAAAAAAAGTCTAAATTAACAGTCAAACTGACTAAAAATTACCCTTATTGAATAACATAAATATTTTAAATTGTTCATAAGAAAAAAATTCTTTAAGTAAACCACAGTTCTCACATCAACTTAATATGTTTATAATGTAAGTAAATTATATTGATTTCTTTATAATTTAGTAAAATAATACCTAATATTCCTTTCACTTAAAAATCACTTTAACAAATTATACTCAACTGTATGTATGTATAACTTAAGATTTTCAGTTTTACTTTTAAAAATAATCCATATAATGCTAAAAGTTAACTTTATTCACGAAAAAATAATTAAAAGAGAGTCGAGTGAAACACTTAAAATAAGATAAATATCCAATGTTATTTATGTTATTCACTCTAAACTCTAAAGAACATTTTCACAAATCATTTCCACAAAAGAAAATAGACAACTATGTTGGATATATATAATAGTATAAAATTAAAATAAGTACTTAATACTGTAACAAAATTATACTTAATATTCAATTCATAATAAACGGTGAAGAAATCATAAATATTAAATATTTATTATTCATTATTTATATATTATGTGTAACAAATAATCTGAAATACATTATACATATTTAGATTTAACAATAATAAGATCAATAACTAAAACACTATATAAAAACTTAATTCTTCCACCAATGCAAGTTTCTTATAAATTGCGTTCGGTGAAATGAATTATTTAGTTTAATATTTTATTATTGATATGAAATTTGAAGTATTTGAAGTATTGAGCATTTCAAATATATGAATTTGAAGATAAATACAAACTTTTTTTTCCCAAATCTGAATATACTTCCAACATCCAAAAGGCCAATAGTAGCTGGAAAAAAGGAAAATTAAACGGATATTGATGGGTTCAGTACTTGTGTTTTGGCTATTCAGGTATAAGATATTTTGACACTGTTATTATTATTGTACTATTCAAACCCCGAATTAAAAGCACCACTTAAAATCTCTAGCTCAAATTTTCCAAGCTAAAGGATATAATCTAGGTATGTATTGCAGGCTTGAAAAAACTTGAATCAATCAATCTTGAGTGAATAGGAGTTAAAACTAATGCATCATACTCTCATGCAAATGGGAAAATAAACAATACTATGTGCATGTCTGGATCCTCCTAAGTATTTCTGATTGATTTCTTTGTTTTCCTTTATTTATTTATTTTTAGTTTTTTTGGGATTTGTAATATTGAATCAGTGAGAAAATAAGGGAAAGAGAACGAGAAAGGATCAAGATGACCCCAGAAACTCATAGACCATATCCACACGCAATTTCCAAGACAAGACAAGCAGATTTCCTTCCTTCCGTTTTCTCTGTATATTCTATTCACAGTGTCAAAACAATACTCCTATTCTCTGTTCACTCGCCCACTCACCCACCCACCAACATAATTTCTAACTCCCATTTTTCCTATCGAAGATCAAAAAGTGCAATAAAAAGAAAATGAGAATAAGAACAAGGAGAACCAAAAACCTCGATCCTCGTAGTTTCAGTGGTTCTCAGAAATAAGACCGTCTTCTTCCCCGAGAAACCTTGCCAGAATTTCATCATCCCATTCACAATCAAACTCATCACAGCCGTCCAATCCGTCCCCGAAAACTGAACCCTCCTCACGCGTAACGCCATTAATCGAAGCCGACGCGCTTCTCTCCTTGCCGAACGCCTCCACCGAACCAACCAGCTTCCTCAAACCGTTCGTGTCAACGCTGACCATCACCGACGTGCCGGAATCGGAGAACGACGACCCGCAGCTCTCCTCATTGCCGTTTATGGTGATGTACGACGAAGAGGATTGAAAAACCAACAGCGACGAGTACGGGTCGTCGATGAACCTCACTCCACCCACTGTGCTTGCTGGTTCCACTGCGGCATCTTTCCCGTCGTCCAACAGATTCAGAAGCTCCCCTTGGGACCCATCGTCTCCCACCATCAACCACGCAAGAAAGTCGTCCGCGACGGCGCCGTCAGACTCCGCCGGAGTTCGCGGCGGCCTATCGGCGGTGGCGTCGCAGTGAGCTTCCATGGTACAGCAATGGAAGAAAAATGGAGGCTTTTGGTTCTAGTACTAAGCTGAGCTTGTGAAGAAGGAAGGAGAGGTTTGAAGAAATGGAAGGAAGGATCTGGAAGGGGCCCACAGGTATGTGATATGAAGATGAGGAGTGTTTGGAAAAGATCGATGGTGGCCGTTGATTTGAGGTGCCACGTGGCGAGAGCAGGGATGAGGACGAGAGGTAAACGTGGCGGCGCTTGGAGGATGAGACTAGAGAGCGAAAAATGGCGGGAAGTGTCAAGAGAGAGAGAGAGTGTTTAGAGTGTAAAATGGTGAGGAGGAGGACGTACGTAATGCCCATTTGCGGAGTACAGAAAGTGACTTGCACATCTGGACTGGTCTACACGGCACAAGGCGCGTGACTTTTCTTTTTTCTTTATTTTGTATTGATTTCCTATATTGCCCTTAAAACTTTTATATCAGCTAACGTAATTTTAAATTAATTTAACTTTTAAAATTTATTTTAATTAAGTGTAATTTTATATTATTAAAATTTTTTATTTAAAATTAATTTTTATTATATATATAATTTATTTAACATAAAAATAATTATTTTTTACTTATACAAAAATAAGAGTTTGAAGGACAAAATTTATTTTAAAAAATTAAATATAAAATTAAACAAAAATATTTATAAAATAAAATTTTATTTAGATATGAAAACAAATTTTTAAATCTTTTAAAGATTAAATCAAACATATTATTTTTACAAATTTTCTCTTTCATTTTATTTGGCTTGCGATTGACCCTATATTAAATTTGAATATCCTATTATACAATAATTTTTCTTTTAAATTCTTAAATTAAAATAAATTTATTTTTAAAACTAAAAAGTTATAATATTTTTAATAATATAGAAAGGGATTCAAATTTCATCAAATAATAAAATTTATAATAATAACAGTAATAATACGACAAATGCTAATCAATGTCTTTAAGGTCGCAAATAAATATACAGCAAAAAGTTTTGTTTTACGTAAAAAATTTAAGATAAGAGTTTTGTTAGTAGTAGGAATAATAGAGATAATCAATAAAAAAAACTTAATAGGAATAATGAAGTTATTTTATGTATATTTTTTAAAATAAAAGTAGTCATGTAAAAATCATTTGGCCATTCATATTTAAATTTTTATTTATTATAATAATAATAATTTTCAAATATTTTTTATTTTTTCATTTTTTAGATTTAGAATTTAACTTTTAAAATTTATTATTTAAGTATGGTTCATTAAAATTTAGAGTTTAGTGTCTAGCATTTTATGATTTAGAATTTAAGAATAGGATTTGTGATTAAAAAAGTATGGTTTTCGTGATTGTTTGGCACATGGAATTTTCCTTTTTATTTTATTTTTTCCTTGATTGTGAGGTCTGAAATGTTAAATTTCATGTTTGGTAGAAAAAAAAAATATTTTTCTTACAATGTTAATGCTACAACTATTAAAACCATAATACAAATGCTAATCAATGTCCTAAAGTAATGATTTAATATTTTATGTCAAAACTTTTGTTTATGTAAAAAATTTGGTAAAAAATGTTGTGTTAATAATCGGAATAACAAAGACAATCAATAAAAATATTTAATAGGAATAAAAAAATTATGTTATCTGTATTTTTAAAGGGAAAAATTATCTTTTAAAAAATATTTATCCATCAAAATATACAAAAAATTTCTTTATTGCCATAAAAATAATTTTTAATGATTATTTTTATTGGTACTTTTTCTTTTTAATATTTAAAATTTAAGTTTTGTAGCTTATGATTTAGAGACAAACAAAATTTATGGTTAAGATTTTAGATTCATAGAGTTTGAGATTTAAGGTTCTGAGTTACAATTTAAGATTTAAAATTCAAAGTTGAGACGATTTTAGGCTTTAAATTTTTTTTAATTCACCAATTATAATTTTAAAAATTGGTACGTGAATTTTTTATTTTTATTTTAAAAAATGTTAAGTTTAAAATGTTAAATTTTGTATTTTGTTCGAGAGTAGAAAATATATTCCTTAGAATGTTGCATTCTTAAGAAAGAAGCAATCTCATAAATTTTTTAATTTTCATTCCAGCAAAGGGTATGAAAAGACCAAATTACCCATGGCTTATTCCTTTAAAACTCCTAACCTTAATTTTGTTTGTTCATCTTCTATTATCTTAAAGGTTACTTTCATAGTTGTTGTCATGACTATTACTATTACCATCATTCTATTTAAGTGTGACCACTCCACTATCTCAAAATTATTAGAGATTTGTCAGCGGATTTAGGAGAGGACCATTGAACTCTTTCGCAAAATTTTTTTATTTAATTATAATAAAAATTATTTTTTTGAAAATAAATTATAATAATACATAAAGATATATTAATAATTTAAATTTTTTTATAGGAAATAGTATCTTGTTAAAGGAAAAAAAAACAATTTCTAACAATTTATTATTCTTATCTTACAGTTTATCATTATGTACAAAAATAATTTAAAATATTAATATATTTGTGTGTATTATCATAATTATTTATCCAAGAAAAATATTTTTAATTAAAAATTATTCGAGATCAGTCTAATAATTTCAAACTAATAGTGTAGTAGATCCACGATCCATTCCATTCGCCTCTGCCACATTTTCGTCCACTATTGCTGCCACTGCCACCTTCATAGCTACTATTATCACAATGCTATCAATACCACCACCACTTTGGCCCAAATTTTCTTTTTCTTCTTTTTTTTTTTTACATGATTTCACCAATATCACCGTTATTACTAGTTCCACCACCTTATTACTATCATCACCGCCACCACCACCGTTGTCTCGTCGTCACTACAACTCTACCACCACCATTACGACCTTTGTCATTTCCACCACCACCACCACCTCTCTCGACCAATATTGCCATTGGCACGACCATTATTACTTTTTTGATACCATAGGAAGCTTTTTTTTTAATAAAAATGATTAAGGTTGTTTTTGACATATAATATATAATTTTTATGGATATTATTAAATTTTCCTAAAAATATTTATAGCAAACCAAAAAATTTTGGCATTTTCAAGCAATAAATAATTCATCTTGACTCATACCCAACAGTCTCTTCAAATTTGATAGTTTAAAGGGCACTTTTGCCTTTCAAAATTATACATTGAGTGCACCCATTTGTTTTGTTAATTGACATCATTATTTTTATCAAAATATTATATCTATTCAAAATTTTTTGGTTAATTCAAAGGAGTCAGAGTAGGTCTTAAAAGAAAGAAATTGGAATGGACATTGATTGAACCCTAACATCAGAATCACTTCATTATTAAGAGATTAAAACTTCTAATGTCAAAACTCACACATGCTTCACAAGTATTGTGCACTAATCAGCTTAACCTTAACAATAATATTTACCATTTAAATGTATTATTAGCATAATACAAAAAGATATGTTAATATTGTACATATTTACTTATAGATGGTATCATTGTAAAGAAGAATAGACGGTAAGTTGTGTGTAAAAAAAAATGTAAGCTATTAGAAGCTGCTTGTTTTTTTTTTTTTTTTTTTAAATATGATACCATCTTGTATAAGAATTGGTCTCAAATATTAATAAGTTTTTTTGTATTATGATATTTTTTAAGAAATTAATATATATTAAAATTAAATTAATTCGTTTAATATTTATTAAAATGTGTACCATTAGATAAACTCCAATAGCGACAATTTTGTTGACTATAGCTACAAATGGTTGCAGCAAATGAGTCCATAACAATGATAGCAAAATTGACAATTTTAATAATAGATTGTAAAATGCATGAAATAGATTGTAAGCTATTAGAAATAATTAAGTGTTTTTTCTTTCTCCTACGAGATACCATTATGTAAAAACATTGAAATGCTTTTAATGGATTGCAGTTCTTTCTACACATCTTATAATCTATTCTTCTCCAATAAAATATCATTCTATATAAAAAAAAAATTCTAAAGTATTAATATATCTTTGTATTATAATTTTTTAAAATATATTATTTTTATTTTTAAAAAATAGCTTCCATGTACAATAATATGCCTTTGCATAATAATTGAATCTTAAGATGTCTCTTTTGAAAGAATTATAAACAGAAGAGTATTTCAACTAAAAAATATGTTAAAATTCATTACTCGTCTAATTTCAGAACTGATAAACTTGTTCTGAATTCAAATTATTAAGCTGTAATTAATTGTCCTCCAATGCACATAAAAACACTTGGATGTATTTTTTTTAAACATTTACAACTTTGGATTAAATTAAACTTTCACAAATAACTATTTCTTAATTTAACTATTTGCAAATAAAATCATTCTCAGTGATGTCCTATTAGTCCAATAAAAATGAAATTAACAAATATAATAATGTGTAACAATTTTTTGAATATTAGCACTTAATCACTATTATATAATATGTAGATTGACTATTAGTTTAATTTCATTAACTATAAATTTGTCGATAATAATTCTATATATGTAAAGAACGAAATTTAAAAATACTTCATTTATAAAGGATTGATAGCGTCTTGGACCACAGGGCAAGCCTAACTGCCATGAGTGGTGGGTCAAATTTAGAAGGTCAAACAAAGGAAAGAACAGGCAGGGTCAGTTGTGGATCGAGGCGCATCAAAAAGAAACCTGAGTGGCTAGCAAATTATGTTGTCTAGAGGGAGAAGGATTTGCGTGACGTTACCTGGCAGCTCAGTAGTTAAGGGAATTGCCATTGCCTTTGGGGTTGTTATGCCTAGGATCGAGTTTTGTCATGTCTGTAGGCCTTACTTAGACATAAATAAGAGAGTAACCCTTATAATTTAAGTTGTTAAACTTGCAAATTTATGTAAGCTTGTAAAACGGGTGTGAACTCATAATATAGGTTTGTAAGAATTTCTTTTTATTAGTATCCTCAAAAAATAGGTTATTTAAAAATAATATGAAAGACATTATTGATAATTATTTTATATATAAATGATTAAATTGAGAAAAATTCATATGTGAGGGATTAAATAAAAAAAAATTCTATGAGAGATTCAATTGAAAAGTATGTTATTTGAGGGAACAAAATGAGAAATAAATATTATAAGGAACCAAATTAATGAATAACCTAGTGACCAAAAGAGATTTTATTTATTTGGCCAAACTAAAATTCAAACTTTAAAAATTATGAAGGGTATTATTAATAACGATGTTATTTGTGAATGATTAAATTGAGAAATATTCATGAGTGACTAAATTGAGAAAAAATTCTATGAGGAACTAAATTAAAAAATATTTTATCTACTAGGGATCAAAATGAAAAACAAATTTTATAAGGGACTAAATTAAAAAATATCCCATAAGTGAGAGACCAAAAAAAATTTTACTCATTTGCCAAAATAAAATAAAAACTACTTTATATAAAACTTAGTCATTTATATACTAAACGTCCATCTTTGGCTAAATGGATAGTAACTGGCTGAGTTAAAAACCATGCTCAGGATTACAATGCTTGATGAATGTATTGTATGTTGGAGTTTTCCCTTGACTCGAATAATGGTCGTGTTTGTTTTTAATTCCAGTTTTTTCATATTCTGTTATGTTCTTTGGGTATTTTCTGGTGGATTTCATTGATTCTTATTCTAAGGGTGCTATAACTAGTGCTTTCATTGCTTTCCAATGGCAGACGACGCACGTTTTGCTAGATTAGAGGACTCGTTGAAAACCAATAATGAGGAGACGCTGGAGTTTCAAAAGAATACTGACGGCATACTTTCTCATTGCTAGATTGGAGGACTCGTTGAGAACCAATCATGAGGAGATGCTGGAGTTTCAGAACAATATTGACGACACACTTTCTCGCATGGAAGCAACAATGACCAATGTGGAGGTGATGCTATAGAAATTATTGGCGCCTAATCTTAACATAGCTGCTTTTCCCTCAACTTCAATCACGCCAGTCATGTCACTTGGATTTGAGGCTCAACTAGATAAGTCCTTACTGTAAGGCATGAAATCAAGGTTCCAACCTACATAGATGCTGAGAGCTGGGTATTTAAGATTCAGGAGTTTTTTTGCCATGTATAACATTCCATTGGAGCAATGCATCCCTTTCACTTCCTTACGTATGATTGGTGTCGCTTATAACTAGTAGTGGATGCACAAGAATGGCTTCTTACATACTTGGCACATGTTTTTGGATACATTATTGTTTCGATTTGAGCACACTTTTTATAATGACCCAAAGATTCAATTAAAAAGAATAAAAATTTAAGCAAACTTATTCGGTGAATGATTATTAGGCTCATTTTAAAAAAATTTACATTCCAATTACTAGTTTAACCAATGTTTGGTTGAAGTGGTTTTTTATTATAAAATTAAAAGAAAAGACAAAAATTTTTTATATTACTGGAGAATCTCTAGTAACAGGAGAAAATCTATTTCTCTAAAAGAGAATATAAAAAATAAGATTCTAGTAGTCCAACTAACAACTTATTTTCACATTATTTTCACATTATTTCACTTGTCAAATTAACCGATCAAAAATATTTTCATCTATCCAAATCAACACCAACCTAAAAATTATTTTCTCCCAAAACCTACTCTACCCCACCAGCAACCTCTACTATTTTTGAACTAAAACCATTGCAAGCCTTACCACCAATTCCTTTGAATAAACAAAACTTGTCAAATTTTGGCATCGTTACCTATCGCTGCTTATCTCCTGTAGAAAGTAAAGCCAAGCGAGAAAAAGGCTTGTGTTACTATTGTAACGACAAGTTCTCCTTGGGACACATCCACGGAGTAAACATACATGATATTGGATCAATCTGAGCTTGAAGAGTTCTTATAATTAGAGGAGATCCCAGAAACACTAGAAACCACAGAGGCGGACACCAGCCTAGTGGAGTTAGCAATCTCCTTACATGCCTTGTCTGGGCATTCACACACTCATACCGTTAAATTGCTGGGTGATTGCAACAATGTCCCTGTTTCGATACTTATTGATGGGGGAAGTACCCAGGATTTTATCAAATGCTCCCTATTAACTTGTCTTAATTTGGTTTTAGTTAATATTAAGCCATTTTCAATCAAAGTTGGCAATTAAGATTGTCTGAATTGTTCTTCGCAATATGCAGGAGTGACATTATCTATACAAGGCTACCAATTTACTATTAATCTTTTTGTGCTAGACCTTACAGAGGTTGACATTGTACTTGTTAGGGAATGGTTGAGAACCTTGGGTTTGATTTTGACGAATTACCAGACCTTCATGATGGATTTCCAGCTGGAAGGAACATCAGTGCATCTGCAAGGTGAAACCAAATTGAACCTCACTCCTCTTTCCGCTAAGCAGCTCAGGAAAATGGAGCACAACATCGAATTTATGTACTAATTGGAAGAGGACACTATCGCTTGCAAAGGAACTTCTGCACTTCTACCTGATGCATTTGATGAGCAGTTATTATAGCATGACGACTTATTTCAGGAGCCAAAGATGTTACCTCCTTCAAGAACTTATGACCATCAAATTCATCTGCAAAATGGGCATATCCAGTTAACGTGCGACCATACAGGTGCCTCCACTACCAAAAGAACGAGATCAAAAAGTTGTTAGTAGAAATGTTGAGTGCTGGTATCATATGAATCAACCACAACCCTTACTCTTCTCTTGTCTTGCTTGTTAAGAAGAAAGATGGAAGCTAGAGATTTTGTATAGACTATTGAGCCTTCAACAACATCACCATTAAGGATAAGTTCCCAATTACTACCATCAACGAGCTACTAGATGAACTCTATGGGGCGACAGTTTTCTCCAAGCTCAACTTGTGAGCAAGGCACCAACAAATCAAGGTGAAGGAATCTGATATCCATAAAATAGCTTTTGGACTCACTAAGGCGACTATGAATTCTTGGGTTTTGCCCTTTAGGCTGACAAATGCACCTGCTACTTTTCAAGCTACTATGAATGAGATTTTCCCTCTATTTTTATCATATTCTTATTTACAGTGCTAGCTTGGAGGAACACTATACTCATTTACAAACTGTTCCGAAGGTGCTTGAGAAGCATAAGTTCGTGTTGAAACGAAGTAAGTGCCAATTCTGCAAACCTTTAATTTAGTACCTCGGCCACATGGTCTCTGGCCAAGGAGTCTCCACAGATCTAGAAAAAATTGAAGCTATAGCAGCTTGGCCTACCCTGAACATTGAAGCAGTTAAGAGGGTTCCTAGGCCTGATTGGATACTACCAGAGGTTCATTAAAAACTATGCCATATAGCTGCCCTACTCACACAGTTACTCAAAAAAAGCAATTTTCTAGTGGTCCAATCACAGCACCGAACTTTTAACGCTTTGAAGGAACACTTGATTAAGGGCCTCATTTTAGCTCTGCCAAACTTTGAAATCCTTTTAAAGTGCAAATTGATGCTTCAAACACCAGAGTGAGAGCTGTGTTAGTCCGACAGAAGCATCTAATTGCTTATCTCAGGAAGAAGCACAGTCCCAAGTTACAGCAGGTGTTAGCTTATGTTAAAGAGCTTTATGCTATATCACAAGTTATACGCAAATGGCAACATTATTTGTTGTGTCAATAATTCTTTATCATAACGAATCTTCACAACCTTAAGGAATTGATGACTCAGTCTCTACAAACAACAAAACAACATCATTACATTAGAGAACTGATGGGGTTCTGTTATACTACATTGTATAGACCTGGAAGATTGAACAAGGTTGCAGATGCGTTATCAAGGCAAGAAGAGGAAGAAGAAACTAAAGCAAGGTGTTTAGCTTTATCTTCCATAACTACAACTTTCTGGGAACAGCTGCTAACAAAGAATACTACCAATACTACCAATGAGGAACTCCAATAGCTTCACAAGCAGGTGAAAGAAGGAACAACACCACAGGGATTCGAAGCCAAAAAAAGCATTCTCAATTATAAGGACAAGTATTTTATAACCATTGACTCTCCTTTAATTCCACTGATTCTTTTCGAGAGCCACAGCTTGAGCATTTTGGGACATGTTGGATACCTGAAGACATAGAAAAAGCTAGCTCAACTTTTTTATTTGCTGAAGATGATGAAGACCATCAGCTCGTATATACAGGAATGCCTTACATGCTAACAAATTAAGGTACCAACGGCAAAGGCAACAAGAACCTTGCAACCATTGCCTATACCATAGAGGCCTTGGGAGGAGCTCATCACTGTTTTCATAACCCAATTACCAACCTTCAGAGGATTCACTACCATCCTTGTAGTGGTAGATCGTCTGACAAAAATGGCTCACTTCAGCCCCCTCAGTCCTGGGATACTGCAGCAAAAGATAGCAGATTTATTCCTCTCATTAGTTATTAAAGTGCATGGGGTTTCTTGGACGATCGATTTTGATAGGGATGCAGTTTTCATAAGCGCCTTTTGGAAGCATTTATTCAAGTTCAGCAGAACTCAACTGAACTTCAGTTCAGCTTACCAACCCTAGATAGACAGCCAAATAGAGGTCGTGAATCGCTGCCAAGAGCAATATTTAAGGGCCTTCGTCCATTCAAAACAATATCAGTGGGTGTTTTACTCGCCATGGGCAGAGCCTTCATATAATATTGGCTATCACTCATCCATTGGGAGACCACCTTTTCAAGCAGTGTGTGGTTATTCCTTACCAATGCCACGCCAGTATTTAGCAGGAGACTCACCTGTTGCAAGACAGGCAGGTGCTGCTAGTCGACCTTCAAGAGCATATGAAACAAGCTCAAGCTCTCATGAAGAAGCAAGTGGATAAGAAGAGGCAGAAGTTATTCAAGGAAGGAAAGCCGGTTTCAGATTAAATTACATTGCTACAAGCCGCAGCCCTTAGCTGCCAGGAAAAATTTTAAGTTGGTTAAAAAATATTGTGGACCTTTTACTATCTTATAAAAGGTAGGAGCTATTACTTATGCTCTTGGCCTACCACCAGCATCCCGAATTCACAATGTCTTCCACTTCTCTCTGTTGCAAGCTTACAAGGGTACCAGTCCACCGCCCCCACAAAAGGAGTGTATCTGAGGAGGACGAGAAAGACTTAGTTCCTCAAAATGTTATGGCAAAACGCACCTTGCTATTGCAAGATCAAGACCAGGTCCAAGCTTTAATCCAGTGGTATAGGCTTCCATTACAAGATGCTACATGGATTGACGTAGTAACATTACAGACTCTATCTTAACTTTCACATTTCGAAGGGACCAACACTAATAACGCCTTGGACCAGGGGGCAAGCCCAACTACTGCAAGTGGTGGACCAAATCCAAAAGAAGGTCAGACGAAGGAAGGAACGGGCAAGGTCAATTGTGGATCTGAGTGTAGCAAAATGAAACTCGAATGGCTGACAGATTATGTTGTCTAAAGGGATGAAGGATTTGCATGGCGTTATTTGGCAGCTCAGCAACTAACGGAATTGTCGTTGGGGTTGTTATGCCTAGGGATCGGGTTTTGTCGTTTTTGTAGGCATTAGACATAAATAGGGGAACAGCCCTACTAAAAATAGATGGGAAGATCCAAATAGATCAAATGTAGATTTTTTTTTGGTTTAGTAGCTAAATGTACGAGGTAAATTTTATGAGATAAAGAGAAAAGAAGAAGAAAGATTAATTGTATTTAAATTTCATTCCGTTTATATATCATTAAATAAATTTAAAATAAAAAATAAGTGCTTCTAACTTTGTAACAGAGACCAAACTAGAGCTAAGAATATAAATATTAAAAATGTTCATACAATCGATCATGTTAATTTGATTGTCAATCCTAATGGCAAATATAAATTATCATTATATTTAAGGTTGAATCATGAGACTTGATGAGCATTCCATGAGAATATTAATTCTTGAATTTTTCCCACCATTCACTTTAGCATTTTTTTTCAAATTAATTAATATTATCTCCTACACGTGTCAAATTCCAAAACAAGGTTGTTTTGCTAACAACTTTTAAGGTTTTAAATAGCTATATCTGTCACATTACATTAGATTTAATGGATTATAAATATTTAGGAAGTAAATCTAGCGATATAATTAATGGAGTTATGTTGGTAAGCTATAGTTCATTAACATGCTTATATCAAACCACTGAACAGTAATAATGTGTATAGTTACCAACACAAATAGTGAGAATGTAATTGATAATCAACATATTAACTAACATGCAAACAGTCATAATATTGTTATTAATTACACTGATATACTTAATTTTTACACTATGAACCAAAAGATCTACCATATATATATATATATATATATATATATATATATATATATATAAGTAGTTGGATTGGAGAATCACTATAACTATAGCTCTTGGTAAATTTACCAAAGATGAAAATGATTTATTTGATACTATGGATGACTAGTTACGAAGGGACTATTTCATTTTTGTAGGTGGGTTCAGTCTATTGCTCTTTCTTTGCGCCTATTTCACCTTGGGGGTTGGTACACAATTTTACTAATTATGCTAATGTACTTAATTCTTTAATATATACCGAAAAATATACCTAACCAGCCAAAACTATAAAGTAAGGGGGCCAAATATATCTAAAGTTAATATCATAAAAAATTAAACAACATAAGGAGCAAACTTTCTCATATTTCAAACTATAACATCTAAGAATGGGATTTTGTAAAAATTAAAATACAAAACAACTAAACCAAACACACTCATTTTCTAAAATTTATTATCATAATGTAGATAAAATATTGATTAAAAATAAGATAACAAACAAAAGTAATAGGAGAAAACTAATATATATATATAGTAGTTAATACTCAAAGAAAGATGACAGAGAAAGTATGCAGTCCAGTAGAGAAAATACACAATACTTTTACACAGCATGAAGTGAAGGAATGAACTAAAAATAAAGGCGTTAAGCATGACAAAAAATAAACTATAAAACAATAAATAAAAAATTAATGTTATTACACCCAAAAATCAAATGAAGGCATGAACCATGAAACTCCCAACAACCATAGTCTTTGAGAAATGTGCAAAATTCAAACAATAAAAAATGATCTTAATTGAAGAAGATGAGGTGAATGTAAAGTATGAAGATTGCCACTAACTATTAAAGCATTATCCTAAAAGTGCTTAAAACTGTGATTAAGTAAAGAATAAAGATTGAAGAGTGAATTTTAAAGAATAAAGAAATGACCGAACTAAACCAATTTGAAAAAATTCTGAAAAAAAAAAACAAATAGTTGAGCATAAAATCATATTTTAAAATGTTAAAAAGAGAAAATAGAATTTTATTTTATTTTTAAAAAGTTAGCATTTAATATTGCTTTTAAGTAATTTAAGGCTCAAGTAAAAATTTAATATATATATATATATATATATATATACACACACACACACATTTATGTGCATATATGGCATTGCCATACCAAAATGTTATTCCCGTAGCATTACGTAGGGTTTTTTTTTTTTTTTGGGCCTCGAACGAAATTATATTAACACAAAGCAAATACAGGAGCAGTTAACAATAACAAAGCCAAACGAAAAGCACTATAGAAAGACAAAAAACAATAAAGTAGACTAGTCGGCAAATATATTCTCTCATTGAAATTCGGATTTTCTCCGGTAGCAAAGGATAATTTTTTGTAGAATGAAAATTATTAAATAAAAATTTAATGGTTTAAAATTTTTATTAATGATCATATATAGTTCAAAATTATCTATTTATTTTTGAATCTGAATTATTAAAAATTTATTCATCGTTTAATATTTTTTATTAGAGAATGTCCAATGACCACTCTTACAAGAGGTGATCTGGGCGCCTCCCATTGCCATCGATGTCTAGCCCACTCAAACTCCACAGCTAACCTCGTATTGCGTAGGCTTGGTTTAACCACTTTCTTCATATTTATATATAATACAGTGAATAGGAAAAATTTAGGGTGCCCATAGCATATGATAGCCCCCAACCTCCGCCACTAAACCTAACGATTATCATGTTTGATATATGTACAAATTTTCTTTAATATCAACAAGTCTTGTGTATCATGTGTATATATATATATATATATATATATATATATATATATATATATATATATTAGTATATACAAATTTAAGACCTCCTAGTTATTAATCTCAAAGTCATATATTTGTAAAAATATAAAATAAAATAAATTTTAATATAATGCTAACTAATATTAATAACACTAAAGATGGAAGCTATTTAACCATCACTTTTAAAAATTAATTATTAATTTAATTTTTATTCAAATAATTTATTTCAAAATAAATTAAAAATATTGAAATTTACCTTAATATATGTAAAGCTCCTAGTACTATATTATCACCAGCAACAGAAGCACCGTAGCTTTATTCATCACAAAATTATTTGATCTCCCACCCCATGGTTGATTGGAGGACCGAAGACACAGTAACCGATGTTAAGAATCAAGGAAAATGCGGTAATTAATTTAGTCATTTCTAGTAAATTTTTAGATGTTGAATTTTCATATATTCAACATTAATTAGTGTGTTGAGGTTATGATTTTGTAGCCTTGTAGATAGCTATTACACGTTTTTAATTATAATAAAGGTGGGGGTATAAATTTATTCAAAACTTAGAAAAAATTAATTTATTTAGTCATATGCTAATACATTTTAAATTAATGGCATCATAAGAAATTTTTTGCAACCTATGAAGTAGCTTTTATGGTTGCTCTTTCTAAATAACTTTAAAATATCAAAAATTGATAGAACCACACATTTGATTCTGCTCTTGACTTTGGGTAATATATAATGATAAATGATCTAAATTATTAAATAAATTATTCAATCATATATCATTTTCTCTGGTTTTAATTTTGAACTATATCAAGTTATATTTATAATTTTTTATTATAAAATTTAAGAGATAGTTAATTAATTAATTTTTTTATATTTTGTTCACTATAAAAAAAATTCATACTTCAAAGAATTCTTAATTTAAGAGGTAGTTAATTAGTTTATTAATTTTTTTGTTTACTTAAAAAATTTCTCATTAAAAAGTTTCCAATTTAAGAGGTTGTTAATGAATTAATTAATTACTTAATTACTTTATAATTTTTTTTATTGACTACGAAGAATTTATACACTTCAAAAATTTTTAATACATGTATAAGAAAGGTAGAGAGTCATTGTGCAAGGAGCTAGGAGTTTGATCAACTAAGACTTTTTATTTATCGACAGAGCTCTCACTTAAAAAGAGTTTACTTTACTTAGATAGATATATATATATATATATATATATATATATATATATATATAATGTGCAAAAGATATATGAAACTCCAAGTGACTATTTTATTGGAATCCACCGTAAATTACAAATTATTAGAAATAATGGAGTGGAGCGATGAAATTTACACAAGTGGGCTTCATCCTTCTTTTTTTTTTTTTTTTTTTTTCTGTGGTCAGTATTTCATTTCATTTACTATCAACAAAATAAAAAACGAAAAACACAAAAATTCTTAATAAGTTTTGGTAATGAGTACGATAATAATAAATATTTATTAACTAATTTTAATACATCTCATTATTAAGTTTTTTAGTTATATTAGTAGGTGTAATAAATGATCATTAACCAATAAAATTAGTCAATAAACATTTATTATTATTGTTAGTGGCTAAAATAATTAATTTTTAACTAATTAAATTAGTTAACAACTATTTATTATTATTGTTAATGAATGCAATAAAAGATCTTTAATCCTAAAAACCCTTGTTAGCAAAACTCATTCTAAGTTTGTAGCAAAGAAGTCAAAATTAGAGTTAAAAATGTAAAATGTTAAAATTGTCCTTACAATTGGTAATGTTGGTTTGATGGCCAATCCTAAATGGTAAATACAAATGATATTTAGGGTTTAGGTTTAATCACCAGATTTTATGACAAACACCCCTACCATTTGTGCAAATTAATTGCTACCTATCTAGTCCTTTGTCATCAATGGTGTCTTTTGAGTTAGTGTTTTGTTTATTATTAGAAGTGTACTTATTAAATTGCTACTTGGTGAGAACATAAACAAAATGATATCTATATTACCCAATATGGATGATTGTTTAGAAGTTGAACTTGCATTTCAAACTATGAGTTAAACTTTGGTGTTAGCTCTTCCTGATTTCAACTTTCCTCTTACAATTAAGATTGATGCTTCAAGGGATAGGATTGGAGCTACCCTCTCTCGGCAAGGTCACCCTATTACTTATGCAAGTAAAGCACTGAGTCAAGGAAAAAGAGTTTCTCAACACGTGAACTCCTAACTATCATTTTTGTAGTGTCATCATTTTGTTAGTAAAACAGATCACTTAACTCTCAAGTAGTTGTTTGTCATGACTTAACCAGTAAGACATAATTGGCATGGGAACAAGGTACCACTCACTATCGTAAGCCTAACAAACACATCAAGAAATTAGAAATTTACTAAACATTTTAAAAGTTCATCACAAAAAACTTAGATAGAATACCCATAGATACATATGCCAAAAAGAATTAGTTACCTTCGTGTAGAAATTTTAGTAATCTCTCCTAAAAGATAGACCTCCTAAAATTTCTATAATGAAAAAGTTGATATTCAATAAGATGGAGAGCTTCGTTCTCCAACATATATACATATACAATAGCCTACAATTAATAAATTAAAACAAAGGACCATCTGCCTATATACAAGGGGAGCTATTAAATCTAATTACAAATTTACAACAAAAAGAAGAGTTCTTGTCCTAGCAACAATAAGGCTCACCAAAAGCAAAAACCACCCGCAAGCTCTTACTCTGTAGATGAGTGTTCTAGACCAACACTGTGATATGAAAAAATGTTAAATAATGTGAGGTGAATACAAACTTAGTGAATAGATAATACTAATTATACAAAAGAAGGGACAAATTGGCCATGGTTAGAGTTTTTTTAAAAAAATCATATGTTGTCTTAAAACCATGTATCATGGTTAGTGCAAATCATGTGGAAGCAAAACACGTCATAAACTTTTGTAAAGGCCTTAATTAAAAAATTATAGAACCAGTTCTGAATGAAAATAAATCAATACATAAGTAATATGAGTATTCCAAAACTGACAAAATGCTTAGGAACATCCTATAAAACCATCAAATATAATAAAATAGAGCTAGTCTAAGGCTAGTATAATCATAACAAAGCAGATATCAATTATGAGTTTCAAACTCAGAATATTCAGAATAATGGCCTTAGGCTTCAGAAGTATCATAATAATAGCATCATGCCCAATCATATCAAAATACAGATTGTAGTACACTACAGCTAACTTTTACTACCCAAAATTTCTTTAACATATATAAATCCATAATCAAAAATCGAAATTTCAGAAATTCAGAATCAGACTTACTCATTGAGACAAGTAAAAGTAATCTAAATTTTAGAATCCTATTACATTGTATATATGAAATCAGATATTTTCATAATTAAAGAATCAAAATATGTCATTAATATAAATCAAAGTACTTCAAAATGCAAATAAAGAAGTTCAAAAGTTCAAAAATATTTTAACTCAAAAAACTTAAAATCAAAGACATTCAGAAATACAGAGTTATAATTACCATAAATCCAGAAGTTTCAAAGTTTTTAGAGTATGCAAATCATATTTATAATTCCAAAAGCTTGCCCAAAGGCACAATGAGAACAAGAAATAATATTTTTCCAAAATAGATATTGTAAAATGGAAATCTTGCAGAATTAAGATTATCTACTCACTTAACCAAAACCCACACAACTAACTCCATTACCTACGGAGTAAAAATGTAACTGCTATGAACCTATAAGAAAATGATAGAATTTTAATGTCTCATGCTAAGAAACATCTTAACTTAAATAAATTCTAGCAAGTTTTCACAATGAGTTGGCATTCACAATCCATTTCAGTAATTTATTTCTTTTCTCTAAGGTCACCGTTATTCCACTTAATGTCTTGAGTTACCATAACTAGCACACATATTCACATATACTTAGAAAATAACTTAAAGTTGCAATCTCACAGATAGCCAACATGGATAAATTGCACTAAAATATACCATGCTTTTAATAATGCTCATATGACCACATGATTTACACCAATTTCACTTCTCATTACTTACATAATTTCCAACATAAGACAATGATATTTCTTAATATGAAAATGGCATTGAACACACTTGTCAATGGTCAACATCTAAATAAACAATTCAAAACTAATACTAGCCCTAAGTAGCCCATTCTTTGCTTCTTATAACCTAAGTTATCCAACCTTACCAATTGGGTCAAAATTTATACCAACAATAACCAAAGTAACTCATTCATTAATAACAATCACTTTTAATGTACTTTCATTAATTAGACTTCCTCTAACAATAATGAAATTTTAAGATTATTTGAGAAAAATTTCCAATTAACTTACCACTCCAAATGATAACTTCCAACAACTTAAATTCTTCTCCTTGAGGTCCAATAACACTAAATAATCAAGAAATCTTCATACATCATTACTCTACACACTTGAACTCCTGACCAAAAAAGAGGATTTTTTTTTAATTAAGTGATTCAATCATCAAATTGACAAATTAAAAGTGTTAGATACTTACCTAAAACCAAACCCAAGGAAATTTCACAAAAATCCTTCAAATTGAGTTCCAATTTGAATTACTTTGTTACTGTTCACATTCTACGTCTAAAATTAGGAATTTCAAATTCAAGAGCCAAATCACCAAATTAGATACTAAAGTTATGAAGTAACTAGTCGAAAATCACTCATAAAGAGAAACCTTTAAAAAATTTTGAGTAATACTTACTAAATCAAGCAAATTTCAGCTCACTGTCATTGTTCACACACTCTCAAACATCTAAGAAGGGAACTTCAAAGTTTGAAGATATAACATGTAATTAAGAGTTAAAAATAAGACTTGTGTGAAATTCATACTAGAATAGAAGCCCATTGAAATAAAAAAAAACTTACAGATTGAGCTCAAATTCCTCCTAAAATCGCGTCTAACATAGCCATTGTTCTTTGCCGGGGTTTTAAAGCTTTTCCGGCCTAGAGCTTGCCAGAAATTAGTTGGTGGCATTTGAAATCACAGGAACTTGAAAGAAGAAGATGATGAAATGCCTTGGACAAGTTGACAAAAAATGACAACGTGAAGAGGGAGGGATATTGAGGGCATTTTTGTCATTTCTTTTCTCAGAGGACACATGGCAGCCTAGGGAAAAAAAAAACTCTAATGCACATGGGGTTTTGAACTCAAACTTTATTGAATGTATGGGTAAGGCTTAACCACTTAAGCCAACTTAAGTTTCATAAAAAAAATACTATCTAAATTCATATCAGATTTTTTAGGCTAAGAACTATAAAATTGAAAGTCAAAGTAAACATATCGACGTAAAGTACTTAGCCATTTAGAAACATGTCAAGGAAATAAAGTTTTCGTTGAAGACATAAGAATTGAATTGATGATTGCAAATTCCTTAACTAAAGGCATGCCACATATGAAGTTTAAGGATTATGTAGCTAGAGTGGCACTTAGTTCCACATTGAATATTTGATGTATATGTTATTATCATTTGTAATAAAGTTCTTATTCATTTTTATTTAAGTTGTTTTTCTCATTTTTGTGTTTATATTTGTATTTAGAAAATAAACAAGACTGAGAAGACCCAGAATAAGCATAGAATTTATTTATTGAGTTATGGTAGGATGAGAAAGTGACATGCATAGTGATACACAAAAGGTAATACTCACTTACAAAGGACTTACTGTTATAATTCGTGCATTCTCCTGTTCTCTTTTAGAATATGCATGGCCATGGATATTGAAATTATTAAATGTAATAAACCAAGTAGGAGAATGTCAACTTTTACTATTGTTACATTAAGATGGTCCATTTGTTAGGTTTAATATCCTGTCAATGTGAAACTTTTATCTAAAATTTACATGGCTGTAATAATTTCCTACCTACTTGTAACTATTCCAACCGTGGCCATTGATGGATGGTTGCATCAAGTTTTCTTATAAATATGGGTCCTTAGATTTGGTTTCTTATCACTTACAAAACTCATACCAATATCAAAGAGTGAGAAACAAAGGCTTATAAGTATTTATATATAGTTTCGATGTATTTGGCATTTATGAAATTTTTTATCAATAGCAATGGCTGGAGGTATTATTTTTCTATATTCTTTTGTTTAAAAAGACTTATAAGTTTGTTTTACGTAAAGATTCTTACATACATAACACTTTAATGATATGATGCATATAATCACATAATAAATCTTTTGAATGGTAAAAGCGAACAAGTAAACCATCAAGTCATCAACCATGCTAATATCTTCCATTATCCTCCTCTTCTCGAAAAATTAAGCACATGTTATACCACCTTTTGTTATCTGTTAATCTAAATCATTCTCTTCCAGGAAAGGTTGGCATGTCTTGAAAAAATATGGACACTTCAAAGCAAACTCCACTTCTAAAATTAGAACATTGGCCTCTCCATATATATGATCCTTTCTTTACCCCTATTCTATGATCAAAGCAGTCATAAGCCATACCCTCTTTCTTCTTCGAGTTGATCGTCTTTGCCTATACACTGGTGCGTATAATTATAGAAAGAAAAGCTTGTTTCAAATCACATAATCATATATATATATATATATATATATGCTTTTCCAAAAGTTTATGCAAAAAATTTTTGTTTTCAATCATTTCACTTGAACCAAAGGTTCAAACAAGGATGGATCTCTAATTTGATTCTAAGGGGGGTAAAAGTCTTCAAATAAAAAATTTGAACCAAGGAAGACAAGATTTTAAAGTTCAAGGGGCGAACTCTTATAAATTAAAAAATAAAATATAAAAGCTGAAATTTTAAAAGTCCATCCAAAGTTCACAAGATATGGGTATAGGAAAATTTATAATTGTAGAAGGAGGAGCTTGTTTCAAATCTCCCACTTTGTTTCTTATTAGAGGACTAAAGTTGGTTTTTTTATCTTACTACTATAACAGTAATATTTAATGTCTCATATTCGCTACCATAATTGTTTTTAACCCATATGCTTAAATCTTTATTTTTTAAATTATGGCAATCACAGGAATGACAAAAACGTGACTTATTTGTCTTTTTCTAGTCATGCTAATAGCAAAAACGAGACTCATTTTGTCTTTTTTCAGTGTCATTTTTGCCATCAATGTGACATAAACCAACTCTAAACCTCGTTAAACATGTGGATGGCGAAAACGTGACATTTTTGTCACTTTCTCATCTTGTGTAAGTCATCAACATAACACATGCAAGTTGCCTCTTACCCTGTCTTCCCTCCAACATCATGGCCAATTGAGGCAAAATTTTTTCTTCTGGTCTTAAAAAGTTCAATTAATTTGCAAAGCAATCTTTATATGTAGAAAATTTGGAATTAAATACTCTTAATTTACCAATAATAAATGTAGTTAAGAGTATTAAAATTATGTAAGTTTTTTTCAGTTCAACTAATGTACTATCTTTATAAAGTTTTGGTTAATTTTCAATGAAGGCTTTATATGTAGAAAATTTTTAATTAAACCCTCATAATTTTACCAACATTAAATGTAGTCCAAATTATTAAAATTATGTAAGTATTTTTTTTAGTTGAATGTATAACAATCTTATAAATTATTTAAATTATGAAATTATGATCATAAAAACCTTAAAATTGAATAGCACAGTAAAAATATATAAAGATTGATGTATGTAATCATAAAAGCTAAAAAGTATAAATGGATGGAAAATGGAAGTGTAATACTAAAATATGTGAAAATGATATGAGCACAAAAAAAAACGGTAATATAAAATAGTGAGAAAGGATAATACATATAACATACATAGTGCTTTAGACTTTAGATTTTAAAATTAATAATATATAGACCGAACAAAGAAGGATAATGTCTATGACTCATAATATTAATGAAGATAATATCATTCATTGAAATAATTCTTGTGGTGTTGATGTTGTAGTTAGCAGTTAGGCATATTCAAACATAATAGTTGTGAAGGGTGTAAATCTAATCAAAATAAAGGATATATTTACTATATACACCGTTATCATCTTGATAATTTACATTCTAAGAAGCCTATTGTCTTATTTAAGATTCCAAGAAACATATACATGCTGTTTATTCACAACTTTTAATTCATATAAAAAACAAGTAAGTGTGAAATAAGAAAACACCATAAATGTGGATCTCTTTCATTAAATGTGGATACATTTTGTTAATTGAATGTAGGGGTGCATTTAGTGAGAAAAAGAGAGAGAGGGTGTATCCATTTATCATCTCAAAAATAAATTAACTAAACTAAAAATAAGTAATCTTTACTTCAAAGAGACCAAATCAAAAGTTAAGAATATAAAATATTTAATTTTAGCTTCTAAATAGCAAATAAAATTGGTATTTAGACTAAGAAACCTTTGTTTGGTTTAAAGAATTAGAATTAGGAAGAGACCAAATCAACAGTTAAGAATATAAGAGATTAAAAATAAGTAATTCTAGTTTCTATTTAGCAAATAAAAATGATATTTGGACTTAAGAAGTCATGTTTGGTATAAAGAATTAGAATTAAAATATAAAATTATAATTCCGATTCCAATTTTATTAGAATTGGAATTGATTTATAATTTTAAAATTATTGTTTGGATGATGTAAAAAATTCAAATATAAAATTGTAATTTCAATTTTATTATTTCAATGAATGATAAATATTATTAAAGATAATTAGCATGAATGAATGTAGATATATATATATATATATATATATATATATATATATATATATAAGGTGTCACATGTTATGTGCCTGTATAATGTCATGTCATGTTGTATGTTCGTATAGTAATATATTGTGTTAGTATGCTTGCGAGCAAGTGTATGTGTATGTTCAGACACACATAATTTGGGCTTACAATGTCATGTCATTGAGTCGTGTAAAAGCATGTGCATAAGCAATTAGTGCCTTGTTGTTTGTAAACATATATGCAATATCATGTCACGTGTTTGTATATATGTTTGTATGTGCAATTTTGTATTGTATGTGCACATGTTTTGTATGTTACCTTTTGAAGTTTAATATATCTAGTTTGTTTATATCTTGTTACATATTCTGTTTTTTGTGTGTCATTTGTGTGCAAGTACACGTTATTAATTAACAAAATATTAAAAGTCAATTGTCAACTATTTTATAAATATAATGATATTAAAATTTAAAAATATAACATTTAAGGACAAAAGTCAGTAATGACTTTTGGATTTATAATGTGTTATGATGTGTTAGAAGCAAAAAAATAACATTCCAATTTGATACTCAATTCTTGATGCCAAATGATAATGCATGGCTCAACCTTGAGGCTGTATAACTATTTCCATCTCTCTTTGTAGATCACTTGTTCATTATTTTTTCCTTTGTCATGAACAAAATCATTTGAAATGGTGTCATGTTAATGATGAGCATCTATATTAGAAGCTTTTATCTCTTTTGAGTTAAGGTGGATTAGTTGTACTTGCTATTGCTTGAAATGAACTATTGGAAGTGGCTCTATCACTTGTAGTTTATCAAACCTTTGCATTAATCAAAACACCTTCCTCACTAACTGAAAATTCTAACAATATTAAATAAAATATTTCCTATAAGACTAAAAAATTTTGCAAAGTGTGAGGAGATGGACCCATCCAGATTGAAGATGACAATAGGGCCTTGGTTTTGGTGATCAAGAAAAGGTAGGAATGAAAGGTAGGGATGACAATGTAGCAGGCCCAACATGAACAACGAGAAGAAATCAAATGAAATTGTCAAAGAGAATTAATTTTTAATTATTTTGACTGAAAATGAAATTGTTAAAAATATTAATCTTTCACATAGTGGATGAGTTATATAATGATTTTTCTTTTATTTTAGGGAAGTTTTAGATATGTATCATTTATAAATAAAAAGTCTAATTCTATTGATAAATTTAACTCATACTATTATAATAATAATTTAATTTTAAGTTTATGAATATCTCCTATAATAATTAAATATTATATTTTTTTATTGGAAGACAAGGATGGGAGGAAAAATGTTAGTAGGAGAAAAGGGGCTTGTGTAAGGCAAGCCTATTTTCCTGGGTTAACCTATCACCTTGTATTCTTGTTTTGAAGCAGACCTCCTTGCATTTAGTCTTCAAATTTAGGATGTCTTCATCAAGAATTCTATCCTGGACGTCCCTAGCTTTGTGGAAGAGTTTTTTGAGATCTTGGGTATTGTCTATAATAAAGACAATCCTATTTTGGTGGATGATATAGTGTAGTTGGAACTGCCAAATCCAATTAATGGCGGCTCTAGTGACATGCTTGAGACCTGTACCAATGTCACATGATAGTTCTTCCATTTATGATTGAGGATGTGCTCATGGTTAAGAAGGACAACATAAGAGAAACATGAAGCTTTGTTCCTTCTTTTGCTTTTACCAAATTTAAAGTGTACCGTCTAGCCGGAGGAATTAGTAAGGTTTAGAAAATCTGTTGGGTTGTAGCCCTTATGATTGATAGTAGAGAAGTTAAATCTCCTATTTCAAGCTGCCTGGGAACAATTAAAGGTGAGGTTTATCTATCTCATGGTCTCTAAGGGATTTGGAGCAACCCCTAAGTAGATTGAAGCATTCTTAGCTCGCCAGACATGAAAGAGGATCATTATGATGCAATTAGAAATATGTTATTGATTGGCTAGGGTACTTCGATTATGGGAAAATCACCCTAAAAGCCAAATGGTTAGTGAATGGTTATTACCATCATCAAATTTTTTGCCCAAAAGGGAAGCAAACCAGATTGCCCTCGCAAAATGGTATCTCATGAACATGTGATCGATAGATTCATTCTCCTATCCATATAAAGTACAACCATGGGTTATGGGTACATGATAGTTAGCCAAGACCTCTCCAATGGGAATTGCTCTTTTAAGGATTTTCCAAGCAAAGTGAATGATTCAGTAGAGAAGTTTAAGTCTCTAGAGTTATTTCTTGTTGAGACAATGGTCTACTATTTGTGGATTTTCTTAAATAATACTTTACCTATCCCTGGCAGCCCGTTATGGAGAAGTTGTGATTTTCAGTGGTCTCACGAGTTTTAAAAAGGATGAGTTCCCTTAGTTTCCTTTTGTCCCAATGTCATCCGTCCTAGTGAATAAGGTCCGAAACCCTAATGCCTTCTATTAAGATATTTTGTCTTAGCCTTGGGTTAGATTCCATTTGAACTTCTCTGTTATTAGATTCTTGATTTGAGAAATCCCCTTCCAGATCCAAGTGGAGCAGGTTCTGGAGATTAGATCCCCAGCCTTGTCATCTCTGTATTTTTTTGGCAAGGATACTTAGAATATCTTGGTTATTATCAGCTTGAATAATTCTCCACACTTGTTTAGCCATCAAGGCATAGTTTAAGCCATGGATTGCCTGTATGCCCAACCCCTCTCAATTCTAAATTGGCACAAGGTGTTCCAATTGGAGAGATGCATACGCGGTTTCTGATCCTTGTACCTCTAATAGAAGTTTGATATTTTTGAATCAATTAGCTTATAATATTTCTCTAAAAGGTAGATACATGGCAGGTCATAAACTAGGCTTGAGTTAATAATCGATTTAATCAGAATGAGTCTACCTGTTTAGGATAGAAGGTTATATTTTCAGGCCTAAAGTTTCATGTCAATCTTGTCTACTATTCCTTTGCATATTTTAAATTTTCTCCTTCCAGGATCTATTTGTAGACCAAGATATTTATTGATATTGTTATAAGGTTAGAAGTTAAGCTTTTTGAAGACGAGTTTTTTGAAAATCCTAAAGGTGTTTAGGCTGAAAATGACAGAGGTTTTTTCCTTATTAGTAGTAAGACCTGTAATAGAGGAAAAAAGGTCTAAGGTATTCCTGACAATCTAACAAGAGGTATTTATAGCCTCAAAAAATATAAATGTGTCATAAGCGTACATCACGCGAGACACTAGGGGGAATAATGGCTAATTTTGATTTCATGCCACTCCTTCCTATTTCTAATCATGCAGGAAAGTACATTGGCGCATAAAATGAACAAGTAGGGAAAAAGAGGATTACCATGGTGAAAATCTCTTATCGGTTGGAACGAATCTGTTCTTAAGCCGTTAACTAGGACTTGAAAGGAGACTGTGAAACGCATTGAGAAATAAGTATGATTCATCAATTCGGAAAGTGCATCCTACTCAAGATGGCCCTCAAAAATTTCCATGAAACACTATTGAAAGCTTTTGTTGTGTCCAATTTAAGAGTGCACAATCTTTTCCCTCCTTTTTTTTTTTTTTTTTTGGATTATGTTGATGATTTCCAAGGCTATCAAGATGTTATCTGCGATGAGCCAAACTTTCACGAAGGCTATTTGGAAGGGGGAGATATAACTACTCAAGATGTCCTTAAGCTTATTATTGAGGATCTTCGACACTATCTTGTAAACGACGTTAACTCCCTTCAAATACGTGCTTGACCATACTAGTCACCTCTATATTCACTAAGTCCCAATAGTGTTAATCAAATTTAGCATTCAAGTCATTTGGGCCTGGAGCACTCATGTGATTGGGGTGGAGTTCTAGAATGTTTATCAATCTAAGATTGTCAAGAGTTTCAGTCGTTGGCTTCATTTGACGGTAAGTTTCTTTATAGTAGTTCCAGAAAAGTTTCTTGATCTACTCCTGATCCTCAACCCAAACGCCAACCTCACTTCTTATTATGGAGATTTTATTGCTGCTATATTTTTTGGTCACCAGAGTGTGAAAATATTTGGTATTTCTATCATCTTGGATGAGCCAAGATTGCTTAGCTCTTTGTGTCCATAGCATTTCTTCACAGTCGTACAAGAATTCTAGATTATGTCTTAGATCCTTTTCCAACCGTCTGTCCTCATCCCGAGCACCAATGTTAGATTGTAAGCTTTGAAGAATGTTTTGGTATTTATCTTTCCTTACAGGTTCCCCATGGAAATGGAATTTCAATTACTCAACGCAATCATAGTAGCAGATAATTTGTTATGCAATGGAAAGCTAGGGGAGCCAGTGTTTTGTGAAGTCCAAACCGTTCTAACAATGTTCTTACATTCATCATAGAGGGTCCAAAAATTCTCAAATCTTCATACGCCCACCTTTGGTCCTATAGAGATTGAAAGTTTCAAGGATGAGAAGGGAGTGATCCGAAGCTGCAATGGGAAGGACCCTTAAGCTAGATTCTGGGGAGGAGGAGAACCACTGCGGCTTGCCACACATTCTATCGAGCTTGGACCAAACATTCTGCTCCCTTTGCCTGCTGTTTGTCCAAGTGAACCATTGCCCTTTAGGGGTTAAGTCAATTAGAGAACAAGCATTCGGGTCTTCTTGAAATTCTTCTGAACCAGGAGGGAAGAGTTATTGCTAAGCTTGTCTTGGAGATGGGTGATCTGGTTGAAGTCTTCTATTAGGAGCCATGGAATATCAATATGCTTGCCAGTTAGCTTCATCCATTCCCATAGAACCTTTCTTTCGGTTAGCTTAGGGTGGCCATAAATGAAGGAGATGAACACGTCCTTGTTATTAATTGTAGTACATAAATGGATCCAATTAAGGCAATTGTCAAGGATTTGCAGAGAGATCTGCTCTTTCCAAGCAACAATAATTCCTCCACTTTTCCCTAATGTCACAACCAACATAATGCAAGAAACCAAAAGGAGAAAATTTGTAAGCTAAAACATCAACATTAGATTTAGTTTCAGAGAGGAACGTGATACTCGGATGACACTTACAAGTAATGTTCTTTAGTTTTTGAACTGTCGTGATTTTCCGGGTTCCGCGACAGTTCCAGCTGAGAAGAATCATGGCGCCAGGGGAAGCTTTGAATGGGTAGCTTCCCTTACCCTTACAGTGTAGTCCATGCTTGGAGAGGAAAGAATCAGAGCATCAGAAACCGAATGATGCTTCACCTTATGACGTATCTTCCTGGAGTAATGCATTTCTAAGTAGGCCCAATTCTCTTTTTTGGTGGGAGTCCTCTCTTCTGATCCTCCAGAACAGGCACACAGATTAACCCCCTTTTGTGATCTTTTGTATCTGGATTCAGAATTCCAGATGCAATGGTTGAGGGAGAAGAGTGTTCCTTTAGCAAGGAGAGAAGGATCATTTCTGCTTGTATGCTTTTCTCACAGTAATAGTGGCAGAGGAGAATGAGGTGGAATCGCTTGTTCTGGGGGGTCCATTCCACTGCCTCTACGCCCGTCCAAAGCAGGGAATCTGTTGTAGGGCAGCTGCAGGGCCAAAGTTGCCATTGTAGACAGTAGAAGTCGTTGACTTTAGCAATCATACCAACATTCTCTATGGGGTCCAGAGTTCGCTATCTTCGTCTAATGGGGTGATGGAGTCCCACCAAGTGGAGACGGAGGCGTAGGTAGCCTAGGTGCAGTTAAAGTTCCCAAGGTTTGCGTTACGGGTAGGAGGGGGAACGAAGGGGAGAAGGAGAGAGTCTGGGGGGACAAAGAGGTCCAGAATGGGATCAGGAAGGAATTTGGAGAAGTCTTCTTCACCTAAAAGTGACATGGGAGAGGAATTAGCATAAGTTGAAGAGATGTTGAGACCTAGGGAAAGGGGGTCCAGTGAGGTGGGTTCAGGGGGTGGTGCAACTCGACTTTCAGGGATGTTTTGTTCAGGATTTTCAAGCTGCTCCAGTGGTAGTTCCTCATTCGGATCATTCCTACACCAATCAAAATCAGTTAGCATAAAAAAAAACTCGGTAAATCTGGAATCAACGAATCCTTCACGCTCTACTCCTGTTGCACTAAAGGCGCTGTTGCATTGAGGGTTGCTGCATCCTGATGGTAAAAATCAGGCGTCATCGGGTCTTGTTCCATTGCATCCTCTTGGTCCTCATTTTGTTGATGCCTTTGTTCCGTTCCTACGTCCACATTTTGTTCGGCCGGAGCTTCTTTTTCTGGCTCATTTGACGAATCTGAGGTGAACGAGTCCTCTCATGTTCGGTGGGTTTTCCTTCTTGTTCGTGTCCTCTTCGCATTCTTTTCCACGAACGTAATAATATCCGCCCTCCTGGGTGTCCACCCACCTTACCTTGGTGGAGTTCCGTGAAGTTCTCTTGTTCTTGGAAGCAACGGAGTGGCTCGTGTCGAAGGGGAATCTGATATCTTTGATGAAGTTGACGTCGATTTTCGTCTGGACTCTTCATTTTAGCCCTTCTTGTGGCGCTCGGATTTGCTCTAGGTCCCAGTAACAGTCCCTCGCCAAGTGTCCAATACTGCTGCACTATCTGCACCGGCGGAAAACACGTTCAAATCTGCATTCCACCCAAATTTTTCGGCCAATATCAAGTTTCACTTTTATGGCATTTAGCAGTGGAAGAGTGTGGTCTATCAGGCATAGCACCCGTATAAACCTCAGATTATTGGAGTAGAGAAAACCTCCATCAACCTTTTTTGGCTTGTCGACCATATGACCTAGGAGTCCAGAGACTTCCTCATTGTGGTATTCCATCAGGAGGCCCTAAAATTGGAACCAGACCGCAACTCTATAGAGTTCAATTTCTCGCAGGATCAGATTCGGGCGCCATTTTTCCATTACTAACAGAAGGTTCATTATGGACCATAGGCCGTTATTAAGGATAAAGCTCTGGTCCTCACCATTCTGGAAGGCTATCACGTAATTGTTTTTCTCCCTACCAAGTACACGGAAGTCATCCTGGAGTTTCCACACTCCATGCAGAGCCGAATCCAGGGGGTGTATTGGGAGTGTTTTGTCGTCCACAATGACAGCAATCAGGCAGGTGTTCCAGAAGTCCCTAGATTGCCTAATAGTGTTTTCACTGAAACGAAAATACGGTCCGTATCTGGGTAACCAAAAAGCACCCTGGTTGCACCCCGAATCCATCGACGACTTGGGGCTGTTAGGGCCTGACGAACTACTTTCGGAACAGTTGTAACCACGAGCCAGTTGACGTTGCATAGACATGGCTGAAGTAACCCAAGTGAGGAAACACAAGCAGCTTCGGCAAGTAAGAACGATGAGAAAGGCCGAGAAGAAGAGGAGTAGAAGGGGAGTGAAGAGGAAGGCTAGTAAAAGGTGATCACCGAAGTTTAGCTAGCGGTGAGTAAACATTAGCAGGCGGGGGTGAAATAAGGAGGTTGTGGGGTAAAAGAAGAAAAACAAACAGCCATTTGTCAAGGAAGGTGAAGCGACTCCGGAGTATAATTGGGTAAAGAGGGAGGTGGCACGGCGTAAGAAGGTTCACGGCACGTAACAGTCATTTCGAATGGAAGGGAGGCGAAGGGACGCGATACTGCACGCCGACGCTAGAGAAAGAGGAGGGAGAAAGGACAAGGCGTGTAGGCTATGGAAATAGGGTGGCGGGAGGGGAAGACCAAACGACGAAGAACCAGTGATGATCGCCTGCATGACGGGCAAAACCTGCGAAGGTGAAATGACGAAATATTTAACGGAGGCGTGTAATCCCCAACGGGAACTTCTTTCTCTACGAGGGAGCTTTTTTTGCATCCAGTGGATAATTAAATTATATATATTATCAGGAGAATTTAAATATGGTCATAAGTCATAACTCCTAAGTAATATTAAATTACTATTATTATATATTTATATATCTTCTTATCTTAAATAATCTTTAATCGACTAAAAATTTTGAGAAAAGAAAGAAGCAAATAAAAACAAATTTTAGATTCTTTACTGCAGAAGTTATTTGCAACTTATTTTATCAACAATTATTGAATCAAGCTTTTACATTAAATTAAAGTTTAAGAAGGTATCTAAAATTATCAAAATTTATAACTTTAATTTAATATAAATCATTAAATAATACTGTTAATTTAATATTATATATTAGATAATTATAACATATTAATTACAGTAGGAAGTCCAAACTTCTAAAAATATCTTGTACGTGGAAGAACTGAGTTATGTGAGAGTTAAGCAAATAAAGACCATTTGGACTAACTCTGCAAGTTGAAATTAAAACAATCATGAGTTTGTTAACTCTTAACGCTGCCTCAAAATTTGGACAATGCAGTGTACCTTAAGTTTGTGTAATTTAATCTTAAAATTGTATCATCAAATCATTTCCAAAAGACAAAAAGATGAATATGTTATTCATAATAGAAAATGACTTAAACTTAAATATTAAACTAAATATTCATTAATCATTATCTATATATCATACGTATCAAATAATATCAAATATATCATATATATGCGTGTGTGTGTGTGTGTGAATTAAATGATAATAAGAACAATAACTAAACCAATATAAAATCTTAATTCTTCCACCAATGCATGTTGCTTATAAATTTATGTTTCATGAAATGAAATATTTTAGTATTTTATCATTTATACGAATTTTTAAGCATTTGAGGCATTGGGTATTTCAAATATATGAATATGAAAAACTATAGAAATTTCATTTTACTTCTCATATTTGAATGTAGTTCCAACTTCCGATTGGCACAATTGTTTTCTTATGGAGAATGAGACTTGGAATCTTAAATATTTCTTAAAAAAAAGTCTTAAAATTTGCATTCCAAGAAAAGCAACCGTAGTTATAATAATAATAAATAAATAAAAAGACACAGGTTTATGAAAGATTAAATTGAAATGACAGCAATTTTTAGGAACCTAAATTGAAAAATATTTCATTAACCAAAATAAAACTTCAATCTATAATTCTTTTACAAATCAACACTGCTGAATTGAAAAACCTGATTTTAAATTTTGAGTGTCATGCAAATATCACGAACAAGAAGCTCCCAAATGCTTTTTCTTTCTCTCCAATCAATGAAGGTTGGAGGAACCAAGATGAACCAATTTGTCAGCCACAAACATTTGAAGAGCCACTAGGGCCAAGGGATCATGATCTCCAAATGATAATCCAAATTGAATTAATATATCAAATCCTCGTCATTTTATGCCCAATCTAAGATTCCCTAATAGGTCCCGTGTGGGTGTTTTCTGAGAGCAAAGAAAGACCACAGCAAACGTAGATTAAGATAAATTACAATAGCTCTTACAATGATACATCCAGACCGTAGGAAAGTAATAATTCTCTGCCTGAAACAACATTGTATCACTTTTCAGACTTAGAGGCACATTCTACCACATGAGACTTAAATTTCTCTAGCTCCGCCAAAACCTCCTCTTCGGGTCGGTAGATCAAATCACTCATGCGCCATATCTGCACAAATGAATACATATCAGTTTTGTCCGGAGAAAAAATCTTATTTTTTAATGCTCTAAAGCCATCTTGCAGATAATTTGGTTTTAAAACATACAAGAAATCCACAGGCTTCACAGAAAATATCTCAACGGAAGATATTTTCTACACAGGGTAATCAAAGGCAAAAAGTGCCTTAGAACAACTGAGGCGCTAAAGAAGCATATGCCTAAGTGGTGCGCGGTGTTAACATAGGACAAACGCTATAATTGTAACAACATTCAACATATAGATTATATATTCAAAGTTTCGAAACTGAATAATATCAAGTCATAAAACATAATAATGATGATCAGAAGCACCAAGTCACTAATATAGCTATTCGATGATAAACCGATAAGTCATAACCTATAATTATATTAGGTGCACCTATAAAGTCATTAGGCCATATGTCAGTTTCCTTTTGTTTGTTTCCTAAAAATGGGACTACGCTTCTAAGCTGCCCTACCTTCTTAGTCATCCAGAAAGCTCCAGGTGCCTAAGGCACTTATCTTAGTACCAAGAAAAGCACCAAAGGCGCTGCCAGTGCCTCTCATGGTGTGAGAGGCATTAGACTATTTTAGTGTCTCACCTTAGTACTTAAGTGCTACGGCAAGCACCTTTTAACTTTAGTGTTTCTACATTTTCTGATATCTCAAACGCTGGTAACCCTAAAGGTGCCAAAAATAACCTCCCCTTTCCAAGTTTCTCAGAAAAGGTCCCCAATGTTTTAATATTACCCTACCATTGCTATTCGTCACCACTAAGGGCACACTATCGTTAGAAAGGAAAGAATGTTAGAAAGCATAATATCATCCAACAGAAAATCCCACAATAGCTCAACATCATATCTGACAACAAATGAATATAAGAATTAACGAACATAACTTGATCATAAAACTTCCACAAATTACTTCTTAAATTATATGATTAAAAAAAAAAAAAGATAACACTTTCCAAACTTAATTATCAGATCAGAAAACAATTTTCACACCTGCAATGTTCCCCCACCACCAGTACTATCACAGTCGTCTGACACACTAACAATTGTCCATGGATCATATGCATTCCAGTGAAAGTCAACAACCTTGTCTCTGCATAGGATAACAAACTTCATTGAGTGGAACCAATAAAGAAAAAAAATGCACTTCAGAAAAAGATCAAGCATATATTTTTAACAGAATAGAGTTATCGCAACTCAAATATTAACTATTGTATTCTTAAGAACTAAATCCACTGCTATACAGGCAGTCTTCAACATGGGATTTAAGATGCACAATGGGAGAAATAGAAAATACAAAACTGCCTACAGACAACCTGAAAAGGAAGATGAACACAGGCTTGAAGTTGTCATTAAGATTAATTTTGAAATAACTCATTAACATTGCAAATCCAATACTATTTGCCAGGCAATCTTCAATATCGGATTAAATATACATAACAGGGGAAAAAAGAGAAAAATAATACTGCCTACAGATGACTTGAAAAGAAACAGAATACAAACACTGACTTGGTGCTCTGATTAAGATTATGTTTGAAAAAACTCATCAAGAGCTAATATTGAGAGCTTGCAACAATTACAAGTCTAATGAGTAATATTGTCAATCACTTGTATAGAGTCTGTAGACAACACAAGAGGGTTGCATCATATTATATATAGCTGAAAAATTCATTAAAAAATTGATGCCATTATACAAAGACAGCATATAGGCCCAATGAAAAGCATGTCCATAAAATGTAGATATTAAAGATAAATAATCAGATAGGCAATGAAATAACATAAATGGTTAAGGAAAAACCACTGCAGAGCTACATCATATATGATAAAAGAGAATGATAACTTGAGAAGATTTAGGGAATATCTCGTGACGTCCAAGCTAAGTAGATATATTAAAAGGTAAAATGCAATTTCACGGCCCACAGCTATAAGTTCAGACAGAACAACACCAAGTTGAAGTCTCATACCTATGGCCAGCATGTTGGAACAACAACCCTGGAGAACTTTGTGATTTTCCAGATCGCTCTGTTTTTTTACCAATCTGAATTACAGAACAAAAGCAAAAGATGTTCACATATGCACCATCTTTATCTCAGGAAATTGCTTAAAAGCAATGAAATTCTGAACCCAATTGAACCACACCTTCTCATAATCCCAAATGTTTAAGAGACCATCTTCTGCAGAACTTCCAAATACAGAAGATTTGTCTGGGGACCACTGAAAACAAAATAAAAAAGGGAAACTAGATTATTATATATGTTGCAGCACGATCATAAAAAGATCCAAGGTATAAAGAATGAAAAACAAATGCCACATTATCCACAATCACCTGAACACAAAGAACAGCAGCTTTGTGACCTTCGAATTTATGGATAGGTGACCCAACTCCATTAGAGGTAAGATTACGCCGGTCAAACATGCGAACAGAATTATCTGCTGACCTGCAGAGATATCATGACAAGTCAAATGGGGATATGATGCCTTATCGAGTTGCTAATAGTGCTGATATAAAATAGCACTTCAACTGAATTGCAAGCCTGCAATAAATAAATAACGAATTAGCGAAAATAGGAAACATGCAATAGCTGAACATACCCAGTTAGAATAAGATTAACATCATTGGGATTCCAGTCAACACAGTGAAGATCAGCATTATGAGCCTTTTCAACCTGCCACCGAATTAGTAGGGAGAGAATTAAATTGTGGCATTCCCTTTAAAAATAAAACACCGTTACCATGTTAGACATTCAAAAGAAAAAGGCTTGCGTATATCAACATCTTAAGAAATATATATGCAATTTGCCTACATTATGAAATTCACTGGGCTGAACTACTCTCATTGTAATTCATTTTGCTAGCAAATTTTTAGGAATTCTCCAAACTAATTCACCAAGGAATATGCCTTAACCAGAATAAAAGAATTAACTACATGACTAGAGCAAAGAGGACACAACCTTAACCACAGGACTAGAGCCAACACGTGCATCCCATAATATGAGACAAGAATCATCCCCAACACTACAGAACTCCTGCGCACTTCAACATGATTACAAAGAAGTCAGGAAGAGAAGACTAACTAATAAACCTCAAATACACAACATTGGCCAACAAACAAAGGAGAAAGTAGATATTAAGGAGATTTAAAGACGGCTTTATCCCCTCCCCCCCCTCCCTTTTCTTTTTTTCTTTTTCTCAAGATATACTCAAAAGGGGTGATAGCAATTTAAGACAAGGTTTTTCAAAATTTACTCAAAAAACTTCCATCAGGAAGAACTAGGAAATTGAAAATGAAAGTTTGAGACTTCCACAATTGAAATTGATGTAAACATGAATAAAGAAATGGGGATAGCCACTTTAAGAAGTGAAATCTAAAGAGAAAGAAGCAGTCACACGGTATTGAGTACACAAATTACCTAAAGGGGCAAAAAGTCACATCTTCAACAGTATCCTCATGCCCATGAAAGATGCCTCGTGGTCCAACAGATGGCCCATCGGTAGTTTTATCATTGCCTTCCCCAGATTTAGAGTTCTGTTTGGCATTTGACTCACTCGCTTTATGGTCTGCAGTAGCAGACGTTATATGATCCTGAATACTCCACAAAACTACCGATTTGTCCTTTCCTGTAATGTCACTTATGCCTTTCAGATAGAATATTCATGAACATAAATTTTAGTTCATTTTAGGAGAAATTTCAGGACAGTACAAAAGTCTAAGAAACTACAACATTTGCTATGTAACATTACAAGGCATAACTAGTTCACACTAATAAACACTGTTCTGCTTACTACGAACCAATGAAAGCAATCAAGTAAATATATCACAAGACAGGGCCATGACTAGTTCAAGAACCGAATATAAATTGCAAGACTAAATGTAGATGTTCATCAAAAGTTTATCACGATCTTTAATCCTTTAACTATTGTTGAGGACAATTATAAATAATTATTTCAAGAAATGAGGAGTTTCAAGGCCTAAATATTTAATTTTAAAGAACATATATAAACTATACCAACCTCCAGAAAGCACATAGGGTTCCGTTGGGCACATTGCAAGAGCAAATTCTGCATTATCTTGGTGTCCAGTCAATATCTGCAAGAGGTGACCCCGTGAGTGATTATTTAAGGAAGAAGTAATCATGCCAGCAAAACAAGGACAGCAAGAGATACAACAAATTGCTTTGTTGAGACTGTCTTTGATAATGCATGGTTCAGGGGGAGCAGGGACAAATGATGTGTCACTATTCAAAGCAGAGAGGCCAACATCCTACTAGTCATTTCCACGCATGTTAAATGCACTGCATGTTTAGGCCCCAACAATGCTTCCCCACTGCTACATTTAGTAGCCACAGATCTCATAAATTAGAGGAAAGGATTAGAAAAATGTATTCCCCCATTGAAATTAATAAAGCTATGCTATAATCTGACACTTGAATACAAAATGAAAAATCCTGATTTAAAGGATGACTAAAGCGTATTAAAATTACTGTAAGCCAGAAACATAAATCTGCTTCATTCTGCTTCATAATACAAATTGGATAGAATTTACAGAGACAGAAGAATGCATATATCAGATTAATGTTACACCATACCAGATCTGGACGAGAGTTTGTAGCGCCAAGGACAGCATGACGATTGGGCTGAGATTCAACGTCCCAGATGAGGACCTAATTATTGTTTATTTACAAGTTATGATACCATAAAACCAGGAAATCAGATATGACAAAACAGTTCCAGTAAATACACACGAAAGAAAACTGTAAGATTTTTACATCAGGACTATCTGTATGAGTAGCCACTATCTTAGAATTTGTTGGCAATTCCCTAATTCTGTTAACCTGCAAAAGGAGGCCCAAAGGTCAGTGCTGTAAAGATCCACATTTATTAAACATAAACTTAGGGATTAGTAGCCATCTAGAGCATGAACAAAGTAAGATAGACAAAGAAAGACAACTTTTCGGCAAAAGCTTTAAAACAAGGATAAAATCAAGGTAAAGTTCCTTAGGTGTTCACTATTAGGTTCTCCAATAACAACAAAAAAAAATTTTCTAAAAAAAACAAAAGATCAATAATGTGGGCTGAACGTTTAAAAAATTCATGTGTCAACTGTCAAGTTTTTCATTGGAGAACCTGATAGCAAATATATTTAAAACTACACATAAATTATGTCCTTAAAACAAAACTACAGCAGACTAAGGGTCTCAATAAGGATTTTGGGTAAGGACAAGGAATGGGGGCTGAAACAGAGTTCCCGTCCTTTATTTTATATAGTTTTAGAGTATTCTGCTTTTAGCTTCTCTATCAGTGTGAATAATCTATACCTCTCCCGGATGTATGATGGTCTTATACTTCTTCACAAATGGTGAACGTGCCTCTTCATTAAACTGAAAGAAAAAAACCAACAATTCCTGGCACCTTAATTTTTCCAAACATAATAGTAAAAAACAAACATGAGAGGGATCGCTTAACAATAAGCCACCTGCGAAATGTGTTCTGCAGCTGCAACCCTAGGCTTCACAACCTCACAGTTTGCGATGACCAGAGTGTTTGGAACACTACCATCAGTCTAGCAACAAAATGAGATTTTCCATTTCAGTAAAGGCAAACATAAGTAACGACTCTAATCCTAATTTTTTCGCTGTTTTTTTCTTACATATATACAGATTATCCAAGGCAACACACAGGAGGCTCCAACTACAACATCAGCAGACACATTTTAATGTACTGCGCATGTAATACATCCTCAGAAGACTGAAGGAAGGAAATTATATGTACAAAATTTGATAACTTCTACTAGCTAAGGAGAAATGAACTGGAATAATTTTTGGGAAGAAACTTGATGCTTTCAACAAATAAAATTGATTTTAAAAGATTAAAAAGATTACAAAAACTGGGTCTTGCCTGCTCAGAAAGGTAGAGACGTTGGCGATTCTTGTAAGTAGCTTGCTCAAGTTGAGGACCCCACCTATGGGTTGAAGAATAGTTCAATAGCAACAAATCAAGCACCAAATACACATTAAAGAAAAAAAACATGGAAATGATGCTCGTAACTCCCTCAAAATTAGCCCCCAGAAAAATCACAGGACAAAAATTTCGTACAGGAAAAAAATGTATGGCAAAGAATGACAAAAACCCCAGAAAGAGGTTCCATAAGGGCAAAACCCTAGAGAAAGAGTGAGAGGAGAGACCGGCAAGAAAGAGAGGGCCAAACGAGGTTGTGATTAGCGAGCCAGTCATAGAGGACAGGAACGAGGGACTTCCACTGGGTGTACTTCTCGTCGACGGTGGGAGGATGATGAGATTTCTTGGTTTCCTTAGGGGTCTTGCTATGTTGCTGCTGGTCGTCCTTCTTGTCGTCCTTGGGCTTGGGCTTCCGACCCCTCGTCTCCTTCTTCTTCACCACCCCTCCTTGCTGCGGAGTCTCCATGCTGATCTCTTCCCTCCCTTGGATTCTTCTGCTCTTCTCTCGGCTTCACTCTCAGATACTACTCCTCCACTCTCTCTCTTGTACACTGTACAGAAACTTCTTTCCCTTTTGTTTGGCGCTCTCCCTCCGTCTCCGCGTGTTAGAACTTAGAATTATATTTTTTTATTTTTTGTCAAATAAATTATGTTCTATATTCATTTTCAAGTTTTCTAACAAAATGTAACGAGTATATAATGTGAGGGGTATGAGTCTAGTACATGACATTGTTAATAGTCAAAGGCCTCGTAAGATACAAGCCATAAGGCTCCTAGCCCTGCAGTTTATAAGAGCTAATAACATAAATGTAAAAGCTTACTTCTCATAATAGAAATTAAACTTTGTAAACTTAGAATCAAGATAAAATCGAGAACACAATATCTCTCTATAGACAATAAACTTTTAAGCCACTTTTATGATTTTGGGTTTACACAATCATATATCTCTATCACGACAATGTAAGCTATTCCAAATACATTATCATAGCTCTTACAAGGAATAATGGATATTGTTAATCTTTTCTGATGCGCAGGATTCTCATCAAAGACAGGCGCAGAGCATAATCAAATCAACTTGAATGAGGAGGAATATTCATAATTCTAGAGAGAAGATTTTAGAGAAACAGAACACTCAAAGAGAATTCATGAAAAGCATACTGTTATTCAAACTAAGAATGGGTACAAAACTTCTTCTCTCTTTCTCTGCCTAACACAAGAAAGGATAGCTCCTTATATAAGCGGAGCAAAAGACTAAAGGATAAAGCTTAACAAATAAGTAGCAATAATATTGCCGACAAATGAAAAGCTAAAGGATAGACAGCCAAAAAGAAAAAGTAAGGGTGATGCAGCACCCAAAGACAATAATATAAAGACGACAAAAGACTTTCGGCTTAAGGTGACAAGACATCAGTCCTTCTTGCAGCTCAGGATAGATTCATGACTCAGAGAGAGATTGTATTCAAATAAGTTTGATGAGTTATAATCATACGGATTCTGAGAATCTTGAAAAGCTTAGTGAGAGTAAGCATCTTCCAATTGATTGAACAAGGCCTCATTATCTTCTTAACGCATGCCTAAAGTAGATGGAATGTCGGTGACAATTAGAGATTAAAGCCATAATTGTTTTGTTTGAGCAACATGTGGATCATATGTTAGCATGAAGGGACTTGGAAAGCACTCGGGAATATCATCAAGAATATCAATTTTTGGGAATCTGAGTTCTCCGGGGATAAAATCACCAGGGTATGGTCTCATTGTTGTGTATTCAACAGAGGGAGGTCCATGATAATTGTTAAGATCACTTAAAAACATTTTTAAGGATTTTAAGATTTGCTTATGGTCGTTGTTAAAGTTCAGAAATGTGTTCCACTCATAAGCATGGTCCCGAGAATATAATAGTCCAGCCTAGTTTTTCTAGTAAGGTTTATGAATAATGAATATGGATGAGGCTGTAAAACTTAGATCAGGTCTTTCCCAGAGTTTCCACAGAGCGATGGCTTCATTAATTTGTGTTCTCCACCATGGGAGAGGTGAGAACCATTCAAGAAATGTCCAAATTAATAACTTGTGATTTTCACTATTGTTGAAGTGCTAAAACATCTCCATAGTATTAAACTTTATGGCTACAATGTATAGAATAGCTAAGGACCATAAGAACCAAAGAGCATCCTCATTAAACGTACCTGCATTCAAACGAAACAAAGTTTCAAAAAGGGTGTCTAGGTGGAAGATACAGCAGTATTGGGATAGTGGGACATCATGGAGGTAGCAGTGAAAGTAGAAGAATTAGGAGGATTTGGCTAGGTCCATGACCTTTGTGGGTCGAGTAAGAATTTGTATTGACAGAAGGAAGGATTTCTTGATGGTTGTAGGCCTATTAATAGGCAAAGTGTATGGATTAATCATGAGGATTAAGGGAATGGAGGTGACTGGAGTTATGAGGGAAATGTTGTTTAGCTTTAGTCGGGAAAAGAGGTCAGCTAAATGGTTTGTGACTTCTTTAGTGTGTTTAATCTCGAATTTGTATCAAGACAGTCATGCTTGCCATCTGGCGAGTTAAGAATCTATAATGATTTTATTTTTTAGTTTCAGAATCTTGGGAAATGCTGTGTTGTCCATTTCAACTATGAAATGGCAATATGCCAGGTGAAACTCAAACTTTTTTATGCCATTTTTTACGACAAGTATCTCCTTATACATGATATAGTAATTGGCTTCAACATTGCTAAAGGATCCAATTGCATAACCACAGTAGTACTGCTTTCTTCCTTTTTGTTCAATAAAGATGGTGACCCAGTGGTAGTTGCTAGCATCAATTTGTAGAATGAGGGTGGAGTCGGGATCAGGAATCTTCAATGGAAGTGGTTCCTTCATAATCTCTTTCAGGTGTTTGATAGCTGTAGTTTGAGAAGGTCCCCAAGAGTAAGGAGTTTAACTAGTATAATGAGAACACTTGGGAATGAAGTCTTGGACGAAGTTGATAATGCCAAAGAATTGTTGGATCTATTTAAGGGAAAGATCCTTGTCAGAGAATTGGGCCAATTACTCAATTAGGTGTAGCCCTGGTTTATACTAGCCATTTTCAAACATCATTCCCAAAAACTCAATGCGAGTTTAGGCTAATTAACTCTTATAGGTTAAAAGCATGAGGCCATGTTTTTTGACGATGTCAGCAAACTATGTTAACAGTGTAAGGTGCTCTTCTTCAGTTTTTGAGAACAAGAAGATATCATCAATGTATATATGAGCATTGTTTTTAATGGGCTTGAAGATTTCTACCATAGCTTTTTGGAATAGTGATAGGGCGATCTTAAGTCTGGAGGGCATAACAATCCACTGATATTGGGCATTTGGTATGCAAAATGTAATCTTAGGTCGTTCATCAGGGTGAATTACAAGCTGCTAAAAGCCTGCTTTGAGGTGAACCTTAGAAAATAGTTGGGCTCTTTGCAGTTGGGCCCTTTATGTAGCAGGATTTGGTATAGGGAATTTGTTATCTTTTAAAAAGATGTTCAAAGGCTTGAAATTAATTACTAAGCCTTTCTTGCCTCGAGTTTATTATGCTCTTTTGTTCATATAGAAGGCCTGACAAGCTCACTTAGATTTAGGGGGGTTTAATTAAGCCTTGTCAAATAAGAAAATCACATTCTTCTTAAGCTAAATGCAGGTCATTAGGATTCATCCCGAGATGGGTTGCTTTGGTTGGATTGATATCTTCATTCTTCTTAAATGGAAGTTTAATAAAAAAAACTTCTCATTCTTCCATAAAGGATGAGGATGCTTAAACTCAAAATAAGTCTTAGGACAATGCTCCAAAAGTTGTTGCTTGATTTCTTTATAAAGAAAATGAGCATCATGAATCAAGTAGGGTTTAGGGATGTCAGTATAAAAATTGAAACGGTGGTTGCAACAAACTCCTCTAGCTTCAATATGCAATCTAAGAGTCTTTTGTAAAACATCCATTCCAATAAGGATATCTTTCCCAATAATTTGACTTCCAAGAACATATGTCCAAGTAATGCATTCGGGAAAGAACTTGATGCCAACACGATACCAATTAATTAAGGAAACCTTAAAAACTAAATCATTGGCAGTCTTAAAATAAGATGAATGTTCTCTCCATGTGGACTTAGGTAATAATGAAGGGTTCATAATTGTAACTTGGGAACCAGTGTCAATGAGGGCAATGGCAGGAAGGGGCTTTGCATATTTTTTGGAAAGGATGGAGAGGTGGAAGTATGGGAAAGAACTAGAATGTTGGACTGGAGACAGATGATGGTGGTCTATTTTATAGACAGGGTGGTAATGGGGGAAAAGTTCATCAGATTTGTATTCTAAAGTTAGATTGTCTAGGTCAGAGGAATCTAAAGGGACAGGAATGACATGAATGGTGTCCTCATTGGGTTCACTTTGTTCTAAGAAAACTTCTTCAAGATCTCTATTTTCAAGAGGAAGTTGCATATGGATTTGCTCAATTACCTTAATAGCTTGCTTCGGCTTATTTAGACATTACCGGGCAAAGTGACCTTTCTTTTTACAAATGTAACAAACGTCTGATTTTCTTTTCCAAAACTTTTGCTATTTGCTTTTCTAAAAATACCGTAGAGGATAGTGCTTTCAGCAGAAAGGTTTAAGTCTGAATGAAATTCTAATGTAGTGGGATTTCTTTTTCACCTTACAGTTGCAAGACTGTTTGTCTTTGCATTTGATTTTCAAATAAGGCTTTTGACAAATTTTTTGGAATTTGGGTTTTCCAGACATGATGGATTGCAACATCTTTTTCTATTCACAGAGTTTATCCAAGGTGGCCAAAGCTAACTGGTAAATTTCTCTCAAGGAGATGTCAGCCATAGGTTGGAGGAAAGCTTGGAGGGCTCTATTCAACTCTAGTTGTAATTCTTTCGATAGTGAAGCAATAAACAAATGCCTGAGTGTAATATCATTGAAACCATTAAGGACATAATAACGCTCTGTCATGCACTTCATATGTCTTTCAAGGTCAAGCTTCTTCAAGGAACAACATTTCATCTCGAAATGCTCTTGGCGCTTCTGTTTGTCGACGAGTTAGAAATCACTGATAAACTCTTTATGTATAGCACCCAGAAAAGTAGCAAAACTATCTAACTGGAGTATTTAGAGTTGAAGGTATTTTCTAAGAGATTGAAACCATTCCCGAAGAGTGCCTGTAAAATAGGAGACAAATTCATGAATAACATCATTTAAGGCAGTGTCATGTTGAGACATTTGTAGGTCAATCCATACACCAAATTCATGCAACTTGTTACGCCTTTAGAACGGTTAGACATCATCAAATGTGAACCATGGCCTATTAAAGGGTTTTGGCGATGTAGGATTCTAAAGCTGCTAAGGCGACATAAGTTAAGTTGTTGGTGCTTCATCAGAATTAGTATCATCAATAACATAGGATTGTGCTGCTTCTTCTGGTTGTCTATCTTAATCAGCTGGCTCTACCACTGAGAGGGCAGAGAGATCAGCAAAATATTTAGACTTGTCAGAGTCAGTGACAGAAACATGAGTGTCTGAAGTAGATTCTTGATCTAAATAGGAATCAGAACTGGAATTGTCTTTAGAGCATGAGTGATCAAACTGGATGTACTCATATGGTTCGACCATAGCCACGGGAGGTGGATCAGGAAGGAACATAGGTCTTTTTTGTCTTTGATCTTAGGCAGGGCGAAGCGAGGGTAGAGGTGTCTCGGAAGGTGTTTGAGCTTCTCTAAAAGAAACCCGTTAGAATGGTTTTGTATAAGAAAGAGAGGGAGAATACTTCTTAGGGAAGGCTTCAGGTAATCTGTGAGGTGGACGAGGGGATCTATATGGTGGCAGTGGTGTAGGTTTGGCCATGGCTTTCTAGAAAATTTGATAAGTCATTTTAAAATGGTTAGCATAGTTGGCTTCAGATGGATAAGGTAAATATGACAGAGAAAGGATGTATTGGTTTTGATAAACTAATAGTGAGATGAAGGAGTCATATACTAAGGGTGTAAAAGTAGGTGTTGGTGGTGTAGTGGTTATCGTGGGTGTTCGTGAGGGTGGCGGTGGCTTGGATTTCATATCTACTTCAATTTGTACCAATTGATCTTTAAAGTATTTGATCTCAATTTCTTTTTAGTAAACTCAGGACCAAAATAATTGTGGGTGATGAACTATCGGAGTTCATGGTTAAGAGTTTAGATCTTATGCTGAGTTTCTAGGCGAAGATATTTAATTTGCTAAGAGAGAGTGTCGACTCTCTAATGAGTCTATTGATGAGACTTAGAAATATGAGTCAGCTTTGAATCGATAGTCCAAAGGACTTGATTCTGAGCCAAGGCATTTTTTGTATGCCAGTTCAGGACATCTTCAGAAGGTTTAGGACTTCTGGAAATAGAAACTTTGTTGGAAGTGACATAAGGTTGGCAAGTGACCTGGTGCTCATCAGTATGACATTCTAGAAGAGGAAATATATCATCATACGATGGTTCACTAGGATGGACCATCATACAAGGTATGGGATTTACTAGCGAGGCTCCCATAGGCTTAAGCTTGCAAAAGGCATGTGGAGGTGCCAAGTATGGAGAAACATCAGCAAGAGTCTCTTGTGGCTCTCTGTAGCAGCCTACTTCCTCTATCAATTGGATGAGAATGTTTTCACGATAAGGAGCAGTAGCAGGATTGGGAGGTGTCCATGGCTTCCATTCTATATCTCTATCCTTTCTAAAAGGTCAGAAGGGACTAAAGGGTCTGCAAGTCTTTCTCTTCTTTTTCTCTTCTTTGTCAAGCAGTTGTTGTCTTTTTTGGGCACGTCTCTTCTGCCATCTTTTGTACTTAGCAGGCCAGGTTCAAGCATATGAACGTGCAAGCTCCTCGAAGTCATTGTCATCGGAAGAGAGGTCTAACTCACTGCTATCGTCAAAGAAGTAAGAAGGATCATAGCAAGAACAACCAAGTTTATACATTTTTGGGGCCACATCCTAAATGAAATGGTCATAGATGTACGAAACGTATATGAGCTTGCCATCAAGTTTAAAGTGATGGACCGGAATGATCCTCTTTTTAATAGCTTGGAATTCAACAGGGTTGATCATCATAATTTGTTGGAGAAATAGAGGAACTTCTAGTGCCTGAGAAGAAGGCTTATTAGGCTTCTTGTACACGAGCTTGACCTGTATGTTTAAAAGATGGATAAGTTTATGAGGCTTTGTGGTTGCCATGGGCCAACTATGAACATGTCTTTACTTATAATTTGTAATCCAATCAATTGGCATAAGCTGGAAAAGGTCTTCACGAGAGATCTATTTCGAATATTGATAATGGTAGGGACATCCTGTCTCTCGGCGACTATCATGAGGGCTTCTTCAGTGTGGTTAAGGAGGTGCAGATTCATGGCGTGATTCTACACTCTGAAGACCATTTAGTGGTGGATCGTGGCCATTATAACATCAAAAACTTGTTCAACTCTGGTGATAAGAATATGGACTTGAAGGCAGTCTTTCAAAGTTAAATCTGAAGGCTTTAGGCTAAAATCAGGACAAATGGTAAGGATTACAGTTCTAGCATTGAGGGTGGTTAGGACGGTTTTTAAGTGTTCTTATTATACTAGTCAACTATCCAAATTACTTCACAAAGTAACTCCTTACTCTTGGGGACCTTCTCAAACTACAACTATCAAACACCTGAAAGAGATTGTGAGGGAACCACCTCCATTGAAGATTCCTGATCCCGACTCCATCCTCATCCTACAAATTAATGCTAACAACTACCACTGGGTCGCCATCCTTATTGAACAAAAAGGAAGAAAGTAGTACTACTGTGGTTATGCAAGTGGATACTTTAGCAATGCTGAAGCTAATTACCATACCTTGTATAAGGAGATACTTGCCGTAAAAAATGGCAACAAAATGTTCAAGTTTCACCTGGCACATTGTCATTTCATAGTCGAGATGGACAACATAACATTTCCCAAGATTCTGGAACTAAAAAATAAAATCATTCCAGATCCTCAACTCGCCAGATGGCAAGCATGGCTGTCTCGATACAAATTCGAGATTAAGTACACTAAAGAGGTCACAAACCATTTTCCCGACCTCTTTTCCCGACCAAAGCCAAATACCATTTCCCTTATAACTCTAGTCACCTCCATTCCCTTAATCCTCATGATTAATCCATACACTTTGCCTATTAATCGGCCTACAACCACTAAGAAATCCTTCCCTCTGTCAATATAGATTCTTACCCGACCCACAAAGGTCATGGACCTACCCAAATCCTCCTTATTCTTCTACCTTCACTGCTACCTCCGTGATGTCCCACTATTCCAATACTGTCACATCTTCTACCCAGACACCCCTTTTTTAACTTTGTTTTGTTTGAATGCAAGTACATTCAATGAGGATGTTCTTTGGTTCTCATGATCCTTAACTGTTCTATACATTGCAGCCATAGAGTTCAATACTATAGAGATGTTTTAGCACCTCAACAATGGTGAAAATCACAAGTTATTAGTCTAGACATTTATTGAATGGTTCTCACCTTTCCCATGGTGGAGAACACAAATTAATGAAGCCATTGCTCTGTAGAAACTCTGGGAAAGACCTTATCTAAGTTCTACAGCCTCATCTATATTCATTATTCATAAACCTTACTTGAAAAACCAAGTTAGACTATTATATTCCCAGGACCATGCTTATGAGTGGAACACATTTCTGAACTTTAACAAAGACCATAAGCAAATCTTAAAATCCTTAAAAATGTTTTTAAGTGATCTTAACAATTATCATGGACCTCCCTCTGTTGAATGCACAACAATGGGACAATACCCTACTGATTTTAACCTCGGAGAACCCAGATTCCTAGAAATTGATATTCCTGATGATATTCCCGAGCGCTTTCCAGGTCCATCCATGCCAACATATAATCCACATATTGCTTAAACAAATTAATTATGGCTTTAACCTCTAGCTGTCACCGATGCTCTATCTACTTCAGGCACGCTTCAAGAAGACAATGATGCCTTGTTCAATCAATTAGAAGATGCTTTCACTAAGCTTTCAAGATTCTAAAAATCTGTATGATTACAAATCATCAGACTTATTTGAATACAATCTCTCTCCGAGTTATGAACCTATCCTGAGCTACAACAAGGATTGATGTCTTGTCACCTCAAGCCGAAAGTCTTTTGTCGTCTTTATGTTATTGTCCTTAGGTGCTGTGTCACCCTTGCTTTTTCTTTTTGGCCGTCTGTCCTTTAGCTTTTCGTTTATCAGCAGCATTATTGCTAATAAGTTGTTAAGCTTTGTCCTTTAGTATTTTGTTCTGCCTATATAAGGAGCTCTCCCCTCTTGTGTTAGGCAGAGAGAAAGAGAATAAGCTTTGTACCCATTCTCAGTTTGAATAACAGTATGCTTTTTATGAATTCTCTTTGAGTATTTTGTTTCTCTAAAATCTTCTCTCTAGAACTATGAATATTCTTCTTCATTTAAGTTGATTTGATTATGCTATGTGCCTGCCTTTGATGAGGATCCTGCGCATCAAAAAAGATTAACGATATCCATTATTCCTTGTGTGAGCTATGATAATGTATTTAGAATAGCTTACGTCGTCATGATAAAGATATGTGATTGTGTAAACTCATAATCATAAAAATGGCCTAGAGGTTTATTGCCTAGAGAGAGGCATTGTGTCCTCGACCTTACCTTGATTCTAAGTTTACAAAGTTCAATCTCCATTATGAGAAATAAGCCCTTGCATTTATGTTACAAGCTTTTATGACTCGTATATCGGCTGGAAAACGCGAGACTGCGGGGTTACTGGCCCTAAAGAGCCTTATGACTTGTGTCTTTTGAGGCCTTTGGCTATTAACAATGCCACATACTAGGATTTTATCCCTCACATGGTATCAGAGCCTTAACTTGATGGAATATTCATAATTTTTAGTAGAGTAAAAGCAAAAGAGAAACATTGTTTACACATGGATTCAAAAACACCTAGTTCTTCCTCCCTTATTCCCTATTCTCTTTCTATTCCTTATGTCAGCCTCTGTGCCAACACCCATAAAATTGATAACCTAATCGAGATTTCTTACAAAGACCTTCCATCAACCCAATGCCTTGAAGATACTCATTTTCCACTCATGAACCCTTGCCAATTATACACCTAAAACCACTCATGGACCCAATCTATTAAATCCCTCATCTCTGAACCCAAAATCCTGGTCAAAGAGTACATATACTCTTCTAACCTCAACCATGCCAAACTCCCAACCTATACCACTGAACAGTATGTCAAGCTTGAAATTCTCCAACAGTTCATTAACCACTGGATAGAACAAGGATACACCCACCTCCATATTAGTGCTATCCGCCTTTGCATCACTTACCATGGCCGAAAAGGTTTCCCTATCATTGCCAGACTGGCCATCCTTGACACCACTTGCCTTACCTACGAACAAGCCCTCATCTGAACTGTCTTAACCACCCTCAATGTCGGAACCGTAATCCTCACCATTTGTCCTGATTTTAGCCTAAAGCTTTCATATCCAACTCTGAAAGACCACTTTCAAGTCTAGATTTAGATCACCAGAGTTGAATAAGTTCCTAATGCTATAATAGCAATAATCCACCACCAAATGGCCTTTAAAGTGCAGAATCATGCCATAGATCTGCACCTCCCTAACCACACTAAAGATGCCTTCACGATAGTTGCCGAAAGACAGAATGTTCCTACCATCATCAATATCCCATAACAGATCTCTCATGAAGACCTTTTCCAGCTAATGCTAACCAACTAGATTACAAATTATAAGTATAAACATGTTCATAGTCAACCCATGGCAACCACAAAGCCTCCTAAACTTATCCGTCTTCCAAATTGACAGGTCAAGCTCGTGTATAAGAAGCTTGGTTAGCCTTCTTCTCAAGTGCTAGAAGTTCCCCCGTTCCTCCAGCAAATTATGATAATCAACCCCATTGAAGTCTAACCCATTAAAAAGAGGACCATTCTGGTCCATCACTTCAAACATGATGGCAAGCCCGTATACGTTTCGCACATTTATGACCATTTCATCTAGGATGTGGCCCTAGAAATGTGCAAACCTGGCTGTTCTTGCCATAATCCTTTTTCCTTCTTTAACGATAGACTTATCTTCCAACGATAATGACTTCGAGGAGCTCGCACGTTCATATGCTCAAAACTGCCTTGCCAAGTATAAAAGATAGCAGAAGAGACGTGCCCCAAAAAAGACAACAATTGCTTGACGAAGAAAAGAAAAACTTACAAACCATCTCGTCCCTTTTGACCTTTTAGAAAGGATAGAGATCAAGATTGGATGCCATGGACACCTCTTAATCCTACTACTAGTCCTTCCCGTGAAGACATTCTCATCCAATCGATGAAGGAAGCAGGCTGCTACATAGAGCCACAAGAGACTCTTGCTAATGTCTATCCATACTTGGCACCTCCACTTTCCTTTTGCAAGCCTGAGCCAATGGGAGCCTTGCCAGCAAATCCCATGCCTTGTATAATGGTCCATCCTACAGAACCAACATATAATGATCTATTTCCTCCTTTAGAATGTCATACTGATGAGCACCAAGTCACTTCCTGGCTTTATGTCTCTTCCAGCAAAGTCTCTGTTTCCGGAAGTCCTGAACCTATCCATCCTTCCAAAGAAGTCTTGAACTGACATACAAAGAATGCTTCAGCTTAGAATCAAGTCCTTTCGACTATCGATTCGAAGCTAACTCACATATCTCAGTCTCATCAATAGACCCATCAAAGAGTCGACACTCTCTCTCAACAAATTGAACAACTGATTCCTGTTCATATCAGGAATCTACTTCAAACACTCATGTTTCTGTCACCGACTCCAATGAGTCTAAACATTTTGCTAATCGCTTTGCCCTCTACATGGTAGTGTGCAGATCCATGGCATGATTATGTGCTCTGAAGGCCATTTGGTGGTGGATTGTGGCCATTATAGCATCATTCATGCAACTTTTCATGATTTCATTTTGTTAAATAATTTTTCACTCATGTTATAATTTTACTTAAAATTTTATAATAAAAAAATATAGCTAAGTCTAGTCCATCATGAAAATGGTCTATAAAGTTTAAATGTAATACAATAACTAAAAAAAAAAAATAGTAAATCCCCATTAGGATTAATGACAAGAAACTATCTAAAGTCTTAATGTTAGTTTAGACCAGTAATTATAATTAATTACTAAAAAAGTTCTTAAATTTTGAAATTACCTTGAATGATTTAATCTCATTTTATGATTTTTTTTAATAAATAAAATTACTCCCAAACTATATGTTTTGCAATACTTACAAATCATGTTAGCTTCAACTATCAAATGCTCTTGCATTACTTATCATGTAAGTTTTATTTTTATTTAGTTAGGCTAACAAGTAATTTATAAACTTATTACTATCAAGATTCGCATTACTTACAAAACATGTTCATTCAAGTTATTGAATGATTTTGCATTTTTAATCACATAAGTTTAAATATTAACTAGTTAGAGTAACAAGTAACTTATAAATCCATTACCATCATAATTTAAGTTGCTTACAAATCACATTTGCTATAGTTACTTCTTACCACGTAATTTTTATTCTTAATTGGTTGGACTAACAAGTAACTTATGAATTTATTATTATTATGAGTTGCATCACTTATAAATTACGTTCACCTTAGTTATCAAATAATTTTACATTTCTTACCATGTTATTTTTATTTTTAACTAGTTTGATAGTAATAAGTTTATAAGTTAACATTTGGTAACTATGGTGAATGTGATTTATAAGTATAACAAGTTATAATGATAATATATCTATAAGTTACTTGTTAGTCTAATTAATTGATATTAAAACTTACGTGGTAAAAATGTAAGAATATTCAATAATTAGGGCAAATGTGATTTGTAAATAAAACAAACTATAATGGTAATAAATTCATAACTTACTTATTAGTTTAACCAAGTTAAAAATAAAACTTATGTTGTACAAAATGCAAAAACATTTGAAAATTAGGAAGAATGTGATTTGTAAATATTGGAAACTATGATAGTTTTAAGTCCATAAGTTAGTTACTAGTCTAACCTAATTAAAAATAAAAATTGTATGGTCTAAAATGCAAAAATATTTGGTAATTAGAGGGAAACATGATTTGTAAGTGACGCAAATTATGATAGTAATAAAATCATAAGTTTGGGGATAAATTTGTTCATTAAAAAATTATAAAATGATATTAGGTCATTTAAAATAATTACAAAATTTAATGTCTTTTTAAGTAATTAATTATATTTACTAGTCTTAAACATAATTTTTTCCTATTGTTAAACTTACAAAAGTTTATTTCAAATATAAAATGAAATTTAATGCTTTTATTCTGAATCATAACTTAAGTGGTCATTTTATTAAAATTATTTTAAGTACATTGCATGTGTGATGCAATTAAACAATAAGAATTCACTAAAATGAATACGTTAATGGACTATATCAATTCTAATACTTATTTTGAAGAGTTTTTGTTGATTACTTAAGAATTTTTTCTATTTTACTTTTTTAAAATCAATTTTGTAATTATACTTTAATTTATATAAATAATTTAGTTTCTTTCTTTCTTCTTTAATTGGTTTGACTTCTAAAAAAAAAAAATTGAGTTCAGATGGCGAACAATCAATGGCGTCACCCCTATGTTAAAACCATTCCGACAAATAAGTGTTCGGTTATTTTAATATGTACAATATGATTTGATTCATATGTTTTTATCAAATTTGTAGAAAATTTTGTATATTATAAAAGTATGTAATCATTCCAACTATTTATTTTTTACAATTTGATCCTAATATCTTTTATGAAATAAAAAGAATGAAAATTGAGAGTTCATTATGTGTCAACATTATTCTATAGATAAATTAATATGCCTATCTAATAACATATATAATATTAGGCCTTAATTAATAAAACATCAAATTAATAAAAAATTATGAGTTTAAATGGATAAAACTAACACTTCGGTATCTCTAATGTCTAAAGTCAATTATTTTCAAATAATTCAAGTTGTTGTTGACTTATTAGAATGCATTTAAACACATATATCTGTCAAAACTTTACGACATAAAAGTTGAGAGAAGCGATGATATTGCTATTTTTAAGAATTAGATTACGTTATTTATATAGAGCTTAATAGAAAATAAAATTATTAAAAATAATAAAATTTTTAATATAATATTTTTAATGTAACTTCAAATTTATAAGTATATTTTAAATATTTTGGAATGAGAATTGTCAATTGGGGGAAAGAAAGAAGAATTTAAAGGTTTAAAGTCTATTTTAATTAAAAGAATTACGAATTTTGTTTATTAATTTATTATATATAAAAAAAGTATATTTCCTTTAACGTGTTAATTTCGTTAATCAAGGTTCTATTGAACAAACACTTAGTTCCTCAAGAAATAATTTTTTACATTTTTTATATATGTATCAATAATCCTTTAAAATGTGTAAATCTTTTGTAGTAAAAAAAATAAATTCATTAATTTACATAATTTCTCCATAATAAATGAGAAAACTAATGAAATAATTAATTGATAAATTAATTAAGTATCTTCTAAATAGAAAACTTTTCAAATTGTAAGAATTTTTTATAATGAATGAGAAAATTAATAAATTACTTTTTGAAGCCTAAGAATTATTTGCAATGAACAAAAAAATAATAAATTAATTAACTGTCTGTTAAATAAAAATTTTTTTAAAGTTTAGACATAGTTTGAAGTCAACGATAAATTAATTAATTATCTCTTAAATTTTTTAATAAGAGATTATAAATATAACTTGATATGGTTTAAAATTAAAATAAAAGAAAATAATATATGGTTAAATAGTTTATTAAGGTACTCTCTTAATGAGTTTATTATTATCATTTTTCTTTTATCAATCTCACATAACTAATTTTATAGGCTTTTTTAATTTATTATGTTTTCTTTATATTAAAATATATTATTAAATTTAATTTTTAACTAAGACTTACAAAAATTATTAATTTAAAATGTATTGACATATAATAAAATAAATTAATTTTATTTAAAATTTGTGCAAAAGCAAATAAACTAATTGTAACTTTTCATTCCCAATCTTCTATCAAGTAAAGAATTCAAATATGCCAGCATACAATAAATCATCAAAACGGTTGAAATTGTGCCACGCGTTGAAGCTTTCATTTTTTTACCTTCTCTAGACGCCCTAAACACGTGGTCCCATTTAGTGAAACTTTGGGGCTTAAATTTTGAATAAGGACAACCCTGAGACAATGCCATTTTGTTGGGTTTTTTTTTTTTTTTTTTTGTCATTTTAACGATTGCAATGCACCGTTTTAGAAAAACGGTGCGTTTATATTTGCACCACTGCCAAAACAGCACTGTTTTGAGGAGGAAAAAATGAAAATCTGATGCATGCATTTTTCCTCCCTCGAGAAGCCATTTTTCTGCTGAAAAGAAAACCAAGCCAACCATTTTTTTGCTGAAACTTCGATTGCTCAACAATAACACCAAAATGCACCATTCTGCTACCGCAAAAATAATGATGGCAGCAGCAAATCCATCACGCATAAAACATATAAGGCTGTACATATATCACATATTGGGCTGTACATTAAGTAAGCCCATATTAACTATTACAAACATAAACTGAAATTAAAAACATATTAAAATTGTCAATTTATATTACAATGACATCAAAGCATCCGAACTTTTCAAAACTAACTAATATTTTGATTCTTTAAACACCAATTAATTAGTCATAACATCTCAATAAGTGAATTGATTAAAAAGTAACTTTTTAATTTTTACTCTAGACTAAATTGACCCCTCTAAAATTTTTTACTAGAATTGAAGTGAATTAAACACCAGTATATTGTTCGACTTTTGTTTCTAAATTTCGTACAACCTTTCACATGCATTAGGCTGATGAATGATATACCATGTGGGGTTTAGTCAAATTTTTTTTTTGTTGGTAGAGAATGTTTGATATATTTAATTATTCAAGGGCAAAAGACATCTAAATTTTGTTTTTTGAAAGACTCATCTTAGTATAATCCACAATTTTTTTTTTGTAAATTTATGACACTAAAGAGAGTAATAATGGCTGAAAATAAGATAATAGTAATTGGAAAGAAGTTTTGTTTATTTGTTGTGTACTAGATCTCTCATTTCTAATTTTCACTGAGTAAATTTTTGCCTTCAAATTTTCAGATAGGCAATGGAACTTCTTCGTTTGGATTAGACGGAAATGTTCAAGCAAGGTAAAAGAACATCAATCCCTGTCATTTTTGCCTACAAGACCTCCTAAATCTGAGTTTATTGGCTGAACATAATCACTATTTTAGCCTACAAGATCTTTTTAGCACAATTTGCACTGTGGAAATGTAACCTTAATACCCCTTAGCCTACAAGACGTCCCAAATCCTTAGTACCTCTTTTATATCTAATAACAAACTGATTCATTCAGGATCATTCAATCACTGCACAAAAGGAGTTGCTAATAGGTATATTGCTCCAAACTGATTCATTCACTGTCATTCAATCAGAAAATATGACAAGTGCCAACCTTGTTCTCTTCACATATATAGTCACAGAATATACGATTTCCAAGCCACGAAAGATGCTAGATACAGAAACAAATAATCACTATATACAGAGGCACCTACTAAAACACTAACCCACCATATATATATAGAACCAAAAATCGCATTCACTGATTCATCATTGCAATATCTTCCAGCACCATATAATCATATACAGATACCCATGTGCAACACAAGAGACAACTATTGGAGGGGCAGTACTTAAAAAAACATATTTTCTTCCTCCGCTGCAAATGCCGACGTTCCCCTTCTCCTTCTCCCTCTTGGTCTATTTCTTCAACTTCTTAATGATGTGCTTCAATCCTTTCTTGCAACCTCCTCCACTGCTATATTAGCCTAGCTCCTCACCGTTGCTATGGCCAAAGGAAAGCTGAGAAATTGACGCCAAAAACTTCTCTTCTGTGCACAAATGACGTCACTCCCACCAGCCACCTTGCTCTCCTGCTCTGATCGATGCCAAGCTCGTTTTGTGCAGCAAACAAGAGACGCCAAAACGGCGTCGTTTTGGGGTCCGGAGGCATGTAGAAATTTAAATCAAAACGAACTGTTTCAATCATTGAAATTAAAAAAAAAAAAAAAAAAGCCCAACGAAAATTTTTACTCAAAATTTAAGTCCTAAATTATTTAAGTAAAATGAAGATAAAATAAGGGTTTAATGCGAAACACAATTTTAGTCGTTCAATGGATTTAACAGACATAAAATAAAGTACAACAAATTTATTATACAATGATAAATCTAAATTCTCAAATAAAAATTCTTCTTAAAGCTTCAATATGATTATCATTCAATTTTGGAATATTAACAGTATTGATGAAGGCCATTCATTCTTGAGGATTATCCATAACATCATTGAAATAAAAACCTTATCTTTAATGATTCAATTTAGTTCTTTTAACAGGAAGTGATTAGTTTGATATTTGTTTTTAAAGAAGGGAAAGAAACTAAGGGTGATATATATTTTTTAATAAATAGAGAATGATTTTGAACATTATAATAAATAAAGAGTTAAAAAATAATAATTTTACAATACATGAAGGTGCAAAAAGGTCTATTAAAAAGAAATAGATAAACCCGTAATCCTTTTTATAATTTGAAAAGCATGAGACCCTCGTACTCATGGTCCTCATGCCAGAGTAAATTTTGAAAGATTTTTTTGTCTTGAAAAACCAAGCCTCTATACATAAGATTAGAGGGTAAAGGTCTGAATCAATAGGTATTACAAAGCATTCTATCAAGAATAACAGGAATAGCCGATAGTTTCAAATGATGTACCAGATCTTCAGATGCTTCTGTACCTATAATTGTATCAACATTGCTCAATCTCTCGCCACAATCTAACACTAGATTGAAATCACAAAAAATAGCCATGCAATATTAAGTAAAATATATTTTTAATTTTTTATTTATTATAAAATTATTATTTTAGTCCCTCATTTATTGAAATATAGTCTTTTATCTTTTGTAAAAAAATGCCAAATTTAGTAATTAAATTTATGATTTATAATTTAACAGCATGATTAAATTTAGTAAATTTTTAAAAAATAAGAAATTAAATGTAATATTTTCTAATAATTAAAAGGATTATTTTAAAATTTTCAATAAATAAAGAACCAAAATGATAATTTTGTAAGAAATAAAAAATAAAAAATATAATTTTCTCATGAAATATTGTTTAAATGGCAGTCTTTCCAAAAAAAATTCCCCAAATGACTTCTCTCATCGCACTAGGGAGGCTTGTGCACTCCAAATGAGGTTAATTATTTACTGGTATGGCATTCAGAAATCATGTGAATCCAGTTTTGGGAGTCACTCAAATTAATAATTTTACAAGGATCTTTCCACTGAAAAGATATCCTTCCATGTCATCCTAGTTTCTCTTCAATCTTGGACTCTACAATTTCTGCTTTTTCCTTCTTAGAGTCATTGTGTTCCTCCTTTGGTTCAGTAACTTCCTCAATCACACTCTTGCTTTCCTTCTAAAGAGTTTGTTGCCATTGGTCTGTCTTACATCAAAAGTTGACCTTAATCGGATTCTTTCGAGCCCTTTTCAACACCTCCTTTGCTAGTTCATAGATGAAGATAAATTTTCTCTTTCATTGGTGTTCCCTATTCCATTTGTCTCTAACACCAGGTTCTGGGATTATACCAACTTAGTGTAAAGCCTAAATCAACTTCTTGGTCTTTAAATGACACTTCCATTGTTTCTTCACTCTTACCTGTACCACCAAAGCTTGATTCACTGACCTTTAAGAAGTCAAATTTGGCTGTAGTTTACGAATCTCATATTAGAATAATTAATTAATTTGTAAATTAATATTCATTAATTATTAGGTTAATTAATAAATTATACTTAAAACAATATCAAATAATTAATTATTAATATTTAATATGACTTAAATAAATTGGGTCATATTATTGGATATCTCATTATACATTGGGTTGATCTATAAATTCATATTGAGAGATTTAAATTTACAGCCCATTGTTAGAATTATTATTATTTTTTTTGGAGTAAGTTAGAACTATGTATTAGAGGCATCAAAACAAGTTCAATTCACCAGGTCGAGCCCGTGTAACCCACTTCAGAGGTAAGTTGAATTGAGATGTTCCTTTGATAATTCGTTTAGTATACTTCTATTAACTCAACCTATTTAACCCGCGAGTTAAATGAGTTAACTCACGAGTTAAACGGGCTACCTATTTTTTTAAATAAAATATTTTACTCACTTAGTTCAGCGCCCCAACCCACTACACTTTCCTATTTAAAAAAATTAACCCTAATGTATATGTTGTGTTGTCTTTATTATTTTGTAATTTGTCAAACTTGAATATTCTGGGCATAATCATATTCTTATTATTAACGAATCATTAAATTATTAGATTACTCTACTTATTTTAATCTATTAAAACTTGCTTTTTTATTTAGTTATTTTTTTGTTTATTTATATTGATATAGAAATTGATTGATTAAATAATATATGTGCTTAAAGAAAGTCACATTTGAATTTTTATAATTTTTTATTTTATTTTTATTTTTTTAAATCTTTTAATAAATTAAACGAGTTGACTCATTTAACCCACTAATTCAAATAGATTAGCCCAACTCACTCTAACACCTATATATCCTATTATATTATAGAGTTTCACTTTCAGTGGATGAACCTTTTGTATACTTTTGGATATTATGAGTTATATTCCTCCTTCTATTGCAGAGAAACTACGCATATGTCAATAAATTTCAGCATTGTCATGAATCATATTTAATCATTTATTTTAAATCTCAGTAATATTCTTACACCTCGAATAACAACAAATTCTCCCTCGGATTCAAACCATCTCAAGTAGATCTATCCTTTAAAAGGTGAGTGTTTTCAATTTTGACTCTCACGCTTAGGAGTGGATGAATAGTGATAATTATAGGATAGAATTTTTGTATAAGCTATTTCAACTCAAGGTTAATATTAGGAAATTTGGGACTTTCCACTGTAAGAGGTACAGGATGCTCTTTCAGATCAAGTTTAAGAGGAAGAGTCATAATTTGACAGAGTAAGAGTATCCTGTACCTTTTGTGTCATACTCTTTTAGATCAACTGACTCTTTTGAATATCAATAGAAGGTTCGTCATGTCTTTTGCAGCAAGAGTAAGGCAAGCATGCAACATGCCAAACAAAAATTTGACAGAGAAATAAGTGACCATGAAAGTGATTTAGTAAATGACACTTGCCAAATACTGTCATCAACGTGATACACTTCTTCAGATAGAGGAAAAGGAGTTCATTATTGAGGAGTAGTTGGTTCACGGGACAATTGCCGATAAAATATTGAATGATAATAATATACTTACATAATAATTGACGTAGTGTACTAATTTAATTAAATTATAATATAAAAATAAGCCACACAATTTGATTGATTAACACACCACCTTATCTGATGGGTAAATATTATTATCGTTCAATATTTTTTTTAACCAAAATAAAAGAAAACCTTATTTGAATGTTTTATCCATGTTAGAATAGCTTGATGGAAAAAGAAAGATTTAGTTTGACACAAAAAGAAAAAAAAAAAAACCAAAAAGCAAGGATGCTGGAACCGGTACAGAAGACTCTCTTGTAAGATAGAGGAAATTAGTTGATTTGTAAGTGTTACTCTGGACAAGTTTAGGGAGATGATACTAAAATCTTGAACTTTTAGCTTCCAATGCCCCTTAAGATTCGAGCATAGTCCTTAAAAGATAATTTACAAAATTTCGAAATACTCAAAATGGTGATGGATGGAGAGATGTAAATAGCAGCAACATCGTGTTCTTATTATAGCCTGGTCTGGTTTGTCCTTAAGCTTGGCGTTGGACAAGTAGTTTCCATCAACGTTGTTTTATGGTATTGGACGCAATTCGACACACACTTCAATTTATTCTTCAACAAGATCTATTTATGATTCTCAGGTCCACTGTCAATTTTAGTATTCACAGAATTGCACTGTAGCAGCTGCTGTCTCACGACGACTTGGCTGCGGAATTTCAGTTTCTTCACATAGCCATAGGAGAAATGGCTGAGAGATAATCATTCTCATCTTTTGCTTATTCCACTTGCTTTGCAGAATGCCCTCCAGCAACAATGCAACAGTTTTTATTAGTACTGGTTCTTATAATGTACGTTTGTAGACAATTGAATAGCACGGATTTTACCCATTTTACGGAAAAGAAATAATCCTAGTGAGTTGAATACAGCAATGCAAGCCAAGTTGCAATATTCCTAAGCAGTTAAAGGGCATGAGGCTTTTATTCATGGTGTATATGAAAGATTTCAAACTGATAACGGTGAAAAAATAAAATAAAATAAAATAAAAAATCCTACCCATATTTTTTCAAACTAAACAGGACCGTAAGGATTTGGTCACTATACACTTTCCTACTCATTGTGTTACTCTCCAACCTTAAAGACAATTTAGACTTCAAACTTCAGGCTACCTAAATTCGGCCTGTTCACTGTGACATTATCGTTTAAAGGACTTATTATTCAGCTAAATATCTTCACATTTATAATGATAAAAGCCCAACAAAAAAAAAATGTAATTTAGGGGAAGAAAATGACGAGAAACAAATACATATATAACTACAGCTATGTTGGAGTTGCAAAGACTAAAATAAATCACAATATCTTTTAAAGTGTCCGAGATACAAATTCCAGCAATAGCAGATCACATCTTCCCTAACTATATTACCATATTCTCTCCAAAGAGATAGCAAAAGAAGAAAGGAACTCTCAAAAACATTCAGACCATATAAAGTTTTAGGGACAAAAATGAATAAAGTACCACCAAAAACTGCTTGAAACCCACATTTTCACCAGCATTCAGGGACCCCCAAGCAAATCTTAGCTGTCAAAATAACCTCAACTACTGCTGTTTGCACTCTGGAGGTTGCTCACCCTGCTGGCCTCCAACCTGTGGTCTTCCACTTTTCTGAAAGGACAGAGCCAAAATTGAAGTCAGAAGTTCAACATTCATAACGCCAGGGAACATAAGACAATATAACTCCACAGTCCACATATAGCAATATAACATTACAAGTAAAATGGAAATGAAAACATATCCAGGGGTAGATCGTGTGCGTCTTGTGTAAGAATCTGGCTTATCCTCGCAGCCAAATTTCAGCCCCTCTTAATATCACTTTTTTTTTTTTTTTCCTAATAATGCAATAACAAAGTAGTTTAACAATTGGCCAAATCTTTATACAAGCACATATAGCAATTCTGTTATTGCCCAAAACAATATTTATAATTATTTTACTTGCATAAGGGTATTTTTGAATTAAAAAATATTAATTTCCACATTACAGGAGAAGTTCAATTGCGTAACTTATGTTGCCACCATTTAAAAGTAATTAGTAAGTTGGCCAAACACAGATTTGAAGTTAAATATTTTTTTCTCTTGATAATGCAACTTTTTCCTCTGCCCATGGCCCAACAAGCATCAATTGAACTATTTCATCTCGCATTAAGTACATAACCAAAATATCTTACCTTGTGTCCTGAAGACTGCATCCACATCCCGAACAAATTTGATATCACAGAAAAGTTGGGAAAAAAAATCAATTCAGATTCAAAAAATAAATAGAAAATAATCAATGATTTTAAACCAAAAAGAATATTTAGTACAATTATCACATAATACCTTCTTTTTGCTCTTGGTTTCTTCCTCATCTTCCTCGTCATCATCTTCTTCATCTTCCTCCTCCTCCTCTTCATCATCATCTTCTTCAATGTCTTCGTCCTCATCATCATCCTCAAGGTCACCAAACTCCTCTCCTTGAATGGCCTCCCCAGTAAACCATGATACAGCATGGGGGATAATCTTGTCTCTTATTGTTGACCTAGACAAAGCATGATCGTGAGTCAGGAAGTTTGCAAACCACCAAAAAAGGGGGTGAGGGGGAAGAGAGAGAGAGAATCAGGAGTAAAAAAGTTTGTTAAAACACCAAAAGAGAAACATGGAAACCAAAAATTATGACGCAACTCACACAAGAAAAAGGTAATTACGCTTACCCAATATCATAATCTTGTTCCATTTGGTTCTGAAGTTCCTCAGCCTGTTTACAAAATTAAATTATGGTTATAAGAAAAGGAAAAAAGAATTAAATTTATCAGTCTGTAGATTATCTAAAAGGACCATCATACCATATCCTCATCAATGTCTTCATCATCTTCAGGTACTTGTGGTGGATTGAAAAAATTGAAGAAACTTTCACAATTTTCAGTTTTAGTAATTGGTTTAGCATTCTTTGCACCCTTCTTAGGCTTCTTCTTAAGCAGCTTCTGTGTCAAACATTTTCCTGGGTGCCATTCAATTTCCGTCCTACATGAAAAGGACAACAAACCAACCTCAGTCAAGAACAAGTCTACACCTTTTACATAATTGTAAATGAGGGATAGCAGATACAGTACCAGCATCAATAAAGAAAGAACTTACCCAATTGCTTTCTCCAGTATAGGCTCATCTTCATCAATCATATGATATGTTTTTGTCAAGACAGAATTCTTGAAATAAGGATTAGTATCAAAGTAAAACTCAAGCTTAAATCCTTTAGGGCTTTCTATCCTGCTCCACTTAATATCTTTGAGATACTTAAGAGCACCTTCATCTCGCTCGGATATCTGATTCACAGCAGAGGAAGGATGATTATAATTCTGCCGTGACTGTGATATTTATATGGAAGGATTAAATAATGAGTGAATAATAAACACAACTGACTGACCTCCTCAGCTAGCACTTCATTATTTTTCATTGCAGTGAGCCAGAAAGCAGGCACACCTTTCTCTACACAAGCACATAACTACATCAAGGAACTGCAATACTATCATAAGAATGAGGTATGTATTGTATGTAGTACCTTTATCCTCTTCTGCATCAGCTGCACTTTCATTTGCTACTCCTTCCACTTCAGCAACACCATTTACAATATCATAGCGCTGCAACCATTGATTAAATGTTATTAGCAAATTACATACTATATAGCCCTATGCCTGATATTTTAGAATATCAGCTTGTGCAAACGATGATGTGCCACATATACAAAGATAGCTTATAAAATTATTTCAGTTAATTTCACTTTCTACCAGTACAGAATACCTTTGTGTACAATGGTTGATACAATTTTTGGTATTTGGCTTCAAGGGCTGCCCTCTCTTCAAAAAATTTTGCTTCTAATTCATCATGCTGACTCTGCAAGACAAGAAAAATTTCATAAGACGATGTTATGGAATTACAAATCCACTCCTGTTCGCAAGTTAATAGATAGAGATCACACAACAGTAGCAGGTAACCTCTGGAAAACAGAGAATTTAACAAATTAATGCCATCTCTGGCTTGACTCATACATTGTAATTTACAGGTACTAAGATCCATTTTCAACCCTCTATAATGAATGATATGGAGTCATGCACTTCCACATGAATGCTTGCCACAGTCCAATGTAAGATTTCTCAAGTCTTAAAAATTCTACAGACATTAAAATCCTTAGGCAGGTTCTCACCATCAACTTTAACTTCACTGTCGCCAGATTTGAATAGCAAATGGAGGTGATAAATTCTATCTATATTAACTTCCATAACTTTCTTATTCAGCTTTCATTCAGCAGTATACTTAAGTAACAATCATTCAAACCTAATATTTAGAATCAAGTTATTGTTTCACATTAACATTCAAAAGATTAAACTATTTGTACACAATGCAAATTCTTCTGAATTAGAATAAACATTTACTGTATCACTTTATAAACGACAAAATAATTTACATACATCTACTACTCCCAACAACTCTCGAATTAAGTGGATGATAATATATTATCATTGGAGGAACAGATAAGATAAACAAGCATGCGAAAGAAATTCAAACACCCCATGTAAACCAGCATTATAATGCAGACTTTGAAAACGAGGACATGCCTGGATCCCTCTGAGAACTTCAACACGCTTCCTGACATTAGGCGGTAGACTCTCTAGAACATCTGCGTGCTGCCCAGCCAGACTCTGTATCTTATTCTGCCAAAGAAAATATCCTTATAAGCCAAATCAACAAGAACCCAAAAATGACATTGGATTTTACCGTCCTGACTCCCTGTGGTTCTAGCAATGAACCGACTTTCTTAGGTTCACGAAAGAGTCAATCAATATTCAATAAACCAATACCGTAAAATTAAGCTGGGTTTCCGAGAAATATAGGAATTTTCTCTCTTCCAGCAGTTTCCCCAATAAAGCAATAGTATGCACAATGAATAACTAAAAATGAGCACACTGACCTTGAGAGCATTAACTAGGTCTGCTCGATTCTCCTCGTTAAGAGCTACACAAAGCAACAACAGAAAATAGTATGAGAATCAGAAAGTTCCAACAAAAAGAGATAGTAATATACAAGAAAAATTTAAGTGTTGAACAGATGAGAAATTGTAAGGCACCAGAGCTGAGATCTGCCATGTTGAAGTTATCCTTGTCGCTGCTCATTGAGCTCGAGTTGTAGCTAAGGAGAATGGTGAGGGAGGCACGAAGGAGGGTACAGCTAAATTGCTAAAACCCTAGAGGAGAGAACAAAGAGGGTGTCAAAACGTTGCCTCCCTCAAAATTTATCTTCTTCCTCTTTCCCTTCGTTTGAAAACCTAACACCTGGGCTATTTATTAGTCGGGTATCATCACTTTTGCTTTTTCTCATTTTTAAATTTGAATTGATGAGATTTTTTTGGGAAGCCTGTACACGCGTACATGAAAGGGATTATATTATACATGCAGAACAAGAAGTTATGGGACCCAATAACAGTAGGCTAGCTATAAAAGCCCAAAAACAAAAAAACCCGAAGAGTTCAGACTTGGGGGCCAATTGAATAAATTTGAGAGTTAAAAATAAAAATTATTTTCAATCACTCCCAGTGAACAAAAAGTAAATTTTGCAAATATCTTATTAAGAATTGAATTTAAAATTAGGGTATAAAATTAAAATTAGACCCAATAATTTTAATATTTTTGTGTGAATGATCTTATTGAATTATATTTTTAATTCTATATACCAATCCCATAAAATTAAAATGTAACTAGTAAAAATCTTTTTTAGTTTTTATCTTCAACTTAAAAAATTACAATTTCAAATGTTAGAATTGAGGTGGGACACTTTTACTTCTAATACAACACTTTATATTTTAAAAAGTTCTTGCTAACATTTTGCTTTGAATATTATATTTTTAAATTTTAATATTAATATAATTATAAAATAATTGAAATTTTTTATTTTTAATATTTTGTTAGTTAATGAAGTATATGTATACACACGTAATGCATAAACCCCGAACTAGGTCGAGTTTATGCTCAACTCGTGGTGGGGCCCTAGGTTCATATCAGGTCACTAAATGTGACCTGTACCCGGGATCTGGCACATGATCAGGTGGGGTTGGGCCAAACTAGGTCTACCATTTAAAAAAAAAAATTATTATTTTTTATAAATTTAAATTTAAGATTTTTTCATATAAAAAAAAATTTTGGTTTATATTTGTTAAATAAGATATATTATATCAACAAAAATGATTTATATTTAGCACAAGTAAAAAAAAATAGTTATTTATTTCAAAATATCAATAATTTTATTAGAAAATAAATTATAAAAAAATAATTTTATATATATATATATATATATATATATTGACCCAGGCCAATGCTATGGCCCGAGATCCACCCCAACCTAGGACCAAGTTTTTCATTTTAACCCCAGTCCCAGTCGAGAGTGATGTGCATGACCAAGCCTGAGGCAATGGGGTCAGGCCAAGTGGGTCATGCATTGTCACAATCTGAGCCAGTAGGACATGACTGGTATAAGGATGAGGTGTCATTCATCCTCGCGAAGCTGTCGAAACCCTCATAATGGCAAAACTTATATAAATACATATTAAATAAACATAGATCTCATAACTCTTCATACAAATTGTTTCTGGCACACCATAATAATACATTAAACATTTAACTTGTATACCAGGAAGCAACTGAACTGAATCATAAACATACTAAAAGACATAGCTCTAACAGTAGGTTAGACTCACCAAGGAATTAATCACCAAGATAAAAATTTTGAAGGTGGACATTCTAGATTGGCGCTGAGATTTGAAAAATGTTAAATAATAAGGTGAGTGAGTAGGTAATTTTAATATTGTAGAAATTAAAGCAAACTTATAGCGATACGTCATTTGAAATTTAAAACCAGATATCATATAGACATAATTCAATTATATTAAACAGAAAAAAAAAATCATTAACAGAATGTAATTGGGAATCTCTTACAGAACTAGTCATAATCACAGAGTATAGAGTTAGCCCAAGGCTAGTGATAACAAATCGGAACAGGTACTTATTCAACCATAGGCTCTAAGTAAATATCATAATAGTCGTCGGCCTCGAACAGAATATAGAAGTAAGGGTATCATACTTAACTTTATCAGAATATCAATCACAGTGCACTAGACTAATGTCAACTATCGTTAACTACAAGGTTTCATTTATGACATATTTCCAATATTTTTATAAACAAATAATTATCCATGTACAGATATCAGAAATTTCAAAATCGTACCACTTCAAAATTTAAATTCCAGTATTTCTAATAATTCAATATTCAAAATCATCATGAATAAATTAAAATAATATTCTATATAATTAAGATTATCTACTCACCTGAGAGAAGTATACCAATCTCTTTTTATCCTTGATTATAATTCTTTTGTTGAAAATATTATAGTCACCCAAAAAAATATTTAATAAAATACTCTTAACATCCATTTCTCATAATTAATTTAATTATTTGATTTTGTTACAGAGCTAATTAATTATTCCTTATTCATCTTTATCCATTTTACCTATTTCTATATTAATTATTTTGAAATTAAATTTATGAGCCACTTAAAGAATACTTTATAATTTATATAACCTATATTTCTTTTTATTATTCTTATTATCATTATTATTTCTATTATCATTATCATTATTATTATCATTACTATTATTATTATTATTATTATTATTATTATTATTAATTTATTCAATTATTCCATTATGCACTTATTTAAATTTTCAACACCTATCATAACACAATTTTCACTTAAGGGTCATCTAATAAATTATAAAATTTCCATTTAACTGTAAATAATATTTATTATTATACAAACAAGCCATTCATATTTTTCTTTCTAATTTCCTTCCTTTTTCTTCATGAAAAATCTTGAAAAATTACTAAAAATTCAAATTTTGTTCTAAAACTCAAAGTAAAATTTCTAGAATGTCTAAATCACTCCCTAGATGCATAAAAAAAAAAAATTAAGAAGTCCTATGAACACAATTTTTACTAAATTCTCAAATTGCCCTTAAATCCATAAATTGGGGTTTTTCAATCTAGAAGCCAAATTTCACAATTGATCAATGATTTTAAGGGAGAAAGGTACGAAATTCACCTTAGAAGTGTAATCCTAACTCAATATGAAGCTAACAACCTGAATTTAGCTCAAATTCATCACTTTTGCATGAACAATGATTTTTGCGGATGAACAGTACTCGAAATTGGTTTTTCTTCAATTTTAAGCAAATTGGACCAAATTGATCAATGTAAATAAGGGAGAAAGGTGTGAAATCAATGTAGAAAGTGAAGCTCTAGGTTTAATTGGATTAAAAACGCACCAAAATCGGGAATTGAAGCTTCAAATTTCGAGTATATTGGGTCATCGGAAATTTGATGAAAGTCTGGCGGTATGGTGGCTAGTGGAGGTGGTTGGGAAATTAATAGGGTCGTTGTGGCTAAGAGGAGTCGGCAACAAGGTTGAACGAGACTGGAGGAAGCTCTGGTTGGCCAGAAAAAAAATCGCGCTGTGAGGAGTCTTTAATGCGATTTTTGCTAATAGGGAGGTTGCCAGTGGTCAAGGATGGGCTGGTGATGTCGTTGGAGGATCGCCAGTGCTCATCGGGGGTGGTGAGAGTGGCAGCCAAAGGGAGAAACCAAAATTTGTATAATGAACCGTGGAAATCATGCAGATTGAGGAGTGGTATCTAATAAATGATTTTGCAAATTATTTGAGGATATTATTATAATACATATATATATATTATCAAATCAAAATTTACTTAACAAATACTTGGTTATCGTGTTTAGTTGAGTTACAAGTGCTAAAATGCACAGGGTGAGACTTAGGTACTAACTTTGGTTACTATTTCAAACAAAATTTTATCTGCCTACTCATTTAGCTTTGACTGAGTTCTCTATTGAATATAAATTTTATGGGTATTACATGCACACTCCTAATACACATGCACACTCATACGCACATGTAAATATACCAAACATGTCATGTACATATGGGCACATACACAAACACAACAAAAATATAACACAAACGTACATGCACCTCGACACACATACAAATATATATATATATATATATATTGACTATGCTTCATACATGCATATGCACATGCATGTGAACACTGTGCGCACATAAGAATCCACATCTATCAATACAAATGCATATGTAATAAATTTATTACATACACACGAATACACACACATATACACACGCATGCACACACATATATACATAACATGATATCAAAACATTATATATACTAGTTTTAAAAAATAATATAATTGTACATGTATATGCTTGTAGATATGAGTACAGCTTAATATTCCAATACGACATTATAATATATATATGATATAACAATATTGTCATATATATGTTCACACATCCATGGCTGAACATTTATTGCACATATGACATATCAAATAATATTTTTAAAAATTAGTTTAAATGCTATATATAATGTGATATTACAACTACTGAAAAAAATAATTTATATCGTCTAATCTAAATTTAGAAAAAGAAAATAATTTTTAAAAATAAATGATAAATTATTTTTAATATATTGTTCATGTTTATTATTTTTAAAAAATATTTATCTTTCATCTAAATAATAAAATTAGAATTCAATTTGAAATTATAATTTCATGTTCTAATTCTTTACCTTACCCAAACATAAATTTTAAAATTTTAAATTAATTTCAATTCTAACAAAATTGAAATTGGAATTGAAATTATAATTTTATATTCTAATTTCAATTCTTGATACCAAATGAAGTCTAATTATAAAATCAAACAAAAATATTTTTAAGATAAATTTCTTTTTTTATCAAAATAAGATAAATTTCTCTTTGGGTATGTGAATGAGTTATTGAGTTACTACAATGCTAAAATAACACATAGGTTATGATTTAGTATTTAAAGGGTATTTGCATTATAAATAATATCATTTGATTTAATGGTAAATCTTTTATTGAATTATTATTGTTCTCGAAACCTTTATTTTATAACAATTAAAAGGTTTAGTTTTTTGTATTAAATGAAATGTATTAATAATAAAACTAAATTTTCAAATAAAAATTTTAAGTATAAATTGGATTAAACTTATATATATTTGTTACATTTTTACTATGTTTTTCTTCAATTAAAACATTAAAATATAACAAATGTATAATTAATTAATAATAATATATAATTTAATTTTAAAATAATATAATTATTTATGATATTGTAATATAATTTAAAAAATATACTTATAATATTTTAATTAATAAACAATATAAAAATGTTACATATAAAATTTTTACTTTACAAAATCATACGTTAATTTAAAATTAAATTTGTATAACTTCAATCTAAACACATACATATTCTCCTCTTCTAATAGAATACATGTAAAATAATTAATGTTTAAAAAAGTTTTGTGAACGAAATCAGTTTTGTTTTGGTGTTAATTTTCACTTAAATATGATCAGAATTCATAAATAATGTCTGGTGTCTTTAAATAAAATTCTTACTAAACATTATTATATCATCGAATTCAATTTCTCTCCTCAAATATCACTGAAAAATAACAAATGTCGCATAAGAAAAAGAAAAAGCATAATTGAAATCAATATTCATACTCGACTGAGATCCTTCATCCTAGCAAACTTTAAGACCCAATTTGGAATATCCAATTTTATAAACCAGTAACTAGTTTTTGAAAACAGTGACAAAATTTTCTCCATGCATTCTCCATATCAAGTTTCTGATTGATGCCCGTGGTTTTTTTTGGTTGGTAACTTCTACTACCATTTTGCATATTTTATCTAAGAAAATAAATGCAAGGATTCTAAGTAGCATGCAAAGTCGCTTTCCTTTTCCATACATACATATTCAATGCTCGTTGACATTTTCTGCTCCCCAATTTATCGAAACTAATTTAGAGTACGAAGTCAGACTAAAATTTTGAAAGCATTTACTTGTCAAAATGCATGCGACTAATACTCAATTTTTCAATGCAATAAATAGTCTCAAAGATTAATATTATCAATTCATTATCTTCTTAAGCATTACACAAAATCCATGCCCACATAACCTTGAATTAGAGATCAAACTAACAACATTTAAAAGGTAACTACTAATCTTTTTAAAGTTATCCGTTGAATTTAATCCAATTCAACGTTCGATGTTAGACATAAACGCCAGAAGCAAGTAGGAGGAACAAGGACCCAAAACCCTGCCAAGGAGATAGACATATGAGGGCAAATTTAAAACCTTAAGCCATTATCATGTGAGTCAATGAAAGGATAAACAAAATACACATAATACATACCAAGAAGAATGACGCCACAGCTGCAGTTGTCAGCTCCTTGGCAAGGGAAAGGCTTTTCCGAGAAGAGGTTGTTTCATATCTGCGTACAACAGATAAATTTATATGAATGAAGTAAATGAACTCAAAACACAATGATAAACTGTCCCTGAAGATCCATAGCCCATGAAACTCAAGGATTACAACTTATGGATCACAAGAAGAATTGACAAAGACCATCATTGAAAGATAGTGTCATAATTAATTTGATACTCCACAAAATCTTTAATTTACTTGATTATTCGAGAACATGATCTTTCATGGATAAAAAAAAATCTGGACCTTTAGATGACCATGGAAAATTGGATATGTTCTGTTGTCTAAAATATAAATATCAAGATCACCAAGTATATTTAGATCATGCCACTACATAGCAGAAGATAGGCCTCTTCAAACTGATCCCTATCCCATCCGACTGGAGGAAAATTTTAAAAGCAGGGAAAAAAAACTAAAATAAATATTCATGCATTTGCAAACTGATTCCAATCCCATGTATGAAACTAACTACTAGGAACTGGTAACTAATGTTTCATTAAACAGATCCTTACTTGTCTCAGTTTGGGAGAGAAGTTTGTACAGAAAAACTTAAACCAATGGGAAGAGGCAATATAAAACACAAGCAAGGTTAGTGATAAATCACCTTGAAGCATATACAACTGACTGGCCGACAGCCTCTTGGATCTACTCCTATTCAATGCTTTTACAAGATAAAAAAATCATTCGCTAATATAATGTCACCAGAACAGAAATGCTAGATAACAGGCTCATCTCTCAACTTCTGTTTGAGCATTCTGAAAAAGATACCTACAGTATTGAGCATGACAGAAAATATGTTCTTCCATGATGACCCATTAGTTCAAATTTTATAAAATTTAACCATTTACTATGCTTGCTTCTACACTTGAGAAAACTCACACCATGCTCCAATTCAGTGCTCTACATTCCAACCCAATGGCAATGGCTTCCAACTTGTCAACCTCTGCGAATCCATTCACTGAAAAGTAACTCTCCATACAAAAAAGCCAACCAATAGGGTCCTCTCCACCAAACAACGGCATTTCCATCCTGCGAAACATAGTCAGGTCCCCATCACTAACAGTCACAAAAGCTTTCAGGTCAATGCCATTAACATTGACAGCACCTCCCAATGACGTACCACCACCCACTATCTCCTTAGTCACCAGTTGCGACTCAATCAGAATCGCCTTCCCGCGGTTGTCGCAAGACTTAGTCAACTGCATCTCATCGTAACGCCCACATAACTCAAGGATAAACAACTTAATTTCCGAAGTATCACTCTTCATCTCTGTGACATCTTTCTCCAATAATTCAACCTGACTCCATTCAGGTACCCACCATGCCTAGGACGGACAGCTCTAATACCAATTATGATGGGACCCAAAGTTATACTGGGTAATATCCATGGTGTTATTAGCATAAACAGCAGGACATATGCCTCTGGTAACTAGCAGAGGATGGCAATCACCGGAAAAATACAAGGAAACGGAAAGAAAAATGCACCACTGGAGTTCGAGAGGCCAAGGTCTCTCCAAACACTACCCAGAAAAACATTCCTCGCCACCTCACAATCCTCATACAACTAATACCCATGCATTCTGTTACACCCAACACTTCCCTGAGCCACCTCACCCAATCGGTTACAAGCAGTATTCTCTCCCTCTCTCAGCTTACGTTCTCAAACCTTGGGCCTCCTAGTGTAAACTTTACCCGAGTATCTAGACATAGTCCCAGGTCCATCATTTCAAAGTCCAATAAAGAATATTAAACTCTACACCTCAAGAAGAAGCCTGTGCAATTAACTGTGGCTCAGTGACAAAGCAACTTCTGTATTTAAACAACTCCTTGTGCATCTCAATCGAATCATCATTTTACAAATGCTACTGCTAGCAATACCATATCTCTTAAATAGTCAGTCATTTTTATAACCTCCACAACCAAGATGGCCATTAGTTAGTTTTTACTTTTTCCTTGACCCTGGTAAGCCTGTCACCATGAACCTCCCATCAAGGCCGTCACTCGTAACACACCCATAATAATACATTGCTTTTCATTTACAGCTCATGGCTTAGATGCGTCAAGGCACCACAATGACCATTTAGTCTTGATTGTCACAGATATAACTTTTACTACTACAGCTAGATTCAATCCAATGTTCCTTCTGATACTCTACAGACTACAAAGTATTGATACTTAAGTTTTGTAGGTATATGATCTTATATTGTACTCAAACCATATAGTATCCAGTACATACCAGATTAATTTAGTTCTAGAAACAAGGTTCGCTATGATATTCTTTTTTCTCTTTTTCTCAATTTTGGCTTTCGGTATGGATAATTGGAGACACACGTGTAATATTTTTTAAAAAAGATTAATTCTAACGCTATTTATCAACTTTTACCCATTATCCCTATCTTAGACTTTTAAAAAATTGCCATACCCATATCGCTATATAATTGATATAGCACAAACAATTCAAAATCAATAAAGAAGACTATTAATCCAAGAACTATGAATCTAGGCTCTAAACAAATCCAAATTCTTAAATATCCAAACTTTTGCAGGCAATTCCCCAGATTTACTCAAATCTTCCCTATTTATGCTTGACTACAAATTGCCCAGCAGGTAGATCATGAAACCAATTGTGATTGCTGAACAAGAACCAAAATTTAATGTGAGGAACTTATTTGATTCAATGTACGATCGAAGAAACGGAATTACAAAGGTGTTGGGATCAGATCGGACTTACATGAAGAAAGAGGCAGTCAAGACGAGGCCGATCGCGAGCATGAACACAGACAGAGTCGGGTACCACGAAACGGGGACCGGACTGGTAAGGGGTTTTGCAGCCTATCAGAAAAAAGACAGAGAAAAAGGAAGCACATAGTGAAACGAATATTCCAAGGGGAAAAAAGAAAACCCTAGAAATGAAATCTGAGAATTCAGGATGAATGTGAGAGGAATACCATCAGAGAAACGGAGAACAAGTGAGGGATCTTGCAGTTGAACTCACGATTCAGGGTCTCACCCAAAGCCGAAACCAGCTGAGGGGCAGCTTATAGACGCAAACGCACCAGTAGTCGGAAGCAAACTTTCGAGCTAAATTGACTTGTCTTAAAACTAAGTTTAAAAATATAGTTAAAATAATGTCTTGATTCTCAATCTATATTTCATCATTTTAAATTAGTCATTTAAGTTAAAGTATTTTAAAATAATTCATTACATATATATTAAAGAAATTATTTTAAACTTAAAAGACTAATTTAAATTAATAATAAAATTCAAGAATCAAAATATATTATAATTTTTTATTTCGTAATATTTGATTATTTTTCTTACCGTTTTCTTTCTATTCTTTATTTTTTTTCTTTCTTCCTCTTTACTTATACACTTTCTTACCTTTTTAATTTTCTATTTTTTTATTGCTGACATCATCAATGAGAAATAAAAACTCATAAAAGAATTATCTCCTTTCTTTTACTTTTTTAGCTCTACTAAGTTATATAACATAAAAAGAAATAAATACAAAATACAGCAAGCATGAAAAAAAAAAAAACAGATTAGAGAATTTTTTCAACTTTTATAACATTACTCACAATTTCATAGTTTTAGAAATATTTTTAATAATTAACAATTTTATGTTCACATGATAGATAAGTAAGTGAAATGAAAATTATAATGTGGTCTTTATTGTGTTTCCCTACATTCATAGTTGCGATTATTAGTTCAATTAATCGATTTGTAGCTAGGATAATCTAAATTATTGGACAAATTTGAGGGGAAAAAAAATAGCCCTTTGGCATTTTAGAATGGATTGCATGGCTAATTTTCTTTTATTGTGTCTTGTTTATGTATATAGAATTCAATCCACGTAGAACTAACACTAGTACCCTTGCCATCTATATAAAACCCTCACGGAGCTCATTTTAAAATCAAGCATGTAAGCTGCATCGTATGAGAATACGATCAGAACAAGATAACAATGATTTAGAACGAAACGCTATAGTGTTTATCCAGCAATTTCTTCGAACACATCTTTGCGAGAGGATTATTTGTATGTTCCCTTTGTGGAATTTTGGAAGTGATTCATTAAGGAGGTGTCCTTGGGGGATCTTCAGAGGTAAGGCTCCGTTGTTTTCGTTTGTTTCTACTTTTATTTGGAGAGGATATCTTATCCAGTTTCTTAACCTTTCTGATTTATTCAGATTCTTCATTCTAATCAATGTTTTTTTTTCCAAAAAAAAAAAAAGAAAGACAGTAATTAGCAGAACAACAATGGAATTGAAGTTCCACAAAATTAAGTCTACGTATGACCTCTAAGAAAATTCTCTATTTGTCAGTTACACATTACAAATACAAACTCTAGTTCCTACATTTATATTGTAAGATTTGAATCATGTATAGGTCACCGATTTGAGTGGAAACAACCACCTTCACCCTGAGCCTCCCTGTCTTTCCCAACAAATATATATACCATTCTCAGTTTCTTGTATAAGCAGTTGGACATCCAGCCTGCGTTGATGCTCATATGCAGCTACTGCTCATTACCCACAGTATGTAATGAGAATGATAAAATAAGAACTTCGGCTCCCTGGTCTAATCCCATCTAAGTATATAGTATAGCAAGAATGAGGGGTATATACGTTGTGCAGAAAGTGGCTCATCACACTGCTCCACCAGGTTTAGAGAGAACTAGCTATAAGCAATGGGTCTAATGAGAGTGAAGATTAGCATGGAAACTGGTAATACAAAGTGAGCAATTGACGTCCAATGAGTAATCAAGTCACCTAAACACCAAATTTACAGAAAGATGAAGTTCAAAATCAGCTGGTTTCATAACTTTAGCTTGAAGGGCATTATTGATGATTAAGAAGTTAAACAAGTATGCCACCTTCCAGTTCAGCATGCAGCGTCTCAAGCAATTGGACATGTTGCCAAGAGGTGCACTTGGAACCACAATGACCATGATGTGAGGTTGTAAATAGAGAATTCTGTGTATGAATCATCAACAGTGTGGATCAAATTCTTGAAATCGACTCTTCAAATCATCAACCATTTTCGTTTCTTCCTCCTTGCTGTATTTGCAATTCCTCCAATCTGCCTTATCCGCTGTATTAAGCAACCCTGATACAACCTGATTCATATTCACAGAGTTCATTCTCTAACTAATAAATACAAGAGTGGTAGCAAAATCATGCAAATCATTGATGCCCTCTCATAAAATTACGGAAAAAGTAAATTGATTCAGCAGATCTCTTTCAAAACCCTACCTCACGACCAAACTGAGCAGGAAATTTTTCATTATCTTCAACTTGATGAAACAAGATTGTACTTCCTGGAAGTTCAACATAGAATAAACTTGAATTTCCATCAAATTGTGTCCTCAAAAATTTTCTTCCATCAGAACTGCTATCAACTGAAAAGTAGTAACAAAGAGCAACATAAAAATGCAGCAGAAGCACAGAAATGACGACGACGACGACGACGACGACGATAATAATAATAATAATAATAATGAAGTATTGTGTTTTCCAGAACAATTAATTCCAGTTGTTTATGATTCTTCAAGTCAAACAATCAGTAGCATATTTAAGTCAGGGCATGAAGCAAGGCAATGATTCCAACAACAGACAAGAATGTAAAAGTGGGAAAGGGTTCAAGAAGAAAGTAGTGGATCCAGCCCAGAATAAGTGGACAGCACAAGAACGAAATCTAAATACTTACATTTCTTAGCCACAAATTTGAATCCCAGCCTTTCTGCTGCTAAATTGAATATTTTTTCAACCATTGTTGCTTTGGAAGATGGTATAGGAACGACCTACATGGAAAAGGTGAATTAGGAGTTTTAGACAAGAGAGACACATGAAGAATTATAGTTTGTTGTCTCAAGGTTGACTTGACATAGTCATGAAGGGGGTAAAAAACAAAAAAAGAATTTTTATTGACAATTTACGAATGTTAAAGTTGCAAAATATCAGGCCAACAAAACACAGGTGCACTAAAACATAGATTGAAAGTGGAATTACTAAAATGACATAGGGAGATGGGGGAGGAGGGAGGGGGGAGGGGACAGGCAAGCCTGCTCATTAAATAGACAAGTACAAAGGGCACACTCTTGTCAGGATTTCACCTAGGTGCAAACTGTAACAGAAACTTCTTTTACCTGAAGATTGGCATGAGTACTACGTCGGGAAATCCACTCAAAAAAGACAACTTGCTTTCCTTGATTCTTGCAGTACATCTTGAGACTGTTCTGGTATTTACTAAGCTCAACATCAGATTCTGCCGACAGGGATAAGGTACTTGGCAAATGGTCAACTGGTATTAGTAGCACATGGTCTTCAACAAGTGGGCCTTTAGCCAATGCACAGTAGTAATTTTCTCCAATGCTTAGGATCAAATGTGACTCCACATTGGGACTAGACAAGCAAAACCAGCACTCTTTTGATCTGAAGTTATATTGTAGGATGAAAAGTCAATGACAAAAGGCCTAAAATTTTGTGGACATCGAAGGATTAAGTTAAAATATGTGAAGAAATCTAAGCATAGTATTAACACAACTCAGTAATTCCGAAAACAAATGAAACATCACTAAATAACAGATTAAACAATCATTATAGAAAAATAAAAAGTCAAAAACCAAAAGGCTAACCTGCTAGAGCCAGTGTTTTCAGATCTAGGCCTCCTGTGAGCATAATTATCCCCTTCATCCTCCAAGCTGTGCCTAAAGTTGCAATCTGGACCCCTTTCACATTTCCCCTTATTCAAAAAATCAAAACAAACACCTCTCATACAATGTTCCCTTGCGTCCAAATCATGTCGAAAATTGCACTTTTCTCCCCTAGGACAAGAGCCAGAAGAAACAAATTTAAAACACAACTTATCACCATCTCCATGTTTCTGTCTTTTTTGGGAAACATCATATCTCCAATATTGAGAATCAGAGACACTATCACTGGTTCTCTTTGGAGCATCCTTTGAAGAAGTGCTTTTCTCCACAAGTGTGTATGGTGATAAGGTGGTATTCGTGGTTTTCATGGCAATCTCAGCTGATGACATGGTGGATGCAGGTGTGGGAGATATTGCATGAATAAACTTCTGCAAAGCAGATTGGAATAAGATTTTAAAGCACTAACTAGTACTAGATATCATATACGTAATCAATCCAGAGCGGAAATTAGCATTCTGTACATGGGCAATCCTCAATAGTATAAAACATTTGATGCAGGAAATTTCACATTTCACAAGCACAAGCATGACCAATAGAAGAATACTGATGTCTAGGAAAAACTAATCACAATTACCGTAAGGAAAAGACGGAGAAGGATATATAAAATTTCAATAAAAGAAAATTTATTGATAGCATGAAGTACACCAAAGACTGGACCTGCTTATCTTTATTTCCAACAGAAGCAAGCCCAATGAAACGAGTCACGTGCACAGCTTCGACATTAGAATAAGGTTCACGGGCATAGTATATACCTTCAGTACCTGCAATGTGATAGCTAACAACTAAAAAGTATAAGGCCGCATGAGAGTGTGCATAAGGCACAGTTCGCATAACAAATTTTTCCAGTGAAAGTGATAAAATTGGATTCTAATCTAGTGGAATTATAAGACTAAATGTCAACAAGATCAGATCTTCCCAAACGAACCTCCAAGTTTACAATTAATCTTCCGGCTATCAATCCAACCAAATTCCCATTTTTTAACATCGTTTGCTCCAGTTTTATATGGATTACAAATGTAATAGCAAATATTTCTCTGATATAACAGATGTAATAAACATGGTGTGAGACTAAATTACCCAGTCAAACTAAGAACTTGAGGTCCAAACCTGCCAGAAGCTAAAATGCACAATAACAGAGAATTTTTAAGCATACAAGGACTAAGAAGGCATGTTCGCTATTATTTTGATAGTTTTGTTCACGATTTAGCGCATACAGAAGTCCATACCACACAAAAGATTGCACACAAAACATTTGGTTGTAAAAATCTCACATTGTTTTTTTCTTTCGCAAGAGAAAGGGGGGGGGGGGGGGGGAGAAGAGAACATGAGACCAGATATCTAACTAAACTCTAAATGTTTATAGAGATTCTTACCGTGGTTTAATCTCTCCTACCAACTCTGATATGGTTGAATTACTCCCTATGGAATCTGATAGTCCAGCTGGAATGCCTGAAGCAGTTGCTCTATTTGTGACCCCACTAGGCCATTCATTAGTGATAACTACTTAAGGAAATCCTACTAATAGATTAATTTCTAAAAGACTGTCAAGTTGCATTAGAGCAAAAATAAAGACTGACGAGAAAAGACTTCATGCACTTAAAGGATATGTCAAGAACAAATCAACTATTCCAGGTTCCTCAGCTATTGCACGCAAAGCATCAACATCATCTTGAATGTAAGTTCCAAACTGTTGAACATCTGATGATTGTTTACCAGATAAATAGGCCACAGACAATCCTACAAATAGTGCAGCATATAAGATACAGGGGAACTCAAATTCCCAAAATGATTTTCGTAATTTAAGATGTTGTCAAATCAACCAATCTTTTAATACAGATATCATCTAAATTAAACTCTTGATCAACTAATTGTAACCTACTGTCTATAGTTCACAAAAACACACTCTTTAAAGTTTAAAAGAAAGACGTATAGTCAATCCTTGGTCAGAATACAACCCTAATAAGTATAACATAAGTAAAACACAAAAGACAGATTAAAAGAATTAACTACATTTTTTCTTGAAACTGATAGTTATCAATCATATTCTCAAAATAAATAAATAAATAATCACCAACCAAAGACATGCAGCCGAAAAGAGTAGGACTGCAAGGCTCTTCAAGCTACTAATACTAAGGCAGAAGGCAGAAACATTATTTAGGTAAAAAGTGGAAAATTTATGTTAGCCAGTACGCAATAAGCTAATTATAAGGTTCACACGCAACAAACATACCCAAGAGGGTGAATTTGCCACTGCCTTTCAACCAATACAAATTCTCGCAAACCTTCAAGCCGTCCATCTTGAAGCCACGGTTCGCCGGGTCCTCAGAAGCTGCTAATAGAACTTTAGGGGCACCGACGCCATAGTCGCCAATGAAGTAAGTCGGAAGAGGAACCTGTGTTCGACCCTCAATGTAGCCCATGAACTCATCCAGCTGGTCCGGCGAGTCCGGGAAGAATTGGCCGACGCAGAAAAGCGCATCGAATGGGCCAGCGGATTTGTTGACCTATATAGAATCAGTGAATTCAATGCAATGGCAAAAGAACCAGGCAAGGAATCAGCCCTAAGAAGAGATAAAAGAGAGAACGAACAGATGAAACACGCTTGAAGAGCTGGTTGAGGCGGCCCAAAACGTCACCGCATAGTAGGATTCTAGGAGCCATTGTAGAGAAGAGGAACAGAGAAGCAGCCTTGAGGCTCCGGCAGTGTGTGCGACGAGGAAACTCAATTTACGACAGAAGAGCTGCCCGACCCGGAGTTAGACGACAGAACATTTCTTTAACGTTTACTCTCGAAAGAATGCCGTTTTGTTGTGTTTTTTTGGTAATAGGTGTTCGTTTGTTCTCTTCACCAATATTTACGACAGGATTAGAATAGGAAAAGATATTTACATTTTTTTTTCAAAAGACAGAATATATCTATTCATTCAAAATAAAGAAACGAGTTATTACTCGATTAAAATTTTAAAGTAGATTATTTAATCATTAAGGAGTAGAAATAGCCCTTTCAGACCAAAAAAAAAGGAGAGAAGAAATTGCCCTAATTTATCATTGGGAAGATTAAAGTTAAGAGGTTACACAATAAATAAAGACTAAAGATCTAAACTCTGCAAATTGAGCTAAAAGTAAAGAGAAAATACTACAACAACAAGAAAAACAACAAATTAAAACAATATTTTAAAATTTGATCAAAGCTAACAATAAATATATGGCGAATATACAATACATCATAATACTAATGAAATGAAATAATCTATTTGTCTCTAAGAGAAAGTCTTTTATAAAGCTAGAGAATATATTGCATATTTTCATAGAAGAAGGTTGGAAATATGATAAAAGGGAAAGGGGTTGAAGGGTTGCTACTCCAACAACAAACCCTAAATGGATTGCCAAGCTTGCCAAGGCAGTCGAAAGTGTGAAGTGGGTTATTGGTAACGGTGAGAAAGAGTTCAGATCCTTTGCAACAGGTAACTTATTCTAGATTTTTCATTAGGAATATGGACCATTAGATCTTCATACTCCTTTATAATAAGATTCTTTATTGCAGAGAATCCATGAACTAATGAAAAAGTTTATTTATAGAAATTTGTTTGGGTTCATTACAAAAGCCTTTTTATTTATCCAACTATAGCCATGTCGGTGATTTAAGTTGACATGTACTTTGAAACGCGGATAATGCTTTCCTAAAGAGAATTTTTTTTTTTCCAACACAAAATTGTTATAGGGTTAAGACATAAGTTCTTTAAAAATACAATGAAACCTTGTGAATTCGTTGATTAGTAAACTTGAATAACTCTCCAAATCTTCACTTGAGTTTCTACAATTGTTTTGTGTATTCAAATTGATTGTTCTATCTACTTTTGGCACAAGAGCCTTCAACTTTATACAATCAATGGGTACAACCCAGGGTTGTTTCCCCTGATATTGGATGTGTCCTTTGAGCATCCCATAAACGATACAAAAATGCTCAACATTTATTGATATCCTTAATGTTTTTAATCCTGAACATTCCTTGTGAATGAGACCTTTCAAATGCTCATTTATTTGAATGTTTGGCGAAAAGAATTCCCTTTTATAGTTGAGATTATGTTTTGTTACTATTTGGTTTTAACAAATGATTGCATTGATCCAAACTAATCCTCCAAAGATAATTCATCTTATTTACATTTGAAATCAAAAGACGCGTGAATTACTGAGTATACTACGAAATTGCAAACTTAATGAATATGCAATCTAAGTTTCTTAATAAGCCGTCCCTCACAAATGTCTTAATAACCAAGCTATTTGCTATGCCGGGGAAGATGGTCAATGGAACATTAGAGTTATTTTTTCAGTTTTAAAGTTATGTTTAGGAGTTTAAAGAATGATGGAATGAAATGTTTTTAATGAATGACATGAAATAAAATAAAATGTCTTGAGTAAATATATTGTTTAAGAGTTTTAATGAGGAAAATAATAAATTCTTATAATTTTTGTTTCAAAGTTGTAATGAAATGAATAGAATGGAATAACTAATTAATTATTTTTTTAAATTAATCCTTATAACATAAAATATGACTAATAATTTTATTATTATTCAATACATGATATATAATATAATAATATTTTAAATTATTGAGTTATTTCCTTTTATTATTGACCTTCCAATTTGCAAAGATAGAAAAATATGATATTTTAAATAGTTAAAAAAGGTCTCGAAAATTCTTCCCTATTATTACATTTTCTTTTTATAAAAATATCTAAATATGCATTTTATCTCAATTGGGTCATTCTACTCCCTATCAATATATTTTTGACTTTTATCTAAATATAGCCTAAGTCAAAGTAAACTCTCTTAGATTTATTCATAGAGAATGCCTCATCCCTCCAAAGGTCTTGATCTTGTTATGTGGGCAAAGGAAAGTAATGAATAATTCTTTGTCAACATTGTACTCAACGGATAGGAAGTATCTTGTAGTAGTATCTAACTTGTGAAAATCCAACTGTCTATAATTTTTTTAAAAGAAATTATTTTTCTACAGTAATAAATGTGGACCATTTGATTTATGAAAATCCAACAATTCTAACTCCTAGATTTACAATTACAAACAAAACTCTAGAGTTCCCATATCATACGTAATCTTTGCTAGTATTCAACTCTATTCGAGCCCAAAGGTCAACTTGATCCTTTATGGCTCAAAATCTCTAGAGAATTAAACTCTTTTGGTTTGACAAATTCTTCATGGAAGACTGCATATCAATGATCTTTGTAAGTTGTAACAAATGGAATGTAGATAACCCGTGTTATCATGCTTCTCATCTTCCTTTCCTTTGGAAGATATTATTAATGTGCTCCATGAATGCTCTTACACTGGTGCCTCATGGACTAAGATGGTCTACTATTAAATAGTAATCTTCTTTTTCTTCAACGCAAACTTATATCACTGAACATTAATCAAGATTTGGGCTTCTCAACTTCTAGTCCCTGGAACGTGGTTTGACCTAAGTTCTGAAACTTTTGTGGATTTGGATCATGCATCCATTGATATATGGCACATTTCAAAGAAAATACATACCATTGAGACCTTCATATATTGAGAAAAGCCTAATAGGGACTAGGCGAAAACCAACAGTGATAAAGTATTAGAGGTGAACATTAAAGATAGTAATGGGAGATGGAGGACTATATTCTCCAAAAATTTGGGGACATGTTCGATTTTAGGTTACAGGATAAATTAGGTATTCCTAGAAAGTGATTCGAAGGTTATGGTGGCTGAAATCAAGTGCGCTTGTAACCATGGCCTAGACTTGACGCAATATCTTTTCTACTCTGACGAACGAATTATATTTATATGTAATTTTTTTATATATTTGTTATGTTGTTTAATAATAACATATAATTCAACTTTAAAAATAATACAATTATTTGCAACTATATACATAAATTTGTCATGTTTTAGTTTAGAAATGTACAAAATTAATCCATCGCTTTTGTATTTTGTAACAATTTATTCCTTCATAAATTAATCATGACATATTAGTCTCTTACAAATTTAAATTTGTGTCACATTAGTCTATAAATTTAAATTTATACAAAATCTATCCATCTGTTTATATTAATGAGGGATTAATTTTGTATAAAATAAAATTTCTAAGAAATTGATTTGTTATAATTATTTGTGAGGGATTAAATTATCATACAGTATAAAAGTAGGGAACCAATTTGGTATTTCTCTCTATTTTAATTAGAGAATAATATAACAAAAATAAAAAAGTACTAATGGAAATTAGGAGATTCGTCTACAATATTTGTAATGGGAGGCCTATATGTATGCCAATTACCTAATTAATCTTGGTTTCTTCCTCCAACCAACTTCTCAAGTCAGTTCTTTTTAATTAAGCTTTGATCTCCTTATTTCATGAAAACAAAAACCTTTGAAACTGTGAGAGTGTGAAAAAAAAAAAACTTACAATTAGGGGTTGAGATTATGGTAATTGATTGTTGCATTAGTGTTCATAATTAGGAAGTTGTTTGTCTGATTGTTATTAAATATTTCAATAAAACATAATATATAAATATTTTTTAAAAGCATTTGATTATATAGTGTTTGGCCATTCCCAAAATCTACTTGAAATGTTTTCCACATAGAAAAACACACACATATTTCCTCTTTGATCATATTACTACCTATGTTATGTAAATTTGATCTCTAACTTAAAAAAAAAAAAAATTCACATCTTCACTTCAGTTTTTCTTATGAAGCAAGTATAGAAAGTCAATACTAATTGTTTTGTTATTGGCGTTAATTTCATTGGAATTGACATATGTTTAAGAAAAAAAATTATCACACAAATTCAAATGGTATATTTAACAAAAGCAATTTGAATCCCTTTATATTGTAATGGAAACATAAGTGTTCAATTATAATGAATTGTTAAATAAAGATTTAATGATCCAAATTTATATTAAATTAATATAACTGTTTGCACTTATATTTTTAATCTATAAATCTAAATAATTGAATATCTATATAATAATCTATTATAAATAAACATGAGCTCATATTTTTACTACAAGATATCTATATTGCTAACAAAAGGTATCTTACAATAGTGACATTGGCCAAAAGAAAAAAAAAACTTACAATAATAACAAAACTATAATATAATAAAATTGGCGGATATGTCAACCAGGTGGAGGGAATATTAAATAATGAAATTTAAAGAACTTAAAATTTAACATAAATTTTATAAAAGTTATGCCTTTCAAACAATAGTAACGAGGCTGATTTATGATTGCATGATTGATTAGGGTATAAATATTTGGTCCATTATTATATTTTGTCATATATGTGAGTTAATTTTGTTTTATTATTAAATATTAAAAACATATAATTATTAAATTAAAAAAATTTATTAAAATATTTATATAATTTTAACTTTTGGAACTAAATTAAAATATTTATAATCTTCAAGAATTTAATTACAAATTTTTAAATAATAAGAACTGAACAACTGAAACTACGGGCCAAAAATATAATTTGCTCAAAATTTAAAAACTGTTCGTAACATTTCCTTTTACAAGCTTATTTCTTTATCCAAACTCTTGATTAATCTATTGATGTCACTCGTGTATGTGAAATCAAACATCAGTACAAAATTTTGAAGTCGAAGTGAAGGAGTTGCACCACTTCCGACTCTTTTTGGAGCAAAGTGACAAAGTTTCAAAACTCTAATTGAGGAAGAGAACCGTAAGGTTTGGAGGAAGAAATGGCGGCCTTTGAGATTGAAAGAAGTCTTGTGATTATGGTAAACACGATTCTGATGAGGAGAAGTTTTTTGTTTGATTCTAGTAAACAGATGCAATGTCGTGGCAAAAATAATTGAAAGCGATAAACAAGTTGTGAGAAGAATATAGAGTCAAGGTGATAAAAAGCTTATTTCTGATAATGGTTAAAATTTTCCCAAAATTGTTAGATTGGCCATCATTTGAATTATGCTAGTTAATTGGCTTTACATTGATTTTTTTTTAATTTTTAATAGTCTTGTATTTTTTTTCTTGTAGATACCGCTAGAATTTGTAGAATTGAAAAAATTGCTTACAATCTAGCTCAGCCAAATCTTTGCCCTTTCATTAATATAAAAACACATTCAAGAAACATTTCTTTGTCTTGTATCCTTTTGCTCATGCTTTTATGGTTTGCTTTGCCGTCGGGGTTTTGCACCGATAATTTTGACTCTGATGATTTGGGTATTTGATTAAATAAATGGCTTCAATTTAAAGATCTTAGGAATGATCCCACTTTCATGGGCTGGACTTATTGGATTTTTTTCATTCCTTATGCTATATGGCAAGCCAAGAATAAGCTTTTGTTCGAAAGCTCTAATCCTAAACCTTATCAGAATATTGAAAGGATTGAATATTGGGTTTATGAAATCATACATGTTAACCTTCCGACTTTGCCTAAAGATGGTCAAGGTAGCAAGGCCACCCCTCCCCTGATCAATTTCTCTTAATTATCAACTATGGGTTGGTCAGTTATTTGTTATGCTAAAAAGGTTAAGGACAAAATTTTGAAATTCTACCAACTCTCATATTTTATACATTTGGATGGTCTCCTTATTCGCCCATGGTGCTGGAGGCAAAGGAAACCTTCAAATACTGATAAGTATTTCTTGATTTCCCTTCGAAGAGTTCTCAATGGCTCTCTCATCAAGATTGTTGGGATAATCCTCATCAGAATCTGATCCAACTTTTTTTGCTTGTCCGTCATCATTGGCATCTTCTAAAACAACTCTTAGTTGCTCACCATTGGGGTTGATATTTTCTCTCTTTTATCCTCCTTCAATAGTTTTTGCTTAGGTTTAGCTGACCCTTGTAATGTCTATATTTCTTATCTTTTGACTTCTTTATAACCTTTTGTCCTTTTTATATAAAAAAAAAACACATTCAAGTGGAAGAAAAAGAAAATATTACCATGAAAATCCATTCAAAGAGAAAAAAAGAAAAGAAAAGAAAAGAAAAGAAGATATGCTAAACCTTCTTAAACTTCTTGCTTCCTTCCTTAAATAAAATTCATAGGTGGAGTATTTATAGAGAATTTCAATGACTAATATTTAATCAGGATTTTTAGATCTTTAGGTTATGATGTGGTCTAAGGGGATGACTATAATTTAATCTGTAATTTTTGATTTTTGATTCTATATAATTGGATAGTTAGGATTTAATCGTGCGGTTGTGATTTAATCTAAATAAATGACAATGATTTAATTATGTGATTTTAATCTAATTGTTATGATTTTATCTAAATAGACAGCTAGGATTTAGTCACTTTAATTATATGGTTGTGATTTAATCCAAAATGGATAATCATGATTTAGTAATGTGATTTTTAATTCAATGGTAATGATTTAATCTAAAGGTATAGCTAGAATTAAATTATAAGATTAATTTTGACGTGGGTTCCACAAGATAGGGTGGCACCATATGTCCTTAGGAAATTACATTTGTACCCTTGTTATTTTATTAAATGATAATTTTACCCTTTTGTTAATTTATTTTTTTACCCCTAGAGAGACCTGATCATAATTTAAAAAGTCCGCCTGAACCGATGAGTTTAGCCTGATAAAAAAAGGTTGAATAAAAAAGCTCGATTTATAAAATAGGGTTGGGCTCAGGCTTTTTTTAGAGCTCGTCTTGAGTCCAAAAAGTCTGAATGAATACTTTTTTAATTAGTAAAAATTTATTATATAAAAAAAATTTAGTGTAATGTGACATTTGATAAAGAAATAAAAACTAATACTTTTTATTTAAAGGATTTATGTCAATACAACAACTCATTTGTATTTACAACTTTTTTATATATAATCTTACATGTAATAATAATAATTATTTATGTTATTTATCTCAAATCTTAAGTAACAAAGTGATTTGACATTATTTTAAAAAGCCTGATTTGCTTGGCTCGAAAAATATGATAAAAGTTTGATTAAAATATGAGCTTGGACTTTTTTCGAAGTCCGAATTCAAGTCTAATTTTTAAAAGTCTAGCCTGATGATCAGGTCTACCTTTAGAGTACCTCTTACTGTATTTATTTTCCCATGTAAGCAAGTCTCACAAACTCCAACGTATGACAATTAATTAGCAGGCGTGACCCCACCTTTAACTAAAGCATCCTCTAGCGGTTACCCAAAACAAGGTTAGCTAATGCAATTTTTGTCTCAAGGTGTCAACTAATCCATCAAATGGTCAAAGTTTGATTAGTTTGAGAAAGAACTTTTTAAAACTTAATACTTAGTATTAGGATTGAGATGTTACAATGTTTCCTCCTAAACATAATTTTTGTCCTTTAATTTGTACTCATTACATAATTAGGACCATCGCTTCCTCATTTCTACTTCTATTTCTCAAGTTGCTTCATTCAGAATTAAACCTTTCCAAACCACATTTACCAAAGGTATCTCCTTCCTCTGAAGGTGTTTACCTTGGGTGTTTATAATCTGTTATGATTCTATTTCATATGTTCAATGTCACACCTCATACAATAGAAGTATGACTGACATGGAGAGTAAACCTCATCCCTTTGAGATGAAATAAGTTAGATAACCTACTAAATGATATTTTTTAAATTTTTTCCAATCTATAATCAAATTATTCACTAGTTGACTTTTGTGTACAAATTTTAGTAGAGTCTTCTTTAAAATATAGACTTCCCAAAATTTTCACAACTCAACCTATAAATCAGAAAGTAAGAGAGCTCCACTCTTACAATTTAATACAACTAGACAATCTCAGATATAACATACACTTATCAATTTCTTGCCTGTGACAATTGGAGCTACAAAGTTTCAATATTTACAATGTTCAATGATAAGAAATATTTATACCATTGTGGACAATGTAAGGCTCACCAGGGGATATCTAACTTGACTCTATATAGTAGAGAGGTCCATGGCTAACATTACTTTATGAAAAACATAGAGATAAAAGAGTGAGTGAAGATACTCAGTGAGTAAATAGTACAACTTATGACGGGAAGTTGAAGCCAAAGGCTCAGTTATCTCTTTTTTCTTCCTTTAAGCAAAAAAAAAAAAAAATTACTATACCATTCTTGGAGAAATGAAAATCAATATTGACTATTCATAATTTGTATAAAGATGATGTCTATGTAAACCCATAAAGCAAAACATGGTTAGTCTTCATTTCTGAATGAAATGAACAAATGAGGATAATTTAATAGATCAAAATAATGAGCATCTAAATAGAACCAAAACAATATACAGACACTGAGTACATAGCTTGCAAAAGGTAATCACCACATATATAGAGCATGAAACTCTCAGAAATCATAAATCTTAGACGCGGAGCATACAACTCGTGAAGGGTAAATCACCACAAACAAAGAGCATGTAACTCACAAAAATCAAAATTCTCAAACGTGGAGCACACAACTCACGAAGGGTAATCACCATAGACATTGAGCATGCAGCTAACAAAAATCATAGATCTCATTCATAAAGTATACAACTCGTGAAAGATAAATCACCACAGACATAGAGCACGCAGCTCATAGAAATTATAATGGATCCATGTATGGTGGTCAACACATGAGGCTAGTATCTTCTTTACTAGTTGCGATGCTACCAGAACAAAACTGATATTAGACACGAGAATCAAGCTCAGAATAATCAGCTTGTACACCTCAATCAGATATTAAAATCATATTAGATCCACGTGTGGTGGCTGACAAATAGGGCTAGTATATCCCCTACTAGTCGGGGGTTCTGAATCATAGTATTTCATTAATTTAAAATTAAAGTATTTCAAAAACACAAAATTAGAGTACTTTGTAAATCCAAAATCAGAATATTGCATTAATTTAGAGACAAGTATTTCTTAAATTCAAAGTTTTTTGAAGATCCAAAACTGAAGTGGTTTAGAAAATCTAATTGAATTTATACCCAAAAAAAAAAAAAAAAGAATCAAAGTGGCTCAAAATTCTAATTTGAAAAAAAATCATAAATTTAGAATTATCAAAACTTCATAAATACAAAAGTCATAGTGTTCATAGGTATGAAATTAAAATACTTCACAAATACAAATAAGAGTAATTCATACAAACTAAGTTTTTAGAATATCCAAAATCAGAATAACTCAAAGAATCCAGAACTAGGTTTATTCTAGAAGTAGAATGAGACTTATTCAAAATATCATCATCAATGTCAATCAAAATCTAAATTATATAGAGATGTAAATTGTAATTTTGTAGTCAAACCAAATACCAAAAGAAGTTGCATATCACATTACCATGACGTTATGAAAGCATTTAGATAAATTTTTCAAGAAGAATCAATGTTTCTAAGGAAGTCTGTTCCTTATAGAAGTTGAGCAAAAAACTCTCACAGATTCACAAACTCACCTGGAGAGAACACCAAACTCCTTAAATCCTTCAACAATTCACTTGATCTTGTCTAGTTCTAAGTACCTATAAGATCAAGTGACACACTATTACCCTTTTGATATCTAGAAACAGTCTAATTTATTCTATCAATTTAGTTATTTAGCTATTCATATGCTTATGAACGCTAAACATAGGGCTCAATATATATGATTTAAAGATTATCAAGCACAGTCTTCCATAATCATCCCCAACATCTTCGGAAACCTTACTTCACATTTCAAAGTCCTAATATTAAATAAACACCGTCTTAATTAGGTTAACAACATGCTTGATTTAATCTCAATTAATAACATCATATGTTTTCCATATAACTTGATTAATTCTATTCAATTCCTTTAAAAATTTGATTATTCATTTATATTCCAATACACTTTCAACAAGCTTTTTCTTTCACTTCCTTCTTCATGATTACTAATAATCTAACTTCAATCATAGCATGGAAACAGTACTTTCTTAAGCCAAGATTAATTCATATCATTAAACAATATTTAATACCTTAAATCCTCTCTAACAAGCTTTAATTTACTTTTATTCCAGAATCAAGAAATAATCAATTTCACTAATGTGGTATTAAGGTCAACCAACCAAATCCCATAATTATTCATTAAATTATAATATTCATATAATGCCACTTAATCAACTTTAACAAGGTTTTTTAGTCTTCTTTCCCTCCTTTTATGTCGATGAAAATTCAAGAAATATTGGAAAATTATGAAATCCACTTACCACTTAAAATGATAACTCTTATTGGCCTTAATCCTTTCCTTGGATGCTTAGTGATGCTAAAAGAGTCCAAAAACTTTAAATTTTATCACCCTATAAGTAAGAACACATAGCAAAATTAAGGGTTTTCAATTATGAAACTAAAACTCAAAATTGCTTATGGATCTTAAGGGAGAAAGGTTTGAAATTTACCTAGCACATGAAGTCTTAACTAAATTTGACAAGATCACACTGAATTGAGCTCCAAGTTCCACTTTTTATACATGAACAGTGCCAAAATTTAGGGCTTTTCTATTTGGGGCCAAAACAATGAAATTAATTGGTGCAAATTAGGGAGAAAGCTTCAAAACTCATCCTAAAACTGAAGTTACAAGATAATTCAAGGAAAAACAAAACAATTTCACTCACATTCCATTTACTTCGTGAAGAACATGCAACAAATTGGGGTTTCAAAATTTCTGAGCTAAATGGCAAAATTGAAGTGAGAAATCAAGAGAGAAAGGGCCAAAATACCTTTAGGAAGTGAAGCCTTATGGAAATTTGGTGGAAGTAGTAGTAGATCAACCTTGATTTGAGCTGAAATTGCACAAAGAAGTGGTCTTGCCAGAGCTCATGTTTTCTAGCCAAAGCAGTGATGGAAGACAATGAGCACAGGCCTGCGATGAAGAGGTTCGCTGCAGTGGTCGAACCAAAGGTGAATGAGGAAAAAACCAATGGTTTGCATCCTCGATTGGTGGCTACAGCTCGTGCGAGAGAGAGAGTCTAATGAGGAAGAAAATTTGGCAGAAAGGTATTTTGGCAAATTCCAAAGGGACACTTGGAACAAGTAAAAAATATAAGTTACTTTAGAGATTCAAACATAAGTTGCTTTGGTTGTATGGGCCGAGACTTAGCCACTCATAGTGATATCAAGCTCAATGTCATTGTTACTTCATTTAGTATTTGGATAATATTAAGTTTCCTTTTCAATGTTCCTCAATTACAAAAATTTACTCTTGTCCCAATTACATTTCTTTACTTCTTCCAATTCATAAAATTATTTTCTTAAAATAAAATTTCTCATTTAAAATATGGTATTTAGCATATAAATTTTAGGAATATTACATTCGATCCCCTTGTATAAGTGCTAACTCATAATATATGACATGTGAAGGATCAGATTGATATTTCTTGAGTTATGACACATAAATACATTATAGATTTGAGAAAGACATGGAGGAATAGCTACGTGATAAACAACATTTCCGATACTTTCAAGGGTTTGAGAAGATCCAATATAACTAAAACTGACTTTCTGACTCTTAGAAATATTTCTTATTGGGAAAACATGGAGGAACACATGATCATCCACTTGGAATATAAGGGTCGCTTTCTCTTATCTACATAGTTTTTTTTCTCTAAATTGGGTTGCTGGTAATTTTTTCCTAACCATCTTTTATTTGTTTGGTGGTTTGATTTTCTCAAACCCAATAATAAGAATATGTAAACCTTAAAAAAGAAGAAGAAGTAAAAGAATTCATAAACATATATTTATAATAAATAATAAAAAATGTTATAAAGGTTACAATTATTTTTTTAAATTTTTAGATAATGGGAATGTATTCTAATGAAAATAAATTACAAAATTATTTTCTATTCGTATTAATATAGTCGTAAAAATAAATTAATTATGCAATGTAATTATTTATTTCACTTTTGAGTCATCTGTAAAACATTATATTGGTATTCCTCCCTCAATTATTATGATTTTTTAAAATTAGGATTTGGTCCTCATATTTTCACCAAGTTTTTAAATTAGTCCCTATACTTTAATTTTTTTCAAATCACTCCTTATAGTTTCATAAATTTCTAAAACACTCCCTACTGTTAGTGTTAACCCTGACGCCGTTAATGAATGGGTGACATGGCAGCCAACATGGACAAGGAAATGTGCCCAAGAGCTACGTGAGATGCATGTTTTTTTTCTGGTCAATATCATAGCTTCAGAGAAACAGAACACGAATAAATAGGGTACAGTGGTGGGAGGACAAATAACATGAACGAGATGCCTGTTTATCATTATGGTTTATTGCTTGTTTTCGATAAAGGTCGGTTGAATGGAACATTGCGCTTGAGGTTCTTAAGGCTCCAAATCGCTCGACGGACGAAGGAAACAGATTGCGACTGACGATGAAGGCTGTAATCGAGGTTCCCTTCTGAGCTCACATGAAGGTTTCCTTTGAGCTTCCATCGAGTATTGCATCGAGATTGTGTATCATGTAAAGCTTTCAGAAAGCATGTCACAGGGTTTGCTCTATATTGCATTGTTGTGGTAGCCTGTAATTCCCTCCTTTTTGTGCTTTGTTGAAGCTCACTTTTGTGGTAGTCTGTAGTCCCTGTTGAATTTTGTGGTAGTCTAAAATCTCCATTTCTGTTGATTTTTGGGGTAGTGTGCTATCGCGATTTTTTCCTTCTGCTGATTTTTGTGGTAGTCTGCAATTAATCTCCATTTCTCATTGTTCTTCATCACCGGTACTTTTTTTTTTTTTTTAAATATGCAGACATATATTAATAATAGATACAGCAAGCATAAGGATTCTCTATCTTTTTTCGTTTTGGAAAAGAGCTAGAGTGGGGTGGGAAAAAGGAAGTCACGTGCCTGCAAAAAGCAATTAGGAGTTGCAAAGAATGAAGCTTCAAGCTATAGTTATTATATGAGGCAGAGGTTATCAAGCGAATTGATGGGCCCAAGTGCAATGATATCTTCTGGCTGAGACTATCCAACCCAAATTTGAAACCTCGTTGAGATGACATCTTGTACAAATTTTTTCCCTTTACTGACACCAGATTTTTAACTAAAGCAAAATTCTAACTGGTACACAATTTCTAGCTAATGCAATACACAACTACCGTATATTAAAACAACCAGATTTCTACCAAATTTCTGCATAAATGTTCTAAGACAAGTGGATCACATAATAAATGCGAACCAAAAAGGTGCAGTTTCACTAACAGTATAAATGTTCAGACACAAGTGGCTCACAAAATACAAAAGATTTCCCCTACTGTTGGCTACATTGTAGGTACCCCAAAACACAGTAACAAGTGGATCACAAAATACAAAAGTATCCCCCACTGTGCTATTCTTTCATCTTCTCTAGCGGCTCTCTTCTCTTCTGCGAATATTCCCTGCCCTAGTCTTCGTCTCTCAAGTAGTTCCTTTGAGTATTGATAAAGTTTACAAGAAGAAAAAAAGTGTTTTGCATGGTTGGCATCACATATGGCATGTGTATTTTATTTGGGCATTCTACCTCAGTATAGATTCGCCATGTCAGCCAATTTGTTAGCGGTGTTAATTTTGGCAGTAACGGTAGGGAGTGTTTTGCAAATTTTTGAAACTATGAGGAGTGAATTGAAAAAAAATAAAGTATAGGGACTAACTTAAAAATTTAGTGAAAATATAAGGACCAAATAATTAATTTTTCCTTAATATTATTATGAATATGAAACACTAGTCTCGTATATCATAGCACCCAAAATAGGAAAAACACATGCACTGGTTTTCTTCTGTATCCTTCCCCTATGTTCTCACTTCTCATCGTCTTCATAAACTACAAATGGATCTAGAAGACAATTACGGACCGCTAACACAGAGCGAAAGAGCACCCATGGCGGCAAAGAAGAAGATCTGAAATTCTCTTCACAACTTTTAAGTTTCCAGAAGTTCTTACAGGCATCATCACTACGTCAAATCTTCAATTTTCTACCCTCGAACAAATCGCGGTACGGTTATTCTATCCATACTGCAAATATGCCTTAGAAAATTCTGTGCCTTCATTAAAAAATCCGAACTTTGACTTGTACATATATACCCAAAAGCAGCGTTTTCTTCCCCTCCCTTCTTCCTCTCCTTGTCCATGCAAGTTACAGCATGGCACTGCCCAGAGATTTCATAGTGGAAATAGAAGAAGCCTTTGGTGCAATCCTGATGCTTAAGCTGGAAGCAAGTTTAGTTGAAATCTATTCAGAACCATATGCACTCATCATCACTTTGCCACAATGTGGCTTGATTCGTTATTAGTTGTGGTTTAGAAGCCGGCAGAATGAGTTGAAATAATGGCCGAACCACAGTGGGATTGAGATTAATGAATGAATACATGTTCAGGCGACTTAGTCTAAAAATTTAAGATTGGACCTTGAATCGTTTGGTTATGTTTGACATTGATAATTAGGCAGGAATATCCGCAGTTCCTATATCTATCTTGGACTCTTGGTTGTGGTGGAAGCCTGAATCACTTTATGGTCATTTACATAAAGAAAAAGGGAAAGAAGGTATATTGATATTGCTATTTCCTTATCAGAGATTTATGTTTCATAAAATGAAATGCATAAGTGACATTTAGATAATCATTAGCACGGCAACTTTATTATAAGCTTTGAATTTTATTGCTTACTATTTATGCTTTAATATTCATTAATTTCCAAATATTAATTGATACTTAGAATTTGGATTCTGATTGTTTATCTAATGAAGCATGGACAGTGACACAAACCTGAGACATGGAGATTATGACATTACGGACAAGTGTAAGTTAAAGTGTGAAGTCATGTAATACGAGCGTCCGACCCATATTGCACATGGAAACGGCAACTCTGTTGTAGATGTCTTTGCTTCATAAGTTCATTTGTTCTCTTTTGGATCTATCCTACGTACATGTAGTAGTGTAGTACCATTAGGCAAGTTTAGATTTCCCAGAAAGATTATTAACCTGATGCAGAGAGCAGTCACGTTGCTATAGCATCATTAAACTCATAAAAGCTGTTTTTTTTTGTGGGGGTGGGGGGGGGGGGGGGGTTGGAAATAAATTTGTTGATTCAGAATGAGAACATTTAGGTTATCTAAATGATGAGGTCATGTGAAATCTATATGAAAGTGAAATATGAGATCAATCAATACTAAATTTGTGTCTTTTGTGTGTTTTTAGTAAGTCTATCCAACATGCAGAGGAGTTGGAGAACCCTCATAAAGTGATATTTTTCACTTTTTTGTCTTTATTATCTTGCTTCTTTTCTGTGATTTAGGAGGTTTCCTAATCATTCAGCTCTATTTTACATTTTTCTCTTTAAACGGTATCTGCTTTCACCGAAGGGGGAAAAAAATACTAGGTTTCCTAATCATTCAGCTCTATTTTACATTTTTCTCTTTAAACGGCATCTGCTTTCACCGAAGGGAGAAAAAAAATACTTTCTTGTAGAATAGAGGGGATAGCTGAATCCATAAAACCATGATATGCAAACATTTTGGCATTTGAAATATATGGCATTCCAAGCAAGTTCCTGGACTTCAATTTTCTGAAATTTCTATAGGTCTAGTTCAGTTAATTCCATGAGTAAGAAGCTTCACGTAGAGAACTTTCCATGTAATCCCCTGGTTCTGTACAACAAGCAGACTTTACGACTTCTATAATCATACTCTTACAATGTAACTGCATAGTGTTTGCTTTTGTTTCACATGATAGTGTTTTATTTATTAGTATAAAGATATATGAACATGGTTATAACACTGGTATATTTATGACTTTGTTAGAGTTTGTCATTCTAGTTTCTTAGTGTTGTCTATTTATGATAGTGTTTTATTTATTAGTATAGATCACTATTTATACTGTTCGACATTATACATATTATTATACTGTCGATAGTTTACTATGTATGTTACTATTAATACTATGTAAGTTATTATTTGATATTTACTATGTAAGTTACTATGCAAATAATATGCTTTACTATGCAATTTACTATATAATATTAAAACTATATATATATATATATATATCTTATTATATATTTTAATGTCTAATAATTAGTTAAAATTATAATTTCTACTCCATATATTTTCTACTTTCATTTAAAGATATTTTCTTTATCCCTATAAAGATCATACACATTTAACTATGTTTATTTATAGGACATATAAGGTTATTGCATTCTCTCACTTTTAAATAAATTCGGTCTCCAAATTTTAAAAAGGCTACATATCGTTAGAAGCGAAGAAATGGGGGTATATGTCTCACATGACTTCTTTGGCTTCCCAAGTTGTTTCTTTCATAGTATGATTCTGCCACACCACTTTGACTGAAGCTATATCCTTATTCCTCAGTCTTTTGACTTGTCTGTTAGTTATGACAATAGGTTATTCTATGTAGGAGAGATGCTCTCCTAATTAAATTGATTGCTATTGAAGGACATGAGAAGGATTGGATAAATATTTTTGGAGTATAGATACATGGAAGACAAGATGCACATTTGCAAAATTTAGTGGAAGAGCCAAACAATACGCTACAGTGCCCACCCTCTCTAGTTTTTCGAACGACTTAATGTATCTAGGATTTAACTTTCCTTTCTTTGCAAACCGCAAAACACCTTTCATGGGTGATACTCGCAAGAATACAAGGTCTCCAACTACAAATTCTAAGTCATGTCTTATATTATCTGTGTATGCTTTTTGCCTACTTTGGGCAAACAATAACCTTTCGTGAATTAATTTCACCTTAGCTATTGATTCTTGTATTAAGTCTGGGCCTAAAAGTTTAGATTCACCTACTTTAAACTAACCAATCGGCAACCTGCAATGCTTGCCATACAATGCCTCAAAAGGTGCCATCTATACTAGATTGATAGCTATTATTGTAGACAAAATCCATCGAAGTCAAGTATTTATCCCAACTGCCACTAAGATCCAAAACACATGCACAAAACATATATTCCAATATATGAATTACATGCTTTGATTGTCCATCAGTTTGAGGATGAAAGGCAGTGCTTAGATCTAAACGAGTCCCTAAGGCTTCTTAGAATGACTTCTAAAACTTGGTTGTATATTGTGGCCCATGGTTGGAAATAATAGACACGAACACACCATGAAACGAGACGATCTCATTTAAGTGGAGCTTATCATATTGGGTTAAACTATAAGTAACCTTTACAGGTAGAAAGTGTGCAGTCTTAGTTAACTAATCTACAATTACCCATACTGAATCATAACCTTTAAGGGTCTCAAGCAAGCCAGTAACAAAATCTATTGTGATCCTTTCCCATTTCCATTCTGGAGTCTCAATCTGCTAAAGCAAACTTACAGGTTTTTTGTGTTCAGCCTTCACTTGTTGTCACACTAGGCATATAGAAATGAACACTCCTACATCCTTTTTCATCCCTTTCCAGTGTGGTACATTTTATTAGAACTTAGATGAAAAGTGTATGTAGAGTGATAAGCTTCCTCCAACACCTTTCTCTGTAAATCTTCCACATTCAGTACACATAACCTATGACCACATCTTTGAACACCTTCATCATCTAGTGAAAACTCTTGTACCTTCCCTTCATTGACTTCTTCCATAATCCTTTTTAACTAAATGTCTTAGTTTTATACTACCTTAATTCTATCCACCAAGGTAGAACAAAATTGTACATGGGCTAGCAATGAGCCAAGCCTTGATATATCAAATCATACTATACTTTTAATAATCTTTTGGAATTTTTTCGTAATCATCCTCTTGTTTCTAGCTACGTGAACCAAGTTACCCATAAACTTCCTCCTCAAAGCGTCAACAACTACATTAGCCTTAATTAGGTGGTATAAAATATTGCAATAATAGTCTTTCAAGAGTTCCACCCATCTCCTTTGTCTTAAGTTCAAGTCGCTCTATTGAAATATATACTTAAGACTCTTGTGATCAGTATAAATTTCATTGGTTTCACCATACAAATAGTGTCTCTATATCTATAAGGCAAATATAACCACGATCATCTCTAAATCATGAGTGGGATAATTATGTTCATACTTTTTAAGTTGCCTAGATGTATAGGCTATCACCCTTCCATGCTGTATCTATACATAATCTAATCCTACTCTTGAGGCATTACAATAAACTATATACCTACCACTCCCAGAAGGAAGAGCTAATACTAGCACTGAAGTTAAGTTCTCTTTCAATTTTTTAAAACTTTACTCACGAGCGTTTGTCCATTAAAACTCCACATATTTTCTAGTTAAACTAGTTAAAGGAGTAGCAAGGTTGGAAAAGTCCTTCACTAATCTATGGTAATAACTAATTAACCCTAGAATGCTACATATCTCAGTCACTGTGCTGGGTCTGGGCCAATTATGAACCACCTATAATTTCTTTGAATCTACATTAGTCCCATCCTTGGACACAATGTGCCCTAAGAAAGCTACATTATCTAACCAAAACTTGCATTTAAAGAAGTTGGCATATTACTGATTTTCTTTAAAAGTTTGCAAAGTCATCCTCAAGTGTTGCTCATGTTCCTCCTTGCTTTTTAAGTACACAAGGATATTGTCAATGAAGGCAATCATAAAATGATCTAAGTACGACTTAAAGACTCGATTCATTAAGTCTATGAAAGCTATCAGAGCATTTGTAAGACTAAATGACATAACTAAGAATTCGTAATGCTTATAATAAGTCTTAAAAGCTATGTTTGGAATGTCTTCCTCTTTAATCTTTAACTGATGATATCGTGATCGCAAGTTAATCTTAAAGAAACACTAGGCCCTTGAAGTTGGTCAAACAAGTCATCTATTCATGGCAATTGATATTTGTTTTTCACTATTACCTTGTTCAGTTACCTATAATCAATACACAACCTTACAAAACCATCTTTCTTCTTCACGAACAATACTGGAGCACCCCACGGTGAAGAACAAGGCCATATGAATCCTTTGTCAAGAAGATCTTGCAATTGCTCTTTTAATTCCTTAAGCACTACAGGGGTCATACAGTATAGGGGTATAGACATAGGCTGAGTACCAGGAATTAAGTCTATGAAAAACTCGATTTCCTTATCTGGAGGTAAACTTGGCAACTCTTTTGGAAAAATATCAGGGTACTCACACACTATTTGTACATGTTCTAAAGTTTCTGTTGTCCCCCATTTGTCTTTAACCATTGCCAAGTATCCCTTACATCCATTTCTTAATAACTTACTAACACTAATAGCCGAAATTATATTATTAGGTGCTAAGCTTTGATCTCCTTCAAAGGTAAAGTTTCCCCCCTGGCGGCTTAAATTTCACCATTTTGTTGTGACATTCAAGCATGGCATGATATGAAGAAAGCCAATCTATACCTAAAATCACATCAAAGTCCATCATATCAAGGGCTATTAGATTAATTAGTAACTGATTTCCATTTACTAAGACTCACAACAAAAATATCAAGACCTAACAATGGTTATAACCATGGTAAAATGGTTTAACAATGGCTACTACATTTGTTGTCGAATCATCTATCGAGATTGGTTTAACCATGATTATATGGAAGCGTCAGTAAAATCATTGCTATGGTGAAATATGACGATGGCTACCATTAATCGTCATTATTTTATGGTTTAAAGACGGTTAAATGTAAATGTCGTTAAACCTAGTTTAACAACGGTTATATAAACCATCGTTAAAACTAGTTTATTGTTAAATATGTTTCAACAATGATTATTCTAAACAGTTGTTTTATTTATGATTGCAGTTTTTTAAAAACAGTGATTTTAGCCACTGCTAGTACTAGTTTTTGTCACTATTATATACAAATATTCTTTTCAACCTAATTTTTTTCAACCTGATTTATCAAACAAGCTAACACCTTCCATTCAAGATAACAATTGTCTAATCCATATATAACCATTACTACATATCTTGATCATTGAAAACATGAATACATAAACAAAACAAAAAAGAGAACAAATTACACACATATATAATCAAAGTTCATCCTAACTAATCATTCATATAACTGGAATGTTGGGAAGGGCTTGCTTGTTGAGTTAGGTTTTCACTATTTTGATCACTCGAAATCTAAAATTGAAATCACAAAACATGTCGTTAATAATTTATTAAAGAACATAATATATAAATAGTCTTTTATTCATATATAATAGAAAACAAAGTAATGATTACCCCAAGTTCAGGTGGCACTTGACCAGGAATGGTTCGTAGGATAAAAGCCATTATGGCTTCCATTTGACGTTGCTTGTCAACCAACTCTGTGTGTTTAACAGCCATTTGCTCATGCTGTGCAACCATTTGTGCATGTTCTGTAGCCATTTGTAATTCACATGCTTCTCTTTCTATAATTTTTTCCCTCAGCTATGCCACTTCATTTTGTAATTCATTGTAAGAAGGCATGGATGATGAATTATCATGTGCATGGCATCTAAATACTTGGGTTGGACAGGCACCTAAACCCATTTCTCTGACTCTGCCACAATGTTCTTGGGTTCCTATAACTCTAGCCAATGAATCATAAGTAGATATTAACTGAGATGACAGATCCTCTGCCTTAATTATAATAATCTTCTCTTGAAATGAAATTGATAATAATTCATTTCCTTATAATAAAATACAAACAACTTGTGTTACAAACACTTACACTTATCACTTTAGCTTCGTCATTAACAAATGATCCATCTGCATGCTTATAGATCGTAGTCCACACATCACCTCATATGACTGGGCCGCCACGTTCAACTTCTTCCAGAATGAAAGACACATGTAATGTAAAATAGATTACAATTTCGTTCCAATGATCACAATGAACTTACCATCTTTGCCTTCTTTTACGTAAGACTTTTCAAGCCACTAGTATGTGGAATAGTCAATTTGGTCTGATTTTGCTTATTTTTTATGGCTATATCTTGTTTATTAATATATATATATATATATATCAATGAAAAGTTTTAGACAATCATATATACTGAAATACAAGTTAGAACACCTATGCCTTCTCTAAAGACAATAATCTATTAATGTAGCCCAATGATCTCTTTGAATTCCTTTGGGGACATCTTGTATTAGTTGCTCTCGAGTTTTAGTGCCATCATTTTCATATAAATCACACCATGCACTTTTCCATTTTGCCCCTATTGAACTTAAAAAATAATTTCTATGTCTATCCTCCACTACAAACTTAGCCTAGAAGAATAAATGTAGCCATTAATGAACAGTGAGGACATAATTTAAGGAAAAGTGCATAACTAATTAACTCATACCTGTATAATTTCCTTAAACACATTATCTTTGTATTCTTCAGGGATAAGCCTCCAATATGGATAACTAATAGGGAATGCATTGAAATTTCTATTAACAGTTCCTAAAAAAAACCAAGCAACCTATCAGAGTCTCCAACTAGTTGGTTTATGTCATTAAAGCTCATTATGACCCTATGTCCCTGAGGTAGAGCCCAAACATCATACACTGTTAACTGTTTAGTAGTTATATGTCCTTCCTTATCTATAAAATCAATGTCAGTTCATGTATTTAAAACATGCAACTTCGATCTAAAGCTTTTGTTACTTAACTTACCAATGACTTTAACCATATAATTTCGCCTCATTTGTTGCCATGTAGGTTGATCATGTTGATCTACATGTTCTCTTCCTCTGCCAATAATTCATCATCATTTTCTTGTTGGGCGGGTTGGATATTTAGAGATGGCAATGTAGAGGATTCGAATGGAACATTAAGATCATGGTATGTCATCGGATGTCCATTATCACTAACTAGTGAAGTTGACTGAGGGCTCCTGGCACTAGCTTTACCACATCTTCCCATGAATACTGAGTTAGACTTCTTTAAGAATCTCTTCATCATCAAAATTCCTATTAAAACAATTGACAAATAGATTAACTCAGTGAGATAAACACATAAGATCACATATAAATAAGTGACATTATAAATAAGTATTGTATACATACAAACTTATAAGTCCACATATAAATGTATGTAACATTTACATACGTAGACAATTGTTAATTTGTTTCTTTTTCTGGGAATAATTCCTCTAACAATTGTGATTGTAGCAACTCATTTTTAGAAATCAATGCATCATCATCGTCACTCATGTCATACAAGTCCCCTGGCTTTAGATGCATAACAATACTCTAATTTTTATCTAAATCATCTTCAACATAACACACTTGGTTAGCTTTCAAACCTTGTATGTACGGTTCATCATCTTCAATCTTACTAGTATGTATCAACCATGCAAAATTAATGGAATTAAATCCTAATTGATCAGTTATAATGTCTCTAGGATTGATCGTGTTAGCCCATATACATTTAAATACAGTAATGGTAAATTGTCCATGATAATTTAATTCAATCACATCTAACAATTTTTTGTAAAATGGCATGCCTCCAAATCTTATATGGCCATCAGATCTACTTGCATAACTCCTTGTACCAAATTTCTCGAATACACCACTATTTTAAGTTTTCAATCCTTCATCCTATGCTAAAGTTTGAAATTTGTACCCATTGACATTGTATACAATATATCATTTAGCTTTATCAAGTGGACCCATAGCAAGATATCTCATCTCAATGGAATGAGTCCTATTTATATCATTTCTAATCTAAAGGTAAAAAAGCTATGACTTTGTTAATTAAAAGTGTTCATCTTTTGAAAAGTAAACGAAGATTATATACTTACATGACGTGAGAACCAATCAACAACTCTCTATGGACCTTTTTGTCTATCTCTGAAGATGATTGTGTATGATTTCTTAATTGTCGTCTCACATGATCTTTAAATTCTCTACATGCCATACAACAATTTCAAATGGTTTCAAGGTATGCAACAAATATTAGTAATCTTTTCCATATAATTAGTGATCTGTGAAATATAATATACTTACTGAAGAAAAGGGTCAACTTCTTTGCAATTGGTCAACACATGCCAATGTGCTTGTAGTTTCTTCATAGGAGATAGAGTAAAGTACTCGAATCCACCAATTGGCTTTCCTATAAGTGAAAACATGGTGTTGACATTGGATGGTACACCAGTGGGTTCATCATTTACTCATCTAGGACGATTAAATATAGTCCTATTCCTTCTAAATATCTTGAACAAAAGGTTAATACCTCTTAAGCCATGTAACATTCAACTATCAAGCCCACTAGTTGAACCCTATTTCGAGCAAGGGACTTTAATTTACCTAGATATCTATCAAATATATTTGAGTTAGTATAAACAAGTTAAATAGCTTAAAATAAATACTTAATGCAATGTTTGTATTTACCTTTCTATTGGGTACATCGATCGATACTGGATGGGAGCTCCAAGTTTAGCCTCTTTAGCTAAGTGTACAATTAAATGAACCATAACAGTAAAAAATGAGGGCGGGAAGATCATCTTTATATGGCACAACGTTAAGATTGCTCTATTTTGAAGGTCATCAAGGTCATTCATGCTTAACACTTTATTGCAAAACACCTTAAAGAAAGTACACAAGTCTGATAAAACTACGGATAGCTCTTTAGGAAGGGTCTTTCTTATGGTTATGGGTAAAAGTTATTGCATTAGAACATATGAATCATGACTTTTCAATCCATTGATCTTGCATTGTCTTAAATCAATGCACCTGGAAATATTGCTTGAATAACCATATGGCATAGTAATATTTTTCAAAGTCCTCAAGAAGATATCTTTGTTTGCATTTGTCAAAGTGAATAAAGTTGGAGGATATCTACCACTTTCATTTGGCCAAAGATCAGCTCTAATGCCCATTTCTTGTAAGTCTCTTTGTGTATTGACATAGTCCTTTGAGCATCCAGACTTATTTAGTAAAGTGAATATCACATTGTCACACACATTTTTCTTGATATACATGACATCTAAATTATGACGCAATAAGTGGTTTGACCAGTATAAAGGTTGAAAAAATATACTCTTCTTATGCCATTACTAGGTTTCATCGTCAATAACATTAACTGCTTAAGTTTTTTTGCCTCGACCTTTAACTTCTACATCTTTTCCAAAGACAATATTAACATTCTCAAGTTGTCTCAAGATTTCCAAATTGGTTATTAGAAGTGGGGATTTTGAGCCAATCTAAATTTATGACCTAGGCTCAAAAAATGACAATGACCCATAAAACACCACTTTTGACTATAAGGAAGCCAAACTTAAGTAGAGTCAAAATTACAAGTTGGGCATATTAACCCAGTATGAACGTTCCACCCAAACAAAGTTCCAAGATTAGGAAAATCACTAATTGTCCACATCAATGCTGCCTTCATATTAAACATCTCACATGCAAATGAATCAAATGTGTCAACACTATCAACCCGCAAATCTTTTAACTCTACAACTAGTGGTTGCAAATACACATCTATATCATTCCCTGGTGTCTTTTTACCAGGAATAATCATTGAGAGCATAAAGGAACTCTATTTTATGCCCATCCAGGGAGGTAGGTTGTAATTTTATAATAACAACTGGGCAAATGCTATAACAAATTTTCAAAGGGGTTGAAGCCATTGGTGGTAAAACTTAGATGTACATTACGAGGATCCATGGTAAATTGTGGATTCATTATGTCAAACCTCTTCCATGTCTCAGAGTTTCTCAGATGTCACATCATGCTGTCATTAGTGTTGTCCACATAATGCCATCTCATATACTTAGCTATTTTAGATGACATGAATAGTCTTTGTAATCGTGACTTTAGTGGGAAGTATCTTAATATTTTTATAGGTCTTTTCTTCCTCTTTTCACCCTTACTTTTTGGTTTCTATCTAGATATGTTGCACTTTTTGCGCACATTTTTGCTTTCATCCTCCCCCTAGTATAACATGCAAACATTTGATCATGTATAAATTTTTTGATAGTTTAGGCCCAATTTGTTGATAGTTTTTTTAGGTTTATAAAACGACAATGGAAGTTTGTCATGTTCAAATCCATCTGCCATCAAGTCCAGTATCATTGACATAGTCTTATCACTTATTCTACACAAACACTTGATGTGATATAACTTTACTAGAAATGATAATTTGGAGTACTTCTTACACCATTCATACAAGCTTTGTTGGCCATCCAAAATTAATTCAACAAAATTCTTTTGCATTGTCATTCATCATGGGGTTTGATAGTGGACTTGCACAATCAACATCATCCTTATTATTGTTTCCTTGATGAATTCCAAATGTATTATAAACCATATATTCCATAAGGTTATCTCTAGACATATGTAGTTCTCTCACTTGTGACCTTGTCTTAGGTTTTTCATAAGGCTCTTCTATAATTCTCTCCCCATGCCTTACTCAGAAATCGTAACCAAGTAGGAAAGGTTTAATTATTAGGTAGTTAAGCACAACTTCCTTAACTTGCCATTTCTTAAATCTACACTTAGGACATGGACAAATTATTCTTCCCTACACACTTCCATTAGTAAATGCAAACTCTAAGAATCCATCCAATCCCTCTAAATATTCACGAGAATTTCAAGGCTTAACAATCCAAGACTTATCCATTTTCTAAATAATTTGACAACACATTTTGTCATATCAATTAGAAATAAAAATTAAAATCATGTCCATATCAATAATACTATCATTAATTCATTAAACATACACTACTGCAATTGAAGTATAGTTTATGCAATTACATTTATAATTTTCTTCACAAAGGTTCAATTTAGCATTATGCATTTACATCATATAAAATGATTTACATCACAAGTATCCTGCAAATGTCAAGCAAATTTAATTACATACATCCATAAAATTTAATCACATATGTTTGAAAAATTTACATCATAGTCTAGCAAATGTTTAGTTCAACATTATTCATTTACATATTCAATCACACTTAATCTTTAAATTGCAAATGTCTAGCAAATTTTTTGTCTTGTGTCTGTATTAAACTAAAATTTATACTGAAATTAACAACTTATATAAGAAAAGTTTCCAATACATATTTTCAATAAACTCTTTTCTTTTATGAGGACCACTAGAAATGGGACAACTACTTGAAAAGGGATAACAAGGGTAATACAATTTGGCTTTCACTAGTAATTTTTAGACCCAAATTCTAATTTTTCTTTTGTGTTATTGCATATTTATTTACATATCTTACTACTTATCTATTCCCCCTATGATCCACTAAAATGAATTCATTTTGATTGTTTTATTGTTGAAATATGGTGGAAAAGAAAAGAAAGTTGAGGATACATAATGTGTTATGCTCATATCTTTAATTTTCTGCTTTTTATACATTTACTTTAAATTCCTAAGGTTACATGCATCTATGTGTTTAAAAGGAAATGTATTTTTTGGTCCATCAAAGATACATATATAAAATATTTGATTTCTGATGTTATGATAGTTGTTATTCTCTTGTAGTTAAAAAATATGGCAAGTGTAGGAGGGATTTTGTTGGCATAGATATTTTTTGTTCTATCAAAGATACACATATAAAACATTTGATTTTCAAATGCCATGCTATTTGTTATTCACCTTTATGACATTACTTGCAATGTGAATGTCCTACTTCGGCTTCTGATGGTGAATCCTTTCCAACGATTATTATCATATATTCTTATTTTCTAACTTAAAAAATAAAAAAAACTTGTTGGCTGGCTGGCTGGCGTTGCGGTTGCTAGGCGATGATGGTTGGTTGGAGACCGGCTGAGGACCGATAGCAAAACAGATTGAAGAGTAAAAAAAAAAAAGGATCATAGACATGCTTACCTTAACGGCGGGGAGAAGGATGTGGAGACTCACCGGTGATTAGAAAGATAGCTGGTTGGTCGGCAGTAACGAACCACTGGGCTTGAGAGAGGCAACCTGCAAAGATGAAGAAGTGAGGTAGAGGTTATCACGACTAGGAGGGAAAAAAAGTGGTTTTTAGGGCAGATAATATGTGGCTTAGCCACGGTTATTCAATAATCATGGTTATGACACTGGATTCAGCCATGTTTAGATATAATCGTGGTTAAATTCTTGACTTAGCCACGGTTGTCCTAACTGTGGTTAAGACTCAGTTTAGCTACAATTAGAATAACCGCGGTTAAGTGTCAATCATTATGTGTACTTTTTTTTTTGTAGTGACTTCACATTCCCTACACATATGATTAGCGATAAGTGAATCCCTGACACGTGTAGATACAACTAATGATGTATCTAAGAGTGTTGCATACTTAGCAAATCGCAATGCAAAAAATGGGGACACAAAGGAATATGTAGCCCCAAGGTCAAATAAAACATGTGCACAATAAGAACAAACTGGAAGTATAACTACAACTATAGCATTACATGTTTGAGCATCTTGATGAGTCATAGCAAAAATATGGGCTTGTTCTATCCTCACATGTCCTTGATTCATACCCATTGAACCCCTACCTCTAGTTTGAGATCCACAACCTATAGGTCCTCTAATTTGCCTCAAAAGTAGTGCTAGTATTAGAGATGATGGTAGCACAGTAGAGGCAGATGCTTGACTAAAGAATGGTGGTGTAGATAGCAAAAGACAATCCTTATTAAAGAGGCCTTGTTGACCACACTGGTAACATACCCTCATAGTAGTAAAACAAATACCAATATGCATCTTTCCACAAGTAAGGCAAATGGGATAGGACCTAAATGATCGCCTCTAGACAAACTTAAATAGACCTAGCTTTGATACTAACTTTGTCTTGACCTAAATTCATTGGTCATGACTGGTGCGTAGGCTAGATTGACTTAGCTTAACCAGCTTAAGATAACATTTTTACATTTTCCATAAATATCGATGAAACATATTAGACACTTTTTGCAATATAATTCAACAATTTCACAATGATATTAACTGATTAACTTAATAATGTCTTAAAACATATATTTAGAATAAAAAGGAAAATAGCCCACATAATGCTTACTGTACTTCATAATATTTATAAACCCCAAGCAACCAGACATGTAGTAGGTATCACCGTGGAGTTAGACATACAATATGATTAATCCATAATGATATACTGAAAAGTTTGGACAGTAAGAAAATTCCTAGAGTAACTTCACTAACACCTACTAATTAGAAAAATATTAAACAAAGTAAGCAGAAGGGGGAAACAATAAAGGTCATAAAGTTTTTAGCAAATAACAAGTTTTGATAAAAAATACCATTTCTAAACCTTATAATTTTGAATAAAATGGGTATCAAGGAAAGAACCAATATCATCATAGTCGTATCATTTTTACTGGATATGTCTCAATAATTATTACATGTATCCCTTTATCAGATATGTCTCAATATCTTATATTCATATCTCTTTTCTGCGTATGTCATAATAATTCATGCCTGTATCCTTTTATTAGATATGTCTCAATAATTCATATATCTCTTTACTGGACATGTCTTAATAATTCATTGTAACAAGGTGCACCAAGGTTGTTTCTCTTGCTAATGGCTTTGGGGTTCTTACTTGAATTCCTATCTAACCTTTAAATTATTAAAACTATTGAATATAAATAAATGCTTAACAAAATTATATATATAATAATACAACAGTTGAAGAAGATAAAATTATATGAAAAATTATCATGAATTTAAAAGTGAAGAAAAAGGAATAATTAATGTCAAGAGGTACATCACAACCTTATATTCCACATATACTAATAATATCATTTTAATAGCATATCATCATATAGTACACATCCATACATATCATATCTCCATAATTGAAAGATTTGAAAATCATGAATTATTTCCCCTCAAGACGCAGAATATGAAATAAAGAAATTAAAAGTTAGACAAGAAAATAAAATCAATTGATAAAATGAAAGGTGCTACTTTACTAATTATACATTCACCAATAGGGATCAATAGTAGAGATCCCCTATTCTTACAACACAATCCAATTGAAGAGGTATCAATGAAGCTATTTCTTACGCAAGACTAAAATATGAACGCTCATTCCACAACCTCTCTATCTCTTCTTTCCTCTCAAGTTCAAATGAGAAAACTAAGAAGTGTTCGTGCTACTTATAGAAGTATTTAAATACTATGCAAGTTACTATTTGGTACTATACAAGTTACTATGTTGTATTATGCAGATTATTATACTGCTAACAGTTACTATACAAGGTTATTATGCTACCAACAGTTATTATGCTACTAATATTTTACTATGCAAATTTACTATGCTACCAATATTTACTATGCAATATTACTATATTGTTGACATTTACTATGCTATCGACATTTACTATGCAATGTTATTATGCTGCCGACACTAACTATGTAGGATTACTATGTTGCCGATATTTTACTATACATAATTATTATGCTACCAACAATTACTATTTAATATTATACAAGTTACTATACTACTGACAATTACTATGCTTGATAATATTTGATACTATATAAATTATTATTTGGTATTATGATAATTACCATTTTATCAATAATTTACTGTGCAAGTTACTATATGGCCAATGCCTGCCATTCAGGATCACTATTTATATTGTTTGACACTACATATGTTACTATACTGTCTACAGTTTAATATGCAAGTTACCATTTATACTATGCAAATTATTGTTCGGTATTTATTGTACAAGTTACTATGCAAATTACTATATTTCACTATACAATTTACTATATAATGTTAACATTATTATTTTTTTCATCTTATGATATATTTTGATGTCCAATATTTAGTTAAAAGTATAATTTCTACCCTAAATATTTTCTACTTTCATTTAAGGATATTTTCTTTATCCCTATAAAGATAATGCATCTCTAACTATGTATATTTGTACGATATATATATATATATATATATATATTGATCCTAAAATAAATGATTACAAGATTGTGAGCATTTTGATGGTAATGGAACTTGAACCTTCATGAGCAACTCAGATACCTTCAGTTGAGGTATATAGTCTCATTACTAATTCATGGAGGAAGATTAATGTTGCTTTCCCTACTTTTAACTTTGGAGATTCAATCTTTCATTGCTATGTAAAAGGAGTTTATCACTGGTTAGCTGTGAGCAGCAACATGATTGTTTGCTTTGACATTAGCAATGAAGTATTTTATCAAATGAAGTTACCCTCAGTTGTTGAAGACTATACCAATAAAAATCTTGTAAATTGTAATGTTGTCATTGATGATTGCATTGCTTATTTTATCAAATACTGTAGCAAGTTTCTGTTAGGCCATTAGATTGAGATTTAGGTGATGAATGAACATATTGTAAAAGAGAGTTGGACTAAACGATATATCCCTATATCACTCTCTGGACTTGGGAAATTTTGGGGCTTCTGGAAAGTTGGCGAGATTCTTATGGTAAGAAAGGACAATGACATGTTGGTTTCTTATAACCTTGATGCCTAACAACTATGACTACAAATTCCAGTTGATTGTGGATCATTTGATGTTCCCTGCTATTAGATATGTGGAAAATATATTTCCCATATTTGTTTTAGTTAGGGAGTAAGCATGAACCATTTATTGTCCATTGTGAGCAAGTAATATAGTCATGTTTAAAAAATTTAGGAAATCATTTTTTTTGTAAACTAGACTGATTGTGTTTAGCAGATGGGTATCATTTTCTGTGGTCATCTTATGTTGTTTATGGATGTTGTCATTGAAGATTTAATTTCTTGTGTTAGTAATGAATTAAATATTTTCTTTGTTTTAATATTGTATAGTCAAAAAGAATTAGGGCACAACTTTTGAATATCTAGAATCCAGTTTTTCCAAGGGCATTGGAAGAGCATATTAATATTTGATTTTTTATTTGTTATTTACCTAACCTCATGTTTTTGTTATTCTGTTTGTTGCAAAAATAAATCTAAGTGTATGTCCTTTTTATCCCCCTTTGACTAGTGATCTTACTTAAGATATTTGTATGCAAGTGAGGACATTAGCATATGTCCTTATTGTGGGGTCCAACTAAACATCAAATTTTAAAGAAGATGAACTACCTTGTTGAAATTTGATTGTGTAGGATCTAGTCAAATATTAATGCCAAAGAAGATAAACCACCTTGTTGAAATTTGGTTGTAAGGGATACAGCCAAATATTAAATGTTAAAGTAGATAAACTACTTTGTTGAAAATTAGTGGTACTATAATGTGAAGCCTAGCAATATAGGCTGAAAATGTTGAAATATTGTACATGTGAATTTGAAATATGCATCATATGCATGTGCAAGTGAACCATTTATGAACAATAATCTAAATGGTGTGTTGTATTACATGACTTTGAGTTTCTATAAATAAGAGCTCACTCTAGCTCATTTGGATCATCAAGCGGAAAAAAGTTCAACTGTATAGTGAGTGAGAGAGAAAGTTATTTTTTGAATGTGAGAGGAATATACAGTGTGAATAAATCCCAGAAAGTTTAAGGTGTGTAAAAAAAATACACCAGGGATTTTTTTAGTTATCACTTCTATTACTCCTTAGTATTGCAATTATTATAAAATTTTAGTATTTGAATATGAGGGGTCACTGGGAAACGCTATATTTACCTCTTGTGTGAGAGTGTGTGGAAAAGATATTTTGTAATTATCCTGCATATAATGAAATATTTTTCAAAGTTTGTCTTGTAGTTTCTCCCTCGATATTTGAGGGTTTTCCATGTTAAATTTTAGTGTTTCTTTTCTTGTTGCTTTATACATATTTTATTTCTACTGTGTTATGTTATTGGTAGATTTAATTCTATCAAGCCTATTTGGTACTCATTGCCATATTGACATAATTATAATTTATACTGTGAATCAATCCTATAGCCTAACAAGTGGTATTAGAGCTTGATTTAGCTAAGGTGGGTTATAATGTGTAAATTATAGAGAAGAATAAAGGTACCATTATTAAGCTAACAGTTGTAAATTACTTTATTTGGAAACCGAAAAAAGAGGATATCCTTTACTACATGGATCTTTAATGTCCTGTAAAGAAAAAGGAAGCAAAGTTGGATGATGTCATTGTTGACAAATGGAGAAAGCAACATCAGAAGACTATTAGATTAATTAGGTAGTGGGTGGATATTAGCGTGTTCCCCCATGTGGCCATAGAGACAAATGCCCATACTCTGTAGAAGAATTTAAAGGATCTTTATGAGAAAAAAATGTACAAAATAAAGCATTTCCAATTAAAAAGCTAGTGAATCTAAGTATTGAGATAAAAGATCAATTACTGAGCACTTGACTGATTTTCAAGATTTGGTAAATCAGTTAAATACCATGAAGATAATGTTGGATGATGAATTGTAAGCACTATTACTTTTAACTTCTTTGCCAGATAGCTAAGAGACCTTGGTGATGTCACTAAGCAATTTTGTGTCGAGCAAAAAACTATCTTTAGTCTAAGTTAAAGACAATATGTTCAATGAAGAAACTAGAAAGAAAGATTTGGTCACACATGATTCACAAGCGCTTGTCATTGACATTAGGGGAAGAAGTAGAAGTAAAGGATGTTCCAAAAATCCAAAGATCAATTGCATTCCCAGTCTAGCAAAAAATTCAGTTGCTACCATTGTGGCGAAGAAGGACACATAAAAAACAATTCCAAGACTTAGAAGAATAGAAGAATAGATATAAGAAAAATCGAAAGAATCAAAGAATAGTTGATTATAAAAATTCCATAACCTCTGTGATAGAATGAGAAGTGGTGAAACTTTTTGTTAAAAAAGAAGGGTATCATGTTGCAGATTCATGTGCGGAATGGGTCATTAACTCAATAGCATCATATTATGCCACTCCTAACAAGGAATTCTTTACTGTGTACAAAGCAGGAAACTTTGGCAAAATAAAGAAGGGTAATAGTGGCAATGCAAACATTGTAGGGGTTGGTGATGCGTGCATTCAGACCAATGTTGGTTGCACATTGACATTGAAAGGCGTGCAACATGTGCTAGATTTACTCTTGAATCTAATCTCCATGCATGCTCTAGATTTAGCTGGATACCATAACAACTTTGGTGATGGCAAATGAAAGCTTTCCAAAGGCTCGATGGTTGTTGCTAGGGGAATAGTGTCAAACACACTATATAAGACTCAAGTTAAGCATATTGGAGGGTTAAATGCAATCGAATATGATGCTTCACTAAATTTGTGGCATAGATGACTAGCTCATTTAATTGAAAAAATATTACAAATTTTGGCTAAGAAGTCCCTCATTCCTTATGCCAAAGATACAAAGCTAAATCCTTGTGATTACTGTTTATTTGGTAAGCATCATAGGGTGTCTTTCAATAAAACATTGAAGTTGAAAGAAAATATTTTGGATATGGTTTACTTTGATGTATGTGGACCCATGGAGGTAGAGACTTTAAGTGGTAACAAATATTTTATAATGTTCATTGATGATGCTTCATGGAAGTTGTAGGTGTATTTCCTAACTAGGAAGGACCAGGTGTTTCAAAACTTTAAGTGGTTTCATGCCAATAATGAAGAGAGAAACTAGGAAACTTTTGAAGCGTCTTTAAAGTGACAATTGGAGTGAGTATACTTCCTATGAATTGAATAACTATTACGTTGAGCATGGCATCAGGTATGAAAAGACGGTTCCTAGCACCTCACAACATAATGGTGTGGTTGAAAGAATTAACAAAACCATTATGGAGAAAGTTTGACGTATGTTGAGAATGGCTAAACTACTTAAGCCATTATGGGGTGAAGCTATTCAAACAGCGTACTACTTGATTAACAGATCACCTTCTGTTCCTTTGGGCTTTGATATTCCAGAGAGAGTATGTTTGGACATGATATTAGTTACTCTCATTTGAAGGTATTTAGATACAAAGCCTTTGCTTACGTAAGTAAGGAGCTAGAACAGAAGCTCAACGATAAGGTTATTCCTTGTATATTTATGTGCTATGGAGATGAGGCATTTGGCTATAGGCTATAAGGTAAAAAAAGGAAGATTACTAGAAATAGAGACGTAGTGTTTTATGAGCTAGAAAATATGTTGGATTCTGTGATTCCAAAGAAAACCAATGAACTATGTGGTAAGGTTGATTTGACACCAGTCTCTCCTACTAGAGAAAATGCCACAGAAAGGATAGAGTTATATAAACAAAGGGTTGATGATGAGCTAACTATTAATGATGTTGGAGATGGAGAAGGTGTTAAGTAGGGAGAGAAAATTGCTACATCACAACTCAAGAGATCAAATAGAGTGTCATCTATCTAATCAGTACCCAAATTCAGAGTATATCCTTCTCACCAATAAAGGGAAGCCACATAGTTTTGAAAAAGTTCAAACTCATAAGGATAGAGTCTACTATATGGAAGCCATGTAGGAAGAAATAGATTCCTTATAAAAGAACAACACTTATGAGCTTGTAAAACTTCTTAGAGGCAAAAAGGCCTTAAAGAATAAATGGGTGTTCAAGCTTAAGAAAGATGGCAACAAGCTGGTGAAGTATAAGGCTTGCTTAGTCGTGAAAGGTTTTGGACAGAAGTAAGGAATAAATTTTGACGACATCTTCTCTCCAATTATCAAAATGAGTTCTATTTGAGTTATACTTAGATTGATAGCTAGCTTGGATTTAGAATTTGAGCAGTTAGATATAAAGATAGCATTTCTCCATAGAGATTCAAAGTAAGAGATCTACATGGATTAACCAGAAAGATTTAAGGAAGTTGGGAAGAAGCACATGGTTTACAGATTGAAGAAGAGTTTATATGGATTGAAGTAGGCTCATAGACAATGGTACAAGAAATTTGACTCATTCATGGTAAGTCTTGGATATACCAGGACTGATGTAGATCATTGTGTATACGTCAAGAAATTTCCTGGCAATAAGTTCATCATCCTTCTGTTGTATGTAAGTCATGGGCAGGATGTGAAGATGATTGGTGATTTGAAGAAGGAGTTATATAAGTCATTTGATACGAAAGATCTAGGCCTTGCAAAGCAAATTCTAGGTATATAGATTTTGCGAGACTGGAAGGCTGGAAAGCTTTGATTGTCATAAGAGCAATATGTAAAATGAGTTCTAAAAAGATTCAATCTGAAGAATGCTAAGCCAGTTTGCACATTATTGGTCAATCACTTCAAACTCAGTAAACAAAGTTACCCTACTACTGATGATGAAAAGAAGGAGATGACTATTGTACGTTACTCCTCTACAATCAGGAGTTTGATGTATGCCATGGTTTGTACTCGGCTAGATATCGTTCACGCAGTTAGAGTTGTTAGTAGGTTCCTTTCCAATTTGGTAAGGACCACTGGGAAGCTATAAAGTGGATATTAAAATATCTGAAAGGTAGTTTAAGAATATGCTTGAGCTTTGAAGGATCAGAACCAATTATGAAGGGTTATGCTAATGCAAATATGGCAGGTGATTTAGATGATAGAAAATCTACCTCTGGATTCTTGTTTACTTCTGCAAAGGGATTAGTGTCCTAAAAATCAAAATTGCAAAAATGTGTTGCACTATCCACTACTGAAGTAGAGTATATTGCAATGACCGAAACTAGAAAAGAAATGCTTTAGTTGAAAATATTTCTTAAGCAAATGGGAATGAAGCAGAATGGGTCCGTTATCCATTGCGATAGACAAAGTGCTTTGCATTTAAGCAAGAATGCAATGTACCATTCATTTACGAAGCACATTGATGTAAGATGTCATTGGCTATGTCAAACAGTGGAGGAACAATAGTTTAAGTTGGAAAAGATTCATGCCAATAAAAATCCCCCGGATATGATGACAAAGGTTGTGCTGTGAGAAAAGCTAAAACTTTGTGCCAAGTTCATCGACATGGATTCCAGATGATTGCTTCCCAGATTATTTTCCCTTTGGCTGGAGAAAGAGAATTATAGGATCTAACTAAACATCAAATTTCAAAGAAGATAAACCACCTTGTTGAAATTTGGTTGTATGGGATCCAACTAAATATTAATGTTAAAGAAGATAAATTACCTTGTTGAAATTTGGTTGTGTAGGATCTAGCCAAATATTAAATGTCAAAGTAGATAAACTACTTTGTTGAACTTTGGTAGTACTATAATATGAAGCTTAGCAACATAAGTTGAAAATGTTAAAATGTTGCACATGTGAATTTAAAATACGCATTTTATGCATATGTAAGTGAACAACTTGTGAAGAATACACCAAATAGTGTTTGTCTTACATGACTTTGAGCTTTTATAAATAGGAGCTCACTCTTGCTCATTTGGATCATCAAGCAATAAAGAGTTCAACTATATAGTGAGTGAGTAAGTGAGTTATAATTTGAGTGCGAGGAATATAAAGAGTGAGTAAATCATAGAGAGTTTAGGATGAGGGTAAAAAGTACACTGGGAATATTTTTTGGGTATCATTTATATTACCCCATAATACTACAATTATAATAAAATTACAGTATTTGAATAGGAGAGGTCTCACTAGGAAATACTATATTTATCTCTTATGTGAGAGAGTATGGAAAGGATTTTTTGTAATTATCCTACATATAGTGAAATATTTTTTGGAGTTTGTCCTATGATTTTTCCTTTAGTATTTGGGGGTTTTCTACATTAAACTTCGGTGATTTTTTGTTGTTGGTTATTTTACACATATTTTATTTTCACTGTGCTATATTATTGGTAGATTTAATTCTATCAAGTCTATTCGGTGTTCATTGCCACATTGACATACTTATAATTTACACTATGAATCAATCTCATAACCCAATACTCATGCAACACTCATGCAGAAAGCTTTCTTGATAAAGCTATTCATATTATTATTAATTACATCAATGCAGATTTTCTTGATGCTTGAGACTTTTCAAGGTAGAGTTGAAGCGTAAATCAGGGAATTCATTTTGATGTACTTTGTGGCAATTCAAGACATTGATGTTACTGAATACATCATATTTGTTATCAATTATTTATGTTCCTTCCTAAGGGGGTTTGTGAAATGATGGAAGTCTATGGAATCAGATACTTAAATAGTGTCTTTCTAAGATCTTGTTATCCTTAACGATTCAAATTGAAGCTATGAATTCAATTTTTTATCAATCTTATTCTTTCCTATCATGCTATTATAGTCCTAGTAAATCACATTGTTTTTTCTTCTTTTTAATACTTTAGTTTTCTTTGGGTTCATTAGATGTGTAGCAATGAGTTTGAATAAAATAATTTCCCATGAGGCACCTTGTAAGAAGATATGGTAATATAAAGAGAAGTAACTCATATCAGTTTCTTTTCCTTTTCTCCCTTGAAAAGGTTGCAACTTTACCCCACTTTGACAAAATGAGATTTTTGCCATTTAAAGAGAAAAAAATAAAAACAGGTCCTTCCGTAGTACCATGGATTGAGTACTACTTCCACTCGAATAAAGACTAATTGTATTATTTCTCTATGTCAATTCTAGAATGAAGAAAGTTTGATTCTTATATCAATCAATTGTATTCTTTTCCTTTTGTCATTACTACTTGCATTTACTTATTCTTCAATCTTCATTTAGTTGTGTTAGGCAAGAAGACACAATATGCAAAATAAGCTTAGGATTTGAAAGGGGATTGAGGCATGTTTAGATTATGGAATTGGACTCGAAGGAATAGAGATTGAATTGGGAAAGGAAATGATAATAGAAATGAAAAAGAATAATATAAGATGAAATTATGTTTGGTATGGGATAAAAAGTAAAGAATTCCTCTTTGGGAAAGTTGGCAAAAAGACTATCCTATCCCCATTAAAAAACATTAGTTCTAAAGAAACACCGTCTTCTTCAATTTTCTGATGGCGACACTTAAAAAAGAGAAAAAAAAAATTTTTTGACCAACAAGCTTCAACCACCTCCTTCTTACTCCTCTTCTTCTTCTACCGTCTCTAGCCAGCCACCACCTCCTTCTCCTTCGTTTTCCTTCATCTCTAGTTGGCCATTAGATTGAGATCTCCAGCCACCTCCTCTTTTTTTTCCTCCTTCATCTTCTTTCATCTCTTTACTACACAACGATTGTACAGCTATGGCCACTGTAGATTCTAGGTAGACCAGCAGCAATCTAGTTCTGAGGAGTCATGGCTAATAATGTATAACTCTAGTGTTGGTAAGTAACTGTTCCTGGTGAGCCCTCTTAGTCTATTTTCCCATTGGTTTTTGGTCGATGTTTTGCTTCTCCCTCACATAGCAACGAAGATCCTTTTCCCCACTGACCAGCAGCCTCAACTTTTGGTCAAGCAGCCACTTCACTCTTCTACCAGAACAGGATAACATTGAGATGGGTGAGAAAGTAAAGCCAATTTTTAGGGGTAAAGTTGTCATAATGTGATTCCCATGAACTGTAGCACATTCCTTCACTTATTCGAAGGCGTCCACTTTCCCATGAACTCTGGAATGGACACTCCCTCTAGAAAGAGAATGGGACTACAGTAGTTTAACCAGAGTGTGAAAAAATCTCAAATGCGGATCCATGGCTATACAGTAGATCCGCTGTACTTCTGTTATGGACTGTTGGATTAATCTAACGGTCCATAACGTGCCACGTCCCTAAAGCCTTTTTTTTTCTTTTTTGTTTGCCTCAAAACGCACCATTTCACTTAAGTGAAACGGTGCATTTTGAGTTATATATTTTTTATTCCCCAGCCCCCCGAAATGACGCCGTTTCGTGGGGGTTTTTTTTTTTCTGTCTTGAAATGCACCATTTTGTATTAAGCAAAACAGTGCATTTCATGCCATTGTAATTGGCTTAATTGACACCCAAAACGATATCACTTGTGTTGGCTTATTGAAGAAATCAATGGGTCGTTGAAAAACATAGCAAAACAGAGGGTGAAGTGATTGGCAAATAGAGGTGAAATTTTGGCACGAAATCGTGAGGTTCTGGCCAGCCATGGCAGTATGTTGGAGGTAGTGTGGTGTTGTAGTGGGGAGAGTGTGAAAAATGATGGAATGTCGGTACCTTGCAATTGATCAAGGGGCTGCCAAAGACAGAGAGTGGGAGAAGTCTGACGGAATACTCTGTAACAAACAAAGGAAAGATCATTTTTTGGGTACTGTTCATCCTGTATATGTCTTCTGTGAAGGGAATAATGATCTGTATATATAATTTTAATGTGGTAAAAGGATTGAACGATGAAACAGTGATTGCATTTGGTGCTCGTACAATCAAGTTCTACAAAGTGCATTGCTATTTTATCTGGTTGTGTTCATATGGAATGCTAAGCTGATGTAGAGCAGCAAAAAAATATTAGTTCGGATTCCTATTGCCTCTATTTGTGTAGTTGCATCACTGTAGAATAATCCTTGCATATGAGAATGGACTTGTTGTACAGTTGCATAAGAGAATGGAACTCTGCCTCTGACTTGTTGCATTAAAAAATGTAGTTGTAGTATATGGTTCTAATTTGTTGCATAAAAGAATGGAGTTGTAGTTCTGATTTGTTGCATAGTTGAATGGAGTTGTGTTATATGGTTATGATATGTTGCATAAAAGAATAAATTTGTAGTTCTGATTTGTAGCGTATGGTTTTGACTAGTGGAAGAGTTGTGTGATATAGTCCTTGTAGAAATGACCATTTAAAACATGCATAAATAATGTTTTGATAGATATTTATGCTAGAAGAAGCTAACACATGCTAAAACATGCTAAAAGACCATTTGAAAGCTTAATCCAATGCCTATGAACTGATGGAGTAATATTGTGATGAAGAATTAATTAAAGTGGATGAAATAAAGCAATCACAAAGAAACAACAAAGTTTGGCTATTATACTAGATCTCTTATGAGAAGAAGACCAAAGAATGGACGAAGTGGTTTTTTTATAGTTGTTTACTAATGTGCTTTACTCAGTTTATATTAACCTTTTGCTTAATGGAACATTGCCCACTATTTAGGCGGTAGGAGAAAGTCTTAATGGAAGCCCCCGCAATATTATTACCTGAAGATGACATGTTCGCTTTGGCGTGGAAGCCTAAAGTTGGCATGGAGTTTGACAATGTAGAAGCAGCATGGCAATTTTGGCTTGATTATAGAGGGAAAGTTGGCTTCGGGGGTTAGAAAAGACTACTTAAATAAAAGTTGAAAAGATGGGTCTATCACTTCAGGTAGATTTGTTTGTTGCAAGGAAGGACATTGAAAGCCAGATAAACAGAACGTTGCATCTGTCATTCATCGACACGAAACTAGAACAGATTGTCAAGCTAGAATGTTGGTTAAAGCCAAGGGTGGAAAATTTCATGTTATTAAGTTTGTGGAGGACCATAACCACCCCCTCCAACTTGCAAAAATAATTCATATGCTAGTATCTCAGTGTAAAAGTCCAAGGTAAAGAAATTGAATTAGCTAAAGAATTCAGACTTCACCAAAAGACAACCTTTAGACTTATGAGCACACAAGTTAGAAGTTGAACCAATCTTGGTTTCACTCGATTGGATGCTAAGAATTACCTTTGGTCTAAACGGCAGCATGGTATGAAATATAGGGAAGCTGGTTGTCTATTACAGTACTTTTAATGACAAGCGGTGGATAATCCAGCATTTTGCCATGCATATCAAATGGATGTAGAGGAGCAAATAACCAATGTTTTTTGGTTTGACGCATGTATGATCCTTGATTATGAATTTTTTTGGGATGTGGTATCCCTAGATACAACGTACTGTATGAACTGTGCCCACAGACCACTTGTCGTGTTCTCAGGATTTAATCATTATAGGCAAGCGGTGATATTTATGGCTGCATTGTTGTACGATGAAACTGCTGAGTCGTTCAAGTGGTTATTTGAGACTTTCTTATAGGCCTATGGACAAAAGAGACTAAAGACAGTCTTCACAAACCAACATCAGGCCATGGCAAAGGCCCTCAATAAGAATACTCTCACTTTCACTACTTGCATGTATACATTTGATTTTGCAACGTGTTGTTTACAATAACATATGCCTTGTTGCAGGTGAAGTAATGCCAGAGAGTAACCATTGTCTTTGTACATGGCATTTAATGCAGAATGGCATCAAACACCTTGGTAACAAGGTGAAAAATCTATTAACGGATTTCAAGAAATGCATGTACACATACGATGAGGAAGTAGAGTTTGAGGCAAGGTGGAATAAATTGCTTTCAGATTATGATGTTCATGATAGTTCATGGCTAAAATTAGTGTATGCTATAAAGGAGAAATGGGCAGCATGTTACATGAAGCAATATTACACCTTGGGTATGAGAAGCACACAATTCAGTGAAAGCATAAACTCTGACTTAAAGGCATGTATGAAACTGGATGTGAATATTGTGCAGTTCTTCAAACTTTTTGAAAGTGTTATGGAAGATAAGTAGTACAACGAGCTACAAAGTGAGTTGGATGCTCGACATAAACTACCGAAGTTGAATTCGGAACATTCATCTATATTGAACTAAGTTTCACGAGAATACACATTCAAAATGGTCGACATCTTCCTAAAAGAGTTTGATATGTTCCCTGCTGCATGCATACTACAAAGAAAGGAGGCCTACCCTATATATGAATATGAAATGACCATGGCTAATCGAAGGGGAGTGGAAAGTATATTATGACAACTAAAATAATTCAATATCCTGCTCCTGTAGGAAGTTTGAGTCGTTCGGAATACTATGTTGCCATGCATTAAAGATATTTATTGTGATAGATATTAAGGAGATTCCTAGCCAATACATCATGAAGAGGTGGACCATGGAAGCACGAAATGGTATTGTTCACGATGTCCGAGGGAAAGATGTGGATGAAGACCTTAAGAAATCCAGTACATGGAGATATAGACAACTTTGCTCTATAATGATCAGACTAGCATCTGAGGTTTTTGTGTCAGAAAAATTGCATATGCTTGTGGAAAAGTATATTAATGATTTATGTAAGCACATAATGAAGCTCCGATTAGAACCAAATAGTGTAGACAATAGTCCTAGTGACACCTTCGCCTTAGTGGGTGCAACTAAGACCATGCCAAAGAGCTTCAAGACTCATGTAGGCCTAAAGAGGCATCGACGTTTCAAGAGTTGGGTTGAGACCCAGGCTAGGAGAAGGAAAAAAACTTTGGCTACAACACATTCACAAGAGCATGGGGTAAGTAAGCCTCCACTTGTTATTATTTTATCTCATTCTTTCATGTTGTACATGACAACACCTTTTTTCCATTCCAAGACACTAATAGTTTAAGTCAAATGCATGACAGAATATCTTGTTCTGCACCTTCGATGCCTTATGGGTACCGAGAAATAAATACAAGTCATTTTAGTTTTACAAGATTCTTAATGGTAATTTTTTGGTTCAGCTATTACTTTTAAATGTAGTAAATATTATTGTAATAACCCTTTTTTAAACCTGTTACGTAGGACCAACTTGAAACTCCAATACTATCACTTGCTGATCCAGACATATGTGGTCCTACAAACTTTAGCTAAAGTGGTTCCAATAGTTAATCTTTTGGTTCATCGACCATACTCATTTTTTGTACATGGTTGAACATTATTTTATTTGCTACTACCATAATTATTTAGCAAAGTGACAACGGTGCATCAAACTATCTTGGTTGTCTTTCACATTGTTACTACCATATTTTTTTGTTGATGGTAAATGGTGAATTTGGCTTCCTTCCATTTCCTTTCAACTATCTTATATGGCTTCATTTTGTTCCCAATATGTTGCTAAATGTTGGGTGGGATTATGGAATGTATTAATTTTGATTTAGGTGGAATATGGCTTGAAAATGGCATATATCTCTGTTTTTTTTTTTTTTTGGCTTATTGGTTCTCTCTGAAGTGCCTTGCCGGGACTCTACCTAGTGCTCATTTCAATATCATTCCCATTCATTCCTTCCAATCCCTCTTCAAACAAACAGAGCCATGGCTCAAGAGGTACCATTTTCTGAATCCACCATCAATTTGTTCTTTTTTTTTTTTTAATTAGTATTATAATATCATTTTATTACTTCTGAAAGTGATTTCTTAAAACATTTTTAGAGAAACCGATTGATTCTGGAATTATTTTGGATGAACAAAATACAGATTTACTTCTTTCTTTTGGGTTACTGATTTTCCCTTCTGGGTGGCTTTTGGAGTTGATTTGAAGCAGGAAGGAGGGTGGCCATTGGGGCTGAGACTATTGAATGCGAGAATAGGATTAGTGAGAAATGGTGATTTCTCCCAGTCTGGGTCAGTCTCCTTCAGCACTATGCTCACTGGTTCTCCGACATCTTCAATGGGTTCTTCTTCAGATCTTGATACCCAGGTTTGTAATTCTTAATAGAAAAATCAAAACTTTCATACATACCGAGGTTTTGATACTAAATTAATACTTACCCTTTTTTTAATATTATTTCTCCTTTCTCTTCTGAGAAGAACGATACCTCCATTTTTGTTGTTCTGGGTAGCATTTATTGAAGAGATCGTAGAAATAGAGCATCTTAATGTACATACTCTGATTTGGCTTTTTTAATATTACAAGATGAGGATTGGTGTTTCTGACTTGAAATGGCCACTCACTCAAATGTGACTGTGTTGAACAGTTCATCATACGCTCTCCATTTTGCCCTAGAGCACTTGGCAGTACAGAAATATATAGAGAAAATTTTTATTAGATTTAATTAATAACAAATAGACTTAAATTGATTATAAAAAGATATATTAACATATTGAACGTGTCTATTTGACATTCACACATACCTGTGTGTCTCTCAATTTATATATTTATTTGTTTCTTTATTACACAATGCCTGAGTATAATTTATACTATTGTCATTGAGTGCCCAGAGAAAATTGAAGCCTGCAGGAATTGATGATTTTAAAAATTAGGAATTTGATTCCTTTATTGTAAGTCAGCTTAGAAGAATAAAGGAAAAATCACAAAAATAAGATTGCCACGTATTCATTTCTTATCTTAATACAAAATCAGATTGATAACAATGTAAAATTATTATTATTATTTTTGAAAAATAAAAATATTTTTTAACATTTTTGAACTGATGTACTAAAATTATAATAAGACTTCCTTTCAACTATCTTAGATGGCTTTATTTTATTTTTAATATGTTGTTAAATGTTGGTTGAAATTATAAAATGTAATAATTTTGATTTAGATGGAATATGACTTGAAAATAGCATTAAAAAAAATGACTTCATGAGCAAAACATGCATTTTCAGCCAAAACAACGTCATTTTCAGCATCAATTAAACTAATTCCAAATGGTGTAAAACGCACTGTTTTGCTTGATACAAGACAATGCGTTTCAAAGCATAAGATAAAAGAAAAAAAAAACCCATAAAACGATGTCGTCTTGAGAGTGTTGAAAAATAAAAAATATATAACTAAAAATGTACTATTTTACTTAAGTAAAATTGTGTGTTTTAAGATGAACGAAAAAAATTAAAAAAAAAAAAGACTTCAAGGACGTGGTGCTGTGGACCGTTTGATTAATCCAACAATCTAGAATAGAATTACAGCAAATCTACTCTTATACAACGGATTTGCATTGAAAATTTTCAGTCCCATTTTCATTGTCTCTGCCTAAGCTTGCAAGCAAACAGACCTCAATCTCTGTGAAAAAAAAAAATATATTTTGATATAGATAGAATTTTGGTAATTTTAGTTTAATAGTATTTTTATATTATTACTATTATTATTAACAAGCGTGATCGAGTAACCAGCTTAGGGCACTTTTGTGGTCTGAAACACCATTCCTTTCCATCGTCTCCAATCTGCGTACCAAACAGGATGTTGGGAAAGGTGATTCAAAGAGAGATATTTAAAAGACTAATGGCCAGAAAAAAGAAAAGAGATATTTAAAAGACGAGAGGCACTAAAGCGTTATAGCATGGCTGATCATATAACTAATCAATTCATGTCCGTTATGAAACTAAGCAATAACAAAAATAAAAGTAAATTGCAGGTTACTTTTTGGAGAATTTTGTTAAAATTGTATGATTTTTTATTTTTGAAATATATACTTTTAGATAGATTTTTATTAAAAAAATTAAGAAAACATTTTAATTTTGAAAAATAAATATTTATTTAATAACAATTAACAAGTCTTTTAACAAAAAAATTTATGATGAACTAAAATATAACTTAATTTTTTATTTGATAAAAGTTATGTATATTTTAAAAAAATTTCTTATAATTTTAACTAAATTTAGTCAAAATTCGTATAATTAATTTTAAAAAATAAAGTCAAGGCAGTATAAGAACAGTTACAGTGTGATGTTTTTGTGGGACAGATTATAGTCTACAAACCCTTGAAAAATTTACAACCTAATAATGGGCTGGCGAAGGCTATATTGGGCCTAGTTTAAACTTATTACTACTGGTGCTAGCCCGGCCCTACGATAGCCACATCTACACTTCGACTCTTAGCTCGTCTTTCTGCTAAAGGCTGTAGCACTCGCCGAAGAAGCTATGGCGCGTCCGCCAATTCCATTGAATTCTGCTTCTTCTTCTGTTTCGTCTACATTCTCCTGCTCCTCTTCTCTACATTTTCTTCCTTTTCGTCGTCAATTCCACTCTTCCAGTAGTTTTGTGACTCTAAAATTCAGAGTTTCTTGTTCTAATCAAGGAGTTCAGGTTGACGCTGAACAACCCCAACGAGTGAAGGTAACATCGGAAGGACCAAAGAGGAAGAAGAAGAATAGTCCTAGACCAAGTTTCTTTGAGCAAATTCGACATAAATGGTCTCTCAAATTGAGCTCACAAAGGGAAAAATTCCCGTGGGAGGAACCAGAACAGAAAGGAGAAGACGAAGAAGCTGAAGAAGAAGAAGAAGGGTGTGACGAAGAGTCTCCTCGGGCTTATTTATTTGACCCCAATGTTGACGAGAAAACTTCAGTGAGTCATCCCGTTAGTTCCCAGTTTCGAAATCGTCTTTCTCCTTGGCATCAAGTTGTCAAACCCATCAATAGACATGTTGTTTCTGAACCTGAGACTGCCGTGAACGATGGAAAACTATTAGAAAATAATGTCACCGGATCTATTATTGAAAGAAATGAAATTTTGGAAGATGAAGGAGGTGATGGCAAAATTGATAGAGTACTAAACGATATTCTGGGAAATCCTGTTTCTGTAAAGGCAACTAGAGAGACAATCCACTCAGTGGAAGAAAAGAGATATATTTCAAATGACAAGCCAAAAAGTGATGAGGGAGATTATGGCTATATTCGCACGTTAAATGAAGAAAATGGGAATGCTGGTAATTCGCCGCCCCAGAGAGTGAATGGAGTAGAGGGCCGTGAAGGAGATAGGAAAAGGAGAAGCAACACGGTGTTGGCTGAGAAGTTGCTTCCCGAACATGAATTGCGAAGGCTCAGAAATATTGCCTTAAGGATGGTAGAGAGGTTCGACGTTGGAGTGGCGGGCATCACGCAGGAGTTGGTGGATTCTATTCATGAGAAGTGGAGGGAGGATGAAGTAGTGAAGTTGAAGTTTGAAGGTCCTCTTGCAGCTAACATGAGAAGGACTTCTAAGATTTTAGAGGTCAGTGTTCATTCACTCCCCCCCTCCCCCCACCCCCCCTTCTCTCTCTCTCTCTCTCTCTCCCCTCTTCTGTTTTTCCTGAATTTATAGGTTTAATTCATTTGTTAATTTTTCTACTTTAGTGTGCTCAGACTTGAAAACTTCCTCCCCTCTCTTTTTCTTTCGCTAATTTGAAACTTCAATTTCTTTTGTTACTATTTCGGTATCTCCCCTTTAGCGTGCTTTCAGTTTTGAAAATTTTTTATGACATATGGTTCTGTTTGTACCCTATGCTTGAATGGATCAACCTGAAGTTTCATAAATGGAGATGCAACCTTTTTTTATCTAGTAATTTTCTAGGACTTTTTTGGGTCATGTATACCTCTTCTATTTGTAGCTTATCTGTCATACATTCATGACTGCCAGAATCTTATTCACTAAATTATCTTCATATCTAATCAGAGTAAAACTGGAGGCTTAGTGGTATGGCGGTCAGGCAGTTCAATAGTGCTATATAGACAAATGAGCTACAATCTTCCCTGTGTACAAATGTATACCAAACTAAACCATGCTAATGCGATTACTGTGCACAACCCAGTGGATGTTGGGAATCCTGCCCAAGTAAGAGTGAATGAACCGGTTACAACTACAGTTCCAGCTATCCCAGACTCTACAAAGCATTTGAAGAATCTATCTGAAGAAGAATACATGGAATTCAGTGACCTCAACCATTTGTTAGATGAGTTAGGCCCACGTTTCAAAGATTGGTCTGGCCGTGAACCTTTACCTGTTGATGCAGACTTATTACCTGCTGTAGTTCCAGGATATAAAACTCCATTCAGACTTCTTCCTCACGGGGTAAGACCCGGTTTAAAAGACAAGGAGATGACTATTTATCGAAGGCTTGCAAGAACAACGGCTCCACACTTTGCTCTTGGTATGCAAGGAAAAACAGAATCTCATTGCATTCATGCCCTGCTAATGAAAGTATACAAAATCAATGCTATTATTTAATACTGTAGGTAGAAACAGAGAACTGCAAGGTCTGGCTAATGCTATGGTGAAGCTATGGGAAAGAAGTGTGATTGCAAAAATAGCCATCAAACGTGGTGTAGCCAATACACGGAACGAGAGGATGGCAGAAGAACTAAAGGTATGCCACTATGCCTCCTAATTTGAGCTGGGATTTTGAGAACAGAATTGTTTGACTTAATTTTCTTGAAATTTTACCATGCTAAAAAAAGTATATAATGCTAGCCGTTGGCTTTGACTTTGAGTCTAATGAGACCTACCTAATAACATATGAAAATGCCAGGAATGAGATTGCAGGTTCTATACTCATTGAATTTGTTTCTGTATAATTTAAAAATAGAAAAAGAAAAAAGAAAAGAACACATATCAATAAACCATAATTTTGTCTTCAATGAGATGCTTTTTTTTTTTTAAGGTTATTATTAGCATTGCTCTAGCAACTAGCAAGTTTACTGCTTTAACTCTTTGACCATGCTGCCCTCTAGTGAATTAATTCCATCACAGACAGCTGGGCAAAACAATTCAATTTGGTTCATAACTCAATTATATAACTGGATGAAAGGTTTCCCTTTCAAATAAGTAACCATATGTTGTAACAGAATAACAACAGAGAAGGATGAAAGTTGAATGGTTCTGTTAACTTGGTGTTAACTGGGAATGTAAACTTGAAAGTATTATATGAAGTCTGGAATGGGAAAAATCATGTGTGCATATAGTTTGTTTCCTAGACATGCTTATTTATCTATTTTATTCATTTAACTAAATGAAATTTCAGATGATTCATTCTTTTAATCTTACGAAGACTGTTGAAATCTGGGTTGCATAAAAACGCCCCTGGAACATGTGTATCTATATCAGACGCGTATCCTATACATACATGCGCAATGTTGTCAAAGGCCCTCGCCTTAGCCCTGATGGCCTCAAGGCGAGACCCTATTTGAGGCCAGCGCCTCTCGTGGTGTGAGAGGTGCTGGCTTCAGCCAAGTGCTCATCTGGTGGCGCCTTTGGCGCCCTTTGGGTAGCTCAAAGCGCCTTAGTTAAGTTAGACTCATTAGGTTTCTTTTTACTCAGGGTTAGCTTAAGAAGCCCAGCCTAAATGCTTTAAAATAGGTAAGATTATATAGAAAATAATTATTTAAAACCCAGCCCAGCATTAGATAACAAATATAAACTCATTCTTTAAGTACATTCTTTGAAGCGCAGCCCAACCTTCAAATATATCAAACCTATTAGCTTTTCAGGGTATAGTAAACAAATTGAAGCAGACAAAATCATCAGCTTTGTGGTCCCTTCTCCTAATTATTGGTGATCTAAACTAGTGTATGTGATGATTATTATGTCTCTTGACTTGATATTATTATGTTCCTCCAACTTTGAATAGTTAATTTATATGTCCAATGTTGTTACAAAAATTCAGTTATTTATTGATATTTCTTATATAGCATATTTTTAGCATTTTTCCTATTTTAGTACCTTACTTTACTAGGGAGAGTGCCTTTTTGGCGCCTCTCGCCTAAGTCATTTTAGAGATCTGGCGCCCTTTCACCTTTAACTACATTGGACACATGTATGATATGCTTGCATGGGTATCCAAAGCTTATTTTTTGTCTAATGCATCTGAAATGTTTCAAAACCCACTGATGCATCTTTCTCCAAAACAAAAAATCCAGATTTATCCTAGACTTGCAGATCGAAAAGGAAATTAGCGGAAAAAAATGTCTTTCTTCAAAACTTAACCTGTGCCTTCAACTCCTATTTGATTTGTTTTGCTACTGCATCTCTAATACATTTTCTCTGCTGCACCAAATCCTTTCTGGTTCATTCATTCCTTCTGTTCGCCTTGTTCTGTGCATTTTCTGGGTGTATAGATGTAGAGAAATCCTTGTTTGTTTGTTCTGTGCATTGCCCACCTTGTTCGTTTCTTCTATTATGCATCAGTGGGTGTATAGATTGCTTGTTTGGTTTGCTCTGTGCATTACTTCTTTGGGTTTTGTGCATTATTTTCTAGTGCATTAGCAAGTAGCTACCTCTTATATGCATTATTTTTCTAATGTATCATATCTAATAAGTTGCTTAGTCAATTTTTTATATTTTTCATTTTTTTAATGTTTTAATTTGTGAATATATATATATATATATATATATGTATATATTCACATACACGTATCCTAAAATTTTAAAAATTACTGTGTATTATATCGTATTGCATTCGATATGCATACCTGTATAGGTGCTTCTTAGGTTGAAACTTGTATGCTTTAAATGTTGTTCATTGCTTACTATATGGTATATTAATGTGAAAAAAAATTCAATGCTTCAGACTTATGGTAAATGCATTCCATGCATGCAGAAATTGACTGGGGGGACTCTACTTTCAAGAAATAAGGATTATATTGTATTTTACCGGGGCAATGACTTCTTGCCACCTGTTGTCACAGAGGCATTGACTGAGAGGCAGAAACTAGGCCTGCTCCAACAAGATGCTGAAGAGCAAGCACGACAAGTTGCTTCATTGATGACTAAGTCTAATGGAAAAGCTTCTCAAGTTCCATTAGTTGCTGGCACCCTTGCTGAAACTAGGGCAGCAACCACCCAATGGGGATATCAACCAAGCAGCCAAGAAGTTGAGCAAATGAGGAGAGATTCAGCTATAAATAGACTTGCTTCTATAATCAGAATCCTTGAGAAGAAATTAACTCTGGTGAGTTACTTAGGGACCAAGTCAAATGAATTGCAGATAATTCTCAGCTTTTAGTCTTTTACCATGTCTATCTAACTATTGATGGATTTCAGGCTAAAGCAAAGGTCAAGAAGGCTGAGAAGACTTTAGCAAAAGTGCAAGATGATCTAGAGCCAGCAGATCTTCCAAATGATTTGGAAACATTAACTAATGAAGAGAGATTCTTATTCCGGAAGATTGGTCTGAGTATGAAACCATATTTACTTTTGGGTAAGAATAGCAAGTTCTTTTGGGCTTTATAGCTGCTTGTTTGTAGGACTTAATGACTTGTATTGATATGCTGAGATATCAGAAGCATGACATTTTTGTTTCAGGTATGCGAGGCGTTTATTCTGGTACCATTGAAAACATGCATCTACATTGGAAGTACCGTGAGTTGGTAAAGATAATTGTAAATGGGAAAAATTTTGCCCAAGTCAAGCATATTGCAATATCTTTGGAAGCTGAGAGTGGTGGGGTGCTAGTGTCTGTGGATAAAACTCCTAAAGGCTATGTAATTATTGTTTATCGTGGAAAGAACTACCTCCGTCCATGTGCTTTGAGACCCGAGAATTTGTTGTCACGGAGGCAGGCATTAGCTCGATCAATTGAGCTTCAAAGACGTGAGGTAACAATGCCATAACATGGGGGTAGAAGTAAATTGAGACCTCAAATATATTTGTCCTTGATCTTGCTTTCTTATGTTTTCCAGGCACTAAAACATCATATCTTAGACTTAGAGGACGAGATTGGCTTGCTGAGATCTGAACTGGTATGACTTTTTATTGCTTCATTAGTATCTTTTACATGATCATATTATTTACTTTATTTTATTTATTATATGTTTTTTATGTTTTTGCATGTGTTTTTGCGGATTTTAGGATGATATGAGAAAGGGAAAGGAGATTGATGGTGATGAAACTCTGTATTCAAAACTGGATGATCATAATTATTCTGGTGATGGCTTGGAAGAGGTATTTATACGAGTTTCTTTGAGTAGATTGTATATAAATACAAAACTTTGGTACAGTTTTTTAAATGTCTTCCATTAAATTTTTTCAATTTGAAACATGATTTGTGAATATCTTTTGTAGCTCAATATCACGTGATTGACTCTTTTACAAAAATTTCTCCACATAATATGTTTTTATTAGAAAAACTCATAACAAGCACTTATGGATTCTTAAGTTTTATCCTGATGAAAAATAACTATTTTAAAAGTACTTTCAAGAAGTGATTGTTGTCGTATTATCCTGTGTTTGGAATGCATTGATAAGTTTACTTCTTTGAAAACTGTAAGCACCGCATTTATATTATGGAGTCAGATTCAATCTTTCATTTTATGGTTTCCTTCAGTGAACCAGAACGAAGAGTCAGAGACGCATTTTGACAAATATGACAGTGGTGATGAGGATGAGAAAATTCAAAATAAGCAAGCGGCTTGACTTGCAATAGTTGTGCATTGTTATTTGGAAGATTGAGCATTTTGGAAGCTTGAGAATAACACAACCATAATGTTCAAACTACTGATACATGAACTAGGTGATAGCAGAAACTTGAGCTGTTACATTCTTCTGAGGAAGCTTTTTCAAGATGGTATGACCTACTTTCTGTGGATTGACCATTGCATTCTTATGAGCATCATTTGCGGTATTAGTAGTTTTACTGTCACAACTGCTATCATTACATGTAAATATATTGCTGTAAATATGTTTTGTCAATGATATGTGAAAGTTTTAGTTTTCAACATTCTATAATATTCTCTGTTGGCAGGATACAAGGGATCTGCATCCGTTGCAGATTATGTCTAAAAGGTCAATTAAAGCTGCCAATACAAGATATTATTACATATATTCCATATATAAAAGATAAATAAATGAAATCAGTTATAAAGTATTATTTTGGTCCTTCACTGATTTTTATTTTCAATTTGGTCTCTCACTAATATGAATATTAGTATATTTAATTCAAATTCAGTTGAAAATGAGAGACTAAATATATCAACATTCATATTAGTGAAGAATAAATTAAAATTAAACTCATAAATGAGAGATTAAATTGACACTAAATCTAAGTAAAGGACCAAATAAGTGAAGGACTAAATTAATAAGGGATGAAAATAATAGTTTATTCAACAAAAATATATAAGCACATTTCACCAAAAAAATGTTTATATATTCATGGTTGATTTGGTTTATTTATACTGTTAAACTGAATATATCTAAAATTGTTTAAGAATATAGGAAAGACTACACTAAAAAATCAAATTTACTTTTGTGGATAATCAATATGGTTTTTTCTAGTCATTGTTGAGGTCTAATTAAAATTTTTTATAGATCATAATCTAAAAACACCTTCTAATTGAACCACAGATTGTTCCAAAACATACATCAGTTTTTCAGGCTGTCCAATCCAGTAGTTGTTTCTCTTTGGGACGAGGATAAGGATTTTCAGAGTGGCCTCAGTTCAGAAATAAGCAGTTGAAATCTGCCAGCCCAGTCGAGACAATTTTTAAGAAATTTCACGGACAGATGTAGAATTTTCTATTGTAGATTTAAACATAATTGAATTAGTATACAAATTAAAACCATTGATACATAACAATGTCAAATATATAGAAAAAAAAATCTTAATATCTTAGATTAGATTCTCTTGTTACCATTTTTTTTCTATTTTGTTTTTTTACTTCATGAATTACCAAAAAAAAAAATAGAAGATTAAGCCGAATTCCATACAATAGTAAATTTTGTTATAAATTCTATGGTAACAGATGTAAACTATTGGATTTATTTGTTAGTAAATTTTGATTGTCAGATTAAATATTTTATTTTTGAATCAAATTTGATTTTTTAAAAGTTATGGATTTTAGTAATTTAACTTTAAAGACAAATTATTAATTTGTTGTGGTAGGCCATTATTTAGATAAAAGTATTAAATTAATATTTTATTTGTATACTTTATGATAATTTAATCTTTTATAAATATATCGTAACAAATTAATTCTTTAAAAATTTTATTTTATACAAACAATTCATAATTAATTCAAAAGAAGAAATCGTTTTTATATAAATTTAAATTTATAAAAAATTAATTTGTTATAAGTAATTTTAAAAAAAATAAATTATTACAAAACATAGAAGAAATTGATTTTATACTTTTATCTCATTATTTATCTTAAATTCCACAACAAATCATATACTATATAAAAAGAATCGTGCTGTACTAAATCACGATAAAATCATTGTACAAAGCTTGCAACTTGGCATGGTGGAAAACGACCATTTTCAAAGTGCTAAATGATGACATAAAAAAGCGAAATTTTATTGTCAAAGCACTTTAATAATCACAAATCACAACCAAACAATATAATAAGGGCCCTTGACAGGAACATCAACTGTTTTACGAAGACAAGGATCTTCTATATTGGCGGCTAGGCTTGGCTTCTTGTTGCTGATTACCCAAACACGTTCAACTAAGAGATTAAATATAGCAGTGAGACTTGAACAAGTTATTATCTGAGACACTTGAATATTCACAAATCAGAAATCATAAGCAAATGAAAATAGGACTCCTCCTAGCAGTAAAAATTTCCTTATTATGTTTTTGCTTGATCCTTTATTATATGATTTGATGATGTTCTAAATTGGCGGCTATGTTATTGATTAAACAAGTTTGAAAGATTAGGCGGTAATAAATACTCTGGATTTGCAAATACAGGGAGTAAAATAAAAAGAAAGAAAGATTGAGTGTCTTTAGAAGTTATTTTAATATTAAAAAATTTTAAAATTTTTTCTTTAAATGTCATTTCACATATAATAGAAGGTTTAGTTATATTAACTTATACAATATAATTTAAATTTATCATGTGTTTAGTACAAATATTATATTGTATAAATTTATATGATCAATTTTATTTTATACGACTTGTTGTAGTATTTTTTTATTAAATCTTCCTTAATTAGATTCTAATTATATAAAGAACGAATTAAAAAACATATTTTAGACGTAATTTTATGCTCTCTCCAAGACTCATTATACATATCAATCCTTATTCTATTCATTCTTAAATTATTAAACCTTATTATACCTTGTTATATCTTATCTAGGGCCACAAAACAAGACATGGGAACGTTCCTACATTTCGGCTCCAACTCACCAAAGCCGAGTAATCGCTTTCCTGCCACATCACATGCCAGCATTTCCCCTTGCGTAGGGAGGACAGTTGTCACAATCCGTTGCGTTTTGTTAAATTGAAGAAAATTCATACAGTAATAACATATTTACATAACAAATAATAACATACTAATTCAATCAAATTATAATAGAAAAAGAAAAAAGATAAAAGTGTAATACCCATAAAAATTTATACTAAGAAAAAAGAAGAAGTGAAACTTAATCAAAACAAATATAGATCCAGATAAAATTTTATCAGAGAATCCAACTAAAGTTAGTACCTAAATCGCATCCTGTGTATTTTTAACACTTGTAATTCAACTAAATACAATAACCAAGTTTCTATTAGGAAAATTTTGATATGATAAAATATATATATATAATAATATTTTTACAAAACAAAATCCTCAATTATTTCTAATAATTCTACCTAACCCTCAATTATACACATAACCTAAAATAATATCAAACATCTTCAAAACTCAACATTTCATCATGCTAAAACATCCCAGAACACTCCTTCTTCATGCTGCAACTTCATTCTTCACTATGCTCACTATTCCGTCAACTTCCGACCATTGTCACCATCGTCCAACTACCGTCGAAGGTTGACCAGCATCCTAGCGTCTCTGTTGGCCCACCCCCAACCACCAACAGCTTTCCCACTGACGAAAATCACTGGAAAATCGCGTCAAAGACTCCTCATGGTGAGATTTTTTTTTTTTTCTGGCCAATTGGAGCTTCCTTTGGTCTTGTTGAACCTCGTCGGCGACTCCTCTCAGCCACGTCGCCCCCATCAACTTCCCAACCACCTCCACCAACCGCCACACCGCTGAAATTTCATCAGATTTTCGGCAACCTAATATACTCGAAAATAACCCGAAATTTAAAGCTTTAATTCATAATTTTGGTGCATTTTTAGTCCAATAAAACATAGTGTTTCATTTTTTGCATTGATTTTGCACATTTCTCCTTCATTTACACTAAAAAATTCAGTTTAATTTGCTCAGAATCAAAGAAAAACCAATTCGAGGTACTGTTCATCCACGAAAATCACTGTTCATATAAGAAAGTGATGAAATTGAGCTAAGTTCAATTTGTTTACTTCAAATTGAGTTAGGATTACACTTCTAAGGTGAATTTTGCACATTTCTCCCTTGAAATCATTGATCAATTGTGAATTTTGGCTTCCAGATTGAAAAACGTCAATTTAAAGGTATAGGGGCAATTTGAGAAATTAGTGAAATTTGTGTTCTTAGGTCTTCTTAAATTTTTTTTATGCATCTAGGGAGTGATTTAGAAATTTTATAAATTTTAGTTTGAAGTTTAGAACAAAATTAAAATTTTTAGTAATTTTTTCATGAAGAAAATTAAAAGGAAAAATATGAATAGCTTGATTGTATAACAATAAATATTATTTGAGGTTAAATGAAAATTTTAGAACTTATTAGATGACCCTTAAGTGAAATTTGTGTTATGGTAAGTGTTAAAAATTTAATAAGTGCATAATGGAATAATTGAATAAAATAATGATAATAGTAATAATAATAACAATAGTAATAATAATAATGATAATGATAATAATAATTGTAATAATAATAATAATAATAATGATAACAGCAACAATAATGATAATAAAAATAATAAAATAAAATATAGGTTATAAGAATTTTAAAGTATTCTTTAAGTGGTCCATAAATTTAATTTTCAAATAATTAGCTCTGTGACAAATCAAATAATTAAATTAATTATAAGGACTAAATGTTAAGATTATGTTATTTAATATTTTTTTTAGGTAACTAGAATATTTTCAACAAAGAAATTATAATGAAGAATAAAAAGGAGGTTGATATACTCTTATCAGATGAGTAGATAATCATAATTATGCATAATATTATTTTAAATTATTCATGATGATTTTGAATATTGAATTATTATAAATACTGAAATCTAAATTTTGAATTGGTATGATTTGAAATTTCTGATATCTGTACATGGATAATTATTTGTCTTTGAAATATTAGGAATATGTCCAAAACAGAACCCTATAGCTAATGACAATTGACGTTTTCCGTAGTGCACTGTGATTGTTATTTTAATAAGGTTGGGTATGATACTTTTACCTCCATATTTTGTTTGAGGCCGAGGGCCACTATGATATTTACTCAGAGCCTATGGCTGAATGAGTATATGTTCTGATCTATTATCACTAACCTTGGGCTAGCTCTATACTCTGTAATTATGACTGGTTCTGTAGGATATTCCCAATTACATTCTATTGATGATTTTTCTTCATTTAATATCATTGAATTATGTTTGTATGATATCTAGTTTTAAATTTCGAAAGACGGACCACCGTAAGTCTATTTTAATTTTTGCAGTATTAGAATTACCTGCTTACTGAGTTTCTATTCACCCTATTATTTAACATTTTTTCATATCTCAACGCTAATCCAAAATATCCACCTTCAGAATTTTAATCTTAGTGATTAATTTTTTGGTGAGCCCAACCTACTGCTAGAGCTATGTCTTTCAATATTTTTATGATTCAGTTCAGTCGCTCTCTAGTATACAGGCTAAATGTTTAATGTATTATTATGGTTAGAGCTGTCAAAGTGGGTCAACCCAACCTACTCAAGCTGGTGGGTTAAACGAGTTAGTCTGTTTAACTCACCATAAGGTGGTGGGTTGAAAATCTCAACCTACCCTAACTGGTGGGTTAAGCGAGCAGCCCGTTTTACCCACCAAAATATTAAAAAAAATAAAAAGTTATAAAAATTCAAATGTAACTTTCTTCAAGCACATATCTTATTTAATTAATCAACTAATCAACTTCTATATTAGTATAAGTAAACAAAAAAAAACTAAATAAAAAGCAAGTTTCAATGGATTAAAACAAGTAAAGTAATTCAATAATTCAATGATTCATTAATAATAAAAATATGATTATGAGCAAAATATTCAAATTTGGCAAATTACAAAATAATATAGATAACACGACACATACATTAGGGTTAATTTTTTTAAATAGAAAAGTGCAGTGGGATGAGGCGCTGAATTGAATGAGTAAAAAAAATTTTTCTTAAAAATACAAGCAACCCATTTAACCCACGAGCTAACTCATTTTAACTCACAAGTTAAACAGGTCGAGTTGATAGAAGAATACTAAACGGGTTCTCAAAGGAACCCCTCAACTCAACCCACCTCTTAGGTGAGTTACACGAGTTCGACCTGATGGGTCGAACTCGTTTTGACGTCTCTAATTATGGTGTGTTAGAAACTACCTGTATGACTAATTATAATATCTATGTTTGTTTAATATGAATTTATATAAATTTTGTCATTATGGGGGTTCCGATAGGTTCGCGAGGATGAATGACACTTCATCTTTGTGCCGATCACGCCCTACCAGCTCAGGTCATGACAAAAAGATTCACAGACAATATTTTCTTCTTAAATTCTTAATGCAAACCACCAATGTTTATTAATATTTTGAAAATTGAATGGATTAATATTGAACGTAGTGATTTGTAATTCAATATTTCAATTGTGAGTAAACTTTGAAGTAAACTTTTTTATAATATATATTGTTTTACAATTTAAATTAATATACATTATAAATCATTTAAAACAAATATTTATTTGATAATATAACGATCAATTAAAGTATTGTGTATATGGTAAGAAATATATGTAAAATGAATTGAGTAAAATTTTAACAAGAAATTGGACAAAAAGATCTATAAATCCTAAATAAGCCAATAGTAATTGTTTATAGATATGTTTTTTTAGTTTCAAAATAAAAAAATAGGTGCTTATGAATGATTTAAGGTTCTTTCCTTCAATTTTGGACAAATAAAAGAAAATGTTAGCATTAAATTTACGAATTCGACAATTAAATGCACTCAAAGAAAGATGAAAAGTAAGGCTCCTTATATAACTTGTTTAAATTATGCATTTGTGACGATGTATTGAAGTTTAACAAAAATAATTCAAAATTAAGGAATTGTATAAATAACATTAACTATTCTTAGGCAAAAGCAATAAAACTGTCACTAGATTTAAATATAATAATAAATCCTTCATAAATTAGAGTTTGAATACTAATACAAGCACGTGGGATTAGAAAAAGGTATTTTTCCATCTGAAAATTAAACTGAAAAAAGCTTACTATTCTGGATTTGGGTTGAGAAGCAAATAAAAATAAAAGGCTAATCTATGAAGAATTTGAGTTTTTCAGAGTTTGAATCTTTTGACATTGAAATATTTTTTCAATGTTAGTATATATGCAAATATTCAACCACTTAAAACTCTTCATAGCACGACCGTATAATAATAATACAAGTTGAGAAGAGAGAAGAAAGAATTAGGGATAGGTATATAATATCTAGTGAGTTTGGATCTTGGTGTGGAGGTTAAAAAATACGGTTTAAGTGTGAGAATTTTTTTTGTGGGTATTTTTAAAATTTCAAGTTTGGTTAGTATCATATACCTATAATATGTTCTCTCTCTATATACCATCAAGTTTTGAAAATGGTATTTATAACAAGTAGTGTAATTGAATTAATAATTATCGGATCACATTATTAAATTATTTATAATTGTCATATTAATTATTATAAAATTTATTAGTTTAATTAACAAAATTAATAATTTTTAATTTAATATAATCTAACTAATATTGTTATTTTAATATGAATTGTTAAATAACTATCACATATTATAATTATAGAAGACATATGAGCTCATATGAAAAAATATTAATCAATTTTGATACATTTATATGTTAACTGATTAAGTATACTAGTTTTAATAAAATTATTTAAAAAAATAGTGAAAATTAAATAAAAAATAATTTTATCGAAAATAAAATACACTAAATCAACATATCAAAATCATAACTCAATTTTGGGCTATTATCCAATCCCTTTAAAAGGAGAAATAAAAAAAATAAAAAAGGAGAAAAAGAAAAGTTTTTACTTATAAATTTAAGGTTAAAAAAAAAAAAAGAACGAAAGAACCCAGCAGCTTCCTGTCTTGACTAAAATTCAAACCTTTCACGGCATGCATGGACTTTGACTCGCTACTTTTCTTACCCTCCTCCTCCCTCCCTCGCTGACTGTCTCCTTTCTTCCTTCTCTCTACTTTTCTTTTCTTTTTCAGCTTTCTTCACTGCTCATCATTTCCATTCTCTCTCTCTCTCTCTCGCTGATCAGTATATGTATAAGTTCACTGCTTCCTACTTGTCAAGCGAACAAGCTCTCACTTGCCAACAACAAGACAATTCATCTCTCTCTCTGCTCTCTAATATCCAGGTGGGGCTATTTTTCTTGGTTTCCATCATCTTCTAGTGCATTTCCTATGATCACGTGCACACCCACTTCCTATACTTTTCAAAACCCTTCTCCTTAATCCCCTCCTTGATCTGATCTTCCCTTTCACACCCACCACCTTGATTTATACCTGTCATGACCCTCTCTACATAGATAGGCCTGTCTCCCTAACTACAGCAGATACATAACTTTCATATATATATGGATTTCCCTCTTTGTCATTACATACACCAAATTAATATGGCAAAAAGTATATCAGAATCCCAAACTTCTTCTCAGATCATCTTTCAAAGATGATAGTGCACAAGTTTCCTTAGCGTCCATTTTTCCATGCTCCCCATGGACGCTGTCTTCTCCCTCCCCGAAGCTGCCAGAGCTAACTTTCTGCGCTCTAAAATGCAGTCCTCTGGCTGCTCATACATTTGTCTTTGGTCCTATGATCCACTCTTACCCAAGTAAATTTATTTATTTTTATATATAATGCATATTGCATAGTAATATATGGTATACTTTGTGTTATATAGTTTCCAAGGTTTGCACTTACATTTCTGGTTTGGTTTCTGTGCAGTCGTTTGCTGTTCTTGGATGGTTTGTACAACGTGAGAATCAACCAACCGAGTTCTTCTTTGGGGAGTATAGCTCAAAGGCCTTTTAACCAATTTAGGGGTTTAGTATTTGATGTCAATGATAATGAGTAATCCTCATTTTCCCCTCTGCGAATATATAACTATGTGTGTGCGTAAATTCATTATTTTATTTATCAATTTATTTATATATTTATGTACGTTTGCTTTTGTTTTATACAGTCGTATTCCAGGACTAGCTTTCAAGAACCGCAATGCTTACCTGGAGCTCCAGCAACCTGATCTTCTAAGGTTGGCATGGACACAAGTACAGACACAATTTTATCAGGTAATTTATTAACTTCAGGAGATGAGACTAATAAATTTTTAAGCAGTGTTACGTTGATGAAGGACTTGTTTGGCTAAGGTAATTAACTGTCTGATGTTTTTACAGGAGGCAAGGATTAAGGTTTGCTGCTTGAACTTGTTGAAGAATGAACTGAGAAAAAAAAAAAATTTTGATTGCTGAGGTTAATTATGCAGAAACTTCAACTAACCTTCTGAACCCATTGTTTTGTTGCCTTGTTTCACAGACTGCAGTCTTCATGGGGTGCAACAATGGGGAAATTGAGCTCGGATTCTCAACCATGTCCCAAGTAAGTGAATACTTTTTGACATGTACAGTCCCATTTCGCAGAATATGATTCATCAGAGAAATTCGGATGTATATCACTAGACCATTCATAAACATGTGAGCATGTCAGTCTTGAGAAACTCATCTCTCTAATATGCTCACATATCAATATGCAGCTGAATTATGATTTCCCATGAACTTCAATTCGCTGTGCAGGCTGATATTCAAACAGCACTTAACAATTGGTTCCCAGATGAATTTTCCAGATCACAACCATCCCATCAGCAGCCAAACATTGATCAGAATCAGAACCCACCTTCATCATCTTCATCTTCCTTGAGATCACTCTCATTGTCCACAGGAAGCCCTGAATATTCATCCCTCGTATTCAATATTCCTGGCTCTTCTTCTGACTTTCCTGCAGAATCCCTTGCAGCTTCTACCCCTCACCAGCAAGCCATCCAAGCACTAGCTCATGCCTCACAGAACCCATTTCCCACACCAGAGAGTGAACATGATACTATAATGCGAGAAATCCTTCAACTCATATCTAATTCTTCTTCTTCTTCCACCTCTCTTCGTCATCAACCCCACCAGGATTTGCCTTATGTGGTTCATCCTGAGGCCAGTGCTTTCAAACGGTATAGCCCCACTATCACATCCCAAATGGGGTCAGATTTGCGCAGGCAAGGTATCTTTAAGAGGTCATTGACATTCTTTAGAAACTTGAATTTCATGAGAATGAGAGAACGTGTTCAAACAACTCGCCCCACTAGTACTCAGCTTCATCACATGATATCAGAGAGAAGAAGGCGTGAGAAGCTCAATGAGAATTTTCAGGCTCTAAGATCACTGCTTCCTCCAGGAACTAAGGTACCATAAAACCAAGGCACATAATGGTTTATTGTGAGAGGCTAGAATAGGATCAAAATTAATGGTTATGGTTATTAGAAAGAAAGACCGTTATATGCAATAACCTAAGTACAGTACTCTTTTGCATTATGCTGAAATTTAGGTTTATTTTTAGTTGTTTGCTGGCATGACACAGGTAACTTCAACACAAGTAAGATTGGGTATTTTAGAAAGAAATTTTCTCCTATGCGTTAAGTAGAGATATTGATGATGACAAATACTTAACAAAATTTTACTAAGTCTAGTAATATGCGTGAATCTTTGAAAGATATTTTCTGATCCAGCATTGGTTAATAACTCATCTCACATTTGACAGTAAATCACTTCTGTCACTAAATATTTTCCCTTCATAAACTAGCTTGAAAAATTATATATATTCTCTCTTGAGCAAATCATCGAGCAGTTTCCTGGTGTTATTCCCTAAGAGCGTATGAATTTGGGTTTGTTTCAGAAAGACAAATCATCCATACTTACAACAGCAAAGGAGACACTCAGCTCATTAATGGCGGAGATTGAAAAGGTTAAAGAAAGAAACAAAAAGTTGGAGGCATCATCATCTTCAATGGCGACTGCTCCTCCAGCCCAAGAAGCCAGTGATCATGAATTTCCAAATGAAAGGTTGAGTGTGAGAGTTTCACATGAACCAGAATCAAGCTCGTCAGAAGAGAGAATGGTGGACTTGGAAGTGACAGTGAGATCAGGACAAAGTTCTCAAGTTGATATCTTGATTCGATTATTGGAGTTCCTTAAACAAGATCAAAACTTGAGCTTGATTTCTATGGAAGCTAACACCCATTTTGCACACGCCACTTCCTTCAACCGAATAACCTTAAGACTGAGAATTGAGGTATGTACGCTTTGCATGTTAAACTAACTTTACTCTTTAATTAGAAATGTTGCCATTTGTTGAAATTATATCAGATAATATATAAAGTTAGTAAAATTTAACTAAAATGGGCATTTTAAATAAGAGAGATTCATTTCAATAAGCTTTTGTTAGTTTCATATATAAGACTCATTGATCGTGCACATCATAGTTAACCCTAGTTCAATCTAAATTCAAATTTTCTAGGCTAGCCTTTAATACAAACTATAATGAATGTCTTAGCGAATCTCAAATATATATACAAACTTTAGATAACTATTTATTGACTACTTGATTAATTTATATTATAATATTATATACAGACATAAGATAAATGATGTAGCTGCCGTGATTCTAGAATACTAAATCTGAAGCTATTAGATTTAGAACAAGTGGCACCAACAGTTTCGTTGGATCCTAGAATTGTCTTTTCATTAGTATGAATAAATGAATTTTATAATAATAATGTTGCATAGTTCAATTTAGGAAGGAGCTAAGCAACTGCAAATGTTAAGGTGGTTGGGTAATTAGGTGGTGTGCGCAAGTCACTTTCAGTCTGTGATCCAAACTAGGTATTCAACCATTCAGAAAGCGCATTCTATTTTGCCAGCCGTCAGAAATGAATCAACATGAATAAAACAATTAATTCGTCTTTATTAATTTTTATTTTTAATTTAACGTAGTACTGATTTTTATGTTCTGTATTAGTTCTCAATTATTAAAAAGGTACTATTTTGACATTTTAATAACTAAGAAAAGGATTAAATCAATTCTTTACTTTTATATTTTATAACAATTTGATCTTTCATAAATTAATTTATTAAAAATTTTATTTTATATAAAATCATCCTCTCATTACACTAAATGGTAGGATTGATTTTGTATAAATTTAAATTTGTAAATAATTAATTTTATACAAATTTAAATTTTTGAATAACTGATTTGTCACAATTAATTTATAAATGATCAAATTATTATAAAATACAAAAGTAGGGATCAATTTTCTACTTTTCTCTTTAACAATTTGACCATATTAAGATTGAGCCAGTATAAATTGTAATGTTCTAATAAGTAAAAAAAATTAAATTAATAATAAACTAATAATTAAATAATCAAATTAAAATTAATAAATCAAGGACTAAAATAACATTTTACACGTACATTTTTATTATTGATTCTTGCATTGTGAATATGATAAGATTAAGGTGTATTCATTTTAATGATAATGATGTAGGAACTAACTTTGATTATTTCTATTAAAGAAAAGGTCATCAAATATATTATTACATTAATTAATTAAATATCAGGGTTTGGAACTCACATGACATCTTCCTTTGTCTTAATCATGAAAATCTCTTTATGAAAAAGACAAGCATTTATGGGAATTTAAAAGACAAAAAGGCACTGAACAAGAAAATTAAAAAAAACAAAGTCATTGAAACTTTCTACGAAGAATAATGAGCTGTTTACTTCGTTGGGTGTAGGGAAGTGAATGGGACGAGTCTGCCTTCCAGGAAGCAGTGAGAAGGGTGGTTGCTGACCTGGCACAGTGATAGGCGGGTGGGCCAATAGAGAGCACCCACATCAGCAGCTCTTTATTTTATCCTGTGGCGGCGGCGCACCGTAGATGGATACTTCAGGCAATCACATTGCTTCATATGGACCTACCACTTTTTGGCGAACAAATTTTTATATTTTTATTAGAAAATTCTTTAATTAAAATATAATAAATGTATGATTTCTTTTAAGAAGAATATGATATGTGTGTAATTTAGCTATAAAAATTATACACTTATCATATTTTGATTAAAAAGTTATATATTTATTATGTTTTAATTAAAAAAATTTTATAATAAAAATATAAAGATTTTGTTTATGAATTTTTTTCTTATTTTGAATCATATGTTGTATTAACTTTATATTTAATTAAATTATTGAATTAATTTTTTGGATAGACATATGATACCACAGTGTTAACAAAATAATTTATAAATATTTCTATTAAAATGACCAAATATGTAGATTGGGTAGACTATAATTATATGTAAGTCTTGGTGATTGATTTTTTATATACCAAGTTTGGAATGACTGAATGTTTGACGATTGATTAGACATTATTGTAAATTTGATCACTAACAACTGCATCAAACAAATTATACAATCCAACAATATACAATTCGATACAAGAAAATTCAAAAAAAAAAAAATCAACATCGTTTTAAATTAGAGGACAAATTTAGTTTGGGCTAAACCACGTATAAATAAACTATAAAGTTGTCCGTTGTGTCACCATACATGTTTCTTGTACGTATGTGTTCACACTTCCGTGTCATGTCGCCTATTTTGACTGCAAATTTTACAAAGAGCGAAAGGGAAAAGATCAAAAAAGAATGACAGTGACATTCGAAATTTCAAAGATGGTCAAATTGTAATTTAAATCACAAAATAACCCATTTGTGTGTGGCTTTCATGCAATTCCACACGATCTTTGATTGATTGTGTGGCCACTATTCAGAATATTCTGTTGCTAGTCAATGAATTTTCTTTGTGGAAAATTAGAAAGCAACTTTAGAGACGGCACTTTTGACTGCTACTCACATTCCAATGTCTAAAGATTCAACACATTTAATTAATGAAATACTGCTTTTGGGTCCATTTCATTCTTGCTTTTAAAAAGTATTTAGAAAGAAAATATTAAATTAATCTTTTATTCCTGATAATTTAATTTTTTTAAAAATTAATTTTTTATTAATTAAAATTGAGGTATTAATTTTGTACAAATTTAAATTTATAATAAATTAATTTTATATAATTTTAAATTTATAAGATATTAATTTTATATAAATTTAAATTTATAAAAAATTAATTTTTCATAGTTAATTTATACGAATTTTATACTTCTCTTTATTCTCTCCCCACCCAATAGAGAAAAAAAAAAAAAATGAAGCCTACATTTGACTGGCACATAGATACGTAGCAAATTTTCGGGCTCCCATGACTTGAATTTAATTATTGTAAGAACATCTTATGGGATAATTTGTATATTGTATATCAAGTAGATTGTCGAAATATATTAAATTTACTATTCATATTTTTTGTACTAATTTTGTACTATACATTGCGTTACTATTTTCAGGAAGCGCACATGCCTGGCATTTGTTAATTCTAAATGGTATTAGAGTTTTATTTTGATAAATAAAAAAAATATATATGTGCGTTATAAGGCCACGAAATCTTGATTAATATGCGAATATTTAAAATATATATACATATTGAAAATATCTAGAGAAAAATAATATAATGTTAAAAATGATAAAGGTGTTAATTAATTATTTGCATATCTTGTGTTCAGTTTTTTAAAATAATGTCCACTTACCAAAGTTCACGTTTTTTTTTAAACGGCTAATTTTTATTATTCTTAATAGATGATACCATTTTTAATTTAAACACTCTACAAATTTTTATGATTTTAGTAATTAAGTATACTTTAGTTACAATATTACTAAAATAATATTAGCAAATTTGAAGACAAACAATTAATAAAGTTTGACAGCATTATATTATCATTCATTAATGATACAAAAAATGTATAAAATATTAAATTGATAATAATGTTGCATCACAATATTATTTTTTATCAGCTTTTCTAATAAATATTAAAGAAGACAGGAGTATAGGACACTCTCATTTATTATAATGGTCCAAAAGAAGCAAAATTTACATAACCTAAAAGAATATTTCTTTATCTGAAATTAAAATTTTCTTTCTTAGTATAGATGTTTTATCAGGAAAAATAGATATATGATTATCACTTGATATTTTTTATTTATTATTTCTTTTTCATGGGCTTGAAGATATTATTGAAGGTTGTTTTATTTTTTAAATATAAGTTATATTTTGATCACCAATTAACCAACTGTTAGAAATTTCTAAAGAAAAAAACTTATATATAGTTCGTTATATTTTTATTGTGTTGTTCTTTAATTAAAACATATGTTTAATATCAATATTAGACTCTCTTAATTCAAAATTTTTATCAATGGTTTTATTATCTATCTTTTTATTGGTGTTGTTGTTGAATTATTTTATAAAATAAATAATATATTGTGGATTAACATTAATTTATTATTAGGTCAATTCATTTGGTTAATCAAATTAAACAATTAAATTTTAACATAAACTACAAATGACTTGGGTCTTAGTTAGTTGTAGGTAATTAGTGACATGTTGGATTACCTACAAATACATTAGGTATAGGCCCCAACTTGTAATCCAAATCTTATTATATTGTTAACTGAGAGGATAAGAGGAGAATATTCTATAAGCATATTCAAATTTGGAATTAGAATAGTTGAGAAGTGGAAAGTTACTGTTTTAAATTAATTTAACAATTTTATTTATTAAAATATACAAGTACTCTGAATGCACAATAATTTCTCACATTCTGAGGACTCACCATAGAACTCCTTTGTGCTTACTTTAAAACCCTTTGTGACTCGTACAAAAGAAAAGATTTTGGGCAAAGCAAGTTATTTTTCTACTTACAAAATTATGGCTGTATTGGGTGCTTCATTATGTAAGTGCAATTTCATTGTCACTGATTTATTTATTTATCTCCCACTATGATATGGAATTTTGTTCTTTCAATTGGTATCAGAGCCAAGGTTGAAATTTTGATCTCCTTTTCCAACGAGTTCTTTCATTTGAAATTGTTTGTGTATGACGATATGTTTTATCATCCTGCTATGAATTCAGGTTCAAAATTCATGAAGCCATATGAAACCCTTTTTAAAATTTTGAACTTAATTCTCCCTATCAAAACTAATTTCTTAAAAGGAACTAAAGGGGTTTTCTTTGGTTCTATATTTTGTGCAAGATAGTATAAGTATCATTCCTCGAAACACTATGGAAAGAGAGATGCCATGAAAGCTTCATTCCATGCAAAACCTTTTTTTTTTTTTAATGAAATACGCCTCTTGATACTGTGTTTTTTTACAAAATTGATATAGAGGAATGATAGATTGTTAAAAAAATGAACAAAATGGCACCAATATTGTCTCGTGAGGCTTCATATTTAGTTGAGTTAGGTGTAGGGCCTGAAATTGGGTTGGTTGACCTGTTCTAAGGTCGAAGATGATGACCAAGTGTGTGGGGCAAAGCCCACGTGCATACTCGATGCGTGATAGTACATGTGCCTCACGCGCTAGTCATTTGGCCCCCTAAATTTTTACAATTCTACTCCACTTGCCTTTTTCAATTTTTCAATGATTTTTTCATAATTTTTTAAGCCCTGGAAATAAGAGATTTGAAATTTATTAAGGATTTATGACCTTAAAACAATATGTAACTAAGGTGTTTAAACCTGAGAAATCTTTTTGTATTGACTAGATATAATGAGGAATAGTATACTGAGTTCACTCACTTGATGATGTATAAATAAATTTAAATGAATTTATTTGTAATTTCACTCATATTTTGTGTTTTGGAAATTAATCTATAAATAATAAAGGTACTTCATCTAGTGGTTGAGTGTTCACTTATCTTGGGCCCAGCCATGACGGTATCAAGTTTAAAGCCCCTTTAGTAATGTAATTATGAATTATGACTCATAATTATTGTAATTTACCCTTAAATAATTATTAAGGGTAAAACTAGCCACCAAATATGGTTCAAAGAGTTTTGTTTATATTAACAATGGACATACCCTATTGTTGTGACATTGCTAATATAATATTATGAATTACGCTTATTTATGACTTGTTAGCAGCATTCTTTAATTGATATTTTTCATAGTTGCTTGTATCTTATCAATGTCGAAACTATGAATGCATTTTGCATAATTCTTCTCATGAGTTAAATCCATTTGACATGAATAAGTTTTTTCTTGGTTTATTGTAGTATAGGGCCTTTATGTGGGATTGCAATAAACAAACTTGTATATAGTTGCATGAATTGAGTTTATAGAGGATACTTTGTTTAGTAATTATGTTACTTTAACATAATTAATGTTTCCTATTTTTTTTGCTTTCTCAGTTTTTGCATTCCACCGACTATCTTTAATGAAAACTCTTAATAAGATGAACTATGACAACTAGAGTAAGTCCCTGGACATGTATTTGGCAATCATTAAGTAGGATGGAGCTCTAAGAGTCTCAAGACCAGCAGAGCCCACAGCTGAGTCAAATACTGCTAATAGAATTTATTACAATAGGTGGCATAAATCAAATAAGATTTGCCATATAGTCATGAAATTCACCATTGATAAGACCATCAAACAATGCATTCCTGATAATGATATTGTTGTAGTATATCTGAAGGTTATTGGTGAAAATTTTAATAAATTTGAAATGGCTCAAAAAGCGTATGATCTTTCACTACTAGATAATACGCGCATGCGTGAGCATATGATGAAGCTTATTAACCACTACAATAAGTTGAAATCATATAATGTAGACTTAAGGGAGAGTTACTTGATTTACAAAGTGTTATAGTCTCTTCCTACCAAATATAGGTTTTTCAAGACCACTTATAATTCTCAAGAAGCTGAGTGAAACATTGATCAGATGATTTTCATAGTAACTCAAGAGAAAGAATCATTGAAGAAGGTCAACTTTCACACTCAGAACATTAATTATATTTCTCAAGATTCAAGTAATAAGAGTGGTAATGAGAAATAGAAAGAAAAGAAGCATGATAGTAGAGCTAGTGGTAAGAAATCTTATGGACCCAAGAAGAATAGGAAGCATCATAAGGGTCAGAAGAAGAAATCGTTCAAGTGTGATTGCTACTACTACAAGAGGTCTAGTCACAAGATATCAGATTGCTTCAAATTGAAGAATAAGCGTGACCAAGAATGTACTTATTCTGAAATTGCCCCTTTAAGTCTAGTATGTCCCTTAGCTCTAGTATGCTTAGAATCCAACAATTTTAAAACTTCACTTGATTTTTGGTGTTTAGATTCTGCTGCAACTATTTATATGACAAATTCCTTATAGGGGCTCATAAACAGGAAGATGTCAAGTGAGAAAGAAATGAATATTCTATGAGAAGAAGGAAGTTTAACAGCAATTGATAGCATAAGAACTATTTCTTAAAGTTTAGAATATTGACATTGTTTAGTGTTAAACGACATTATTTATGTACCTTCTTTAAGGAGGAATTTGATTTCAAGTTTTGTATTGGATAGATATAGCTATTTATTTTGGTAAGGAAATAGAAATATTGATATTTTCTTTAATTCAGTTGTGATTTGGTCTGCTTCTTTGTTGAATGGTTTGTATTGCTTAAATATAAATGTTTGTCCAAATTTGTTTAATAGTGCGCCTATTAATGTTGCAATAGGGTATAAATGTCAAAGATTTGATGAAAATTCCTTTATGTTGTGGCATTAACGTTTGGGCCATATATCTAGAGAGAGATTAGAAAAGATGGTTAAACAAGATATACTAGGGTGTTGGATTTCTCTGACTAGGAGACATATGTCGATTATATAAAAGGAAAATTCCTACTAGGGCTAGGACTAAGGGGGCAAATAAGTTTGAGAACATTTTAGACTTAATCCATACAGATATATGTGGACCTATTACATCAATTGCCATAGGTGGATTCAAGTACTTTATCACCTTCATAGATGATCATTTCAGGTATGGGTGGATTAATTTATTACATGACAAATCAGAGTCATTATATGCTTTCAAGGCATTTAATGTAGCAGTTGAGTTGAAGATTAGGAATGCTATTTAAATGTGTGAGATTAGATAGGGGAGGTGAGTATTATAACAAGTATACTGAAATAGGTAAGAATCTTATTTCATTTTCCTTGTTTCTGCAAGAACACGGGATTAAAGCTCAATACACAATGTCAGACACTCTTCAACAAAATGGAGTTGCTGAAAGACGCAACCACACCTTAATGAATATGGTTAAAAGCATGATCAGTCATTCCTCCCTACCAAAATTTCTATGGGGTGACACATTGAAGACTGCAGTCTATATTCTAAATTAAGTCCCCAGTAAGTCAGTTCTAAAAATGCTATATGAATTGTTTTCTAGTAAATGACTCAGTTTAAGGCATCTCCTTGTATGAGGATGTAAAACAGAAGTAAGACTATATAATCCTTAGCTCAAGAAATTTGATCCTAGAACTATTAATGGATTCTTCATTGGATATTGCACTAGATCAAGAAGAAGCAGGTTTTATTGTCCTACTTACACTACCAAAGTCATTGAGTTAGATAGGACATTTTATTTTAAGGATGACTTGGATAGTAAGAATAATGTGCCCAAGATCATTAATCTACATATAGAAGATACCACATTGCCTTTGACTATTTCACCTTCACCAATATTCCCTGGTCCCTTTAATCTAGATGATGCTATAAGGGAAAATCCAATAGATTTTGACATTGAACAACCTACAAAAGATTTGCATGAGGCAACTATTGAATTGAGATGGTCACATAGAATTCGCAAGCCTATCATTCCAAATGATTATATAGTTTACTTGTAAGAGTTTGAATCTGATGTAATTGATGGTACTAACCCCATCTCTTTTAAAGAAGCAATAATAGGGCTTCATTCATCTGAGTGTTTAAATGTTATAAATGAAGAGATTACCTCTATGTGTTATAATGATGTTTGGGTACTTACTAAATTACCAGATAGAAATAAACCAATTAGTTGCAAGTAGGTCTTTAAGACTAAAAGAAGGGCAAATGGTGAAATTGAAAGGAATAAAGTCAGACTTGTAGCTAAAGGCTATATTCAGAAAGAAGACATTGATTATATAGAGACATTCTCTCTTGTATCTATTAAGGATGCTTTCAAGGTGGTCATGGTTTTTGTTGCATAATTTGACCTTGAACTTCACCAGATGAACATTAAAACTGCATTTCTGAATGGAAATTTGCATAAAGACATATATATGAAGCAACCTGATGGATTTGTAGAATCAGGGAAAGAGTATCTAGTCTATAAACTAAATAGGTCTATCTATCGACTGAAGCAAGCTTCAAGGCAATGATATCTAAAGTTTGATAAGGTGATTAATGTGCTTGCATTGGTTAAGAACATCACAGATCAGTGCATTTATCATAAATTTGAAGAGGGTAACTTTGTAATGCTAGTGCTCTATGTAGATGACATCCTATTAGCCAATAATTATATGGGTCTATTAAATAAAACCAAACATATGTTATCATGACATTTTGATATGAAAGATCTTGGTAAAGCCTCCTTTGTTTTAGGAATTTAAATTCACCGCAATAGATCACGTGAAATTTTAGGTTTGTCTCAGGCAACCTATATTGATCGAGTGTTGAAAAAGTTCAACATGCACTCTTATGCCCTGTGCTGCACCTGTACAAAAAAGTGAAAGATTGTCGAAATTACAATATCTTCAACATGATAATGACAGGATTACAATGGAAAGAAATCCATATGCATCTACAGTTGGTAGCCTTATGTATGCTTAAGTATGCACACGTTTGGACATTGCCTTTGCAATTAGTGTGCTTCGTAGGTACCTGAGTGATCATGGTCATGGTCATTCGATGGCTGCAAAGAAAGTCATGAGGTATCTTTAGGGTATAAAGCATTATATATTGACTTTCAAGAAGACTAATTCAGTGGAGATTGTAGGTTATTCTAATTCAAAATATGCATCGTGCATTAATGATCATAAATCCACTTCAGGATATATCTTTATGGTATCTAGAGGAGCAGTTTCATGGAAAAATACAAAGCAATCAATCACAGCTACGTCAACTATAAAAGTAGAATATATCGCTCGTTATGAGGCTACCTACCCGAGCATATGGTTGAGGAAATTGATATCCAGTATGCATCTTGTTAATTTTATATCATGACCTTTAACCATATATTGCAATAGTTAGTCTACTATTTGTTTTTCTCAAAACCACAGGAATTCCAATTGTGCAAAGCACTTTGATGTCAAGTTCCTGTTTATTAGAGAAAAGGTCGTTGAATCTCATACTCATTTGCTTCAAATTTTTTATGCACATATGCTTGCAGATTTGTTGACCAAAGGCTTACCCGTGGGAATATTTAAAAATTATGTATCTCGTATGGGTGTTGTTAAATTTTAATGTAGTATTTGTTTAGTAAGAGTCTGAGTTGAGTCCTTAAAAGAACTTTTGCATTGTAAGATGTCATATTAAATGTTGATTTTATAATCCATTCAATTCAGATATTGACCTCACATTATAATTATATTATTTGTTTCCTTATCGAATTCAATGATATTGTGTTATAATTATATGAATATCATTTGTTTTCCTATCAGATTCAATGATATTTTGATGTTTTATTTCTAAACTTTGTATGGTTTTATGTATATTTTAGTTGCTTAATTTTTTATTGATATTTGTTTAACTAGTTGTCTAATAATCAATTAATGTTATCCAAGTAGGAGATTGTTGAAATTTTTTATAAAATAAATACAATATTGTATATTAACATTAATTTATGATTAAGTTAATTCATTGGATTAATCAATTAACTAAGCAACTAAATTTTGACTTAAACCAGGAATGGATTGTGTCTGAGTTAGTTGTGGGTAATCAATGATAAATTGGATTATCCACAAGCCCATTGAGTAGAGGCCCCAACCTGCAGCCTAAATCTTGTTAGAAATTATCCTATCATATTGCTGACTAAAAGGATAAGAGAAGGAAATTCTATAAACATATTTAATTTTTGAATCTGAGTAGATAAAAAGTGGGAAGTTACCATTTTAAAATAATTCAATAATTTTATTTATTAAAATATACAAGTACATGCAATAACTTCTCATATTCTGATGACTCACTCCTTTTTGCTTTTTTTAAAATACTCTACGACTCTCATTCTTTTAATGTATGAAAGAAAAGGCTTTGGGCAAAGCATATTGTTTCTCTATTTATAAAATTATGGCTGCATTAGGTGTTTTATCACGTAAGTGTAATTTTATTGTTACTTATTTATTTATTTATCTCCCATTATTATATAAAATTTTGTTCTTTCAGTTGTGGCTATATTTATTAATTCAAGGATTGCTTTCCACTCTACAACCAAGTTCCGACTATCTTCTTTCATACTAATATTTTTAGTTTGAATTCCTAATGTAACAATTTTTTGTACATTAGTATAAATGAAATAATTTAATTTTACTTTCAAACAAACGGTTTAACTATCAAGTTAGATTGAACTCCTCTAATTTTTTATTGAATTCAATTATTTATTTATATTTTTGTCTATCTTGTTAGCCAATATATGAGTATCAATTATTTGTCAAAATATGGCTACTATTTCGAGCTAAATAACTACCGCATATAGTTTTTGAAAAACTTAAATATAAATCTTTATCTTTGATGTTGTTAATAAGAAGTATATAGTTTTCTAAAAATATATATTAGAACACGAGTATGATTTTGTACAAATAACTAAATAATTTTATTAAATTATATACTTTTTATGTTATTATTAATTTACCATACACTTATTATTTGTTAATTAAAAGATCTAATAACAAAGATACAAGCCACAATATTTAAGTTTAATTTATTTTCTTTTACTATTTCTCCTACTTTTGAAATTGTAGAATTTTTTTCTTTTCAAAAGCTTTAATTAAATTGATGAGTATTTGGCATGAAAATAATATCAAATTATTATCAAACTCACTTTCACTTGTGCTTGTGACTTCATATTATATGACTCATTATTAGAAGCATAATCACCAGAACATATTTTTAATTTATTTATATTTAAAGATTTTATCATTCTCTTCGCACTGCATCATTTTGTTTGAGACAATAAGGAGCTATATGCCCATCTTCATTACAAAAATAAAATCTACGTATAAACCCTTTTTGGTTTTTTAGATATTTTTCTAACATTTATTTTACTTTTACTATTAGGCTTGAGTTTTATATATAAGCCATTTGCAGTAATATTTATTTTATGTAAATCATCATTCTACAATTTGTAATTGGAATTGGATCATATCATTGTTTTGTGATTTTGTCTTGATGAATCTACAGTTTTTTTTTTTTTTTCCTAATTTTCTCTTTTATACTCACTTTGGATATATGCTCTTGTTTCTGAATTTATTCCTAATAAATCTTCTTCTTTTATTATTTCTTTCTTTTTTATCTTTTATTACCGAAATTCTTTTCTTTTTTTTTTGTGGAGCTTTTCTCTTCATCTATAAAATTAATTATACATTTTCTTATGCACTAGATACTCTTGTAGTCTTGTGGTGTCATATTGAAGAAAATGATGATAATTATGAGTTCCAAATAATTCTTTATCTGGCCCCTCCTTGATACTGTGATGTCTCTTTTTATTAATGAGGTTCTCTTCACAAGCCAAAAAAAAAAAAACTACTATTATTATTGACTTTTCAATATTTAATTAAAAATATAACATAATCAAATTCCTCTTTAATTGCTTTTGAATTTTTTCTAAATGTTTTTTTCATCTAAGGTAAAAAGTTTATTGCCATGATATAATTGACTGATCATTAAATGGGTAGTATTTGCATCAATTAGAACGCAAACATTGTTTAATCAATCTCATGTTTTTTATAAGCACGCGTGGATTGTTCAAACACTCTTCAGTGTTTAAATTTTCAATGTGGAAAATAATTCTTTTTCTTTACTAAAAGTGAAAGAAAGCAAGGAAACATGTCTAAGTTAACAGCTAAATAGAACTTGGATTCAACAAATAAATCTTAAACGTACTCTCAATTTCATAATTTAAGGCAAATTGCATTTGGTCAAGATTCATAAATTTATGATATTTTGTTGAAATAAATTAGTTGACAAATTCTGACAATTTGAGTCAATATCTGAAGTTATAAAAGAACCAATTATTTGTCAAAGCATTAATATTGAGCGGTTATTTTACTTGAATTTTCTACTAACTCATAGACACTCCAATATCTTTTCAAAAGTCAAAATTTCAAAATCAACCACCCTATAAATTAAAGTTGTTTATTAGGAACCCAAGTAGCGAAAAACTTGGTATCTTTATGTAAGGTTCCAAATTCAATGTGTCTTTTATATAGAAAGTGCAATATTGAGAAGACTACCCTTAATATTTGGTCCAACAATATCCAATTTTGAATTAATAAGTTCCATGCCTTTAAGAACTAGACTAAATAATAAGAGATAATATATATATATATATATATATAAGAAGGGTCGTTCATTAGGCTTCAACAATTTTATTTACATCACGATAAACATTTGAGTTTCTTTTAGATTATGAGGCTGAAAAGGGTCCTCTCTTATGTCACTAATTTCAAATCACAATTTCAAATGGTTCATGCATCTCTGATAAGTGCGAAAAGGGATATCATTATACAGTGAAGTCAACAGAAGAAGCCTTCGTCTTATAACAACTCCTCGTAATTGCTTTTGACTGTGCTCTCCGTTACAACGGTTAGGTCATAAACTCTGCTACTACATCTAAGCTCAACAACCTAAAGTCAAAACTAGCATATAAGATGAAGTTTCAAATTCCAAAATTTGTAAGGAATATGTACATAATGTTTTATGATAAGGGATTGAAGCAACTTATAATGATGCAAATTATGATTAAGAGGAATAGATTGTGATAGCAGACCTTATAAATCATAACTGCTACTGTCTACACCTGTTGATTCACATGGCAAACTGTAGAAGCACTCTCAACATGTTTAAAAGAAAGTTTCTTCATGATTTCATCAGAAAAACAAATTACCTGAATCTTACATGATGGGGTTGAAGCGCTGAGAACAGCATGCACTGAATTCCTGTAAAGTCTGGTTTATGTAGTAAATCAAATCAATCATAAACAGACATGTAAACAATTCATAACTAAATACTATAAAATGTCTAATATGCTCACCATGTCTACTAATAATTAAGTTAATCTGCTTATTTTTTAAAGACCAAACCAACTCAAGAATTTTTTTTAAAAAATATATATCATCATATAGATTTCAAGTAGTTGAACTCAGATGCTTCCATTGATTGATCCCATGCATAGAAAATAAAATCCACACTTCACACTGCCAGCTTCACAGCATGGAAATGTCAACAAATAAACAACAGGATGGGGGAGAAAAAGAGAAGAGCACCATTGATGTTAAGTGATATTAATATGCACCATTATACATGTAGAATAAAATCCATACAAATCATGGGCAATGACTCAACAATCAACTAAATGACCTTGCTGCCTAAACCAGGTGGTACATTTTTTCCCACACAAAACTTACATATGCCATGAGTCATTTGGCATATGAATAATGGCCAACATATTTCCATCTATGATGTAAATGTGCAGTAACTCCAGCATCTGACTGCAAATAAGAGTGACGTGATTCCAAGCCAGAAGCATCTTGAGAATTTTGCCGCTTCTTAAGGTCCTCTCCATTAGAACTGACCAATTTATGGTCAATTCAACAGGCTACATCTACACAAATCATGTAGTTCAAGCAGGGAAGACAGAGTGAGGCATACTTGGGGGTTATATGCAAAATCATGCTTCTGCAGCAGCAGCTACTTCTTCATCAGTAGAATCACGTGATACAACTTCTGTAGCATCTCCATCTGTTACATCTGCTTCTGTCTCAGCATTAATAAGCTTCTCCCTGAGCTTCAGGATAAGTTCTTCTTGAGCAGTGTAATTGCCAGCCAGGAACTTCTTAAGAGCATCCTTACCATGGAAATTCTGACCCTTGTAGTTGTAAAATGAACCAGACTTTGAGATGAATTTGTGTTTTAGGCTCAAATCTAAGATCTCTGCTTCTTTACATATACCCTTGCCAAACTCAAGCTCAAACTGTGCAGCTTTAAATGGAGGGGCAAGCTTGTTCTTCACAACCTTGACAAGAACCTGGCTTCCTAACGTCTGCATAATAAACACCATGAAGGATACCAGAAATTAGCCTCAAAGCATTCATTGAAAGCAATATTCAGACCTCTAAAACTACAAAAATCACATACAAAAAATCATGTGCTATGAATATTGGTCCCACAATATCCAAAATCACTATTGAAAGCCACTAGGTCCTGTGTGGGACAACTTGAGATCAAACTCAAATCCAATATACAGAGAAGTTAATGTCTCAAATTTACTTCTTGGCTGAACAAAACAATGTCCCAACATTGCTTCACTCCTATATTCATCAAAAGGCAGAGATGCATGGATGATGAAAATACTAAAAAGATGTTTGATATATTAATAATTTACTGTTGACAGGGAAAGGCTCCAGTACAATCAATTCAATGTCTCCCAACCTGTTCTTCCAAAAAAATTGAGGATAAAGCCATCTCCGACAATGTTGGTCCCACATAAGTAATGATGTTATTCTTCTATTTTATTGTCTGCAATCCATATCATTGATTCTATCACTACCATAAGGCAGAAACAGCAAACTACAATAGTTTATACGATACTACTTAATACCAAGAACTTATTTTGATAAAGTAATTGTTGGATGAGAATAAATTGGTTGTGAAAGGTACGGCAACTGGAACAACAGGCAAGTAAGCAAAGTGATGTAATCCAATACTCCTGTCATATGATGCCTCGGATAACAACTAATAGTAAACTATAATCATTGCAGTCAATCTACTTATGGTATAGTTCTCATTTTCTGATAAATATCACTGGCCAAGTTATTGTAAGAGGACACTCGTTTTGTCCACAAAATTTCAACCAGAAGAAGTAACTCTTAGTTTTAATCAAGCCAAACCTTATTAATCACAGCAGACAGTTCAAATATCCATACTTATTTAACACTGTAGCATTTGAACAGGCAAGTCAGCACAATGCAGGAGGAAAAAAAGGCAAAGGAATAGGCAGATGTTTTGTACCTCTTCTCCCTTCTTAACAAATGCTATTCGTTTGATATTTAGCCGCACTGAAGCATAGAATTTCAGTGCATTACCACCACAAGTGACATCAGTTGGCCCACCAAACCCTCCAAAAGTGGAAAGCTTTGACCTCACCTGTAGAAACATGCAAGAACTCCCTAATATTAAAATATAAAAACATCCCTCAAATAATGTGAACGAAACTAGATTGCTCAGTATATTCCAGAACATAATCTTGTCCAGAGAAAATCAACAATAGTTTCTCATGTGAAGAACCAGAAAAGAAAACAATCATCCATGTCATTAGCACTCCTTACAAGTAATCAGATATATAACTCAAAACAAAGCACAACTGAGTCTAACCCTTGCGCCACAAGTTTGCAAACAAGTTCACTGGCAAGTGGCCCACCCCATCAATGCACCAGTGCCAATAGATTAGCATCATATTTAAGAAATTAAGGTAATCTGGAAAGCAAGACTATGTTAATACTTAAAAGTACATTCCATCTTAATACTTTTAAGGTACATAAAGACGCTAGGCGTATTCAAGAAGTTTTATTCAAATGAACAACTTTTTAGAATACCATACCCCTGTCCAAAGTTACATCCTATCAATTAAAAGCAAAAGTTTTTGGTATACAAGTTTTTCAAAAACAAAGCAGGGCAGAATTTTGCATGCTGGCTATACCAAGAAAGAAAATGAAAACGTAGTATGGCAATTAAAACAATAAAAATAATAAGGCATGATAATAGATTCTTGAGAAAAGAGCAGGGTCAGAATGAGGCTAGAGAAATGGGGAAAATTTTTTTATATAACCACAACAACAAACATTGAACAACCTAAGCAAAAAAAAAAAAGGTTAATTTGATCGCATTAGCTGTCATCACAAGTGAAACACGAACTCAACTGACAGCTGGAAAGTGAAAAAAATACTGGCTCAAAGCATCTGAAGTAAACTTGGACCAAGATATAACTAGTAGATGGAAAACAAACCAAAACAAAAGATTGATACTGTTGAAATAGGAAAAATAAAGGAAGAAAAAAGTTTCACATTGGGAAGTTAAAGGAAGAGAGAAAGCCATATAAGTGTTGAAATTAGCCCATCAAATTGCCTTTGACATTTTGGATAAAGACTTAACTATCAACACTTATAAATGGCCCAACAACTCTCCCACACTAAGTTGGCCCAAAGCCCATAATTTACAACATAGAACCCATGGAAGATCCAACATCCAAGGTCCAAGATAAAAAAAAATATGAAAAAAATTTCCTAGCAACTTGGGCTGGCAATCACAAGCCAAACCCACAAATGATGAAAGATCTAAGGCCCAAGACTTGAAACCCAATGAAGAAGACCTAAACAATTTGGCCTAAGACCCAAGACCTGAATCCAAAAAAAAAAAAAAAAGAAGGCTCAGTGAGGAAGACCCAAATAACCAATGGTCTTTAAGCTTTAAAGGAGTACAAGCCCAGAATAAGAGCAAGTCACAACTAGGCTAGGCCAATTGGACTTGAAGGGGAGTGTTGAAATAGAAAAGATAAAGAAAGGCAAAAGTCCCACATTGGGGAGTTAAAGGAAGAGAGAAGCTCATATAGGTATTGAAGTTAACCCACCAAATTGCCTTAGGCATTTTAGATAAAGGCTTAACTATCAACACTCATAAATAACTCAACAACTCTCTCATTCTAATTTGGATCAAGACTCATCATCTCCAACAAATACACATACTAAATTGCTCAAGATATAATAAATATAATACATATCTAGGCTTGGCCAATAACAAATTGATGATGGTGCAATCCATAATTGTACAGTACCTGGTTTATAAAAATCAATACACAATGTGATGTTGACAAAGAGTGGCACAATTTTCGAAGTGCCTGGCTCATCAACCTGGCCTGCATTGCCATGTGAGCATCACCCATCTCACCATCAAGCTCACCTTTAGGAACAAGAGCAGCTACCTGTCATTGGGTACGAAGCAAAAGGTTAGTACACATATATCCAGGAATTATAAAAACTTCCATTCAATGAAACAAGATTTAAGAGATAACCTTAATCATTGAATATGTAAAGCATGAGAAATAGAGAGAAAAGGCATAAACGAAAACAAAGTGAAAGTAAACAAAGTTAGAGTAGAAATACTGTCAAAACTTACTCATATTGTTTACACTGACAAATGAAACCCATAAGTCTACAAATGAGCCTTTAACAGGTAGATAGCAAGATTCAAAAAATTAAAAATAGCAATACCTAGAATAAAAAGAACTCCTAAAATTAGGATGTACATCAATGCTGAAAATAAATTATCTCTTCCATAAAAGTATTGCCATCACATACATCACGCTCTTACACTTATAGTCTAGCACTATAGTGCTGTCCAATCCAGACAGTAATGGAAATCTCCAGGCAGTGATTCACATCAAAACCACAAATTAGAGAAGTACATATTACAGAAAGCTCAAAAGGATACTGTCCTTACAGTGTAGTAATGTATATAACTATTAACAAGAGTCAATGACCAGTCCAAAAGAGTACGAAAAAACTCCATACTTACGCTATCAACAACAATTACATCAACTGAACCACTCCGGATTAAGGTATCAACAAGACCAAGTGCTTGTTCACCACAATCAGGTTGAGAGAGAAGCAAGTTCTGAGTATTAACACCAATAGACTCCGCAAGTGCTTTATCAAGTGAATGTTCAGCATCAATAAAAGCACAATAGCCTACACAAAACAAACAAACCCATGTCTGTAAACACCAAATACAAAATCCTTATCAGAGGTATTGTAGCAAATTGTTCATGCTGATTAAAATTGCAGGCCTCCTCATCTTAACTATTGAATGAGCAGCAAAATAATCCTAAATGATTAAAGTATTCCCAAAGATACTTATCACGTAAGTTTTACACCGTAAAGAAGGAACTGATATAACAGTGCACTTCTTCCATATTTGTTAAAGGAATAAGAAATGTCGAGGGCAAAAGTTACACAACAGGAATTCTGCTAGCACCCATAAAATGTTAGTTAGTATTTTAAAGCAGTAATAGATAATATGAGAAACCATATCACAAATACCAATTATACACTACCAAATAATATTGGTCAACCGGGTATTACATGAAACTGACTAACAGAAAAGATGAAAGCAATGGCGAGTTGTGACTACTAAATGAATCAAAACTATAATGGTCATCATATCTATATAAGTGACAGTCCATATAAAGTATAGAGCAATAATTATTATAGTAATGACTGCAGAAGTAACGCATAAAATAACCTCCTTGCTTCTGTGCTTCTGCAATTACATGTAAAGCAAGGGTAGTTTTCCCAGAAGCCTCTGGACCATATATTTCCACAACACGTCCCTACAGATATCAAACAGTAACATAATAATCAGTCCATACATATTGCAAACTGCAACATAATGTTGGTTCTCTCATTCCTGTTCCCATGCATATGTACACAAACAAATTTTGCATGTGAAAACAGAAATGCACGTAATTTTGTTAAGCTATCAAACACAAATTGTCACTTATGAAGATTTACTAGTGATAGTGACAAAATAAAACTAACAGACACTAACAGTTTCAAGAGGTCAGATAAAATGTAAAACAGAAATTCCAACAAATTCACCAAAAGAAGCAATGCAGAAAGAAACCCAACAAATGAGGGGGCAAAAAAGGCATTTTCAAAGTCTATTTATATACAATGAATAGAAAGAAATTCCTTTAAGCAAGGATCTAATCATACCTTTGGAAGTCCACCTACTCCTAGAGCTATATCAAGAGCAAAAGAACCAGTTGACACTACAGGTACATGTTTTGGAAAGGCAGAGCGACCAAGCCACATGATAGATCCCTTTCCATATGCAGAAGAGATCTGATCCAGAGCTTGTTGTAGGGCCAACTCTTTCTTGGACATGTTTTCTTCACTTGAATCACTTCCATCTGATTTTGAACCCCTTTTACCTTCAAGCAGACAGAATTAAGAATGATCATCAACTTAAAATCAGCAAACAATCAGAAAGCCACAAAGGGCATTATGCAACAAAATCAAAGGGAGAAAAAGCAGACTCTTAAGTCATAGTATTTGTGCTTACTTCAATTCAAATACACAACATTCAAGTAATAAAAGGTTCTATTTAATTCACAGAATCCTACAGCTGTAAAATGTATCCAGAATGGACACAAGAAAAGAGTACATGTGAGTAAGAATCCATGTCGGTATGCCCTATTCAATATATATATATATATATAGAACTCCTAATCCAGGCTATCCAACGTTCAGGTAAAGAATCATCAGCGCCATTTGTGCTTCTACCAGATTTCCATTTTTCCAAACCAAATTTGAATTATTTAAGCTAAACGCCCTTTTGGACTAACTAAGCTAAACCCCTGCGCATGATTAATCTAATGTCTTTGTATATGAATTATACCGGGTTCCATGGGACAAATTTCAAAAACTTATGCTGATCCCTTTGTATCTTGTTTAGAATATATAATTCTGATAAAATTAATTCCTTCAAGTTATTTTATATTTTAATATCAGTTATGGATACATGGGAGGGTAGAAAGCAAGGAATTCTTCAACAACCTCTAGTTGAAAAGGTTAAAAATTGAGATGTGCACAATATTCCTCGTTCAAATGCCTGAAAAAAATAAAATAAGCAAATAGGTGAGTTAATCATTGATTACCATCAAACTCAGAACCTCGAAAAGAAAAAGCAGAAAGAGGGAGAAATAATCATACATGACCCATAAATGGCCACAGCGTTTTTTCATCTTCTTCTTAAAAACAAAGAGGCATATATTACTGTGAGAGGCAATTTAGTATCAAGCTTATACTTCAATACTTCAAATGATTTTGAAGATAAACATATCAAACAAGAACAAAAGAGGACAACAAACAAGCAACCCAACTCAAATGTGCCCGAGCTGCAATAGAATCCCTCAAAAGAGTTCGTATACAATAAAGGGGAAGCTGGGGACAATGTGACATTTCTTGGGCAATAAAATGTAAGGGAAAAAAGAAAAAGAAGTTGATTGCCATGCATAAAGATAATTCGCTGGTTGTAAAACAAGAATATTCAAGCAAATAAAGCATGTACCACTGGAGTGACATCGTGGCGGAAAAGAGAGCGCTTAAGAAGAAAAGTGTTCCGAAGCAGCCTCGACATGGTAGCACCCTGCAGGTTCTGACCTCCCAACTTCACTATAACTCCAGCGAGGAAGAAACTTTCTTAAAGATTAAACAACGAAATGAACAAAGGAAGCTAGAATGACGTTCATGCTGGGTTTTTATTAGGGTTTTTGGGGTTTTTAATTGATTTCCCTCCATTTTCAATTTAGGTCCACTGGTCGTGTTAGTGTCGCGACTCTCGAGAGAGGTTGTCCCTCGACTGGCTCCACGTCCAAAAGAAAAATTAGGCTATCATTTTTCATATATTTTTGTTAAAGAATTAACTTTTTGCATGAGATTGCTATTTTGGTTTTACTATAAAAACCAAGGAAATTAAATAATTTGATTTAAAAAAAACCATATATTGTAAAAAAAGACTGTAACTGAAGATAAATTATATGAGAGTTATATATCAATTATTTAAAACTGAAAGCTATAAAATGTGATTTTATCATACTTCAAAAACAGAGAATGTGGTATACTCAAAGTTTTTTAAAAGAAAATATACACATCAATCTCACTTATTTTATTATGAAAAAAATATATTTCTAGTCTTTTATTTATTTAAAATTTTATTATTGTCTCTTTAATTTATATTGTTTTAATTGGTCTTTCAATTTACAAAAATACTCAAATATTTCTTTTTTCTAAAACCATCAAAATACTTGGTACTTCTTTGGACTCACATTGAGAGGCCCAAAAATCACATTAGCAGACCCAAGCGTTATGAAAATTTTAAGATTTTGCATTGGCATTGAAACTAGTCACTAGTCACTTTAATTCCATCTTTGCATCTTATTTCTACCCCCTCGCTCGCCTTCTCTACTCATGAGTAGCTGACTCCTTTCCTCCGTCCTGGTTTCTTCCCAAAAATACAGAAAAGTTCCTTTTGCCAAAAAATTGACACTAAAGAACCTTTTGTTCCACCTCTCTGCCAAATTTCAATGTCACTTTTAATGTTATCGACGTCCTCTTGGGTCTCTGTTTCCGTAACATTTAATGCCAAAACCCCCCAAAATTATCTGGTAGTTTTGGAACGAGATCAAGGTCTTCTTTGGTATGAAAAAAAAATGACAACAAAAATTAGATTAAAAAGTATATTTAGTATCCAATAAAAAAATGGAGTAATAGAAATAAATAAAAAATAAAAAAATTAAACTATCGTAAAATTCAAAATATATTTATTATTTATTATTATTTGTGGAGTATTTTTGTCATTATCTTTTCCTCCTAATGGAAAATGATAGAATCTTTATTATTATGAAAACCAAACTCCATATAACCAAGCATTCAAATATTTATTTTCTTTTTCTTTTTCTTTTTTCAAAGCAGTCATTTCTCTTGTACTAGGTAGGGCCTAAAGTCGATGAAATTGCAAGAGGCAGATCTCAGGTAATTTTTGAAACCAATTTCCTTCCGCTAATGTTTCGCTGACCAGAAACTTTCGACTCTCAACATATATGTGTGTTGAGTTATTTCTGCCATACATTAGTTTTGATGGAGGTTTGTCTTACCGATTCCAATATATTTGATTGTAATCTTTTAATGAGTTAAAACTCCTGAATTAATCAAAATCGTGAAATGCTCTAGATTTCATTTCAAAGTGGAAGCAAATGGATAATATTTCTCAGAAAAAGGCAGCAAGTTTGTCATATGTAGGTTATGTGTATTTTAGTTCATATCTATCTTTCTTGACTTAGTTTTATCCTACTCACTACCTCATTCAACCCTTCCATGTAGATGCAACACAGGATAATGAACAGACATGTCCCAAATGTGGCAATATCAACTTCTCATTTAGAACCATCTATAACATGAGAAAGTGCAACACACCAAAGCCTATGTCCCAGGTTTGGTCCTTTACTGATACTGACCCTTCATGAGACTTCCTAAAATTGCTCGAACATCTCTAGTTTAAGAAATTACCCTTGTGTTGAATTTTTAACATACAAATACCCTTTTGTTTAATTTACTTTTCAGACACTTACCCTGTAGATTCTGTATAGAAGACAAGTGTAATTTCCTAAACTAGAGAGGAGGTCAACGTAAATTGTGACTAGAAAGAAGGTCAGTGTAATTTAAAAAACTAAAGAGGATGTCTGTACAATTTACTAGCCATTGCTCCAACTCAGTTGGATGTGTAATTGAATTAGAATTTCAGTCTTTCCATTACGATTATTGTCACATAATATGTTGTCTTTTATCATTCTTTTATGTGAATTTTATGCTACAGGTTTCAAGATCAAACAAAAATTAAGGTAAGTTCCATCCCTTAGTTGCCTCCACTTACTTGATACCATTATCTGAAACACAGAATAAGTTAGTAATCATGTTTCCTTGTGTCTTCATCTCATTCACAGCAAAAGATGCTTGAGGGAAGATGGATGTGTGAAAAGTGAGATAACATGAACTATCCATTCACAACCAAGTGCAACAAACAGAACCGTAGTGCTGACAAGCTAGTTGATGGAACACGTTTCTTGTGTATGATTAGCCCTAAGGAACAACCAAAATTTATTGAAAGAAAAGGATATCTAACTCAAAATATAATGACTTAATTGTTAGAATAATTTTAATATTTTATGGATTAGCATTAACTATTTTATTAGATTAATATCTTGTTAATTCTAATTGGGCAGTTAATGTTATAATTTATAAACTGTGAATGGACTGAGTTTTTTATCTTAATTTGTGAATAATCGGTGATGGGTTCGATTATCCACAAGCCTACTGGGCAGAAACCCAACCCACAGCCCAAAAGTATTAGTGATCATCCCATCAGATTACTAATTTGAAATTGTTATCCAGAGAGAGATTTAATAGGCTTATTTTGATTGATTAATTAAATTAAAAATTGTTTTAAAGATTCTGGAGAATTTTATTTTAATAATATTGATTAATTATATTATTAAAATAAAACCCTATAAATAACACATTGAAGCCGTAATTTTTAAATATATTAAATTTGTCATCCTCTCTCTACTGTTATAACACTCTAAGGAACACTCTTGGGCATTGTAGGTTGAACTTGTTAGACTCAATGAATACTCAAATCAATGATGCTGTCTTCATCAGGTCAGACTGTTAATTTATTTATTCTCCCAATTTGTAATCATGTTTAATTACATGTTCTAATTCCGCTTTCATTAATTTGATTGGGACATATGTTTTACTTTTGTTTTGCCTAGATAGGAATGATATAATAATGCTCTCACGACTCTAAACATGAACTTCTTGCATCCACCTGTAAGTTTGTTTCTTCTCATACTTGCAAGTGATTGCACTTTAATTCTTATTACACTATGCATAGTAATTATTTTTTGTTTATTAGATAAATACTATTTAGTGGATGCTGGCTACCTAAGACAAATTAGATATATTGGCTCATATAAATGTGATCATTATCATCCACCTGATTTTAGGCGTTCATCCAAATTCAACAATGAGAATAATGTATTTAATAATCACTTAAATTTAATCTTTACCCAGAAAAAAACTTTTGGAGTATGCAATAGATCTTATCATAACTTTAAAAGTCTATCTAGCTTGATAAATCCTACTAAAAAAAAAAATGAAGTCTAAACCAAAATACTTGAATAGAAAAGTTCAATTTATAAAACAGGATAAGTTTGGACTTTTTTTAAAGTTTAGTTCGAGTCCAAAAAACCTGAATAAATCTTTTTAATAAGAAAAGATTTATTATTTAAAGAAAAATTTAGTATAATGTTACATCTTGATAAAAAAAAATTAATACCTCTTATTTAAAGGAATTATACCACTACAATAACTCATTTGTATTTATAGTTTCCCTATATATAATCTTACAATTAATAGTAACAATTAAATATATTATTTATCTTCAGTTTTAAGTAACAAATTGACTTAATTATAACTTTAAAAAACTCAATTGGCCCGACTTAAAAAATATGGATTCAAGCTTGAATAAAAAAGCTCAATTTAAATATAAGCTAAGACTTTTTTTTAACCTAAATTCAAGTCTGGTTTTTAAAAGCATAACCTGATGATCAGGTCTAGCATGAAAGAATAAATTTGCAATTTTGTGCCACATGCCTAAGTTCAAATTTGATGCACAAGTTCAAATTGTTGTGCATATAATTTTATTAGAAGGAATATGAAAATATATTTTAATTTTAGTAGTTTCAAAGATAAAAACATACTTAAAGGAGATTATGATGATCATGTTGTTTTAGATTTATTGTCAAGTCTAAACATTGTTTTTTCATCAAAAATGCATCAAGACCGAAACTCTATTTAGAATCTAATTGTAGAGCATTTGCAAAAAAAAAAAAAATTAATAATTGTATTTCAAAATTGTTTCATAGAGTTGACAATATTCATTGTTTGTAAATTTTATTTGACACTTACTTAGATACTTTTATCAAACCTGCTAATTTTATACATTTAAATATTTTGTCATAATTTATTTTTATTCAAATTGTAATATTTTTAGGACGTGCATCTCATTTGAAAAGCTAACAATTTATTTTTATTTTTATTTAAAAAATAATACCCAAATATAAAATATATATATATATATATATCATAATATTCATCTCTTTTGTAATAAATTAAATAATAAGGATAAATTAGGTAAATTAACCTAAATCTCTAGCCTTTTTTTTTTTGTAATTAAGTGATTCTAAAAACAATTCCAAAACTTCATCAATTTTTCTCATATCACTTTTTAAATAAAAGTTTTAAACATAAATCATGATTATCTAAAATTACGGTTTATAAAAATTAATTTTAAAAACCACATTAATCTAAAATCACATTTACTGTACACCAATCTAAACACATAATTAAATCTTATATTCACATAAACCCAATTTACTCATTCTAACTTTCTTCCCAAATGAGTAACATTAATCTTTAGGAAAAGAAAAATACTATTTTGATCCTCTAATTTTAAATTTAGTTTTATTTTTATCCCCTAATTTTAAATTTAATTTCATTTTAATCCCTCACAAATTAAAAATCTAAAAATAATTATTCATTTTTAAACTTAACCTTATTTTAATTCTCATTGAAAATCTCCAAATAACCTTTTACTTTTAAAATCAAACTCAAATAATAATAGCATAAAATAATGTGTACTCTTCTAATAACATAAAATATTCAAAATTGCAAATAAATTTTTTCTTGGCCATCATTTAAACCAAGGGACGATAACAAAAAAGTTAACCGTAAATCATAAATAAGTTCATTAGTCGCAAGTTTAAAAATAATTTTTTCCATAATTCTAAATAATATCCTAATTCTTTGAGGCATAAGCGACATTGACAGTACAACACTACACGAATTCATTGTTCTTTACATATTTCTAAATCATCAAATCATACAGTTACATCATATTAGCTTAGATTGCACATGATGCATTCAATTCATTCATTGGCTTTGTGCGCCACCACGAATTCTAACATTCAAATTGTGAATCACAAGATTTTGATGAGTATGATCCCACTATAACATAATATGCCATTGACCAAAATAAAGGTGAAAATAAATTTATAGTATCTTGTAATTTCATGAAAGAAGATATATGCCCAGAGCTATAATCTTGGAGCTAGAAATAGGGTTGCACAAATAACCAATGACTCGATGAACCCGGTCAGGCTGAGTACAAAGAAGTCATCAGATCGAATGTTGAAAAAGGAGTGGATGAAGAAGCACTAGGCCAGGGCGGGTCCAGGTGGATGGAAAATTCTACTCCACTCGGGCCAAGCCGGCTTAGTGGATATTTGATAATTATTATTTTATATTTTATTTATATTACTTGATTTATTTAATTTTTTTGTTAAATTTTGTATGCTCTCGGACCAGTCTCTCTGTCATTCTATTTTAGAATGCATCAACTCTCAGTTCTCACAGTCTCAACTCTCACACCATCACTCACATCGCCGCTGTTGCGTTGCAGTCATCTACCACCATCTGGCCTTCTATGCTTGTCTGTCATCGCAAGAAGGCAAGTTTGCTTGTCGTGAAGCTTGACTCATCCCCAAAGTACATCTCTCACTGTTGCTAATCATCACTCGTCGGCCACCCTTTGACCTTCGTTACGTGTGGAACCACCTAGGAAGTTGTTCAAGTTGCCCAGTCACTGTGGAAATCAGAATAGTGTGTTAGGTTGTTCTTGGCCTAACTCTGTGCTGCACTGTTGCATTGATCTTGCTTACTGTGGATCAATTTGAGGCAAGTCAAGGTATGATCTTGTTCTTTCCAGCATCCTTCATGATTATGGACAGTGTATTGGATTGATTAGTGTGAACTATGAATTAATTCCAACTTCACCTCTTTTCCTAATTCCAACTAATTTTGAAGCAGTGAATTGTATATTTTCGCTAAATGTGATAGACTTTTCCATTTTAAATTCTAATAGCTAATTTCTGTAGTTTCCCCTCAATTGGTTTGTGAGGAAGAAAATGTACTCATTGAGTGCTTGAAAAATCAAGCCATCCTGTGATATGGATTTTAAAATTTTTACTGTTAATTGTTCTGTATTGAATTAGGGATTGTATGGGCTGTATTTCTGCAGGTTCATTGTTCTGTATTGAATATGGATGATGGCTTGTTAGGATAAGGTGTTTTAGTGTTAATTTGTGCTTTCCTTCTTTAATTAGGGATTGTGGATTGTTTGGGGCTTTGTTTCTGCATGTTCATTGTTTTGTATTGAATATGGGTAATGGCTTGTTAGGATAAAGTGTTTTGATGTTAATTTGTGCTTTCTTTCTTTGATTGGGGATTGGGGACTATGGATTATTTGGGTTGTGTTTCTGCAAGTTCATTATTCCATACTGAAGCTTTGTAATGTTTTGTTAAGTCAATGGTTAGCTTGTTTCTTTAGTCTCTTTGCTTTGGTAGGCTCTTTTCGTTTTCAAAGTTATGAAAAAGTAATAGTGATAATTTCAAAGCCCAGTACCTGCTTTAGTATTAAATTTAAGTTGCCTGTATAGATGTAATGCTTAGTCATTTGTGCAAACTTCCAGTTTAATATGCTATTACATGTTCCACTATCATACTTGATGTTAGATAGATGGATCCTAGTAGTCAACAATCCCCAATGGAAGGTTAATCCCAAGCTAGTAACGTGCCTTTTTCCAACTCGAACTTGATAGCTACAAGACCTAACGATAATACCATAGCTCTGACATCTGTAGGATCTGCATCTGTTGTGGAGTCTACTTCGGTAGGTGAAAAGAGAAAACTTCCCCTACGAAAGTCAGGTGTGTGGGAGCATTTTACGAAGCTCCCATTAAAAAAGACCAATGGGGAGGTTTGAGCTGCCTATAATTACTGTGAGGCTTCTTACGCTTGTGACCCTAACAAACATGGCATGAACACCCTAAAAGAAACATTTAAGAAGATGTTAGAAGCATCCCAATAAGGCTCATGAGACATCTCAATCTATGTTAGCCTATCTAACCCTACCAGGTTCTTTTCAGCCAAGAATATTGGTCCTATACACATATAATGCAGATGCGTGCCAAAACGTTATGGCTAAATATGTGATATGTGACGAGGTGTCATTTCAAGCCATAGAGAGGTATGGGTTTAGAAGTCTATTGAATTAATTCGAACCTAGATTTCCTCTTCCTTCAAGAATGACCGTTGTTAGAGATTGTTACAAAATCTATCTTAAGAAAGGTAAAGATCTCAAAGCTTTCTTGAAAAACTCATGTAATCATGTTTGTTTGACAACTGATTATTGTACATCAGTGTAAAACTTCAACTATATGTGTCTTACAACTCATTTCATTGATGAGCACTGGAGGTTGCAAAAGAGGATCTTAAGTTTTTGTCCTATTAAAAATCATAGGGGTGACACCATAGGAAAAGCCATTAAGAAGAGTCTATTTAGGTAGGGGATTGAAAGGTGTTTACATTGACAATTGATCATGCAAGCTCCAATGACATAACAGTTACTTATTTAAAGAAATGTTTGAAAAGTTGGAATAGGTTGGTATGTGGGGGAGATTTTTTACATGTAAGGTATTGCACTCATATTTTAAACTTAATTGTAAACGATGGGTTGAAGGATTTGTACAATTCTATTGCTACCATTTGAAATGCAGTGCGATATGTCAGGTCTTCTCTTGTGAGATTGTAAAGGTTTAAAAGTTTTATAGAGACAAAAAAAATCGAGTCAAAAAGTTTGGTGTGCTTGGATGTTCCAACCAGATGGAACTTCACTTACTTGATGTTGGAGCATGCCATAAAGTTCCAGAGGGTATTTGATATAATGGAAGACGAAGATGAGGGGTTTAATGCACACTTTAAAGAATATATGCGTCGAAAAGGTCCACCCAATGCTTTAGATTGGAGAAATGCAATTGTATTTGTCAAGTTTTTTAAGGTGTTTTATGACATGACATTAAGGCTATTTGCATTGTTGCATGTAACAGCAAATACTTGCTTCCATGAAATTGCACATGTTTAGACCTTGTTACTTATAAGTTCTATGCATCAGAATCCAGTTATTGGGGAAATGACTCATAATATGAAAAGTAAGTACGAAAAATAGTGAGGTCACTTAGAAAACCTTAACATTTTGCTTGTAATAAGGGTAATATTGGACCCTAGGTACAAGCTTGCATATGTGAATGTCACATTTGAAGACATGTACCATGATCCTAAAGTACGTGAGAGCATGAAGAATAGGGTCAAAGACAGGTTGCATCACCTATATGAACAATATTCTAATACGGTTGTTTCAGAATCAGTTGAAACCCTTGGAGATTCAAGTGTGGCATCAGACACTATAAATTACAAAGGTTTAAATAACCAAGACTTTTTCTCATTTGGTCCACGGGATAAATAGAAGTCTTTAAAGAGGGTAAAGGTTGGTGTAAACCAAAAATCAGAGTTAGAGAAGTATTTGGAAGCTGAAATACTTAATGATGAATTTGCATTTAATATCTTGGCATGGTGGAAAAAAAATTCCTCAAAATATAAAGTACTCTCTCGGATTGCACGTGATGTCTTAGCTATGTCAGCGTCTACTATCGCTTCCGAATCAACATTCAATACTAGTGGACGAGTGCTTGATGTGTTTAGGAGTTCACTATCACCCAGGATGACTGAGGCACTTGTGTGTGCCCTAGATTGGCTAACCCCTCAAGAGTCCAAGTTTGATGATCGTGACTTTGACCATTTTGAAGAATTTGAAAGTGCAGCATCTGGTAAGCTCTAAGTGAGTTAATATCTAAAGTTCTCTTTTCATTGTCAAGTTTTAAAAATTAATATCATTATGTTTGATTTCTACATATGTTTATGGAGATTCAAGTGTTACATGTGATGTTATGAACACTTGTTAGTGTTTAGTGTTTTTTTAATTTGCAACATATGACTAACTAACTATCTGTGATGGACCCTAGCAGTATATTTCTTAATGTATGTAATTTTTGGCTCATAGACACAAATGTTATTGGTTTTCATTGGTATGATGTCAGTAATTTTTAAATGCTACCACATTTTGAGGCCACTTTTCAGGAGTTTCATCTTTGCTTCCTTCATTGGCAAAGTGAATTGGAATTTCAGTGATAAATATGGTGGGCATCTGCTATGTTTATAAATTTTTTGTTTGAGTAAATGAAACCAATTTCTTGAAAATAATTAATGCACTTTTTCCCCTTTCATTCTATTCTTCCTAGTTTCATTAGATGGCGGTTTAACATGTATTTTTTAGTCTTAATAGACACATATCAAGTTTTTCAAAAATTGCCTCCAGAGAGTGGTTTACACCTTATCTGAGAAATAAGGTAAAATTTGTAGTCTTGTATGTCAAATATTATTATAAATGTAAAATTCTGTGTCATACAGACTTCAAGATACCATTGAGGATTTGCAACATTCATTGCAACCAAAAGAGAGTGTCATTGAGGCATTGCAACAGTCACTTGCAGAAAAGGAGCAGGTACAAATAGCCTATTTATTCTTAACTGGTAAAAAAAAAAAATTTGATTCAGGTCTTCACTATGTGCAATATGTTTTTTTGTAAATCAAATCATTACCCCCTTCCTTATAATGTTGTCCTGGTGGACTCAGGGTTCTGTACTATTACTAGTGAGGAAAGATTAAGAGAATAATAAAATTCACAAGTTGTGCTAATTAATTTCTTCACTATGTTCAAGAGATATATAACTAATTCTATGATTACCATTTGCCCAATCCTGATTGACTCATTGGAACCTGATGATGATTTCTGAGTTTTAGCTTGGAACAAGTTGCCATTGCATTAATCACCTTACTGCTTTGTTTTGATCTTTTCTTTTCCTAATTTGGGTGGGATGACTTAGAAATTTTAGAAAAAGCTATCTAGGGAGCTTTCCCAACTCTTATGTTAGTGAATGTTGAGTGACTTTTTTGTCTCTCTACCTGATCCAGAGTTTCAAACGGTTTGTATGGCTAATTGAATTTTTTGCCAATTGTTGTAATATTTTAGTTTCTGTTCTATATTGTAATTTTTTCCTGCATTTAAAGTTCTGTCAAAAAACTTAATGATGCTTTCTTGTATAAAAAAAAATGAGAAATAAAATGATAGAAGATATGAGAGGTTTGCTTCAGGCAGCTGATGAAAAAAGACAAGCTACACTGACTGAGCTTTCATCTAAACATCAAAAGGTACATGTGCATATGGTTTCTTAAATTATGCTCCTTTGTTCCAGCGTTATTGAGCTTTTATGTCATATTCTGCACCGTATATCAGATTTAGTTGTGTTTTGACTTCAATTTGGTGTTTGCTTTTTATCAGAATATAAAGTTTGGAAGCTCAACTAAATGATGCTATACTGATAGAAATAAGGCAGCTGAAACTATTTCCTCACTTCAGGTGAGTTTTATGATTATGGGCTTTTTACACTATTTACACGGTTTAAAGAAATAAGATAAATGCTGCCAAGTCGAAAATAATATTTATGTTGCATAGCTTTCAATGAGGTTGGAGATTTGCATCCTTTTACTTTTGAAATTGCATTATTTTTTCTCTTCTCTCATACTTAGCTCCTTTATCTAGTTGCTTTACGTAGAGATTGCATGGAGCAATTCTTAGCATATACTCCTAAAGAAGGTACTTTGTTTGAAGTTTTTGCTGCAAAATTTCTGTTTTGATTGTAGCAAATATGAATTTCACATTGCTTGCTTGTTGCTTCAATTTTTTTTCCGACCTTCACACCACTGACATCCCACCATGATTTGCTCACTTAAATTACTACATTAATCATTCTTGAAATTGCTTCTCTGCCTCCCCATTTGATTTTGAATAAACCTTCATACTACAATACTACAATGATACTTGAATTTGTTTTTTGGGTTAACGCATGCTTAGTCAATATTTTAGTTTCATGAACGTACCAGAAGTGAATGAACAAAGAGTTTCTTCAATTTGAGGGAAGGATTCAAATAGACCCAGTCCGGCCAGCTCACCGACTCTGCCTGGGTAGGTCGCAGGCCCGGAGTCTATTTTATAAATCTACCATAACTCCGGGTGGGGCCTCGGATCCAAGTGTCACTCAGCCTCCCCCGGCCCATGTGCAGCCCTAGCTGGAAAGACTAACAATAAAACACTATATCTTTTTTAAGTATCCGAGAAACAAATGCCATCAATAGCAAATCACAACTTCCCTAACTATATCTAGCCACATTCTCTCCGAACGCATTGAAAAAAGAAAAAAAGGGAAAGGGGGGAGAAAAGAGAAGGGGGAGCGGGGGGGGGGGGGGGGGGGGGTACTCTCAACCATTCAGATCATATAAGATAGAAAAATGAATAAATAACCATCAAAAACTGCTTGACTGACACCCACTTTTGACCCAGGATTCAGGCACCCCAAGACAGCTCTGAGTCACCAAAACATCTGTGCTGCTACTGCTGCTTGCACTCTGGGGGTTGCTCACCCTGCTGACCTCCTAGCTGTGCTCTTCCACTCTTCTGAAGTTATTGAGCAAAAATTTAAATTAGGCCAGATTGCATAAAGCCAGAGAACCTAAGAAGTACGGATACTAATACAAATACAGGATACAACACAACAAAGGATATAGTGTTTTAACAATTTGAAATGTTGCATCATATCTGGTATGAGTGTCGGACATGTCATTGACATGATTGGCTCCATTAAGTATGGGAGGTGAATAGTAGATCAATATAGCTCCATATCCTGTGGTAAATTGTGTATGTGACTAATGTCATTTCATTTAAATATCTCAACCAAAATGTTTACCTTGTGTGCTCGAGACTGCAGCAACATCATGAACAAATTTGACACCAAAGAGGAAAGAAGAAAAAAAAAATCATCAATTCACATTCCAAAGTAAATAAAAAATAGAGATTCCACAACAATATAGGGAACAATTAACACAGAATACCTTCTTTTTGCTCTTGCTTTCTTCCTCAACTTCATCCTCATCATCATCTTCATCTTCATCCTCCTCCTCTTCATCATTATCTTCTTCAGTGTCTATATCATCATCCTCATCATCCTCTAGGTCTCCAAACTCCTCTCCCTGAATGGCCTCCCCAGTAAACCATGATACAGCATGGGGGATAATCTTGTCTCTTATTGTTGACCTAAACCAAAAAATAATAATAATGATTCAGGAAATACAAAAGACTACAAAGTACCATAAAGATGGGGAATCAAGAGTCAAAACAACTTGTTAAACGACCAGAAGAGCAACACATCAGAAACAAAAATATGATACAGATCACACAACTTAAGGCAATTAAGCTCACCCAATATCATAATCTTGTTCCATCTGGTTCTGAAGTTCCTCAGCCTGTTGAAAAAAATAATGATCGACATAAGAATAGGAAAAAGATTCGAATTTATTCTATTCAGTAGATCATCTAAAAGGAACATCATACCATATCTTCATCAATGTCTTCATCATCTTCAGGGACTTGTGGTGGATTGAAAAAATTGAAGAAACTTTCACAATTTTCGGTTTTGGTAATTGGTTTAGAATTCTTTGAACCCTTCTTAGGCTTTTTCTTAAGCAGTTTCTGCGTCAAACATTTTCCTGGGTACCATTCAATCTCCGTCCTATAAGAAAAGGGAAATAGACCAACCTTAGCCATGTTTTAACTAACCCCTTTAAACATGATTGTACACTAGGAACAGTAGATAGAATGAAAGCATCAACGAAAAATGAACTTACCCAATTGCTTTCTCTAGTATAGGTTCATCTTCATCTATCATATGATAAGTTTTGGTCAAGACAGAATTCTTGAAACAAGGATTGGTATCAAAGAAAAACTCAAGCTTAAATCCTTTAGGGCTTTCTAGCCGGCTCCACTTAATATCTTTGAGATACTTGAGTGCACCTTCATCTCGCTCAGAAATCTGATTCATAGCAGTGAGGAGAATTATAATTGCACCTTGACTGTTGAACTCAGAAGAATTAAATAAATTGTAAATATCAAACACAATTGACTAACCTCCTCTGCTAACACTTCATTATTTTTCATTGCAGTGAGCCAAAAAGCAGGCACGCCTTTCTCTACACAAGCACAACTACATCAAGAAACCTAAACATTTCCAAAAGAATATAGTAGGCATTGTACACAGTACCTTTATCCTCTTCTGTATCAGCCGCTGTTTCATTTGTAACGCCTTCCACTTCAGCAACACCATTTACAATATCATATCGCTGTATCCATTCATTAAATGTTAATAGATGAAAAAACACAAATAATATATGTCACAATAATCCAGAAACAAAAAAAAAATTTTAACTGAGTATTAAGATTTATAAAAAAATAGATAAAGAACTAAGAACATGTCAACATTGGATTAAGGAATTAGCAGTTTTTTTTAACTACTTTTAGAAAACTATATTATGCCACACAAGTGAAGATAGCTTATAATGTTAAATGCAAATCATGATCATCATCTTAACTATCTACGAGTACAGAATACTTTAAATACCTTTGTGTACAATGGTTGATACAATTTATGGTATTTTGCTTCAAGAGCTGCCCTTTCCTCAAAAAACTTTGCCTCTAGTTCATCATGTTGACTCTGCAAGATGAGAAAATTTCATTACATGACGTCATGGAATTACAAAAGCACTCCTCTGTGCTAACTTATTAAAAGACATTACACAATGGTAACAATGAAGCTCAGCAAACCTGCAGATTATTCCACTAATAAAATACCATGTCCATCTCAACAGATACATTATCAATGAACAGGTATTATGACTTATTTTGAACCGTCTATGATGAATGACATGCAATCACACATTTCCACACAAAAGCTTGCCTAAGTTGAATGTCAGATTGGAGATCATAAAAAGTCCATAGACATTAAAATTACTATGTTGGTCCCACCATCAACTTTAGCTTCACTGACAGGCTGACTGCGTTATAAGACCAAATTGGGTAAATAATTTGATCTATATTGGCTTTCATAAACTCCATATGCAGCTTCCCTCCAACAGTGTTTAGAATCAAGTCATTAATCCGCACTGATACTGGCAAGATTCAAGTAATATGTATACAATTTGAATTCTCCTGAATTATAAGTGTATACAGTCTACACCATATCACAACCTTACTTAAGCTGAAAATAAAAGTTTACCATATCAAATCTGCAAACAACACAACATAACAGTTCACATCTAATATTCCCTAGCAACTTTAAACCTAAGTGCAAGATAAGAGATTACCAACGGAGGGACAAATAAGAATCATGAGAAAGAAAACCAAACACCCCCAGTAAATTAGCATTATAACTGCATATTTTGAAAGCGAGAACATGCCTGGATCTCTCTAAGAACCTCAACACGTTTCCGGACACTCGGCGATAGACTCTCTAAAACATCAGCGTGCTGCCCAGCCAAACTCTGAATCTTATTCTGCAAAGAAAGTATGCATATAAGTCCAATCAACACCAACCAAAAAATAAAATATGATATTAACACCATAATTCCCGAGAGTTATAGCAATGAAACACCAAATCTAATGCTCGTGAAAGAGCCGAACAAAGAGAAATTTGATAACAACAAAGTAAAACTAGCCTACGTTTCCGCCAAACATAGAAAATTTTTCTTCCAGCAATTTCTTTTGAAACAAAGAACATAATAAAAGCAATACTAAGCAGTCTACCGGTAACTGAAAATGAGCACACAGACCTTGAGAGCATTGACTAGGTCTGCCCGATCCTCCTCGTGAAGAGCTTCACCAAAAGAAATAAAAAAGCCAATAAAAATCATATAAGTTCCAACAAGAAAAGAAGGTGAAATACAAAAGACCCAAAGCGAAAAAGTGTAGAACAGATAAGAAACGTTATGTCACCAGAGCTGAGATCCGCCATGTTTAAGTTATCCTTGTCGCTGCTCATAGAATTTGCTTATAAAGAAGGGGACGAGTGAGGGAGGCACAAATAAAGATACAGCAAAATTGCCAAAACCCTAGAGAAGAAGTACAAAGAGTAAAGTGGGGTTTTAAAACGTGGCTTCCGTTATAAATCCTCTTCCTTTCTCTTTGAAAAACCTAAAACTTGGTCTGGCTATTTATTTCTAGGGTAACTATAACTTCAGCTTTCTCTCTCTTTCTTTTTTCTTTTTAAAAAAAAAAAATTTTGAGTTGACTAAGGGAAGATTCTCCCTTCTTTTCTTTTGTCTTTTTTATCATAATATGATGTGATATACATTTAGGTATTAGGTTATTGATTTTTGGGTCATTTTGGTCTTAGAGACTTAATTATTAGGCAGTACAATGCAAATAAAAAATATATAGGGCCCAAAAAACTTAGCCCAATTGCCAAAATAATGTAGCCAAGAGTACCTGTTGGATTTCTTTTTACCTCCCACTTGATGATTAAAGCTGTATCCTAAAAAATCCCAAAAAAATGAAAAAACGAGTTTTGACCCAACAAGAAAAAACTAATTAAGCATGATCTAGTATTGAAATGTAAGTAAATATTGTTTTGGCTCAATTACATTGAGCTCTCTTATGATTTAAAGTATGTTGCTTCTATAATTTATATGAGGATTAACGTGAACATAATTAATTGAATTCCATTAATACTCTGCCATTCCTTTTTTTAAAAGTATATGTGGTTATTAGAAGTTGAGTGGAAAAAAAAAAGAAGAATATATTTTAAGATTTCGAGATTAAGATTTAAATTTATTTCCATACTTGGTGTGAATTTCGGTACTATAGTTTCATTCTACTGGCTGCGTGGGAATAGATAAACCCTTTTCCAGAACTTTTTTTTAATGGATTGTGACAAGAGAGGGAAGAATAGTTTCTCCAATAACCTCGTCGTCTCAAAGGAAAGAATGATTGTGTGAGTACTTCTGAGCGAGAATGAAGACATTGTCTTCCAAATCCTTCAAGCTCTTGTGTGCATTCTTGTGAGTGAGAAATTGAGCTCTTGGATTTCTATCCGAAGGTTAAAATAATGTTGATATTAATTGAGAATTTGTCCAAAATCAACAATGGACCTGATGATAGATGTTTATAGGGTTCTTGAACGAAAATGTTCTTGGATTAATATTGATTAAGTCCGATGCTCAACGTTCTTGGATTTCTTATGCACGTTCTTGCTTCTAAGTGAGAAGATGGATGTTTTTTATTATTATTATTTTTCTTGTTCATAGAAATGTTGGAAAAAAATGTAGAGCTATTTGAATTTAGAATATTGGAAGAAAAAATTCTAAAAGTAGGGAGAAAAAATATTAATAAAGAAAAAAAAACTTCTATTAGATTTGTCTTTTAATCTTGATATAATAATGAAATGACTATCCTCTATTTACCAACATTCATTTAATGTAACTACCAATTACCACATATTTCTATACTTATTTACTATATGTTCCAACCAACACATACTTCATTAAATAAGATAATTTTAGATAGTAGATTTAAACTAAATAGCCTAACTTGGATTGGATTACAAAGTGTGAATTATGGCTTATAATACATTGGCCAAAATCAAGTTTATTTCTAACATCTCCACTTAAACTTGATTTTTGTGACTCAAAGCATGCTTAATCTTCTAAAAGCTCTTTGCTTGAGTGGCTTGGTGATTATGTCAGCAATTTATTATTGTGACTTTACATACTTTACTTGAATCTCCTTCTATGTAATGCATTCTTTGATATAATAGTACCCTGTGTCAATATGCTTACTTCGATCATAAAATACTAGATTCTTTGTAAATGCAATAGCGGACTTGTTATTAACATAGTTCTCTATTAATTTTTCTTGAAACACATGTAACTCCTTCAATAAATTTTGAAGCCAAATGACATGGCAAACACATTAATTTGCAGCAACATATTCAGTTTCACATGTAGAAAGAGTGACAATAGATTACTTCTTGGACCTCCAAGGGAATGTTGTCTCTCCCATAAAGAATAAGATTCCTGTTGTGCTTTTGCAATCATCCAAGTCACCAGCCTAATCACCATCACTAAAGCCAACAAGTTTGAAGTTATTTGAAGAGAAATAAAGTAGACCAAAGTTAATGGTCCCTTTAATGTATCATAGAATTCTCTTTGCCGCCTTTGTGTGTGTCAACTTCGATTATACCATATAACGACTTACAAGATCAACACCGAAAAAAATGTCAGGCCTTGTGCATGTTAAGTACCTTAAGCTTCCAACCAAGCTCTTGAATTGAGTGGCATCTGCTTGTTCTTTATCTTTAAACTTCAATAATTTTAGTTCACATTCTATTAGAGTATCGTAGCATTGCAATTCTCTATTCCAAATTTATTTAGGACATCTTGAGCATAGCCTTCTTGTGATATAAAAATGTCTTCTTCCATTTACTTAACCTTGATCCCAAGGTAGCAAGACATAAGGTCAATGTCGGTCATTTCAAATTCTCGAGCTATTGCTTTCTTGAAGTCTTCCAACATTTTTGGATTATTTCCTATAAAAGTGAGATCATCCATATACAAACAGACAAATAACATATCTTTATTTTCGTACACCTTTACGTATAGAGTATATTCAAGTAGGTATTTAAGGAAGCCATTTTCTTAAAAATATTTATTAATTCTATTGTTCCATGCTCGTGGTGCTTACTTCAAGCCATATAAAGCTTTCTTCAACCTCAAAACTTTATCTTCTTAACCTTTTACAATATAGCCCATAGGTTATTCAATATAAACTTCTTCATCTAACAGTCCATTTAAAAAGGTTGATTTGACATCCATTAGATGAATTTTCCATTTTTGTTATGCAGCTAAAGAAATTATTAATCTTATTATATCTAATCAAGTCACTGAAGCAAACACTTCATCATGATCTATTCCATACCTTTGGTTGTAATCTTTTGCCACTAGTCTTGCTTTATATCTCGCCACTTTTCCTTCAACATTCCTTTTCTCTTTGTAAACCCATTTGACTCTAATTGCCTTTTTTCCTTGTGGAAGTGAGGCTAGCTCCCAAGTATTACTCTTCATAAAGGCTTTCATTTCTTCATCCATGGTGTCTTTCCACTCCTTGCTTTCAATTGCTTCTTTATACCCTATAAGTTCACATCCAATAAATAGACAAAAGAGAGTGAGTTAATTTAAATTCTTGTTTACCTCATAAATTTCTTGGAGGCTTCTCATAGTGGGGTTCTTTCACTTCAACTTACAAATAAGTTTTAACTAGTTATGGATGGAGATGGCCACAAAGTAGGCTTGTAGGGTTTGAAGTTTCTTCACTTAATTGCCCATCATTAAATTTTAAAGAATAAATGAAATCATAATCTTCTCTCTTCCTTCCATTTTAGCTTCACATATCTTCTTTATTGAACTTGTCTCTACTGATGACAATCTTATTTGTGATAGGATTGTAAAGCTTGTAGCCTTTATATCTCTTATCATACCCAATGAATATGTACTTCTCATTTTTGCCATCGAGCTTGAAATGCCTTTGATCAGGTACATGAGCATATGCAATGCCTCCAAAAACTTGTAAATGTGAGATATTTGGCTTTCACCAGCTCCATGCTTCTTGTAGGTTTTTCCATTAAGACTTTTAGTTGGGCATTGATTAGAAATATAAGCAGCACAATTAATTGCTTCAGCCTAAAATTCTTTAAGCATCTTCTTTAATTTTAGCATACTTCAAGTCATTTCAAATATACTTCTATTTTTCCTTTCAATCACACCATTTTGTTATGGTGATCGAGGCACTGTTAAACGATGACAAATCCCATTTATATTGCAAAATTCATTGAATTATTTTGATGTGAATTTGCCTCCTCTATCAGTCTTCAAGGCCTAATTTTATAGGCATTCTATTTCTCAATAAGAGCCTTGAATATTTTGAACACTTTAAATGCTTTTGATTTTTCTTTTAGAAAATATACTCGTGTCTTTCTTGAAAAATTATCAATAAAGAGTAAGTAAGAAATAATTATTCTTACCATATAAGCTTGGAATTATAAGGCCACACAAATCAGCATGTATGAGTTGTAAAGGTTCATTAGCTATTGATGTCGCCTCTTTTAGAAAAGCTTTTCTAGAATGTTTTCCAAGAAGACATCATTCGCATAATTGATTAGAATGATCTATTAGAGGCAATCCTTTGACCATGCTCTTAGTTGACATTAATTTCAGACTATCAAAGTTTAGATAGCCAAGCCTTAAGTGTTAAAACCAAGAGTTATCTTTCAAACATGCCTTCAAGCATTTGACATCATCATTTTAAATTTCAATTAGTAATAGTTTATTTCTTGCCATTGGCACTTTAGTTATTAGAGTTCTTTCTTGATCTCTTAAATAAATATGATAATTTTTCATGTGTATATTAAAGTCTTTTTCATGTAATTGCCCTAAACTTAAGATATTGTTCTTCAAACTTGGCACATAATAAACATCATAAATAAATTGGTGGCTTCCATCTTTAAAAAGAACTAGGATGTTACATTTTCCTTGAACAGATATCTTGGACTCATCGCCAAGGGTGACATGTCCATTAATTTTCTCTAGGTTCACGAAAAATTTTTACCACCAATCATATGGTTACTTGCCTTAGTGTCAAGATACCATATGCTCTTTTTTTATTTACTATTCTCTTTAGTCATCAACAAAGCGAGCTCAACATCTTCCTTCACTTATACAATATTAGCTTTCTCTTCCACACGTTTAGTGTTTTTGCACTCGAAAGAATGGCCAAATTTATGACAGTTAAAGCATTTGATTTGAGATTTTTAATACTTTTGACTTTTGCTTTATCTCCCATGTTCTCTTTGAGAACCATAACTATTTTCTTCATAATTATTATAGTTGCCTCTACCTTTACCTTCTCTTCCTCGGGCTCAACCATGTACATGACCGTGACCATATCATTGCCATTTACATTCTCTATAATAGCCTTTACTCTCTTTGAGAGTGGCCTTTAAGTAAAGAGTTTGCTCCAACAACTCAATCATCTTCTTCTTCATCATCTTTTCTTTGTGAGCTTATAATAATCCCATAAGTTAGTCAACAATTACAATGCCTATATTTTTTTAAATCTTCGATTACAACAACAATATGTTCAAAATTAGGAGTTAAAAATAAATGAATTTTTTCTATCACTATGATATTGTTCAAGGCTTCTCCATGTCTTTTCATTTCATTAACAATAGTTAGTATTCAAGTAGAATAATCAAAAATATTTTCAGAATCTTTTATATGAAATGCTTTAAACTCACTTCAATGGGTTTGTAGTCATACCTTTTTTACTTTATCTATGCCCTTGCATGCATTTTGAAGAATCTGCCAAGCCTCTTTGGAAATGGATGCATTAAAAATCTTCTCGAACATAACATCATTCTGGCATAGGTGCATAAGAGTAAGTGCTTGTTGATCTTTCCTTCTTGCCTTATGCAAAGTCTCTCTTTAGGTAGGACTTAATGAATCCTTATTTTGAGGTACCTCTAACCTTTCTCTATCATCCCCCATACGTCATGAAAGCCTAGTAGAGCCTTCACACGAATACTCTAACTTCCATAGTTATCTTTGGTTAAGTGAGGGAATTGGAAGGGAAATGTGTTATTTGCCATCTTTTCTAAAATGATTGGGCTCTAATAGCACTTTGTTGAGGAAAATGTAGGGTTATTTGGGTTTAAAATATTGGAAGAGGAAATTTTAAAAGTGGAAAGGAGAAATGCTAGTGGAGAGAAAGGAAGACTTCTATTAAATTTGCCTTTTAGGCTTGATACAACAATAAGAGGACCATCCCCTATTTATAGGACTCAAAAGAAGGTTAAAACCAACATTCATTTAATATAACTCACAACTACCACCTACTTCTACATTTATTGATTGCATCTTCTAACTAACACCTACTTCATTAAATAAGACAATTCTAGATAATAGGCTTAAACTAAATGGCCTAACTTGGATTGGATTGCAAGGTGTGGATTATGGCTTACAATACATTGGGTCAAAATCAAGTTTATTTCTAACAAAAAAATTTTCATACAGCAAGAAATAGAACAAACAAAACAAAGAACAACTAGACGCAGAATTGGAACGGAAAACACATAACACAAGGACAAAGAACAAGATAAGGACAACAAACAAGAAAACAGAAACTAAAATAAAAAATAGGTGTGCAAATCAACGAATTCCCTGTCACAAACCCACATCATCACGTTCCAAAGCTGATATTAGAGAGGTTGATAGGTGAATATATAGCCCATCAATAAAGGTTCATCCCTTATCAGATTGCCTTGCTAGCCAATCTGCAACAAGTAGAGAAACAAGAGGCTAAAGAAATTGCAAGAGTCCACCAAGTTAGACATCATCAAGATGGAGGTCTAATCTCCTTTGCTGACTTATGATGAGAGCTTGTGTCCCCAACATGAATGCAGAATCAAAGACACAATCTTTTCCACAAATATCTACAACCTCACCTATGGAATCGCGAATCACCATTCCAGCACTTCCAATTACATGACCAGATCTCCAACAACCATCAACATTGATTTTAAATTGAGCTCATAATGGTGGACACCATAGGGCAGAGGCATAAATTCTTTCTTACACGATCAATATAGTAAATTACAATATATAATATTTTCTTTATATATATACATATATATCCACAAAATTAAGTATATTAATTGTATTTCATGATAACACTGTTATAACTATTTATATTATATTACCGTATAGAATAGGCATGAAATGGAACATATTTTTAAATAAGTCTTATTTTATATAATTTATCTTCTTCTAAAGTAACTTTTTGTGAATTATAAATTAATTTCAAGTGTTATATAAAGAAAATATAATTTTGATCCTTCATTTTTTGAGTTTAAGATCAATTTGGTCCTCTGAATATAAATAATTGGTTCTCAAAAAATGAAACCCATCATAATATAGTTATCCTCCAAAGATAAATTTGGTCCTTTAAAAGGACTAAATTAGTTAACTTTTTAATAATTTAGAGATCATGTTGATATTTTTTTGTATTTGGATGACTACATTGATACTTTAGCCTAAACTGAGGGATCAATATTGTATTTTTCTCGTTATATATATATATGACTTATTGATAATTTAATAATAATAATAATAATAATAATAATGATCATAATAACAATAATAATACATAAGACATTTTATTAGACCTATAGATAAAGATAGACAAAAGAAGTTATAAACAAATGTAAATATGGAGTGTAAGTTTAAAAACATTAAAAAAACAAAAAAGAGTAAAAGTATCTTTAAAAAAATTAGAAAAAGTAGAGATCAAATATTTAAAGAATGAGGAAATCAAAATTAAATACATAAAAAAGATTAAGAAAAAATTGTGATATTCATTTTTTTTTTTTCAAATTTTAGTCTATACTCTATACAAACATACAAGTTGTAAATATATACTAATAAGGGAAAGTATAGAAAAATATAGGTAAACACATAGAAGAGAATAGGATAAAGAATGACTAAGAGGAGAAAGTTGATTTTGTTTTATTCGAAATGTAATAGGGGCCAAAATAAAAATTATTTTTAAGGGAGGTGAAAGCTAATAAATGTAATAGGTAAAGTTTGTGCTCAACCCATGGTTCAACCTAAGGTTCAGACTAAGTCACTAAATGTGACCCAGTCTTAGAACCACGCACATGACCAGGTTAGGGCAGGTTAACTGGGTTTTTTGTTACAAATTTAAATTTAAGATTGTATTTTAGTACAAAAGAGATAATTTTGGTTTATATTTGATAAATAAGATATCCTATATTAACAACAGTTATTTATATTTAACATAAGTATAAAGAAATAGCTATTTCTTTCAATTTTAACAATTTTATTAAAAAATAAAACATTAAGAAGAAAGCAAAAAAAAAAAAAAAAACTTGGTCGGGCCAAACTAATGCATTGGCTTGGGATTAGGTTTTACATTTTGACTCTTGTCCCATCCTTGGGTGGTGTGCATAACCAGACTCGAGACAACCGGACGAGGCTAGGTTGACTAGATCGGGTAGGTTATGCATACCCTTAGCAGAGATCCCTTATTTGCCTATGAGAAGTTAAAGTTTGGAAATTAAATGCTTTTTAGAATACAGACCCAAACCTCGTTCAGGGAAGAAGGATTTCTCCACATTGATTTTACTAGAAAGGATAAATCAAAACTCATGAAATCTTTAAAGCCCGTCCCATCGTGCATCTTAGATATTGCCAGATACCCCATGCTTACCAATGTATTTTACCTTCTAATTCATGCTGACCCACCAAAATTTGGCCATAAAAAAATCCATGTCCTAACAGGCCTTCTTTAATTTAAAACAGGACTTTAGGAATCACATTAGCCACGACTTTAATTAACATCTTTGTACCAACTTAAGACAATAGACCTTGATTCCAGCCTTGCATTTTCTCACTGACACAGTCCCTATAAAAGTAAGGGCTTTCAATTTAGAATGACCTTATGATATATGAATGAATAAATACTTTTAAGGTGAATGGTAGACCTTATTATTGGATCGAATTTATAAAAATCAAACCCTATTGGACCATACTTATAAAAATCAAACCCCAAGTCAATATTTTAACCGAACATTTTTATTCAGATGTTTATCTATATTTTTCAAGTTAAACCAAGTAAGCTTTTTTGAGTTATGATTAAGTTTATTTGCTACTTAGGACTTAAGATAGATAACATAACTAATTATTATTATTACTTGTTAGATTATACATTAAAAAATTCTTTGCTTATTATAAGGTTAGTTGTACTAGTATAATTGTTACATGACACATTATGGGGAAGATGTAACATTATTAAATTAGTGATTTTAATATAAGCTAAATTATTTAGGAGAAATCAGAAAGAATTAAACAAGAATAAATATGTCTAGTTGAATCATTTAAAGAAAACAACCTAAAACTTAGTTTTAAGGCATAAGGACAAATAGTCATTTTTGAAAAATGCTAAGGGCAAAATAGTAAATTTACAAGGTCATGGGTAAAATGGTCATTTTTTTAAAATGCTAAAGGCAAAATGGTAAATTCACAAGGAGGGACACATGACATTATCTTAACATGCAAGGCCTACATCATAATAAAATATTAGATATCCGTGGGGCCTATGTCATAATAAAATATTATATATCCATAGGGCCTACACTATAATTATATCTTAGATATTTATTATTTAAGATTAAATCACAATTGTTAGATCAAAAATATGTGGTTAAATCCTAGTTGTTGAATTATCTTTAAATACCTCATACTCTACCCCTCTTCTTCACACCATTCCCTTCATTCCTCCCCATACCTATTTCACTTACTCTCACCTCTCCACTCCACACTTACATTAAGAAGGAAAGAAGTAATTTTAGGAAAATTACAAGAAAGAAGAACGTATCAAGGTAATATGATTTAATATATTCTAATTTCTCTTCTTCTCTTTTCTTTCTTCTTCTTGAATGGTCTTCATGGTAATTCATTTTTGGCTTATGGTCATTTATTTTGAAATTTTGTTACCATTAGCCCATTCAAGGTATAAGAAGGGTAGAATTAGATAAGATTGAGGTTATGTAGATAGTTTGAAATATCTAAGGAAATAATATGTAAGCCATAATAACTTTAAGATAAGAATTTTGATATGTGAATTTTGTTGAACATATATGAATATTTTGTTGTTTATGCACTATAATTGCATATGTTGTTGTGCATTTCAACTTTGTACGATAAAGTAACAATATGATTGTTTGAGAAGAGAACTACTCTTTGTGAGAATAAACTATTCTTGTACACTATATACTTATTGATAGTTTGGAATCTTATTTGATAATGGCTAGCTATGCCACCTTAATATACATACATACATATATATATATATATATATATGTATATATATTATGAATCATTTGATAAAAGCTAGCTATGCAGCTTTAATATATATTGTGAACCATTTGATAATAGCTGGCTATACTGCCTTAATATATATTATAAACCATTTGATAATGGTTGGTTATGTCACCTTAATATATATTATGAATCATCGGTAATGGTTGGCTATACCGCCTTAATATATATTGTCAATGAATTCCTTAACAAGGTATTATATCCCATTAATCATGTAATTAATGGCAGGTCATACCACCTAATTGATTACAGGAAAAATAGTATTATTACACTTCTTATGCCACAACTTGAATTTTAAAATCAATGGTAGGTTGTACCGCCTAAATGGTCTTAATAATTTAGGAGGGAACAAAAATGTATCCTTGCTGGGAATATTTTAAATTTAATTGACACTAAAAGGATTTTTAACTGTCATAAGAACACTAGTGTTCAAAGGATTACAAAAGAAATCTCAAGAGTTTTCTCTCAAACTAATCCAATCTTGACTATATGATGGCTTGAGTGACATATTAAGATAAAAGTTATATTGCCTAACTTCGTTTTAGGAACCCACTGGGGAATGCCTCAGCTAAAGGTGGGATTATGCCTGCTGGTTAGGTGTCATACGTTGGGGTTCGTGAAACTCGATCGCCTGAGTATGGCAGTCATATATTGGGCTTCGTGAGACTCAAATAACCCATATATGACTTCCTAATGCCTAATAATTGAGGACATTGTCTAACTCTGCCATATTTTTGCTAATGCATATTTATATGTTATGATATCTAACATCCATAAATATTTCATAAAATTATAATTTATAGTCATAATTTATTTCATGGATATTTTGAGTATCATATATGTTTTTTCATGTTATTAAGAAACTATTCTCACCATTCTATTAATGATGTTTTTATTCAATCAATTGGGAAGTGCTTATTATTAATATTATTGTTGTAAGATGAGATATAGTCTTACATGTCATACCACTTATACTCGTGTCATAAGAAGGCATAAATTTTATTAGTTTTTTTCAAGTTCTGAGTCAATCCTTAATATTAGGTCTGATTTCAATAGGTTTAATACCCTTTCTTCCAATTTTGTTAAATTATTTATACAAGTGTATGAACAAATGAATGTATAAGCTTTTGTTATATGTAATTATACTATTATGTTTTAGACATTTTAATATATTTTTCATAATTCTCACTTTATAATATTTTTAATTGAAATTTATAATAAATTCTATAATTTGGATGTTACAGAATACATGTGGTAATAACATATTATATTATGTTAATTGTATAATAACCTAAAATAACTTTTTGTATTTATATTTTGACCTTATTATTTTTATATCGTATTTATAAACCCCAAATTCTTTGAAAACTTTTCAATTTACTCCTTTTACTTTTTAATTTTTTATAACTCACATAGAAATATTATATTATAATTTTGTTAACTCACTACTATACTTTTTTCTTTTCCCAATAACTCTTCAACTCCTTAATTTTTTTTTTTTTCAATTTATGAACTAATGTTTTGTGGAGTTGCTAAAAAAATAAAAAGTAAAGGGGATAAATTGAAATTCTTTTTAAAACTTTTTGGATTCATAAATAAAATCTAATAATATTGGGGTTGAAATATAAATACAACCAAGTTATTTTAAGTTAGTATACAATTAACATATTTTAACATGTCATTGTCACATGTCTTCTTCTTAGTGTCTCACATAGTAATTATACTAATACAACCAATTTTATAATTATACCAAAAATAACATCTTAATAAAAATATTAAGTTGAACTTGACGATTAAATGTATGCTTTGACTATACTTTAAACAATATAATGTGCTTTGAAATTCATGTTGAGATTTTTGCCAAAAGAAAAAAAGATGAAATTCTTGTTAAGATTAATAATTTAATTTCTAAAATTTATGTGATTGTACAAATTGTTCAATATACTCTATAATGATTTGAAATGAGAATGAAAATGAAAATTAAAAAAAAAAATTGATATAAGAAAACCTTATAACTTAGTTTATTGTGTTTGATATAATATTGATAAAATAAGAATAAAAAAATATTATGTAAATAATTATAATATCCTTATAATTACACTGAAATACTTACCATCTATTAAACTTTGAATGAAAGATACTACGGAATAATGAAGTTATAACATAAGATTAAATAACATGATTTAAACAATAGAAGAGCAACTTAGTTTAAGATAATATTCTAATTTTCACACTTTTTCCCGTATTCTATTTTTTAATATTTTTTCACTAATAACTATTTTGCTTCAAATTATCTTATAAATTCTTAACATAAAAGTTATCCAATAATCCATCTAGTTTAACCCTTCGTAAATCATTCCAAGTATATTTACGTTTGCCGTTAGATATATAACAAAGATATATTCAAATTGGACATAGGCTAATTAAATGAATTCACAAAATCCTCATAAATTTATAATTCACATGACAACAACTTCAATCTTTAAGATTGAGATGTATTTGACATCAATTGTTTAATCCCTACTCAATCCATTTCCACTGACTTACGAAGCAATCCAACCATAACCGATCAAATCCAATAAAACAAAAAAGTTGAACAGGAAAATTCAAAGAAACTTGATTTAGTTATCCATTCATGAAAAATTTTCAACCAAATCAATCAAAGTACATCATGTTCTTGGTATACAGTGGCAACTATGCTTGAATATACGACCTGAATTCATAGATATGATCCACCTTTTAATTGAATAACTCATGGGAGGACATAACTTGGGAGTTACAATGTATTCAACAACCACTAAAATCAAGTGCAAATGGAAGTCAATAAGCTAATTTCAACCTAAAACTCAACATGGATACCAATCACAGGATCGAATTAATTTGCCCCAAGACTAAGTAGAGCTAGCTTCCACGTCATTCAACCTCTGCACTGTATTGTATACCATAACTTAAGGCTTATCATGCTAGATAACAAGATATGCCTTCTATGGACAACTATGCACTAAGGGGACAATAATGATCAGCATAAATTGCCCAAATTATCATCATATAAGAGTTATGAAGAAATTATAATTATGCATATACTAGATACCCAGAGTGAAGTAGCAACGGCTGATTAAAGTTCCCCAACATATGCATATAAATATAATTGAGTTACTTCACATCTAAACAATTTTTTAATTGATTTCCCAAAAATATTATTAATTTTTGCCAGTAGATTAACAAGTAAAAGCAAACAATCAAATGCCACTAAGTTACCATGAAAAATCCCTTGATAAAATAATGCAGTTGCAGTTTCAAGAAATCCATTTAAATTAATATAATATTTCAAAATGCATCCACAGGTCCAGAATCAAGATGCATTGCAGAAACATAGAAGTCAAACTAGAAGGTACACGATGATGCCAGAAAGACACCTCTGATGAGATTGAGGAATATATCCAAAATATATTGACTAATGAGCAACTTTCACTACCGTCCAAGCAACATCTAAATGCAAAAGTTCCAAGGAACAAAAATAAACAGGAGTTTCACCAGCAAGATATACTATCAATTCGTTTCCATGAATTAAATTTCATCTTATATTCGACAAGGTAGATATTTAGTCAGACTCTAGCCCTGGCTTTAGATGACAAATTCACAATACTACAAAAGCAGGCACCTCCAACAAACATATAGCAATTATTCTCTTCAGTTAACTTGTAAGCCGATTGAAAATAGAGCTTCTGGTGATACACCTGGAATAAAAGGGTCAACAAAAATAAGGAGAAAGACATCCTTAAAACAACACTATAGGGTTTTAAGGAGTGGCAGTATCATCTTCACCATCATCTTCACTGTGGTTAGCTTTAGCTGGCTTCCCTTGATTCAGGATGCGTCCAGTCAGAGCATCAACAGGGCGTGTGTCACGTGGTCCACCTTTATGCCCCATTGCCACCATTGGTGGTGGGGGCAGTAGCCCTGCTCGGAATAGAAGACGCTGTACAGGCTCTGAAGGTTGAGCTCCAACGGAAAGCCAATACCTAGGGAAGGAAAGAGAAATTGACACTATCGGTGACTGCCTAAATCAACAAGCATATGAGCATTAGAAAACTAAAAAAACCATAAAAAATGTTACTCACTTCACTCTTTCAAAGTTTAAGCCCATTCTTTTTGCATTATCTTGCCCTGTACAGAAGTAGTGCCAGTTGAAAAGAATTAAATAGTATCATTTGAACCATCTATGCTTTCTTAAATAATAAAGAGAACAGACTAACAGATATAACATGATATTCGCAGCAATTTTCTCTGTTGCTAGAGCGTATTAAATGTAGAAGAAGGTAAAGGAACAAGCAATACCACCACCAATGATATTGCCTTGGCTTGAGTCAGATAACTCTTCCATTACAGTTTCATTAGATTTTACAAAATTCTACCGGTATTCATAACTTTGATTCTTATTCCGTTTCCAGCGTCTTCTTGACAGCTACGGTTAACCCAACTGATTATCAGAAAAAGTAAAGTGAAAACATCTGATTGTTCCAATATCATTGTATGCACCCCCAACCGTGGGAGCAATAAAGAACAGCTCTGCGCGGAAACTTCACCCCGACAAAGAAAAAATATTCCCTTCTAAACATTAGAAAGATACAATTCTAAATCTCATAACTTGCACCGCAATAGTTCCAACAAGCTAATTTCTCTCCGCACTAAGCCGTTCTACCGCAAGCAGCGAGGCTTGGAATTTGGGAATCTGATTACCTCAAGCCTCGAATTCCTCAAAATGTCAACTTTCTCTTCCTTTATCGCATTTTCTCAGAATTCAACCAGAAATAAGGATGCGTTAGTTACCGAAATCGGATCACGCATGCTAAAAACGATCACTCCCTCGTATAGAAGCACATGGACACTCAAAAAAAAGGGGATATTAAGAGAGAAGAGAGAACCTGGTAAGGGATTGTAGTAACCTAAAACTTCGAGGTGCTTGCCATCTCTTGGAGATCTGCTATCGGCAGCCATGACCCGATAGAATGGCTTGTTCTTGCACCCAAACCTCGATAATCGAATCCTTACCACCATTTTTGAGCTCTGTTTCCGTAGAACCGTCGAGGGGATGACACACCAAGGATGATGGCAACGATGAACTTGACCGCTTCAGTGATCACTATCGATAGACGGTAGGGTTCTGGGTTTTTACTCGTTGGCCGTTCTCTTCAGCGTCGTTTATCGGCAGCCAATATTCAAAACGACAAGAGAAAGAAAAGAGGTGGAGTTGAGAAAAATGAAAATACTAATTCTACATTGGATGCAAAATAGCTTCACCTACGAGCCACAAATTATGAATGCTGTTAGTAATGAAATCTTGGGTAAATATTTGTCTTTTTTGTAAATAGCTTTTATGAATATTTGTTTAAGATTGTTTAACAATATTTGTTTATTATAAAATACCAAGTTCTTCTTGACTCTGGCTTTATTTGAATTATAAAACTTGATATTAAATTTGATAACTCAAGTCAATATATGTTTATGTAGAGAATTTAAAAAAAAAAAAAAAGTAGTATAATTTAAATAATTTAATAATTCATTATTAGGTCAATTCAATCTCATCCGTACAATTCTTACTACATTTTATAACAGTTTTTTTGTCAATCTACATCGCTCTGTTTTCATATTTTTATCATAAAATAAATTAACTGAATGTTCATGAAATGTGGCTAAATTTTATTATTTTTTATTTAAAAAATATCATCCAATTTCTCTAATATTTTATGCATATCTTGTTAAAAAAAATCCCATCTAATTTATTTTTCATTTATGAAGTTAATTTCTTAGACTGCATGCGTTCCTTCAGGAAAAAAAGCTACTTAGCTCTTTGATATATTAAGAATGAGATTACAATGTCATGTGAAGACTATAATAAGTTTATTAGCTGTTATTATCATATTATAAATAAAATTACAATTTTGTATTATACAAACGCTTAACTCAATCAACCAAAAAAAAAAAAGGATTTTTTTTAATCTATATAAACCAAATTTCAATAGAGATGGATAATATTTTGAAACAAAAAAGTATCAAATATAAATATTTATTCACACATGCAACCTTATTTACAAATTTAAACCCAAGCTCAACTTCGTTTTTTTTTTTTTTAATAATAAGCCTATTTTTTGCTCAAGCCTAGTTCTTAAGCTTAAATATAAGTTATAAAATAATTGCTTACTTTTGAACTTAATTTTATTTTAATTTTTTAAAAATTTAAAAGTTTTAAAATAATTTCTCACTTTTTAAAATTTATTCTAAAATAGTTATTTTTTCACTATCGTATTATTTGCTTACTTGTTATTAAAAGAGAAAATATTTTGAGTCATACTTTTTAAAAATATAAAATTATTTTAAAACTTTTAATTATTGTAAAATTAAAATAATGCTAAGTTAAAAGTGAATGATTATTTTAAAAATTTTTAATTTGTAAAATATTAAAATTAAATTAAGTTCAAAATTAAAGGATTACAATAAAGTTTTTCTCAAATTTAATTTGACTAAAATACTTACAAGAATAATACAATTTTTTTTATAATATGTCAAATACTCCAAAACCCTCTCAACTTTGAAGTTTAAAATTGATCCAACATACTTGTAACTATTGATCCCTTCATTATCAAAATCATTAAGTCCACGAACAAACCCTGTCCATGTTAGAGAGTATACAAGACATCATCTTGCCTATATTTATGTGGTATGCGAACTAGCAAATTGTACCACAAGAAAGCAATTTTGTCCTTTTAAAAACTTTTAAATATTAGAGAAGATTTAGTTTCATTTCAACTAAATCATAAATTAAAAAAATTCATTTAACCCAATAAATTTAACTCAAAAAATGAGTTTATATTTCTTTTAAACTTGAATTGTAGGTCGAATTTTAAACATAGTATTTGCCCTTAACCAAAGCAAGGTGAATTCACAAGAGAGTTCGGAGATGGATGAAGTGGGGGTTCCCATTTCTTCCACGTGGAGGGTTTGAATTTGTAGAATATAAGCATATGCCATGCCTTGAAAGATATTTTGTAATCTCAAAACTGTTTGTGATTTGATGGTTTTAATGCTTATAGTTGTAGTGATTCTTCTGAATCAATTTGGTTTGAAAACCATGGTAAAATGAGACTCAGTGGTGCAATCTAGCTAATATTGAGAGCAAGAATTTGACTTTTGATTTTAGTATAGGGTTTTGAAGTTTTTTCATCTTTTAAGAAAATAAAATCTTAGTTGAACTCATCAAAACACATAAACGGTGGAAAATCTTCACTTATACATGAAATGCGAATCAAATTTTGTCTGAAAAAAAAAAATCATATAAATAGTACTTTATTGAGAAACCAAGCACTTTTTCTCTCCTTTTCCTAATCCTTATACTTGAATGATTCTTCCCTTCATTTAAAGTTACATTCATCACAAGAAAATAGGGATAAGGTAAGGGGAGGGAAATAAAAAAACATGTCACATCATATCTTGTAGATAATAATGTATTTCCCATACGTATTTCCTCGCTTTATGGTAATGTTCTTTCTATAGCACAAGTAATGGAATTGTTTAAAATTTTAGGGAATGAAATTTTGCTAACAAATTTGTCTCCATTTCTAATAAGTATATTACCATTTTGCCCTCAAATCTATCTCCTATCTCCATTGAATTTATAAAGTCTCGCAAGTTTCAAAGGTATAATCAATAGTAGAGGCAAGTGGCGGGGAGCATATGCCATGCCTCCAAGCCAAGTTCCTACTTTATATGTATAGATATGGTTGTGTAATATACATGTATGTGTGTGAATTGGTTTTTGGCCCTCTATGTGTGTGTAAATTAGATTTTGATGCCATGGCCTCGCTCGTTATTAAAAAAAAAAAAATCAAGTATTTTCTGGAGTGCAGATTAGCAACTGTTTAGCCAAAATTGTTTTTGCACTTTATTTTTTCTGTTTAATAACAGATCCCCTGCAACAATATATATGTTGGGCAGCAATTCATTCATTTACCAATTAATTATTAGTTTGATCACTAACTTTTATGATCAATTTGGTCCTGTACTTATTAATTAATTTTTAATTTAGTTCCTTATTTATTTTAATTTTTAATTTGGTCCATCTCATTTAATTAAGTTTAAAATACTAAATTTGTTAACTTTAAAATTAATAAGAGACTAAATTACAAAATAAAAAAAATTATTAACAGGACCAAATTGAGAATATAAAAATAAGTAAATGACCAATATAATATTTTACTCTTCGCCTAAATATTTCTTTCAATTACTTCGAGAGGTGATCCAGTTAAGTTGGTGGAATTATAGCAGCTTGTGCTGTGAGCAAACCATAGCTGTCCATTTCATGTAATGACTACCATGCACATGTGCTACTTTTATTTTTATTTTTCAAATACTAATGTGGTGAAAGACTTGTGTTTCTGAATTTGAAGTTTAGCCTTCTCTGATGCAAGGAGACCTACGCTTTTCTTTCAACAATTTCGTGCTTCACCCATCTTATTTAGAGATAAGTATGATGATGGTTTACTGTCATCTTCTTATTAGTTGTTTAATCTAGAGATAATTGTTTTATTTTAATAATTAGATTATACATTATTATTAATTGATTAAACATTTGTCCTATTTTAATTGAATAACAATATAGTAAAAATATAAGAAATTGTATATAAATCCAATCTTATAAAAGTTGGACTCACAATAATTTTCAGTTTCAAAGAACCCTTTTGAAGTGAAGTTCATGAAGAGTCTCAAAGAACTGAAAGAGAGAACACCAAATGGGCTTTTTGTAATTTCCAAATGGCCAAAATGCACATTACCAAACGACCAGAGGGCCATTTGAAAAACAAAAAAGAGGCACACATAACTAATTGAGAGATGTTGGATGAATCAAATGTCTTAGATTTATTTAGAGTACGAGCAACCATAATTCTCCATATAACAGTGAATTTGCACTTAAGGCATATTTGGTTGATAGAATTTGATCCTATAGAATGGAAACGCCATTCCCTTCCCTTGTTGGGTTTGGTTGGCATATTGTAAGCCCATCACATTCCCTTAATAGAGTCCATTTTCACAATTGTGGGAATAAGGTTTCCATCACATATATGATAAAATGAAGGCCATTTTTTAAAATAAGTCCTTAAAATACTAAAATGCCCTCATATGAAACCTAGTCATCGCTAAACACTTCAAGACAATGGTAATAGAGTTAAAGCGAGGATTGTTAGTTCCATTCAAAGTTGTCTTGGTTTTGTCAAGAGATTTTGTGTGGAAGAGGATTGATGGTGAAGGTGTAACACCTTTCTTACAAAGTATAAAATTTACTATAAATTTCACTTAATATTACTATGAAGCGAGATATATGAAAATAAATTAGAATATCTAAAATATAATAGTATAAGTATAGATAATAAAAGTTCGTACATCTATTTGTTTATACATATATATAGGTAATTTAACAAAATTGAGAAAAGAGGTATTAAGCCTATATCTATATCTATATATGTATTTGTCGAAATTAGACATAATATTAAGGGTTTATTCAAAACTTAAAAAATTAGTAAGATTCATGCCCTCTTATGACATGAATACAAGTAGTATGGCGTATAAGGTCATGTCACATCTTGCAACTACAATTTTAATAACAAGCACTTCCTAATTGGTGGGATAAATACTCATTTTACATGGACTTCAAGAGAAATTTGGTAATTCTCCATCTAAAAACACCATTAATAGAGTGGTGAGAATAGTTTCTCAGTAACATAAAAAAACATACATGATACTCGAAATATTTATGGAATATAATATGACTATAAATTATGATCTTTATGAAATATGTGTGGATGTCAGATATCATAACATATAAATTTGTATTTGCAAACATATGGCAAATAGAGGTAGACAATGTCCTTAACCATTAGGCATTGGGAAGTCATATATGGGTTATTCGAGTCTCACGAAGCCTAGCATATGACTGTTATACCCAGGTGATTGAGTCTTACAAATCCCAATGTATGACACTTGACCGGCAGGCGTGACCCTACCTTTAGTTGAGGCGTCCCTTAACGGGTACTTAGGATAAAGTCAGACAATATAATCTTTATATTTAATGTCACCCAAGCCACCATATGATCAATATTGGATTAGTTTGAGAGAGAACTATCAAAATTTCTTTTGTAATCCTTTGAATACTAATGTTCTTATGACAGTTAGGAATCCCTTTAACATCAATTAAATTCAAGATGTTCCAGCACGGATACATTCTTGTCCTTTCCTGAATTTTTAAAACCATTGCGGCATAACTTGCCATTGATTTTAGAATTCAAGTTGTGACCCAATAAGTGTAATAATACCATTTCATTGTAATCATTTAAGCGATATGACTTTCCATAATTTACAAGATTTATGAGGTATAATGTCTTGCTAAAGAACTCATAGATTCTTAATATATATGAAAGCAACATAGCCAACCATTATGAAATAGTTTACAATATATTTATTAAGGTAGCATAGCCAACCATTATCAAATGGGATTCCAAACTATCAATAAGTACATAGTGTACAATAATAGTTTATTCTCACAAAGAGTAATTCTCTTCTCAAACATGTTAGAATAATTTTAATATTTATGGATAAGTATTAATTATTCTATTAGATTAATATCTTGTTATTACTGATTAGGTAATTAATGTTATAATTTGTAAACTATGTATAGACTGGGTTTTATTTTATTTGTGGATAGTCAGTGATAGCTTCGATTATCCATAAGCCCACTAGATAGAAACTCAACCTATAGCCCAAGAGTATTAGTAATCATCCTGTCATATTACTAATTTGAGATTGATACCCAGAGAGATTTATTGGGCTTATTTTTTTGATTAATTAAATGAGAAATCGTTTTAAAGATCCTGAAAGATTTTATTTTAATAATATTGATTAATTATATTATTAAAATAAAACTCTATAAATAGCACACTGAAGCCCTAATTTGAAATACACTATTTTTACAATCATTCTCTCTAGCCATCAAATACTCAAAGACTTTCTTGGGCATTAAGGGTTGAATTTATCTGACTTAACCATTACGCATTACATTATAATCGTGTCATCTTCATCAAGTCAGATTATCTTGATTAATTTATTCTCCCTATTTGTGATCATGTGTAATTACATGCTCTAATTTTGTTATCAAATGGTATTAGAGCTTTTGGTTCTATGATTATGAAATCTTTTTTTTCTGAATTTCGTCTTTGTCAACGCTAAGTTTTATGGATTATGAAATTTTTTTAAATTTCTTTCCTCTAATCTCGTCTGCATCAAGCATGTTATGAAAGATTTAATTTAATTTTTCGAATCAACCCATTACTTAGCCGGCATACTTGTTACTTAACTCATTAATTTTGTGTTCATCACTATAATATGAACACATTTGCTCAGTTGCCGATGGGCTCTTCATCAATTTCCGACAAGACTTAATGTTAATATTAACACTCATTCACGTCACTGGCAGCTCGCTATTGTTGCATAGCCACCGTGCTTTCTTGTTGTCAGCATCGAATGAAAACCCATCGTTGGACTGTAAATTTTTTGAGTGAATATTTCACTCAACTGGGACTGAATCATTCGAAATAACCATAAGGACTTTAAAGATCATGAAACAACAATTAAAATGGTGCCGATTTCGAAGTCTGAATGGCACAAAACCTACGAGTCACAGTCAGGTATTGTCAAGTCAAATCGACCCACCAAAGGTTGAAAAAGGTGCGCGTGGGCGAGGCTTACGGCACTACCAGCGCGTGATGGCACGTGCGGCCACACCGTTGGTCAGATGAACTTCAAATTTTTTAGATTAACTATATCTCGGCCTGATCTAAATCATGGTGATTTTTTCAGAATTTTTGGAGCCCTAAAAATAGGATTTTTTAAATTTTTTGAAGATTAAAGGCCTTAAAATAATATGTAGATGAGGTATTTTAATCTGAGAAAATTTATACATAGACTAGACATAGTATGGAACAACATACTCAGCTCACTCTCCCTGATTATATGTGAATAAATTATAAATTAATTTCTTTGTATTAATTGTTAATTTTTGTTCATAATTTAAGCATATGCCTTAAAAGGAATAAACTTTTTGTGGAATTTGTTGTAACTTTGGGTCATATACACATAATGATTGTGTGCTTGCCTATCGTGGGCCCAATCATGGTGATATGTCTTTTATAAATTATTTATACCATGTTTATAATCAAATTTCCTTTAATTAAGAATAATTTAATTACCATTTTCATGGATAAGTCTGAATATTACAATAAGCCTACTAGAGAGAATGTATATGTATTATTATGTTAACAATGGACATACCTTATCGGTGTGACATTGTTAATATAATTTTATGAAATAGATATAATTGCGAATGGTTAGCAACATTTTTAAACCAATGCTTTCATTGTTTCTTATATCTTATCGATATGGAAATCATGAATGCATTTATTATTTCTCTTTGTGGTCAAATCTCTAGTACATATGAGTTTTCTTTCTTGATTTGTTGTAATCCAGAACTTTAAGTGGGATTATAATGAATATCTTTATGATACCGTAGGATAAGCTAAATTTTGTTAAGGAAACCTTGTTTTATAATTATGTTTCCGGGACATAATTAATGTTTCCTAATTTTGTTTCATTAGCTTCCGTGTTCCAGCAACTGTCTGTGGTGAAAACTCTAAATGGGACAAATTTTGATGACTAACATGAGTCCCTTAACATGTACCTAATCATCTCCAAAGAAGATTTGGCTATAAGAGAACCAAAACCGGTAAATCTCACTGCTTAGTCTAGTGCTGCTAACAGAGCTTATCACAAGCAGTGGTATGAGTCCAACAGGATTTGTTTGATGGTTATAAAGTACACTATTGAGAAGACAATCAGACAGAGTATTCCTGAGAAAGACGCTGTTGTGGAATACCTTAACTGTGAGTGAAAAGTTCAAGAAGTTCGATAAGACACAGAAGGTGTATTATCTTTCCTTACTGGATAACACTCATTATGACAGAATGTCTGGTGTAAGCGAGCATATGAGGAAGTTGGTGAATTACTTCAACAAGTTCAAATCTTTAAATGTGGATTTGGGTGAGAGTTATCTTGTCTACAAAGTCCTACAGTCTCTTCCAACAGAATATGAGGTTCTCAAAACCACATACAACTCGCATAAAATTGAATGAACCGTTGATCAGATGATGTCCATCATGACTCAAGAGGAAGAGTCATTAAAGAAATCAAGTTCACGTGGTCATTCAGTGAACTACATCTCTTATGGTTCATCAAGCAAGGATAGAAATGAGAAGCTTAAGGGAAAGAAACCTAAAGGCAAACCTAATGGTAAAATGTTCTTTAAGATCAAGAAGAACAATAAGAAGAATAAGGGTCAGAAGAAGAAGAAGATATTTAAGGTTGATTGTAATTATTGTAAGAAGCCTGGCTACAAGATCTCATATTACCTCAAGTTAAAGTACAAACGTGAAAAAGAATGTATCTTTCCTGAAATTACCCCCTTAGCTCTAGTTTGTCTTGAATCCAATAATTTTGAAACCTCTATGGACACTTGGTGGTTGGATTCTGGAGCGACCATTCATGTAACTAATTCTTTGCAGGGGCTCAAAGACAGGAGGAGCCCAAATAAAAGGGAAAAGATCATTATCGGAGTGGAAGGAAGTTCAACTGCAGTGGATTGCATAGGAACTATAGTTTTAAACTTGTATTCTGGACATACTTTAACTTTATATAACGTTGTCTATATACCTTCTTCAAGGAGGAATTTGGTTTCAAGTTCTATATTAGACAAACATGGATATTCCTTTTGGCAAGGAAATGGTAGAATTGATGTTTATTTTAATTCAGTCATTGTTAGAACTGCTAGATTAATAAGCGATTTATATTGCTTAAATAATTAATACTGTTATTAGATACAAATGCCAAAAAATTGATTTGAACTCTTTCATGTTATGACACCGGCGTTTGGGTCATATATCAAAAGAGAGATTGGAGAGAATAGTTAGACAAGGAATATTGCATGATCTAAACTTTTTTGACTTTGAATCCTATGTTGATTACATTAAGGGAAAACTTCTCGCTAAAGCTAGGAAGAAAGGGGCTAATAGATCTGAGACTATTTTAGAATTGATTCACACAGATATTAGTGGACCAATTACTCTTGCTGCTATAAGTAATTACAAATATTTTATAACCTTTATATATGACTATTCCAGATTCGGCTAGATTGATCTGTTACATGAAAAATCTGACTCGTTAAATGCTTTTAAAGCATTTAAGGTTATTGTTGAATTAAAGTCTAGAAAGGTTATCAAGAGTGTAAGATCAGACAGAGGTGAAGAATATTATAGAAGGTACGTTGAAACCGGGAGAAACCTTAGATCGCTTGTTCTTTTCTTATAGGAGCAAGGAATTGAAGTTTAGTATATTATGCCTGGCACTCCACAACAAAATGAAGTTGCTGAGAGGCGTAATCGCACCTTGATAGACATGGTCAGAAGCATGATCAGTCACTCTTCGTTACTAGAATTTCTGTGGGGTGATGCCCTTAAGTCAATAGCCTATATCCTGAATCAAGTTTTGAGTAAGTCTGTTAAAAAGACATCATATAAGCTTTTCACCAATAAGAAGCCTAGTCTGAGGTACTTTCGATTGTGGGGTTACAGAGCAGAAGTAAGACCCTATAATCTACAGCTTAAGAAACTTAATTCTAGGACTGTTAGCAGATTCTTCATTGGGTATTATTCAGATCCAAAAGATGCAGATTTTATTGTCCCAATCACACTACTAGGGTCATTGAATATAATAGAGCATTTTATTTTGAGGACTACTTGGATAGTGAGAGTGGTGTCCCTAGAGTAATTAAGTTGCATTGTGTGGATACCATCTTACCCATACCACCGTTGTCATCTTTACTTGTGGATCATGATATTAGAGATGACACTCTTATTAAGAATCTGATTGATTCCATTGTATAAGCTCATATAACTGATGTAGGAGAACTAACTGTTAATTTAAAACGATTACAAAGGATTTGTAGACCTACAATTTTAGATTATTACATAGTATACTTGCAGGAATTTGAGTTGACATTGTTGATGGCACAAATCCAGTTTCTTATGATGAGGCTGTGTCGGGATCTCATTTATCTGAGTGGTTGAAGGCTATGAATGATGTGATGTCCTCCATGTCCTATAACTATGTATGGGAATTAATTGAGTTACCAGATGGTTATAAACTTGTTGGTTGCAAATAGGTATTTAAGACCAAAAGATGGGCCAATGGTGAAGTTGAAAGATTCGAAGCCAGATTTGTAGCTAAAAGCTATAATCAGAAGGAAAGAATCGACTATACGAAAACATTTTCACCCGTATCTACTAAAGATGCCTTCAAAGTTGTAATAGCTCTTGTTGCATAGTTGGATCTTGAACTTCATTAGATGGATGTCAAAAAAATATTCTTAAACGGTGATTTACTTGAGGATGTTTATATGACACAAACCGATAGATTCATTGAAACAGGGAAAGAACACTTAGTGTACAAACTGAAAAGGTTTATCTATGGGCTTAAACAAATCTCAAGACAATGGTATTTGAAGTTTGATAAGATAATCACTTCGTTTGGTTTCATAAAAAATATTGCTGATCAATGTATCTATCAGAAATTTAACAGAGACAACTTTATGATACTCGTGTTGTATGTTGATGACATATTGTTGGCCAGTAACTCAGTAACTATATTGAATAAGGTCAAACATGTTTTTTCATGCCATTTTGACACGAAAGATCTTAATGAAGCTTCTTTCGTCTTAGGAATTCAGATTCACTATGATAGATCTTGTGGCACTCTTACTTTATCTCAGATAACCTACGTAGATTGAGTGTTGAAGAAATTTAACATGCATGCTTGCGCTCCTTGTGCTGCACCTGTACAGAAAGGTAAAAGGTTGTCTAGATCATCTTGTCCTAAGGATGATGATTCAAAAATCGAAATGAAAAGTATTCCATATGCATCTGCTATTGGCAGCCTTATATACGCTCAGGTGTACACATGACCTGATATTGCTTTCACTGTTAGATACCTGAGTAATCCTAGGTCTGATCATTGAAAGGCTGCGAAGAAAATTATGAGGTACCTATAAGGTACAAAGCATCACATGCTTACTTTTAAAAGATCTGAGCACTTGAAATTGTGGGTTACTCAGTTTCCGATTATGCATCTTGTATAGATGATCATAAATCCACTTCTGGATACATCTTTATGATGTCTGGAGGAGCTGTATCATGGAAAAGTTGTAAGCAATCAGTAATAGCTACCTCGATTATGGAGGCAAAGTATATCGCTTGTTATGAGGCTACCTGCCAGGCCATATGGTTTAGGAAACTGATATCTGGCATGCATTTGGTTAATTCTATATCACAACCTCTAATCATATACCGTGATAGTTCATCTGCTATAAGCTTTTCTCATAATTATAAGAACTCCAGTCACACTAAACACTTTGATGTTAAGTTCCTATTCGTCAGATAAAAGATTGCTAAGCCTCAAACTCGTTTGGTTCACATTCCTGGTGAACATATATTGGTAGATCCATTAACTAAAGGCTTACCCATAGAAGTTTTTAAGAATCATGTGATTCATATGGGCGTTGTTGAAAATTTTGATGTAATCTGTGTTTAGTTGGAGTCTGAATTGAGTTCTTAAGGGACTTTTGAATTGTAATTTAACATTTTTGAATGTTACTTTGTATTCCATTCTATTTAGATAATGAAACTTATTTATGGAAATGCCAATATCACTTGATTCCCTATCAGTTTCAGTGATCTTTGAGTATAGTTTCACTTCTGAATTTTTTGTGATTTATAAATATGCATATATCCATGTGTTTATGTAAACATTATTTTGCCTGATTATGTATTTGTTTATTGATCTAATAATTTAATTAATGTTATCCAAGTGGGAGATTGTTAGAATAATTTTAATATTTATGGATTAACATTAATTACTCTATTAGATTAATATCTTATTATTACTTATTAGGCAATTAATGTTATAATTTGTAAACTATAAATGAACTGAGTTTTATTTTATTTGTGGATAGTTAGTGATAGCTTCGATTATCCACAAGCCCATTGAGCAGAAACCCAACCTACAGCCCAAGAATATTAGTAATCATCCTATCAGATTACTAATTTAAGATTGATACCCAGAGAGATTTAATTGGCTTATTTTTCTGATTAATTAAATGAAAAATCGTTTTAAAGATTCTGAAAGATTTTATTTTAATAATATTGATTAATTATATTATTAAAATAAAACTCTATAAATAGCACACTGAAGCCTTAATTTAAAATACACTATTTTTACGATCATTCTCTCTTGCTGTCAAATACTCAAAGACTCTCTTGGGCATTGAGGGTTGAATTTATCTGACTCAACTAGTACACATTACATTATAATCATGTCGTCTTCATCAGGTCAGATTATCTTGATTAATTTATTCTCCCTATTTGTGATCATGTATAATTATATGCTCAAATTTTGTTATCAAAACAATCATATTGTCACCTCATCATACAAAGTTGAAATGTACAATAATATAGGCAATTATAGTGCATGAATAACAAAATATTCATATAAGGATATATAATGCACAACAAAACTCATACATCAAAATTCTAATCTTAAAGTTATTATGGCTTACATATTATTTTCTTAAATATTTTAAAATATCTACTTAGCCTCAATCTTCTCTAATTCTACCCTTTTTAAACCTTGAATGGGCTTATGGTAACAAAATTTTAAGAATAATGACTATAAGTCAAAAAGGGATTACTATGAAGACCATTCAAGAAGAAGAAGGAAAAGAGAAGAAGAAAAACTAGAATATATTAAATCATGTTACCTGTATACGCTCTCCTTTCTTGTAATTCTCTTAAAATTGCATCCTTTCTTCTTGACCTAAGTGTGAAGTGGAGAGGTGAGAGTGAGTGAAATAGGTATGGGGAGGAATGAAGGGAATGGTGTAAATAAGAAGGGTAGGGTGCAGGGGTATTTAAAGAGAATTCGATGGTTAAGATTTAATCACATATTTTTAATCTAACGGTTGTGATTTAATATTAAATTATAAATATCTAAGATATAATTATGGTGTAGGCCTTACAGATATCTAATATTTTATTATGGTGTGGGTCCCACATGTGTGGGGCTTGCATGTTAAGATAATGCCACATGTCCTTTCTTGTAAATTTACCATTTTGCCCTTAGCATTTTTTAAAAATAATCATTTTGTCCTTATGCCTTAAAACTAGGTTTTAGGAATGTTCTGTAAATAATTTAACTATGCATATTTATTCTTGTTTAATTTTTTTTTAATTTCTTTTAAATAATTTAGGTTATATTAAAATCACTAATTTATGGATGTTATAGAAGGTGTGTCTATGGCTGTCAATTTCGACATTGTCTATGCTTTGCTCTGTCATCGTCGATGAAGGTTCAGTGCTTTGTTCATCTCCTTCCTAGCTTCTCTCGTGCGCTGAACCAATAAAGACATCAATTTGTAGCATGCTCGTTTGTTGCTGATTTGCAGTGAATGGCATTGACAGAGGACATCTACCTTTTGCAACGTGCTCATAGTCATTTAACGGAAGCCATTCTCTACAAATCGAACCCAAAACAATGTTTATTTTTTGGAAGATAAGTGACAAATCTAGCCCTCAAAACATCAAGAGAAAAGAAGAAGACGAAGAAAATGAACAAAGAAAAAAAACAAAGAAATTCTAACAAAAGAAGGGGAAGACAATAATGGGAAGGCATGAATCAAAGAGAGAAAATAAATTTTTTTATTAAATTAAAAATAACGTTAATTTTAATAATAATTTTTAAAGTTTCATAATAATGATAATTAATTTTTAATTAAATATTTTATAGGAATATTATAGTCATTTGTTCAATATTCTTTCTCATTCCTCCTCTTTTTTATGATATCATATCAAATATAATATATGAAGTTAAAATTTTATTTCATCAAAGTCTATTCTTATTCTTATTATCAATCTTTTTAACAACCAAATACACTCTTAATTACTTTTTCTGTTCATTCCACTAAACAAGAAGTAAAAAAAATACCATGTCCACTCTTATTTCTATTCTAAATGGAAGCAAAACCAAGGGCATGATTCAATGGACATTATTGCCCTTCTGCGGCACATTTTGCTAAGTTTGATATACTTAAACATGAACACGATGATGTGTCCCATGGTCGTTGCCGTAGTTTAGCTTTGACAATAAACATAACAGTTTCACTTATGAAGAGGGTGAATTGCACAAAATTGTGTTTAAGGGTCAATTATAAACTTTTCAAGATGAGGAGAATTAATTGCACAAACTCTCATATCAAAAAAGGTTTTGTGCCATATTAAAATAACTTACTTAAAAAATAACAAACATGCTAATTTAAAAATATCATCTAATTTTAAAATGTGATAAAAACATATCATGAATTTTTTAAAAATAATTTGTTTATAAATTTGAGAATATTATGCTCAAAATAGATTTAGTTGTAAAATACATTCAATTTCAAATGAGTAAGATATTATAATCAAATATTTCTAAACATTAAATAGAAGAATAAAATACACGGATATTTCATGAATTTTGGTTGAAATTAAATGAATCTCTTTATGTTTTCAAAATACACATAAATTTTTATTGAAATGAGAAGTTATCAGACACATTAGTTTAATTCAAAATTTTATGAGTAAATATTCTCAATTTTCAATTTTTAAATAAAATAAAAATATGTATTAAAATTAATGTAGGGTATTTTAGTTAAGAAATTTAATTTGAGAGCAAGGTAATATTTATTTAAAAAAGAACTTACGAATATTTTGGAAATAAAGATAAAATTTGTATATTTTATACGAAAGGTCTACTGAAAAAAGAAAAAACTGGTCCTGCAAAAACGGCAGTGTTCAATGCGTCGGTCGAGCGATGGAGGAGGTTTTGCCTCAAGATCTCCATCGTCATCGTCATGTCAGAGGCGGTTGGCGCCTAAAAGGGAGATAAAAGGGGGAGGCTTTACAAAACCCAGGATGGGATTTCTGATAAGAGCCTCGCGACTTTGAACTGTTTTGATTGTGATGGAGGAAGCTCAATTGGAAGCTTCAAAACCCTCTGAAGTTCTGATGGGTTTCCCTAGCTACCGTCGATCACACTTAAAGAGTGAAACTTTCCGTACCCTGGTTCGTATCCTATCCCACTGCTGCGACGAATCGCAGCTACCTGGTGCCATTCAAACCCATTCTGCTTCTCCGGAGCTGAAAAATCATGGTAAGTATAATCAATGTTTTCTTCTTTTATTTTTATTTTTTTCGATTATTCAACGGTTATCTTATGGATTTTAAGTAATTACGTAACTTTAAAAGCTGAGGTTTAAGCTTTGGTTATGGATATGCTGTTCGTTCCAATTTAACTGTGCACTTCTCATATAATTTCTACTTTTTTTTTTTTAATATTCGTTTTTTTCGCCGTTTCAAGATAATGGCACTGATAGAATGGAGCAAGAAAGCCAGAAAAAGGAGCTTGAGCACTTACAATTCGCTGGTAACGATTTTAAGGATCCCAGGGATCCTGTATTCCGTAAAGAAACACAGGCTCTTGAGAACTTTGAAGGGGTTAGTGTCCATGATAGGGAGTTTTCTGGGGACTTTATGATGGGAGTGGAATTAGATGAAGGCTCTTCTGAAAGACAGGATATGATGATTTGTGAAAGTGCAAGTGTTGAGGCCCTGCCTGTGGGAGGTAATGGTCTCAATAAGCAACAGAAGAAAATAGAAGAGTTAAATCAGATTGTGGAAGGAACTGAAAGGCTTGTCTGCGACAATGGTTTAACCCCCTGGAACTTAGGATTAGGCGAGCAACAAAATGGAAGCAGTGAAGTTGAGTTGATGGATTACCAAGTAGATTATGTCGAATTTAAAGGATCTGATATTAACACATCTGGAACTGAAAGTGAATTACATATAGAAGGAGAATTTAATCAACATGCCTCTGAAGGCTTTCATGGTGCTTTCAATGCTGACATTTCAACATCCACAAAGGAACAAACATTGGTACCTGTAATTAACACATCGAGTATAGAGCATAATAGACAACAAAAGGACATTGAATTAGTAAAACCAGTTTCTGCTGAAATGGTTTCTCTTCTGACTACTGAAGAGGGTGACTTTGAGAAGGAAGAACTACATGGCCAGATGGTTCATGAAGCAATGCACCTTTCTGTAGATCAGGGTATGAAAAAAAATGAAGCATTGAAGTTGAGTATACAGCATGAGAGACAACAGAAGGAAATGGAATTGGTGAAACCTGATTGTGCTGCAATTGTTTCTCTTCCTACTACTGAAGATGGTGAGTTTGAGAAGGAAGAACAACAAGGCCAAAAAGTTTCTGAAACATTTCACTTTTCTGTAGATCAGAGTATTAATAGTGAAGAAAGAATAAAGCATGAGAGACAACAAAAGGAAATGGAATTGGTGAAACCAGTTTGTGCTGCAATGGTTTCTCTTTCCACTACCAAAGAGGGTGAGTTTGAGAAGGAAGAACAACATGGTCAAAAGGTTCCTGAAGCAATGCACTTATCTGTAGGTCAGGGTTTGAATAGTGAAGCATTAAATGTAAGTGAATATGGTGAAGAGGAGATATCATTACTGGACATTGATATTTTGGAAGCTAAACATGTAATGCAGCATGAGGAAGAGCAACCAGAAAAAATAACTTGTGCAAATGATACAACAATATTTTCCAATAATCTGATTGAGGAAGGTGACGTTGAAGAGGGAGAAATTTCTGGTGACTTTGGAATAGATGACAGTTCATTTGATTGGTCTTCTGCTGATCGTTTGATGATACACCAGAGGAAAGATGAGGCTCAAAAGCCCACAAATATACCAAACAGGGAAAAAGAAGAAAATAATGAATCTACTTCCTTTATGATTCATGCACCTCAAGATGCCTGTATCAGTGGGCAAGCAGAACCATGCACAAGTGATAAAAATGGGTTTCCAGGTGGAGTTGACAAAGGAATCTGTCGGGAAATTATTAATTATGGAGATGTAGTTGAGCATAGTTCTGTGTTAGAGACTGGAAAAAGTGAAAATAGAGGCAGTGGAATTAAAGGGGCCGTGGACTTGCCAGCGGCTTTGGCTTACAACCAAGTCTTGCACAGAGGATTCTTGGAAGAAGAAGCAACTCAAGATAATCAGAACACATCTGCAGTGAAGGTATGATTTTCACATGCATCCTTCAGCAAATTTTGCAATGGAATATTTGGTTTTTCTTGGTAAATTTGCACTTAAATATTCAAATATTATGCTTCATTTTGTTTTAGTTATATTATAGTTATCCTAATCTCATTAAATGCATGAAAGGCTTTGATTGCTTGATGATCTTTCTTTTTTAGTGTTTTTTTTTTTTTTTGTGAATAGTTAAAATAAGGTAGTATTGGCTTATTTTGGGCTTATACTGCAATGTTTTGTGTCCTCTAGCACAAAAGAAGAAAAAAAAAAAAAAGACTGTAGGCTCCTTTTCCTTGCATTTTATCTTAAACATGTTAACGTCCCAAGGCCTATGTGTCTGCTCTTGAGTTCCCTTGTTTCTACCAATTGTTTGCTTGCAGTATGGAAGTTTTTGGGAAATATCATAAGAATTTAAAATTATGGCTATGAATTTTCTTATTGTCAACAATAGGTTTAAATATTCACTGTGGGTATGCTCATTTTTCTTCTCCTCTCATCCTCCCTTCTCTTGATGTATGTGTATGTGCCTATGCAAAGGTGACACTCCATGATGTATGTAGAAAATACGTACTTATTTTTATTAAAGTCCCAGATGGTGCAGGGTAACTTTCAGTATATTGCGCTGGGTTTTATTTTGTTTTTTGGGTGCATGACTGCTGGGGTTAATTCTTTTGATATCTGCAACAGAAAGCTGCCATCAACTGTAAGAAAAAGCGTGGTCCTGTTACTGAGGAAAAGAAAGCTAAAAAGAAGGTACTCTTTTAATATATTTTTTTGTTAGTTTTATTTATTGATGCTGGATTATTGTTTTAACTTATGGATATAAAAGTTAGTTACTTCACTCTCCTTTGAAGCCATCCTTAGATCAGTTGTTTAACTTTGTGTTATTGATTGAGAATCATCCATGAATCTGAATGTTTCCAATATGAGACTGATTTTTTTTATTTGATAAATTTTATTATGTAGGAAAAGAAACGAAAGAAGCGAGCAGAAAAGAACAGAAAACTTGGTGTTAAAAGGTTGAAGTTGCTTCCAGTACAGAAACCAAAAACTATTACATATTGCCGCCATTATCTCAAGGGACGGTGCCATGAGGTTGTTTATATGACTCAATCAAATATTAATATTTTTTTTACTTTTGCTCCCAAAAAGGCTAGGGATGCATCTTCGTAAAATTCTAGATAAATTTTCACTGTGTGTGTGGATTACCTCACCTGTCGTGTCTTCTATAGTAAGACTCTGCTTCAAGGCTGAAGCCAATCTACATTTGGGCCTAAACTGTACAATCCTTTTCTTTAAGAACAACAGAATATAGCATCATGTTCAATACCTGTAGTTATACATGAAAATTTCCCGACAACTTTTGTCTAAAATCATGCAGAGTATTCTTGATTTTGATATTTCTAAGTTGCAGTATAACATGTGATGCCAGGCATTAGTCTGAACTCTTTGACGTATGTTAAGCCTAATGCGTGAAAGTACACCTACTGATTATTATTGCAAGGTTTTTTAAATATATGCATATTTTGGCAATATATATTATTAGTATATTGATAAGTAATTGATGACTCTAACTTCCTTTGCTCCTCCATCTCCAAAAAATAAATTGACAGGGTGGCAAGTGTAAGTTTTCACATGATACAGTGCCTCTAACAAAATCCAAGGTATTTTACTTCCTAATAGTTAGTTCAGCAATAGGCAACACAAGCAATTAATTAGAATTTGTAAATTTAATACAACTTCAATTATTTTGAAATTGCAGCCATGCTGTCATTTTGCCCGTCACTCTTGCATGAAAGGGGATGACTGTCCATTTGATCATCAGCTCTCCAAGTATCCTTGTAGCAATTTTGTGACCAGAGGTTCTTGCAGCAGAGGAGATGCTTGTATGTTTTCACACCAGGTACTACAATTACTCTATGACTTCTCTTATTGTAAATGGCTTTGTAACCGAACTATAAAGAAAATACATCAATCAAGTTATTTTAATGATGTATGCATTCATGGTATAATATTTGACTGAAATGGACTCTTTCCAATACAGATGCCAACCAAGCAAGATATTCCTACATCTTCAAATGATAGCAAACCTGAGTTGAAGCCTCAACTCGTATCAGGAAATACAAAACTGAGTAAGCCACCTAACATCGGTGGTAGTAGTGCTTCCCAGCAAAAACGCATCTCTGATATTAAGGCAATTGAATCTCACATCAATTCAGAACATGAGGTGGCAGACACTGCAAAGAAACCACCAACACAGGCACCTAAAGGAATTAGTTTCATCAATGTTTCACAATCATCATCGCTCAACCCTAGTACTCCAAAGCAAGGCAAGGTGACTCCAAACAAGGAAAGTGTTGTTGAAATTGGGACCCTTGCAGACCAAAGTGCATCTGGCACAGCTCTAAACTTGCAGGAGAATCCTAAGAAAACGCCAGTGGTGGCACCTAAGGGAATTAACTTTCTTTCATTTGGCAAAGGTCGCCTTTCCAGTTTCAAAAGTTCTGTCAGCTCCTTGTTAAATAGGGAAAGTGGTATCAAGTTGTCTTCAAAAGATAATTCAGGTTTGCTTGAACAGGCAAGTTCATCTCTGGATAAGGATGATTGCAGCAAAGTTGGTAGTGGGACAAAGCAAAGTGTACTGCAGACTGCGCTGCACTCAAATGAGATTTTAAAGCAAAATCAATCTGTAGCAAAGGGAATGAATTTGGATTTTCCCGGAAAAGCTTCGCTAGAGCATAATAGTAATGATGTTCAATTTAGCTTGACCTCTCATCATGACCAGAGTCTTAGTAAATCAGTGCAAGAGGGAATTAAGGCATATACTTCTCAGACTTCAACTCTGCATCCAGCTTCTCCATTTCTTTCAGCTCAATCTTCAGAACACCAAGCATCTGGACATCGTAAACACATATTTAACTCAGCCCAAAGGGCACTGCTATCAACATTATCATTTGCTGCTGAGCATGAGTCAGATATTAAGCTAAAATGCTCTACTGGTGCATCGGCTATGAGATTAGAGATGAATAAGGATGTCAGAAATAGCAGTTCATAGATCCAAAAATGTTTTCCATGAAGTTTGATAGATTGACTACATCAAGTTGTAAAAGTCATGATTGCAAGTTAATTTACATTGGTTTGAAATAACAGAATAGTTTTAAGGCACGAAGCACTCGGTGATTGTAATTACAGCAGTTTTTAGTTGAGTGGAAGATAACCAGAGGGTTATTTATTGGTGTCTTCTGCGGTAGACTTTCAACAACACAATTTTGGAATTGTTCTTTCTATTGTACTTCCTTGCTGCAGCACTGTAGGTATACTACTACATACTAATGTTAATTTCGTTGCAATTAACATCTGTAAATATTGAGTAAAAGAACATTTGGTAGATTTAATTAGTATTTCCTCTCAGGAAATAAGTCTTTCTTGAGATTCACCATTGATGGAGTACGATTGCCATGAACACTATTCCAGACTGCTTCATTTTGGCTCTGTAAAAACCGGGGTAAAGTTTAACCATTTTAAAAGTTAGTACAGTAATTTCCTGATGATTATGTTTCTATTATTGTAGGGCATGCAGATCCTTATGGCAACAAATTTAGAGCAATGACCATAAGACCCATACTACCTGTTGCAATTGCAACAAGTTCTTACCTTAGCAAGTGACTGGAAGTGGTTTATTGATTTTATAAGTATCATTCAGGTGCCTAGTCCTCTGTTGCTGTTGCAAGAGAATTCTTTGTAAACTGGCCATGTCTTATTAGTATATTACTATATTACAGCTTTTCACGAAAAGATGTTAAAGCAACTGTGCAATTTTCGTTTGATTCTGCAGGTAAAATATCTAAATTTAAAATAACAATAGAGAGAACCTTGTCTTCTGGATGTGATGAAGGACTGACAAGAACCTATGCAGCTGTCTTTAACTCAAAAGAAGTAATATATACTTGTAATATGGGCTAGCCAATTCATAAAGCAAGGTATCAATATATAGGTAGAATCAGCTAACGTGTGCAGTATTGCTGCATAACTGAACAAAGGACTCCATTAAAATTCAAATATCTTTTATCATAACGTTTTTCTCTTGGACTGAAATTGCACTAAGAATTTGCACTTTTAAATTTATGGATTGATTTAGATCTTCTAGAATGTAAAAGAGAAAGGGAAGTGATGATGTGTATAGTGTCTATTTTTTCTCTTTCTACCCATTTCTTCTTTTCTTTTTATTTTTCTCTACTTTAGAAGCAGTGTTTAAGTATAATTTAAATAATGATATCGTGTTTAATAAAACTATCAAACATTGACACTGCTCATTTCTTCAAGTGTTGGTCCCGCAAAGCTACTTCCGCAACGAATTGCATGTGGGTCTTGTGCAGGCATGTCTGTAGCCATACCTCATGACTGGGGAGTAACATATTATTTTGATTTCTTGATTATTAGTTAATTCAGTCTATCATTTATGAGTTTCTTTTTAATTTAATTATCCATTAATTTTAAATTTATTTAAGATTAAGAGTCTAAATATGTTAACTTTTATATTAATAAGGAATCATATTAAAAATAAAAAATTAATGAGGAATTAAATTAAAAATAAATCAATAAATAAAATATCAAATTGAAAGTAAAAATCAACAAAAACCAAATTAGGAATTAATTAATAAGCAAGGGATTAAAATTGTGTTATCACTTATATAATGACAAATAATTTTTTTTTTCAATCATGTAATCTAATTTTAAATTATGGGTAAGTTATATTATAAATTTTAAATGAAAATTGTCAATTTATCAAAAGATAAATGACAGTAGTATCCAAATTTTCACTACTATGATAGTCTAATAAATATTTTATTTCCAAGTTATCTATACATCTTTTTCATAAAATCATCAGATGTATTTATTTGTGTGCCATGCTCACTCCTAAGCAAGCCCAACCCACCGCCATTATTTACCGGGGTCAGTCACTATCACTTATCAACTTTTCTTCTAAAATGCATACTTTATTAGTTGAATTCATCCCAACTTAACTTTAATATTGAGACCGAACAATTTCTAATTAAGGTATGTTAATTGTGTGTATGAAAATATTAAGGTTGGGAGATATTTTATTTTTTTAATTAAATTTGAATAAATTTCTAGTATACGAGTCTCAATTTGAGAAAAATTATTAATTTTGAAATTCCCATAGATAAATCGGCTGAGTTTGAAAATTTTGGACAATAAATATATTTTTCTAGATTTACAAACGAAAAATGTGGTACCATATTTATATTTCACCCATAATCATTCATACACTAAATAAACAAATGAATTATATTGGTTGAGGAAAGAAATTACTGAGAGATGTATTCTTTATGAAGCTAAATTAAGAATTTTGCAACTTTCAAGAATAAAGAAATAATTTACTATACATTTTGCGGCCTGATTTAAAGCAACTTTTTATTGAATTTTACTAATTTTAAATATGAATAATCATGTTAAAGAAAAGTTTATGAATCAAAGTCCACACGTGAAGTGATATTTTAAAAATGTTACGGTGTCGGAAATGTCATTTTGAATTAGAGGTGTAATTAAGTAATAATAAGAAAATATTAGAAAAAAAAAACTGTTTTTTTTTTTGGAAGAATTATGCATTAACATAAATTTCAAACATTAAAATTTAAACGCCCCCCGTATAAATGTCTATTTTCTTTTCTGAAATCAACCCACTCATGTTAGCTAGATTTTATTAATTTTAGGAAAAGTTATTTAACTTCCTATAATTTTGGTCAATTTTTAATTTGATTTTAATACTTTAAATATTTATAATTAAATTTTTATAATTTAAAAATATTTTATTTTAGCCTCTAATATCAAAATTATATTAAAATAGTTAATTACATATTATCTTAATACTCTGAATATATATAATTTATGTTAAAAAAAGATATAAAGATAAATAATTAAATAAAATGGACTCATATATAAAAAAAAATATTAATAAAAATCTTATTACAGGATTGAATTAATTTTTTTTTTTTTTCGATTTTAAGGACTTTATTATAAATTTTTAAATTATAAGGACCAACATAGTAATAACATGAAATTACAGGCCAAAAGTATAATTTTCCCTTGATTTTAAGACTTAAAAAAGAGAATTAAATGCACATGTGAAATTATAATATTAAAGTGTTTATTTATGGTGAGGGAAATGGCAACGTACATTGTACCGAAGAGCTAGAGTTGCAGCCAGGTGAGAATAGCACAAGTTCCAGGAAAAAACAAGAGACAGGTGAGGAGTGAAGAGGCAGGAGGTGACACGTGGTGACCATGCAGGATGTGACACGTGGTGCTCATGCAGGTGTCACCGACTACAATGATGCCACTGCCGGTAACCGCATCGACCGTACCCGTTAAAGCTCCCAACAAATTTATCTTATTCTCTCCGCCATCAAGATTTTTTCTTTTTTTAATTCAGCTGCTAAAAATAAATAATTTTAGTAAATTGGCCTAAAAATAATAAAAATAATAAAACATAAAAAATATATACTTTTAATGTTTCACTTATAGTAAAATTAAAATTTTAATTTTTTCACTCATTGAAATCTCAAAAATAATCTGTTAACTCATCAAAAAAATCACATTTAATCTCTTACTTTTTAAAAACTTATAAAATTTAATTCCTCTACCAAATTTAAATCTTGAATTTAAGAGACTAAATTTGATTTTTTTTTATAAGTAAAGGACTAATTGTAATATTATCTCATGAGTAGGGGTCTTTTTAAGCATTTTAATAAATGATGAACCAAAAATATATTTAACTCAATTAATTAGACAAATTAATTATAAATAAATATATAAATATATATATTTATACAAGTTAAATACATATTCTTTTGGTTGGTTTTGCAAAATAAAAGACTTATTCAGTTTGGAGTTGTGGTAAATTTGGTTTAGTTTGGTTCACGTTGCACTTAGTAATAATAAAAATCTAGATGTGAATTTAACTAAATATTCTTCGTTATTAACTTATTTCATAATTGACAATTAATGTCTACTGCATAATTCCTCATTATATTTATTAAAATTACACATTAAATATGCATAGTCAGAAAATGTCAAAAAAAAGTATTAAGTCGATTCAATAAACATTTGAATGCCGAAATATAATTTTAAAAGGGACAAAAATATAGAAATATCTCTTACATTTTATCCAAAAAAAAAATAGTAGAATATGTGAAATAAAGGGGAAAAATAAAACAATAATTATGCGCTATTTGCTGCGGGTATTGGGAGATATATGGAGTAGAAGTTTAGTACGACCCTCTATGTCTTATTACGGCTACAAAAGTCGACACCTTCGCCGTTGATGTCAAACTTTCGACACGTGGCACGACCAAATTGTTCGGTTTTTTATCCCACTCGATTTTGGAATGGACTTAACTTATATGTCGTTGTCTATATTTTTATTATGTTATTATTTAATTAAAATATAATAAAAATATTAAATTAATTAATAATAATATATAATTTAATTTTAAAATATAATAATTATTTATAATAATCATAAATATATCATAATATAATTAGACAACCAAATATTTATCATATTGTAATTAGAAAACAATATAACAAACCACTTTATATAATTTTTTTTTCTTTTTAAATTTTCATATGTTAAAGGAATATAGGTCAAACATTATTATTTAAGACTTTTTCCACTATTTTCTTAGTGAGTAATTTTATTAATTTCTTTAAGTAAAAATATTTAAAAATATATATTTTTCGTCTCTCACTTATCACAAAATTATTATTTTAATCCCTCACCCATTGAAATGTTCAAAATATTCCCCACTTATTAAAAAATATAACACTTAATTTTTTATTTTCTAAAAAATTACTAAATTTAATCTCTTTCTCAAACTTTAAACCTAAAAATTTAAAGGATTAAATATGATATTTTGTTGAAAAATAAGAGACTATATGTGACTTTTTTAATGTCTGATAAATTATTTTAAACATTTTAATAAATGATGAATTAAAATAATAATTTTATAATAAGTAAGAAATTAAAAATATATTTTACTCAATAATCATAACTAATGTGATGTAGTTGGTTTGATATAGATTTGGATTCTCTCAATTTATCTCTGTAAATATTAACACAAAGTAAGGAGTCAACTTAAATAAGACCCATTTAAATTGTGGGTCTAACTTATTTTATATTTATTTCTCTCTAAAATTAATAGAAAAATTGATGAAAAGAAATAGAAAGGAACCAAATCTACAGTGCTGCTACTGACCCTGCATTAAAAGAAAAAAAAATCAATTAAATTTTGAATTGAGTGTTAAAGAGGGATTGAATCATTGAATATTGTATAAATCATTTGAAACTTAAATTGTAAGCAAGAATTTCTGCATTAAAAAATTATCTTCATACACTATTAAGTTTGATGGTAAATTAATTTTCTGCAGGTGAGAAATTTAATAAGCAGGTCATTGAATATGATTATTCGAAATATTTATTAGTGAACTTTTCTTAACTTTATACCAAATCTTTAAGCAAGTTTTGTTTCTGAAAAATTCATAAACTAAATTTATTATGTAATTTTATGATATTATTTTTGAAAATTTTGAAACTACTTAACAAAACGATATATTTTGTTTATTAATTTAAATAAAGAAATTTATTTTGTATAAATTTAAATTTATAAAAAAATTATCATAAAGTATAAAAATAAAAAATTAATTTTTTTTTCTACTATTATTTTTAAAATATTCACCAAAAAATTAAATATTTGACCTAAAAAGTTACCATTAAATAAATATATATATAATTTTAAAAGCCAGATTATAATTTGACCAAATATGTAGTAGGTGACTGACTGAATGAGGGCAGGAGAGTATAGTGGGCCCACAGGATTGCTACAAACGGCAAAAACGGCAACATCCAGGAAACGTGGCGATTTGGGTCTTTTTCCTTAAAAGGACAGTCACGCACATTTCCAAGTCTCCTGTCACTCTATTCTATCTTCTTTTCTTTTTCGTCAAAAAATAAAACAATTATTCATTTAAATCATATTTAAAATAAACAAAGAAATATTTGTTTATTCATCATCATCTATAAAGGGAAAATAAACACCAAATAAATGCTCAGTTTATCTCTCTTCTGTATTTCCCAAAACGTAACAACCACAACTATCTCTCTCTCTCTCTCTCTCTCTCTAAGCTGGCACTCTCAAGCGGCATAGTAGTACAGAGGCCCAATTTTGTGCATATAGCAGAGGCGAAATGGTGCTTGCTCGCGGTGGATCCGGTGAAATCGGCGGCGGAGGTCGGTCGGAATCTGTTACTAGAGTGTTATTGAACGCTTCTGTGGGAGGAGTGGCAAGAGTCAAATCAGAGCAAGTAATGATGTCTGATGAGGAAAGCATTCCTTCGAATTCTGGTGACTACTGTGATGGTGAAGGCAAAGTACACGACGACGTTTCCAGTGAGGATTCGGGAAGGAAGGCCTCGGAAGTGACGGAGGACGGGTTTATGGAGGCGGTTCCGCCGGTTCACGTCAAGCTAGAGGAACCAACCGGAGAGATGGATGCTGTCGACGGCGGAGTTGGTGCTGGAGTGAACGGGTCGTCGTCTTCGTCGTCGATCGGCTTGCCGAAACCGATGGAAGGGTTGCACGAGGTCGGCCCTCCACCGTTCCTCAAAAAGACCTTCGAAATGGTGGAGGACCCGGAGACCGACCCGATTGTATCCTGGAGCGAAGGTCGAGATAGCTTCATCGTTTGGGATTCTCACGAATTTTCCAAAATTCTTCTCCCTAAGTACTTCAAACACAGCAATTTCTCGAGCTTCATTCGCCAGCTTAACACATACGTGAGTAATAATACCTAATTTCCCTTGTTCAATAGTGCAAATATTTTCTTACCCCTTCAATTGAAGCTGAGAGAAAATTTTCTGTGCCCATGATCGAAACTTCTGTAATGTCTGGGATCTTATGAAGCTTCTTCCTGGGCAAAATAATTGGGTTGCATGCATATTTTTCTATGGATGATTATTGTAACAATTTGCTCCACGGAACGTGAGATTTTGCTTAACTCGAACTTCTTTTAGCTTCTTACCCAAAAGAAAAAAAAAAAAAATTCTTGGGAGCTGGAATTTTTGTTGCAGATGTTCAATTTATTACTCATGTTCGTTTTCTGTACATCCTCTCTGTCGTGTTTAAAAGTTTACTATCATATGCTACCTTTGTGTTTTGCGAATTAAGCTTTATATGGTACTTTTCTTGATGAATCCCGTTGCTGTCTAGACATTGATATTTGTCGTGTGAGTATAGGGATTTCGGAAGATTGATTCAGACCGTTGGGAGTTTGCAAATGAAGGGTTTCAAGGGGGAAAGAAGCATTTGCTGAAGAACATCAGGAGAAGAAGCAAGTATAACAAACTACAACAAGGAGGAGCATTCACTCCCATGAAGCCTGGCCTGGAGGCTGAAGTTGAGAAACTGAAGAAGGATCAGAACATATTGAAAGTGGAAATTCTGAAGCTGAGACAGCAGCAAGAGAATTCACAGGTCCAGCTCATAAATGTTCAAGAACGAGTACGGTCTGCCGAGTTGAAGCAGTACCAGATGCTGTTCTTCCTGACCAAAATGGCCAGAAAGCCAACGTTGGTTCAGCAGTTAATCCAGAGGGTAAAACGAAAAAGAGAGCTCGATGGGGGCGAGATTGGTAAGAGACCCAGATTACTCGGGTCCCATTGCCCTGTGGGCTTCCCTAGGGCCAGGGACTCCAAGATTCCTGACATTGACTATAGACAAGAAAGTCATAGAGAGTTGGGTTCATTGCAATCAGAACTCAATGGACTCTTGTCTGAAGCAGTGACCAATAGCAGAATGCAGCCAGTAGCTCCTTCTCCTCTGGAAGATGAATTATGCAGCCCTATACAGGGCTTAAGGGCCAATGCTTCCCGACCAAGTGCTAACGATGTATCATCTGCTTGTTGTATGATGTCAGAAAAACTGATGGAAGAGAACTCTGTTGTTGATGAAGAACTAGATGTGAATGACTCAAATATCTATCTTGAATTGGAGGATCTGATTAGCAAACCAGCTGATTGGGTTGGATCTGCAAGTGGACTGGTGGGGCAAACTGGTTGTATCTGATCTGTTCCTTTCGAAGGTAAAGCTCCTTTCAAACATGTTGTTTTTATAACAGTCCAACTCAAAACCGTAAATTATTGAGTAAATGAATAGTTTTCTTATTAGTGTGAATTTTTTGGGCTTGAAGTGTGGACGAAATGTAAATTCATCCTATCTGGTTTTGAAACTTATTTTAAATAAATGAGTGGGGGAACAAGGACAAAGTCTTGAACACTTGACCAAGAAGCGGTGATACTAAGTCAAAAATTAAGCTATTTATTCAAGGTTCATGAATTGAATATCTTTATTGTAATTTTAAACACATTGAATAATTTTTACCCACATTGTTTGTTGTGTGCATTTGCAGGTTTCAAGAGTTTGTCCACACTTCACACGAATACTGCTGCGGCAACAGCAATGATGAGGAGCAATTTATATATAGGCTCTTCAAAATTACCAACTTGAAATTGGGTTTACATAATCTAGAGAGAAATCAAGTTCTTTTCATTTTTTTTATTTTTTTGTTTTTTGGCTAGAGCCAAATGTGGATATTTTGTCTGGTCCCTCTCCCCTCTTTCATGTGTTAATTTTCATCTTTCCCTGTGAAAGTAAATTTTAGTTTCCCCTCCTTGTACAAGGTCCTGTATTAGCCAGTTGTCATAGTTGAGCCTTTTTCACCATACAATAACTACTTGTAATATCACTATCACTTTGTGCATTTTCCATTTCCTCCTTCCTATTCTATGGCTTGGATTCCGTTCTTATGCATTGAAAATTCTTTCTGGGAAAATTTTTTGGTAACAGTGGTAGATCATTTTAATTATCAATAAATATATAATATATCGGATATATGTTTTTATTTAATTTTACTTTTTTCCATATTAATACATCTATTTGCTAATCAATTTTATTTATAACTCTTCACAAAGTTATATGTTTTAATATTTTATTTTCCAAGTTCAATACTAGAATAATAAAATTGAATTATATAATTAGACAAACTACCTAAGCCGCTGGTTTTGAAGAAAGTTGAAAAAGGTCAAATAGTCATTAAAGGATAAGGTAATGTGGGCCCCTGAAAGCACAAGTCAAGCCCAAAAGCAATAAAAGAAGCCCAGGTGTATCAAAAACACAGCGAAGCATATTATCTTAATGTCACAGTCTTGCTCTGTCTCCCAACATGCGGCATCCAAAAATTAGCGGGTAATATAATCCACTGCGTCCTTGTTCCACGTCGACACCGGACACGTCATCACATACAATGAGACAGTAAATACAGACTGTCACTTTCACTAGAAACATCGTATTTTCCATATGCGTTTTGTGTTGTAGGACATGCCACGTGTACCACAAGTCCTATACTCTCTCTTTCTCTATCTCCTCTCTTGAGGGGTTTGGTAGATAATATTGTCCATCTTTAAGTGATTATGCCACCAAAAAAGGGTTGTTGATAAGGTTTCGTTTGCTAAAAAGAGCGAATGAGAAGCTTAATAGTGAATGGTTTAAGATGGGTTCACGCAAAGTCATATCAGCGACCCATCTAGATGGTCTAGTCTATTCATCCTTATCGTCTGAATTCTAAGCCACATGTTTCTGGGTTTGTCCTTTTTTGAATTAATTTTTATGGACATTGAATGTGATCCAATTGAATTTGTACTGCATGTTTATGAATTGAATTTTTGTTATAATATATACATATATATAGATGAGCAAATATTTTTTTAATTTTTAACTTATTACAAAATTATTATTTTAATCATGTAATAATTATAATGTCTAAAATAATAAATTTTTTATAAAAATAAATTGTATTTAATCTGTCACATTTTAAAAAATATTAAATTTAATCTCTTAACTTTAAGTTTAAAATTTTAATAAAAAAATTAAATATAATATTTTATTAAAATTGCAACATTAAGAATGATATTTTTAAATAAATAAAAGATTATTTTAAAGGTTACGATAAAAGAAATATTAAAACAATAATTTTATAATAAGTGAAAAAGTGAAAACATAATTTACATATATATATATATATATATATATAAATCTAAGATTTGTTTGATTGTATTTTTTATTGTGTTCTTGGAACAGTTTTGTCTAATTGTCTTCAAAAACTAATTTTGAAAATAAGAAAACGAAAAAAACTATATAAATGAAAATTATTTTATTAAGATGTTTTCTGTTTATTTTTGGTCAAAATTCTAAGAATATCACTAATAGAAAATGTCCTTTCAAAGCGTTTTGCTAATTTTCTCTTAGTTCTAAAAAATAAGAAAATAAAACAAATGAAAGATGTGTTATATTTTCAGTTTTTAGAACACTATAATTATTGTTTTTTAGATTTTTAAAAATTTTTATAAAAATTACATCATCAAAATATTTTTTATTTCTTTTGAGAATTCTATTCCAAAAAATAATATCTTTAAAAAATAAAAAATATATTTGGTTATATTACTTTCATCTATTGTTTTAAAAACTTCAAAAATAGAATAATGTTTTACAGAACTAAAAATAATGAAAAACCTTTAAATATTCTAGCCTCTAATTTTTTAGATACAATAGGAAAAAAAAAAACACTTTGAGAGAGAACGGTTTTCACTAATGATATTATTATAATTTTGACAAAAGCCCTAGAAAACAATCTTCACTTAAACATATTTTTTCGTTTTTCAATTTTCAAAACTTTTGTCAAATACAATTCAATAAAACTGTTTTAAGAAGAAAAAACAACAAATAAGATCAATCAAATCTTACTGTGTTCTTTTTTGATATATTTGGCATGGTTGCATGTGGAAAGATTTGATTCTCTCTTCCCTCAAATCATCAGAAGAAGTGTTAAGATTCCAAATTTACAATCATGCAAGTATGAAACTAGAATTCTCCATCAAGGAAAAGTAAAATTATATAAAGTAAGATTCGTATACGGTTCATCTTTTGGTGTCACCAAAATGCCATTATAAAGTGATGCATAATCCACTGCAAATTTGTAATACTTTCTAATTTTTTTGTTTAAATATTATAAAAAAGTATATAATCAAATATTGTGTTGCTAAATTTAATTTTCTTTATATCTTATATCAGACTTTTTTAGGAAAAAGTAAAAAGCCAATTTCAAACTTGTGTGGACTGGAACTGGCCTGCGAAACTAATAAAGTAGCCTGTCACCACAATTTAAATTAAATAGAGAATAATGAAAGAAAAGAACAATACAATTACTTTTGAAAAAAAAAAAAAAGGAATACAATTAATATAGATCATTTTCTCTTGCACATCTTGAGCTGAATGCTTAGGGCGTGTTTGCTACGGATAAGAGATGAAGTTGCCGAGGGGAAAGGGAAGAGAATTCTGAGTTGGTTTGTTTGGTAAATATGATCCACAGTACTAATGGAATTCTCTCTTCTATTCGTATTGAGAGAGGTTTCCATCAAGATAACGTTGGAAAGATACGGACAGTCTCAGGAAAATGTATAGAATTACACAAATAACCTCATAAAATGACAGCCAATATCTTTTGTTCTGTTAAGGGTAATTTCGCCACTTTATCCTAAAAGGCTTTCCTTTCAATTTTCATTTTTATTTTACTAAACAAATTATCAATTCTTATCCTTATTTCTATTCCTAATAAGCCAAACAAAATTTTTCTCAAAACATTTCCATTCTATTCTATTCATTTTTTATTCTCTTTTTCATTTCATTTCTCATATATATATTTTTTATACCAAATGGACCCTAAGGAACTTGTTTCCAAGAAGCTGGCTTTCTTTGTTCAACACAAAACAACCCCACCACTATTCATTTAATGAATTTGATTTTCAAATTGTGAATTGTTAAATTGTGCAATTTATTTAATACATATTGTTGAATCAAAACTTTAAATTTTACTAATTTTAAATATAAACATTTAAATTTGTACAGTGTTTTCAATACAAATCACTTGATTGTACAAGTAAGATAGAAATGCAGATAATCTAAATTTCTAATTATTGAGTCAATTTCTAAAATATTTGTTGTAGAGTTTTGCACTTCGAATTAAATTTTATCTTTTCTTAGTAAAAATAATATGATTTCACAGAAAATGAACTTAAAAAGTTTCCTGTACTATGCTGGCCTGACCATCAAATATTGAATCAATCAGAGCCGTTTGTATTGATTGGAGATGAGAAGAGGGGTCCTACACAATCACAATGATTCTCTAAGGTTTCTTCATTTCTTTTCTTCCTTCGTAATTAGTTTATCTTTCGTCGTCTGAATTTTATTAAAAATTAATTTATATGTCAATATATATTTTAAATTAATGATACTTGTAAGTATAAATAAAAAATTAAATTTAATAATATATTATGATATAAAAATAACATAATAAATTAAAAAAACATACGTTTGATTAATGAATTGAAAGAATTAAAAAAAAAATATTGTACAAAATAGTCATTATTATTACTTTTTTAGACAACCTAAAATTTTAAAATTTGTTAAAAACACATTTGACTCAATCTCTATCTTTATATAATATATAATGATAAATTATCTAAATAATTAAATAAATATTATAACCATATATTATTTATTTTATCTTTAATTATAAATTATGTTAAATTATATTTATAATTTTTTATTAAAAAATTTAAAAAATAATTAATTCATTCATTAAGTAATTAATTAATTTTTAAAAAAAATTAAATTTTAAAACAAATTATTTAAGATATTATTAATTAATTAATTTTTTTATTTTAAAAAATTCTCAAAATTTTAAAATATTTTTTGTTTAAAATATAATTAATTCATTCATTTATTATTTCTATTCTAATAAATTTTTGCACCTCAACAAAATTTTAAGAGAAATGTGAGAAATTGTCGTACAAGAAGGAGTAAACATGACTTGAGTCAGGCTGGATTTATAACAAATCCGACACCCTGCCCGATAAATGCATCGAGCCTTTTCCGTAGCCCTTAGACCTGGACCAACCCGCAAAGACCTGATACATTGTCTATAAGGAAAAAGAAGATGAAATTGGAGCTAAAAAAAACTGATTTAAAAAAAATTTTAAAAGAAATCGGTAGTATACCTGTAACATCTTTGCCTCTAAATCTCTTCTAATTTTCTTTGGATATGTTCTTCTTCAAAATCAGATCTGTTCTCCTCCCTCTATTTGTTATTCTTATCGATCTCGGATGTATTTATCTTTGTTCTCATATCTATTCTTTTCCTTCGATCTAATCTTCTCCGCATCTTCTTCGTATTCGATCCATAGATCTTCTTCTTCTTCTTCACCACCGATTGTGGTCCATTCTTCGATCTACTCGTCTTCTTTAGAGAATATCAAACGCAAATGCGAGACGGCGATAGTACAGGGGAAAGGAACGATGATGGGACAGAAAAATCACAAAGGCTTCATAAACTTGAAACTCTGAAGATGGCGGGGCTTCAAGAGAGAGAATGAAGATGATGAAGGGTTTGTCTTTTCCTTTTTAAAGTAAAAAATGGTGGGGCTCCCTGAGAGAGAGTGAAGATGACTAAGGCTGGTCTTTTCCTTTTCTCTTTAAGCTTTTTTTTTTTTTTTTTTTAAATTTTATGGATGCCTTCTTAAATTCATTATTTAATCATTCAACAATTTGTTAAAAAATTAAAAAAATTATATATATCTCGGGGGTCTGTGCTGGGTATGTTGCAAAATTGGGAAAGCTCGAGACCCGATTCGATCCAGTACACTAATCCCATCAAGCATTTTATTGTCTAGCCATTTTAGTTCTCTGATATAGATTAACATGATTGGGTTGAACTGAGTTAATGAATTAATATTCAACCCTACAAGCAAGTAAATAATCAAAGAGAGTTCTTTTATTAAATAGAGCTTTTAAGTTAATATAATAATAGATAAATGTTCTTTTCTTTTGTAGTCTTTTTTAAACATATATATATATATATATATATATTCATATTTTCATGAAATTGCGAAATCTAAATCTGAGTGGAATTGATATTTTTATAAAAGAAAGTATCTTTTATTAACAGGAGACAAGGAAAACAAAAATATGAGAAGAAGATCCATTAAATTTGAACCCAAAAAACCAAAACCGTATTCTCAAAATGGTTTTTCTTTTCAATCCTTTTTATTTCTCCTGACCTCACCAATTACTTAATTTTTCTTTTTTCTTTTGGCCATTCTATCTCCAACTAAAAAGAAAATAAAAGTGTGAGCTTGTAAAATTAAAGATGGAAGATTCCATTGCTTTATGCAAATGAAAGAGTTAGTAGCCAATTACATTCCCATACACGAGAGTAAATTTTATAGTTGAAGTTGAAGGTACACAACCCATCAACGAATTAGTGTACCCACCTACTTCCCTTTTACCACATTAATTGATGTGAATTTATTCATAGCATTTATGGAAAGCAGATCTATGCTGTGCAGCATATGTCTGAAAAAAAATTTGCCGGCAAAATTAGTGGTCAGCCGTTGCATTATTAATTACATCTTTACTAAATTAGAATTATATAATGTTAGAGAATTAGGTAAATTCTCTAGACAATTTTAGCATTATTATCATAAATAAATTTTGGTTAAATTAATATGTCCATACATTACCCCACTTTGGGATGAATTAATATAATTATAATAATTTTTTATTAAATAAAATCTAATGGTCAAGACACATTAGGAAATGGAATTACATGTTAAGAGACAAGTAGTAGACCATTGCTTGGCTGCTATCTAAAGCAACTAAGTTAATTAAAAATCAAATAAATACTAGATACTATTCCACAATTTTCAAAAATAATTGGGAATTTGTTGCATTGAAATAAAACCAAAACTAAGAAAATATAAACGGAGAAAATTTGAAAAACCTTTGACATTTTCCTATTGGATTATAAGTTTTTTTACAAAAAAAAAAAATAATGTTCCGGCATATTTAAGTTGAGACACCAAAAAAAATCATTATAATATTTAAAAAGAGTAAAAATTGACATAATATGATTTAAATTTAAGTAAAATTTTTAGTGCACCTATAATTTTAAGTACACCAATACACTTAGTTATAATGTAGAAACATAATTGTAATATTATTATTTTTTTTATTAATATTATTACAATTATATCTTTATATTATAACTAGGTGCACTTATGCACTTAAAATTGTGAGTGCACTAATTATAACACTTTAACTTATTATTATTATTATTATTATTATTATTATTATCCAAGTGAAAAATCCTGCTAGAAAAATGCATGTATTACATAAATATCTATTATACATAAGTAAAGTAAGATCCCTTTAACATAAAAGTTATGTTGATTGATGAGAAGTCTTATTGATCAAACTATCAACTCCTTGTATAATGACTCTTTACCTTTCTACTACATATATCAAGAATTATTTTTAAGTGTGTAAATTCTTTATAGTAAACAAGAAAAATTATGAAGTAATTAATTAATAAATTTATTAACTGTCTCTTAAATTAAAAATTTTTCAAAATTTGACAATTTTTTTAAATTAATAACTTTTTTTGTTGTCAACAAGAAAAATTATGAAGTAAGTAATTAATTGCATTTTTCTCAAAAAAAAAATTGCCTTTTAGATAGTGAATTCTTCAAAGTTTAAAAATTTTTGGAAGTGAATGAGAAAATTAATTAATTACCTTTTAAATAAAGAATTATTTAATATTTGAATATTTTTTAAAGTCAACAAAAAAATAATAAATTAAGTAATTAACTATGTCTTAATCTTTATAATAAGGAACTATAAATAGAACTTGATATAGTTCAAAATTAAAATAAAAGAAAATAACATATGATTGAATAGTTTATTCAACAGTTTAGATTATTCAAAGTCAGAAGTAGAGTCAAATATAATTTCATCAGCTTTTAAAAAAGAGCAACAATGAGAGTTGCGTCAAAAAATATCTTTCCTGATTGTCCTCTCTCAATGAATCTGATCATTGAAAAGGTATTGACATATAATAATACAATTTTTTTTTTTAAGGCTTGTTCAATACACGGACAAATAAACTAGTACATAGATAAAGTATACTCCTTTTAACACAAAAGTTTCATTTGTTTGTTGAGAAGTCTCCTTTAATCAATTTATTAGCTCATCGAATGATAATTTTTCACTTTAATTCTTTGGAGTCAACAAGAAAAATAATAAAATAATTAATCACTTCTTAAACATGAAATTCGTCAAAGTCTAAGAATTAAGTAATTAATTAATAAATTAATTATCTGCGTCTTAGATTGAGAATTCTTCAAAATTTAATAATTTTTTGAAACCAACAAGAATAATTATAAATAAATGAATTAATTGTCTATTAAATTTTCTAATAAATGACTATAAATATAACTTGATATGGTTCAAAATTAAATCAAAAGAAAATGATACATGATTTATTTAATGATTTGAATAGTCTATAATCATACATCACTCAAAGCCAGAGTTAAAGTCCAATGTGAGTTTATCAATTTCTAATATTCCAGAATTTTATAAAAGAGCAACAATGGGAGTTGCTTAATACAAAAAAAAAAAAAATTATTTATGGTAGTGCTTTTTCAATGAGCTCATTGTCATTGCTTCTCTTTCATCAATCCTAGAGAACCAATTTTATGCATTTTTTAATTTATTATGCTTTCTTTATATTACAATATATTGCTAAATTTAATTTTTTGTTAACACCTATAACCACTCTTAATTTAAAATGTATTGATATATAACAAAATAAACTAATTTTTTATATGGTGGTGCAACACTCAAAAAAATAATTTTTTCTTTACTAACTTGCATTTCGTCAAGAATGGCTCTTAAAACCAACTTTTTGCACCAATTATATATGCCTTTATCAAGAGAAAATTCTCAAATAACCTCAATAAAAAAATAAAAACATATATATATATATATATATATTGCTAGTTGAGTTTGCTAACACCTAGGCCAGCAGTAAAAGAAAAGCAGGTATGGATAAAATTTTATTCATAGTCTTCTTTAGTATGAAGCCAAAAAAATTGCTTTCCCAGGACATGCAGACGTCTTGTAACAATAAAAGATGATTAACCATGCGACCAATTAATGAATTGATTGTAACTGAACTTTTTTCGTTCTTTTTCTTTTTTCCTTTTCAGGAGGAGAACAAGGAGAAAGAATAAGCTAGAGTGTTGCTATAATTTACTGTACAAAGGCAAGGAAAATAATAATAATAATCATGCCCTCCTTTCTAAAGATCAATCAAATACCAAAAATATGATAGTGAGAACATGGGCAAGAAAAAATTAAGGACTTAATTACAAATTTTTAAACTATAAAGACCAAATTAAAAATTAAGTGAAACTATAAGCACCAAAAGTACAATTTTTCCTTAAATTTAAATCAAACCTTTTGTTCCTTTCTCTCTTTTTTCCATCCTCCTTAATTCTAACATAGTAATATACATTTAATGTCAAGTCTAGTTCTCCATGGGATGCCTCCTAACCACTCCCATTGATGTTGAAGAAGAAGATGAAACTGCAGACCTATCAAACTCCTCCTTGTCCTCACTGAAAGCCTTACTCAGAACTTCTTGGAGCTCCACGCACCTTCTTCTCTTCACCAGTCTCTCTTCAGGAGTGTCATCATACATGCATGCAAGCTGAGATAGGTCATCAACATCCATTATCTTGTTCAGTACTCCTGAGCAACGAGGGAAGAATCGTTTTCCTAATTCCACTGCACATCAAAAGCAAAACAAATCAGATCTCATAAGAACAATAAGCTGTGACAGATTACGCTACACTGCAAACATCATTTAGATATTGATTAGAACAGTAATTAGTGCTCGAAAAATGATATCATTATCAGTTAAATACTTCATAGATATTCTCTACAGTATGATTTCATTTTGACATGTATACGTCAAAGATGGTGTTGATATCATTTTAGTGTCTTAAATGGGTGAAACTGGCAAAAAAAAAATCATTATCTTAAGTACTAAAGTTACATAATAAACCTGCAGAGTATCAAACCGAGATGGCTGAAATGGATCATCTGCATTAGCGGGTTTTCTGCAATAACAAATTGTGACCGTTGAATGGAAATTTAATAGTCTAGATAACAAATTGACTGCATCAACAAGAAGCTGGACTTTTGGATGAAAATCCAACTGTTCAAATGATTATTGTAGTTACCCACAACTGCAGAAGGTCCGACTTTGATGATGGCACCATCTTTTGAGGACATAAATACGGTTTTTCTCTTTATATATTGAGTAAAAAAGTGTTACCAAAGCAAAATTGTGTTAAAACACATTGCTCCCTAAAAAATACAAATCCTTTGGTGGATAATGGATATCATTCCTTACCATCTCGAAGAACAGCATCAACAAAAGGATTCAAAAGAGTAAATTACCATTTTGGTCTTGAAAGATATGATTTGCATCACTTTAGTCCCATAAAGAATATGTATCTCAATTGATCACATCAATCTGGAATTTTGACTCAATGAAGAAGGAAAATTAGTTCTCTAAAGACTTACATCCATTTATGACTTAATTGACTTCAATCTTACCATTTAATGTAGTCAATTGATGTAATTCTTCTTTAGATTACTACTATGATGCAAAACATATCTTTCAAGGACCAAAACGATAATTTACTCAATTTTAAAACGTTAGCTTAAGAGGAAGATTATCAAACAAAGCATTATAAGCATGCATTAAAACCTTAATCTCTGATTGCTAAATGCAATAAAATATAGATGTGAATAATCAATTACCAGTTCTAGAGAGTGCTTTCATCCTGATTAGATGCTCCTCCTTAATTCTAAAAGGTGCCTCATTTAAGTCCACTGTTGTCCTGTGAGTATTATTTCCCACATTTGGAGATATGTCTGATAATGGAAATTCACTAGTTCCATCAAGTTGAGCAATGTCCATCACAACTTTTGCTTCCATGGGGAACAATAGCTTTGCCAATCCAACTAAAAAAAAAAAGACTTACCATCAGCATAGCATAGTTACCAAAGGATGTTTGAATTTAAAGATCTTGAAGTTGATCATTTCTCATAACAATCCAAATTCTCTCAATTTCTATATTGTCAATTTTAGAAAGAGAAAGCCACAAGGTGAGTGGGATTCACCGTTTAAGTGGGTTCCATATCTTTCAGTGAAACTTGCCACTCAAGTGAACCCCACTTACTCTGTGTCTATCTTTATTTGAAATTGACAAAAAATTGAGAGGATGAAGATTATTTCTTCATAATCCACTTAAGTCTGAAATAGACAAATGGCATGCTACTCTAGTTGTAGAATTCTTTCCATTTCTTTTTTTAATAAAAAAGATATAGACAATGCATCAATTCTGCTGTCAATTTAATAAACAAAGTGAAAACTTGTTCGTCATGAATCGTGCAATGGTGCAGAACAACGAAAATAACATGCACAAGAATGCTCTAGAAGAACTCAAATATCAAATTTATTAATACCATGGAACAGCCACAAATAGACTAAATATGGGCTAATATAGTCAAAAGCCCAAAGTACTAAGGAAAACCCTGTTTGAAATCTAATTCCAAATTTTTTTTTTTTTGAAAAAATCTACTTAACAAAGTAAATTGCAAAACTTATTAAAGTGGTATTTGCATCACACTAAGTTGCTCTTTGCATTAATTGGATGCTTTTAACAACAAAAGTTTTCATGATATTTTGAGTCTAATCAATAGTAATACAGAAGCAAAAATATTCTGAATCTCAGGCCCAGAGATGGACCACTTTCTACACCTCTTAATCTCTAATATCCCTCATACAAGAAAATAAAAATGATATTCATTATGCATCTTCATTAAGAAAGCTATCACTCTTCTATTATGGCTATTGGCAATGCTTTAATGTTATTAAATGGATGCAATTTTTCCTGCTCTCTTAGGGTAATTTGGTTGAGAGTAGCTGCACTAAAATTACAATGTAAGTAAACCTGATACAGCAACTCTGAACTACATGAAACATCTCATAAAGTATAAGAAAGACGCTTGAGAGTTAGTAAAAGAAGAAAAATATAATTTTGGTCTCTCATTTTTTGCCTTAAGATTAACTTGGTCCCCCAAAGATGAAAAGTATTTGGATGGTCCTCGAAAGATGAAACCCTCCAAAAGAAAATGGTCTACTCTCACAGCCTGAGGGACTAAATTAGTTCACTTTTTATCTTTGGAGGACCATTTTGATACTTTCCATAATTGGAGAATCAAATTGATCTTAAGGGCAAAAGTGAAGGACCAAAATTATATTTTTCCCATTAGAAAATGAAAAAAATGCAATGAGTTTGGATCTGTTAGTAAATACCTCTGTTTTCAAGGTATAGCAGTTTCATACGCAGATCATCCCCTGCCATTGCAAGAGAAAGAGATGCCTCCCCAAGTAAAGGCTCTCTTCTCTCAGCTTGTTCCAATATCTCTATGCACAATCTATCCCTAGAAGATGCCTTTCCATCCTCAGTATTATAATAATCCATCGCCTTAGTAAGGCGCTTTGAAATCTGAAGGGCTTTCCTACCATCCAAAGTGAGATCAGAAGGCTGGGCTCCTTTCGTCAAGAGGGACACTATAATCTTAGGCTCTTTCCTCATTGCAGCCACATGCAGCACACTATATCCCCTAGGATTCTTACAATTCACATCAGCAAGTCCGAGATCAAGAAGCTCAATTGTAGTCTTGGCGTCACAGTATGCAACAGTGTAGTGAAGGGCATAGGCTTTGTCTAGATTAGTATGTCCCTCTTTCAAGAGCAATTGGACCAACTCAACATCGTCAGAGTCAAGCGCCCTATGTATTCTCTTCACATGTTTATCTGGTAAACCGGTTTTGTTGGACATGTCTGAACCGAGTTCTATACGTGTATCCATGATTTGTTTCACAATATGTTGTGGCAGTGCTTTTTCAAGTGTAATGACATCAACATCAGATCTAACAATCATCTCTGTACACCTTGCTATCAGTCTCTCATAGGATTTACCACATATGTTTGCAACGGAAAGAATCAACAAAATGTCATCTGCTGCAACCTTGTCAAGAATGTTTAGTAGATGGCTCTACAAAGCAAACAATTCAACCAGTTAAGTGTTAAGCACATAACATTTCCTATAAAGATAGATGCACAAGTTATCTGATATAACAGACTGTCTGGAGTCTCCATGATATTTCTAGTTCTTTGCAGTAACAACGAGAGAATTCTATTAACCAGTTATGTTTTCTAACGTCAGATTAGTTCCAGATATCAAAACTAGTGGCTTGCCACGAAGCCCAACTTTTAGTCACAAATTTACTGGTAATAACATATCAGTGTAATGGAGAAACAGGAAATTAGAAATCAACTAAAGATATATAATAATGACGTCAAAATTTCACTTTCTCTCCTTTGCCAACTTGAGAAAGGAATTCACATTCTTCACTGAAATACTCTAAAATAACACAATAGCAGAACATATGCAAATCAAAGTGCCAGGATTGAACACATCAATGAATCACATTAGAGCAAGGCATTCCTAGATAGGTAATGTCTATGACATCATTCATAGGCAACACTTACAAATGAGTTTGCCAAATAAGATACAGAGGAGCTCCAACACATTGAACCTGTGTATATATGTAGTACCAGTTCTTACTCATTTGTAAGTAAGATGAGCAGAAAAATCGCTTTCAAAGGTCACTAGAAAGGATTGTAAAGAAACAAATAAGAAGCTAAGGAACACGATACACAACAAAATATGTAACATATTCAAAACATGTTAGACATCATACGATTCTGTTTCGGAAGTATTAAGATTTAGAAGAACAGAAAACTGTGTTTCTCTTACCTCGTAGAGAGCAACCAACTCAGATATTTCAAACGTAGAGGAAGCGTAGAGAACTTCAACCATGAAATCCACAGCAGGTCGACACCCAAAATGGGAGCAATCATCGTCCACACACACACACACACCCTCAGGCAGCGAACTCACTCTCCCACTGTACAAATAACCGACAACAATCATAATCGCGTCGAACCCAACCTCGTAATCCCTTGCCAAGTCCTTCAATTCCAGCTTCACTCCATTTCTCTCCTTCCCGGAAAACACGTTCTTGAAGAAAGGGCTCCTCGCCGACAGAATGCAGCGGTGTACCGGAACTTCTCGGCCGTCGCCGAGGACGATTCTGGCGTCGGCGAAGGAATCGTCGGACTCCGAGGTTTCGAAGATTGATTCGAGGTTGTCGGAGAGTCGCCTTAGGGCTGCGATGTCGGAAGGTGGAGGCTCTGGAGTGTAATGGGTTTGCGTATTGTTAACTAAACAGCATATTCCACTTCCATTGCTGATGTCGTTCGATTCTGAGAATCCAACTATGGAGTCCATAAGAGACACAGACAGAAAGAAAGAGAGAGAATATAAGAAGTTAAGGACGAAGCATATGCATATGCTTTATATGAGGGAGCATTTAGCAATGCCTATGCATATTCAAAAGGCATGGAATTTAGGAGGAAGGCCATAGAATTACAGAGAGAAATGTGGGTCAGAAGAGAGAGAGAGAGAGAGAGAGAGAGAGAGCTTGCATCAGGAAAAAACATGGGTGACTCGATGAAGCTGCAAGACAAGCCGACATTTAAAGCCAAAAGCTGCTGTTTCTATCTTCAACTACGAACGAAAAAATGTGGATTTTGTCCGTACAACCGATGTTCCGAATCAGTGTTTCCCCTTTAAGATTGGAATTTAGTTGGGCTTAACTTGAAAAAAATCATTAAAAAAAATAACTGCTTCTAGTTCTTTTTTTTTTAAAAAAAAAAAACATATGAAATTTAAATTCTTTACTAATATCAAAGCAACCAAAAACTACTGTCCAAAAACAAAAAGCAACCAAAAATCAAATAGATTAAAAAATATTCATTTTTCTATCTTAATTTAAAGCTAAGAGCCATCCCAAAAAAATCTAGTTTTCGAAAGAAATGACAGTCCACAAAATTTGATATATATTTTTTTAAAATTTTGCTAACAAGTATCTTTCAAATATTAATTAAGGATCATTTATTACACATAACTAATTAAATAAGTTGGTTAGTATTTATTATTATTAGTGTGTGTAATAAATTATCTTTGATTAATTTTATTGGTTAAATATTATTTATTATATTTAATTAGTGTCATAAAGACACTTATTAGCAAAAAAAATTTTATACTGAAAAATTAAAAATAGTAATAAAATCATTTGAGAACTAATCTGAATAACAAAAATTAAAATTAGCCGTTTCCTTAATCAGATTAGCCACACAACCGCCTAGAGCTAATGAAATTTAATAAATACCAATATTCTAGAATCAGCCAACTTATATGGCACAGTAATGAGCATGGCATGGTCTTATTGTGAAGACACATAATTAAATAGATAGTTCCAATTTGTACTACCACACGTCATTGATCAACCATCTCCGTACGAAATTAAGATTCATTGCATTTGAAATAGTATTTATGTAGTGGCGGGGCCAACACTTTTTCCGTCAATTTTTTTGGTGATATTTATTATATTAAAATTTAATTTTATGTCCCCAAATATCTTTATTTTTTAAATTTACTGAAATTATTGATCTTAAATAATTGGAGAAAGTACTAAATTAGTATCCAACTTTTATATTTTTTTATAATTTGGTTCTTCATAAATTATTATAACAAGTTAATCCTTCATAAATTATATTTTATACAAAATTAGTTCTTCAAAAATTCAAATAGAATGATTAGTTTTGTATGAATTTTAATTTAGAAGAGACTAATTTTGTACAAATTTAAATTTGTGTCTGTATAAGTTTGAATTTGTAAGAGATTAATTTGTCATAATTAATTTGTGATGACTAAATTGTCACAAAGTGTAAAAATAAAAGACTAATTTTATATTTTTCTCTAAATAATTGGATCATATTTTTTTTTCTAATTGAACATTTTAATTTGACTATATTAGACCCATATGTATATAATGTAATTTTATATGAATTTTTGTATAAACGATTTGATACATTTTTGTAAATAATAATTTTACAGATGTCAATATGTTATTTTTTGTTAAATCTAATATAACTGTAAATAAATTGCTAAAAAAATTTTTGAATGTTGATGGGGTAAAACTATATTTATAATGCTCTATAAATATATTTTTTTTAACAAATTGACAATTATAAATTTTAATACTTTATCTAATAAACTTGTTTACTTCCTTTACAATACTATTTTAGGTTATTTATAGAAGTATCTTGATATTGTCAAGTGATAGTAATTTATTTATTTTTTTGTATATATGCATTATATAAATAGTAAGTTGATATGTTTTCACAAGTATTTCAATGAAGTTAATATTAATAAAAAGAGTTATTTATAGTATAATACTCATTTAAATTTAAAGTTACTTTTAAATTTAAGAAAAAGAAGTTATGATATAGTTAGTAAATTAACCTCATTTAGTTTAATTAAAAATTTAAATGATAGAATTTTAATTAAAAATATAAAAATAAATTATAAATTTCCAAAATAAAATATAAATAATTAGAAAAATGTTGCACCCCCTTTGGCTAAAGGTCCCAGTTCCGCCACTGTATAGATGAATTTAATTATTAATATTAAAGAAATTGTGAAGTTTAGTGGTTTGAATTAAAATTTAATTGATTGCATCCAGTTAAATGATTATATACCAATTGCACAATTTGAATCTTCTCTATTTTATTTTCATAAATTTTTTATTACTTTTAGAGAGAAATAAACACAAAAGAATGACATACTTAATTTGAATGGTAAAACTCACTTATTTTATATTTATCTTTTTAAAATTGACAAAAAAAATAATAGAAATAAAAAGACAATAATCTAAATAAATGAATTATAATATTATGTGCAATCTTAAAATTTTATCTAAAAATGCATATTAAATGAATTGTATTCATTGCCAAACGAAGGAACTTTGAATTTTCTACGTACTATATTCCAATGAAGGCTGGACACGAAACCCATGACCTAACGTGGGTTGTCTCTTAGGCACAACGACGACTATTTAAGGACCAACAACTACTCAGAATCTGGTTTTACCTTTTTTATCTCTTACTCTTTCCTTAGTATCTTTCGGTAAATTGATCGTCAAAACCCTCAATTTCAAGAAAGTGATATTTGCTCCTTAGACGGGCCGGACTTTTTTGTCGACTTGAAGTTTAATTTAATTTTATATTATGTTACAAATTTTTTTTTTTTTAGACTCGGTTAGTAATCAAATCAAACTTAGTTATTAAATTTGATCTTACTTAATGAAAGATTAAATTATTTTATTTGGCACAAACACAACCGAGCTAATATGACCAAACAAACCAAGTTTTTGGCATAGAAATAGAAACATGAAAAGCAAGCTAGTGAAACAGATCAATGAATATTATGGGAGACCCAGGAACTATTACAGAGAATCCATGCCTATAGAGACATTCATCTTTTTTGTTTTTGTTTTCTTGTTTTTGGCTAAAGAATCAAACATGGGTGTGAGTATCCGGATAATGTCAATTTCATCATCGACGCCTCCGATGATTCTATGCTGTCTACCATGTCTTTGGACGGACAAGATTCACCGTATGGGGCCCACAAGGAGGAAAGAATTTGACGTTTCTGGGTGAAGCTGAAATCCAATTGTTGTGTGAATGTCATCGATGCTCCGTTAAGCACTTTCGTAGGTATCACTTTGTTGTGATAACGATGTGTCGTGTTTACATAAAGATGGAGAATATAATCCAAACTTTAACGCATGACCACCGGTTTGGTACCTTTTGTGTTGTAGAGATAGGATTTTCACATTTCTTTTTTTTAAAAAAAAATTTTTTTAGTACGTTGGAGAGAATAAGAATTATTTAAGTAGTGAAATTTATCAATTTGGATCTTACATTAATAGTACAGGGATGTTGTAATTTTTTTAGATAAATAATAATCGTGCAAAATTTAAAATATTGTAAAGTTATAAAAAAATTATACTCTCTTTTATTGTAAAGAATTTATGTATGAAATTTATATATTCACATTTATATTGGATTTACTTGAAGATATGAAATTCACTTGAATGATTAGTCTCATTTATTTCTTGTCTGTTTCTCTAGTTGAAAAATTTAAAAAAAAAAAATTTGGCTTGTGTTGTGTTTTCATAGGCAGTTTTTTAAAAATTTTTAGATTTAATTTATTAAGAGCAGATAAATAAAATAGTTACAAATATATTAAATATACCTTTGAGTAGATTTTATATAATTTACCTAACTATTGTGAATCATACTAATTCAATTTATTAAAGACTAAATTGTTAAAATTTTAGTGCAAAATAAATTTATTATACATTAATTTTTCATATCTTTAGTCCATATTATTTTACAAAAGAAACAGCAGATATTATTTCGAAAAAAGAAATAAACTAAAACATTCACTAATTTTTAAATGTCAAGATTAAATAAATATAATATTATATGAACGAAATAATTAGTTTAACTATATATATAAGCTGCCTTAACGAGGAAGGCAGAGGCAGTTGCAGTGGCAACACAGCTGACGCAATAATAACAGAGTTCTTCAAAGCTTCAAAAGTAGCATTTTAGATTTGCTGATATGATCCCACGACTTGAGGCTGATTTTCAGAAAGCAGTTTTACGTACAACAGTCTAGCTAAATCCACGTATATATGACTAAGTACGGCGTATATGGAAGCATGCCTGGCTGTAATCGGCGATGTTTAGGTCGGCTCAATACAATCTCAATTTCTCATAAAAGGACGTATTTGATGTTAAATAAAAATTTAATTATTTATATAATTATATACAATTATATTAATTTAATATAATTTTAAATTATTGAATTTTATTTAACATTTTTTTATACTATCTTTAGATATTTAGTTCAGCTTTTAAATGTATGAAATTGATTAATTCAAAATCAAGTCTTACCAGATCTAATATTTGATGTAATCCTTCTAATATACACATGATATGGATCAAATTTAAAATCTTGCTTAAAGGATATCAAATTTTTTGTCACTTAAACCAATTTCTGGTAATAATTTTTATTTAACAATTTACTATAATTAGACTTTGACTTTATATTTCTACGTAGACATGCAAATTAGTGTTAAAAGTTCGATCGCTTATTGTGACAAGCTTTTGTACATCTACACAAAATCAATTGCCACAACCCCACAAGCTGCAAATCAGTTCCTTATAACGTTATGACCAAGAGTTCTTTTTTACTTTTTTTTTTTTAAAAAAAAAAAACAGATAGCTTGCACCTTGGTTGTTGGTAAATTGTGAGATCAAGGTTATTGATTTCGATTTCAGGTTACAGATTATGATTTATTTTAATGAAAAAAATATTTTTTTCTTTCATTTATTACAAAATTATAATTTTAGTTTCTTATTATTGAAATATCTAAAATAATTTGTCACAATTTTTTTATCAAATAACAATCATGATTATCTTAATACCCTTTATTATTATGATATTCAATTAACCACTCCCCATCAAATAGTTAGTTACACATGAGAAAACTACTTAAAATTAATCCCTTTAATTATTTATTTAAATAATTAATTATTTAATCAATATTGTTGTATCACTTAAGTCTTACATTGATTTCTCTCTTTTTTAAGAAAAAAATCAAATTAAGTCTCTTAAATTTAGAGTTTATAATTTGATAGATAAGTTAAATTTAATAATTTTTTAAAAAATAAAATATTTAGCGTGACATTTTTTAATTAGCGAAGAACTATTTTAAATATCGCAAGTGGAAGATTAAAATGACAATTTTGTAATAATAAATGAAAATGGTAATTTTCTACTATTTTAATATTGACCATGGAACTTGTATTGCAGGAATTGAATTGTAGAGTATCTGGACTTGAGCTTTTCTTCCTCAACATAATACCACTAGACAACTGATATTACCGTCCTGTTATTGCCATAACAGAGTATTGTTATTAGAAGGTAATTATGACTATAAAAACTACAAATTTGTTGCGTTAAGGAATGTTTCAGTTTCTAGGATTGAAAACGACAGCTGCAGCTATGTAACGAGATGATAATAGAGCAATAAAAGTAGGTTTCACGCGGGGCCAAAGAAAAATAAAATCTTAGAAAGCTAAACTCTATGAAGTCTTTATTCAATCCTTCATAGATAATTTTTTGCGAGAAAGAAAGGAAAAAGAAATAGTCATGAAAATTTGGACTTGCCTGCAAAGTAATATAGAGATAACTATCATTGACATTGTGATAACGCAACGAATGGCGCACTTGTGATGTGTTGTAAGAAAAATCTGGATTTGTTGCATGTAGGATATATTGTATGAATCTAATGATTAAGATGGAAGAAATTATGAGATATGGCGATTTAAATTAATTTTAAAAATTACAAATGATAAAAATTTAACATTTTAATCAGTGCAATTGCCAACTTTTTATCTAATAATTCAAATTTAAAAAACTACACAATTCAACAATGAATAATTCTTTAAGAAATTATAACAAATCCAGATTTGTTGCAAGGAATTTTATGTGGCTTGATCCCTCAAATAAATGGCATTCATAATAATAAAATTATCACAATTTTTAAATTGACAAGATTATAGATATTTTCTTGCTTAAAACTCCACAAGACCCCACTTACACCCTTATAGTTGATTCCAAAGCTTAATTTGTTGTCATGAACCAAAAAGGCCTATTTATAAAAGGATCAGGCACCCTTCTTTTCCATTGAGTGAGACTCAAGAAAACTATTGCAACATTCTACTCATGCAAATTACTTAAAAGACAAGTTAGTTTCATTAATAGGAAGTGGACTGCAATTTGCAAGATGAATTATCTTCTACATTTTCTGTTTGAACAAGGTGTTTTTCTATTTCCTTGCTTTCTCTTCCATAATCAAACGGCATACTATATCTAATTCATCTTGTGCAGAAATTTCCGATAAAATTATACCAAATTACAAAATGATGTCAAAGGAAATGCATTGTAAAATGTAAAATACATGGGGTGGAATGAAAATGTGCCATGTAAAGAGACATTACCATTCCCGCCAAAAATAAAAAAGCTTGAAAATATAAGCAAAATATAAGGTATGAAAAAAAAAATCCCAAGTTCAAACAATGGCGAGTAACAAGAACATCCATGTGTTTTCTATATCTCTTTCTCACCAAAAAAATGTATGGTCGGGGCTGGGGAGGGAGAGGAAATTTTCATGGTTCTATTTGATAAAATTCACAGCTAGGTACACTGAAAATATATATGCATATATTTACTGTTTAAGTCATTCACACAAGCTCTCATCCAACAGTCAAACTGGATACTTATACCATCCTTCTATGGTGAGGAAAGAACACTGTCATCTTTCTTTCTTGGGATGCATTGCTTGGACGACGGCTTCAAATTCTTCTTTTACTCTTTCAAAAACATTGGGACCTTTAACCTCATCGGTAGGGGTATTCTCATCAATATCGTCACTCATTCCATGAGTTTCCTTGTGATGACGGTGAGGTGACTTATCATGGTGGATAATAGCATCAATCTCTTCCTTTGCTTTCACAAAGAAGTTTGCTTTCTTTGCACTCTTTTCTGCCAACAAGAAAATGACTGCCATCAGGGGAACAGATTTTTGGCCGACTCAGAGATTTGCTGAAGCCTTCAATAATTGAAGTAGGTGCTGCAACAGCAATTTTGGCAATCACACACAACATAATGGAAGGTAATGGAATAACTTCCATTATTCTTAGAAAGAAAACAAGGAAGGCATACAAAGGTAAAAAACAACAATAGCAGATAGGTAGTTCTATAGTGCTTGCATACTATACATATATTAGTTAATAAATCAGAAAATGGCCAAATATAACATCATCATACATAAGTTCCACAGAAGAAAAATCCCAAATAAATATGAAACCGTTTCATTGCCTTTCAACATCAAAGAACTTCTTTCAAATATGTTAACACGCTATCCTATGGTAAACAATCCCCAAATGACCAAGCAGAAGCAACATTTCTACCAAAATAACATACCTGACGGTGAACCTGGAATTTTCTGTTTATCTTTGGACCCTGCCATTTTAGTTTCATCCCTATATCAGATATCACAAAACAAACCAAAAGTAGAAATCAGAGTGTGCTAACCACAATGTCTACACTCGTTGGTCAATTACGATGAGGGTATAATTACAACCTTCTGCCATGTGTTGGAGACTCTTTCTTGTGATGGAGTGCTTGAGCAATAGCTTCAAACCCCCCCTTTGCTCTCTCAAACACATTTGGAGTTCTAACATCATCTAATAAGGTGTTATTGTCGATGCCATTATTTTGCAGTCCCTGAGTTTCCTTATAATGGCCAGACGACTTTTGATGATGCATTATTGCTTCAAATTCTTCCTTTGCTCTTTCAAGCAAATTGGGTGCTTTTACTTCCTTACTATCTGTCAGCAGATTGAAAAAATACCCAACCAAATAGGTATTCACATTTAGTCAAATTTACTTGTTCCTGAATGGAAACATTTACACATTGCTAATAGATTTCAATCCAACTAAAATCGAATACTCTTTATATAATACGACGCAAATTTCTATCCCAAATTCATTGACCTCAAAATTGTATATCTTCATAATCAGAGACAGGCAATTTATTGTAGTACGAGAAAAAGCCTAATACCGCAACATCCCATCTTGATATAACAGAGAGGACCACCCACCAGCCACGGACAATAAATCAATGCAGGAGATACAGATTTGTATGTTCTAAAAGTATTTTTCAAAATACAGGAAGAGAGAGAAATGGAAGGATTCAGATGGGACCCACCAGACTGGCCCTCCTCCCCCTCTGCATGTGTCAATATCTCTTGAAATTTACATGATACATATCATTTTCAATCCTTAGAGGATCAAAATTCAAGAAGCACACATTCCGGATTAAACACTACAACAATATAAATGGGTATGTTCGAGATGCAAGCAATCGCACATCAAAGTTGTAATGAAACTAATCCCGAAACTCAATCAAGGGCGCCCATTTCACTTCCAAAGTTAATCAATCATAAATCAATCCCATTCGCTGTGATCGTACCTGAGACAGTTTGTCGAGTTGGACTTAGATTCGGCCATGGCGGGTTTATGGCTGAGTGGGAACAAAGGGCGGGTTTTCCCTTCTTCAGATTCTGCAAAGTTGAAAATGCCGGCGGCGGGTTGGTTTAAGCCAGATCGGTAGGAGTTGTCATGGACGGCGAAGAGAGAGAGAGAGATCGAAACGTTCACTGGTTAAGACAGCGCTTCACCGAATTGCGTAGTGTTTGGACTTGACACGCGACTTGCGCTTTCTTTGTCGTTTTCAATAAAAATGTATAATTTAATTTAAAAATTATATATTAATTATGTTTTAACTAAATAACATCATAATAAAAATATAAATATTTGTATATAAATTTTGCCAAACCAAAAGAAAAAATATTTCTGTAAATTTAAACGACGCAATGGTTAGTTTTACAAAAATCGTTTTTATCTAAATCTGGTTATTTAAATATAGTTTAAATTTTAGTTTTGCCAAAATCAAATACTTATCTTTGTTAAGCAAAGTTATAATATGGATTTTGTCTTGAATTTCTTCTGAAACATTAGTGTTTTATCTAATTTCTTAATTAATCTCGCTTCTTTCTCTTCATTTTTTGTATTGATCATGGCTAGCGGTTGAGTAAACATGAATTTAAGTTTTGTTTCAGGCAAAATCTCATCTCTAATATCAATATCTCCCTTTTGTTGAAATTAACAAAATTTATCCCTGAAGAGTATTAACATTTTGAATTCATCTGTGTTGCAAGAATATTGTGGAATAGTCTCCGTTATAAAATGAGAGGACTATTATAATGATTTCTAACCGATTCAGCCTGTCCAGCTAATAGTTACATACCAGATTCCAGGTTGCAAGGGATGGTATTCTGAATCTTCTTCTACAAAACAGCTAGGGTGTTCAATTGGGAAGCGAGGATGGGTCATGGACATTTTATTCTTAATCTACAAGCCCTGTTACTCCAAACACTTCCAAATTGGCCCAAGCAAATTTTATCATTTGAATCCAAAGTCAGAAGAAAGATTGCCATGTCAGCCGCTATGTCAGTCATCGTGTCAGCCAAAATTTGACAGTGTTAGAATAGAAGTAACGGCAGGGACTAGGGTTGTAAAAAATTAAAAGTGTTAGGAGCAATTTAAAAAAAAAAAAAGTAGAAGGATTAGTTTATAAATTAATATAACGTGGGATTTATAAAATGGATCTCTACATTTCTGTTTTGTAAAATTTTTTTATAAATTTTGATGATATATAAACACAGAAGAAAAAAAAGAGAGAAAGTGTACAAGTTTTGTTTTTTTCTTCCTATTCACCTTTTTTTTTTTTTTAAATTTCTATCTCTTTCTAACTATAAAAAACAAAATTAGAGTTAAAACTCTAGAGAATCTGGATTCCTGGGATTTAGAGTTCCATGCTAACTTCCACAAAGACAACTATAATTTAGTCTACTATTAGCAATGTGGCCTGTTAATACCTATGAGAACTTTATATACCTATATTTGCCTATGAACGAAGGTAACGCCACAATGTAAATAAGTTACTATCTTCAAGTATATTCCAATATTTGATGATGGAAGATGACTTGATGAAATATTGTTTCCTTCTCAAGCTTTAGTGAGTATTTCAATTTAATAAAGGAATATACTTTAAAAAAAGTGAGAACAAATTATTGAAGAAGAAGAAGAAGAAATGAGACATTGATTTTTATGTATACGTAAATATCTTATTTATTTATCTTTTAAAGTTAATAATTATATATCCATATTTGAGTCTTATATCGTCTACTCTTGTTATGAAAAATTAGGTATGTTTAAATTAGCTCAAATGATGGAATATATGTGATTTCTTATATTGATGATTATCATGTGAAATTCTAATGTTTTGTAGTATAGTTGATAATTATGTGACAAAATTTTAATTTTAATTAGAATAAATTATGGTTGTTTTGGAAATGCTAATTTTGATTAGAATTGTTATTCATGAATTGACAAGATAATGAAATGATATGTTGGGATTATATATTTATCTTTTGGTTAAGCATGTTTGTTGAGAATTTTATAAATTTAGATTGTTATCAATATAATTATATCTAGTGGAGAAATTATTTGAAAATAATACACTAGATGAAATTGTCTTGTCAATTTTGTCTTACAAATATCTATGTATATTGGAATGATGCTAAGGAGTAAATATATTTACTAATTTCTATGCTTAGATATCATAAATGATTTTTTTTTTTGTAGAATTGGATTTATGTAAATAATGGCAAGAAGAATCTACGTGTTTAAATGATATTTTGAAAATCACATATTAAGTTGAATTCCAAAGTAGAAGACATAATGTGGTTTATCCAAGAATTGTTAAAAGGTTATCAAATTTTAACAATTTGGGTTTTAAGAGATAACAACCCTTTATGGTGTTTCACACAAATAAATCAAACAATAGATAATAACATTAATTGATTTTATTAATTTATTGAATTCTCGTAGTGTGTATAATTTAAATTGTATTAAATGTAAATATGTTGTATAATTTACAATTTACATGACTAAATGAGATATTCAAGTATTGATTATTAAGGGTTAAGAATTGTCCTAAATAAATTAAAAATAATATATATGAATCTTGTATTTAAATTTAGAAACTCTTATATAATACTAGTTGGATATACTTTTAACTAGTAAGAGAAGTATTGCATATAAATTAAAGAGTTTAATATTATTGTGTTTATCCATGTTTAGAAGAGAATTTTACTCTTAGATAGAAAAACATGTATAGCTAATTCCATATTATAGATTATGAGTTAGAAATATGAAAAATAGTGGAGACAGAAAAATGATGTATGAATAAGTAATGATTTGGGGCTACAACCAAAGCCAATCATTTTTTTTGTATTGTATTTGTGAAACCATATATGTCTAATGTATTGTAGATTTCAACAAACATTTATATATAATAACTTGAAATATATATTTGTATTTAATAATATATTCACAATTCAACATTTCAAAGCAATGAATAACTTGGTAAATGTAATAACAAAATAACAAAATGACTCACAAATGAAATTGTAAGGGATTTTGAATGTAATGGGATTATAATCCTTCAAATAGAGTCATCAATAATGAGAACCTAATTTAGAAGTAGACCAAACGTAGTTTAAAGGTTCAATGAATAAGAAAAGTTATCGATAAGTGATTGAGTCCACTAAAAAATATTTAGTTATTCCAACTCTAGTGCACATGATAAAAACTCAAGTGTTCTGAGTGAGTATAACTCTTAATGGATCTAAGAATACCTAATAAGATTAAAGCTTAAGGGAATTCTACTTATATCAACATAAGTATTAGTGTTGCTCCTAGCAAGAATTTAAGGTGGATTCTTGGAAATGTTATAAAAAGCATAGGATAAAGCATATGACCATATAAGTTGCACAAAATTTTTGTGAACTTCTTTGAAATTATAGATAAGACTACATATGTAGTATTTTTCAGCTTTAATTAAGAATTGTAGTTCAATGCTTCAAGTAACCATTAATTTGTAAAAACTTTAAAGTACTTATATTAATGATAAGTTCAAGTCAAAAGGCACCTATCATTATGTATAGCTTTATGGATTAGAAAGACTTAGTATTCCAAACTAAGTAGGCCATTGTTGGAGAAATTAATTTGAATTTTTATTTTTCTAATATATTTCAAAATTTAAATTTGGTAAGTTATGATTCTACATACAAACATAACTCTTTAATAATATATGACCTACACAAAAAAAGTTTTTGTTTGTATAAAGTTATATTATAAATTAGACCTAATTACATATTAAAAAATAAATAGAGACTAAAAATTAATTTGATAAAGCATCGTTACTCTCTCACATTCTTTTAAACTTCTTAGTTCTTTAAGAGAATTAAAGAAGTTGTTGTCCGTCAATGAGTGCTTGAGACTAATCCTAGGGTGATTTGCCATACACCTTACAGTTAATATACTGGAGGGTAAATATTATAACATCCCAACATTACCTTAGTTAAAGATATGATCTAAGTAGGGGTTAGAATGTAAACATTGAAAAAATGGGTTAGGATATAATAGTTTCCTAATTGAATCACAAGATGATTTTATAAATAACCTTAGTAAAATAAAATAAATTTTATAATACATATTTTGTATGAAAGAAATTAAAAATAGAATTAGAGGGACTAAAATAAAGAGAAAACCATTATCTGAGATATAAATTATAATTTTAATATTTTGTAAAACTTCAAGTTAAAAGTGGAGCCCACATATTAAATACATTTTCAATTAAAGTAGTCAAAATTTAATATGTAAGCCTGTATGCTGGAGAAGTGTATGACAAATATTTAATAAAATTTATTTCATGTGAGGCCTACAAGTATTAATTCATATTGGAAGTTGTATTTTGATGCTTTATAAACCGTGCACTTTTTTTTTTTTTTCCTTCACTTGTCTAAGCTAGAGAATAAAGGGGAGTGAGTAAAGTTTGGCCATAGTAAATAAGCATTCATTATAGAAAATTCAAATTTTGATTGCATAAGTAGTTAATATTCTTCTTCTCATGTTTAAAACTAGAATATCAATATATTTCAGAATATTTTACTATGTATATAAATTTGGTTAGTTTGGATCTAGAGGTAAAGTTGATAGTTTTGGAATCAAAATTTTCAAGCTAATATAGGATACATAAAATATTAGTTCTAAGAAGTTATAGAAATTTGAGAATAAATTAAATGGGAATTCTCTATTAGGAATTTTGTAGCAAAATTTAAGTAAAATGTATAAAGCTTACAATGAATTGATCATATTCATTTTAGATTCCTTATTTAGAGAGCTAAAAAGAAGGAATTGAGCACCTTGGTAAAAAAGAGTAAGCTTGAAACTTGATAGCTAATTTTTATCCTTAAAGCTTATATTTTATTACATTGATTAATTGTTTGATGACAATTATGTTATAATTATTTGATGAGAATTGCAATTTGGACTACTTAATGGCTAGGTGCCATAATTGTTTAATGACAATTATATTGTGATAGGACTATTTGGTTTGTCTATTCATAGACCTTTATGTTGGTACTAAACAACATTGGAGTAACTGACAATGTAAAGTCATTATATTATCATTGAAGTGATATTGCATATAGCTTGAACTATGTATAGTCCTTGTTGATAAATTATAAATTTAAATGTTGTAATTATATATTTTGAACCATGATTAGCTACTAAGATATCTATATTACTCATTTTTAGTATCCAACACAATTCTAGGTGCACAATTTTACAAGATGCAAGACCACACGTTTAAGAAGTTGCAACATTACTTAAGTTGTAAATGCATATTTTGTGATGTATTACTATAATAGATGACTATTATGTTAAGAAGCTATGTATATTTATATAGTAAATAAAAATTAAAATGAACATGTCTATTTCTTGTGAATTGTTTAATATATGTTTATGGCTAGATAAAATATGAAAGGACTTTGGATTATCCTAAGATTTAATATAAAGTTTTTAGATATGTTAAATTTAAGAATGGTATGAATTGATTTCTCCCCTGTCTAATTAAATCAAAGTAGCACAAGTATAGAGAAGAATGACTTAATTGCAATATTTTTTATTTTGAGTTTAATATATACAGATTTTTTTGAGTTCTTGGCCTAACCTCTTTCCGCCAAGGACTAAATACATAAAATTTTAATTATATAGAAGTATTTACAATGTACTACAAATATTACCTCAAGGAAAATGCAATTAACACACGTTTTAAGGTACAATTTTTATCTTTCTTATTTTTAGCCTATCACTTCTAATGTTAAGAGTTGTTCAGTATGAATTTTTCAAAAAAAATTATTATGATACACAAACGATTAAAGAATACTACTCATTTTTAGGAGTAACATCTTTTTTTTTTTTTAACGCCATATTATTATCATTTTAATATATAATTTAATGTAGTATTAACATGCACTAGATTTATTAGCCTCAAATATTAGAAGCTCTTAAAGATTCTTTTTTTTTTTTCCTTTTCAATAATGGTAATGGTAAGTTTAAGTCAAAAGACACATATATTTATGCATAATCTTATAAATTAAAGAAGAGAATTAGCTTTCTAAATTAAATGTAGAATTATTGAAAATAATTAATTTAAAAAAACGAAGTTATACATACGTTAGATTAAAATAAATCTAAACATTCAAATTACTTTCAATTTTTAATTTTTTAATATTTTTTAAAATTTAAATTTGATAAGGTATAACTTTATATTTAAACATGACTTTTTAAACGTAAATGACTTTTTGAAAAAGGATTGTGTTTATAAAAAGCCATATTATAAATTAAACTTGATAACAATTAGAAAATTAATAGTGATTAAAAATTAATTTGATAAAGCATTACTACTCTTTCTCTAAAACTTTTAAGTTCTTTAAGAGATTTCAAAAGTTACTATCTATCAAATGTGATTAACATATGTTTTTTTGGCTTAATTTTTATCTTCACTATTTTTTACATATATTTTCTCTAACAATTTTAGCATGTAATTTTGTGCAAGCTGGTGCGCAATGTCTTGTTAAAAGAGAAATAAACTGTAAGGCATGGAGGGCTAACACTTCTAATATTAGAAGTTGTTCGATAGTAATTTTTTTTTTTAAATTATTATGGTACACAAAGTGAAAGATAATACTAATTATTTTTAGGACTAACATGTTTTTTAAACGGAATATTATTATTATTTTATTATATGATTTAATATAGTGTTAGTATGCAAATATGATGTCATCCTGTAAAGAAAAACAAATTATAAGACACAAGTTTACCCGCTTCCAAAATTAGATGCTCTTAAGATTTTTTTTGTTCTTTTATAAAATGATGGCCTGTATAGAAGATGATCTAAAAATGTTTGTATTGTTTTTGTATTATGATATTTTTCTTAAAAACTTGATATTGACTCAATTTTTTTTTTTTAAAAAAAAAACAAACGAAACATCCGCTTTTAAAGAACAGGACACCCTCTTGTGCTTTCTATGCTACAAGCACACGGAAGGATGTGGCTCCCAACTCATTACATGAGCAAGAATTTCATGATAATAGATTACTTTATTATTTTAAATTTTATATAGAAAAATTAAAATTAATATAATGAATATAAGATGGATTGTATTTCGTAGTGTTTAACTTCTAAAGAGACAAATAGTTACTTGCTTCCTACAGATATGTCAATTAGTGAATATGAAAGATAGATAGAAATTAACGTACAATGATTTATAATGGTTTTGATCACTATTAATTATACGTTCTCCCTCTAACTTATATATTTAAGAATTACAATAAACCAAATGTTCAATAATTACAACGATCAATTTTATAACATTAGGCACAGTTATATGGCTTTAACATTGATACCTTGACAACCCATAAAAAGGTTCAACCATAAGACTTTGACACTAACACTCTAGTAACATACAATAAGATTCAACCATAAAATTTTTACACTAACACTTTGACAACCTATAATGAGGCTCAACCTCACAAATTTTTACAACATAGCAAAACTATCGAAATTATCTCAAATTTCATATTACAATAATCAATAAGATAGGAAGAAAACTTTCTTCCTCACACAATATTTGAACTAATAAAACACAATCATACCAGCTAAAAAGCACACAACTTAGACTCCATAAACAAATTTGATCAATCAAACTCTATGCTTTATCTTCTTCAAAACATAGCACATTTATACTAAAAATGACCAACAACTCTCTTAAAGGCTAGTTCTCCATTTTGGTAAATTTTTTTTAATCATGTCTGTCGATTATGAAAATTCTAGTGATAGTGCGATTACTTGCTATAGCAATCATGGTATTAATGTAGAGATTCTTTAGAGTGGATAGCAATAAGGAAAAAAAATATTTCCATTGATATGTGGACTTCTATAGTTTTTTGGCCAATTTGAATAACTTGAATGGGGCGTTTATTTAAATCTATTATATACACACAATAGTCTGGTTACATAATATAATATTTTTAATGTAATCATTAAATACTGAAATAACAAATATTTCGGCAAAGACAAAGCCAATACATTGTTCTTGACCCTTCTTTTCTTATGAATGATACATGTTTTAAGATTTAATTAAATTTTCAGCCTCTTTAGTTTTAATTAAATTAAATTTTTAACATTTAAAAATAATTCAAATCAATTCTTATGTCTTAACTTTATTTCTATGATAGACGGAAATTGATGAAATTGTAGTTAATTTGCAATGATAGATTTATGATGACTTTAAGAGGATGAAAAGCCTTTAATTCAAAAATTTGAATTATAAAAAATAATTTCTTATAATCTAAGAGAGACAAATTTTTATAAATTAAAAGGTTTGAACAAAATTATAAAATAAAATTATATATAAAATTAAAACTTTAAAAATCTAAAGGGTGTGACTACACTCAACACCCCCTTTAGATTCATCATTGTTAATAATAATAAAATAAGTTAGGTCATTTTAAATTTCAACCCAATTTTTTAAATAAAAAATGAAGAGAGATATTATAGCGTGCATGTTTGACTTGTTATCTATTGAATTCACTTGAGACAAATTGCTACGTACAAATTAAGTTACCAAAATATTTCTATTCTCTATTATCACATTTGAAAGACAACAATATCTAATGTCCTTTTTTCTAAAAATTGAGAGATAAACATTGATTAAAGTAATGATATCTTTGGGCTTTGCAATTAAAGTAATGTCATAGTTTAAATGTCAATTTGGCACAATTAAATATTTTTTAATTGGTCCCTTACTTTTATATTTTATGATAATTTAATTTTTTATAAATTAATTATAACAATTTAATTTTTTACAAATTTAAATTTGTATAAAACTAGTTTCTTATAAATTTAAATTTATATAAAACTAGTTTATCTATTTGAATTACTAAAGGGAGTAATTTTGTATAAAATAATATTTCTGAGAAAAAAATTTATTATGATATAATTATGAAAAATCAAATTATCACAAAATATAAAATTGAGAGACCAATTTGACACTTTTTTTTTTTTCCTTTCAATATACAAGTTTTGTTACATTCTAATTCACAAGGGATGCACTATTAATTCTATTTTCGTGCATAAATGCAGAAACTGAATTCCCACCTCATCCAAAATAGGAAAAATAAAAGAAAAAACAAACATTGCAAATTAGATGTGCAGGTGTTAGGTATCTATGAACTTCACAAACAAATCCAAGTGTGCAACTTGCGTGCGTGACATGTTACAGATATTTTTATGGCCAAAATATGTAAAGGCGAATGGTATTTAGTTATTTTTATTTTTGTCTTTCACTGCAATATTTTACTTAATTTATGAAAATGGGTCTCAATTTTTGATTTATTTGTTTCTTTGTAATAAATTATCTCTTATTCAAGTACAAAAGTTTTAGAATAGAATATAAAGATCATTTGTTAAAATTATATGTATATATATTTTTCTTGAAATAAAAAATTACATTACAATTTTCGTCAACTTTTAATTTTCTTTTACCAGATTAATGAAGGGTATTTTGGTAAAAACTTAAAATTGAATTAAAGCTATACTTTGAAAATTAAAATAATTGTATAATTTCAGCATACAAATTCACGTAAATTACACAAAATTTTAACAATATGAAAGTATTAATTTTTTTAAAATCAATCATTTGATTCCTATAACTTACTCTTGATAGTTTTTTTTTCCTATGCAGTCTTATAATCTTCAAACATTTAAATCTAGTCCTTACAATTGTAATTCTATTTATTTTGTGCTAAGCTAATTATGTGGTGACTAGACTTAAGTATCAAATCGATCTTATATAAATTAGGTCAAAATTTAGGTTAAAATAAAGCTCACGACTTTTCTTAGTTGAATTTTTATGCATATTTTTTGAACTAAACTTATCGGATCAAATGAGCTTTTTTTAAGTTATAATTAAGTTTATTTATTATTTAGGATTTGTGATTAATAGTATAGCTAATGGTTAGTATTATTTGCAAGCTTATATATAAGAAAGTTATAAATACAAATAGACTATTGTGTTGGCATGAATACTTTTGATAAGGAGTATTAGTTAATATTTTTTTTATCAAAATATCATATTAAATTAAGTTTTTTTAAATGATAATTATTTTCTATAAAAAATTAATTTAGACTTTTCAAACTTAGATATGAGTTTTGATAAAAGTTTAAGTTTTACCTATTTTATAAAACAAAAATTTTCAATCAAATTTTTATTTCATTTAATATTTATTTTTTTCAAGTTAGATTCATCGAGGCAATCAAATTTTGTTAGTTATAATCATATATAATATGGAATAAGCAACCAACACCTACACAATTTTTCAACAATTGTAGCCATGGATACATCAAGTGGAGCTTCTATAATTACTAGGGTTATTTTAGTAATTATCTATCTCATTTAGAAATTTAATTAACTATGATACTAACTAGTGATATTACTTTGTTCAAACAATTGGCACATTCTTCCCAGTTACCGGCTTTTTAGAACCCATAGGTTTAACAATTAACGGATATATGATTAACGATTTATTCAGTATTCAAGATTGATTTAATATGAAATAGTTTGCCTCTTTTAACCAAGTTTGGCAAACTTCTAAAGAGAATATGAACTCATGACATTGATCCAAAAGGTAAACTTGTTAGAGTTTATTTTTATTAAACAGTTATTAAAATATATGATTGTACAACTAAAATATACAATAAGAAATTTATTAAAATATTACTAACTGAAAGTTAATTATAGTTAAAATAATACATTAAGTGTAAATTTGCAACTTTTTGAGACGAAGCTATTGTAAGTGTAGTTTTATATGCATAATTTTACATATCACCATTGTTTCATTTGATTACAGTTTAATTTTATGCATTAATTCACAATTTTGGGCATTTAAATGCATGAGTTTTGTTAATCTAAAAAAAGGCTAAGAAGAGACAGGGTAAGTCATTTAAAATAATAAATTCACAAAAAAAAAAAAGATCACTTATTAAAATTCAGTTTCTTGCTTAATTATACTAAAAATAGTTTGCTGAAGGTGAGTATAACTATAAAAGTGAGTTCAAATTAATACAGTAAACATAAAAATATAAGAGGTTAAGTTAAGAAAAAATCATACTAAAAATTTAAAATGGTTCAAATTCAATGTCAATTATACGTCCACTTTCTAAGCATATAGTAGGAGAAATTTGAGTGTGAATGAAAAAATCACAAATACAACTAAATAACCCTTTCCATGGGCTCATCCTCATGTTAGTTTTACATCTCATCTAGATAACACCTATGAATTTACTTCTTGAAAAACAAAATAACCTTACAGGTAGAGATCAATCTCCTTTTGACTTTTACTTTATATCCATGAAAACCCAAGTAAGGGCCACTTTTTTCTCTCTCTTCCACCTTGTTTTCTGAGCCTCTGTGCATTTTATACTCTACAGTTCCAACAACCATATTCACATTTACTGATAGAGAATCAGAGTCTTCCTTAGATCATGAGTGTATCCATATATAGGAGTCCTGAGGTGGAACACTCTTCTCTCCATATATTAGGAAGGTGATTAATGTGAGTAATTTATGGGATGTTTGCCTTTGATGTATTGTTCTTCCCTGTGATGGGCCTCTGGATGTTCCCACTTCAATAAGGAACAGGCCTAACATGTTATAGGATTGTTTGATGTCGGCCTTAGTTTTATTATACGACAGCAATATGTCAAAGTGTTACATCCCAATTCAAGAACTCATTCAAGCCATCCTAGAGGATCTTCAACCCAATGTGCCACAATGATATTTGAGCCCAAGATGATTTGTCTGGATATATTTGTAAAGTGGAATAAGAATTGATGAGAAAATATTGTATATATTTGTTTATATATAATTTCAGAAAAGTAGGTTTCCTCTTTTCGCGGTCACGTTGCTATCGCACGCTGTCAATCTGATCCCACCACAATTATTGTCACCCTTTTCATCAATTCATGCAGTTGTTAGCCCAGCCACCATATTTAATAATTACATGAATTTTATAATATAAATTAATATTATACATAAAAAATTTTAATACAAAAATTCTAAATCATTTGTAACTTTTTGCAGTTCATCTCTCACTTGAAAATGTAATAATTTTAATTTTAATCGTTAAATTAAAATTTTTAAATTTATTAATTTTAATTTTTATATTTTAAATACAAATCATTAATTTATATCATTACTTGGACATATATCGTTGAATAACACATGCAAGCTAAGTCTGTATTTGTTCATATACAGTAATTTATTTGATTTTTAACTTTGATGTGAATGATTAATAAATTTATTAAAAAAAATTTGTAGCATTTTGGGAAGTATCAAGATTTTTAACCTCTTCTATTATGCTAAATCAAAACTTTGGATGCAACCATTTTTGGCTGTCAAATATCTAGATATATTACTAATAATTCACGTTAATAACTAATATTACAATAGAGAACGTTAATTTACTTAAACAACTATAATAATATAAAATATATAAAACTCACAGTGAGACTCAACTAATGTACTTTTAAAAAATTCATATTTAATGCTACTTCCTATTTATATATAAGTATAATAATGGTTGTCCTATATATATATATATATATATATATATATATATATATAGTATAATTTAGATAGAGCTGTGAAAAACAAGTTTGGTTGAGTTGTAATTTTTAATGTATTTAACATATGCAAATTAAATTAATTTGATTTACTTAATTTGCTAGTTAAATGAGTTCATTTTGACTCACTTAAAAAAGATTTAAAGTATTTATTTAATAAAATATTTAATATTCTATAGTTTTATATAGCTTTTATCTATTTTTTTGTCTTTAAATATTCAATATTTAATCAATAGACAAAATGAATAAATTTTTAATATTAAAATTAAACATTTAGCTTGAAAGTTTTGTAAGTATTGAATATTTTTTAAACTAACTTTTTAATATTTTATTAATAAGTTAAATAGACCAATCTGTTTAACCTATTTAATATGTTAGATTTAGAATCTTAATTTATAAAATTGAAGTTGATTAAATAAATTAACTCATTTAATATATTAATTTATTAATTTATATAGGTCAATATGTTTAATCCACCAACCATATTTTGATAGCTTTAAATTTAGGTGAGAATGTGACGTATTTAAAAAGAGAATGATATAAAAGAGGAAAAATGTGCATATTTTTTCTCCTTCTACTTATTATTTTGCTTTTTGGTTCTTCAATTATATGTCGTGCAGTTTTGTCCAGTTTGTAAAATATTTGAACTAAATATTTATTAATTGAATTTTTGTGAAAATTGATGAGCATGTGAAAGTATTAATTTAATTTTGACATCTATAATCGAGGGTAAATGAAAAATAAGAGATTTTGGTTTAATTTAAGAGGAAAAATAGAATCACATGCCTAACTCTTTTCATCCAAATGTTAACGACAGATTAACACATTATATTAAAGTATTAACGAAACATATTATAATATAACTGATTAAATTTAAAATAAACCGTGTCACAAGAAAGTAAATTAGATTTTATCCTTAAAATTTTCTATAAATTATTCAAAAAAGTAAACTTGGGACAAAGACCAAGAAAGCACGGGGAAGAATAAAAATCATACCAAACAACTTTATAAAAATAATAAAAGATTGACCATAAAAAACGTGGTTTGGAAAATAAAAAAAGTGTTAGGTTCCAAAAGAGAAGAGACACAGTACTATTGAATGTGATTGATTTTCCACCTTTAGTCTTGACCCACACGATACAATTGGCCAAGTGTTTTGTATTATAATCCATTATCAAGAGGTTTATACTTGGAAGAAAATAAAATTATTTTATCAGTATTTTTCATAATTATAATATATTTGGTCAAACCCTATTTAAGATATAAAAATAAACATGGTATATGATTATTTTTTTAATAAGAAGTGTACTTTTTCTAATTTAATAAGTGTTTTTAGATAGAGAGCTATGGTATGGGACACAAGAACGAAGGCTCGACTCTCTTGACCCCCAGACGAAGGCAATACGTGAGGGTGGTTTTGTATAAATAACTGTTTAATATATTACTTATGAACATAACTATATTGAAATAAAAAATGAACTTTTAAGTATCTATATATTCAAAATCGAAATTTAAATATGAGGTTATTCAAATTTATGAAAGGAAATGCTTATCACATAAAATTGACTACTAGACTTTATCCAGCAATATAGTCTTAGGATGAGATATTTACAAATTAGGAAGACTCGTTCTATCGAGTCGGGTTAAATTAAAATAAAAATAAAATAAATTTTGACCAGTTTAAAACAAATCTTAAGTCTTGCATAAATTTGATTTGAGTTGGCCATTATCTCTAAATGAGTATCCTAATTTAATGACATGCGGAACTTTTTTGTATATCAAATTTATACATGTTTGTTATTCCTTATTCATTATATATGTATGTATATATATATATATATATATATATATGATATTTACACTAATTTTTAATGAAATTTGATTAGATTATATATGACATTTTTCTTAGTTAAAAAATATTATCACATTTGATATATATTGTAAATACATCCACTGTAAATTTTAGTTTATTTTTATTAATAAAATTTATTTTAAAATAAAGATTATTTAATTTTTCTTGTAATCAAATTAGGAATAAAATTATTAGCTTATAATAAAATTATAATACATATTAAATATCAACAGAATCAAATACATATTTAAAATAATGAAAATTAGTAAATATAATTTAATCGAATTTAATATAAGTATTAGATATAATTTAATCAAATATAATGGTAACCATACCGAGCAGTTACATAGCTCAAGAGACGCGGCGCGTGACCTTAGCCTTTGCCTGCCATAAGTTCCTTTGACTGCTAAAAAAATGAAAAAGAGCCACGAAATCACATTTCGCGAGGATCAATGGCAATTCTCTTCGCGTAGTTTCAAAGAAGCTCACAAAAGCTCGCTTTCTTTGACCCGCTTGCCCTTCTCTCTTTCTTCCCTTCCTTCTTTTTCTCAACTTGCCGTGCATGGTCCCCGAAGGAAAAGAAAAACAAGAACACTACCCCATTTGTGACTTTACCCACATGGCCCAAAAGGTCAAACTTTGAATTCATCAAACTACTACTGGTGGCGTTTGAACCCAGAAAGAAAACAAGAAAGTAACCTTTGAATCTTATCACTACCCACCTTTTATTTTCCAATCCGAAACTCTGTCAGCAGTTTCGTTGTGGAATTCAAGGACTGCACTTTCTTCATTTTACGTACAGTTTTTTACACGCACATGGAATATATTGTCTTCCTTGGAGAGGTATATATAAGCAAGGAAGCCACTGAGACAGACCCATCGTTCTAATTCAGATTCATTGGGTGGTTGTGTTTGCTCTTTGAGTCAGACTCTACTTCTATTGAGCATACCAGACAGATATTTTGACGAGCCATACAAGAAGGTAAGTTATTCATGGAAGGTCTTTTGCTCTAAAGCTGTTTGTTGTATGTCGATAACGAGCTTCAAAATATCTCATTTCTTTAATTCAAAGCTTAAAAGGAATATTTTATGTTTCAAGGCGTCTAGCGATTCCCCTCTTTGAACAAGTAATTCAAACGAGAACTTTTCTATTTGGCAAAAAGATTCCAATAATTCAATTCTTTGACCCATTTGAATATATATTCTCATACGTTGCTTAGTCTGACAAATATGTAATTTGGCCAGGACTCAAAATAAGTGTCTGATTTCTTCAAAGTTCAAACAAATTGAACTGTTCTGTGTATCTCTGCAGCTCTATGGGATTATCGCTTTCCATACTCTTATCAGCCTGGAAGGAAATTGTTCGACATTCATTATTTGGTTTGTCCTTCAACTTCAGTTTTGCTCAGAAAGATGGGGCTAGGATTCTAAGAACAGGCGGCAGCTTCAAGAAAAGAGAATCAGACAATACCATATTGTCAAATGGGTCCAACAACACGAAAAGTTCAAGCAAGTTGAGGGATCACAGACCTGAACATGTCAAACTTGAAGGAAATCTTTCGGGTGTTCAAGAGAACATGAATTCTGATTCTCAGACAAGCAAATCAGTGCCCATACTATCTCTTCCTGAAGCAGTAATTTTCTCTTCTCCCAGACCCATCATTGAGCTTGATGCTGCTGCAACCAAGCTTCAGAAAGTCTACAAGAGTTACCGTACTCGAAGAAATCTTGCAGACTGTGCAGTGGTGGTGGAGGAACTCTGGTTAGTAGTCTCAGTATACGCAATGAAATTTGATTTATTGGTAGATATTTGCTTAAATTCCTAACTTGGTGTTATTAATTCACTATTTGTAATGGGTTTAGGTGGAAGGCTCTGGACTTTGCCGCCCTCAAACGGAGTTCTGTTTCCTTCTTTGATGTCCAGAAACATGAAACTGCTGTATCAAAATGGGCAAGGGCAAGGACAAGAGCGGCTAAGGTATTCAATGTTCTTATAAATTCAATTTCCTCCAAAATAACTTTATTTCAGTGTGGTATTTATCTTCTAACATGCTTACAGCTTTCTTTATAATTAGTCTAGTTCACTGGCCTCTTATAGATGGAGTCTACCTAATAATATCTCTATTATTGTTAATTTATTTGGGGTCTAGCTCTAACTGCTTTTTCACACAGGTGGGAAAAGGTCTGTCCAAGGATGAAAAGGCACAAAAACTTGCCCTGCAACATTGGCTTGAAGCTGTAAGTCCTTTGAAACCTTCTTCGTTCTTGCCCATTATTCCAATATGTTTCATGTAAAATATGTATCCTTTATGGCCTGGAACCTTTTTAACAACATATCTGATTCACTCTAAGTATTAACAATGTTTGCTCTTACAGATTGACCCACGTCATCGCTATGGCCACAATCTGCACTTCTATTATGATATATGGTCTGAAAGCCAAAGCACCGAACCATTTTTTTATTGGTAAGCGCTCATTCTGAAATCTAAAGCTCTGGAATGTAATTACCATGAAGATTGTATATGAGGAACTAGGAATCTGGATGACTAACTTATTGCTTTTATTACACTTAGGTTGGATGTTGGAGCTGGCAAAGAAATAAATCTTGAGAAATGCCCTAGGGCCACTCTGCAACGCCAATGCATCAAATATCTTGGACCCGTAAGTTCTCACTGACAAGTCCACATTTTAATAATATGCCTTTGTCCCATGAAAAATACTGGAATGAATGAACTAACAATTTAGTCCATGCATTTTTATGCTCATTTAGCTTTAATGTCAGTATATTATTGAGTGCGGAAACTAAACTTGAACATATTCATTCTAGTTACATATTAGTCCTTTTGTCAAATAATCTAGGAATCTTAGACGGGCTAAGATATAACAATTGACCAAATTGTATAGACATATAAACATGTTAGACATACTTGTGAATGAGATTCACACTGAACATGCTTACTTAATTATACATGATTAATTTATAATTTTTAATAAACCAAGTCCACCTAAGAATTGCTTTTACGTATCTCATATGGTTGACCTTTGTCGGTACCATTGCAGAAAGAGAGGGAAGAATATGAAGTTATTGTTGAAAAGGGGAAGCTGGTGTATAAACTGGAGGGGAGGCTTTTGGATACTGATGAGAAATCCAAATGGATATTTGTTCTGAGCACTACAAGGTCTTTGTATGTGGGGCGAAAGCAGAAGGGTGCCTTTCAGCACTCTAGCTTTCTGGCTGGAGGAGCAACCACTGCAGCTGGCAGATTAGTGGCTCATCAGGGTGTCCTTGAGGTAAAATCATATCACACAGCACAATTAATTACTTTCATTGTGTAGTATTTTATCTTTCTGTTATTTTTCCCGAAGAAAATTCGCTTACATGTGTTCTTATTGTATAAAATTTCAGGCTATTTGGCCGTATAGTGGGCACTACCACCCAACAGAAGAGAACTTCAAAGAATTCATTAGCTTTCTTGAAGAGCACAACGTAGATCTCTCCAATGTTAAGGTAAAAAAAGGGTTTTGTTCTTTGATTCTGATTTGTCACTCAAAAAAAAAAAAAAAATCAAACTTTCCTAATTGAGTTTAAGAAAGATTCTTTAGAGTTCTATTAACTTATATTAAATGTCAATTGTATTCTTTAGACGACAACTTTTAGTTGTCATACCAAGTATGAGAATCTTAAATGCCATAGTATCTTATACCTTGTATACTAATCCTTGCTAAAGTGAGTCTACCTAACAATTTTTCACAATTTCATTGATAAAAAAGCTTGAATCTCAAACAAATTACCTGATGGATCTGTTTTACACTTGTTCATTGCAGAGATGTGCAATTGATGATGATGCTCCTTCATACTCTGGAGCAACTTCATTTGTTGAAAATAATGAGTCACGACAAATTATGGGTCCTACTTCTGAACCAGACCTTACAAGTGGAATTGATGTTGAGGACAAGGCCAAGGAGATCAAGAAGGTTGTTGATGATCATAAAGAGGTTGTCAGTGATGACAAGAACGTCGAAGCCCCAGTGTATGACTTGTCTAGGAGGCTATCTTGCAAGTGGTCCACTGGTGCTGGGCCTAGGATAGGGTGTGTCCGTGACTATCCTGAACACATGCAATCCAGAGCATTGGAGCAAGTTAATTTGTCACCAAGGCCAAATTCTGCCCGCCTGACAAGATACGGCCCAATTCCTTCTCCAAGGCCCAGCCCAAAAGTTAGGGTCTCCCCTAGGCTTGCTTACATGGGACTACCCAGTCCAAGGACCCCTATAGCTGCAGCAAGCTAAGGCTAGAGTTATAGGGATTAGGGTCATTCATGAGTCAGAATAATAAGGACCTATGAACCCTAAAATGACCAAAAGATGGGTCAGAAGAAGTGGTCCATGAGGAGGGCAGAGTGAATAACCAGAAATGCCCTCTATTTTTTTTTTTTTCAATTAATTTGTTTATTCCTTTATTCTTTGTGAAATTTGGATATTTTTAGGCTTCAGTGATATCTTTCACCCAATTTTGTTCCCTCTTTTTTTTCTGGGAAGGAGGGTTTCAAAGTGTACGTTATTGGACTTAAATTTTAAGCAGAAAATTTTGATTCTAATTATGTGATCCTTAATATGAGAAAAGCTTAGTTGATATTTTATTTTTATTCGTAAGCTTAATTTCATAAATTTTGTGGTCGGATTAAAGTTTAACAGCTCAAAATTTGTTCGAAAATAATATTATCAAAATTTTAAATAAATTTTGTTCCATAGAAGTTTGAAATATGTTTTCCTCAAACAAAAAGTAATTCACTGCCTTAAAGAAAAATATGATTTTAATTTTTTTTAAAAAGGTTATTTACAAAATTTATACACATTTTATAAAATGATTGTATTCAAATTCATCTAAATCATTAAAAATATAAGTTTGCGACCATTAAAAAAAACATTTTTGGTATAGTTGGTGGGGCTATTTAAACTCATCCAATGGTTCAGAGCATAGCATATGGAGCATTTTTTTATAATTTGACTTTAATAAATATTAAATTTTTTAAAATATCATAATGCACAAGTATGTATTAATAACAAAATACTACCTTATTAAAGGGAGAAAAATACTAAATAACTTTTGTAAGAAAGTTGTAAGTATAAAAATTCATAAGTCGTGTAAAAAAAAAATTTAAATTCAGTGTTATATAGCATGAATATTGTAATGTTTTTTAAATCTTAAAAATGATCACGCGGGCATTTTTAAAGTTATAAAAGGGTATAGTAGGGGATGCCATCCAATCGAGACTCGTACGTATATTATAGCTTCTATGTAAAAAGTCTGTTAAATTAAAATAATAATAGAAGCATGAAATTATGGAAAATTACAAACAAATTAGAAGAAGCACTTTAGAAAACATTTACCAACCATAAATTTGTAGCTTACGTCAGCAAAAAAAAAAAAAAGAACCAAAAGCCGCAATAATTTCAAATAGACCCTCAACCTCCATCCTCTGTCCTATGGTCACGTATATTAGAATCTTAAATCTTGTCATTCATATTCATTTATATAAGATTTTTAAATGAGTAGATTTTTTTATGTGAAATTTGTTTATATAAAAATTAAAATAGAATATCTAAATAACTATTAATATGTAAGGAAAAATCAATTTTAGTCTCTAAATTATTATTAAATTTTCATTTAGTTTCTTGATTTTATTTCTCAAAAAAGTCTATCTATTAATTAAAAATGGTAACTTTTGATTTCTACATCTAAGTCAATAAGGTATAGTTGGCTAGACTAGATAATGATTTCAAAAGTAAAAATCTAAAAAGTAGCAATTTTTAATAAATAAAAATAAATAATGGATCAAATTAGTAATTTAGTTTTAAGTCAAGAATTAAAATAATATTTTTTTTATTAATAAACATTGATATTACCTGTCAATATTATTTTTGACCACAAGAGAGGACTTTTATTTTTTTAAAAATCTCATCTTTAAGTAATTAAATTGATCTTAAAATTAAATATTGTCATTCAAACTCATTTATAAAATAATTTTAATATATATATATATATATATAACTAAAATAGAATATCTCTACAACAATTAATATATTGATATATAAAACTAAATTTGCCCATCAGACAATAAATTTGTGGGGAACAATGACAAAGGGTTTGTGTATGATCAAATCAGTCAATCATAATAATGATATATTGATATTACCAGACAAAACGGCATCAGAACAACCATATTAAGCACTTCGAGAATGCTGGGCAGAACAATTTCACATTCTTTTTTATTTTTCTTTTTTACATCAAAATCATCTATGGCCTAGAAACCCTAATTTCAAAGCTCAAAATGCCCCATTTCAGCTTTTTGTTTTTAGTCTCTGTCTCTGTCTTATATGTGCCTGCACACCACAGTCTATATGTATAGCTGCACACACAGAAGCAGCAAATCCCAAAATCTTATTCAAGAGAATGCAACCACAAATTTTTAGCCAGATTTGGATAAATATATATTAAATATCGCTTTCATTAAAAAGTTTATTTCTATGTTTATATGTTAAAATTTTTTAATCATAGGTCTTTAATTTTGTTCTGAGTTCAATAAATTCTGTCGAAAGAGTATATACTTTTTTTTTATTAATTATAGTTATAAATAGAATAATGACAAGAATTTTTTTCTAATTTTGTGTAAATTTAAACTTCAAATTTTTTATAGAAATGCGGTAGATTAATTTGAATATATATTGAATATTTTTTTAGATTAATAGAAGATAATTTAATGAGAAAATTTTGAAATTAAATTAAAATGTATTGCAAATATTTATTTTTAAAAATTATATATACTTTATAATTACAAGTTTTTAATAATTTATTTTTATAAATGAATATATAAATATTTGAAATTTAAATTTTTTGTTAAATTATTTTTATTAACTTAAATATATAGTCCTTTTATTTTAGAAGAAATAAGTTTAGTATAAAAATTTTAAATTAAACTAAAACATATTACAAATTTCTACTTATAAATTATATATATTAAATATAAAAATTTTGTATGATTTTTTTATAAATAAATATATAATAAATCAAATTTTTATTGACAGACTATCATATTTTTTATTTATAAATTACTCAAAACGCAAAATCTTACTTTGTACCAGTCTGCAACTGCAGCCCATCAGGATCGAAGTTTATTTGCACACTGCAAAATCTCTTGCGATCAGTGATGATGGCTCCTTCTGTTTCCATTTGTTAGGGAATGGCTGTTAGGTTTGGGTCATTGGTCCTTGTGTTGGTCCTTTGTCCTCATAGGGGTCTTCTCTCTTCTCTTCTGCATTTGGATTGCTCAGAGTACTACTACCTCTTTCTTTCCCTTCATTACTCAGATTGCTTTATCAACTATGGTGACACCATCACGTACCTCTCATAAAGTTATTATTACTTTTGTGAAAACAAACCATGGAACTTCTTGATTTGTTGCTTTGGGTCAATGGAAATGCCATCATAGAAAGGGACACTGAGACCAAAACTTGGGCCCCATCAAGGGTAATTCTGTTTTCTCAGGGTTCTACTTTTTCTTTTTATCTTCATAATTGATACTTCCACCAAAAATCTGGTGACTTATGCAAGCTCTTAGGACAAGGCCAAACTACAAGAGTAAAAGTTCATAAATGTTGACTTTCAAAAAACATGCAGCAATTTTCTCACAACTTTTGAAAGAGCGCACACAAGGACGTGTCCTATATTAAACATATAGGACAATTTAAGATGATCTCTAAGCCTTAATGTTGTAAATCATTAAATCCAGTCTACTTTAAGATTTCTTCAAAATTTGAAAATAAAAAGAGAAATTAATTTACAGAATTGAAAAAAAAGTTACCATCTCGTCACACAGCTCTTACTGTCTTTGCAAGTTGATAGGCACACTGGTTCGATTCCCTAAATACATGATTGATCTTGACATGAAGAACCAGTTGGTAGTGAGGGAATTCCTATACACGCAAGTGAAAGTGGTAGCTCCAAATGTTCAACAATGAACTCATACGAGTGAGCCCCTACCTGTGGCAAAGTAAAGAACTTATTAAATAGGAAACCACAACACAAGTCTATTAATGCAACTTAGCAGATTTATGTGAAAGTTACAGTCAATTTTGCAGAAAGCTTACAGATAGTTAAGGATTTATACAGTGTCTGGTTATGGAAGGTCCAATCAGAGTAAGGCTTTATTTCCTTCTTCTTCTTCTACTTTTTGATGTGGTCACTATATACTGCCTCTACAATTTAAGCTTCTTTATGGGATTTGAATCCTCATTAACTGTTAAATAGAGCTCAAATGGTGACTGGACAACGATTTGAGTCAGTGAGCAAAGTTCTACTGATTGGGATAAGTCATAAGGACTGTCCCACAAATATATATATGTATTCACAGTAATCTAATCAGTGTCATGAATAACCCACCCCCACTATTTTTTACCTTGATTAAGTGATTCAGATTCGAAGTTCTTGATGCAGATTCCCCAACCTGTAAGAAATTGACCTCTCACTATATGAAGTGTGTACTTCCGTTGTCAATATTATGTCTTTATTTCCCAGTTTAGGGCACATTCAATTATAGCCAATTCTATGTCTCTTGCGGCCTTCTCTCAGTGAGATTGCAACAGATAACTTTCGTCTTTCTAGTTACAAACAATATAAAAATGTTTCTTCAGAAGGAGTTTGAGCTGGACTTGGAAAGTCAATTTCAGAATAGTTGTTTGAATTAAAAGAAAAAAGTTGTAAGAAAAGGCTCTGCAGTCTAGGCATCCTAAAACTTTTTTGCACTATTTCTAAGGAATTATGTGTATCAGGCTATATGAATCAGACAATTAATTAAAAGTCAATAATAAAACATAAATTTTGGAATCATAATCCTATTAGATATTGTGTGGCAAATGTATGCTATTGATAGTCAATTAGAAATGGCCTTCTCAGTATTTCACGAAGAACACACTCTTCATGATTCTGTTAGGCAGCAAGTGTAGAGTGAGGAAATAGGAACACCGGTTGTAATCAAGAACTTTCAGTTTTTGGCCCGAAGGAAAAACAAAACCTAACAGTTTGAAGTGATTTTTTTAAATATCTCTATGCAAGACAAGTGACTTCTCAAATAAAATGTTCAGAATTGCTAGAAACTCAGCAACAGTATAAAAGGAAGCTTTTAGTGTTGCAAGAACCAATGATATGAAAGTAATATTTTTAAAATATCGTACTTTAGACTCTTTATATCATTATCTTTATCATGTCATGTAAGCACAAAATAGAGAGCAAGAGAAAAGAAGGTGAGAGAGAGAGAGCAACCTTTGAAAGAAACTAGCCTCTTTTTCTCTCCCTCTTAGATCTATAGGTTTGCTTGTTCTTTTCTGACGTCTTAGGTCAATCTCATTCAACGGCGATGATGTTCGGTATCTTCAAGTGAGTGTGATTCACTAAGCCCCAGATCTACTTTATCTCTCTCACACCCTGTTGTATTATCAAGTTGGTAATCATTCTCTAGATCATTTTGAGATCTCACTAGCCATCATGAAGAGAAGAATGTGCTCCTTCATTCTAATGGCCACTCTTCTAGCTACAACTTGGGATTCTGTAGTAAGCAACAAGCCTTTGTCCCGTTATGCAGCTGCCAATCTACAAGGTCAGTACAAAGAGCTCGACAAACTATTACACGGTACCACTGAGTTAGTCATTTTCACATACACATCTTCTGCACTGTTTCCTCACTCCATGTAGCAATTTCCAAGTCTCTATTTTACCTTAGCAAGTTCTTTCTTTTTCACCTTTGGGTAGTCACCACCAGCATTATTCTCAAACAATCTACCAATTTTCCACAGTTCATCGGACACCCAGAACAAAAGATGTTCCAGAACCTGGTTTTGACTCTACACAGGTACCTGTCTGTCTCTGCACTCTGTCTATGGTTCTCCATGTCAGGGAACCTTTTATCATGCATAAAATTTCTCTATTTGATATGAATTTGAAGGGAAATGAAGAAATGGCAAATGGGCATGCAGAAACGGGGAGGGGACTGAGCAGGCTTGGGTCAACACCACCAAGGTGTGAGCACAAGTGTAGAGGGTGTGTGCCTTGTGATCCCATTCAAATCCCTACAACCACAGGGCATGTTGGGGTTCAGTATGCCAATTACGAGCCAGAAGGGTGGAAATGCAAGTGTGGCACTTCTTACTATAACCCATGAAACACTTCAATTTTCAATCGAGAGGTTGTAGTTGTATGTTGTTGGTGTGGTGTATAGAACTCTAGGCATTGCGAGTGAAGTGAGAGCTTCTGTTGTGTGATGCTGTGTTCATTTGGCCTTGAAACGTAAGTGAACTTGGTTCTTTTTTCTTTCTTTAATTTTTTTTATTATTAAAACACTATTACATCTTAATTTATAATATTTTTTCATTATAACTTAGAGTTCAATACTATTTAAATAAGCATAAAATTTTTTATCATTGGACTACTCTTGTTGTCTTCAAATAAATTTAGTTCTTTGTTCCAATAAAAATAGACAAAAAGTGTAATTTTCTACCGTTTGTTATCATTCTTTATTGCTACGACATGCAACAAACAATTTTCTTTTTTACAATTAGGGCTGTGTGATTATTCTTTTAAAAAAATTATTTCACTTTGTCAAGTGTATATTGAGGCGAATATTTAAAATTGTATATAAATATTGTCCATTTTTCCTGGGTAGTGATTAACCATAATCCTTTAGGAATATGTTATTGAATTTTTTTGATGAAATCCAACAAGTGATGGAATTTTGCAAAAATATGTGATATTAAAAATATTTATTTATCATATAACAAATTTAAATGTATGTATTTAAAATAATACTTATCGAACCTTGGTCAAATTCTAGTTTTCACTTTGGGAAAAAAAAATTGTGTGGCTAAAACTTTAATGTGCATAATCACATCAACTGAAATATTAATGGGCAAAAACTCATTTTTGTCCCTATCAAGATTTATTTTAATCTTGTAAGTTTATTTTCATTCAATATAACTGTTTGAGTTTTAAAGATGATTCGATATCGTCATTTTCTAATACTATTAATTATACTAATTAAACAAAACTCGAGTGAAATTTCTATGACTAAAGGTGAATTTTGTCTTTGTTAATACTCACTTGATTGATATTTACATTAATTAGTTACCAATTGTGTTAATTGAGCAAAGCATTTTTTTTTGGTTAATTTTGACTTTATACATATTAATGTTTTTTTCTGAGTAAATTACAATTTTTTTAAGGTTTGGCTAAATCATATATGATACATCCCTTGTTTCAATAACTACACTCAACTCCCCACACATTTTGATATATGTCCTAAAACTTTTCCATCTAATTTAGATATTAAAAAGATACCGTTTGTTCTAATATTACAAAATCCAATTGGCCTATTCAAAATAGGATAAGACTTAAAGATCATTACTTATATATGTTTATTATCAGATTTTTCAATCAATAAATAGCAAATTTATTTATTTATTTAAAAATATATACTAATATTTATAATAATTTTACTCATATGATAATCTTATTGAAAATTTATATATTTATTATATTTTAATTAAAAAATAATATAATAAAATATAAAAATTACATATAGATTTATTCTTATAAAATATCATACTCTCTTTAAAATTAGGCGGAATAATATCGATTTCAAGACACCTAACATAGCAATCCAATTTATCAGCTCACCACTATGTGAGTTTTTGTTCATGACATGTCAACTAATCATTTAGTTGATTATATTTTTGGTTAAAACAAAAAATATTTGCAACTGACCAAATTAATTAATATTTCAAAAACTAAAGCATTAATTATCTTTTCCTTTTTTTTTTTTTTATCATAGATGTAAAGTCACGTGCTCTGTACCGATGATCACATGCTAAACTACAAATCCTAAAGCAATAAGATCACGTGCTAAATATGCTTAATCATAATCCATTTCCAAAATAATACATTAGAAAAGAAGTGAAGTCACGTGATCTGGACCCATAAAGACCCGGGAAAGCACCTCCATGCCGGCTTTTTGAGCTATATGCATAAAACATTGTTTTTTTTTTTTTAAATCTCACTGTATATAAAATATTATATTTTGATATAATACTTTAAATGAATCTCATGTTATATTTTTTGAAATTTGAAATAAACTAATATGAATCTTTCTTTTTTTTTTAAAATATATATTAGAAGAACTCCAAAAATTTTTAATACGAGTTCCCTCACAATTATAAGGAAACACAGAAAATTATATTTCAAATCCTTTAACTTCATTAAAAAAACATTTGCAACATAATATGGGTAGGTGAGCAATTGTTTGCCTTTTTCTCTTCTTCATGTCCCATGTTATATTTCATAAACTTATATTTTATATTATATATATATATATATTTTTTTTTTTTTCATACTTACTCAAACTTTACTTTTAAGTATTTGGTCATATCTCAAAATCTAAAACATAGATTAAATTATGTTATAGTTTTAAATAATTGATAATTATTTTTTATTATTTTAAAGATATTTATTGTTCATATTTTTATAAGTATTTTATATCTTATAAAATTAATTTGAATGAAAATTAAATTTTCACAGAGTAAAAATGATTTTAATTTTAATATGAGAATGATAATAATTTAATTATTGTTAAAAATAAATTTAGGAATTAATATTATTAATAAAAATATTTTAAATATTAATTTTTATTTTTTAAAAAAATATGTCAAATATACATTTTAAAAAAATATTGTATAAATTATAATATTTTTTTTATATTAATAATTTAAATATTTATAATTTTAATAGTAAAAAAATTCTAAACATTAAGTTGTTCTTTTTCAATACACTAGATTAAAAAATTTTAAATTATATTTAACAAGTGAGTATGGAAGATTAGAAAAACAAATGTGTGAAAAAAATGAGGAAAAGATTAAAATAATGACTGAAAATGGAGAAATAATAGTGTGGGGCTGGAATTGTGTCAAGATCTTTAAAGGTGAGGAGTGAAAAAAAAAGACATTTATTCACACAAAGGAATTGATTGCTTTAGAAATAGGAAAGTTGTTTACTCAGTCATGTTATGCTAAAATTTTTTTGTAATGAAGTTAAGAGGACTTTTTTAAATATATTTTTTAAAAAATAAAAATTAATTTTTACAAGATTTTTAGTAATAATATTAATTTATACATTTATTTTACACAATAATGAATTAATTATCATTTTAGTATTAAAATTAAATCATTTTCACTGTATGAAAATTTAATTTTTATTAAAATCAATTTTATAAGATATAGAATATTTATAAAAATATGAAGAATAAATATCTTTAAAATAATAAAAAATAATTATCAATTATTCAAAACTTTAACATAATTTAGTTTATATTTTAGATTTTGAGATATAAAGAAATACCTGAAATTAGGTAAAGTTTGAGTAAATATAAAAGATAAAAGAAAAATAAAAAGTGTAAAAAAATAAGTTTATAAAAGATATTGTAGAACAAGATTATATCAGGAATGAATGTAAGAAAACAGATATTTGCTCATTGATTCATACTATGTTGTAAATTTTATTTTTTAAATAAAGTTTAAGAGGTTTGGAATATAATTTTTTAAGTCTCTTTAAAATTATCAAATAAATTTATGAAAAAAATTTTTAAATTTCCCGGACATATATGTTTTTAATAAAAAAATATTTGAATTGATTCATTTTAAATATAAAAAATTATATCATTCGAATTGATTCATTCTAAATTTAAAACGAATAGTAGGATTTCTTTCAAAATTTTTTTCGGTTGCAGATACCTCAAAAAGCCCCTCTATGCTCCACTCACCCCCACCTACACTCCAACCTAAAGCAACTCTGGCCTAAAAATTCCATAAAACAACCCCAAAAGCAACACGTGTCACACATGGACACGCTTCTTCATTTGAAAAAAAGAAAACAAGAAGAAGCAGAAACCAACCTACGTCGATTGCGAGGACGATCCTGCATCGACCGGATCAAAACCATGAAACATGGAGGACAATTCATACTTCATACCAACTTACCAATTATCTTTGCGCTTTACTTACCTAAGTACCTAACCTGACAGTTATTATCATTATTTTGTAAAAAAAAAAAGAAGAGAATTTCTCACCCGAGATCTCAGAGGAAATTGTTGGTTTTTTTACATGTTATTTTCCCTTGTCGTAAAATTTTAGTAATTCTTTGATATTCTTTGTTTTTTTCTTTTATGAAGCTGTGGATTCGTTAGATTGATGAATACCAGTTCTGGGGGCGACGAATAGTATTTGGTGCTAAAAGTTTTCCTTTTTAGCATAAGGCATTGTTGTTAGTTTAGGGTTTCAATTTTCTCCCCGCTTTTTATGTTTATGCTTTGTGAATGGAGCCTCGTGTTGGTGACAAATTTCGGCTGGGACGGAAGATCGGAAGCGGCTCCTTTGGGGAGATCTATTTAGGTTGGTTTCCTTGCTAGTTTTGTTTCTCCCATGTATATAATTTGGGTGTGTTGTTGTTCATGAGTGGACTTGCTTTGCAGGTACTAATATTCAAACCAACGAAGAGGTCGCAATTAAGCTTGTATGTGGCTTTACCCCCTTTATTGACACTTTGTAATGAGCTACTTTTCTGGAAACATGGAATCTTATATGGAACACATGTTGAGTAGGCGTTGTTGATGTCGTTAGTCCGTGTAGGAGAATCACTGTTATGATTGTAATTTTGATTCGGTGACTGTTAATCTGAACCGATGAATTGCTAACGAAATAAAGAAGCTTCCTAATGGGTCTTAACGGTGCGCCTAGAGTCTAGCGGAATTTAGCTGTTAATAGCTCATCAAGCTTGTGCCTATTTGAACTCTGCTAATCAGTCTGGAGTTCAGTGTTCTTTAGTAATTTTGCATGCTTTCAAGTGCACTTGCTCTGATCTTCTTGTTCTTTCCGTCTGTTGCCTTTAGGAAAATGTCAAGACAAAACATCCTCAGCTGCTTTACGAGTCCAAGTTATACAGAATTCTCCAGGGAGGAAGTAATGTCTACCGTTGTGTAAATTGCTTTTGTCTTTTTTATAATTTTATTTTTATGCAAAAAGGAATTTTTCTCCCTCTATTTTTCTTGCTCGATTTGTTTCTAACTCTAGTTTGGTTTTGGCAGCTGGAATTCCAAATGTTAAATGGTTTGGAGTGGAGGGAGATTACAATGTTCTTGTGATAGATCTGCTTGGACCCAGTCTTGAGGATCTATTTGACTTTTGCAATAGAAAGCTCTCACTGAAGACAGTTCTCATGCTTGCAGATCAAATGGTAGGCTCTTGAATGTGTGTGTGCGCGTATGTTTATAATTTGTAACGATTAATGTGCTTTTTGATTATTGGAACATTTAAGTAAATTTTACTCTTTTCATCCTTTTCTAGATCAACCGTGTCGAGTTTTTCCATTCTAAATCATTTCTACATCGGGATATCAAACCGGATAATTTTCTCATGGGCTTGGGAAGGCGTGCAAATCAGGTGGCTAATCTTATTTACAAATTGACATTTGGAATTTTGACATGACCTATGCATGTTTATTAATGTGGTCAATGATTTTGATCTTTATGCAGGTTTACATTATTGATTTTGGTTTGGCTAAGAAATATAGAGACAGTACAACCCATCAACACATACCTTACAGGTGTGAAGATTCTTGCTGTGTGTTAGTGTTAATTTTAGGTTTTCCTTGGGGTAGAGGAGGAATATTATTTAATGCCACAAGGCAAGTAAGCTACTAAGGGTTTTGTCATCTGTGATTTCTGTATTAATGTAAACAGTAGCACATGCGAACAGGACTTAGAGAATGAAGGAAAACTAGGATGGAGAGAGAATAAAGCAAATAGAATTTTTTTTTCGTCTCCTACTACAACTCTAACATTAGAATTTTGATGCTTGAACTTTCCTAAAACTACAATTCTGCATTTGCATTTGAAATTAACTAACTCTTGAAACTCTGAATTTATAAATCAAGATAAACTAGGTGACAGAGTTCCTGGGTCATTTGCAGACTAGCCTTCGTTTTGCATTGAGTGCATTGCTTGATTTTCTTTTAGGTAGTAATTTATTCTCCTACGGATTGTTGGTGATTAGTGAAGTGCATTAATATACATAAATTGAATTCAGGCATTGCTATATTATCCTCGTATCTGGTTTCTGCCTTTCTGGGATTACTGTTGATCCTATCTGTAGTGCTATGTTGACTGTCCTGCTTCTATTCTGCTATTTTTGTTTTATAGACAAGATACATTATCTATCTAGTCACTAATACTGCAGGGAAAATAAGAATTTGACAGGAACTGCAAGATATGCAAGCATGAATACTCACCTTGGCATTGGTATGTGTTTGTGACATCTTATATTTCTGCACAGGCATTCGTTTAATGCATGGCCGAGTTTCATGTTCTATATTGGCTGCATGATGCTTGTTCTTTTGTGGTAATCAATGCATAGAGCAAAGCCGAAGAGATGATTTGGAGTCCCTTGGTTATGTCTTGATGTACTTCCTGAGAGGAAGGTGATTATTGATCCCTGCTGTACTTTGTTATAATCCAGTGGTTTAAGGAAAGAGAACCATTTGTCTGATTTGTGTCTTCTCAATAGTCTTCCTTGGCAGGGACTCAAAGCAGGAACAAAGAAACAGAAGTATGGGAAGATCAGTGAAAAAAAAGTTTCGACGTCAATTGAGGTAGGCCGGTTTATATTTAGCCTCATTTCTTATTATGTACTCTTGCATGAATCCCACTGAGAATTTTTTTTTTATTCCAGTCCTTGTGCCGAGGTTATCCAACAGAATTTGCATCATACTTCCATTACTGCCGTTCATTACGGTTTGATGATAAGCCAGATTATGCTTACCTCAAAAGGATATTTCGTGACCTCTTTATCCGTGAAGGTTTGAATCTATTGTCTTTAAGAAATATATTTGCACTTAGAGGAGTAAGTTGTGAGCTTGCTTTTGTCATTGCTTGTGGCATTTGGACAGGCTTCCAGTTTGATTATGTGTTTGACTGGACCATTTTGAAGTATCAGCAATCACAGCTGGCTACTCCTCCAGCAGGAGCCATTGTAAGTGTTATTATTGTTTGTTTTTTTTTTTTTTTGAGGTAGTGTTATTATTATTATTCTTGTACTTTTAGATCTTCTTTCTCACCAGTAGTAGGTGGACTTCTGACATGGTTATTTTTTAGGGTCCTAGTGCTGGAACAAGTTCTGGAATGCCTCCAGCTGTAGCTAATGCTGATGGACAGACAGGTAGTTTCTTTGAAGTTCTCCATAGGGTGATAGGTTATACATTTTTCCTTTGGTATCTGTAATCACAAGTGATAGGTCATTCAAGCATAGCCAATGCAATTTCTAGCTCACTGTCCTTTACACCATCGGCCTTTTCTTTCTCGTGTCTGTTCATGCAACTTCTCTTTGTGAAATCACCAAAAATTATTACCTCCATTGTTCTTTATCTATTCTGAGCGGCTGCTTTGGTATATTTAGTTTAATGCTTTAATTATGCATTGGTGTAGCTTTTGTATGGCTTTTCCAGTTTGATAGCTTGTGACCCTTTTGGTTTGTGCTGTTTCTTTCGCAGGAGGGGAAGAAGGGCGACCAGGAGGTATGGTGTCAATGGATTCCTGCAGGCGAACAGGGCCTATTTTAAATTCTGTAAGTTCTTAAAAGCAGAAAAATCTAGCCACCAAAGAGGCTACTATTATTATTGACGCTATATTGAGTTGTTTTGTTTGCATATTTTCCATGGGTTTTCTTTTCAGTCAGAGATTGGATATTTGCTTCTGTATGTAACATTCATGTGTTCAGTATGTGGTGTAAGATGTTGATATCTACAACCAGCCATATACTCTTTCAACTGAAAGTAATATGTATCAGTTGTGATTATACAGTTATCAAGGGGGACCAATATCTTGGGTCAGTCAAGTGGGTCATCAAGGCCACTTGCCGTTTCAAGTAGCCGTGATGCATTTGTTGGTGGTGAGTCAGATATTCGTACTCGGACTACTGGGGCTAGCCCTGGAGCAGCACATAGAATTTCAAGTGGTCAAAGAAGTTCACCAATTGGATCTTCAGATCCCAAGCGAGTGTCTTCTGCAAGAAATGCTTCTCATGTCAAGAATTATGAAACTACAGTGAAGGGCATTGAGAGTTTGCAGTTAGAGAATGATGAGAGGAACCATTAGTATCTTGGCTTCTTTTCATCTTGTATGTGAGTTGATAGGCACCACTACTTTATAGTAGCTTATGTTTCTAAGTTGAGTTGTGAGGAAATTTGGATCTAAACTCGGAAATCTGGGTTTGGATTGTGAACTAATTGCACAAACAGATAAAGCAAAGAAGCTGAAAGAATTTCAGGTAAATTAAGAATTTCGCTTGCTATAACTCAGGTCTTATTGCCACTTCTCTACTCAGCTGGCGGGAATTTTCTAAATTTTATATCCTTTTTTCATTTAGTCTTCTTGGGTTTTCCAAATAGTGTCTTGTGATGTCAGAAGTGCCAAATTTTGGCAACAACGTAATTAGCCGCTGTCCTCATGTTTTGGATGAGACTAAATTTTTCTGCTGCAATTCTCTAGAGAATCACTGTGGTTCCTGGTTCTTCTCGTGAAAATATCTCGTGCATTATCTATTCTAATTGGCTCTCTTTCTCTATGTATTTATTTGCATGGCATGATTTGATCTCAATCTGATCTGAAACTTAAGGCCTTGAATGATCAATGCCATTGGACGGACCTCTGAGTAATATTAGTTCTTTGTAAGTGGGTCGTGATCCAGCTTATTGTTAGTCGATTTCAGTTAAACTCAAATTCTCGAAATGTTGGTAGTGCAAGACTTGTGTTTAAGAACCCATTGTGTCTAACAGCTCTAGTATCTCAAGAGAAGTTCTCATAACTAGCTGAAGATCTTTTCCAAACTATCTATTTTTTGGTCTTAATGGCTGAAATTTACTCCAAAAGAATGTTTGATTTGCTCTTCAACTTAAGTGAAAGGAAAAAGCAGAAAGGTAATCTACAGTCTTTCACACGCCGAGTTATTCCCAGATTCATTGCAAGAAAGTAATGAGATACCAAAACCACAGTCCACAGATCCATAATGATCTGTTATATATAAGAAGCAGGAAACATGACTTTCAGGTTCTTGTCTTCGCAGCGCAAGAAATCATTACGGTATATCAATTTTACAAAACAACTCTTAAAACTTGATGGGCCTAGAGGGTATTTCCTATTTTAGCAAAAGATTCCATCGTAATGAGATTTGAGATGAACTAAATCCTCAGTGAATGGCAGTTGCAAATCAATGAAGAGTTGTGATAGTCGATGGGCAAGAACTAATAATGACCATGGTTTTCTAGTTATATTATCAGTATTGAAGAAGAGATATTGCAAGTTGATTCGTGGAAGTAATTCTGGAAAAGTGAAGATGTTCTTAGATGAATGCAAAGCGCATTACAAAATTTGTTAAAGAATTTGGAACTTTGGGAGTGATAGACTAAGTCAGAGTTGTGATGTACTTTAGGTGTGATGTATCAGTTATACTGTTGTGAGTTGTTGAAGAGTTAGCAGAGTTAACTGAGTTAGTTTGGTGTTACACGTGATTCTTTCCCTTTTGTACACTACAAATATCAACTCAGCTCTTTGTAGTTGTATCACTCGAGAACATAGAATAAAGCTTTCTTTTCATTGCATTTCGTTTTTCTGTAATCGCTATCACAACTCAGATATCTTTCATGGTATAAGAGCTCATGATCATGCTGGACCATGGAGAATACTATGACAACAACAAGTACTCTCTACAGAAATGAAAAGCATCGCAGTGAACTTCACTCATCCCATTTTTGTTAAACTTGATGATCGCAACTATTTGCTATGGAGACAATTCCTTGCTACTATAAAAGGGATGGTCTTCAAAAATTCATTGATTCGCATCACTCTTTGCCAAAGAAGTTTAATTTTGAAGTTGATCATGAGAATGGTGTTGCTGCCTTAGAATTTTTGCTTTGAGAGAAGCAAGATTGGCTTTTCCTTTCATGGTTGCTGTCATAAGTTTTTGAAGGTATGCTTACCAAATTAGTTGGTTGTGAAAGATCTTATCAAGCATGGAGTTGGATTCATGATTTTTCTCATCCCATACACCAGCCAAAACTTATCAATATAAAATGGAGTTACAAAATACTAAGGAAATTATACAATCACATAATACTTGCTTAGAATTAAGGCTTTGATAGATGCATTAGTAGCTATAGGAAATCCAAAAACTAATGTTTAACATATCGAGATTGTTTCAAAAGGATTACCTAATGAATGCATTGGTGACTTTAGTTTCATATGCAGAATGATCCATGTACTATAAGTGAACTTAAGTCCATGTTGTTGGCTTAAGAGATTAGAATTAGAGGCATCAAAATGGGCCTGACCCACCCATTAAAGAGGTGGGTTAGGTTGGGAGGTCTCTTTGGCAACCTATTTAATATATTTATATCAATTTGACTTGTTTAACCTGCAGGCCAAACGAGTTAGCTCGCAGGTTAAATGGGCTACCTATTTTTTTTTTTCTTTTTGAATTTATGGTTCAGCCCATATACACTTATCATTTAATACAAAAATACATAGGCTGGTCCAGTCCAGAACTCTAGATTCTTGCTTCAGATTCCATCCACTCCGCTCACGTTACACTCTCAAGTCTTAATCTCTCATGCCATGATTTTACAAACCACATTCTTGCCTTCTTCGCATCACACTTCGTTGTTCTTCGGCCATCTCACAGAATTGCAGTCATACCGTCGCACGTAGTCTTTGTTATCGCCTTGATCTGTCTTCTCACTTCTTCTTTCTTTGGTCTTTGCAAAATCACAGTTGTAGTTCACATCTGCTTCTCTATTCTCACATCCCACCTCGATCTAGTTTCTTTGTTATGTGTTATTACCTCAATTTGTCTTCTCACTTCGTCTTTCTTCAGCCTTTACATAATCGTAGTTGCAATTCACATCTCCTGTCTCTCTTCTTACTTTGTCTTTCTTTGTCTTTTGCAAAATTGCAATCACATTTCGCATTTGTTTCTCTGTTCTTGCATCCCACCTTAATCTGGTTTCTCTATTTTATGTTCTTGCATCTTCGGCATTAATGAAGGGTTCTCGTTTTAGTGGTTAGTTGGTGATTAAACGGTAAGTTTCTATCATTTTTACTTGAATGTTTTTCAATCTTTTCTCTACTAACTCATCTATTTTGGTAGAAATGACAACCGTGCTATTGATCCCCATTTTAGAGAACTTTATTTTCTTCTTTTTCTTCATTTTATTCTTTTCCTTTCTTCTTCGTCTTTTGTAATTAGGTTGTCTAGAGGCATAGGCTAATATTTTACCATGTTGCTATTATTGATGCTTAATGGAACTTTGAAATCATTATGTATTTGTTTATTTGACAACTTTCAATGTTTATGTTGGATTGGATATTAGTTTGTAATTTGCCAAATTTGAATATTATGCTCATAATCATATTCTTATTATCAATGAATCGTTAAATTATTGGATTACTTTGCTTATATTGATTTGTTGAAGCTTGCTTTTTATTTTAATTTTTTTCTAGTTGTTTATATTGATATAAAAATTGATTGATTAAATAAAAAATATGCTCAAACAAAGTCACATTTGAATTTTTATAATTTTTTTTTTAATTTTATGGTGGGTTAAACAGATTAGCTCGCTTAACCTATCAGGTGGGTCGAGTTGAGATTTTCAACCCACCAACTTGGGTAGGTCAACCTGGGTAGATTGGGTTGGCCTACTATAACATCTTTAATTAGAATAGAATGGAATTGTCACTAGTATAGATTAGAAAGAAAATGTGGCTGATTCTACTAATACCTATGAAAAGACATAATATAATGCTAGATGAGGTTTTCGAGGACCAAGAGGAAGAGGTTGTGGTAGGCTTAGTTAAGGCTATTAAGTTGCTGGTAAAAATAGTGTTCTTTGGCAAGTACTCAATTGATCTAGGCATAGTGCTGCCTATTATTATTGTTATAGAAGTTGCCATTTTGTTGAACAGTTTTTTGTTTGGCAATTAAAGTTAGTTGTTAATTAATTTTCTATTAGTTAGTTATGTAGCTATTTTTCAATTTGGTTGTTAAATTAGTTGAAATTTCAACTGAGTTGTAACTATCCTCTTGTATAAATACTTGAGGTTGATTCATGGATGTACAAGATAAAAAAATAAGAAAAAAGATCAATAAAGATCAAGAGTCTGAAGGTTTTTTCAATCATTTTTTCTGTGCTTCAACTTTATATAGAAGTTTTTTCAAACTTTTCTTCTTTTTTAACTTAGTCCTCAAGAGACAACTATTGCAACTTCATCCTTAAGATCTTCCACCTTCGTTACAGTAGTGTTATCAAAGTTGTAGTTGATATTACAGGACCAACTTTCAAACCCACGAAAAACATGGCCTTCAACAATCTTTCTTGAAACCTATATAGGATCTTTATTGGTGAAAATGATCATATTTGGTCAATAAAGATGTAAGCTTTCTTAGAAGCCTGTGACCTTTGGGACACCGTGACTGAAGACAAACCATTAAATCCTTTGCCAACCAATCCTATCTTTGTGCAGATCAAACACCACAGTGAATAAAAAGCAAAGAAATCCAAGGCCGAATCACTTATTTAGAATTTTATTGTAAACAGTGTGTTCTACAAGAACATGGCATGCAATATAACAAATGAAGCTTGGAATAAGTTGAAAGAAGAATACCAAGGTCGTGACATAATGCGCCAAATGCAACTCTTGAATATGAAGAGAGTTTGAGTCTCTAAAGATGTAGGAGGATGAAACAATCAGTAAATATGCTAATCAAATCTCCTTGATTGTCAATAACATTAGACTTCTTGGTGAAGAATTTCCAGACAACAGAATTGTGAAAAAAGTTCTTATAACCCTTCCAGAGAGATTTAAATCCAAGATTTCCTCTTTTGAAGAGTCCAAGGACCTAAGCAAAATCTCATTAGGTGAACTAATGAGTGCTCTTCAAGCATAAGAGCAAAGAAGGACTCTGAGACAGGATAGGGTCACTAAAGGAGCATTTTCTATGCAAAAGTCACATTCTAGTAAAGTAAAGTAGCAATCCCAAAAGAAGAATAAGGACAAGCATGACTGTCACACCCGAAATGTGACTGCAAGGCATGAAAAAAGAATTATTTTAATTTTCACCTAAAAAATGAAAACCAAAATTTGGGAGTCGCTACCAAAATTTTTAAAGGATAAATTTTGGAAAACCTATTTATAAGATCAGGTGGTTTGCGATTCAGAGATCATGTTTAGGAGTCGATTGTGCATGGGGATGGTGTTAGGCACCCTAACATCACATGTTCTTAAGAACAATTACCCAAAGTTGATTATGCAAAAATTATATGGCCTTAATTCAAATTTCGATTACTTTTATTAATCACACACAAAAAGGAAAATAATGAAGAAATTAAAAAAAATAAAATAAAGGAAGAAAAATAAAATATTTACAAAGGCAGACTTGACCTAAGATCATAGCCTAGGTTTACGTACTCTGCGATGGGGATCAAAATCCACGTAGTTTGGCATAAGAATATGTGGCAATAGGTTGATGATTTTTTTATTTTTGTAAAAAGAACAGGAGAGTTGAGATCAAATAAATTTTTGTAAACAAAACAAGATTGAGATTCGATTGTTAAATTTACTAAATCAATTTAATATCATTTCCTTGTTCATTTCATTTTTCTCTTTTTAATTTTTTTTAGACTTTATATTTTTGGATTTTATTTTGAGATTATAGTGAAAAAGTATTTTTAGGATTTTTAATTACAAATAATAGGCAAAATAAACTCTTCTTTTATTTTGGAATTGTTCCATCTTTGTTATTTTCAAGAAGACAAAAATATTAACTTTCTAGACCTGAAGAGATTAAGGATCTCATGCAGGCTCTATTAGTTAATTCTCAAATTCCAGAGGAGATTAACGATCTCATGTGACAATCTGAAATGCGGAAGAAAGTTTTTTTTTTTTTTTTTTAAATTTTTGAGTTTTTTAAAGTTAGAATTTATTTGAAATTGAAGTGAAACTATGGCCAAAAAAATGTTTTTAGGAATTTTGTATTTATGTTTTTTGGATTTTTTTGAATTTAGAATTTATTTTAAAATTGAAGTGAAATTATAATGAAAAAAAAATATTTTTTTAGATTTTTAGATTTTTGAAAATGAATTTTTTTTTTATCTAAAATTCATAAAGGAGTGAAACTATTAAGTCAAAGGCTCATTTTAGGATTTTTGGAATTTTTTAGGTTTTTTTTTTGTATTTAGAATTTTTATTTTGAAATTAAGGTGAAATTATAATTGAAGTATGCTTTAATGATTTTGAATTTTTGTTTTTGAGCTCTTTGAAGTTAGAATTTATTTGAAATTGGAATGAAGTTATAATGGAAAAACGTTTTAAAGATTTTTGAATATATGTTTTTTTTTATTTTTTGAAATTAGAATTTTTTGTTTTACTTTCTTAGAAAAATGAAATTATTAAGAGCAAAAGTTCTTGGGCCTTTGGATTTATACATTTTTTTTAAAGATTTTTTTTGCTTATACAAGAAAAAAAATTAGTGCTAGCAAACAAAAACAAAATGAAAAAAGTTAGTAATTTAATCATAAAGCACAAAAATTAATGCTAAAAGTCAAATAAACCACACTTCTCCATTTAAAGTGACATGAATACCATGAGTGAGTATCAAACCAAGGGGCCAAATAATTGTGAAGCAAAATCTAAGCATGTGAATGGCATTATTTTTTATTTATTTCTACTAAATCAACCCCTTTATTTAGACTATTTCCTTTTGTTACACAGAAGAGATAAACTCTAATTCATTAAAAATAAGAACCACTATGAGGCAAGTGGCTGATCAACATTATTGCAACCATGTCATGCCAAAACATATTCTGAAAATGGGACCTATGTCATATGGCATGCAACAAGTGAAAGAAGACATAAACATTCACATAATCCAAAATTGAAATGACCCAAAATGATTAAAGCATTGTAAAAATGATTTTTAGATAAAATTTATAATTATTCAAATTCACACAAAAGTAACATCTTAAAACCATGGACGCGTGCCATTTACCCATAGTCGAATGGTAAATGAACATATTTTGAGCAAACAACCACACTTAGGCTATTTTTCCAACAAGGCAACGAGCAATTCTATCCTTATTAGACTTGTCCAAATGACTCCCACATAGTGACATGGATTAGCCATCTTTGTGTAAAAAACATATACTCCTAGAGGGTGTAAAATTTTCAGGATAGAAACATACCTCAACGAAGCCTCCACCTAGCCCTCTTGGTCCTTGATGTCTCTTAGACTTTTTCCGAAATGATCCTTCTCTATCAGCTGTGCGTTTCTGTTTTGTGGCCAAGGGAGAGGGGTATCTTAAGTTTTCTCAAACTCTCAGTTTCTCCTCCATTTTCTCTTTTTTGAATTACTCCACAAAGGTGCATAAAGAGCCAGCTTCTGTGTCTTTCATTCATGTTGCATGATTTTTGTTCCTTTCAAGTTTCTTTTTCTCTCTTCTCCTTTTGTTCTGCTTTTCACCTTAGTTACCCCGTTTACACCTTCTAGGACCGAGCTTGCACATTATTCACCATATGGAATCTTTCAACCTCATTCTTTTTTCCGCTTGGCTTCTCTCCACCTTCAGCTTTCTCTTGGTTTCTACCTTATCCCCTGCTCCTTCACTCTAAAAAAACCTCTCACGTAATTGTTATAACAAGAGCAAACTGAGCACTCTAACCTTCTATATTATTTTAGTTTTTGCTTGCACCCATTCTATCTCTCTCATTCTCTTCTATGTTTCGTGCTTTCTTTCTTTTGGTTCCTTGTTCTCTCTGCCCCTACTGACTGCTTGTCTTTGTTTTATATAAGCAAAACAGGGATTGAAAGTAAGTGGCTCCCCCTCTGTTACTGCTCTCTCGGTCCTTCTCTCTTTGGCATTTTGGGGTACTGAAATAATGCCTAGCCCCCTTTTTATTTTCTTTCTCACACCTTCTCCTCCTTTTAGCATGTTTCCAGCCTTTTTCTTTACTTTCCGGCTCAATTTGCCTCCCACATTTTTAGTGGAGTGGCTATATCTTAATGGTGTGAGGTCAGCCTTTTATTGCTCCCTTACTGAAATGAGAGAGCTTTTGTTTTTTTTCCTTTTTTTTCATTTTCCAAATTTTGAAATTTTTATTTGCTTTTCTCATTTTTTTTCCTATTTTTATTTTTTATTTTTTTATTATATTTTTAATTTTTAGTTTATTTTTCCCTTTTCCTTTTTTATTTTGTTTATCTCATTTTTATTTTTACTTTTTTTTCTTTTTTTCCTTTTTTTATTTTGTTTATCTCATTTTTTTATTTTTACTTTGTTTTTCATATTTTTTATTTTTATTTTGTTTTTTTTTTTTTTTTATATTTTGTGACTTACCCAATTTATATTTGCTTAATTAATGAATTAATCAATTGATTAATTAGTTATTAATTTTTATTCTTATTTTATTTTAGGATGGGGTGTTCACAATGACGGTGGACATAATAATGATTCAAAGCAGGAGTCATTTTCCCCTTGCAAATATTGTAAGAAAACAACACATTTGGAAAAGTACTACTAGTGGAGACTTGACGTTGTGCGTGGCAATTGCAGACAGATGGGTCACATATCCAAGGTCTGTAAATCTAAGAACAAAACCTCCAAATTTTTACAAGCACATCTAGCACACGCTATTGATGTACAAGAGGAGCAACTTTTTGCAGTATCATGCTTCTCAGTGAAGGACATATTTGATGCTTGGCTCATTGATAGTGGTTGCATGCATCACTTGTGTAATGATGCTGAGATGTTCAAGATCATAGATGACACTTACAAATCTAAAGTAAAGGTGGGAAATAGAGAATATGCAAAAGTCAAAGGAAAAGGTTCAATGGTTGTTTCGACAAACTTAGGTATCAAAACTATCCCTGATGTTTTGTACATACCTGACATTAGCCAAAATTTGTTAACTATTGGGTAGATGCTTGAAAAGAACTACTCCTTACACTTTAAAGATTGTAAGTGTGATATTTTTTATTCCTTTGGAGTAAAACTATTCTGTGTCAATATAATCAATAGAACCTTTGTTATGAACTAGAAGAAAATATCTGAACAGGCCTATATCAGTGCTTCACAGTCAGTTACAAATCTGTGACGCAAGAGGCTTGGTCATTTTAATCTAAGAAGCATTGCAGAGATGAACAAAAAGGAGTTGGTAAAAATATGCCTGAAACCATGTGTGAAGAACATAATGAATAAGTTTATGAAACTTGTCAGTAGGGTAAACAAATAAGACTACCATTTTGAGCAAACAAGTGTGAAAAGGTAGTCAGAAACTTCAGCTTATCCACATTGATGTGTGTGGTCTAATGAAAATGGAATCCTTATATGGTAACAAGTACTTTCTCTTCTTCATTAATGATTGCACTAGGATGTGTTGGGTTTATTTCTTAAACTTAAAAGTGAAGTCTTTAACGTTCTCAAACAATTTAAAGCTCTTATTGAAAATTAATTTAATCACAAAATTAAGGCTTTAAGGTTTGATAATGATGGAGAAGGTACCTCTGGTTAGTTTGTTAAATTCTATTAAAGTGTAGGTATTGAACGTCAATTGACCTTGCCATACATACCACAACAGAATGGTGTGACAGAAAGAAAGAATTAGACTGTTATGGAGATGGCTAGGTGTCTATTGATTGAAAAACAAATGCTAAATCAATTCTCGGCAGAGGCAGTGAATACCTTTGTCTATTTGTTGAACAAGCTACCCACAAAAGTCTTGCAAGACAAGACTTTGTATGAAGCTAGGTGTGGTTACACACCATCAATGCACCATTTCAAAATCTTTAGGGTGTATTACTTATTATCATGTACAGGAACCTAAAAGAAGTAAGCTAGACAACAAGGCTTAGAAGGGAATTTTCATAGGTTATGGTTCATTTTCCAAAGGTTACAGGATTTTCTATTTAAAGACAAAAAAAATAATTCTGAGAAGAGTAGTGAAGTTTGATTAGGAAGTTGTTTGGGATTGGAAGAATCAGAAGAATACTCATTTGATTTCCTTCCTAAGAAGCATTCTGAACTTGTAGTAGATGAACTGGTGGTTAAATCACCAACGAGGGGAACCAAAACCTTGGAAGACATTTATCAATGGTGTAGCTTGGTTTTTACTAAACCCATAAGCTATGCTAAAGCACAGGACTCTCAACCATAGAAGAGAGCTATGCAAGCTGAACTAGATATGATCAATGAGAATAAAACTTAGCAGCTCGTTGATAGACCTGTAAATTGTAAGGTGATAGGTGTAAAATGAGTTTTCAAGATAAAAGCCAATCCTAATGGTTCAACCAAAGCTAAATTGATGGTGAAGGGTTATGCATATCAGTATAGTGTGGACTACCAGGAAACATTTGCTCTTGTGGCAAGATATGACACAATTAAGCTTCTCCTTGCATTTATAGTTCACAATTCCAACATTCTTAAATGGTTTGCTGATTGAAGAAATCTATGTAGAGCAGCTTAAAGGTTTCTTGGTTCCTAGTAAAGAGGTTCAAGTTTATCTCCTAAAGAAGGTCTTTTATGGCCAAAAACAAGCTCCTTGAACTTGGTATGAAAGAATGAATAGTCACTTTATTCAACTTAGTTTTAGCAAAAGTTAGAGTGAAGCCACTTTGTATATGAAATCCAGTAATGGTAAATCCTTAGTTGTTTCAATTTATGTTGATGATGGTGACATGGTTGTGACAGGAAGTTAAATTGAACTAATATAAAGATGCAAAGTTGAAATGGAGAAAACCTTTAAAGTGACTAATCTTGGAGTTATGAAGTACTTCCTTGGCATGGAAATGGTGCAATCCAGTTATGAGATCTTTATATGTCAATAAAAATACATTTCAAACATTCTAAATAGATTTAAAATGCAAGATTGCAAATAAGTGATCATTTTAATTTCTACTTCTTTGAAACTTGGCAAGGTTGAAGATTTTAAAAAAGTATATGATAGTATGTACAAAAGCTTAATTGGGAGTCTTCTATACCTCTTGCATGCAGACCTGAAATTCTATTTGTTATGAGTTCACTTTCTAGGTTCATGCATTTGCCTAGAGAAACACACTTCATAAATGCTAAAAGAGTGTTAAGGTATACCAAAGGAACTAACACACTTGAAATTTTCTCTCCAAAATTAACTATTAAAACTTTGAAGTTGGTGGGATATTCTAACAATGATTGGGCTGGTTGTATTGATGATTCTAAAAGCACTTCTTGATATCTATTTTCATTGGGTAAAAGCTTTTTTAGCTGGAACTCAAGAAAACAGGAAACTACTGCTCAATCAATAGTAGAAACAAAGTATATTGCTGTTGCCTTTACTGTGAACCAAGCTATCTGGCTGAGGAAGATATTGAAAAACTTGGAGTATGAACAAATAGAAGCTACTAGAATTATGTGTGACAATGTTTTAGCAGTTTCATGGTTGAACTAAGTACATCAAGATTAAGTTTCATTTCACTAGAGAAGTACAATAATCTAATGAAATGTTACTGGTTCATTGCTTATCTGAAGACCAATTGGCTTACATTTTTACCAAGCCATTACTGAAGGAAAGATTTGAAGTTCAAAGATAGAAAATTGGTGTTTGTCACTAAAATACCAAGGAAGAGTGTTAGAGCAGTTTCCATTTTGTTGAATAGTTTTTTGTTTGGTAGCAGAAGTTAGTTGTTAGTTAATTTTCTATTAGTTGGTTATATAGTTATTTTTCAGTTTAGTTATTAAATTAGTTGAAATTTCAATTGAGTTGTAACTATCCTCTTGTATAAATACTTAAGGTTGATTCATGAACGTACAAGACAAAAAATAAGAAAAAAAATCAATAAAGATCAAGAGTTTGAATTTTTTTTAATAATTTTCTCTATTCTTCGACTCAATATAGAAGTTTTTTCAAATATCTTTTCTTCTTCTTGAACTTAGTTGTCAAGAGACAATTGTTTCAACTTTATCCTCAGGATCCTCTGCTTTCATTACAACAATTATTATCATTTTAATAAACATTTTGGATAAAATTTTAGTCCTAATTTTGGTTCTTCATAGTATTCATAGCAACAGTACTCATTCTTTCAACAATTAATTTCTCAGGCTAATTAAGTTTCTCATCCTCATTCAGTTAACAACACTTCTTCTTAACTTAGCTCCACATCTTTTAATTCAAAGCATCAAGCTTATGTCAATACAGCTTCACTAGCTGTAAAAGTTTTCTATGATCCTACCTGCTTTCCTGACTATGGTGTCACAAACAATACTATTGGAAGATTTGGAACTAGATTTTTTAGAGATCTTGAAGATCAGTCGTGATATCTTAGATATTGTGTTGATTATTTTTTTTTATTCTTTTGTTATTTTTTTGTTAAAGCTTAGATCATATAGGATCTAAATAAAATCCCTACATATTAGGGATATTTTGTTAGGATAGAATCTGAGTTTAAACTTTGTTTTAGCTATATATTCTGTACCTTAAGTTCTATAGGGTTATGGTAAATAAAATAAAATAAATCTTCATGGTATTATAGCTGCTAATTCAAGCCTCATGATATCCTTCAGCACTATTCTTGTCGGCTCCAGTAGTGATACACAGGGGAGTAGGGTAGCACTGTCAACCGACCATCATAATTGCATAAACAACCTTATTACCACACATGGATCAACCAGTCCCGAACTCATTTCTCTTTTAATCACATAACTCCACTTGACTGGCCATAATTACCTTCAATGGTCAGTAAGCGTAATGTTGTTCATGAAAGGAAGAGGAAAAGCTAACTACCTAATAAGAACAATAACTCCACTTGAACCTATTGACACTTTTTACAAAACCTGGGAAACTGAAAATAGCCTAATTCAATCCTAGTTGTTCAACTCCATGGCTTCTAACATTGGAGAAAACTTACTCCTTTATCAAATAGCTTATGAAGTCTGGGAGGCTACTAGAGAGCTATATTCAACTGCTAAAAATAAAGTTGCTATATTCAATGTCCTACTTCGCCATTGGCACTAACTAGACCAATATGAAAATCATCAATGGTTATGTGTGACTAATGCAACATATTTTAGAAAACTCAAGGAGGAAAAGAGAGTTTACAAATTTCTCCTTGGATTAAATCCTAACTTCAAGGAAATTAGAGGCCGCATTTATTCACTAGGTCCTTTTCCATCTCTTAGGGAAGTTTTTTTAGTAGTTAAAAAAAGAGGAAAGTTGCAAGAAACCTACCTCTAGTAATCTTCTATCTAATGTTATTGACAATTTTGCCTTTGCAGCCAAAACCTCACAATATAGAGAAAACAAGCACAAAAAATCACAAAAACCTTGGTGTGATCATTGTGATAAGGCTAGACATCTTGATGTTAGGTATTTTATGGCAAACCACCAAACAATAAACCATGGAACTGATATGAAGGACAAGCCCACATGGCAACTACTTCTGAAGGGAGACTTTCTTATTTTGAAGTATTCAGTAAAGATCAACTAGAAGCCCTCCACATGTTGATCGAAACTCACCTCAACACCTCTCCCAATCCAAACACTACCACCAGTCTGATTGCCCATTCAGGTAATTCATTTTTTGCCCTTAGTTCCAAAACTTAAGGAACCAACACTTGGGTTGTTAACTTTGGGGCCACAGACCACATGACGGGTAATTCTTCCTCTCTTACTAATTTCAAACCATGTAAGCCTAACTTAGTTGTTACCCTTGCCCATGACTCCCCCTCTCAGGTGACCAGATTCGGGACAATCTATCCATCTAACTATCTTATTCTCTATCATGTTATTCTAGTCCCAAATCTCAAATTTAACCTCTTATCTATCAGTAAACTTGCAAAAGACCTTAATTGTGTTACTAAGTTATTCTCTTGTGGTTGTTATTTTCAGGACTTGGCATAAGGGACGATGATTAGTAGTGTTAAGGAGAAGGGCAATCTTTACCTCCTTGATCAAGAACCAAACATATTATTCATACTCTTTAATTGTAGCTCTATTTCTGAGACTACCTTATGGCACTATAGATTAGGGCACCCTAATCTCGATTACATGAAGAAAATGTATCCTTTTCTATACAATAAAGATTTCACTTTGTTTTAATGTGATATTTGCTAATTATCTAAACACACATGCACCTCATATCCTGCACACCCACACATCCCTTCTTACCCTTTCTCTTTAATCCATAGCGATGTTTGGGGTCCATCTTAGACATGAATATTAACTGGTGACAAATGGTTTGTAACCTTTATTGATGACTATACTAGACTCACTTGGACCTATTTAATGAAAGAAAAATCTAAAGTCCCCCATATTTTTAAAATTTTTCACTTTCTTATTCGAAATTAGTTTCAAACCTCCATTAAGATCCTTAAAATTGATAATGACACTAAATATTTCAATACTGTTCTTAAAGATTTTCTTTATAAAAATGGAATTCTTCATTAAAGTTCATGTGTTCACTCTTTACAACAAAATGAAGTTTTTGAAAGTATGAACAAACACCTTCTAGAAGTAATAAGAGCGCTCCTACTTGCCTCCAAAGCATTAAAAACCCATTGAGGAGAAGCCTTATTGACAGCCTATCTAATTAATCAAATGCCCTTAAAACCACTAAAATACTTGACCTTACTAAAGAAAATACTTGAAACTACTATCCTTATTCGTGGCCTCTCTCCAAAAATTTTTAGCCGCATTTACTTTGTTCAGATATATCATAGTGGAAAACTCGATCCTCAATCCCTTAAGTGTTTGTTTGTAGGCTATTCATCCTCTAAAAAAGGAGACAAATGATTTTCACCTATCACCAGAAAATTCTACATTTCTATGGATGTTACTTTTTTTTGAAGCAATCCTTTATTTTGTAGATAAATCCATTCAAGGGGAGAATACTGATGAATGGACTTATTGCGACATAGCAATCAGTGCCTTTCACTTTCACTGCACCTGAACCCACCACCTCTGAACCTTAGCCCATCACAACCAGTCTAGAAATAGCCACTTCGCCACAATGCCAAGAACCATACACAACAATGCCCATAACCTCACCCATACCTAAAACTGAGTTTGAAATTGCAGGAACAAAAGACAACACTCCTGAACATTGCCAAGAGTCTAATTGGAATTTCGAGGCCCTTGAAAATGACCCAGAACAATTGGGTAAGCCAATTGCATTAAGAAAAAGGGTTAGAACTTATACCAAACATCCTATTGGAAACTTTATTTCCTATCATAAAACTTTCCCTAAATATTCCATGTTCATTTCTAACCTATCTTGTGAAAAGATATCTCAAAATATACAAAAAGCCTTAAATAGCCCAGAATGGAGAACAACAATACAAAAAGAACTTACTGCCAGGAATGGAACTTAGATAATAACTAACTTACCTGTGGGCAAAAAGGAAATGAGGTGCAAATGGATTTTCTCCATAAAGTATAACCTAAATGGAAGCATAAGCAGACATAAGGCTAGATTGGTAGCCAAAGGCTTTACACAAACTTCTAAAATTGATTATCAGGAGAGATTTACTCCTATTGCTAAACTCAACACCATCAAAGTTCTTTTCTCTATAGCTATTAACCTAAACTGGAAATTTCACCAGTTTTATGTGAAGAATGCCTTATTAAATGGCAACTTAAAAGAAGAAGTATATATGGAAATTCCTCTAGGTTTTGATGTGGAGAGAAAAAAGGTGTGCAAACTCTTTAAGTCTCCTAAAGCTTGGTTTGATAAGTTTTCCAGTTTAATTAAAGGTTATAGGTACATTCAGGGACAAGCAGATCACACCCTATTTATGAAATACTCACTTGATGGGAAAATCTCTATACTAATTGTCTATGTTGATGATATTATAGTTACAAGGGACTTTGAGGAGGAAATTGAGAACTTGAAGAGTGTCATGGCTATGGAATTTGAAATCAGAATCCTTGGTGAGTTAAAATACTTCTTAGGGATGGAAATAACTCAATCTAATAAAGGAATTATGGTTTCACAAAGGAAATATAACCTAGACATATTAGAAGAAATAGTGATGCTGGGGTGCAAACCAGCTGAAACATCTATGGAGACAAACTTCAAATTAAGATTCAAGGAAGATAACCCAATGGGAGAGATTCGAAGATATCAACGGCTAGTTAAGAAACTCATATATCTTTCACATACTAGACTAGACGTATCTTTCCCCATTAGTGTGGTAAGCCAATGCATGCATGATCCCTCTAATGAACACATGAATCTTGTATACAGGATACTCAGGTACCTAAAGAGAACACCAGGGAAAGAGATTTCATTCATGAAAGGAAGTAATATGAGTATAAAAATCTACTCAAATGCTGATTGGGTAGGATCCACTATAGACAGGAGATTAACTACTGGATATTGCACTTATATTTAGGGCAACTTGGTGACTTGGAGAAGTAAGAAGTAACCAGTAGTGGCTAAGAGTAATGCAGAGGTAGAATACTGAGCACTTTCCCTTGCTATCTATGACGACTTGTGATTAAAACATTTAGTTGAAGAGATCAGGGTACCTTTTAACTATCCTATACATCTTTTTTGTGATAATATAGCTACAATCAGCATAGTTAAAAATCCAGTACATCATGACCAGACTAAACATATGGAACTAGATAGAAATTTTATCAAAGAAAAAATAAACTCTAAGGTGTTTGAATTGGTTTATATTCCATCACAACACCAGCTTGCAAACATTTTAACAAAGGCCCTGCCATGGGTGAAGTTTGAAGATCTAAACAACAAGTTAGGAATGGTGGATATTCATTCACCAGCTCTAGGGGGCGTGTTGGAAGATTTGGAACTAGATTTTTAGAGATCTTGAAGATTAGCTATGATATCTTAGATATTATGTTGATTATTATTTTTTATTCTTTTGTTAATTTTTGGTTAAAGGTTAGATCATATAGGATCTAAATAAAATCCCTACATATTAGGGATATTTTGTTAGGATAGAATCTGAGTTTAAATTTTGTTTTAGCTACATATTTTGTGCCTTAAGTTCTATAGGGTTACGGTAAATTAAATAAAATAAGTCTTCAAATACTATGAACAACAAGGAGTACACAGGTTTTGAACAAGTACATGTTAGCAATGGTATATGTTTGAAAATCAATTGTCTTGGTCATAGTTTTGTTTTCATTATTGATTTGTCAAATCCATTGTTACTTAAGAATCTGTGCATGTTCCTCATATTACGAAAAATCCCATTAGTGTTTAATAGTTTGCTAAAGACAATGGAGTGTTGTTTGAATTTCATCCAGGTTTTGTTGTGCAAAATCTCAGGGAGCCAAGCAAATCCTTATGGAAGGCAAAGTGAGAACTAATAGCCTCTATTATTTTAATTCTATGAAGCTATTGTCTTAGTCAAATCCATATCTGTGTTGATGACACACTACACTTCTTCAGCATTGTCTAGTCCTTTGAATATTATTGTATCTAGTAATTTCTTTTATTCAATTTCTAGTAATATAATTTTATACATTATTGCTAATGATGTATCAAAATTTTTTTACTTTAGCATTTAAGATTATGACTCCCTAATCCTTCTATAGTTTCTTAAATATTGAAATCTTGTAATCGCAAGTTTAGTAGTAACGATGGCTCTTCATTTTTTTGTGCCTCATGTTGTCATGGTAAAGCTAAAAAACTTCTTTCTCCTTCATCTCAAAATTGTTGTACATACCACTTGAGTTGATTTATTCTGATGTATAGGGACTAACACTATTTCTATCTTCTTATGGTTCTTTATGCTATATAAATGTCTATTCTAGATACACATGGTTTTATCCTCTTATAGAAAAGTCTAATGCTCTAAAATGTTTATCTCATTCAAAGTTATGGTAGAATTAGAAGTTAATTAAAAATAAAGTTCTTTCAATCTAATTCAGGGGGAATTTCATGGTTTTGCTCATTTCTCACTAAACTCAGTATCGTTCATTGATTTTCTTATCCTTATACACACCAATAGAATGGAATAGTAGGGAGAAAACATAGGCATATTGTTGAAATAGGAGTTCACTTCTTTCCTATGCAGGTTTGCAACTTACCTACTGAGCATATGCTTTCCTAACTGTTACATATCTTGTTAATTGCCAACTTTAAGTCTCTATTTAGTCAAACATTCCGTTTTTCAAATTTCATCAATGTCCACTTGATTATTCTCATATAAGGATCATTGGTTACTCTTGTTTTCATTTGCTTGGGTCCTATAATTGATATAAATAGTCTTTTAGGTCTTTTGAATATACCTTTCTTGGATATAGTCAGCAATATAAGGGGTATAAGTGTTTATAAGGTATGGGTCGCATTTATATCTCATGTAATTTTTTATGAGTCTAGTTTTCCCTTTAAGCAAAGATCTACTTTTATTTCCACATTACCTCCTTCAGTGTTTATATTAACTTCTACTAAAATCCTTTTGGTTTCGTCCAATGCCCAAGATATTGTTTCATCTGTGTCATACCATATTGTCACAGGTATTGACAATACTATTGCTGCAGATTCTATTGTTGTACGTAATATAAATTTTGTTAACACTAGTATTCCTATTGAAGATGTTAATGTGATTCTTGTAATAACGATTGAAGACACTATAACAACTTCCACCTATATTGTGTTAAGCAATCAACTAGCTGTTGTTCATAGTCTCAATCTATCTATAGGAGTTTCTGCTAGTGATGGTTCCTCAATTCATACTTCTATGATGCAACGCGTATCACATCCAATGGTAATTAGAAAGTCCAGCGTCTTTAAACCTAAGTTTTTCTTACTAAGGTTTTACCTAAACCTACAAGGCAAGCTCTTCATGATCTAGAGTGGAAGCAAGCTATGGTTAATGAATAAAAAGCGTTGTTACAAAATAACACTTGGACTCTCACTAATCTACCTTCTGGAAGAAAAACCAATAAGGTGCAAATAGGTTTTTAGAGTTAAAGAAAGCTCAGATGAGTTTATTAACAAGTATAAACCTAGGTTAGTTGCTACAATGCCATGAAGTGAGCTGCTAAAGCTATCCACTAGTACTAAAATAATTGTTTTATTGTAGGATTTAGGAAGTTCCACAATAAAGTCCCTTAATAGATCACGAAAAACTTTTGATGGAGTAGGCAAAGGCTATAAAAGCCTAGAATATGCTAAAGTTTCATTCTTAAATTGCTGGCATACATTACATTCATGAACAAAACTCTTAAATCTCTCCATTGGTATGCAGAGAATACTAACTCGTTTTACTTTTTCAACAACAACAGTCTTCGCCTATTTATAACTATTAGTTGAACTTAGTAATACATCTATATATGATGAATTTTAGTTTATAGTAGCTAATTGTTCTAACTAACTACAATTAATAATTTATCTAATTCTTTAGCCAACTACTATATTTCTTCTATAATACATTACCTCAATAGATGGATAGTAATGAAAAAATAACAAAGTTTAGCAATTATTTTGTGAGATTGATATTGTGTCACTATAATTTCATTTGTAGCTAAAACAGAATATAGTTATGGTGTCTGAAAGTTATGTATAAAGGATAATACTTAGGTATCTCTGTTTATATATTTGCTAATTGTTATCAAGTTTTTCAATTAAAGTATAATAAATGTATGGTTTTCTAATAATAACATGATAAGTGTATGATTGAATTGGGAAACCATAGTTAATCTCTAACCTACTCTTGTTATGTCTACTGGAAATTCATACACTTGTTTTACTTTTATTGATGAGTTTTGTAAAAAAAAATATAAGGAATTATATAAAAAAATGTTTTTATTAAACTAGACTTATATGCAATTTCTTATATCTTTACTATTAAAATTTTTAATTAAAATATATCAAGTATATTGTTTCCAGTAATATTGTAACAAGTATGTGATTTGGTCATAGAATATCTATATGACAAATACATTATGGATATATTGTTTTGGTAAGAGTACTTTTTTACAATAGATGATGAAATAACTATACTAGTGAAAGCTAGTAAGATACCTTTTTCGTATTATTGAGGAAGAAGAGCTGATCAAACCATTTAATTTATGGAAAAACTTTTATATAGTTATTTATATTTTTACTATATTGTTCTTTAATTAAAACATGATAATTATTTAGTTTTTCAATTATATCCATGTATATTTATTGTACACATCTATATAATTTTGAAATTAAATTATATATTATTATTAATTGACTATACACTTCTCTTATTTAAATTAAAAAACAACATAACAAAAATATAACAAATTTCATATAAATTTAATCTCAATTTATTGCTTGCTTTATTTTAGAAATAAATATCTTATTATCAGTTAAAATGATTCTTCTTGCCTTAATAATTTTCAATTTTTAATTTAGTTCTTACAAATTTGATATCTATAATAAGATTTCTATAGTTCAAATAAATTTTAATTTGCTTCCTATTATTAAAATTTTACTAGTATTCCATTAACCTTTGTCAATATGAATAATTATGCAACATCTCGAAATTAATACTCTAAATATACATCATTCAAGTCAACTCATTCAAATCACTCAATATAATTTGAATCACAATATAACTGATATTAAATAACTTAAATTTGGAAAAAACTTAATTAGTCATGCAATGAATATGATGTTATCATCGATAAAGGGATTTGGGGTAGGAAATATACATTTGGACCTGGAGATTTTTTTGGTTGTTCTTGGAAAGTTGACAAAAGTTTACTAGTATTATATAACTTTTTATAGATAGTCAGCCATGTAATAAAGATAAAGTTTAACAGTGACTTTGTGAGATTAACACCATTTCTGAAAATTTACTAGTGTTATATAACCTTGTAATGAATGCAAAGTTTAAGAGTAATTTTATGAGATTAACATCATTTCGTTGTCAAATTTCTTGTGTTGCTAAGACACCTAGTGGTTTATGATATTCAAAATTTTTGTTTAATGATATTTTTGAAAAACTAGTAAATTCTGGATCTGTGTGATTTTGGCGTCTGAATACTTTCTTGCAATTAATGTAATCAATTTGGCCAGTGAAATACAGCTTCTAGAATGCCCTTACGCTTACAAAGAATAGCAAATCAAACCATTTATTAAGACTGAAATTACGTCATTATTAAATAAAAATATTAAATATAAAGTAAACTCCTTTTTAATATATGAGTTTGTTAATCAATGAAAAATTTTGTTGACTAAATTTTTAACTTCTCATGTAATAAATTTTTATATTTTTTATATAAAAATTCTTTGAAGTGTATAATTTTTTGTAGTCAATTAAAAAAATCAAATTATTAATTTATATAAATTTTTTGTAGTCAACAAAAAATAATAAAATAATTAATTAATTCTTTCTTAAATTAAAAATTATAAATATAAATACACATGTAACAAAAATAAAAAATATATAATTAAATAATTTATAATATTTACTTTTTTTTCACCAATCTTACATAACCAATTTTATAATTTTTATTTTTAATATATTATATTTTTTTTCATATTACAATATATTACTAAATTAATTTTTTTACTAAAATTTATAAATATCATTAATTTAAAATGTATTAACATATAATAAAACATACTAATTACTCTTTGCCGCGAAAATAAACTCGTTGATTATTAGTGTTTCTTATTGCGGTATTCTCAAAAGCGTTAAATTTATTATTTGGACATCTTAAAAACATTATATTGAAGAACTTTTAGATATTGCATTCGAGGTTGCTTTCGAGTTTCTCTTCTGACGTGGAGTAAGATTTAGGAGAAGAGTACAATTCAGGGTAAACAGAACCAAACACTTTCATAGTTAATGAAAAATAATATAATTTTCACTTTTTTTTATATATATATCAAGCATTATTTAAATCGTATAATTTTTTGTAATTATAAAAAAAATAATAAAGTTATTAATTTATATAAATTTTTTATAGTTAATGAAAAATAATAACTAATTAATTAATCCCTCCTTAAATCGAGAATTATAAATATAAATACACATGGACCAAATATATATATATATATATATATGATTAAATAATTTATAATATTTATTTTTCTTTTACCAATCTTACATAATTAATTTTATTATTTTTTTAATATATTATATTTTCTTCGTATCACAATATATTACTAAATTTAATTTTTTTAGTAAAACTTGTAAATATTGCTGATTTAAATTGTATTAACATATAATAAATTATACTAATTATTCTTTGTGCGCGAAAATAAACTAGTTGATTATCAGTGTTTCTTATTGCGGTATTCTCAAAAGCGTTAAATTTATTATTTGGACATCTTAAAAACATTATATTGAAGAACTTTTAGATATTGCATTCCAGGTTAATTTCGAGTTTCTATTCTGACGCGGAGTAAGATTTAGGAGAAGAGTACAATTCAGGGTAACAGAAAGGACTATTACGAGGAAAAATATAACATCTTTCATCCGGATTCCAAAAACTTTCATAGCCTTTTAAGGTTGAAGTCATTTGCCCAGAGACACAAATATTCTACTGTTGCTGTGTGCTCTGTAGCTGCTTTCTTTCATATTTCATAGTGATACTGGTGCATTTGCATGATCGATGCTCGGGTTGAAACATTGGTTGTGCTTTCATATTGTTGAAGAAAGATTTCAAATCCTCTTTTGATTGTTCTGAATTTAATGGTTACCTGCAGCAATTGCAGTGGCTAATTGTCCTTGTGATATTCTGATTCACTATCATGACATTGATTACCAGTACATTAGGACATAACCAAAGGACTCTATCAATTCTTCGGCTTTGCTCAATGCATTGATTATCAGAAAAGAACAAGCATCATGTAATCCATCATAGAACATGAAAAATAAATAATGAATCAGGACACCATTCAATTCAGAACAATTATCAGAGGATTTCAAATCTTGCTCCAATAATATGAAATCACAACCAGCATTTCAACCCCAGAATCGAACATGAGAACTCAGGAGTATTACTAGAAAACAAGAAGTCAGCTACAGAGCACAGCAACATCAGAATATTTGATTCCGTGGGCAAATGACTTCAACCTTTAGAGGCTGTGAAAATTTTTGAACTCCTAATAAAAGATGTATTATTTATCCTCATAATAATCCTTTGTGTTACCCTGAATTATGCCTAAATAGTACTCCAGGTCAGATGAGAAACTTAAAATTGACCTGGTTAGCAATCTGTAAAGTTCCTCATTACAATTTCAAATTCTTTTCCATATTTATTTCTCAAAGAACCTGCAAAATCCCTTACAAAAAGTCTGTCTAGTGGTTAGAATCTTTCCACTAAAGATGGACCCAAGCAGCTCAAGGCTTATTATGACTAGATACAACCGCGCTTCTATTAGTAAATAGTGTCGTCCTTGGATAATGGGTAAGATATGTTAGTAAGAATCTCCATCAGTATGTCAAAAGATACAAGAGCATGTATCTTCCTAAATAAGTGATTTGTTGCTACACATGTATGCCACAGCTTCCAGGAACTACTCCAAAATTATTTTACTCTTAAATGTTACAACAGTAAATCACAACTTCCAATAAGAAGCTTGAAGAAAGGTTAAATGGAGTCTAAAGAATCTATACATATTGGAAAGAAATGCAGCTAATAACATTATCCGGAAAATTGTCTGGAGATTAAATTTCATTCAGCTGAACACATCTAAAGTCTAAACTAGTTATGCATTGAAAAAAATTATAGTGACTATCTTCTTGATTCCACCTGCAATCTATATTTGGAAATCAGGCTCCAGATAATTCTATTCAGTACTCATGAGAACTAGCCATCCTAAAATTCTTTAGCCAAGAGCAAATACCATTTTCTTAGGGGCAAGAAAACTTGTCTATCAGCTTGTGCCATAGTCAACAAATTATGGCTGAAATATGAAAGTCCTATAAACTGATTGGCAAGCTTGCTTCTGAGCAAAGGCAAGTTTCATGATATTAAGTATAAATAGTCCCTCTTGAAAAAACAAAAATGGTATAACTATGATTAACTCCTGTTTAAGAGATGCACATTACTAAACCAGAAACAAATTGCTAAGAAAAAAAGAATATTTGGAAAAAGTGTAACTAATGCCTCCACAAAAATCAACCACAGTCAAATTCTTTGGCCAAGATAGAAGTCTGTGAGTAAAATGCAATTGTAAGTCCAATTACTCTTTGTATTTTAGCAGTAACTTCTTTTCTTGCAAAAGGTCCTGAGCCTCCAGAAAATCTTATATCCAACAATAGCATATTGTATCCCATAACTTTTATCTCCGGCCACAATATTATTATGCAGAAAAGCAAAAATGCCATAGTGGATCCTAGTAGGGGGATATACACAAGGTTTATATTTATCTGAGTCACATTAATTATAGTTTAGTTACATGATCGGCGTTAATGGATATAAATGCATATTTTGATAAAACATGAATAAACTAATTATAAATACTAAATAAAAATAAATTAGCCTTATCAATATACCATAACACTGCCATGCCCTTCCATGGGTAACCAAGATGATTACACTTATCATAGCATCCAAGATGAACACTTAACTCATAATTTATCTACCACATCACATTCCATATTTATACTTGCAGATTCGGAAATAAAGTCTGATCAGTAAATAAACGAAGGCAATTGATCATTCATCAATTAACAACATATAAGATAGCCACTTGAGGTATTCATGCTCCTTGTCAAAGATCAAAATACGACTGAGATCCTCAAAACTAGCAAGCACTACCTACCATCCATGCACAACTCTAGTGTACCTGTCCTTGAGCCACTTGAAGCTCTTCCTGAAAGACCCTTTAAGCTTACCTTCAACAGTATATACCTTGTAACTAGCAACCCTCTTCTTCCTCTGCAACTCGGGATCATTGAAACTCCAGCTTTTTGAAGAAAACCCATTGGTGGACTTGCCCTTCTTGAACTTCACATCGTTATTTGCAATCTGGGGTTGGGTTGTTGAAGGTGGCACAGAGGATGCGTAGGAAGCGCTGTAGCATCTGAGATCTTGCATTCCATGGACGCCGCCGGCGCCGGCCGAAGCAGTTCCTCTGCCAGAGTAGCTCTCAATCTGCATCCTCCCATCACCGTAAGACTTTGATCTGAAATTTTCCATGGAGACACCGAAATTTCAGAACCCACACGTCTCAAGGGTCAAAATTCCACCTTTTTCCAAATGGGGTTCTGCAGAAGCAGCGTCTCCTTTGCTTTAGAATTATGCAACTTTTCGCACAGAAAATTTCTCAATCAACTATGACTTCGAGGGGCGCTGTCTACAACGGTTTCGCGTCGGTGATGCTTATTGAGAGGAGGGTTTTCTTTGTCTTCTAATAATTATGAAAGGAAGTGTTTTGATAGATCCAAATTGTTAATTAAGTGGCAAGTTTGACTTTTATGATATCTGGTTTGAGCGCACGAGAAGATGCGAGAAGATGGAAGAACAATCAAAGGCTTTGAAGCGAAATTGGTTTCACACTTCAAAGGTTTGTAATGGAAAAAGGAAGTCAATGTAAAAAAAGTGATGGAAAGAAAAATGATAATGGAGTAGAATAGATTGAAAAATTTTATCATCAAAATTTGTTTAATATTTAAAAAATTAAAATAAGAATAAAATTGTAAAATTTATTTAGTATAATAGAAGAAGAATAATATAATAAAAATAATATATTTTTATTTTGAAAATATTAAATTAATATTTTTTAAAATTAATATTAAGATAGTCTTATTTAAAAAAATATTATATTATTTATAATAAATATTAATAAATAATTTTAAAATTTTTTATTATATAATAAATATTTCAAAAAATATTAAAATATTTAATTTATATAATTTAAGTGAGAGTAAAATAGGCAAATATTTTGCTTGAATATAAATTATTATTTTTGTCACGAACTTTGAAATTTGGCTTTTTAAATTGTAGTATTTTATTTATTCATTTTTTAGAAGATTAAAGAATGATTAAAAATAAAATTACTGAAGAATTAAATTAAGAAAGTTACATTTTGAAGGATCAAACTGAAGGATTAATAATTTTTGACAGATGGAAATGTTAATATACTCTTTAATTAATTATGTAATCATATGATGATAACTTTGATGGATATTTATGAAATCTTAAAGATTAGCCTGTTGATAAATTTTAGTTTATAAATAAACAGTAAATGAAGATTATGTGCTTATTACGTAAATCACTTTTTCAATTTTTAATAAAATTATACTTCTGATAAAGAATTACTGCAACTTTAATGGTTGATCTCTTCATTACTTCGTAAGGTTTGTTGACTTTTGATTTCAAATTTGACCAAAGGGACAGACTGTCTCCAATTAATCACTATCCTTTTTTTGGGGGATAAAAATCACTAAATTTTAAGAGATAAAGAAAAAAAATTGACAATAATAAAAAATGAGTAATATGAATGAATAAAAACTAAATATAATGAAAATAATAATAGACAAATAAGAAATTAACTAAAAATTTAATTAAATAAACTTAAGCAGATTATTCACTATTGCATCATCATAGCTTTTAAGAATCGACGATGAACCACTAAACCCCACATTGCCATTATTTACTATCTCCGTTGCTCCAAAAGGAGAGTAGCCTACACCGAAGATTGTCATTTATTCTAAGGCTTGTTTGCTAGGATGAAATGTATTTTTAGAGAATGGAAATAAACTTTAGCAGTGAACATTTAATTTGATAACTCATTTAATTTGACATGACTTATTTATATTAGGCTGGATTTGAATAAAAATTTACAAGTTTTAAGTTTAAGAATCATTTACAATCCAATTTAATCCAGTTATATATTTTATTGTTAAAATATTATTTTATAATTTAATTAAATTTATAATAAATATTTAATATATTAATTCTTTTCAAATCTTGAATCTTTGTCATTTTGAATCTTAACTTTTATTTATTTTATTTTTTACCTTCAAATCTTTGTTTTTTCTTTTTTAAAAACTGGTTTTTATCAATTTAAAAAAACTATTTTTATAAATAAAAAATTATAAAAAAATATATAAACTTGAGTCAACTCAGTTAAACTCAATTTAGTTTAGTCATTTACCCAGACATACTAAATTAGGTTCGAAATCTTATTCAAAACCTTTGATCACCTTTAATAATAATGAATGAAATTACAAAGCACCTACTCATGTAATAAGAAGGAATGAAAGGAAAAGGTATTTTTATGTTTGGTAGAGTCAAAAAGAAAAGAAAATGTTTGGTAGAGTCAAAAAAGAAAAGAAAAGAAAAGATTAGAAAAACAAAGTGAAAAAAAAAAAGCCTTATTAAACCATCTAAAAAAATTCACAAAAATAACTTTTGAGATTTGGATTATCTGCATTTGAGATATAAATTATTAGATTTTCATCCTATAATTTAAATTTTAATAAATATTAAATAATATTTATTAATTTTATAAAATTTAAACTATTAAATTTTTATTTAACAATTCAAATTTCATTAAGTTATTGAAATTCTCAAGGGGAAGTTTGATAACAGTAAGGCTATAGTTTGCAAGCCATTTGATGGATCGAAGGAAGGGAACAGACCTTCAACTCTATTGCTCGGATTCACTCAAACATCGTAGTAAGGTAAATAAATTTAAAGGCATTTTAGTCTTCTCCCCTAACTTTCTATAGACTCCGGAACACTTCCATCACCCTACGGATGGAGTGAAGTACTGTGCTATTCAAAACATTAAATGTGAGAAATGTTGCGCGGTCTTTTTTTTTTTTTTTTTTTTTTCACAAAGATGTTTAAATCTTTATTTTATTTTATTTTTTTAATTTTATAGCATCATGGGATAGGTTATCCCATGATGCTCTAATTTTTTAATTAAAAAAATAAAACACAAGAAGCAAAACCATGCATCACAAGAAGAGTTATTTTCTTTTAAAGAAAAGTCAAATGTCTCGGCAAATTAATACATGTGACCCTTTGAAATCCATTACTACTATTCACAAGTTCAGAGTAGTTTGAACACAGTGAAAGGCATTCGCACATTTAGTATTACGTCTGGGTCAATTTGACCCTCACATGTCCCTGAAACTATAGAAGAGCTTCCACGTGGCGCTATTTGATTGTCTGATGGAGATGAAAGCGCCATGTGGGACAACGATAAGCATACTCTAAAGATAAGGAAACAATAAAAAAATGGCAAGAATAGTTTAAATTACAAATTTGTCCCTAAGCCAGAAATAAAAGTTGCCTTCTTCCATTCCACCATGGTTAACCTCCAAAGCTGAAGAACTATCTTAAAAATGATCCACATTCATCTGGGAATTTTCTACATCTAAAGTTCCCCACTTTGTTGTCCCACACAAAGTTCTGTACTAAGTTATCTTTTTGGTTGCTTCAGAAGGTATGCCCTAGAAAGTCTTCTAAGTTGGTGGTTTTAATGTCAGTATCAGTTAGATGAGAATTTTGTGATCCTTTTGCAAGATTCAAGTTAGTTTTTCTTTTTCTTTTTTTAGTTTCTTTATTCAGTTGAAATATTGGCTTCAATATTGAATGTAAATTATTTGTTTGCTTAAATTGACATCACACCACAACATGTTCAATTTGTGTCTGTTAATTTTTTTTTAATGGATTGTTTAGTTTTATTTAAAAGAGAAGTATGACTTCAGAACTTAAAATAAAATAAACAAGATGTTTGCCACGTTGTTTTTAATGGATTCTTCAGTTTTTTAATATGCATGGTACATGTATAGGTGGAAAACACCATTTTTAATTTTCTGTTTGTTATTTTTTTTATTTTAGGGATTGTTAATTTTATTTAATATTGAATTTAATATGCATACTACATATGTAGTTGGAAAATATAAAATACTATGAGAGTAATATGCAATGAAAAATTTGGAATTATTAAAAAAAGTGGAAGAAATAAATTACAAATTACAAAATACAAAGGTGTGAAAAGTATGAAAATATGTTAAAAGGTGAAAGTATTAGAAAATGATAAGAAAGTATTTGAAAATTTGTAAATAGAAGGAAATGGGGAAAAAATTAAAAAGCAAAATGTGAGGTAAAAAAAGAATGCAAATGACTTGATAAATTAATGCATAATGCAAAAAAATTTAAAAATTCAAAAAATACAAGAAAGTGAAAATAATTAGATGTATGAAATATATGAACATTAAAATAGTAGACCAAAACAAGAAAAAAAAAATAGGACATTAACATAATAGTATTGTAAGTATAAGATGAAATGGAATCAACAACCTATGAACATTAATGTAGAAATGATTGGAAAGAGGAAATTGAATAAGGAAGAAAAAGGTTAAAAAATTGGAAATTATAAGAAAATTTTATAAAATAAAATTTAAAATTCAGAATGATAAGAATGTAATTTCAAAAGCATTAGAAAGAGTTTAATAAGTATTATTAAGATAACAATAAGAAAATAGAAAAATCATAAAAGTGTTAGAATAATAATAAAAAAAATAGATGCTTGGAAAATTAGAAATGCAATGTTAACACAATAATTATTGAAGAAAGTGGATATATAAATTATGAAAAAAAGAAGGAAAATGAATATGATGATAAACTAATGTAAATTGAAAGTTATAAAATCAGAGTTCAATATGTATACTACAAAAAGGGAAAATGGAGAAACTTAGATAAAATTTTGCAGTATGAAATATAAAAAATGTTTTGTTAAAATATTGATATATGAAAGTATATGCAACTTGATATAAAAGTATGACTATAAATAGGGTTTAGGTGAGAAGTGAATGGAATTTTCACATTACATAAATTATATGCAATAGTAATGCTATAAATCAAAATGAGTGGATAAAAAGCGAATCTGTCATTTATGTAAAGGGATAAATTTTGGAAATAGAAGAGGGCAATACATTTACATGCTATAAAACGAATGTGATTAGAGTTAATGCTGACATTACATTAGATGGATTAAAAGATAAGGTTGGCTAGATGCTACGATTAGGATAAAATGAAGCCATGTTTGAATTGTTATATAGACATTTATTATCCTTAAATCTAACACAATATAAATCATGTTATCTAGAGGATGATAATGATGACATTCAACAAAAGTGGGAAGCAAACACATGGTTTCCATCTCAATTAAATTGCCAAAAGGTATATACTCACATCACAACTAATGAACTTTATCTCAACACATTAAGTCAGTCGATTAATGATCATATTCCATGCATACTGTTATCTAGCAACACAATTCAGGGAGTAGAAGTAGTGGCCCCAAAATATAGGTCATACATTGTAGCATTAGACTCAACTGCACCTCAACTTGTGTATGGTCAACAATATATGTCGCATACTCTCTGCAGTATACAACAACCTAGTTCATCTTGTCCTAAAGTTGTTTAAGCTCAACCTCCATCTCCTTAAGAGGTTGAGGACAAAATGAATGTCATAAAATGAGAGGATGAATATGATATTGTTCCACAACAGATTAAATCAGAGGACAATGAAAAGGTAGCAAAGACAAGCGTGAGGAAGATAGTGCAAATGCAATCCTTGTAAAGCCTATTAGTCAGTATCAGATGTCGTCATTCACTTTCTTTCCAGAATTATTATTGAGGCCATGAGGGGAACTAAGCATGATGAGTTAAGTGCTAATATTAAAATGGAAGATAACTAAGAGCACTATGTGGGGTTAAGGTACTATGGTAATAAGTCATTATGGCGTGCAATGAAGATATACTCGGTTTGAGCACACCACACTTTTTTGTTCATCATTCATCAGCCAGATATGAAGAAGATTGATGCCCCTACTATGGTGAACAATGCCAATGGAAGGTTAGAGCATGCCATAGGGATAGGAAAAACCATTGGTAGATTACCAAGTGCAATGACTCTTAAACATACATATAGGCATCATTGTCTTAGGATCATCCAAAACTAGACATTGATGTGATATCATCATACATAGAGGCAATAGTGACCGAAAATCCAAGATTATCTATCTAAGATGTCATTGAAGAGGTACATGGTATCTTTGGATATACAACCACTTATAAGAAGGTGTGGTCGAGGAAGCACTGGGCAATATTCATTACTCTTAGAAATTAAGAAAGATCATACATCTTACTACACCGATTATTGGCCACAATTACATACTTCACTCTTGGATCTTATTACGAGTTTGCCCATCAAGAATTCCCAGAAGATAGCCCTATCGAAAAACTAATTAATATGTTTCATCGTGTGAACCCTACATAGATACATTAGACCATGTAATAGATGGGAAGTAAAAAGGAACCTTACCTATTGCCACATCGCAAGATAGGGACAGGAAAATGGTATCACTTGCATTTGTTATTGTCGAAGGGGGATCATATGAGACTTGGGTGTAGTTTCTGTATAATCTCTGCTGATGAGTAGTTTAGGACATGTAAAAGATCAGTTTGATATTTGATAGACATCTTAGGATCATAGTGATTGTTGTCAATCATTACATAGATAGGTAGCCACCTAATGCTTACCATATTTTTTGCTTGAGACACATGGCAAGCAACCTAAACACAACATTTAAAACAGCATGATTGAATAATATGTTTACTAGTATTAGTGAGTTTTGGGTGCTTTATGCAACTTTGAGTAGACATTGATCACCTGACTAAATGACATTCCACTTTATGACACAGGTTACCAATACGAGTAACATGTGGTTAATACAAAGTCAATTGAACTACACTAACTTCACTCTAGGGCCACAGATTGGATTGATTATACACTGAAGAGTGAAGAGCTAGTGGAATAGAGCATATCACGTGAAGGGTCGATGATGGGGTCACAAGACAACAAAATTGACAAAATGTACAAATGGCATCTTCAAAGGTATTCGATTTTTACCCGTTACCAGGCTAGTAAAAGCAACAACGTTTTAGTTGAACACATACATTGTGAATCGTGTGAAGACCATCGTTGCACAAATTGCTGCGGGATAAATCTTTAGTGAGGATTTACAAAAGAAGTTGGCCAACTGTATTAAAAAGGCTTATACATGTGCTATCAAAAGATTTGATTGGTAAGGATCATTATTTTAGGTTGAGGAGCCATATGACCCAGCGTTTAGGCAATTTAAAAGGTCTTGTAAGGTCAGTCTCAATAGTTGAATGTGTGATTATGGAGAATTCCAAGTAAAGCATTACCTTTGCCAACATGTGCTTGCTGCATGTGTAAACGTCACATTGGACCCTCTGCAGTATATGGATCGTGTGTTCTAACTTGATACTATGATTAATGCATACAAGAATGAGTTTCGACCAATTAAGGGTGAGATACATTGGCCACAGATTGAAGGCCTTAGGCGAGTTCTTAATCCTGCGATGATTCATGGCATTGTTTGTCCTTGATGTAGATGTATACGTAATGACGTGGATTGAGAGAAGGGCCATTAGACCTACCGAGGTTTAAGATCTATAAGCAACCTAGGCATAACTAGATTAACTACCAGTGTCACCAAATTCAATCATGATTAGTTACAACGTGTTCAAATGTAACCATAAGACAGATTTAAACAATTTGATGTGTTTGAACAATGCTGCCACATGTGTTATCATTTTTAATGATAAGTATTGTTATGTGTTGATTGTACTATAAGTGTTTAGTGTACATGCATAAGTATACAATGATATGTATGATTTTGTAATCAATCATATGTATGTTTATGTGTTCAATAAATGTAATTGTTTCAACTAATCATAAGTGTCAGAGATTATGTAAGTGTTTAAAGTATATGCTTATGTATTTAATGATGTCGTGTTCATTAGGGTGCTGTAATGGTTAGTCATCACTCTGTCAATCTCGGTCCAAAAGACGTATCGCTACTTTACTTACAATTAAGCCACGTTTCTCAGGCTGTATGGATATACATGTATTTAATGTATATTTTAACGTTCCATTGCTTACATACACTAATCGCATTCTAAAGCCTTGTCGAGTTAGGCATAGTGATCATATTTTCGAACCCCTACTAGCCATTGTATTGTATCTTTAGCAAGCAAGCTTCTACGGTGTTAGTTGACTTAGGTAATTTGATGTCCATGCTGTACTCACTTTGACATTAGTTGAGCAGTGGTGACCAGAAACACACACCTTCCATACGACATAGAGTGAGTATATAATCACATTGCAAGACGTAACAAAGCAGTTAGGGTTGCCTTGTGATGGACTGCTTGTATTTGAATACACTGGCTTTGATTAGCTAGGTATGTGTAAACCTCTACTTAGAGTGACTCCACCGTTAGAGTGCTTTTTATGGACAATGATTGAGCATTACTTAGCTAGCTAGACATTTTGCACATCTGTTTGATGATGCAGATGACTTAACATACAATGGTTCATATATGCATACATTCTATGATTACTTAATGGCTACCTTATGCCAGATTAGACAGGATATTGAGTCATGTTGATAAAATTACCATTGCTAGAGGATTTCCAATCTATAAGCCAATATTGTTGTGGATTAGCAATCTTAGCATTTTTCTTCATAGAGATACATAATGCCACCAACTATGAGGAGGTTAATGTTGGAGGCTGTTTACATTTGCTGCACCTATGGGCATGAGATTATTTCCCTATGCTTGCACCAGAGCACCCCCTGTTGCTTAATTCTCGCTTAGATTTGTATCCATTGAGTCCACTATTAAACATTAGGTAAAAATACATTTCCTTAAGCTTATTATAAAATGAACCATATAAAACAATTTTAATTGACCAACACTAATTTATGCAGGTGGAAGCATGTTAGGCAACATCCTTTCCCCTTGCTATAAGTTTTAAAGCTATATAGAGTGTTCATAAACTAAATGAGGAAAGAGAAGGTTTGATACTTATAACAATTTTTTTACAACATACTTATAGCAATATGTGATACATTGGTTGATTCTGCATCTTAATATATAATTTATATAATCTCTCCTGACATTTGGCTCTTATCAATACCAATTATTTGTTTCCACATTGCAGAGTAGCACTAGGCAAATTATGTGCTATGCCAATTTGGTTAGTAGCAACCTATACCACAAGAGTCATTTAACCTGGGTTTGTACTATACACTAAAACTCTGCGGTAAAATAGAGAAATGGTATTGGATATGTACACATTGATGGATTCATCCAGTTAACAATGGGCAAGGTTTTATGGTAATTATGTTATGTCATCTCCTCTCTCTTTTTTTTTTTTATCCGTTTTTCTTTAAATAAATAAGACATTCCTAACCATTTTACATGTGTCACAGGATGATTTGGCAGAGGGCCTATATCCACTTAGCATTAAGGAACCCCCAACCTTTGATTATGGCCAGTTTAAAGACATAGTTGAGCCAAGATTGTCGCATAATGCTTCATGCCCTTAGTGAGTACTAAGACATGATTGTATCCCAACCTGCTCCTTAAACAACTAAATTATCGAAGTTGCCTATTCCAGAGCCCACGAGAGGTAAACGAGGCCATGGTTTCATGTTAGCAAGGGACTTTAGTCAACCACCAGAGGATGATACAATGGCAACACTACTACAGGATCTTCTTTTGTGCCAGCTAGAGTGGTTGAGTCCTCATCCTACTCCCAGCCATAAATGCAGACAAATTTGAAAGAAATTAGTGCTGGACCCTTTTCCTTTCCACCTGCATAATAGTTTAAAGAAGCTAGTCCATCATACTATGCACCCACACCACCTAAGTCTCTATGCACTGCACAAGAGTCATCATCAAACATTTGCCCAACACTACCACTTATGACATTTCGCTTTAGGTCTCTAACGTCATTATTTTCTTATCCGTTTGCATTTAACATTGAGTATGTAAGTGGGTATTTCAAACTTGGAAGCTCTTCCCATTACAACAAATAGGGTTGTACACTCCATATTAGCCTATTCCTCCTATTCAATCACCATAGTGGGATACTAGCCTTAAACACTATCATTAGCAACTTGCAAAAATGAAGGGGATGATGAAAATGTGCAAGTTCAAGAAGATCATCCACCATAGCAATGAACTCGGATCTTCCGCCGTACAGCAGATCTGCTATACGACGGTTTTACCCACAATTTTTTTTTTTAATTTTACTTGTTTAATTTTTTTTCGATCCACCATCGTACAATAGATCTGTTGTACAGTGGTGGATCCGCTTTCCCATAACAATGACCTTTGCGGGTTAGACGATGATTTTGTTGTGACACTGAAAGTCATTATTTTATAGAGTGATATTAACATCCTTTACTTGTTCTATGTATTCTCAACTTTAAATTCTAAACCTCTATATATTATCCTTTTTCATCATTTAACATCCCATTTCCTATTACTCATCTCTTTTCATTTTTTTTTCTTGCATATATTAATATTAAATCCATATATCATAAATCTATTCATTGTTTTCACATATTCTAAAAATCCATTTTCATTTTCTCTCGATTCATACTTTTTAACTTTTATAATTACATATCTTAATCTTAGTTTCATTCCATTTTTTAAATGAAATAGTCTACTTATTAATATCTACAACATATATTCACTCATTTTTTATGTGGTCTTTAAATTTTAAAAATTATAATTAGGTCCTCATAATTAAAATAAATTATAAGATAGTATATAATTAGTTCAACCAAAAAAATACTTTCATGATTTTAATAGTTTAAACTATATTTAAATATTGATAACTACAAGTATTGGTAAATTATGAGGGCTTAATTGCAAATTTTCTACTTATAGGGACTACATAAAAAATTAACTGGGGGCCAAAAATATATATTTTACTCACATTATGTTATGTTTAAGTGCATGCAAATCACGCTTTTCCAGTTCCCATGATACTTATATTAAAAAGAAAAATAACTAACCAGGCCAGATAGCATCACGTGAACATTCTTCCTGTGTTATAGAATTTATATCTACGCACTACGTCACGTGGATGCTTTGTCACAAATTGTAGATCTCAGCTGGGTTATGTGGATACAATTCACAAGACTCATTAAGGATAAATCTGATTATGTTTGTGATTTTGCCGTGATTCATTTAATTAAAAAAAACATTTTAAACATCTAAGTAAAAAAAAAAAAAAATACAACGACGGATTAAAAGCATTAAATATTTCGGTTGAAACAATATGGTTTAAAAACCGTGAACCCCCCCAATCTTTGTGGGAATTCGTACTCCCAAGCAATTTTACCTCCCATGCACCAAACATTTCCACGCTTCGGCCTAGGTTTGTTTCAACCCTAATAAAGCAATTTTTCATAATCGATTTTTCCCAATTATTTGTTTATGCACACGTTGATATATAAAGTCATCACAAATTTTATAAATACTATCATTATCCAAACATGAAACTCAAATTGTAACGTTTTAAAATTTCTTGCATTTTATAATTCATGAAAGTTTAAATTATTCACAATTCAAATGCAACCTAAAGGGTTGCTATGAAAAACTCAACCTCCTAAAAGGTCGAGTACTTCTAATTCTACCTTCACACTTTAGTTTTGCCTAGAGAATACCATTTGTCAAATAAAATAATACATAACTTCGGAAAAAAAATGATTAAAGGATGAAAAAACTCTAACTTTTCATGACGTTGAACTTTCCTTCAATAAATTTACCTTGCAGTTTGTATGGTTTATACTGTAAAGAAGGTGGAAGGTATTTTCCAGGCAACACGTTGATGCAGTAATACCGAGAGCGTCATATAAAATGTCGCCATCATTTATTCATAAGGAGTATTTCCAGATAAACAAAATTCAAATATATTGAACCTAAAGCATTTACAACTTTCCCGCCAGTGATGAATGAAAACCAGTGACAGTGTATCTTTGGTCCTTTTCATTGCTTTCAAAATTGCTTGCTTGCATGTTGGTAAAAGTGCCAGAGCAATTGAGTTGAGAAGAAATGCTACGTACATAAAAAATGAGATAACCTCAAAGAACCCAGAGCAATGACATTGCCAATGGAAAATAAAAGAGGCCAACAGATCTACAATTTTACTCTATGGGTGAAAAACTCATCATCCACGTCCATGCAATGCTAGGTTAGTCAATTCCCCCATTTCTGTTCATCAAGTCATGGTAGTATAACAGTACGCACATAGGTTGACCAAGAATACTGAAAATGAACCAAAAAACCATATTTCCAACCTGGCATGAGGAAAAAAAATACAAAAATGCTATGAATCAAGTTGACAATACTGAAGTTACACGCATGTGTGCCTATAATAAGAATAGACCAAAATGATTAAAAAGGAAAATGCGGCGTACCATTGAGTTTCTATACTTTCTTTGCAGGTAATTAGTGATCAAGACCAAAGGAACCTATACAAAGGGGGAACACAATTACTATTGTAGTGTCAAGTGAACCTAAAATACAGATGACATCATAATCATTAAGAATAAATAAGCTAACACAAATTCAATGGTAGAGAGAAGAAAGCTTCTTTTGTTTTGGCCACAAATGAACAGAAATTAAACTGACTTCATCTTTATCTTTCCAAGAGAAAGGGGAAGTGTGGGTTGTATGGACAGAAGGAGAATATTACAGTGTGCTTGTTTACCTGAAACATCATTCCAATAAATGCCCACAACTTAAATATGTGGCAGGGAACAGCAATGCATAGCTGCACTCAGATGAAACAGTAATCATAACCAGAATTACTAAACTCAGGTGTCTTTATAAATAAACAAGTTGAAAATATCTGCAACTGCATAAATACTTCACTTGGGAGGAAGGGGAAGTAGACATCATAGAAAACAAAATCAAGACATGCACTGGAAAATGACTCAATAACTCATTTGTAAGTGATTATCTCCATAAACATCAAGGATAGATTTGGTGCCAATATTCTGGCCAAATGACAACAATGAACTTCTACTGACACCAAACAGAGGGCTACTTAGCGGCCAACATATTGCAAAATGAGTTTGTCCTCCTATCATTCTCCATGGCATGAAATCTAACCTCCCTTCCTTCCTTTTTTTATTTTATTTTCTTTCTCTTCATGTACCTTTTCTACTTAGATAGCATCTTCAGTTCTCCAGCGATATCCAATGCACATAAAAACATAACAGAAAATAAAGAAACTGAAAGTAGGAAGTAGGATGTATTGTCTATCTAAGACATGCACAGTAAATTTATCATCTACACAAGCTAAGTTACTTGCTATATGTTGGTGTTGCTAGATAAGCTCATGTAAGGTATGGAAAGATCAAAGATAATTAATAATTCAGGTCATTTGGTCATTTCTAGTTTCAATCCTCTTCCTATCATCCTGCCAAGGAAAAGGGGAAAGAATACTCCAGTGGTAAAGCAATGCAGACTCTCCCCAAATTTTAATAATGCATCATGCAAACAAGTAGAATAGCCTTAACAACTTATGGCCATTAGAGGGAAAGAGGGGAACAGAGATGAACCACATACCTCATGGAACACAGCAGATACGAGAAATGCAATTAGAATGGCAACACCCTGGACAAGAGATGATATAACATTTAAAATATATTTAGAAATCAGAAAAGTAACACATCTATGTTATACAGGACAAGATCCAAATATCAACCAAAGAGAAACAATTCTGTCACAAATAAGTGGAAAAAAAAAAAAGACTGAGAAAAACGAAGGCAACAACATTGTATAACATGAGAAAAATAATTCAGTTCTACGCCCATTTAACCATGTAAAAATATTATTTGAATTTATATATATTCTTCTGTTTGGTTTAAAAACATTTTCATGTTCAGTATGATAAGAATAGTAAGCCCCTACTTGATAATATTATTAATTATACAAACATATAAAAAATACAATTAGTCCATCAAAAGACATATAAAATCGTATTTCACCTAAAATATAATATTCATTTCAATTTAATAATATGAAAAATTAAATTGTTAAAGAAAGCCTAAGATGGGGATTGGGGAGCACAGACTGACTATATATTAAGGAAAAGCTCTTCATTCACACAGAAACGTGTTTTGCAACCACAGTTCACTGTAGACTGGAGAATAACAGATTACCTTGGGTATACCATTCCTTAAGCATGGAAAATATAAATGGCGGACCATCCATTTGTGCACAGGCTGTGATGAGAAAGAATTCCCTCAGTTATGTAGTACTGAATTAGAACAACACTAAAAAATAATTGTTGATATGTACGGTCATAGTTTTAGAACCATTCATTCAATAAGTGGGTAGATGATTTGAAGCTGTAACTTATCTTTCTTCATTTTATAGTTAACAAAGCCTTCAATAATGTAGTCAATTATTGACTCTGGTGGCATGGTTATTAACTTATCATGTCGCTGGATTTAACATTATCCAACAAAGGATTGAATAAACATATACTTTAACCGAAATTGGGAAGTATGTCTTGAATGTTTTCGCATATGTAAATATAAATTAGATAAATGAATGTATGCGTGTGTTTACTGTAGCAGAATAATCAAGTAAGTTGTTCTGTTTTGGAAGTCTACAAGGTGTTCATGGTAAAGTCAAACTAATCAACATTAATGCAACAAACTTACCAATAAATCACCGCTTAATTTTCAGGCAGCATAATTCTTTTTTTTCTAATGGTCAATAACTAAAAAAGAATTCAAGGACACAACTGAGATTGTGTTTAGGCAATATTTACTCAAAAATCACCATGAGACTAGAAGAGAGACTCAAATAACAATTTTTCATAATTTGCAAGAAGTCGTCAAATGAACATATAAGGATTTAGAAAATTGAAACAAAAAATTTTCAAAATAAAAGTAGATTAGAAAAACAAAAATGAGTTGGATTTAGAAACTATTAGGTTCAATATGCAAGAAACATAAAGAAACAAATCAATCTTTCCTCCCAGCCCCACTAAAGAACATAATTACTATCCAACTCAATCTTTAAAATCATTTACAAAGAAGAAACATACCATATTCCACATTCTCCAATACTGATGACAGCAGCACAAATTCATGCAACAAAGACAAATAGGTCAAACTCCCTTCTGGTTCTGGAAAGGATTGTAAATAAACAACCAACGAATATTCCATGATAAAGAACCTACTTCTTCAACAGTTTGGGCATTCCACCAATCTTTGTAGAACTCACGATCACCAAATTGAAGAAGCTCGGCAAGTATATTTAACCTGCATTGCAACATCGCCCCTGAGCATAAAATGTCTCCAAAACAAATCAAAGCTGAGGCATACTTTTAATATCTACAAATAAGACAAATACATTAGTACTTATGAATACAATTATAGACCGTTTTTTTAATAAAAGAAAAAATTCATCAAATAGAGAATACAAGGGTTACAAGTCAGGCTGAGAATCAACTAAAGAAACCATGGGAGATGCACTAAATAAATGCCACATAATTAGAATTGGCATCTCAAGGAGCATATATTTCAGACAACACAGTATCCACATGCAAAAATTTGAAACAGCCAGATTTTCCCATCAATGAGCAGTTTTTCTAAGGGGTCGGTAAGAAGGTGCATATCATTTTGAGTTTCTTGGAATAGCAAAAATTAAGATGGTCAAGGAAGAGCCGCTAGAGCACGGAAGTCAAGTTTTGGTAATTGCTAGTGATGCTGCCCCTACAATCCAAACACCGAAGAAGAAACTATAAAACTAGAATCCTTCAAAATATGGGGTGAAGACAACCATATTAAAATTATATGAGAAAGTACATACATTCTTTTAGACTAAAACAAAGATGGAATACACACCAAAGGTGAAAAAAGCAGTAGAACATGCAGAGCCACACATATAAATTTGGAACAGAAAGCTTCAGAACTCTCTCGACAGCATATAGAAGGTTTCCCTTCAAAGGATGTTGTGAATTTTGGACAATAGGATTAATATACTGCAAAATTATATCATCAAACTAATGTCAGAATATCTTTAGATTTACAGAAAATAAACTAGAGAAAAAAGGAGGTAGAATAGTACACCAAAATTACAAACAATTACTGCTTACTTGTTCTATTATAAATCCCATAACTCCTGTAAATATTATCAGCTTAACAACTTGACGAAACACCCAACTCTTTCGAATGCAAGGCGTACGTGGATAGATTGGCTATAACAGCAATGCATCACATTGGAGATAAAAGAGTGGAATGTCCATGTGGCAAAAACAAGAAACAAGTCAACAGCAGAAATTTACTTATTAAACAAAAGTATCAAGAACAAATTGCTCTAAGTGTAACCCACTATACTATAACTGTAATTTTTGTATATAAGGACAAACACCAAAATTAGAAAAGACAAAATTAGTATTTTCAGAAAGCACCAGAAAGGTTATAAAGTATTTTTATCTTTGAGAAAAGAGAGAGATAAGAAAAACTCTTTTAGTATAAATGTAGTTAGTGAGTACTGATGCACAAGAGACCTTGTATTTCTAGCTAAATTTAACAAGACAAGTCATTAAACTACGCAAATTACTAAGATATTACAGCCATAATTATTGCCCCAGTACCGTGACATCATGTCAACATATAGCCTATTTACAGCTAGCATTCACACTTTACATTAATTCCAATAGTGTTCATATCAAGGAGTCATGTCACACCAGTTCCTTTAAGTGAACCTTGACTCCTGTGGTCAACCAATCTCCAAGCTAGCCTGAGAATATATATAATAATAAGAAACAAGAACAAAAGCAACCAGGACAGCAGCTCCACTTTTTCCCCCTTCACGTTAATTGTGAGATTGAGTTATACATGAGGAACAGAAATTGAGCTAGAAGCTAGCTAGATGAAAGGTGGAAGCGTGACAGGAGATTCCTTTGACAAATAGATAATAATGCTAGAGATTCAGTTTTCAAATTCTACTGGCGATCTAAAGGCATGTCAAAGAAATGAATCTTGCATATAGGAGTAATGAGGTCAAATTCTGGTTATATAAAATGTGCCAACCTTGGGTTCCATTTTGACCTTTTCCAGATGATTGCTCTTACTGAAACTGCCAAGCAGGTGGCCAGTCACCACAGTGGGTGGTTAAGGAGATGTTTGTTCAAGTGATTTCTTTACACTTAAATGATATTCATTTTCCAAAACTTTGCAGTGCGACCTTTTAAGGTAGAAATTTAGGGTATTTGGTCCTCTAAACTTATTATTGAATAGATAAGAAGTACATATATAAAAGATAGAAAGGAGCGCAGACTCCTACTCAAACTAAAAGATGTAACTTAATGCTAATCTTATACTAAGCATGGTTGAGGCTGGACAATTTTGTTGGCTGAGTCCCCCTCTCCAATGTTGAGCATCATTACTTGCCCGTATTGTGTCATTCAGGCCTTGTAGGCTCTGATGGAATTTAGGGTATTTGATGCTCTGAAGTTATCGTGTTGAATAGAGAACAAGTACATATATAGAAGACAAGAGGGAGAGCAGACTCCTACTACAACTAAAATTGTAACTATGCTAATCCTATCATAATGAAAATAGCAATTTAACTAATCTTATCTTAATCAAAACAGAATACTTAAGTCAAAACCAATCCTATTAAAATCAAAGGAAAATACTTAAACTAATCCTAAACGCATAGAGGCCTTATCCAAAATAACGAAAAAAAAAAATAAGCCTTTGGAAACAAAAACAAAAAAAATAACTTTAAAAACAACTTAAATAAAATAGACCAATAATAGTATGTAGCCTCTAACATTTACCTACTCATTGCGTATTCCAAGAACAGGCACGAAGAGGATGATTGGACATGCTAGGGAGAAAGATGGCTTATATTATCTCATAGAACATAATGGACAAAATAGAAGCTAGGGTTTTTCACCTTTTTCTATTCATTCAAAACCAATAAAGATAAGATTTGGCTGGACCACCTTCATCGTGGTCATCCATGGTTTATTATTACCAAAATAATGTTTCCTTCATTGTTCAAGGAATTAGGCATTGTGAAGTTTGTGAACTTGCTTAGCGCAAACATGCTTCCTTTCCTATTAGTAATAAAAGAACCATTGTTCCACTTACTTTAATTCATAGTTATATCGAGGGTCCTTCTACTGTTTCGAATATTTCTGGAGCCCAATGGTTAGTTTCATTTATCAATGATAGTACTTGTGTGACTTGGATTCTTTTGTTGAAACAGATATCTGTTGTGAGCTCAATACCTCCTAATTTTCACAATATGATTAAAACTCAATTTGGGGTGGGGATAAAGAGATTCTTTCTGACAATGCAAAGGATTTTTTCAGTTCCTTTCTACCTTTTGCCAAACGCAATGCATATTACATGAGTCCACTTGCGTTAATACAACTAAACAAAATAAGATGGCTGATAAAAACAAAAACAATTATTTTCTTGCCGATACAATGATAAAAAGCTTGGTATGATCAGGCTCATTTGGCTGAGATCTTGCCTGGAAAAGGCAAGGTCAGTCTATCACTCTTGCTGAATCCAGCTTATACTTCTTCGCTTCAGTCATGTATTCCCCTTTTGGATGGACTTTTCCTAGGTCAGGTAGGTAGAATAACCTTTGCAGATAAACTTAACCAAACTTGATCCTTGGGCTCTCAAATGTGTTTTTATTGGCTAACCCACCACCCAAAAGGGTTACTAAATGTTGTTGTCATCCTCCTATAAGGAACTTTATGTCTCTACTTAGGTCAACTTTGTTGACACAATTCCTATTTTCACCGTCCTTCTCTTTAAGGGGAGAATTCCTTCATCAAAGATAAGGACAAGGATCTCTTTCTTCTTGAATTTCCAGAGCTACCAGCAAATGACCCACCACCATCTGAGCCCAATTGCAGCCCGGCACTCTATCAGAGCCAACATAACAACCAATCACCCTACCTAAGCCAAATTCGCAGCCATAACAAACTGCAAACTCTACTTGTCCATTGCAACTCTAGTCATACATTCTGAACCTGAAAGTGTTGAGGTAAAAACTTCACCCGTTGATGATATTTTAGAAACACTTGAACACAATGATAATGATATTTTGATTGCTTTGCGAAAGGACACTAGAAACTGAAATAAGCATCATTTGTCTTCTTTCATCACAAATAGAAATTTGTCTCCTAGCCACAAAGCCTTTCCAACTAGTTTCAATGTCAATTTTTCTTTTTCTTTTTTTGAGGCACTGACAAATGAGAATTGGATACATGCTACAAAGGTTGAGATGGAAGAACTTCAGAAAAACAAAAAATGGGACCTGGTAAAATAATTAGAAGGGAAGAGATTGATTGGGTGTAGATGAATAAACACAACTAAATATAATTCATATGATACTTTGGAGATATACAAAGCTTGACCAGTTGCGAAAGGGTATCCCTAGATCTAAGGCATAGACTCATAGAAACTCTTTCCCCTGTTGCTAAATTGAATAGTAAGAGTCATATTATCACCTTGGTTGGTAATTACAGCAATTTGATAGCAAGAATCCCTTCTTACATGGAAATTAAAGGAAGAGATCTACATGGAAATTCCACTGGGATTCAAATCACTTACTGTACAAGAGATGGCATGTAAACTCAAAAAGGCATTATATGGGCTAAAACAATCAAAAGAGTATGGTTTGGGAGTTTTACAAAAGCGATGGTTGGTATAGGATATAAGTAAAGCCAATGTGATACTTTGTGAAACATTCAGCCCTAAAAGGAGTGACAGTGATATTGGTTTATGTGGATGACATCATATTCACAAGAGACGACTTGGAGGGAACAGAATTGTTAAGACAGTAGGTGAAGGAGTTTGAGATCAAAGAACTAGACAAACTACAATATCTGGGCATCAAAGTAGCTCAGTCACAGCAAGGGATTTTCATATCACTGCAAAAATATGTCTTGGATTTATTAGTAGATTCAGGCAAATCATGATGTAAGCCAGCAGAGATTCTTATAGAGTCAAACCATAGGCTCTGTGATTGTCTGGAAGACACAAAAAGTTGATAAAGGGTATTATCAAAGACTTGTGAGAAAACTAACTTATTTGTCTGATACCAAACCTGATAAATCTCAGGTCAATACATAGAATATTACATTACTTGAAGGGTACATTAGGTAAAGGAATTTTGTTCAAAAAGGAGGAAGGACCGACTCTTAAAGCCTATACGGATACATAGTATGCAAGATCTCTAGTCGATAGGAGATCAACCTCAGTTTATCGTACTTTCGTGGAAGGAAATCTTCTCACTTGAACATATGGTAACAAGATCCAGTGCAGAAGCCAAGTTTAGAGCAATGGCACTCAGGATACGTGAATAATTATGTCTAAAAATGTTGGTAGTCAATGTGATCTATCACAAACTATGGTATTCAACTTTGACAGCTGGTCGTTTTACAGTATTCAACTTTGGACAGCTAGTTATTTGGTACTTTCTATTGAACACTGTTCCCAAGTTTAACTTTAAGCTTTTTGCACATGTGTAATGTTCTTTTTATTGTTGAGCATTATTTTAAGTGTTATTTTGTTTATGATTATTAGTCATACTAGCTTTATTTTTCAGAGCTTAGGCCTGAGTTTTTAGGGCAACTAATGTCATTCTCTATATATGTATATGAATTTCATTGATAAAAGTTGAGACCTAAGGCAGCCATAACCTAAGCTCCAGAATTTCATCATGGTATCAGAACACTCCTAAGACAGCCCTTAAAAAAACAGTGATGATTTGATTTGGCTCAATGCAAGCCTACCAAACCGTTGTAGCATACTCTTCATCTAAGTCATCAACTATGTCACAACAAACTAATCCTCTTCATCATTCAATTTCTTCCAATGGATCTATAGTCAATGATCATTCCCCATTAATGATCATTGGCCACTGATTTAATGGAAACAATTACTTACAATGGTCTCAAAGTTCACTCATGTTCATTATTAGCTGAGGCAAAGAGGAGTATATCACTGGACAAGCCACAGCACCTGCTGTTTCAGACCCAAAATACAAAATTTGGAGGGCAGAAAACAATATGATCATGTCTTGGTTAGTTAATTCCATGGCTCCTGAAATTGGAGAAAATTTTCTATGGTACAAATCAGCAAAAGAAATATGGGAGGCTGTCAAAGAGTCATATTCATCTGTGGAAAACATTGCTGCCCTCTTTCAAATCAAAGGGAAGATTTTAGATTTGAAGCAAGGTGAAATCAATGTCACACAGTACTACAACATGCTAGTAAAATTTTGGCAACAATTGGACATGTATGAAGTCCATACTTGGAAGTGCACTGAAGATGCAATGAGCTATAAGAAGACTGTTGAAAAGGATAGAATCTATACTTTCCTCCTTGGTCTTAATCCTATGTTCGAGGAGGTCAAGGGGAGTATAAACGACCTTTATGATCATACTAAAGACCAATGCTGGGAGATTCATGGTAAACCTACAAATTGGAAACCGCAACACCAAAGGGAGTCTTGTGGTCTTATGGCTACTGGAGAAGAAAAGGCTCTAGCCTTTGAAAGCCCCCATGAGACTAACTAATCACCTAAGGAGTTGCTGGAACTATTGCAACAAATGCTCACTACCAACAACTCTCAAACCAAGCACATAGTAAGTACTGGTGTTATGGCTCATAAAGGTAATTCCTTTATGAATCTTACTAAGAAATCCAATACATGGATAGTTGATTCCGGGGCTACAGACCATATGACTGGTATTCTTTCCCTACTTGACCACTTTATTCTTGCTATTGACAACCTATTTGTCAGATTGCTAATGAAACGCTAGCTCAGATTAGGCGTATAGGTACTATACGAATTTCAACACATTTAGTACTTTGTGTACATAATGTTTCTCATGAGAAACTTCCAAATAGTTTCTATGAAGCATCCAAGAAACAAGAGTGGTGTGATGCAACTACAGAAGAGCTAAATGCCCTAAAGAAGAACCAAACTTGGGAGATTGTTGATCTACCCCCTGGAAAGACAAAAGTGGGATGTAAGTGGATATTTAGTGTGAAATACAACCCAGAAATAGATATAAAGCAAGGCTGGATGCTAGAGGGTTTACACAAACACAAGGTATTGATTACCAGGAGACATTTGCTCCAGTAACAAAACTAACACCATTAAAGTACTGTTTTCACTTGCTATAAACTTAGATTGGCCACTTCACCAACTCAATGTGAAAAATGCATTCTTAAACGGTGATATAGAGGAGGAAGTGTACATGGAGATACCTCTTGGACTAGAAACAGAAGACAATGTTAACAAAGTACGCAAACTACACAAATCTTTATATGGGCTCAAGCAATTACCAAGAGCTTGATTTGAGAAATTTACCTTTGTTGTAAAGAACTTGGGGTACATCCAATGTCAGACTAATCATGCAATGTTTGTTAAGCCTAGGACTAACAAGAGATTCACAATTTTAATTGTCTATGTTGATGACATAATTGTTACAGGAGATTATATTGATGTGATTGACAGGTTGATGAATTCCTTGGCAACGGAGTTTGAAGTAAAGAATCTAGGCAGGTTGAGATATTTCCTAGGAATGGAAGTTGCAAGAAACAAACATGGCATTTCCATCTCTCAAAGGAAATATACTCTAGATCTTTTGGAAGAGATTGGAATGTTAGGATGCAAACCAGCAGACACACCCATGGAAGCTAACTACAAGTTGGGATCAAAGCAGCATAGTCCACCTATTGACACTGAAACGTAAGTTAATACAATTATCTCACACTCGTCCTAACATTAGCTTTCCTGTAAGTGTTGTCAGCCAATTTATGAATAAGCCAATTGAAGAGCACTTGCAAGCAGTGTACAGGATATTGAGATATCTTAAGATGTCCCCAGGTAAAAGGTTATACTTTAAAAGGAGTCCTCAAAGAAGTGTTGGAGTGTATTCAGATGCAGATTGGGCTGGGTCTGTGACCGATAGGAGATCTACGACTAATTATTGCACCTTTTTATGGGGCAACTTAGTTACTTGGAGAAGCAAGAAACAACAAGTGGTTGCTAGGAGTAGTGTTGAAGCTGAATTTTGTGCTCAAGCACATGGAATTTGTGAGGGGATTTGGGTGATAAGACTACTTAATGAACTGCACTTGAGTTCAAAAACCCCTATGGAAGTGTCCTATGACAATATGGCTACTATAGGAATTGTGAAGAATCGTATTCATCATGATAGAACTAAGCACGTGGAAATAGATTGACATTTCATTAAAGAAAAGATTGATGCTGGTTTGATTTAACTAAACCATGTATCACCAAATTCACAAATTACAGATGTGCTAACTAAAGCTATTTCTAGAGTCAAGTTTGAAGGGTTGAATTCCGAGCTAGGGATGATCAATATCTATTGCCCAGCTTGATGAGAAGTGTTGGAAGTCAATGTGATCTGTCACAAATTATGGTATTCAACTTTGACAGTTGGTTGCTTGGTGGTATTCAACTTTGGACAGCTAATTATTTGGTGCTTTCTGTTGAACACTTTTCCGAAGTCTAACTCTAAGCTTTCTATACATGTGTGTTGTTTATTTTTTTTTTATTGTTTAGCAATATTTCAAGCGTTATTTTGTTTCTAATTATTAGTCATACTAGCTTTATTTTTCAAAGTTTTGGCCTTTGTTTTTGGGCCGTAATTTTTAGGGCAACTAGTGTCATTCTCTATATATGTATCTGAATTTCATTCAATAAAAGTTGAGAGTTGAGGCAATCATAACCTAAGCTCCAGAATTTCATAAAAAAATATTCATGGAAATCTAAAGAACAAATAGGAAGGCCTAATGAAGCTTTTATTGTGACAACAAATCTACTATCAACATTGTTCACAATCTGGTACAATAAGACCATACTAGATATAATGAGGTAGATTGGCACTTTATCAAAGAAAAACTATATAGTTGTGTAATTTGCACCCTTTTCGATCGTAGAAGAGACCAACTAACAAATGTGCTTATCATAAAGTTGTCTGGTATCATCTTTCAAAACTGAACCATAAAGCTCGAAATGGAAGATATCTATAGCTGGAGGGAGAGTGTTAGAAACATTGTAATTGATGTAATTATTAGAATCATTGTAAATAGTGTTATAGTAGTCTGGCTTTTGGAATTAGGCTTGTCTTCGGGAGATTAATCAATCCCTAATTTTTGGATTTGTCTCTCCAATTTATTTTATTTCCTAGAATAGCATGTTCCTAATTCTATAAATATTCGTGTAAATTGACAACTCAAAATAATAAGAGACTCAGACTTTTGTCATGATCTACAGGTCTCACTAGAAGTTATTAATATCTTGAATCCCTTACTTAAGCAAAATAATATTTTATAATACAATAAAAATCCTCATCTTTACATTTGCCCAAAGAATGAATTACATCTAATGAAAGAATGATGGAAGAGGTATTTGGAGTAATATAATAATTAAGTAATCATGATTCGCACAGAAACTCAAATATCTTGTTAGATGAGAATTCAATTCTTAGCATTTTAATTATCTGTGAATGGCACATTTTATATGTGGACTTAGTTTTTGGGCTCAGAAACGATGGAAGTTCTTTTACTAATCAAGTGGTGCCTTTAGGTGAGCAAAGGAGGTCTATACTAGAGAATGTGAGGAAGAAGAAACACTTAGACTAATAAATACCTTATAATTATAATTATAACACTAATTTGTATAGGGCATGCTTTTACCAATATAATTATAACCCTAATTAAGAACATAAGCTAGATCTTCCTAGTAGCATGCCATACCTTTATGCAACTTAACACCCACAGGCAAAATGCAAATAAAACAAATGTGGTCACTTGACATGGAACATAAAAAGTGATGCAGGAACAGACCTCCTACTAAAAACCCAATACAAATTCCAAACCAAAGATATAGGTGTAAATATATTGATATAGCAGTGCCAATTATTCACTCCATTGAGACAACAACAGATGCAAATATCCACAAGAAGTGAATTCAGGTGAGGCAAAGATGACAAATGGATTAAACTTTTGTACCAAAATATAGATAGATATATTATTTAGAAGCACCAATACCTGGTAACACAATGTAGGAGCAACCATGAAGTATGCCAAGCTCTTAAAGCTCACAACGTAAGAATACTCTATATTCAAATTATTGGGCAGTGCTTCTCCCTATAACACAAACGACATTATTGGATAAAGGGGAAAACATTTAGCTATCACTCACCAAAAAGGAGACTATTCTAATATGTAAGCTTTCAGCAACACTATAGGAATATTGGAGAAAGCAAACTCAACATAATTCTGAGAAAGATAAAATATACATTGTGTTTTTGCATGTGATTTTGTTATAGTAGTTCAGGAACCATAGGCTACAGTTTGATCATGCTGGAATCAAAGGGAAAGAAAAAGAAAAAAGAATAAACTGATGACACAAAATGGACAACATCTTCTCATCTTAAACCTATTATTTTCCATTTATACAGAAAAGAACATTCTGAAATGGTCAATGGCTACCTTTTCAATTGATTTGTTAAGTGCTCTTAAATCACTGTTTGTATGCGCATAAGACACCAGTTTTAACCACACAATGCTAGCAAATAACATCAATGTGACACCTGATAAAAAAGCAGAATTACACCTGCAGGGAAAAAACAATAAATCATTATGCTACATCCCCGTCAATGAAAGGACCAAGTATCTACATCCAGTATAGCTTTTCCATTTTATTTTTTTTTTGGTGATTAAACCCATTATAGTTATTGATTCATTAATTAGACAACTTCACAATATCCCTAGTAAAGCAAATCATATACAGGCACAAAAGCCACAAATTTGGTAACCTTTTCAGTATGCAAGCAAAGAATATGCAATGATCTTATAGTTGTTTAAGGACCTGTACATGTCAAATGGATGTAAATTAAACCCATCTGACAGCAGATATGACTTCATAGTTTGTTTCAACTGGCCAGGCTGCCCATATACACCAATAAGGAAGAGAAAGCAACACAATTGTTTTCAATTTTTCCCAGTTGACTTATCCTTAGTGTGTCCAATAATAACTTGCAAGATAATTCAACTCCAACATCAACTAAAATTTGAACTAAAATTCATCAAAGGACTTTATATCCCATCTCATATACTGCAATAATAATTCTTTTCAAGTTCTCATGCGGAACAAGGTTTCCTAATTAGAACAACTTTACCTACTTAACCTCACTTCCACTAAGCAAATTCAAATAAAGTTCAAATTCAAGACCCAGAATCAATTTGAAACTCTACAGGAAGTAATTATACGGACCTGAGGATTACTAAAACTGGATACAAGACTGCAGCAGTTGTAATGATTATATGAAGTGATATAACAACCTGCAACATTAAAGCCAATATTCCAAAAAATGTGTTTATGTTAGTATGGAACGTTGTGGTTGAAAATGTACATTACAACAAACCATATTCAAAAAATGCTATAAGTTCTCTGACAGACAAGAAACTCATGTGGTTACAAAACATTTTTTTCCTTTGTAATATAATGAAAGCTTACTCGTCAGTGGGCTTACTGGTTCAGATATTTGCTTTCGTTGTGCAAGCATTTCCACCAAAAAGGCAACAACAGGAAATATTGCAAGTGTAAGACTGCAAAAGGAAGCATAAATTCGATTACATAATGTCAAATGACATTTTAAGAAATGATACTCAATATACTATAAAATGATATTTATTATTTAGGGAATTTATCAAAATCCTTACCAACACATGAAGAGTGGCCAATCTCTCAATGATTTTGAACTAAACCAAAAGCCATACTTAATCAACCAACCATACTGCAAAACAAATGGCAAAATTAGACAGAAAAAAAGTGAACTGCTTCAAGGCTGTGAAGTAAAAGCTCTGTAGATGACTGCAAAATTATACACGGGTATTAATATAAAAATTAAGTGAAAGAGTCAAACCTTCATTAAATTCTCAATGATAAGTCTGCTGTTCACCGCAACAAGCACCACTATACAGAGATTTAAAAGGCCCGCATGACTCTGTAATCCATGATTAAGTAAAACAAAAGTTAATCGCCAGCAATATATTGAAATAGAAAGCAAAAGCAGCCCAAATGATACACTAGGTTGTAAAACATGGTTTTTTCCTTCTAATGGAAAAATTGATCAGGTTAACAACTACTGCATATAAGAAGCAATTATCACGCTTCCGAGGCAATAATGCCACCCAAGTATATGCTTCACTGGCATCACTTTAATTAAGCATAGGAGCTATTTTGGCAATCCATACATGCATAGGAACTGTTCAGCATAATCAATATTTACGTCGTAAATACAACGTGATGAGTAACAATTCAATGCAGTGAAAAGAAGCAAGCAACGGCTTTTTAAAACATCATAGCCAATGAAAAGTAAAACGTTGACCCTGACGAACCATAAACCGCTGAGTTCCAAACTAACAATTAGCGCGAGAATTTAACTGCCACGACCTGTTTGAAGATGTTATCGGAGCTGAGCGGGCTTTCCTTCACTGTTCGGTGAGCTGGAACCGAAGGACGGTAAAGAAATTTCAGCGCGGAGGCGTCCTGCACTTGTTCTCGATTCGCATTGGCAGCCGCGTTGTCCACCTTCAGATGATCCTTATCATGGCCACCGCTCTTAACGGAGGCGACGAGAACGTTAGAGCCCGAATCTCTTACCATATCTTCCGCAGGAATGTCCGGTTGCAGAGACGAATCGTCGAACAAGCCTCCGACGGATGGCCTCCGGCGCAAGAAAGAGCGGCGTAGGAGATCCCAATTGCTTGTGGCGGTGGCAGCGGCGCCCGCACTTTCAGGCACTTCTGAATTCGCCATCGGCGAAGAGGCAGCGATTATTACAAATTTGCTTACTTATTTATCTATTTATTATTATTATTAATAAAATGATATGTGTGAATATTAACTGAAAACGGTGAGAGAAGTTTATATATACGGAGAGAGAAGAAAGGAATGAAGGAGGGAAAAAGGCAAGCACGTTAATCGTGATCGTGAATAAAGGATTTGGATGCTGGAAGAATAATAGAAAAGGAAGGTGGCGTTGTATTATGGCGAGGAGATAGTGGAGAGAGAGGAAGAAAGACAGAAGATTTTGCTGTCATCAGAAGCAAGCATGACTTGGCTTGGCCTGCCCGGGTTTGCGAATTGCGATTGTTAGATTCTCCTCGGAGGAGCGAGCAACAGCTCTCTCTGACGGTTGACACGTAGCTGCTCATACTATTTCTGTGCTCAACAAGTGTTCGCTTCATTTTCGTGAGGCGAGAACTCAGGGCGTTTTAAATTTGCATGAAAATTTTGAAAAAGCAAAAAGTAAAATAAAATGTAAGATCTACCACGTTTTTACCTATTTAAATTTAGATCAAGTTTGGTCTAAATAAAATAATATTTGAGTTGAAGTAACTGAATTTTGAAAATCTGAAAATTTAAACAAATAAAACAGTATATAAGTTGAAATATAAAATATTTTTAAATAATAAAATCATATATTTACACGTTCATATATATATATAGATATACATATGAAATAATTATTCAGGCCGAGCTGTAGTTTTGTTTTTAAACCTGCCCAATTCTTGTTCTGAAGCCCGGATATTATGAGTCACAAATTTAGAGCTTAAAATACGGGTTTCTTTTCTTTTCTCCTGGGGTATTTGGATCACGATTTAATTTAACTGTGATTCACCCACGATTTTACTTTTATTTTGAAATAATCTCAGAGTGCTTGATCTGTAATTAGAATAAATAAAATAAAGCGATATTGTATTATTATTTTATCGGATGTCCCGAAAAGACATATTGTATCATTATTTCATTCTTAAGTTATCGATCCTTTCGTCCGAAAAGAAAGTGATCGATCCTATTTGCGACGCGTGCATGATACTCTGCATTCAAAATTCACGAAGACGAGACGGATAGGATATATTGGTACGCGGACCTCTCTTTCGACAGAAATGGATTCAAATGCACGGCAGGCGATCCATAATGCTCAAGCTACTTAGAACTGCATATTTGATGCAACAAAACGGGCTACTTCAATAAAGACAAGTTATCTTCAACGCTAGCACCAACGATGAAAGAACATGGCAGTAACCACTACAAACAGAAATTCACATAAAGCAGAACAAGCCTTCATAACTAGGAAATCTTTTAAAGATACCCATAATGTCAAATTATTGCTTCATCTATGCTCCTATTATAATATCATCCGCAGTCATTCCACCACATAATTATACTACAGCTCGAGGGGAAAAAAAATCCAAATGGTGCTTCAACAAGATTTACAGCACAACCATCCATTCCATCTTTTACCACATTAAAACAAACTTCCATATAACAATATGACGTTAAAAATATGTGAAAGAGCAATAAATTTTTGGGTCACCATACAAAGGGTGTCTGATAAATCAATTAGCATAACTCGGCCAAGTATTTCAACGATCAGAGCAGTCCTGATTCGTAGAAACCGGCACACTAATCACGAAATGAAACAATTTGAAGCGAAAGCATAGTATGCACACAACTCAACTTGAGTCAGATGGCATACCTCTGCCAATATACAAGTTTTTACACAGACAGAAAAAACCAAACTACCCTAATGTATGTTAGGTTTAGTAAAATAAGAACGTATAATAAAAAATTGCCTGCCAAAAATGTGTAACAATGGCCGTAACCTAGTGAGCAATACACAGCGCAAGAATTATCTCTTGGACATTTAGACAACTGAATTTAAATTAAATTACTAGGCCTATTAAACAAGGTTTAAAAGCAGAAATATAACAGGAAGGAGGAAAAAGAAAAAGAAATATTACATAACGCTTACCAAACAGAATCCAACTATGCTCTAATAATAACAATGGCAAAATCTCATTAGAGGAGCTCAGCAACATTTGATGGCAGCTCCTCTATTACCACATTATAAAACCTTTGGATGTCGAACAGCATTCTTTCATCATCCTTCGTCACAAAGTTGATGGCAACACCTTTCCTCCCAAACCGACCACTACGGCCAATACGATGGAGATAATTCTCAGGCTGAGTTGGGAGATCATAGTTTATAACTAGAGACACTTGCTGGACGTCAATACCACGTGCCAAAAGATCTGTTGTTATCAGAACGCGAGAAGAACCAGAACGGAATTCACGCATAATAATGTCTCTGGTATTCTGGTCCATATCTCCATGGGTTGCTGAGACTGTATGGTCCCGGCTCCGCATCTTGTCAGTAAGCCAATCAACCTTCCTTCGGGTGTTCACAAAAATGACACTCTGAGTGATAGCTAATGTCTCATAAAGATCACAGAGTGTGTCCAGCTTCCATTCCTCTCTCTCAACATTGACATAAAACTGCTTAATACCTTCCAAGGTGAGCTCATCCCGCTTCACAAGGATCCTAACAGGTTTGCTCATAAACTTCCTTGTGATTTCAAGGGCCTCAGGAGGCATTGTAGCAGAAAAAACTCCCACTTGAATCTTACTGGGCAGCAGCTGGAATATATCATAGATCTGATAGCAACAAAACCAACTCTCAACAATTAATAAACTAGTTTGACACTAAAAAGTCGTTGCTCAAATAGCAATGAAATTAAAAACAACATAAAGAGGTTTAAAAGTCAATGGTAGTTGAAATATTGCAGGCATTTTCATAGTTTATTACAAGATATTGCACATAAACAGAAGAAACTCATATTGGGACAAATTAAAAATCAAAAAAATACCTGCTACGGTTCTAGACTAAAAAACAAGATTGTGCAAGCAAAGGTGAATGAACAGGTTAAAGGGATGTTTAAATAAACACTAAAACTTAATGCCCAACAAGACCAACCCTAGCCAACTTTCTGGCTGGGAGCAAGGGGGGAAAATATAATTTATTTATAAAAATGAAAAAGAAGCTAAAAATTAAAAAGCACCTGATCTTTGAAACCTCGGGAAAGCATCTCATCTGCCTCATCCAAGACAAACATCTTGATGTAATCAGGCCGAAGTGACTGCCTGCGCAGCATATCAAATACACGGCCAGGGGTACCAACAACAACATGAACACCACTTGACAGAATACGCTGGTCTTCACGGACACTGGTTCCTCCCACACAAGCATGTACCTTCACACCAAGATAATCTCCAAGTGCTCGCATAACTTTCTCAATTTGCTGTGCAAGCTCTCGAGTTGGTGCTAGAACCAATGCCTGGCATTCCATCAAACCATAGTCAAGTTGCTGCAAAATTCCAGAGCAAAAAGTTGCTGTCTTCCCAGTTCCAGACTGAGCCTGTTGAATAACATCAAGTCCCTTGCAGAAGGGAACAATTCCCCTTTGCTGAATAGCTGATGGCTTCTCAAAACCTACAGCATAAACATCCTTTTATAGAAATTTGAATAACAAACTTGCAGCAAAAACAATGGAAGAAAATTACAAATATACATAGCAAAATGAAGACAAACACCAACTCTGCAATGATGTGCAGCCACCTCATATTTGGTAAAAGTAGTATTGCATAGGAAAGAAACCAGGGTGAACATTTCAGAATTACAAACTAACAGGACAACAAAATTAAATAGGCAATAATACAATCAATCTTGGGGACTAAGTACAAAAAATAAATAAATAATAATTGGACACAAAAAGGCATTAGTAAGTAATCTACCGTATGCATAAATGCCTCTCAGGAGATTCTCTTGCAAGCCCATGGCATCAAAACTATCATAAACCTCATCATAAGAGGCAAAGAAATCCTGTCCATCAGCCGTAAGTCTGTAATCAACAAGCCATCAAAATCAAGTAGAGAGTATTAGCATCCAATTGCAATAATTAACCTCATAAAAAATCATGAGCAAGAAAAGCCTGAGTGAATATGCTTATATAAACAGATTACAAACAAACAACCAGTTAAAGGAACGAGATAAATATAATTGTAAGTTCTTACAAATCATTCATCTTGGCATCATATTGACGAGCATCGAATTGTGAACCCTCAGGTGCTGCTCCAGCCATGACTACAAGATGTAAAGAAAAAAAAGCTATACCACATAAGCTATAGTAGTGGACCAGAGAGAGGAATCCTAAAGCAATTATAAAACAAAATCATCAGAGTGTAAGAACATAGTTAAAGCAAAGACAAGAAAAAGATTTACATCAATAGAAAAAATTGATGGTACGTTTTAAAAAATATGTTGCATCACGACCAAGTTCTCCTAACTACTAAAAACAAAACCTGTTGCTTCCAGACATACGGAAATCATGGGTCGTGACCCCTGAGAATAGGTAGGAAAGAAAATAGCAAGGGATGTAGCAAAATAAGCATGGCACATTCAGAGAAGAGACATCCTAATAGCACCAACATTTTTCACAACCAACCGTCACAACTCCTTCCCGGTAATCAACAGGTTTTGATAATTTACTAGTCCACTTCAAATTATTGCCATACGATTAGCTTACAAATTAAAGATTTGTTTGAACTATTTTGACTAGCGTCTCTCCAATATATATTATTTAAGAAAGAAAAGAAAACATATCAACAGTTCTGATCTGCCCAAGATCTCGGGACAGGAAGCACCATAGTGAAATAAACAAACTAATATTACTTTCAGAAGCACACAATCACTTATAAAACAAAGAGCCGCCATGGATTAATGAAACATTTAGACGATCATAGGTGATTCAAAACAGCCAAAAACTACAATCCTCCCAAACAAGTAACACAAAATTATCAGGCCGTAGCAGCATAAACAGATTCAAGCATAGAACAAATATCGATCGAACTAGAAGATAACTCCAAACTAGTCCAAACAAACTACACCATTTTACAGCAATCAAATCATGGAAAAACCCAAGGAAAAAAAAAAAGACCTTTTGACGATGAAAATAGCTCGTTGATCGGAGAAAAGCGAAGGCGAAAAGACTCCGATAGTCTGAGAAATGATCGAAGAGTGCTATTGTTTCAGAGAGCAGTTAGGGTTTCCCAAACTCCTCGGATCTACGCCGCGGAGTCGAGGAAATAGAAGGAAAAGCTGTAATGCTAAAGTGAGTATATAGGAACTGCGAGGGCCGAGGGTTCCAACTTCGCAAGTACCGAAGGGGATTAGGCCTTCGGCAGTGTTCCATTTCCCAATTTACCCCTGCCTTTTGCACCGAGTCAACGAGTAGATTGTGATGTTGGGTTGATGGGCTCAAGCCCAAGTACTCAGAGAACGTGCCCCGCCGCGGTACGGAATTGATATATATATATTTATATATATATATATATATATATATATAGAATATTATCTGTTGATGCATTTATAATTTTAATTATAATGTAAAATTATAATTATAATAAAATATAAAAATAATAATATTTTAATTATATTCTTATATTATAACTAGATGCATAGATATACTTAAAATTATAAATGTATTAAAAAATTTATATATATATATATATTAAATTATAATATGTTTGGTTTAATATTTGAGATGTTTAAAAGTCTCTTTACACATTTAAATAAATGAATGCCTTAAAAATATTGTGTGTGTTTTGGATTGGCCTCTAAGGCTATGTTGAGAATATAAAAGAAAATGAAATGGAATAATTATTAATAGAATAACATGGAATAGAATAAATTGAATAGGTATGTTGTTAAAAGTTTAATTGAGGAAAACAAGGGACATCTGTTAATTTTATTTGAAAGTTATAATAAAATGAATGAAATAAACTTGTTAATTATTTTTTCAATATTACCCCTTATAATATAAACACATGACTAATAATTTTGTCATTGTTCCATACATAAAGTTATGTTATTCTCCTATCCATATTTCTTTATTTTATTTACTAATTATCTTGTCCATATTTTTTATCTAATAAATTTATTACAAAATATCTATATTGCTTCAAAAAAATTTTAAAAGACAAATTTGAAAAGCTAAAAAGAAAAATTGTTGACCAAAAAAATTTTAAAAAAATAGATGAAACTAATCTACATATAAGATTCTTTCATTCTCTATTTTTTATTTTGAAATTTTAAGTGAATAAAAAAAGAGATAGAGGTCATAACTATGATGAAATAAAATTAGATAAAGTTATGACAATTGGAATAATCTTCTATTGATGATGGATATATTAGTAATGAAATATGTGTATATTAGCATCTTAATTTCATAAACCATTTTATTTCATCATTAACCTCCCAATTTAGAAGGACAACAAAATTGAGATTTTAGATGGCAAATAAGGGTCTTGGTATCCCTTCTTTGCCATATCATTCCACCTTAAAAAGAAATAAAAAAATCCAAACATAAATCCAACTAATTATTGCTATTCCATTCTTTATTATTCCCTCGTAAAGTATCCACCCAAACATAGCCTAAACTAACATGATTTTGAATTAACTTGGTTTTTATAATTAATTTGGTTAAATGTGATTTTGTATCACTAAGATTTATGTTTGAAAACTTTGATTTGAAAATTAATTTTTATCATCTATATAGTTCATTCAACACAAGAATAACTTTTTTCACTTATATGCAAAGGAAGTTTGGAGGGCCAAAATTGATTTTGATAAAAAAAAAAAAATTTATAGGGCAAACTTTCGTTTAGAGGTGTTCTCAGACATTAAACTAAATATACTAATTTTTGTTTGTTTAACATTTGATTTTTTCTAAAATTAATTTTATTCTCCAAACTTTTGTTTGCACAAAAGTGATAAAATATTGTTTTTATGTTGAATGAGCTATATAGAATCTATAAATGATAAGGATCAATTTTTAAATGAAAATTTTTAAGCATAAATCACAATAATATAAATTTACATTTGACCAAAATTAATTTTAAAAATCAAAATAACTCAAAATTATATTATTTCAATGTCAATCCAAACACGCATATAATTACTTAGCAAACATTGTTGACATTATATAAATTGGAATATTTCTAAAATATACAGTCTACGTTAATTTTAATTTTTTTATTAAAATATCTTTCATAAAAAAAATGTAAGTAAGCATTTTAGATTTAATATATATATATATATATATATATATATGTTTAAGTTAAATAAGAGTATTGTACTGAATTTTGTTTAAAAAAATAGACAAAAACGTAATTTAATTTTTATTTAGGGCAACTGAAACTTTATTTTAGACAATAGAGCATTACATTTACAGTACCAAATTCTTACAACGTTTATTTCAAACTCACAAATTTTTCGTTTAAGAAACGGCATTTATTCTTTATTAACCAATTTATAAGGCGATTAAAATTTCTTTAGACTTCTATTCTCTGTCCCTTTACTAGTTGGAAAGCAGAAACAAGACACAACTCTTTAAGAAAAAGGTTTCCAAGGCTCAAAGCAAAGCTAGCTAGGCCTTGGAGAAAGGTTTTGGACGGAGATGAATTAAAAAGGATAGAGACAATTGAAATTGTGTGAAGGGTGATATTGCTTAAAATGATTAAATACAATAATAGACTTAAGCATTATCAAATGACAATAGCAAATCTTAAAAAAATCTATCTAAAAATTTGATAATGGGTTGTCAATGGTAAAATGCTAAAATAAATTGGACATAAAGCAAGTGACAAAGCTAATAAGTAAAGCTGGAATTAAAATAAAAAAGGGAATAAAGATAAAGTAAGTTGATGGATAGTTTTTAGTGAAATACATGATGCAATGTCAATGAAATGGATAAGCACCAAGCTCCCTATTTCTTCTTATTACTTAATTGTTAAGTTTTTATATAGGTTATGAGACTTTGGCCTGCTTTCTATTATTCTCCTTTTACACTAAACTCATTTCTTTGTGCTAAAGTGCGCCCCCACCCCCCTTCAATTTTTTTTTTTTTTTTTTTTTTTATGTTTATTGTATTAAACTCTAATTTTATGCTCTTATATATCTTATTTTTGAACCAATTAAAATTACTGATCTTAAATAATTAAATAATGTTATTTTGTTTTATTATTGGACATTCTAATTTGAACTCATTAGACTCAAATATATATTATGTATATAATTTTATATTTAATTTTTGTGTGAACATTTGATGTATTTTTTATAAACAGTAGTTTTATAACAATTAAGTAGAATATAATTAAGTTTAAATGTTAATATATTATTTTTATTTTGATCTAAAAAAATATCCGTAAAATTGTAAAAAAAAAATGTTTAATGTTGGTGGATAAAATGACATTTATAATGCTCTATAAATACATTTTTAATAAATTAAATATTACAAATTTCAATACTTTATTGTTAAAGTTTTTCGCTTCTTTCAAGATATTATTTTGGGCTATTTAAAGAACAATGATGGCATTGTAAGTGATGGTATATTTTGTTTACTATATCTATGTAATCCATTATATGAATAGTGTGTAGATATGTTTTTACAAATATTTTGATAGTAATATTAATATTAATATGAAGAGTAACATATAGTACAATATTTATTTAAATTTAAAGTTATTTTTAAACTTAAAAAGAAAAAATTCAAGATATTGTTACTAAATTAATTTCATTTAGTTTAATTCAAATGTTTAAATGATAGATTTTTATTTAAAATTATAATATTAAATTATAATTTTTCAAAATAAAATAAAAATGTTATTTTGAAAATTTTTTTGCTGCCATAGGGTCCTGGCTTCGTCACTGCTAACAAGTATATATGTAGATTTTAATTTATTATAAATTGTGTTAAAGATTGAGATTAAATCATACATAATAGGTGATTAAATTAAAAGTAAGGTTCAGAAAGCAAATACTCAGCAACAATTCATTAAGGTTGTTTTTAAGATTTTGATTCAGTGGTACACTTGTGATAGCACTTAATTAAGATAGGGAAGAAACATACACAATGTGAAAATAGAGCACGAGATGAATGAAGCAAAAAGACTGTATTACTCTCAAATAAAGGGCCCTTATTCGAGTCAAGGGTTAACTCCTCATTACAATATCCAAATTATGCCTATAAGCTTAAGGAATGGCCCTCAACCATATACTGATGGCCTACAGAAAAGACAACACGGAAACGAGGCATATCAACCTCTAACGGGTAATTCCTCCACGTACCATGCATGCTACGTCAAGACTGCCCAGTCTCCTAGTGATCCAACGCTCTCTTCGAGTGGTCCCCGTTGTCTCTTTCTCTCTTGATGCCCAATTCCCTGTAGACTCGTGGTTATGATTGTTTGGATCCTCATGTGCCAGACTTTGGTCAGCCCACGCAATGTCCTCGTTCTTAGTCTATGCATCCCCATTTCTATCCGTACTTTTGTTGGCTTAAACCTAAATTTGATTTATGATAAATTAAATATAAAAAAAATAAATCCAATCCACATAAAAAAAATGAGCAAGTCTGAACATTTTTCCTCAACTTAAATTAGAAGCTCATACCAAGTTAGAAATGTCAAATAATGAAAGACAACACATGACTCTCTCTCTCCAACACACAGTACATAAAAATTATCTTAAAGAGACAAGTCTTAATCTTTCTCTGACACCCTCTTTGCACCTCTCTGTTTCGCCTGGAGCTACTGACAAAAACGACTATTAATGGCACTCTCATCTGTCCAAGAGGAACTGCACCTACTGCAATTGCAACCTATACGCCATGGAGGTCAAATAAGGAACAACCCAATCACCTCCTCAATCATGAAGATTTGCAGCATTTATTGTTCTCCAATAACTATTTTCAGGAAAACTATATATGTGTGTATCTGCTACCCTTCCAGAGGTGCTGAAGAGAGAATAGAGATATAGATTTGTAATATTAAAAAAGTCTTCTTTCTTAAGCTAAGTTTTTAGTTGATCTATTTATTAGAGCATTTTGTGAGCTGTTAGTGAAAACTCAGTTTATAAGGGTTCATAAAACTCATATTTTGTAATTGTTTTTGAGCTTCTATCTTAGTGAAGAAGAGAAGTATTTTAGGGTGAGGTACTCTAGCTAGTTTGAGGTTAAACTTAAAAACCTTATGTTTAAAGTGAGCATGTAAAAACTCTGTGTGAAGTTATAAAAGAATTAATCTTAATGGAAAATATGTTGAAGGAGTCAAAAGGAGTGGAAGTAAGCATTGTTTTTTGCTGAATCAGGATAATTTATTATGTTTGATATTTTATCTCTGATCTCTACATTTTCAATTTAATTACAGTCAACTATATATATTATAATTAACTATTTTCTTCACTTGTCGTTTCTTCAAATAATACAGTTTATTGAAAAATTTATAATTAACACTCTTTCTTCCCGAAAGAGTAAACAAATTGTTAAAAAATTTAGTTAACTTTATTTTATTACAATTAACTATTTCTTACAATTTATAGTCGACTAAAAATATTTTTAATTAACTATAATATTAAAAATAATATTTTTATAAATTTTTAAAAGCACCTATTTACCCCTGAGTGCATTATGAGTCTTCTCCTACGAAATTCACCTTGTCCTCGAGGTGAAAGTCAGGGTACATATTCTGAAGTGTTAAAACATCCACCCACATGGCATCCTCCTTCGCATGGTTACGCCAGTGTACTAGTACCTGATGCCTAGGCTCGTTGTGGTAAGTCGAGGTTCGCGTGTTCAGAATTTCTAAGGGTACTAGATCTTCGTCTCCCTTTTCAGTCACCATGGATTCTTCAAGAGGAGGTATGGGGCTTTTACGGGCTTTCAGCAGGGAAACATGAAACACATTACGGATTCAAGCCCCCTGTGGTAAATCCAACTTGTTAGCCACTGGCCCTATTTTAAGAGTGATTTTAAATGGACCAAAATAACGTTTTTTCTAGTTTGAAGCTTCTTCGTGCAACCAAGGATTGATGTTTATTTCGATGCAACTTAACCCAAACAAATTCCCCTTCCTGGAATGTCTTCTCTTGGCATTTCTTGTCCGACTGCTTTTCATTCGAGCTTGGGCTTTGCGTATGTGCTCTTGCAAATCAGCTCAAATCTCTTATCGATCTTGTAACAAGTGATTTATGGCTTGAACTAGTGAGTCCCCTGGAGAGTATGTGCACATTACTGAAGGTGACAAACCATATAATGCCTGATAAGGGGACTGGCCGATCGTCAAATGGTGACTGGAATTATAGGAAAGCTTCGCCCAAAGAAGGCAATGAATCCACTGATTGGGCCTTGAATGGACGAAAGCTTGCAAGTATTGCTCAAGGCAGCGATTCACCACTTCAGACTGGCCGTTTGATTGAGGATGGTATGTGGAGCTGAAGTTTAACTGAGTCCCACTGAATTTAAACAGTTACTTCTGGAAGGTGCTCATGAAAATGGCATCTCTGTCTGAGACTATCGTCTTAGGAAATCTATGCAACTTGATCACCAATGTGTTAAAAAGCTCTGTTACCTTCATTGTTGTATACCTGCCTTAAGTGGACCGAAGTGTGCCATTTTTGTGATCCTGTCGACGACCACAAGGATCGTTGTATGACCCCGTGAAGGAGGTAATTGTGTGAGGAAATCGATGCTGAATTCCTCCCATGGTCATTTCCTTAATCTCGTGCTCTGTTTTCGCATTGTGTCTGTTTCTTCCTCTCTTGGCGCCCAATTTCCTGCAGGCCCATGGATATGATTGCTTCAATCCTCATGTGCCATGCTTGGGTCAGCCCACGCAACATCCTCGTTCCCAGTCTAGGCATCCCCGCCGTTATCAACTCGTTTTAAACAATATATATGTTAAGGTATTTATTTACACAACATGTTCATAATCTATTTTTACATGTATCATTTTTTTAATTCAATATTATATTGCTTTCACTAGTTTGATTTCTTTAACGGTATACATTAAATTGCCATATTATTTGACAAATAAAATTTGTAAAAATAAGTATTTTACTATATCGCACGAGTGCATAAGTTTATATTAGGTTTAATAATTAAGTTGAACTTTTAAAAGTCAAATTTGAATTCAAGTTAAAAAAGTTTAAACTCTATTTTAGTTGGCCTTTTTGTTAAAATTTTTTTGAATTAGGCTTATCAGACTAAGTGACCATTTTTTAGTCATGATAAAGACTATTTTTTAGTCAATTATTATTACTAGCTATAAGATTATATATAAGGAAATAATAAATACAAATGAATTTGTTGTATTATCATAAATTATTTACATAAAAGATATTAATTTTTATTTCTTTATTAAGATGAAGTTTTTCTTTAAATAATAATTTTTTTATTAAAATAATATTAATTCAAACTTTTTAGACTTGAATTAAGTTTTTTAAAAAAATTAAGCTTGGCCTATTTTATAGAACATGCCTTTTTAATTTGGCTTTTTTTTTTCATACTTTATTTTTTGGACCGAATTTATCTAGTTGAACGAGGCTTTGAAATTATGATGAGGTATAATTTAAATATAAGCACTTAAGTATATGATAAAAACATGTTTTGGTAGAACTTGTCAAGTGGTTGCTATTGTCCGTAGGCCACCAATCTCAAGTTTGATAGGGCCAAGCAGATCAGAATGAGGAATTAATAATTTCAGGAAAAAAAAAATATATAATTAAGGATAGCAGCTACGTTAAATGATTTTATTTTACTATATACTTTAACAAGAAATTAAGAAAAGAAAAAGATGCAAAAAGAAGCACAACTAAACCAATCTTACAATCAAACTGAGAACTATCATATGCCATTTCAAGATTTCACTAAAAAGAAGGGGTTAATTTGCCACGTAAAAATTATTAGTTCACATCAATTCATACCAGTTAGCTTAATCCGTTAATAATTAGGTGAATTATTTTTAGAGGTTTAAATTAGATTATTTTTTATATTAGAAATTATAACTAATAAAATTATAGCTTTTAAACTATTATTTCAATTTAGTTATTTTATATTAAAAATCATAAAATTAATTGTTTTCTAAATTTATCATGATGCTTATATTAATAAATATATGTTTAATATACATAAAATTGTTGAGATAAAATGTTATTAATCAGCATCTTTTAGTAAGTTAATCTATTGTGAGTTTTTTGTTGTTAATAAGTATTTAATTTTAATCCTATAATTATTATAATTTGATAAATTTTCAAAATTAATTATTTATATTTGTCAAATAAAGAAAATGAACATTTTGATATATTTTTACTTCAATGTTGATTTGGTCCTCTACAAATTTATAGTATCAAAATGATATCTCACAAATTCAATATTAATTAAAAGTACTCCATTAAAAAGGTTACAATTAGCTTATCAATGAACTACTTTTGATTAATGTTAAATTTTTGATGAATTATTTTGACACTTCAAATTTGTAAATGACCGAATTAATATTAAAGCAAAAAGTAAGAGATCAAAATAGTACTTTTTTATTTATCAAATATACATCAATATTTGTTATATCACATAAGTAACAAATATAAGATTATTTTGATAAAAAAATGATTTTAACTCATTTTTAATAGGGTAGTACATCTTTTAGGTTTAGCAAAGGAAATGTAATATTTTAATACAGTTGAGAGGATTATGTAGTTTAGACACTTCTTAAAAAAAGAGAAGAATATAAGATATTGAACATTTGTATAAAACTATATAACAAATTTAACAAAAGTATATGTTTGAGAATTGAGTAAAATATTATTTTGGTGTTTCACTAATTAGTTGAGTTTTAATTTGATTATTCACAAACTTTTAGTATCAATTTGATCTCACTTATGAGTTTAATTTCAATTTGACTCTTTTTTGATATGAATGTTAACTTATTTAATCAAAATTTAATTGAAAATTATAAAACTAAATGTATTAATTTTCATATTAGTATGTAATTAAATTAAAACTAAACTCATTAGTGAGAGATCAAATTGAACATTAATTAATGAGTTGGAGAAGTTATTTTTGAAAAAAAATACTGTTTGATCCTTAGCTTATCCTACACACTTTAATTTAAAGATGATTCATCATTAATTGAAATTTATTATACTTGATTCTCCACTTTTGAGATTATTGTCATGCCTAATCCCTCAAATTAAACCATATTAATTTAGGTGGAGGGACCACGAGCTGCAAATTTCAATTAAGAGAGGACTATTTTGTAAAATAAAATAAATAAAAGATTTAAAATAATAATTTAATAATAAAACAATGATCAAAATAACATTTTTCACGTTATTTAAAAAAAAAAATTGAATATGACCGTGTGGTTATATTTTGTCAAATTAAGAAAAAAAAAAAAAAAAACATGTTCGTCGTTGGTTAATCCCCACTCGAGGTCCGAACTACACTTTACAATGGACCCATGGTACATACAATGACTGTCCCCCACAGCGCACGCTCCTCACGCAATTCGGCATTTGCTTTGTTCGCGCATCTTGGAGGCCGCTTTTGTCAGAAACCCTAAAAGATACCCTAAACCGATCCAGCAAGAAATCCATATTCCAATCCATCCCTATTCCTATATTAGCTTCGCAATTGGATCTGTTTCGTTATCTCTCAAAAGAATCGTTCATCGAAAATGTGAGTTACCCTTGACTTTACTTATTTTTCTGTCTATTTTGGTGATTTGTTAGCTTGTTGAGTCTGGATTACTGATGCGTATTCTTATATTTGTTGTATCTTTGGCTCCTGTTCGAAAATTTGAAATTTTGCATTAGCTACATTGTTTCATGTTCAATTCTTCACGTATTAAGTAGATCAAGGATATTCTGCTTATTGATGTTTGATTTCGTCCGAGTTTTGAAATTTTCCGTTGATTGCTCCGGTCTATCTTATTAATATTTCAGCACCGTTGAATACCTGATATGGGTGATAACAGTTCTCCACCTGGGTCTCCTAAAGAAAACCCAGATCATGTTGATGGAGACATGGTTGCCAAGGTTGATAGCTCATTGCAAAACATTGCTCAGAGGTTCCAAGATTCAATTTCTCTTGGCAAGAGACATAAGTTCTGGGAAACCCAACCAGTTGGGCAGTTCAAGGATATTGGAGACACCAGCTTACTCGAAGGCCCAATCGAGCCACCAACGCCATTATCTGAAGTCAAACAGGAACCTTACAATCTTCCAAATGCTTATGAGTGGACCACTTGTGACATGGACTCCGAAGAAACATGTTTTGAGGTTTATAATTTATTGACGAATAATTATGTTGAGGATGATGAGAACATGTTTAGGTTCAATTATTCTAAAGAATTTCTAAGGTGGGCATTGCGTCCTCCAGGTTATTACAGGAATTGGCACATAGGGGTTCGTGCCAAAACTTCAAAGAAATTGGTTGCTTTCATCACAGGCGTCCCTGCCAGAATAAGAGTTCGGGATGATGTTGTGAAAATGGCAGAGATCAATTTCTTATGTGTCCACAAGAAGCTTAGGTCAAAGAGACTTGCTCCTGTTATGATCAAGGAAGTCACTAGAAGGGTTCATCTTGAAAATATTTGGCAAGCAGCTTACACGGCAGGAGTTGTTCTTCCAACACCAATAACAACTTGTCAATATTGGCATAGATCTTTGAACCCAAAGAAGCTTATAGATGTTGGGTTTTCACGGCTTGGTGCTAGGATGACGATGAGCCGCACTATAAAACTTTACAAACTACCTGTTTCAACGGTTACTCCTGGATTCAGAAAAATGGAGCTCCGGGATGTCCCTGCTGTTACACGGACGCTTAGGAACTACTTGAGCCAGTTTGTTGTAGCACCTGATTTTGATGAGGATGATGTTGAGCATTGGCTTCTTCCAAAGGAGAATGTGGTAGATAGTTATGTGGTTGAGAGTCCTGAGAACAATGAGATCACAGACTTCTGCAGCTTTTACACTCTACCGTCATCTATCCTTGGAAACCAGACTTACTCGACACTGAAAGCTGCATATTCATATTATAACGTCTCCACCAAAACACCATTGCTCCAATTGATGAATGATGTGCTAATTGTGGCGAAGCAAAAGGATTTTGATGTTTTCAACGCCTTGGATGTAATGCAGAATGAGAGTTTCCTCAAAGAGCTCAAGTTTGGACCCGGAGACGGGCAACTTCACTACTACTTGTACAATTACAGGATTCGTAATGCCTTGAAACCATCTGAGCTTGGGCTTGTGCTCTTGTAATTTGATAATTTCATCTTTGATTTTGCTTTGAAATTGGTAAATGCACCATTGTTTAGCGAGCTACGTCTTTCAACTTCCCACCTTGTTCCTCTGCAACATTGACAGTTAACACATGATATACGTGCGAGCATAGATTTTTCAGATTTTCGTCTACTGTGGCTATTCTAGTCTGCTGTTGCCTGTTTCATTCGCCTTTTTCCACAATATTGTTCATAGTTTATCTATGCATGTACTGGTGGTTCATAAATCATACAATACAAAATTACAAACCTAATAGTCCTGATGAGAGGAGTGTGGTTGTTAATGCTCCTCTGATCTCTCATATTTGATATATCTAGGTACGATATGCATATATATCGGAATGAGTAAAATTTTAGTGAAACACCACATAAAACTTAAGACAAGATTAAAAATGTTACATTCTAATTAAAAAATAATGGCCAGGGGTCATGTGATCGCCACTTTATTATACAGGCATGCATGTGTGAGGGGAAAAAAAAACAAAAGAGGAGGGAGACAAATATAAAATGGAAGAGACGATATAACTTGTTTAACCCATTTTTGCTGTTGGGGAAGAATGTTCCAATGAATTTAATTCATAAGTATTAATTTTAAGAATAATTATTCTCTAAAGTGCAAACAAATATGCCAAATTATTAATTTCAAGTTTTAAACACAAACCATAAATTTCAATTATCAAACCAAATTAACTAATAATTCAAATCTCAACAAACAACTAACAAGAAAGTAAATAATTAAAATCCTAATTTTTTTTCATAATGAACATTTCAATATTGTTTTGATATGTTAATTATTATTAAAAGGACAAAAATCTCATTTTGGTCTGTCACTTCTCTTTTTATTTTCGTTTTAATCCCCCACTCTTTTAAAATTCCAAATTAATCTTTTAGTGAGCTGACTCTTTCTTATTTTGGTCCTTCTGTCATCATACTGTTGATCAACATTTGACTTGGAGAATTAATTGCTGAGGTGTCTTCATTAAAGGCTGGCTTGAAATTTGATTAAAACTCCCCATGCCAAATCATACTTGAGGGTGATTTCTGTGATCAATAGCCCTAGCGCCATGGTGTTTCTGACCTATCTGTCATGGAATTGTTCTTTTAACATGCTGCTAGGAAAAGAACAGAAAATGCAAAAGAGAGAGTTTTAGAATATTTAAAGTTTGAATGCTCGCATGATTTACAAATGAGAATCCTCTCTCTATTTATACACTTTTACCTCATCAATGGACGATAGTGATCAATTCGATTTAGTAGTAAAGATTGATTCTCTATAACTCTCCATTAAACTATCTATAGCCTATAATATCTATAAAATATTTATAAAAATATTTATGAAATATCCACAAGAATATACTTAAAATATTTACAAAAATATTTAGGGAATATTCATAAAAATATTCACAAAATATATATATATTTCTCTATACTATTTTATGTATAAGAATATGTAATCTTCGAACTTTGATGCCCAAACACAAAGGTTGCGACGTATTGCTAGGATAAAAAGTTAGTAGAGTTAGTATATGAGAGTTTAAATGTTTTTCTATTATTAGAGAATCTTTGAGAGAATATAAAATAATAATATTTTATTAATATTAAATTAATAAAAATATATTATTATATTTTCTCCTCCAGTATATGCTAGTTGCAGTTCTACTCTCCCTTTGGCTACAGAGACATCGCTTCCCAATTGGAACTGCAATTCTTTGTCGTTTTCAGTTCTAACGCAAATATTCACATTATCCTCTCTTCCTCTCTGCCATTTGTTAATCTTAATTTGCTTGGAAACAACTTAATATGAGTACGACGTCATTTCCACCGATATTTGGGTTTTGGACTTCTCAGCTGCTAGTATTCCCATTTTCTTCTAACCCCAGATTTCAAGCCACTATATGTTTGAGGAGACACGATATTTAGTGGGACCTTATCCTTATGCCTTCCATTCATGGCAATGTCCGAAGCAAGTTGTGCTTTAATCACTCCCAGGCTTCTTTCTTCTCTTTTCAACAATATCTATTTCTTAACTTCCAGTGGCTGAGTTTCTTTTCTTTTAAGGGGGTATCAAGATTTTTAGTTTCTTTCTTTTTAAAAAAGTTAATTGCTTTAACAAAAAATAAATCAAAATTTTTATAATATATCAGAATGTTACAAGAATTGTAAGTAATATATTAAAAAATATATAGTATAATTAAATCAAATCAAAATGAACAAATAATAAAGCAAATGGCTTAATTATATCTTTTTTTTTTTTTTTTTCTTTTTGACTTTTTTAAAATTATTTACGGAAATATATACACTAATATATCACAAATGTAACTTTCTTTTTGAAAAACTTTGTCCTTTCCTCTTCTTGAACCTTTGGTATCAATTTCTATTCTAATCAAAATTTGTGAGGGTGCCTAGGCCACGTGCAACTTTGCAATACATGTTTTCACCAATTTCATCTTCCTCGGAGTACATCCTACTCCTTCCCTTATCAAAATGAACAAACCTTAGCCGCTAGCTCTTCAGAATCCTTGAACACCCGTTGACCCAAATTTCATACAAATACCGAATCCGCCATTAGAGTGTTCAGTTATTACACCCATCTTCCCTTCTGCCCAATGTCTGGCTTCCTCCACTTCTTACTGTTGTCCCTATTCTTTCTTCTTCCGCCCACAGTGACCACCATGACCATGATGGCGACAGTGGTGCCAGCGATGGCGAGGGATCTAACAATGACTATCAAAATCTCCAATTGCAACCTTTGCTTTTGGCTAAAATTTGGCGTTTGATTGCAATATTGTTTACTGCTTTCGTTACTGGGGTTTCACTGTACGTGTTAAAATGGAACGAGGGTTCTTGATTTTGGGTACCCAGTTCGCTGGCTATGTGTTTCTACTTTTTGGCCCTCAAGTCCTGAACTTGCACAAGATGGAGATTTTGGATTTCTTCACAGTGGGAGAGGTGGACCTAACAAATGAACAGTTTAGGTTTCTCCGCACTTGCTTGAGGATGATGACGGAAAGACGTTTGTCGCGAGCAAACGCTGCGTGGTGTGTCTGTGTTTTAGTGCCAGCGAAGTGGTGATTTGGAAGATTAATGGGATAAATGTGAATCCTGCTTAGCATATAATGTGATCACTCAGCAGTTAGCTGGATATGTCAGCATTTGCTTAATGGGTGAATGACAAAAGGAGTAAAATCCATTATAGCTCCTTGGGGGGATCATCTTATATTTTTAAAAGAGTGAGGGACCCATATAAACATAGAGAGATGATTAGGGGATTAAAATAGAAATTTGGTCTTATTAAAAATGTTTAAATTTTTATTTCAATTCTTAAAATTATAAGAATTGGTAAAAAAAAAAAATCAAGTTAAATTGGTTAGCCTAATTAACTCATAGGTTGGCCCATTTTGTTCAGGGACTAAAATGACTCTAATTAAACAAGTTTGCATGCAAACATATAAATCCAACACCGAAAAAGAAAAAAAAATAAAGAAGAATAACTTAATGGGCTTGCCCGTGTTTGACAACCCTAATAATTTTTTCACCCTTACTTGAATGTTGGACATTAAAAGAGTAATAAACTTAAGAGATTGAAATAATTAATTAATAGCTTTCACTAAAATAATTTATATATTAATATAATTTATTGATAAGAAATTAAAAAATAATGAATAACATAACAACATAATGATTGGTTTTTTCTTGAAATACTATTAAAAGAACTTAAAATTGAAAGAAAAATAATGGACTTTTGGAATAATTGAAAAAGTTAATTAAAATTCATTTATGACATGCAAACTCCGTGTGAATGAGTATTGTCGGCTTTGTACGTAAACCAGCCTGCTTTGTTTTGGGCTTTAATGGGCTATAACTCAATTGCTTTGATGGGATTAATACTTCAAACCACATTTTGCGGGTTTGGATAGAGTTCAGCCATATAATTAATAAATAAAATATTATTTTAATTTTTCATTCATCACTTAATTTTCAATTTCGTTTTTTTATTAAATTTTAATCTCAATTTGGCCTCTCATTTATAAATTTAGTCATAATTTAGTCTATTAGTAATAATAAAGTTAATATATTTAGTCCCTAATTTTAAACTAAATTTGAATTAAATATGTTGACATTTATAATATAAAAGACTAAAATAGTGTTTTACTATGTAATTAATTAGCAGGTAAGTTTAAGTCAGTTTTATAGAGTTACACTTCTTTGAAAATTCAAGTTTTTAGTACTTAAAAAATTTTAAAATTTACAATTGTCATTTATAAATCTTGAGACACCATCTAATGGTTGGAATGATATCATGGCCCGTAAATTGGTTTATACAAAAGTGAATTATGTGCCAAGTCAACGTGGATATTCTTTTCTCATACTTAACCATAGAAAGTTAAGTTACTACACATTCTTGTTTTGTACGAGAGTGGACGAGAAGACTTAAGGTTTCATTGTATTATAAAATGAAGGGGCCAAAGTTATGTTACTACACTTGCTAGCAATATATTATATGAAAAATATTGATTAGGAATGAGCAAAAAATAAATCATGAAACAATGAACCAGACATTAATAAACTATGAAATCCAAAAATGACATGAAAGTGTTCCCAAATAGCCAAAGTATTTAAGTGATGAGCAAAATTTGGACAATAAAAAATGAACTGAATAAAAAAAAAATGAAGGTGTGAAGAGTAAATAGTGTTGCTAAGTTCTCTCTAACTAAAGTTGTATATATAACTTGATTAAGTAAAGTCTGAAAAGTGAAGGTTAAATGCTTAAGGTCAATGAAGGATAGAAAGACATGATTGAATTGAAACTAAACGAAGTACATGAATAGACTATAAAAGGACAAAAAAAATAAAAAACATAAAAGCACATTGGAAAAAGTTATAAAGGGATAGTTGAATTTTATTTTATTTAAAAGCCATCATTTAATATTTTGTGAGAAATATAAGGGGTCAAATTGAGATTTCATCTTTTATATATTGGGGCCAAAATCTAAATCAAACATACTTTATATATATAAAATTACATTATGTATATGGGAACATGCTCCATCTGCCTCTTAATGTATTTAAAGATGAGTGGAGAATATCTGCAAAAGGTCTTATATTGTAAATTTTGTAATAAAATGTGAGTTATTAAATATTGATCTAATGATTTACATTTTACTATATATATTTTATTTTATTTCAAACATTTTTTTTTCTAGATGTGAGCTATTAGATTAATATTTACTGACTCATATTTTATTACATAATCAGCAATTAGTAGACCATACTGTAGATGATCAATAAACATATAAATACAAGTCAAGGTCCAAAAGACAAAATGTCGTTCAATTGGGGCGGAGCTTTTAAAAATATAAAATGTATAAAAGCACACAAATTAAAACCAAGCAAAAGCAAGTTACTTTTTCATTGGATCCTAGACAACGACGATAAAGTAGAAATTTGTGCATGAATTTCCACAAACAGTGACAAAAGTGAGTGAGCTAGCTGCTTTATAGATATGACGTGATTTATGAGCTTAGATTTAAAAAATGTATAAAACTATAATTAACAGTGCTAAATAGGTCAATTTTGACTAACGTAAATTGGTACACCATGGATTACATGGTTTAAAAAGTCGACTTATTTAAACCAAAATATTCAAGAAGGTTAAAATGTTCAATCTGACAATTTTAACCCATTAATTAAGCAAATGGGCCTTACCCGTATAGGAAAAATAAAAAATAACCAACTTTATCATTAAAGTTTAGTTGTTGTAACAAAAGTTTAATTATCATCCATTTTCTTAAAATTATTAAGATTAATAAAAACAATAAAAGTAAATTAGTCCTCCTAACTCGTGATTCCACCTATTAAACTTGTGGTTACTTATATATATATATATATATAAAAGTTAATCCATCTAACTTATGATTTGACCTATTAAACTTGTGAGTTAAACAAATCAAATTGAAATAATGCTATTAAATGAATTTGCTAATATATCTATGAATCCAACTCACAAAAATGATGATTTAAATGAGATAACACGATAGACTTGGTGATAGTTTAAACAGTAATAAAATTAACTTGTATTGCATTTCAATATCAATATTTTATAATAATCATGATTAAGCTTAGAAATAAAAGTAATATGTGAAAAGACTCTAAAAAGAATAATGAGCATAACATGAAAGCACATTGGAATGAGTTATAAGGGGAAAGTTGAATATATTTTATTTAAAAGTCACCATTTAATATTTTTTAAGTAATATAAGGGGTCAAATTAAAATTTTATCTTTTCCGTAGAGGGGTCAAAATTTAAATTAAACATTATATATGTATAGGGGAACATGCTCCCACCCCCCCTAAAATCAAAAGACCAAAAGCCATTCCATTGGGGGAGCTTTTGACTATACAATGTGAAAGCACAAAAATTGAAACCAACCAAAAGCAGTGTTGCTTTTTCGTTTGGTCCTCAACGGCGACGATGAAGTGGAAACCTATGCATGAATCTAGCTCCTTTATAGATAGTACGTAATTTTTGAGGTTAGATTGAAAAAAATGTATAAAACTATAATTAATGGCGTGAAAATAGGTTAATTTTGACTCATGTGAGTTGGTACACTACGGATTTTTGGATTAAACCAATCAAGTTGTGTAAATCACTATTTTCAAGGAGGTAAAAAATTTCAATTTGACCCATTAATTGAGCAAACATGACAGTAGGTGCCAGAAAAATAAAAAATAATGAATTTTATCATGAAGGGTTAGTTATTGTAACAAAAATGTAATTATCATCCCAATTCTTAAAATTATTAAGATTAGTAAAAAAAAAATTTAGTAAGTTAGTCCTTCAAACTCAAAAGTTGGCCAATTTAATTTGTCGGTGACATCGGTCAAGTTAAAATTATCCTACTAAATAAATTTATATAAATACATGCGAACCTAACTCACAAAAGTGATGATTTAAATAAGCCGACACGATATACTTGGCCACAACTTAAACAGTAATAAATTCGACCTGTATTGCATTCAATATTAATATTTTATAATAATCATGAATAGGCTTATAAATCAAAAGTAATATGTGTAAGGACTCCAAATGAGCAAAGAGCATGACGGAAAAGCAAATTGGAAAAAGTTATAAAGGGAAAGTTAAATTTTATTTTATTTAAAAGTCATAATTCAATATTTTTTAAGTGATGCAAGGGGTCAAATTAAAATTTTATTTTTCACGGGTCAAAATTTAAATTAAAATTACTCTCTCTTGATATATATATAATTCGGAGAACATGCCTCCCTTCCCTCGCCCCTGAATGTATTTAAAGTCGAGTCTAGAATCAAAAGACGCAAAACCATTCCATTGGGATTGAGCTTTTGACTATAAATGTGAAAGCAGAGAAAATTAAAACTAATTGAGCGAATGCAACATTGCTTTTCCTTTGGTCCTTGACGACGATGATAGAGTGGAAACCGGTGCATGAATTTCTACAACAATGACAAAAGTGAGTAAGATAGCTTCTTTATATATAGTACGTGATTTATGTGCTTATATTGAAAAAAAAATGTATAAAACTCTAATTAATAGTGTGAAAATAGGTTAATTTTGATTGGCATGAATTGGTACACCATGGATTGTAAAGTCAAACAAATGGACTTGTGTAAATCACTCTACTCAAGTGTGTTAAAAATTTCAATCAGACCTATTAATTAAGCAAATGGGCCAACCTGTACGAAAAAAAAAAGAATTTTATCATTAAGGGTTAGTTGTTGTAACAAAATTTTAATTATCATCCCAATTTAAAAATTATTAATATTAGTTAAAAGATATAAGTAGGTCAGTTTATCTAATTTGTTAGTTGACTTATTTAATTTGTGGATTAAATAGGTCAAGTTAAAATAATTATATTAATTGAATTTATATATATATACATAAAAATTCAACTCACAAAAATAATAAGTTAAGTGAGCTAACATGATCGACTTGACGGCAACTCTATTTATAACAACATCGACATGAATTGCGTTTGAATATCAATACTCTATAATAGTCATGATTGGGCTTAGAAATCAAAAGCAACATGAAACTAAGAATACAATAATGACTCTCGCGGAATTTTTGTATCATATTTTGGTAGCTGTAGATAAAGTTGTCAGAATATCAGCTCATGGTAGGCTAAATGAAGTTTCGGTGATTAACATTATTAAATATTAAGGATACGTTGTTTAATTATAACAATATTTGATATATTAAATTACTTAATGCAAGATAAATTCTTATATATTTTGGTTGTATATTTTTCCTAATTTCAATATATGTTTGATATGGAGATTTTACATTTTGTTCAAACTACATGTATTATACATGAATATTAGAGATTAAAACATTTTATTTAATGTTATAGGTGACTAAAACAATTGTAACAAATGGGTTGACAACAAGGTTAGGAAGATGTTAGTATAACTTTCTTCATGTGAGTCGATATTACTAACTATACTTATTTTCTATATTTCAAAATTTTCCTTTTATAAATTAATGTTTTCTTTCCCTCTGATGTTCTAGAAATGGACTTCTAAATTGTTTCTTTTTTAGAATTATTTTGATTTCTTTAGAATTTTATTAGGTTTTATTATGAAGTTTCAATTACAATTGTATTGAATTCTATATAAGGCTTAAAATACTATTCAATTTCTAAAACCTCATGATGAAGATGAATTGTGTTTCATTCTTAAAATATTTGGAATAAATTAATTATACTAAATGATGTCGTCTGTTATTTGATTTTCTAGAAATTTGGAGTTTGTTTAAATATATTAGTAATGATTTCATAATTATGAATAAAGTTAGTTTCTGGAAATTTCATCTCATACATAACCATGTAGCTCACGGTAGTTGGTATTAGCAATGGTGCACTATGAACTGTATTACTGTACTGAGGCTTTATGTCATACCACTGACTGTATGTGAGTCATTATGCTCACCACTGCTACTGTGCTGTACTGTTACCACTAGTAAATGTTAGTATATGATTACTGATCTAATGTTTGGTTTTGTGGGATGTCTTTCCACTTAAATGTTTTGAAAGTTCAGGGTTTATAAATGGTTGTTATCAATTTTATACTTTGTAAAAGGATTGTGAAACATTCCATTATCTTTGTTTATTCCCTTCTCGGTATAGTTAAAGATATTTACTCATTGAGTGATTGTTACTCACTTTTATTTATCTACATTTTTTTGATAGCAGTGTCGAGCCTGGACATTTTTCTACAGTATAATGTCGAGTTAGATTCCTTTTGATGAATCTTGCATTGCTCGCAAGAGTAAAATTTTGTTGTTGTTGTTGTAATTAATGAATATATTGAATTCTAATGGTTCCATATGTCACCGGTAGGATTTTGTAAGTTTTATATATGTTGTTTGATTGAGAACTATCATGAGAGCTAAACTCTCTATATTTTCACATGCGTGGCTATTTGTGAAAATTTTGAAAAGTCTATATTTTAGGAGATATTTTGCCAAATTTTTCACACGAAAGTCACGTAGTGCATCGAATGTGTAACTTCACTTTCTATGGATCATGTATGGTAACTGACTGTTGTGGCTGTATATTCTCTGTATGTCAGTCTAGGATTTTTTTTTTTTAAGATGAATGATTTTTTGCTAGTTCACAGAGGTGAGTTATGCTTCATCTTTCATGCCAGTCACACTTCTGGTTTGGGTTGTGACAGACGTCATATAAATGAATTTGTATACATATATACAAATTAAACTTACAAAATTGATAAATTAAATGAGTTGATATAATGGACTTAGTGATAACTCTAACAGTAATAAAATCAACTTGTATTGCATTTCTATATTAATATTTTATAATAATTATGATTAAGCTTAGAAATTAAAAGTTCTATGAAACTAAAACTAAAATAATGACTGTTGTGGAATTTTTGTATCATATTCTCATTCCTGTAGATAAATTTTTTAAATATTAAGGATACATTGTTTAATTATAACAATATTTGATATATTAAATTACTTAAAAATTCTTATATGTTTTGGTTGTATATTTTTCCTAATTTAAATATACTTTTAATTTTTGACATGCAGATTTTACATTTTGTTCAAACCACATGTATTATAATACAAAATATTTGGGACACAATATATTATATAATAATAAAGTTGAAACGCTTAATTAGTGGCATGTGTGGCTACAATTGTTTGTGTAACACCACTATATAAATAATACATGAAAGGCAACATAAATTCTAGATAAAGTTATATGATATGATTCATTTCTACAGTTAACTTTTTATAAATTATAAATTGATTTCACATCGTCATATCCTAATAAATAATTTCAGAAGTATAATAATTAGCAAGTATGTATAAACCTTTTAACTAAGAAGAGAAAAATTAGACCAATAATACAAAAAATAAGCTGAAAATATTTATAAAAAAGGAAGAGAAATTTTTTTTTTTTAAAATAGAAAGAATGAATATCAAATATAAATTAAATAAAAAAGATTCAGCGAAGATAGCGACTTTCACTCTCAGATTAGACTAACAAGATAAAGTGTAAACAAAATATTGTCTATTGAATTTTGTAAGCTCTGAATGTTTTTTTTAATTTTATTACTAAAAAAAACAGAGAGGCTCGTTAAACTCATTTATCAATAATTCGTGAAAATGTAATAGATAATAATATTTTATCATTTGTAACATGCATGTATTTTAGATACCAAAAGAAATATTTTATCATTACGAAATATTTTTTTTTTTTACCAAAAGAAAATCTCGTGTTCCATGAAAGTAAAGTAGAGAAAGATAATGATATGTCCAAAAGTTAAAGTGCACCGAACTTTATTTGATGACGGTAAATGTAAATGTCCCACCTTTCCACATGGCGCATATTTACTTTTGTCAATAGATCTGCACATCATTTAAAAAATTTATCCAGCTGGATGAGCTTGGCCTCCAAAAAAAATAAAAACTAAACAAAAAATTTCAATTTATAAAATGGATCGCACTTGAATTTTTTTTAAAGTTTGATAAAGTCTAAAAAGCTTAAATAAATATTTTTTTAATATGTGAAAAGTTATTCTTTAATGAAAAACTTAGTGTAACGTGATATTTAATAAAGAAATAAAAACTGTTATATCTTATTTAACAGATTTATGCTAATATAATAACTCATTTATATTTATACTATATATAATCTTATATATAATAATGATAATTATCTATATTATTTATCTTAAATCTTAAGTAATAAATTAATTTAATCATAATTTAAAAAGACCAATTGATTTGATCTAAAAAAATATGGATAAAAATCTAAATAAAAATACCAAATTAAAATATGAACTTGGACTTTTTTAATTTAACTTAAATTCAATTTTGATTTTTAAAAGCCTAACCCAATAATCAAGTCTGTTTATCACATTCTTGTATTGAAATTAAATTTAGAAATAAAGGATTAAAATATTTTTTAATTTTTAAACATATTTATAGGTTTTTTTAGTCGAAACCTATTTATTATATATAAATAAAGTATGCTACCTTATGTGGCTGTTTGATCAATGAAAAAGTTACGTTTATCAAATCCTTTGCTCCTTATGCGATGACTTTTCATATTTCTCATACATATATCAAGAATTTTTTAAAGTGCAAAAATTATTTATAGTCAATGAGAAAAATAATAAAGTAATTAATTATTGAATAATTAACTTCCTTTTAATTGGAAATTTTTTTGAATTGTAAGGATTTTTGTAAGCAAATAAAAAAATTAATGAATGATTTCTCGAAGTCTGAGATGCAATGACTTGTCACCTTTCCTATACAAATATTAATAATATTTTGAAGTGCGTAAATTTTTTTATAGTGAATGAGAAAATAAAAAAATTCATGAATTAATTTACTGCTTCACAAATTTGGGTATTTTTTGGAGTCAACAAGAAAAATAATAAATTAATTAATTTACTATATCTTAAATTTTGGAATAAAGGACTATAAATATGATTTGAAATTGTCTAAAATAAAAAAAAAATAATATATGATTAAATAGTTTATAATGATACTATTTCAATGAGCTAATTGTCATCATTCTCTTTCACTAATATCACACACCAATTTCATGGACTTTCTTTACTAGATTTAATTTTTTACTAATACTTATAAATACTATTGATTTAAAATGTATTGATATATAATAAAACAAATTAATTTTTTTTAAAATTTGTGCAACACACAGACAAATAAACTAGTTTATAGGTTGGTCTATGCTAATATTGTTATGGAATGTTAAAATGTCTAATTGTGTATAATACGAACACTAATTAATACATTTAAATAAACTAAGACAATAAATGAGAAAATTAATAATTCAATTCTTAAAAATTAATCTTTTTAATTTACTCTTTAAAAAAAGTCTTTCAATACAGTTCTTGAAATATTACTGTTATTTCAATTTGGTCTCCTAAAAATAAAGTTCCTTAATTTCATTCCTTAGTCATTTTTTCCATGCAAGATGAGAAATATTTATGAATACTTGATGCATTGAAATGTAATTTATTTTTGTTCATAAACCCTAAAGACAAGTTCATATTATTAGTTAACAATCAGATGGCATGTCATTTATATGTAATGAAGGAGCTATTTTGATGAGAAGGGTTACTATATTATTAGTATTTGAAGGTCTATATCTAAGAATTTTTTTTTTTATTTTGAAAATTTCATTTGAAAGAAAAATGATATTTTAAATTAAAATATAAAATTTATTATAAATAAAATGCTTCCAAACGCAAATCTTACTCCTTCAAAGTCACTAAGTCAAGTCCAAGCCTTGGTCATATACCTCCTAGAGCTTTAGCAAATGATCTTTATTATTTGTTATCCTTCTCATGCCATGGTGTTCTTGTCAAAGTTGATCACAAATTTATAATGTTATTATTTATATATTATTTAGAACGGCCGAAAGATTTCTAAGAAAAGTTTGATCAAGGAATGGGAATCGCGAGTGTAGAACCAAACTCATTTGAATTAGAAAACTCCTACATTTGGAGAAAGTTTCATTGACTAGAAAATTTTTAGATAATTTTTTTTTTAATGCACAACAAGGATGGCACAATGTATTAAATTTAAAATGTTCATATAACTTTTTTAAATTGAATTATCCACTACATTATTTCTTCAAATTTTATTGATAGGTGTATTTTTGTCCAGAAGTATTAACTACAAATATAGATGAAATACTAGTTTGAATTTAAATCAATTTTAAATTACATAAATTTTTAATCATTAGACAACATATAATGACTTAGCTATGATGGGTTTAAGTTATACTAAGCATGATGTATAAAGGAGAAAAAGAAGTAAAAAGATAAGTCCCTTTCAAACAGGTCTGGGGGATATCATGTCTCTTGAGCGAGAGGCAGGTTTTATGAAAAATTGTGGCATAGCGATACAATGCAGTAAATCATGTCCCTCAAACTTATATAATTATTAGAATGCCTTAAAACAGATACCATATCTTGGTGAAGGTTCTAAAATAATCTTTATTCGTGTAGAAATACATATTTATTATTGATTAACTAAAGAAAAAAAAATCTTTGAGTAAGATATAGAAAATATTCTCTTACATTAAGTTACCAAAACACTGGTCCCTAAGGTGTACTGACGTTGCGTAAGATTAAAATAAATATGCTTATACTAGATGCATTAGCAGAAGATGATACGAGCCTCATCATCAAATCTTTATGCATTCATTGTGTATGAATTTATTCCTTTCCATAAGCACCTTTTCCTTGTGGATCAATACGTGAAATTATTGAGCTAATGTTAATAATATGTTAACAGATATTAAAAGAAAACTTTAGTACTCATTTGTTTTAGCCCATGTGTCCCTTTAGCAGTCATGTGTCACATGAGTTCCTTGGTATAACAAGGGGTAATGATGGTTAACCACAAAACTCAAATCTAATAACGATAATTTTTCCTATATCATGACATTTTCCCTATGAAGTAGCATAATTCACTTCATGTCGTATTGGCATACAAAATATTTTTTATATGTTTTCTGCTTCAATAAGAAATTTTATATTCTATTACCTATTGGACTCGAAAGTATTAAATACATAGACCATGTGAGATTGGTTTCGAATACCTCGTTTGTGTTATTCATCTATGCGTATAACAAACAAAAAAAATACAAGTACAGTACAAAATTCCAAAATTTTAGTTCAATTTTATTTTTTTAAGGATATTTTTTAAATCCATTTCTGGGACTCAAATTCACAAAAACAATACTATAACAAAGATTACTCTGCTAAAACTGAAAACACATAAATTGATACATGCATGATGAAAAGGTTTCATTCGTGCAACAAACATGAAACTGATATCACAACCCTTACAAATTATTTCATAACAGAAGTAAAAACTACATATATTTAGTGACCCTGGACATGTGGATAATCATTCCAATTCAGGAATCACTTCTAACTCTGAATTCAAAGGTCTTGCAGGAGTAATGGTGCTTGTGTTAGTAGAAGCAGTGGAATCTAAGGGAGTAGGGGGCACCTTTAATTCATCTCCTTCTCCTTCTAGCATTTGCATCACAGTTTTCGTCGATGGGCGATTTACAGGGTGCCATTGAATGCACCAAAGTCCCAAAATTGCTAATTTCTTGGCAATTTTGATGTTGTCTTCATCTTCTATGAAAATATTTATGTCTCCACCTTCAATTAGGTTATGGATCCATTCTGGGTATATAACTTGAAAAGTTTCCTGAATTGTTTTGGTATTTTTCCTTCGCCCAATCATTTCTAATAGCAACATTCCATAGCTATAAATGTCTGCTTTATATGAAACATTCTTGATTTTTTTTAAAAAAACTTCAGGTACAATATAGCTAAAGGTTTTTCTAGCTACAGTCATTGACAATATATTTCAATTTTTAGAATACAACTTAGCTAGACCAAAATAAAAAAATTTTGGAGTGAAATTGTGATCTAATAACACATTATGAGAATTGATATTAAAGTGAAGAATTTGTAAATCACAACCTTGATGAATATATTCAATCCCTTTGGCAATGCCAATAGCGATTTCTTGCAGCTTCAGCCATCCAAGGAAGCTATCCTTGTTGTCTGGGGAAGACATGAACTTCTGTAGTGAACCATTTGAAAAGAAATCATAAACAAGAGCACGATGGAAACCATCAGCACAGAAGCCTAGCAAGCGAACCACATTGATTTGATGGATTTTACCCATAGTTCCCACTTCGTTAATGAACTCATTACCATCCCCTTCTGAGTTGTTGAGCACCTTTACCGCTATTGGAATCTCAGTGGATAGCTTACCTTTAAACACTGATCCATGCGCTCCTTCGCCCAATTTATCCTTGAAATGGTTTGTCATTCTTTTAAGATCAGCATAAGAAAATCTAGTAGGCTTCAATGCCTTGTAAACCTCCTAAAACTGTTCGAGTGTTGCCTGATCATCTCCTTTCTTTTTTGAAGTAGCGATATATCTGAAAGAATGCGTTGCACAACCTAACCAGCAGCACAATTGAACCTGCAGTTACGTGACCACATTCATTGAACATGAAAAAGAAAACGAAAAAGAAAAGAAAAGAAATGCAGAGTCAACTATTGTCACCTATAGTTGGTAAAACAATTCTGAGTATCTTGCTTTGTTTATGCTTGCAGTAAACATTTTCAACATTACATTTTGGTCCGGACCATTTGAGTCTTAAGTTGTTACTTCGAAGGTCTTCTACGGGTACTGGCGAAACGAACTTAGCGATCTTGGTGCAGGAAACTAGGTCCGCGTCGAGGACACTCTGGTTGGAGCGAGCAGGATAAATCGGGCAGTGGTGATATACTGAAGACGAAGAACAATCTAAGAAAGATATATTGGTTTTCGGATATACTGAATCAAATTGTAAAGAACAAATCGATAAATTGTGGAGTTTTAAAAAGAGTCCGGGAAGACAATCTTCATGGGTCAGATGTGACTAATTGGTGTGATTCGCAGACTATGTGGTTGACAGAGAGTCTTACTCCTGCAAGACCAGGAATTGCCAGGAACACGACCTTCGTCACACTGTTATTCGTGCAAGAACAAGATTGATTATCACCTACAGAAATCTGACCATTATTAGGGACACGCAGGTTCTGAGCATTCCCCAGATTGACAAGTAGCGTCAATACCTGCATTGTCACCAACAACAAAAATCTGTAACAGCAAAACATGGTAAACATTAAACAAAGCTTTTATCTCTGTTGGATTCAGATTCCTATCTATATGAGTATATATTAACATATCGCGTTGCATCCAGAAAGAAAGCAGGGAAAGGGGCACTTAACTAGGAAAATTATATACTTATCTATATAAGTATATAATTTTATCTTGAGCTAAAGAAGGACACCGGGAGGAGATAGATAGTACTGCCAATTCTAAAATTTAAACGAAATACATGACACGACAAGTGCAGTTTTTGGCCGTAATATCTTCTCAAAATCAATATTTATGAACGAAACAAAATTAATTAAAATCAATGAACTTTATTGAACAAAGTAGAGAATTCAATAATTAACCCTACAGACATTGCTTATCTGGTTATGATATTCCAAGTCATTGATATGTTTCATTGTTGGGTCATCTCGGTGAACCAAAGCTGGCAAAGCTGCGCATTCTTGCAGAGGGTATTGATTTTCTATCTAATTCTTAATTCTTAAGTAAATTACTTGTATTTTTATGAATAATCGATTTCTCAATTTCATCTTTCAAAGTGGAACCCTCTTAATTTAGTTAAGGAAACTAACTTCACAATTTGTTCCTCCAAGGGAACAAAAATTATTGAAAAAATTAATATTTAAAAATTGAGTTGGTTATATGTTAAGAGATCAAATTAAACATTTTATTTATCTTTTAAGAATACAAAATGAATGATTTATATTTAATTCTTTTATACATTATGCCAATTTAAAAATTATTAATAATTTATTCCTTATTTAAATTGTTAAGTCTACTTATTTAATTTAATCTCTGAAATTAGTATATACATACATATTAATTATCAAAAATAACAAATTCATCACAGTACAACTCATTATATTAAGATTATATAAACAGAACAATTTTATAAGCATTAACATATTATTATAACAAAACTTATAAAATTAAATTTAAAATGTATTGGGGTAATCTACTATTCTAATATTATTTTTTGGATCCCTGCTATAATAATATTTATAGTAGTTGTTGTAATTTTCTTAATAATTGGATCAAGTTTTTAAATTATTAAAATTTTCAGATGAAATTTTAAAAAATTGCCGATTTCTATAACTAGTTAATAACTTTTAATTTGATATAAATTGTCATATAATTATATTAATTTAACATATACTGTTAAATCACTACAAAATATTAATTATGACAAAAACTTCGGGCTCACTACATATATACATGGTAAATGTGCACCATGTGAATCCAAACGCCATTTGATTAAATCCTTTTTCTTTGATGTGCCTCTTTTTTGGTAAAAAATATTGATGTGCTTTTAAACGGTTTAAGAATTTATACTGCTTACTACACATCTTAAAGGAATTTGGACGGTAAGACACATATTTAAATTAAATATCATTCAGAGTTCACTCACATATATAATGAATCTTATGTCAACTATATCATGAATATTACCATTATTTTTTTAACTTGAAGTTATGTGTGTGCGTTTTCTCTTTAATGAATTATTGTATGTGCTTGTAAAACACAAGAGAAGTTAGCAGGTTCTAAAAAACATATATCTCAATTAAAGATAATTCGGGATTTTTGTATAATTTACGTTATAGAATATTCTTTTTTATATTTTATTGGCTTGGCTGTCATTTTTGTCTTTAAATTAACTATTTGTTTTAGTATTGTTTCATAATTTTTTATTTTAAGTTGATTTGCCATATTTGTGTCTTAATCTATTTAGTATTTTAAATTCGTCCTTATTTTTTTTTAGTATTATAAAATGATCCCTTAATTGTTTTTAGTGTGTTCCGAAATGATTCATAATATAGATGTAATGGGACCCTGAAAATTAAGAAATAAAAAATTAAAAAATTAAGAGAAGAAATTTAAACTAATAAATTAACTAAATGACCAAAATATTTGTATAATGTTTTAATGAATTTTATTAATTGTGGTCTCCTACTTTGATATTTCATTTAAGCACTTTATTTTTTATTTTATATACAAGCAAATCCTTACACTTTCTGATCGTTTTCAAATAAGTTCACAATGTCAAGTTTTGTCATAACATTGTTAAACTTACGTTAAGTTGGTTAACAGACTACTTATGTGTCGTAAATAAAAGGTGATATGAACTATATATTTTTATCTAATGGCATGTACTTCGTGGGGACTTGGCCATACATGGTCCCCACTTTGGGTGGCTATTATAATATCATAAAAATTATCAACTTGGCTAACGCTGTACTTAAATGGAAACGATAGTAAAATATGAGGAATCGAAGAAAAAAAAAAGAGGGTAAAGTATAGGGCTTTTTTAAGGACCAAATTAAAATGTACATGGAAAAAATAGAGTCCAAATCATCTTTTGACTTGCCACACAAAAACATTGAGTTAGCCAGTTGAGTGTGAGTTTGACAATGCCAAAATCAAGGACTTATATTTGAAGGAATAAGGAATAGTTCGCCAAAAAAAAATTATAGGGACTCAATGGAAAGCTCAAACGAAGTATGAAGACCAAATATATAATTTAATCAAAGTTTAAAGTCTATTTAATGTAGTTTACTCTAAAATATATGTGCAATTTTGTAATTAGACCTTGTAAATTTTCTATATAATTAACATTTTTGAAAATAATACTATAATTAATGTGAAGTCAATTTATTTTTAACTTTCATTTTTATCAAAATAGTCATATGTTTGTCATTACACATGATCATTGGACCGAACTTCTAAAGATCATGTTTAAATTCGGGCTAGAAAAAAAGCCCGATCCCATATTTTAGTTGAACTTTTTTATTCAGACTTTTGTTTATATTTTTTAGGCTAGGCCAGTTGAGCTTTTTAAATAATGGTTAGATCAATTTGTTACTTAAGACTTGAGATAAATAATATAACTAATTGTTATTATTACATGTAAAATTATATATAAAGAAGTTGTAAATATAAATAAGTTGTTGTATTGGCATAAATCTTTAAATAAGAGGTATTATTTTTTATTTATTTATCAAAATGTCATTTACACTAAGCTTTTCTTCATATAATAAGTTTTTACTAATTAAAAAAGTACCCGAGCTTGAGCCCGTTTTACAAATTGCGCTTTTTTGTTTAGGCTAGACGGGTTTTTTAAATTATGATTAGGTCTATTTATTACTAACCAATTCTATGACCATTATGGTAATATGATGTAGGACTACTCCAAATAATAACAGAGGATGCAAACCATTATACTTACTCCACTTTTAGTCCATCGAAACCTGCCATCATTTTAGAGTAATTAGTGGAAGATTTGTTTTGTCATACATTGTAGTCAAACTTCTATTTGGTATCACATTCTTACTTGCGTTGTTAATTTATACTTGCTGAAGAAGACACTTATCAATGTATGAAAATATTGAAGATTTTCTGCGATTTCATAACCTCATTCCAATAAGGTACTCCCACAAAGAATTAAAGACAATAACCAAAGGTTCCAAGAACAAGTTAGGCGAAAGAGGCTTCGACATTGTATACAAAGGGAAGCTAAGAAGTGGGCCTTATGTTGCTATCAAAATGTTGGATAAATCCAAAGCTAAAGGCCAAGAATTCATCAGTGAAATGGCAACCATTGGGAGGATACACCATTTTAATGCGGTACACCTTGTTGGATTCTGTGTGGAAGGAACAAAATGTGCTCTTGTTTATGAATTCATGCCTAGTGGATATATAAATAAATATATTTTCTCCAAAGAAGGAAGTGTGCCATTAAGTTATAAGAAAATATTTGAAATATCTCTGGAAGTGGCTCGTGGGATTGCTTATCTTCATCATGGATGTGACCTGAAATATTGCATTTTGATATCAAGCCTCATAACATTCTTCTTCATGACTACTTCACCCTAAAGATTTCAAATTTTGGACTTGCAAGACTATATCCTATTGATGATAGCATTGTCACTATGACTGCATGGAAAGGAACAATAGGGTATATGGCTTATGAATTGTTCTACAAGAATATTGGGGGAATGTCCCATAAGGCTAATGTTTACAGTTTTGGGAGGTTTTTGATGGAAATGGCAAGTCAAAGGAAGGATTGGAATCAACACATTGACCATTCAAGCGAAGTCTATTTTCCATTGTGGATTTATGACCAATTTGATGAGGAGAAAGATATAGAAATGGAAGATTTGACAAAGGAAGAAAATGATTTAGTAAAGAAAATATTGATAATAGCATTGTGGTGTATACATTTGAAGCCTGTTGATTGTCCTTCAATGAACAAAGTAACTGATATGCTAGAAGCAAATAATTTTGAAAGCCTCGAAATGCCTCCAAAACCTTCTTTATGGCCTAATGAAATAGTTCTAGTAAATGATGGATCCAACTTTGATGAAACAATAGGCACTTAGATTCTCTTACTACTCCAGGTGAGGTTGCAAGTGATAGGGAATAATGCTTTGAAATTGATGAAAAAGGCTCACTACTAGGTTATTACTTTGTCATTATGAATTGTTGCATTTAATGTCTTTAAGTTACTTATTAATTTGTATTTCATAACAAGACTTAGGGGGTTTTGCTTTAATAAGTGTAGTATCTTAATATCATTTCACTATCATGATACAAGGATCTATACCTAGACAAAGGTGTTTCAAAGTAGAAGCTAACATGTAACTTATTATTCGTAGCAATAAGCATTGTGTAATACCCAAGAAAATAATAATAATAATAATAATAATAATAAATCATTTATTTTATTTTAAGAGTTGAGGAAGGGGAGAAAAATTCACTTGAGATAGGGATAATATTTACATGATAATAGAATACTCAAAAGAGGGACTTCAAGCAATACTAAATATAGATGTAGATCAAACTTTATTTGAGATAGTAATCAATGTGAGTATTTAAGTGCATTCCTAGCACTCAAAATATGGAAACCAAGTACCTATGAAGGAAAAATTTGATCTGATAATGCAAATTATTCCTAACTAAATTACAAAAAATGCCTAAGTGGACCAATTTTCTTTAGACCAAATCACTTTATCACGTTTTTCCTCCTTCATTGTGTCTTTACTGTAGAGTTGGGCCGTCCACCTTTCTGACTATTTTTAGCTGCCATTCCTCCTTACTAGTGGTTGACTGGTAACCCAACACCCTCACCGACCTCCAAATGACCCCTACCGGTCACCATATCATTGGAAAACGCAACCTTATCACTTTTTTTGTGCATCGTTACTGTGCGAGTTCTCTCCTCCCATTCGAAGCTTCATTCATTGTCGTACATGGTCAATAATGCTTGCCCCACGTCGCAACATCACTGTCACTGGCCTCCAAGTGGTCAATTATGAATAGTGTTACAAACTAGCTCAAATTTTCGCAAAATTAGTGTGTTTTGCTTCAATTTTTCTTAGAGATTTTGTTTTTGCATAAATTTTACTCCATCAACCCAGAATCAAGCACAACCCCTAGTACTATTCACATGAGGAAGTAACGCATTTGAGCTTAATTCGAGGTGGTTGTTTCAAATTGAGTTAGAACTATAAATCATAAGTAAATCTCACACTGTTCTCCTTTGAAATCACTAATCAATTGTGAGTTTCAGCTTTTAGATTAAAAAACCCCAAATTATAGGTCTAGGGGTAATCTTGGAAGGAGGTGAAATTTGAATTTTTAGGGCTTCTCAAATATTGTAATGCCTCTAGGAAGTGATTTGAGATTTTTGAAAATTTTAAATTTGAATCACAAGTTGAATTGTTAATTTTTCTTATTTTTTCTAGATTTTTCATAGAGAAAAAGAGAGGAAATTTGAATGGGAAACCTTATATGGTGTGATTAAATAGTAATGAACAATAATGCGAGTTGAATGAAGGATTTTGAAATTTAATTGAATAACCTCTAAGTGACGTTGGAGTTGATGGACCTATTTAGGAATTAGTATGGTATTGAAATTTATAATTAAGATAATTATGATTGACAAGTGTGTTTAATGTAAATTTTCATAATTAGAAGCATCAAGGTTTTGTATTGGGTATAATGTTAGAAATGGGAGGTGGAGGTGATGGGATTAAGTGAACTCTAGGCATATGAGCATTTTTAAAGACATTGGAATTTGTTAGAATTTAATTAAGTTTAGATGTTTCTTAGAACAAGATATTAAATGTATATCATTTGTATTTAGGGTCATAGCAGTTGCACTTTACACTGTGGTAAGGGAAGTTGAATTGTGTGTACTTCGATAAGGCGAGTAAATAATCCTAATTATGCAGAATTTAGTTCCAAATTATCTATTTTCAAATATAAATGTTTATATCTTTGGAATCTTAGGTAGACTTTTAAATTTATAAATTTTATTCTGTATCCTGAGACCAGGAAATTTGTTGGTTGATGAACTTTATAATTCTGCATTTTGAATTATTGAAATCTGAAACTCTGAAGTGGTTTGACTTTGAAATTTTAATTTTTAAATATGGATGTTTATATATTTTCTAAATTTTGGGAATGTGTTTAAAATAGAACCCTGTAACTAATAGCAATAGATATTAACCGCAATGCACTGCGATTGGTATTTCGATATGGTTGCGTACGTTGCCTTACCTTCATATTCTGTTTGAGGCCTAAGACTATTACTATAATTATTCAGAGCTTAAGGTCGATAATGGATAATTGCTTTAATATGTTTTTACTAGTCTTAGACTAGTTCTGTATTTTAAACATTGACTGATTTTATAGGAGATTCCTAATGTATTTTGTTAATGGTTTTTTTCGCTTTTGATACTATTGATTTATGGTTGTAAGTTATCTAGTTTTAAACAACGAAAACCTTATCATTGCATGTTTGTTTTTTTTCTTGCATTATTAGTATTACTTGCTCATTGAGTTTTCACTCACCCCTTTATTTAATATTTCAGATTTCAGCACTGATCTAGAACACCTACCTACAGAGTAAGAGCTGCAGTGTTTCTATTTTATTTTATTTTTTGTGAGCCTAGCCTATTGCCAGAGTAACAGTTTCTTGTAATACATTTGTAATTAGATGTAGTTGCTCCCTTGTTTACAGGTTGAATGTTTTGATGTATTTTCATGGTTGTGGCTGTGTTGTAATTACATGTGGGAAAGTGGAGCTCTCCAATTTGTTGTATGTTAGATATTTCTCTTGTAGAAATTTCAGGAGGTCCATAATTCAGGAGAGACTCTACTAAAATTTTTATACAAATTGAACTAATTCTTTTAATAATTATATGCAGAAGTATTAGCCTTGATATTATCGGATGTGGGTCCATGAATTTGTTAAAGTTTTGCTTTCATGAGATGTCTGATAGACTTATGAGGACCATGGATACCTCGTTCTCCATGTCGATCACGTTCTACTGACTCAGTTCGTGACACATTGGACTTCATTTTTTATATTGACAAATTACTCTTAGCAAGGTTGCCTTTCAAGAGTAAAAATTTATGAAAAGAACTTATACACAATTCTTTATATTTTTGATATGTTCTTTTTTAATCAAAATATGACAAATGTTTGATTTTTCAATTATATTACAATACGTGCATGGTTATTAAAAATAATTGTATCATTTTCAAATTAAATTATATATTGTTATTAGTTAAGTAAGTATTTGTCATGTTTTAATTGAAAAATAATATAGTAAAGATATAAAAAATTGCATATAAGTTTAATCATTTATTATGAGTAGAAGCAAATGTATTAAGCTGCCAAATTAAACGATGACCTATTTCTAACATATGAACAACATGCGCATGGAAGTATGATCCATAATAGATTAAAATAGAGGATTCCAAAGAAGCGCACATTTTATGCTTCAGTGGGCGATACTATTTCGTATTACGAGTCTATAACCCAAGATCATTTTGGTTATTTATGGGCCAATAATTGAGTCGTAACGACAAGTTGGGCAAAGATCATATAAATTAAATAAGAAGAAATAGTATTGGTCAAGAGGTATGCATCTTTCTACAACATACATATCCCTTCTTCGAGATACATTTTGAGGAAAATTAGTTGAGGTTATATCTCTCAATTGCAAAATGCAAGAAAATTTCATACATCCTTTATTACCCATGAATTTTATAAAGAAATTTTAGACATCTTGCATAATTTACAAAATATATTTCTCGTTTTTCTACATGGTCTCGCAAAACATATGATCAAGGATTCAACCATAGGAAAAAGTCATTGAATAAATATGATGATCCAGAAGCATACATAATCAAATACAAGACTGGGGTTGCTGCAAAACAAACACCCCACCCAAATGGCACGTGGCCCTATAAAGCAAGATGGATACAAGCTACTATTTAGCTCTAGATGACTAAGTTATAAAGAGGGACAGATTATGCAGAGATACGTTTTCTTTCCAGTGATGTAAGCACTAGTGCTAAACAAAGCAATAAGGTTGTATAACTAACCGATCAAAGCTTGTAAGAAGATATAATGAGTTGAATGAAAATGGGATAATTAGGACTAAACAAAGTGACAAAGCCAAATGAATGGCTTCAAAGCTTGAAGCCAAGGATTAGTGATGCTTAGAGTTTAATAATATTAGAAATAAGTAAAGTAGCAGTGAAATTTAGCTTTGAACAAAAAGATAAAGAATGAATTGAAATAGGAAGATAAACAAATTTGAATCTCCTACTATACAGCATAGGATGTAATAATATTGCTGAACTGCAAAAATAACTACATCCAATTAGTTTTAAAGTTACAAAAACTACAACATTTCCTACTGGATGGCATGAGATCCGAATACATATATAATTTCGCATGCAAGGTACATAAAAAGCACAATTATAAGAGAATAACCTTGTGCCATGAACCTTGATGAAACCACTCAATTACTGTGCCAAAATATGGTCTACAAAACCTCATGCCTTGACTTGAATATTGTAATTAATTATAAACGAATGACAGTGATTTAAAATACAAGTGTTAAAACAAGATTTGTCATTAACATGAGAATATTGAGTACATTTTGCACGCTATATGAGGTTTAGATTATATAAGCTTATACAATACAATTCATCTTTATCATGTATTTAGTACACATATTAAATTGTATAAACTTATATAATTAAATATAGTCAACCACATATAATATGGTTGAGTATTGTACTACTAATCCAGTCTTTCTTAACCTTATTAGGCCTAAATGTATTATTAAGATATTTCATGTCTTCTTCTAGTAAAATCTTTTTGGCCCTTCGTATATAAGAAATTTCTCAATTTACTCTTGTAAAAATTTAGTTTCAATTTCGTCCTTCATAGATAAGATATTTTTCAATTTAATCTCTTATTGTCTTCTCAATCTAGTCTCATAATTGACTTTTCAAGTTAGTCCTTCACATATATACATTTCTTATTTAATCCCTCATAAATAAGATTTTTATCAATAATGTCATAAAAAAATAAGTTAATTTAAAAAATACAAACTCATAATTTTTTTTTAATTTGGTCCCTCACATATAAGATATTTTTTATATGATCCCTCATAAAATTGTCTTCTCAATTTAGTTTCTCTTATATTTATATTTGTCCATTTGATCACTCTTAAATAAAATTGTTATCAATATTAATATTTAAAATGAGTTAATTTTAAAAAAAGGAATCCATAGAAAATTTTTTCAATCAGGTCTCTCATATATGATTTTATTCAATTTGATTCCTCATGTAAAAATTAGTCCATCACATATGTACATTTCCCCATTTAATCCCTGATAAATAAAACTATTATCAATAATATCCATAAAAAAACAAGTTAATTTAATAATTATGAAGTGATAAAAAATGTTCTCAATTTGGTCTCTCATATATAAGATATTTTTCAATTTGATCCCATATAGAAATGCCTTCTCAATTCAGCCTCTTATAGAATTATCTTCTTAATTTAGTCCCTCATATATGGACATTTATCTATTTGTTTTTCACAAATAAAATTGTTGTCAATAATATCCTCAAAAAATAAGTTAAGTTAAAAAATATAAAAGAAATTATTGATAATGATTTTATTTATGAGAGAATAAATTGAGATATAACCATATGTAATAGACTAAATTAAGAGATATCTTATTCGTGAGGGACAAACTTGAAAAAAAAAAATAATGGACCGAATTGAGAAATATTTTATATGCGGGGGACCAAATGAGGTTTTACTCATCTATTCTTTATTTCAAATTTTATTTTTTTATTTCACCTTAAATGTATATTTATATCTTACTATTAGTATGAATTTGTATTAGTGGCAAAAAAAAAAAAATCAAATTATTTGTCTTTGAACATTTTGTTGAAATATAATTTTATTTAAGTAAAAGATGTTTTTGTCAAAATAATTAATTTTTATTCTATCTAGTTTTATATAATTTGTCACCAAATATATAGTTATATTATCTTATGTAATAAAATATTTTATATAATATCACACTAAACATTGTATAGTAATAAATTCCTATCAGTCCTTATCCGACCTTGTCAAGTCTTATATTATCAAGACTCATACCATGTGACAAATAGGCCCAATCTAATGACATATAGATTTTATTAAATAATAAAAAAATAAATAAATTCGATCATTTATGTATTTATTTTAATTTTAGTTATTTATTTTTTTAATTCAATATCCCAATATTTAATTTACATTTTTTTATATTTATATTTATATTTTTTTTAATGTTTTAAAATAAGTTTTGATGAATATGATAAGAAAAGACGAATGTAACACACGTTAAAAGACAAAAACAAAATTTAACACTATATTAATACAAACGAACAAATTAAGGAATTGAAATAAAAATTAAAAAAGAGTAAGTTGCAATAAATTTTTATTATTAAAATTATACGGACCTTTTCTCTATTTTGAAAAAATATACAAATATCTATTGAAATGAACCGATAATTTAAACTTTAGTATAACTTAAAACTTTTTAATTAAAATATCCTCCATTTTAAAACTTTGTAAGTTATAGAAAATATGGATTTAAGTTAACGAAGGGTATTTCAGTAAAAATATTTAATTTAATTAATATGTAAGATAGCCTTTTATTTTATAAAGATTGTACAAATTTTGAAATAAAAATTTCATATAATTTTTGAGAAATTTTAAGAAAAGTCTATAATTTAATACTAAAGATGAGAGGCAGAGGCTGTTTCTCATTCCTTATTCGGTTGACTGAGATAGCGTCTCCACGTACCAGAGTGAGCTACTGCCACCAACCCCACAATCATGGTACGTTTCTTTCTTCTCTAGCAGACGCCTGTATAAACCATGAACTATATATACACCTTCTTCTTCTTCTTCTTCGGCCTTTCGGTGAATCAAAGAAGAAGAAGAAGAGAACACCCACAAGAGAACAAACAAAACCCAGAAAAATTCAGAGAATCAAGAAATGTTGAGCGCCAATCTTCCCGAAGATCTCGTGAAGGAGATCGCGGTGAGGCTGCCTGTGAAATCCCTGCTTCGATTCAAATGCTTAGCCAAATCTTGGCACGCTTTAATCACCAACCCATCCTTCATTATCAAACAGCTTGAATGGTCCAATTCGATCACCAGGAACCACGGCCTCCAGTTAATCTTTCGATTGCATAGTCTCACTCTGAAGCCCTGCATATCCCTGATTTCCAACGAGGAACCCGGTATGTCCAAAGATATAGAATTGCCATTCCCTGAGAAGGATGTGGAATACATATTCGTTTATGGTCAATGTAATGGGATTTTCTGTCTCTACGGGGTCTATAGAGGAGAAAATCATAGGTGCTGTTCTTCTTCTGGGGGTAATGGTGGGGCCAGCATAATCTTGTGGAACCCAGCAACAAAAGAGGTCAAGGTTCTTCCTGCGTCGCAGAGGCAACCCAAAGACATGGTTTATGTCATATTTGGGTTTGGGATTGATCTCATTACAAAGGATTATAAGGTTGTTCGATTTGGGAATTTGGCTTTTGAAGGAAGAGAGCAACCCCCAGTCGAGGTATATAATCTTAGTACTAATTCTTGGAGAACAATTGATGCTGTTGTCCCTGCTTTTCGTCTGTGTTATCCAAAGTGTAGGGCTTATCTGAATGGAGTTTATCATTGGTTAACTGATGACAATAATGATAAGGCCATTCTGTGCTTTGATTTTAGCAAAGAGGTCTTTGGGAAGATCCAATTGCCTCTTGTGATTGACTACTCTTGTGAAGCAAATGTTGCTATAATTGATGAGAGTCTTGCTTGTGTTGCTACATACTACATGGCCAACTTTAGGTCTCAGATTTGGGTGATGACTGAGTATGGTGTTGAGAGTAGTTGGACTAGGAAATATGAGATTGGACCACGCCCTGAGTTTGGGTTTTTCTTAGGGTTTTGGGGAGATGATAAGATTCTTGTAGAAGATGAAGGCCAATTGGTTTCATATAATCCTGGGAATCAGCAGGTACAGAGGTTCCAAATCCAAGGAGTTCCAAGACTATTTAGGGTGTTTGGCTACGTGGAAAGTTTGGTTCCTTTAGGATCCTAAGGAGATGATCTCAGGACAGGAAGACTTTTTTAACCAATTTATCGGTGTTTACTTTCCTTTTATTATTTTATTCTTCATACAATTGCAATGTTAATGCGATAGTTTTCACTGTTTATATAGAAATCTAACTCGTGTATCACAGACTTTATAGTGCATGAGGAGAGACGGCAAATTCGTAACCAAAGGACAAACTAATCACATAACTTGTCATTCACAAAGTATACAAGACCCTATAATTTCGAAAAGCAAGCATTCAGATGGTTAGAGATAATAAATAATACTTCTGATATTTACAATCCCGTTTCCTAAGATGCTAGGCTTAACGTTAAACAACTGCAGTGAAATTTCAATTTTAAAGATGTTTTATATATGATTTTTTAACAAAAAACGACATGTAGATATTAAATTCATTTCAACACCTCATAATCGACTATTTCAAAGAAAAAAATCCCTCAATGTGTAATATTTTTATTCAAAAACCTTATAAAAAAACACTTAGTTAAAAAACTTATAAGTTTTGTCCTAAAATGAATACAAGCTCCTTATACTTGACTGGGAATAATGCTCTCTGCTTGCAGTGCAATAAGCATTAGAGCCGGACAGCAACGTTTCTGCTCCTAAGAGTTTTCCATCATTCAATGTCATCCTCAGAAAATGCACCTGGGTGTTTTTCATTTGACCCAGGTCTAAACAGCTATATTAAGAGAGAATTTTGCAAGTGCATCTAATATAATACAAACTACAATTAAGGGAAGCTGGAGTACTTCTCTCCAAAAATTACAGTTCCCTAGTGTGCATTCACTTAGAGAAGTTGCTGGCTGCCTCTATTATGTTTCGTCACTAATGTCATCAATTGAGTGCCTACTTAATCTCAAGTGCCTACTTAATCTCAAACTTTCTCTTTGATAGACAACACAAGGATTTTTTAAGAGTTTATCCATTTTAGTACTACTCTCACCCAAATACCCTTAAATGCAGAGTTTTGGTTGGGATCTTATACATCTCATTCTCAGACTTCATAGGTATAGCATCTAGTCATAATCCCACACTTAATGCTAGCAACTACATCGAACTCACCCACCCTCAGCATTATACTCATCACTCCCTAAGTTATTATAGATAATTAAATTTCCCATGGAATTTAAAATAATTGTGCTTCAGCGGTGACCATGTCTGAAAACTCACTAGATACCTAGAGATATACCATAGTGAAGTCTTGATGAAGAAAAACCAGAATGACGGGACATAATCTCAACCTTCAAGGAACGATAAGGGCAGAAAATATTGGAAAAGAAAAAAAAAAACTAAGGGCCAAACCTAAAAGTTGCTGTGCTAACTTCGTTGATCACCTTTAATGTTCTAAATAAATTGGGAAGTTATCTAGTAGTAGATCATAACAATAGCTAATCCAATGTCTAGACCAAGCAACATTCCAATGTATCTAGTATGCAAAACAAAGAACACGCGCACACGCACACAAAAAAAGAGACAAACTCAGCTACTAAAACACAATCATTATTTTAGCAGATAAGTCCAAGATAATAAAAAAGGGACACGATAACTATATATCCACATTAAAATCATGAAAATCCTACTCTATAGAACAAAAGCAGGACAGTTAATGAATCACAATATCAGAACATTCATAAAATGGCCATAGATTCTGGCTTTATCATGGAAAGAAAACCCACTTTCCAGGGAATTCATATAATAAGCCATTTCATGGCAGAAGCTAACTCCTCCAAGTATCAAACTGAATTAGATTACTAGACGTTCAGCAAAGTTGAGATCCCAAAATTTCCTCAGAACTTGATGAATTTGAAATTTTAGTACTTAACCGATATATGAGTTAGAATCATCTTCGATGAAAATTTCATCTCACTAAAACCATGTGAAAGACTCATTCAAAATTAATGCATCTTTATGTCTAACACCCCATTGTTTTGGGCAATCTACCATTCTCTTGCATTTTTTTAATCATCATTACAACATATAAACTATTGATTATTCCTTTGTCAAGATGGCAAGCTACATTTGGCTAATCTATTGCCGCAAGCTTCTAAACTAGTCTAATGATGAGCTGCTTATAAAAAAAAAATATTGATCATGACAAGAAATTAGAGCAACCACATATGCTAATGTTCTCATTCTCCTTTCCTCCAACACCGAAAACAATGGAAATCAAAATACTCACAAGTTGTATGATGTGTTAGCCAAGGTGTTAATATTAATTCATTATCAATGCTATAAATAGGTGTTAGCCAAAGTGTGTGGTAGCAATTGTCTAGTGGTGGAGGCCCAGGTGTGGGGCTGAGTCACAGTCAAAACATGGTACTTAGGCTAGGTCGTCGTTAAGGAAATAGAGTTGTGCCCTAACTAATAGTTGTAGTTGTTGGCCTAGTGGTAAGCGCTTGATCCTACAATTGGTATCAGAGCCGAGGTCACATGTTCGATTCCTAGTGGCGTAATTGCTTAGTGGGAGATTGTTAGCCAAGGTGTGGTAGCAATTGTCCAATGGCATAGGCCTAGGTGTAAGGTTGAGTTACAGTCGAAACATGGTGTTTGTGCTAGGTTGTTGTTAAGGAAATAGAGCTATGCCCTGACTAATAGCTGTAGTTTTTAGCCTAGTGGTAAGCGCTTGATCCTGCAAAGAAAATGTGACAATAGCTATAGTTGTTGGGATGCTCGATATGCAGCAGACAATGAGAGAGATGATGGATATGATGACGCAGCAACAACATCAGGGCAGAGGACATCATGTAAACCTTAAGCCTCAATGATAGACTAAACTAGTTGCGGAACAGTGAAGTCCACAAGGGAGGGGTATTAAGGTTCAGCTATATGATTTTATGAAACTTAAGCCTCTTTCCTTTTCAAGTGTAGAAACAATGGAAGAGCCCTAAAACTTTCTAGATTAGGTTGGTTGGCTTTGCAGAGCATTTAGGTATTCCTTAACTAGATCAGTAGAGTTGGTAGAATTCTAATTGTTAGGAGTAGCCAGAACATGGTTTGAAATCATGACTTAGGGAAGACCTTAAGATTTACCTCCTTTAGAATATTATGAATTCGCATAATTATTTTTGAGGATTTTCCTCACTCAATGAAAAAGAAGTACAAAGGTTAGAGAATTTGATGTCTTAAGACAAAGAGAAGACCAGCTCGTTGGTGAATATAAAATGATAGTTACTCAATTGTCATGGTATGCTCCACACATAGTGAAAAAATGAAGACATGCATGCAAAGTACTTTGTCAATGACCTTTTAGATTATACATATAGATCAGTAGCCAAACCGAGATATGATTCTTTTGAATATATGGTTGATAGTGAAAACACTTTGAAGCGAGATAGTATAAGTATGCAGGAACATCGCCAATGGCAATGTATAGGATGCAGTCAAAGTGGCCAACTAGGTTGTAGTGGTAACTACAATGGTAGAAAGATTATAATGAGTCATGAAGGCTATCAAAGGAATGCTCACCAACAAGGAGGCCACAATGGTCATTCTTCTAGCCTTATGCATAGTAGTGGTAAGGGGCGATCATTTGGGTCCTATCCCCTTTTCCCCACTTGTAGAAAGATGCATACTGGTATTTGTTTTCTGACCAGGAAGGTATGTTACCAGTGTGGTTAACAAGGCCACTTTAAAAAGGATTGTCCTGTACTATCTGCAACACTATTCTCCAGTCAAGTGTATGCCCTTAGTGTGCTACCAATATCTCCAATACTAGCACTATCCTTGAGGCAAATTGGGGGTCTTATAGGTCGTAAATCTAGTGGATCTTAAACTAGAGGTAGAGGTTCAGGGGGTAAGAATCAAGGACATGCAAGGAGAGGACATGCTTGTGTTTTTACTATGATTCGTTAAGATGCTCAAACATTTAATGTTGTAGTTGCAGGTATACTTCTAGTTTGTTCTTTTAATGCACATGTTTTATTGGATCCTGGGGCTACGCATTCCATTATGTCCCCATTCTTTGCATTACGATTTTGTAAGGATGCAACACTTTTAGATACATCATTAGTGGTATCTACACTTATCAGAGATTCTGTAATCATTGAACATGTATATAAGGAATGTGAAGTCTTAGTAAAAAGAAATCAGTTACTAGTTGGTCTGATAGTTTTATAATAAACTTTGATGTGATTTTTGGCTTAGCACCTAATACTCTAATTTCTACTATTAGTGCTAGCAAGTTGTTAAGAAAGGGATGTAAGGGATACTTGGTGATGGTTAGAGATACACGAGGGACAAAAGAAACCTTAGAACACGTACCAATAGCATGTGAATACCCTAATATTTTTCCAAAAGAGTTGTCAAGTTTACCTTCTGATAGGGAGATCGAGTTTTGCATAGACTTGATTCCTGGCACTCTACCTGTGTTTATATCCCCATACCATGTGGCCCTAAAGGATTTATAAGCCTTATTCTCCACCGTGGGGTGCTCTAATATTGCCCGTAAAAAAGAAAGATAGTTTTATGAGGTTATGTATTGATTATACGTAATTGAACAAGGTGACAATAAAAAATAAATTTCCATTACAACAAATAGATGACTTTTTTGACCAACTTTAAGGGGGCTCAATATTTCTCTAAGATTGACTTGCAATCAGGGTATCATCAGTTAAGGATTAAAAGGGAAGACATTCCAAAGACAACTTTTATAACTCATTATGGGCATTAAGAATTCTTGGTTATGTTATTTGGTTTTATAAATGCTTTAGTAGCTTTTATGGACGTGATGAATTAGGTCTTTAAGTTGTACTTAGATCATTTTATGATTATCTTCATTGACAATATCCTTGTGTACTCAAAATGTAAGGAGGAACATAAGCAACACTTAAGGATGACTTTACAAACCTTGGGAGAAAATCAATCATATGTTAGGTTCTCTATGTGCAAATTTTGGCTAGATAACATGGCTTTCTTAAGGCATATTATGTCCAAGGATGAGATTAGTGTAGATTCAAAGAAAGTAGAAGCGGTTCAGAATTGGCCCAGACTTACCACAGTGACCAAGATATGTAGTTTTCTTGGGTTAGCTGGTTATTATTATAGATTTTTGAAAGACTTTTCCAAGCTTGCTACTCCTTAACTAGTTTAATTAGAAAAGGAGTGGAGTTTAAATGGACAAACACTTATGAAGATAGTTTCCGAAAATTGAAAGAATGCTTAACTTCAGCACCTGTATTGGCTTTTCTTTTAGGAATTAGTGGGTATACAGTTTATTGTGATGCCTCAAGAGTGAGATTAGGTTGTGTATTGATATAGCATAGAAGGGTGATAGCCTATGCATCCAGGCAACTTAAAATGCATGAACAAAATTATCCCACTCATGATTTAGAGATGGTTGCGGTTATCTTTGCCTTAAAGATATGGAGGCACTATTTGTATGGCAAAACTTATGGAATTTACATAGATCACATGAGTCTTAAGTATATATTTCAATAGAGGGACTTGAACATAAGACAAAAGAGGTGGATGGAACCCTTGAAGGACTATGATTGTAATATTTTATACCACCCAGGTAAGGCTAACGTAGTTGCTGATGCTTTAAGTAAGAAATCTATGGGTAACTTAACTCATATAGTTGAAAGCAAAATGCCGATAAAAAAAGAATTCTAAAAGCTCATCGAGAATATAGTATGATTTGAGATATTTAGACTTAGCTCACTACTAGCCAATTTGCAACTTTGTTTTAGCTTGGTGGATAGAATTAAGGTAGTGCAAGACCAAGACATGTAGTTAAAGTGGATTATGGAAGAAGTCTATGAAGGGAAGATACAAAAGTTTTCACTGGATAACAAAGGTGTTCTAAGATATGGCTGTAGGTTATGTGTACTAAATGTGGAAGATTTACAGAGGAAGGTGTTAGAGGAAGCTCATCATTCTATATACACTTTTCATCCAGGTATCAATAAAATGTACCAGGATTTAAGGGAGTTGTAATGGTGGAAAAAGATGAAAAAAGATGTAGCAAAATTTGTTTTCAGATGCCTAGTGTGTCAACAAGTGAAGTTTAAACACCATAAACTTGCAAGCTTACTTCAGTAAATTAAAATTCCTAAATAGAAGTGGGAAAGGATTAGAATAAATTTTGTTACTGGCCTGCCCAAGACCCTTAAAGGTTGTAATTCAATATGGGTGATTGTAAATCAATTAACTAAGTATGCACACTTTTTACCTATAAAGGCTACTTATAGTGTAGCCTAATATGTTAAGCTCTACTTGGCTGAGATCATCTTCCTTTATGGTGTGTCATTGTCAATTATTTCTGGTTGTAGGTCACAATTTACAGCCAAGTTTTGGAAGTCTTTCTAAGAAGCTTTAGGGACTCAATTTGATCTAAGCATTGCATTTCATCCTCAAACTAATGGACAATCAGAGCACACAATTCAAATGTTAGAAGATATTCTTCGTGCATATGTTTTAGATCTTGGTGGTAATTACACTTGCCTTTGATGAAGTTTACCTACAATAATTGCTATCAATCTAGTATACAGATGGCACCATTTTAGGCACTGTATAGTAAATGTTGTAGATCATAGACTGGTTAGTTTGAAGCAGGTGAGTTTAAACTCTTGGGCCCAGATTTAATATAAGAATTGGTGGCCAAAGTGAAATTGATTCATGAAAGGTTGTTAGCGGCCCAGAATATGCAAAACCATCCACTAATAATAGGAGGCGTGACTTAGAATTTGCAGTTGGAGACTTTGTGTTCTTGTGAATATCACCCATGAAAGGTGTTTTGCGGTTTGGAAGGAAGGGAAAGTTAAATCTTAAATACATTGGGCAGTTTGAGATATTAGAGAGGGTGAGCGTTATAGCATATCGTCTGACTCTTCCACCAAATTTTGCAAATTTGCATCCTGTCTTCCATGTATCTATACTCTAGAAATATTTACTTGATCCTTCTTATATCATTCAACCGCAATCAATACAATTAGAAAAGAGACTTTCCTACGTAAAGCAACCTATTGCCATAACTGATAGATAAGTCAAAAAATTGAGGAATAGAGACATAGCTTCAGTTAAAGTGGTGTGACAGAATCATACAAGTGAAAAAGCAACATGGAAAGTCGATGAAGTCATGCGAGACAAGTACCCTTATCTTTTTGTTTCCAGCGATAAGTAACCTTTCAAAATTGCAGAGATTGAATTTTTTTAAGGGGGAGAGAATGTAATAACCAATATATATATATATATATATATATATTAAGAATAACATTACAAAAATAAAATAGAACTTTATGGGCTAAAATGAAAGAAGAAAATAGTATTTGGGGTACAAATAACAATTTTATCTTTTTTAGGGAGTAAAGTGAAAAGAAAAATATTTTCTAAGATAAAAATATAATATTAACCATTGCATAGTAAATATTGACAAAACGCGTTTAGTTACTATTTGCACTGTAAATAGTTAGTAAAAGCATGTTTAGATACTATTTGTATAGTGCTAAATAGTAACTTACATAGTAACGTAAAAATTTCTATAAATAGCACAAATATTATGTTAGTTTTTTTTATTTTCAAACTTGAGAAAAAAGAAGAGAAAAAGAGGTAGTGGAAGGAGCATTCGTATTTTAACTTGTGAAAGGTAGCTTTGCAGATACCTCTTTAACTGGGGTTGTGCTGTAGGAATAGAAAATCTCTACTATTGATCCCTATTAGTAAGTGTATAATTGGCAAAGTAACACTTTATTTTACCAAATGTCTTTGTTTTCTTGTCCAACTTTCAAGTTCTTTATTTTAATATGGATTATATATATATATATATACATATATATAATTTCTAAACTAGCTTTTTAAAAGTATTAATCTATTTTATACAACAAACTTCTATATATTATGCACATAATGGTGGTGGAATCCCATTCAATAGATTAAGTAGAATTAAGACACTAAAATGAAATTTAATAGTACCTTTATGGAACTTTATGGATTTTATATAAGTAAGACTATGATAGGCTATGCCGCCTAAATGACTAGGCAAAACAATTTATCTTATAACTCCTAAGATCTATAGTAGGATTATACTGCCTAAATGGTCACCGAAAAGTAGGGTTACTATATTTTTCTTGCCAGGAACATTCTGGGATATGAACCATGCTAAACCTAGATCAATCTTGACTTAGAAAAATAGAAACTAAATATACAATAAATTTTAAGACATAAAGGGAATTCCAAACTGTTAAAAGTATTATAATTATTATTATTATTTCAAAGACTAGATGCTCAAATAGTTTAAATTATAGAAAAGTAATATTTTAGTTACATTTTCCCCACTTCTAAGTATAATTGGTATTTTTGCATTAATTATTAGTGGTTGACCAGTAGGTGATTGATCGATAGGTGGTTGAACGATGGATGATTGTCTAGTTTCTAGTTTTGATTATTGTTTAGATTGATTAAAGGAACATAACTAAATGAAAATTCCTAGTTTATTGTTCCCAGAAAGATGGTTAGCATTATTAGAAATATGATTCAATATAATTGATTCAGGGTTGACTATATATTATATATAGGATTTATGATTTCCATATCTAACAATTGATTTATTAAGGTAGAGATGCAAAGGATCTACAGGTTCTTAAGTGATCTGAATGCAAGTTCCATTTTAATCCTTTATATTATTGTCACTTTTTTCTTAACCATTCTTAATTTTATTTTATCTTCAAGATCATTTTTACTTAAATTACTATATGGTAGTAAATATGGTTAAATAAAAATTATTTATTTATGTATCCTATTTACACAATTTATTTATATTCAATAGATTTTATCATTTAAATGTAAGAACTTCGAAGCCGTTAGCCATTAGCGGGGGTAAAGGCCTTGGTGCACCTTCTTGAAATGAATTATTGAGACACATTGGGTGAAATGATACGTGTATGAATTATTGACATGTATCTGGTGAAGGGATATGAGATATTGAGACGTATTTGATGAAGGGATATAAGTTTGAGATATTGAGATGTATCTGGAGAAGGGATATGGGTATGAATTATTGAGACATATCCGGTGAAGGGTACAAGTATGAGAGATTGAGATATATCCAATAAAGGGATACGGTATGAATTATTCAAACATATATGGTAAAGGAATATAAGTATGATGATCTTGGTTCTTTCCTTGATACCCGCTACATACAAAATTATAAGGTTTAGAAATAATATTTTTATCAAAACTTGCTTTCTTGTTAAAAATTCTAAGGTCCCTAATGTTTCCCTTTTTGCTTGTTTTGTTATTTATTCACTCATTAAATCAGTTGTAGACTTACACATTTTTTTTTAATATTTTTCATATCAATAAGTGCTAGTGAAGTTGCTTTAGAAATTTTCTTATTGTCTAGACTTTTTGATATGTCATTCTGGGTTAATCACAGTGTACGTCTGACTCCAAATTGGTGGCTATTAGATGTCTATTTGTTTGGGATTTACAGATATTGTGAAGTATTATAAGTCATGTGTGGGTTATTTCCTTATTATACTAAATATATTGTGAGACATTATTAAGTTTATCAGTTTAATGTTAATGTGAAATTATTGAATTATATTTCAAAGTATGTCTAATGTGTATAATCGATATTTTATAAAAAAAGTAAAAGAAAAAAAATGTTATCTTAGACCAGCTGGTCTAAGTTAATTTAGTTTATATGCTGATTACGATAAGTAAATTTGGGTTGTGACAATTGTGTTCCATTATCCTACTAAACTTCTAAACCTCAAATAACTCATATTTGTTAGATTTGATCAGGTTATATTTAAAAAAAAATTAATTAATATTATCTCATTTATTTAACAATTGATATAACATGTTAGTTTAATTAAATCATTTTATCAATAAATTTCTATCACTACAATCCATATTCTTTTTATAAAAAATTTAATTAAATTGACATATTATTATTTTATTAAAAATTTGATTGCATTAGCACACGTATGAGATCCCTGTATTTGGATGAAAAGCTTAATAACTAACTTTTAAAGCAGAAAGTCATATTCCAAATACAGAGCCAAAGAACACCCATTGTCCAAAAATCTGTTCACATTGGCTTCCAGACACTATTGCGGGCATTGCAACCTCATACCTTCAATTTTGTGCCCGCAAATAAATTTTGGTACCATTGTGCCCGCAAATATCCACCTTGAAAGTCCGTGCCTTTATATCAAATAATGAAACTGTACGGCTAGACCCAAAAGTTGGGTTTTCTTCCCCTCCGTCTCCTTCTTCATGCAAGGTGCAGAATGGTACTTCCAGAGATTCTGTGGTGGAAATCCTAACGACAAAGTCGTTGGTGCGATTCTGATGAAAGCAACTTTTAGTTGAAGTCTTTTCTGCACGGTATTCATTCATTCAACATTACTTTTCCACTATGTGGTTTGATTCATTATCCCTTATGGTTTAGAAGGACGCAGAATGTATAAGCTCTTCAAAGCAATATGACATAGTAATAATAGGCAAACCACAGTCCGATTGAGATTTAATGACTGAATACTTGTTGAGGCGACTTAAGCTAAAAATTCAAGCTTGGACCGTAGAGCGTGCTGGTTATTTATGACATTGATAATTAGCCTGGAATAGCTTAGTTTAGTTCTCATATCTATCCTGGTTGTGGAGGATGCCTGAACCACTTGAAGGTTTATAACAAAAAGAAAAAGTGGAAGGAGGTATTGTGATATTGCAATTTCCCTATGTTTCATGAAAAGAAATGTATAGTGATACATGGAAGAAACATTAACATGGAAACTTTCTTGAAACCTTTGAATTATTTTGGCTTACTGTTTATGTTTGTTTTCATATTGACAGAGAATTTGGAGTCCCATTGTTTTATTCTTGGAAGCATCAACATTGACACAAAAATGTGACATGGACATTATGACACTGCAAAATCTAATTCTAAAGTAGACAAGTGTAATTTAAAGTGTCCAGTCATAGCTAGTGCGAGTGTCCAGCACATGTTGGGCGCAAAAATGATTCCTTTTATAGGTGTCTAAGCATCATAGATTAATTTGTCCTCCTCTGAATCTGAATACATGTAACCACTAGGCAACATTGAATCTCCTAGGGTTATTAAGCTAATGCGAATAGCTGTCATGATAAAGCTATGATAGCAATTCCAACTCAGCAAAAGAGAATTTGTTTTGGGGAAAAGTCAAAATATAAATATATTGATTGGGAAGGATGACTTAGATTCACCGAAATGATGAGGTCTTAGTTAAATCGGGATGAAAATGAAGGATGAGATTGATCAATCCTAAATTTGTGTCTTCCCTATCCAACACAGGAATTGTAGAACCATCGTAAGCTGATTTTTTTCTCTTTTTCTGTCTTTATTCTTTTGCATTTTTTTCTTTGAAAAGAGGTTTCCTAATTGTCAAGCTCCATAATAACTTTTTCTCTTTAGAATTAGATGATGTCTACTTTCACCAAAGGTCAAAGAATACATTTGATTCTTGTAGAATATAGGGGACAGTTGGGTCCATACAACCTTGGTATAAATTTTTTTTTTTTTTTGGAAATTTGAACAATATGGAGTTCCAAGCAAAATTTTGTGAAATGTTTATGGTTCTAGGTCAATTAATTATATGAGTAATAAGCTTCAGCCTTAAATAAATTACTGTGTAATCCCCTAGCAAACGAGATATTGTGTCTGACAAGCAGACTTTCAAACTATTACAATTATACTCTGATAATGTAACTCTTTAGCGTTTGCTTTGTTTCTCAAGATAGTATTTTAACTGACATGATGAAGATGTATGAACATGGATAAACTTTTTGATTGTATATTTATGTTTTCAGACTAGCGTTATTCATTATATTTTCTTTATCAATGTCTATTGAATGCATAGGAAGGCTACTTGGCTTTGTTCTCAATCCCCTGCGATCATTAGACTGCCACTATAGATTTGAGATAGAATTCTTAAATTTTGTAGGAAAAGAATGAAGGACAGAAGCAAGTTTTACTCATCGCTTTCTTCTTTTATTTTTGTTTACCTTTAATTTTCTGCTATTATTCTTGCTTCACAAAGTGTTGCTTTTTCGAATTCAAGTAAGTTGTTTAATCTTTACAACGCAGATGCAGCTGTGTGATGTATGTTCAGCTAGTCAAGTAAGAAACTTTTATTGAACTGATTCTTGAAATCAAATCTATCCTATAGCCAATCAACAGGGACTCATGGAATAACAAGGAAGATTAATCTTGCTGTAACATCTCTATCTCTTAGACGTGATGTAGTAATTGCAAATCAGGAATAGCAATAAGGGAACAGTTTTTGTGAAAAAAGTCGCTGAACTTGCATAACTACTGAAGAGGAGAGGTGAAATGAAGTTCTTAATTAGGAGCATAACATTGCCTATTTACTTCAAACAACTTGCCTATAATGCTTGGTTTCTTATTAGTTAGCATTAGATACTTGTGCAGTTTCATGTACCCTTATCATTGCGGTTCAAAACTCAACGTAAATGTTGAGCTGGATAGATTGAAATCTTTTGATCACTGATCTACATGCTCCTTATCTTATATTTTTTACACTTCGCTAGGTTTCCAATTCACAAATTGCTTAAAGATTATGAGGGAATGAACGTAAGTAGTAGTGACATTTCTAAATGCACAGATTCAAAATTCATTCTTCAATGTTGTGCTGCCAGATATGCTATCTCTAAATCGCTTTTGGGTACTCTGTTTGAAGGGTGGGAACTGTTTAGCGTCTTCGTTTAGTACACTACTATCAGACACTTTGCTGCATTGGTTTTAAATGACTGTGTTGCAGTTGTTGGTTGAAAGAGAAAGCACACAAAGAACCAAGGTAAGAATGCTTTGAGTCAAATGAAAGTGGAGTTTTGTTTTTTGTTTTAATTTGTTCTCTACGAGTATACATGTGGAGTCTCATTGTGCATACCGAGTATTCTAATTGATCAATCAGTTTTTGCTTGTTGTTTCCTGGCCCTGTGGTACAACTTTTTTTTAAGAGAACCTCCTTGAATGCACACATTTCTACAAAACCTTATATACTGATAACATTTTTGTGTACAGGTTGCTTGACAGTGTTCTTTGCCCATTTATACAAAGAATTTGTACATTGTAAAAAAAATTCATTACTTTCTTAATCCAATCGCTTCTTGAAGTGTTTTATTGTCCTCGAATCAGTAGAAATATTTAAGCTATGTATTTATTATTGTTGTTCTGCATCATAATATTAGTATTAGAAACGTTTCAGCTGTAAAGAATCTATCCATTATAAATTATTATGGAAGCGACCTAAGTTTAACTCAGGTGGCTAGGTCATAGTTGTGTTGCAAGATATAATTAGAGGTCTTCTGTTGAAAACGAAAAATGAAATCCTAAATACAGAGTTGTATTACAAATAAGCGGAGATAAATATCTTAAATATTAATATATATTTATTTCCTTAACTAAATATTGTTATTTTAAAAAAATTAAAATATTAATATATATTTATTTATAAAAACAATTATCTTATATATTTATAAAAAATTGAGATCGAATGACCCACCCAACCTGGAGAAAATCCCCTTTAGTATGGGATCTAAACTCCACATTGGACAGCATATTACGACCCATTTGGTTGTTGGAATCAATACAAGTGAATAGGAATGGAAATGATAATGAAAATAGGAATGGAAATGGGAGAGAATCCATCAAATTAAAAAATTATTTGGTTAAAAAGGAATAAAAATAGGTATGTCTCCCCTATCTCATTTGGTTAAAAGATTACACATGGGAATTATGAAGGTAAAGTTCATATTTGACAAATTTATCCCTGCTTGTAAGATGTAAGCATTCTTATCTTCTCCGTAATCACGAGAGAATGAACGACATTGAGGACCTCAACGCATAGAGGAAACTGACGCTGTAGAAGAGAAGGGATATGGACATTGATATTCTGATCGACGATACTTGGTTAGGGCATTTCATTTCGAGTAGTCGATGACATTAAAAGGAATACTTGAAAGTCGAAAGAGAAGAAGTCATTCCTTTGCTGCTTGCTTTGCATGCTAAAGCTTTCTTATGCTTATGAAAGCAGGTCGGTCTCTATCAAACAATAAAGTATTTCTCTTCGTTTCTCTTTTCCTGCTTCGCTGTCGCAACAATGGCTACCTAATCTTTATTACCATTACCTAATCCCAATGATGCCATTCCAAAATAAAATTTTTGTGTTTCATCTTCACTTTCTATAGATTCCTTATCAGAGAGCAACCCAAAGAAAGTGAGTCATGCATAACGATGAGAAATTTTATTACATTTTATCATTCTTGAGTTCCTTTGATTTCCTATTCTTGTTTTGTTAGCTTATATTGGTTGTGTGTAGGGATACTTTGGCATCTACAATGGGCATGGTGGTAGAAAGGCCAAGAGTTTATCGCTAAGAACTTGCACACCATCATTTTCAAAATGATGCATAAAGGCCAAGAGTTTAAAGACGGATGAAATTTCTTGAAACAGGTGAGTGCTTTCCCTGTTTCTCTTTTTGCCTAATGCTTAAGCTTTTGATTCACCAGATTCTGCTACTAATCATATGATTAGATGACCAATTGAATTATTATGTTAATTATATGTGTATTTTGATCCTCTGAGCCATTGACTGCTGTTGGATTATTATGTTGTAGGCTTTCAATTTAACCATGCGACAATTAATTCGTATGTTAATGTGATTAGGGGATGTGAAGCAGGAGAAACAGAGTAGGAGATGGCAAGGGTAGAGGAGGGGGTGGTGGGTAAGATTTAATATCTGGAATGAGGTGTTAACAGGGTAGACATTGTAAAAGCTCCAAAGAGGCCAAAAAACCAATTTAAAATTTTCAAACATAATGAATAAAATAATATTGTTTTGATATGTATTTTTGGTGTGGACTATGTATGGTAATTTGAACAAAAGGTATGGAACAAAAGAGTGGTATAGGTCGATAAGACAGGGTATGGACTAGAGGATTAAGATGCATATGAGTTGTATGAGATATTGGAGGAAAGGCAAGGATTTGCTTTATTGTTTTGGCTTGGAAAAATGTAAGAGATATTAGAGGAAAGGCAGGGATAGACTATTGTGATGTTAAAGTTTTTTTAGGTACAAAATTGTAATTATGAGTAGCTCTGGAAGTAGAGAAGCAACATGAGAGACTAGGCACCAGAGAGCAAAGTAAAGATGTCAGCATATGTTTGTCTCACCATCCATTGATTCTTTAATTCAAACCCCTATTTAGTGACCCCAGTTTTTATAGTTAGAATTTATGTAAATTCCACTTGTGAAACTTTAAACTGATAATACTATTATATTATATCATGAAAAGGATATTTTGCACTTAGTAAGTAGGTCAAACAGATGACACACATTTATAACAAAGATACATTAGAGTAGCCCCATACTTAGAGAGTGGCCTCTTTTTTAATATTGTAGAGTAGAGTTTTACTTGGAAGACCAAATTGAGTCATGTGCTTGCATTGACCAAACATGAAGCATTAAGCACTGTTTGAATCTTATAGAAACTCAGAGTAGAATCTTAATGGTAACATATAGATCAACATGCTCATTTCTATTGATGATAGATTATAGATATAGCTAGTTGTGCACAGAAATGCCAAAAAGTCTATATATATATATATATATTGTTTCAGGAAACAAATAGGAACAGTGGCAACTAGTAGCAACTATAAGCTTGCTTTAAAGTGAAGGAGTCATCATCAATATTCTATGGCTTGAAAATTTAACAAGTATATATTGTATGCTTTATGTAGGTGGGCTTATATATATATATATATATATATATATATATATGCTTGGTGGGGTAATATATATGCCTGCAGACTGTCCCTCCTTACTTCACCTCTTTATTCTCCATTATTTTGCAACTAATTATGATTGAATTTTGGATTTTAATGGACTTTAATAATCTGATGGGTAAATAAATTAGCCATTGAAATTTGCACGTTTAACATGGTTATGCGCACTTATGTTTAAGTTTTTGGAGGTGGGGCTGTGAAAGGCTGAAATCTGTAAAGTAAAGTAATTTGGCTTAACTGTAGTTATTGTCTTTTTACTATAACAGGGAGGCTATCTCTAGAATGTTGGGAATGCAGCATTAATGGTTATTGGTGTGTTTGGGCTAACTACAGTTGTTGGTTGCATGCATACATTGAAGCAATATGGAAAATAGCCATATCAAAACTGGCATAAACTATGAAATGCATGACCCTTTGGCTGGCTTTGGTGGTGATAGAAATCTTGTGGAACGTTATGCACCCACAACCTTTTGTTGATATCTGTAGAAGGATATCTAGATACTGTTGGGTGCATGAATTAGTGGAGGGACTTGCAAGTTATGAATAACATGTATAAGAAAGGTGTAGTTTCTTCACTTTCGTTATGTGTACCCAAATAATTGTTAAGAGAGGGACAACAATTTATAGCTTTTGTAAGTTTAGGGTCCTTTATTATACACAACTGTGTCCTATAATAGTTAATAAATATATTGAGGTACGGTTTTATATAACCAATTATTCTTACATTTAGTCATATCTAACTATATAAATTTCAAATTAATGAACTTATACAATAGTTTAGCATCATGTACAGTGGTATCAATTGACTATAGGTATACAAAATTGCACACCACCGCCTGCACCAAGTTACATATTCCTGATACTGTTCATAACAAGACACAAAAACATATTCTAAGTACTGTTTATAATTTAATGACAAGATGCTGGCTAACAATCCCTTGAAAGAGTTAACCTCATTATACACCAATCTACAGTCCAAATAATTACAGCATGACAACCTAATAACCTAGAATGGCAGAATAACTTAAGGCCAGCTACAGCCTGAATTAAAAAATGATGGAATGGCAGTCTTACATATGTAACAACCTCAATTCACAAATGATGAAATTGCAGTCTTGCATATATAACTCAAGCCTAGCTACAACTAAATAATTATAGCAGGCACAGACCCAACTAAACTTATAACAGTCTACCTCAAACTTATGAGCAACTTCAAAAATGAGAAATTTATATCATGATAAACAACCCAGAATTCATGAAACTAGAAAACAGGTTCATACAAAATAAATACCATTAACAATAAGAACTGAAAATAGGTTCATTATAATCTGTAACCATAATAACTAGCTCGTAGAAAATAAGTAACAACTAAAAGACCACATGCATTACACAATAGGTTATAATCATATGCTTTCTACTTTATGAAATCCCTTATCCATTCTTCCTTCTTGTCATCTTCAAGCCCAACAAACGCCACCATTAACCGGTCATTGTCAGCTAGCTTTATGTGGGCTCGAAGGTACTCTCCTCGTGTTAGACCCTTAATTTTTGCTAACTCACTCCCCAAGTTTTCTTAGCGCTTCATTAGCTCAGCCTCATGCGCAATCTTATCGATGGAAGAGCATAATGTCTGGATGCCAACCTTTAATTGCCCGCCAATTCTATTAAACGCCTCTACCAGGCCATCATCAGTATTACGCCTTTGCTTCTTCATAGAGGCAGATGTTACCTCACTGGTATTAGTAACAGGGGTCTTGGGGTAGGCAGCATTAGCTTCAACATTGACTGGCGGTTCAGTTTCATCTAAATCATGATGTCTACCAACATCATGTTCATCTTCAATCTCCTCAATCGTGTTGCACACTGATTACACATCTTTTCTAGTTGCACGGTCTTTCCCCCATACAAATGATAGCTCATTGAAATGTGGGAAAGGTCAGTGCTTGTATGGGGCAGCCTTCTTGTTAGACTATAATAAAAAACACCATATAATGAGAATTTCATACCATGTCTAAAGATACTTTAACTAAAGCTTGAATTGTTAAATGAAATCCCACTAAGATTTTATTAGTCATACGAAGTAGAAACACTATAAAGTTACCAGAGTATAGAATAAAAGTTAAATAAAAGTGGTAGCAGTCATTTACCTTAACATACTCATCCTAAACCTCCTTGTTTGTAGTGACACATTTCATGTTGTCCTCCTATCCAAATCCATTAGTATTAGTTCCGTACACCATATCAAATACTGCTTGCCAGCATACTTTCATTGTTTCAGTCAGGATTAAATATGGGGGATGCCTTTGATTCTACAACCAGGGATTCTTTCCTCCATCATTGTCTCAAGTTCAAGGAGGTGACCAGGTTTGAAATGGCAGTCTTGCATATATTTCTGGTCTGTCTTCAGGATAATCAAGTACTCCACTAAATGTTTGTCCTCTTCAACCGTTTAAACATGCTTTCCATTTTAAGTGTTTCCCTCTTGTGTGCTCCCCACCTAAATGTTCCCTTCCATTTTGTTGTTCACAATTAGACTTACAAAATTGGTAAAGCATTAACAATTAGCAATAGAAAAAGGGGTTCAATTGTTTACCTGCAAGTCACCTCCTCAAGCTTCTGAGGTCATACTTGCAAGCTACCACCCGCACAAAGACAAAATAACAGTACATATAATACAAAGATTTTTGTCAAGAATAATACATAGCATAAAAAAAGTTCATAACATTACAATTCTTGTTTCTTAATGAATGAAATACAAAGCTTACCAGTACATAACATAAGCATAGAAATACAAAGTTTATAACATTACAAATTTTAGTAATACAACAAGTCAATTAGCTCTACGTGCTTTAAACTCATTGAACATTTGATTTGCTAATTCATCTCGCCAGTTGCTCCAAGCATCATTGGTTTCAATGGCGGATATGGGGGCGGGCTCTAGTGTTGGATTATTAACCTCTATGTTACCCATGTCACACTCTAAAGGATCAGAAGCATTATCTTGTCGTATCAAATTATGTAGTAGGCAACAAGCAATCATGATACGGTTGTGTGTACATACTGGGTAAAATGAAGGACTTCTAAAAATCGCCCACCTTAGTTTCAACATTCCAAAACACCTCTTAATGACATTTTGTGCATATGCGTGTCTCATATTAAAGACCTCTTGAGGAGTTGTTGGATGTCGACCATCCTGCCACTCACTAAGATGGTACCGTTGACCTCTATAAGGAGCAAGGAATCCTTCATATTTAGTGTATCTAGCATCCACCAAATAATAACAACTTAGTACCTGTACAATGATGATTATTTCAACAAGGTAAAAAAGACTTAAGTTCATATGTTATGAGAAGGCACATAATCTAACCTTGTGGGACATTCAACCCATTTCTCCTACTGATTGCATCACACTAGAGCCGTCAAAACGGTGGGTCGAACCCGTTTAACCCACCTAAGAGGTGGGTTGAATTGAAGGGTTCTTTTGAGAACCCGTTTAGTATACTTCTATCAACTCAGCCTGTTTAACTTGTGAGTTAAACGAGCTAGCTCGCAGGTTAAATAAGTTGCCCTTTTTTTTATAAAAAAATTTTTCACTCACTCAGTCTAACGCTCCAGCCCATTGCACTTTTCTATTTAAAAAAATTAATCATAATGTATGTGTTGTGTTATCTCTATCATTTTGTAATTTGCTAGATTTGAATATTTTGCTCATAATCATATTCTTATTATTAATGAATTATTGAATTATTGGATTACTCTATTTGTTTTAATTCGTTTAAACTTGCTTTTTATTTAGTTATTTTTTTAGTTTATTTATATTGATATAGAAATTGATTGATTAAATAAGACATATGCTTAAAAAAAGTCACATTTGAATATTTTATTTTATTTTAACATTTTGGTGGGTTAAACAGGTTAGCTTGCATAACTCACCAAGTAGGGTGGGTTGAGATTTTCAACCCACCACCTTATGGTGGGTTAAATGGGCTGACTCTTTTAACCCACTAACTCATGTGGGTCAGCTCAGGTGGGGCGGATTGACCCACTTTGATAGCTATACATCACGTAGTACCTCCCATTAGCTACAGACCCTTCCTACCCCGCTAACACATATATGAACTGCGCATCGGGTGAGCAAGCACCTATGACATTAGTGGTAACATCCCCTTTTCGATTACGATATCTAGGTTGGTCGTTCAATCCTACTTTTATCTTAATGTGGGTTCCATCAAGTGCGCCAAAACAGTTCTACAAAGTACAAAGCTAAAATGAGTTGACAATGCCCTATTAATAGAACCAATTAGTGGGAATAGGGGGTGTTTACCTTAAACCACTTCCATCTCTCATCGGTGGTGGTATTAGGAATAGGTTTAGGTTTCTTGTACAATTGCCCTTCTAATCGCATCATTACATACAAAACAAATCTAAAATGTCTATTAATTGTTTCATCTGACCTCTTAAATTCAAATTGGATAACTCTATTCTTGACATGATGAGCAAGTATGTGAAGAAACAACACAGCTTGCTCATCTATCAGCATATGTGGAGAAGGCTTTAGGCCTCCTACAATATCCAACATGCCACAAAGCCTATCAAAGGTGGACCAATACATCCTAATTTGGTTGAAACATATGGAGTCACTACTGTATATCAAGCTCCTAAGATGAGCACGTTTTGCATGAAAATCCAATGTGTACGACTTATAGCTAATACACTGTCTATGCTGGGCAATCCTACAACCTATAGCCATAACACATTTATAAACTGTTATGGTTACCTTCACCCACCACACTAACATACGAAGAACAATTTGTCTTCTCAAAGGTTCCATGACTGTATAAGCACAAATCATTGTGTCAAAATTACAACATAATTAACATACTGCATATTGAAATAAAGTATATTAAAATTAACTAATCATACAATTGTACCCTAAATTATTGACTGTAATTATTTGTTAATCATCCAAAGTCACATTGATTTTGTATGTCCTTACATATGTTCAAAAATGCCTAGAAAATTTACAAAAGCCCAAAATTGAATTTCCTAATTTCAAAGTTTAAATTTAGCAGTACAATGCTAGAACAAATAGAAATCATAGCTTATAAAAACCAAATGATTTCGTAGCTTATTAAAAACAAATAGAAATCATAGCTTATTAACATAAGTGAGAATTTTGGTGTTAAAACTTTTGGAAGGCTAGAATACTATATCTGGCCTACTATACCAGTTGAATTAAATAGGACAAAAAATAACCAAAAATAAAAACTGCTCCAAAATACATTGGTCAAACCAAAGAGGTGAAGAAAACTACTGCACCTATACATGATAATTAAGAAGCACTCAAGGCATCGTACTATATTCTTTACTATATATTTTGCACAAGCTCTTACAATTTGCCCATAAGAAATGTAGAAATCAGAAGTTCCACACTTGAATTTTAAGACTACATAGTAATCTCATTACATTATTATGTGAACAAAAACAAAAAGAAAGACCTCATAACTAGCACTCATCGTAGCATAACTATAACAATGCTCCTGTTATAATCAATCAACCTATTAGCCAACATGCAACTCACTATCAAACAATAGAATTCAAAACATTGCAAGCCAAATGCTAAAGTTTTCATTCTTCACACCCAAACTGTCCATACTAGATCACATTTAAAGGGAAAAAATGATTTTTATATACTCCTAACTATCTTGAACACTGTAGTAGTCAAGAGACATATAACATGGAATTATTTTTTTCATTTATTTTAGTGCCTCCCTATACTTTGTAGGTTTAGGCAATATGGATTGTGGGAGAGGTATGCAAAAATATATCAAAATGAAGACTTGGTCTACACCATAGGCATCAGTGACTACAGAAAAGATTGGTTTTTTGCTTAAGTCAACAAGTAATTCCCCTCCAAACCATCTTTCATTTTATAAATGAATAATTGTCAAAAGGAGAAGAAAGACACATTTTGCCTAGAGTAAAGGCCATGGATGTCATTCTTACTGGCTTAGTGTCTGATCACTTTTGTTTATTTCCGTGTTGCTACTATACAGGAAGAAAGATAACAACACCTACTGATCACTTTGGCTATAGCATCTGTGCATCATGCTGAACTACAACTACATTAATTTATGCGAACTTTTTTCATTGAACATAACTACATAGTGCTCTGTGCATGTTGGTTCATACTCGTGAAGTCATAATTTTTATTTTTATTTTTCATTTTCATTTTTCTGTCCTAGGTTGGATAAATAACTCAGAAGCAAACTTGCCTTTATTCTCAAGTAGAGTGATTGGAATGGAGAACACAATAGCTAGACATAGAAGTCACGGGCTGTACTGGCTATTTAACGTTGATGTACAAGGCAATCTTCAACATTTATATAGTTTTAAAAATTCAAAATACAATAACTTATTAACAACTGTAAAATGGATGAACATCAAAACAACACAACTTGTGGGTCTTTGGGGTCATGAGAGAAGGGAATAATCATACATACACAATATTCGAAATATCATACTGGAAGAAATCACAAATGAGAAGGAGAAGAAAATAACAAGGTTGCAAATGGATTATAACAAGATGCGAAATCTAACCTCTTTGAAAATGCTTAACAATTGAGAACAAAATTTTAGGAGAAGATGCGAGATGCGAGCTAAGAGTAACAAGATGCAAAATCTAAAATATATCAGACGAAGAACAACTTACTCGATGAGACGAAGATGCATGAAGAAGCCATTGTGGACGGTCCTCACCGAGCCCAGATGAGACGATGATGCAGCTGCAAGAGGGGATTCTATGAAATGACGACTGGTGAGAGAAATATGATGAGAAGTGTGAATGAAAATGGGCTAGGGATTTTTTATGCCTAAGGGTAGTTTTATCCAAAATTTATTATAAACAGGGATATGTTTGTCAGAAATAGTTCATTCCTAGGAAAGTAGTTTGATTCCATCACTTCAGTTAAGGAAAGAGCTCTCCCTTACATAAGGGAGAGTGAATTCCGTAGGGAATGGGAATGGAGCTCCAACCTGCCAACCAAACATGGGAGTGGGAGACACTCCCATTCCTATTCCTATTCCCTCATGCTGATTTCAGCAACCAAACGGGGCCTACATCATATTGAATAATCAGTATCGGGATTAGGCGAAGCATAACGAATTTGTTAGAAGGGAGCGTGCCACGGCAATCATTCTCCTTTGTTATGTTTTTGTCCGTTAGCTCTAAGGCTTTGTTTGGATTAAAGACTTAGCTCTAAGGCTTTGTTTGGATTAAAGACTATCTTCTAGTTTTTTTTTATCTTGTATAAATTCTCTTTCTCTATTCTTGGAGGTCAAGAAATGAATGGTTGAAGTTTGGAGCTCTTCTTGCTCGAAAAGAGACCTTCTTTTAACAAAGACTCTCTCTAATTTTGTGTATGTATAAAATAAAAAGTAAGAAATTTTATGTTAGCTAAAACAGAAAAATATATTTTTAAAAAATATAATTAATCATACAAAATACAATTGATATTTTTATTATAGTATAACACTTCACCTTAAAATATGATATTCTTAGCTAATAATTATATATTATAAATAATTTCTACCACTTATGTTAGCCCATTGCATTGAATATGATTTGACTAGTATCTAATGTGTTTTTTTCAACTATGATTTGAGGGTATGGGTTTTGCTTTTATTATGCACACTGGTCAAACAAAATATACATAACAAGTCTCTCTTTCTTTCTCTCTCTCTCTAATTTTATATATATATATATATATCATAAAAAATTTATATTTTAACAAATTACAACGAACTGTATAAAATATAAATAATATTTTTATTATAGTACAACACTAGACTTTAAAATATGATATTGATTTTTACCAATTATTCTAACCAATTGCAGTGAATTAAGCATTTCTTAACTCTGAAATTCTCTTAAGTTCATGTATTTTTTTGGAGTCAATGAGAAAAATAATAAATTAATTAATCAATTACCTCTTACATTTTTAATAAATATAACTTGATATGGTCTAAAATTGAAGTAATAAAAGATGATATATGATTGAATGGTTTATTCAATTATTTGGATTGTCCATCATTTTATATTACTCAAAGTCAAAGATGAGTCAAATGTAGTTTCTATTAATTTTTGAGATTCTATAGTTTTTTTAAAAAGAGCAACAATAGGAGCTGCTTCGTTATATAAAGAAGATCTATTATGTTGGTGTCCTTCTTAAAAGCCAATTATTATCACTTCTCTCTCACTAATCTCATATAACTAATTTTACACACTTTCTCTAATTTATTATGTTTTCTTTATATCAAAATATATTACTAAATTCAATTATTTTACTAACACCTACAAACATCATTGATTTAAAATGTATTGACATATAATAAAGCATACTAATTTTCTCTAAGGCCAGTGTGGGCAAACAAACTAATATATATATATATGTAAAGTATGCTCCTCTTAATGTAAAAGTTCCATTTGATCGATGAAAAGCCTCATTTGATTAAACCTTTAACTTCTAGTGCAATAACTCTTGACATTTCCCATACATGCATCAAGAATTCTTCTAAGTGTGTAAATTCGTTGAAGTCAACAAGAAAAATAATGAATTAATTATCCACCTCTTAAGTTCCCCTTCAAAATCCAATAATTAAATAAATAATTAATGAATTAATTGATCATCTCTTAAATTAAGATTTCTTCTAAGTCTGATAACTCTTTGAAGTGAATTAGAAAATTAATGAATTAATTAACCACATCTCAAATCGAGAATTCTTTGACAAAGTTTGAACATTTTTTTGAGTCAATGAAAATAATAATAAATGAATTAATTAATTGTCTCTTAAATTTCTCAATAATTGATTATAAATATAACTTGACATGATCCAAAATAAAGCAAAAAAAAAAAAAGATATGATTTATTTAACTATTTGGATAACCCATTGTTATATACCACTCTAAGTCAGAGGCAGAATCAAATGTAATTCCATTAATTTTTGAGATTCTAAAGTTTTTTGAAAGAGCAACAATGGAAGCTGCTTTGTCTGACAAAGAAGGTCATTTATAGTGATGCCCTCCCAATAAGCCAATTGCTATCACTTTTTTCTAACTAATCTCACATAAGCAATTTATGCATTTTTTCCATTTTATTATGATTTCTTTATAATACAATACATTGCTAAATTCTTTTTTTGGCTAACACATACAAATAATATTGATTTAAAATGTATTGACATGTAGAAAAATAGATTAATTTTCTCTAAAGTAAGTGCAATACGCAAGAAACAAGTTGCGAAATCAAGCATTATGAGTTTCTTGTCTCAAAATGAATCTTATTACACATGTAACTCCATAAACACAGGTCCAAGAACTATAGCTTGGAACTCCATAAAATGGAATTGGATTTAGATTCTCTGTATTTGAGTATATAAATTTATTATATTTAATTTATTTTGAAAATTTGAAACAGGGACAATGGAATTTTTTAATATTTTGGGTACAATTATATTGATGTTAACCGAATTATTATTCTTTAGGCCTCATGACTTCGGGGGATTTGTACTTTCCAAATACTATGCTTGTAGGTAAATCAATATTTCACTATTACTTAGATTAGAAGTGTACTTTTGGTATACATATATAATTTTATAAGACTTAGGTTTGGAAACGTTTTATTTATAATAAATTATTAATTCAATTTAATATATCAATTTTATTTAAATTTTTTTTTAAAATTTAAAAAATATAATCCTTCAAATACTAATAATTAAATTGTCCTTCCAATCAAAATAGCTCCTCTGTTAGGTATGAGTGAGATTTCATATGACTGTTAATAATAATATAAACTTGTCCTAAGGTCATGTACACAATGATAAAATACATCTCAGAGCATCAATGAGTCAAAAATACTTCTCATTTTCCATGAAAAAAAAAAATGTTCCTGAGAAGAAAATAAGAGACTTTACTATTAGAAGATCAAATTGAAAGAATAGTGATATTTTAAGAACTATATTGAAATATTTTACTCTTAATTTTTTAAAAAATCATATTTTAAGAATTAAATCATTAAATTACTAGTGTTCTTATTATACATAATTAGACATTTTTAAGTTTTGAAAGGAATCTAGTATGGATTAACGTATAAATAGGTTAGAAGATGACTCTTACTATTTTTAAAAAGTAGTTAGAGAAAAAGAAATGTTTGAGATATATGAGAAAGTCTTAAATGGAGTAAGAAAACAGTCAATGAACCAAAATTTTCCAACTAAATTGCTAATATTCGTAGAAAGTGAAGCAGAAAACGGAGAAAAATTTTTATGTGGCAATCAGTTCGGAATTTGGCTTATCTTTATTAATAAAATTCAACAAATTTATATATCAAATAAAGTTCAATGCTAAAGCTGACGAATATTATTTCTACCGTTTTGTACAATGCGATAAAACCAAATATATAGTATGAAAGCCTCCCCCAGGCCCCAAGACTCTCTCTAATATTATGTATATATAAAATAAAAAATAAGAAATAGAATATTAGATATAATAGAAAATTATTTTTTAAAAAAATATAATTGATATTTTTATTATAGTATAGCGCTTCACCTTAAAATATGATATTCTCAGCTAATAATTATATATTATAAATAATTTCTATCAGTTATGTAAGGCCCTGATTATGATTTGACCGGGCCCACAATCAAGTTTTTTTTGTTTTTTGTTCCTTTCATTGAATCGCATGATGTGTCTACCCACAACCCAATGAAAAAAAATGTAAGAGGTTGTACTCCAAACAAAGGAGGTTGAGTGAAGCCCCCATTAAAAATTCTTTAAGATAGGGAATACATGTCCCCTTAAAAAAATAAAAAAAAATTTATATTAAAATAATAATATATTAATTTAAAATTTTTAAATAATTTAAATTTAACAATATTTTTTGAATAATAATTATCATAAAATGAATTTGAAAAGCTTAATTTCATTTTAGTTAAAAATATAATCTTAAATTTAAAGATTAATCATTATGAAATTAATTTATTGTAATTTGAAAATTAAGAATTTGAAATTTTAAAGATTGATTTTACTATAAAATTTCATAGAAATGTTCTTTTTTTTATGATATGAATCAATAATAATTTATTATATTGGAGTTCAATATATCATTTATATAATTGTAATATCATTCAGGATAACAAAATTATTAGCCATTTTAATAACTATCCTTATTATTATACTAGGGAAACAGTTTGTAAGCATTAAAGTAAAAAAATTATCAATAATTTGAAGATAAAAAATTTATTATAGCCATTTTTTGGCACTATATATATCATTTAAATGATATATTTCATGATTTGTTGAAAATAAAATTAATGAAAAGAATTTGCCTGCCATGGAGGGTGAGTCATCCCTCAAAATTTAATAATGAGCACATGCAACTAGAAGAAAATGATATTCAAATTTTCTTCAATGATGTAAATATAACAGTTCACATTAAATAACTACGCAGATAAATGGTTTATAATTTAAAAAATAATAATTTTAGTACATTTTTTAAAATAAAAATTGGTAACTTCTAATAATTTAATCTGACAGTTGTAGACATTTCAAAAACTTGATCCAACAAATACAAGTTATCTAACCACTATTGGGATTGAAATTCTCGGCTATGGAGGATCCATACCTGGAAAACTGAAGGATGGAAACAAAATGCATAGTTGTTTGTAGTATCATCAAAAAACATTTATGTGAAAGTTTAAAATAAAATTAATCTTTAAAAATTAAAATCCTTAATTTTCAAATTAAAATAAATTTATTTCATAATTATTAATCAATAAATTTAAGATTATATTTTTAACTACAATAAAATTAATTTTTCAAACTTATTTATAATAATTTTTATTCAAAATATATTTTTAAATTTAAATTATTTAAAAATTTTATATTAATATATTATTATTTTAATTTAAATATTAATTTAACTTTTTTCAAAGGGCACGCTGCCCCCTTATTAATGAGGGCATGCCTTTTTTGTTAGCAAAGGCGCACAACCTTCCATATTTTCTCTCATTGGGTTGTGGGTTATGTCAGTCTAGTTTCCGACTCACTGAAAGTGGAAAAAAATACTAAGCCTACAATTTTAAAATGTTAAAAAGTTATTACAAGTTGTCAAAGCCTGTAACATTAAAAGAATTTAAAAAAATAAATAAAATAGATCTGAGAAATTATCTTTGGCAATGACAATTTGTGCACAATAATCATGGTAAAAAAATGGCACAGGGTCAAAAAGCCAAAGAAGTGTCTCTCTTTCTCTCTTTCCAATATATCATACAAAAATTTATACTTTAACAAATTACAACTGACCATATGAAATATAAATAATATTTTTATTATAATATAACGCCTCTCCTTAAAATATGATATTCATTTTTACCAATTATTCTAACCCATTGCATTGAATTAGTCGTCTCTTAAAATATGAATTCTTAAATGTTTGGACATTTTTTAGATTCAACAAAAAAATATTGAATTAATTAATTAACTATCTCTTTTTTTAGGTTGAATAATTAACTATTTCTTAAATTTTGTAAGAAGGGGCAATAAATATAATTTGACATAATTTAAAATTAAAGCAATAAAAGATGATATATGATTTAATAATTTATTCAACAATTTAGATTATCCATCGTCATACATTACTCAAAATTTGAGGCTGAGTCAAATGTGGTTTCTATTAATTTCTGGGATTATAGAATTCTTAAAAAATAGCAACAATGGAAGTTGTTTCATCTAACAAAAAGATCTTTTATGGTGGAATCATACCAATAAGCCCATTGTCATCACTTCTTACTTATCAATATCAAATAACCAAATTTATGTATTTTCTCCAATTTATTATGCTTTCTTTATATCACAATTCATAACTAAATTTAATTTTTTGCTAATACTTACAAACACTATTAATTTAAAATATATTAACATATAACAAAACATACTACTTTTCTTTAAGTCCCTTGAAACGCTAGGGTAAACAAGTATATATGTAAAGTAGGCTTCCTTTAATGTTAGAGTTCTGTTTAATTGATGATAAGTCTCCTTTGATTAAACTATTAACTTTTCATGCAATAACACTTCACCTTTTTCATACATATTTTAAGAATTCTTTAAAATGCATAAATTCATTGGAGTCAACAAGAAAAATAATGAAGTAATTAATGAACCACATCTAAAAACGAGAATTCTATAAAATTTGAGAATTAAATAATTAATTATTCATCTCTTAAACCAAGAATTCTTCAAAGCTTGAAAATTTGAAAATTCTTTAGGGTGAGTGAGAAAATTAATGAATTTATTAACCACTTTTTAAATTGATAATTCTTAGAAGTCTGAACATTATTTTGAGTCAACGAGAATAATAATGAATAAATTAATTAATTGTCTCTTAAATCAATTATTTGGATCATCCATCATCATACATCATTCAAAGTTAGAGACAGAGTTAAATATGGTTTTATCAATTTCTGAGATTCTATAGTTCTTTAGAAGAACAACAATAAGAGCCGTTTCGTATGACAAAGAAAATATTTTTGGTAATGTCCTTCTAATTAGTCCATTGTCGTCACTTTTCTTTAACCAATCTCACAGATACAATTTTATGCACTTTCTCCAATTTATTATCCTTTCTTTGTGTCACAATACATTATTAAATTCAATTTTTGCTAAAACATACAAACATTATTGATTTAAAATATATAGGTATATAGCAAAATAGACTAATTTTCTCTAAGGTTAATGCAATGTGTGGGAAAATAAACTAGTTAAGAAATCAAGCATTATAAGTTTCTTGCTTCAAAGTGAAGCTTATTATACACGTAGCTCCATAAACTTAGGTCCCAAATCTCATAACTGACATCTCGACATATGGAAGAAAAGAGAATGAATAAAGAGATGTAAATTGATTATCAAAACGAATCTTGAAAATTAATTCATTGGAGTTGCCACTAAAATTTTAAACAGAAAATTTTGAAAAACCAAATAAAAACAAAAGATTGTCTCTGAAATCAAAGATAAGTTTGGAAGTCTATTTGAGTGTAGGAAAGGTGTTAGGCACCCCATAACACTCATATGTGAGAACAATTATCCTAAATTAGTCAAGCAAAGTAAAGACATGGCCATAGATTTATTTTAAGTTGCCCATATAAAAAACGAAAAAAAATAATAGAGAAATGATAAAATTAACATCAACAAAAATGAATATTTAAAATAGGCAAACTTAACCTAGAATGAGATCTTAAGGCCCATGTACTTTATAATAGGGATCAAAGTCTACATAGTTCCTCTAAAAAGGTGTGTTAGTGGGTTGATATTTTTTATTTTTTGTGAAAAGAATGAAGATAGTTGAAATTAGGCCAAAATGATGCAGAAATTGGTTGATATATTTTAATTTACGAAATTGGTTTAATCTCACTTCTTTACTCTCCTGTTGAATTTTGAATTTGGAAAACATGATTTATGGTATTTACATTGAAGTATCCATGAAAAAGTGAACACTTGTTTTTTTTTTCTAAAGTTTTTAATTGTTGACAAACGGACTTTGGAAAAACAAGAGATGTTGAACTCAATATTTGATTAAAAAATATTTCAAGAAAGAGAAATTTTTATTTGCTTCTAAATTTGCTTTGTTTGAATTTTTTAAAATACCAAAGTGTGAAAATAAAATGAAACAATAACTTGACAAAAAGAATTTTACCAAATGATTTTATTTACATTGATCATCTTAAATTTAATTTATTTTGTAAAAAACATTAATTAGACATGGACCCTTGAAACCTAACTTTATTTTTAGAAAATGTGTATAATAGGATATGGGTTGTTGGAACCCCCAAACTTATTTTAAACACATGCAACTAGTATTAGGTGATGCTTATGGAGTTATTGGATCTCACCTGGCCTTACTAGTGAATCCTTAAGTGCTTCTGAAGACGTTGATCTCACACGTTAACATTAATGTTAAGAAAACTATAGATGTTTGTAAGATATGACGATGGAGGCATTGAATCTCATATGGCAAAGAACCCCAAAGAGAGTAACTATGGAGGCGTTGGATGTTACATGACACATTTTAAAGAGTACTTATAGAGGCGTTGGAACACACATAACACATTTTAATAAATTAAGCATTTGTGTTTAGTGTGTGTGGGTGTTTGATCAAACATCCATGGGTATGGGTATGTATTGGAGTCAAATAAAACATTCATAGGTGTTTGTATCTGTGAGTATCCAATTAAATATCCATCTTTACATAGTAATTACAAAAAGCCTAAGAATACATCAACTGCAAACAAGGTAGAAGTAGTTAAACAACTTGACTTACTAATCTTGCCACCAATATACCATCCTTGTTTGAATGTCCCTAGCACCTTGACTTGAATGCCTCTTAGCCATTGTTCCCAAGTTTAAAACTCACCATAATTCTACATCATTTGGGTAGCCAATAGCTCACACATTAGCCAACATTAAATAACCTAAAGATTAATCATACCACAATAACATAGAACAATATTAATGTAATGAGCACATAATTTATGGCACCACTTGGAAATTGCACACCAAAGTTAACCACATGTGCCACAACCATTCTAATTAAAATGGTAAGCCATGTACATCATCATAAGTGACCAAATTCAATCTAAAATTGCACATCTAAATGAAGTAATAGTGAATTCCACTACTTTGTTTTCTTTAGTTGCTGAGTTATGTATGATAATCAATGGCAAAGTGTTATATCCCAAAAGAAAAAGCCCAACAACAATTTATACTATAAAGTAGACATATAGAGGCTTTACATAATCAAATATAAACTCAAAATACCTTATAGATCAATACCATAAAATCCACAAAGTTGACTCTATCTGAGTTGTCTGGTCACATAGTTGTGTGTGCGAAGTTATACAAATGGCATATCTATTACTCACTATCAATTCCACAAATATTTAGCAAAAACAATGACAGACCAGAAGACATGTACACCAATTTTTAACTAAAAAGGATGTATATACACTCCTTGAAAAATTCAACAAGTTGACCTATAGTAAAATTTGTTGAAACATAGCATGTTCAAGACAAGTACTAAAATTTACCACTTATCCACTACATATCCTAGCTCAAAAAATTAGTGGAAAATTCATCAAGGATATAAACATATGAAATAACATTGACACCAAATTTTAAGGTAAAATAGCATCATATGAAGTACTAGAAAATTCACAAAAATTGACATGTGCCACTTTGAGCCTAAAATTGGATATCTAAATGGGTATATATGTGAAGCAATCCATCAAATACCTTAGGATCAAATACCATCACATCGATAACACATCCTTGGTGATCAATTAACATCTAATTCATGAAGGTTTACAAAAGAAGAAGTAGGGGAAGAATTTGACGTTAAGAGAATGAAAATTGGAGAAATGATAAGAAGTATACCTAGTGTGCTTCTTCCTTTCTTGCTTCTCCCTCTCTAGTGACTAAGTCGCCACCCAAGACCCAGGACGACCTTCTTCCAAGATGAGATCTCCAAAATTGACATCCAAAAACTATGTAAAAAATGATCAAATCTGAAAATTGAATCCTTCAAATGCAAATGTAATGCCTTGTGAAATAAAATACACATACACAAAATGAATCTAGGCAAAATTGTGTATTATGTGTTAAATGCATCTTAAAATAATTAAAATGTAAATAAAAATTAAAATGAGCAATGATGAATGAGGTGATGCCATGTGTGATGTGATATAAAAATTTAAAGTGTAAAATAAAATGCAAATGAAATTAAAGTGAAATGCAAGATGGAGCCCTCATGGAGTGACACGTGTAAGTTGCAATAAAAGGGAAATAAATAAAATATAAAAATGAAACAAATCCAAGAGAAATGCAAATAAAATGAAAATGAAATCCCTCATACAATGACATGTGTTAATAAGGAAAATCGAAAAAAAAATTTAAAGGAAAAAGAGGTCAAAAAGGGTTGTGGATCTTGGATCATAGGTTAGGAGGATCTTGGATCATAGGTTGGGAGTTACTTGAATTCAAGTAAGCCCTTTAAGATCTTTAGGCTCCAACTTAAGTGGTATAAGCTTCATTTTCTATATTTGGATTCCGCTCTATCTTGGACCCAATTTCCAAATATGCCCAATTCATTTTTATTTTCTTTTAATTCATTTTCACCATTTTTAATTTTCTTTCTCTTCATCATTTTATTTCAACTTTCCTTATCACCTTCGCTTTATTTATTTATGTTATTACTCTTATTTTGATTTTCAAATTTTCTTATTTTTTAGATTTTATCCCTATTTTGTTTTTTTCATTTTTATATTTTTACTAACCTTTGATTTTTTTTTTTTCATTTAGTTTTGATTTTTTGGTGTTTTAATAATAAATTGTTTTAAATTCCCTTTAATTGTTGAGGTTTGATATTGTCCGGACAAATTATGGTGTTCACGTAGGAATGATAGCTTGGAACTCCATAAATTTCAAACTCCAAAATATATCATGGTTGTATGGAATTGGATTTGGATTCTCTTTACATTTGAGAATGCAAATTAATTACATTTATCTAATAGTTTATTGCAAAATCACAATGAGTAAATAGCTGTTACATATCAAAAGTGCTTTCTCTTTTTGACAAAAGTTGTAATAAAAATTATTTTTTAAAATAAATTAAACTGAAACAAATAAAATAAAAACTATTTTTTTTTTGTAGCAAATGTCGTTGGCTTAAAGAAAAAAATTCTTATTAGATTAAAAATTGTTGCAGTCTACAATTATCAAATAAGATGATGAAGTGTGATCAGAATTTCTCGCTGCAAGGAAATTTCCAACTATATTTTTGTTGGAATTTTTGTTTGATATTTTGGTAGGAAAATTAAGAGTATATTTAATTTTACAATTCTAATTCCCAAACTTACATGGAAACTTTTTATTTGTCCATATAAATAAGGGACCAATAACCTCAAAAAAATTAAGGGGCACTAAAAAAGCCTTAAAAAAAAAAAATGAAACCTTCTATTGTAGTTCTTCTAGTTTTCTTTTACTTGCATCATACGTTTGGTATATGTTCATATCAAGCTATTTAGAGGTGTTAGATATTGAGCGTTTCCTAACTCATGTCATACAAGGGTACCAAATCTCTTCTTTGTCTCTATAAATTTTTGTAGAATAAAAAAAATGTTGGAATAATTTTATATTATTGTATGGGTTAACATTAAACTTATTTTAGTACAATTCTCTTACAGTTATTAACTAAACAATTAATCTTAATCTAAACTACAAAATGGATTGAGTTTATGTTAATTGTGGGTAATCAATAATGGGTTAAAATACCTATAGACTCATTAGATAGAGGCTCCAATCTGCTGATCAAGACTTGTTAATAATAATTTTGTCAAATTATTGGTTGAAGGTTAAAAGAGAAATTTTAAGCCTTATAGTAATTATTTAATTAATTATTAATTTTGTAGAGTTAAAGGAAATTGAAAGTTATTTTTGGAGAACAAATAAATTAATTATTTCCTATATCTCATTAGGTAACTATGAGATATATAGCATTTTGTATTTCTCATTTATGTGACTTTGAGTTATATTCTAAGGTTTTCCTTTTCTCTTTGAGTGGCTTTCACCCTCCTTGAATAGCTTGATTGTTACATGTTGCATACTTTACTGCTTAATCATGGTCAAATTTTTATCTTCTTTATAGCTGCATTTTTTATAAGTTTTCTATCTTATTCTATAACCCAATTTTTTTTTCTAGCAATTGGTATCAAATCTAGGTTGGCTCTTGACCTATTTATTTGTTTTTTGAGTAAATTTGTAAATTTACTTTTGACAACATGTTTCTCCCCAATAACATAAAAGAATTTGATTTCTACACAAGTCTTTAAAAGAATAAGGGTGATCAAGGATCATTTTTGTCAAGAACATTTCGTTTTTTGGAAGCTTTTTAAAAGCTTCATTTGTAAACCTTACATTACGATATTGGATCTATTTCTTTTTTATCTCATAATCGCTTTTTTTTTTTTATATAAGATTTACTACATGGTTCAAGTTTCCTCACACCTTAGAGTGTTTTGGTGTCAAAAATAAAAAAATAAAAAAATATGTCAAACTGCGTCAAATTTGAAAAGTTGAAATAGGCAGATATGACTTTTCTTAATATTTTGGATACAATTCAAGCTGATCCCTAAAAATTTCAAACTACTTGTCCTTGAAATATAATATTTTGACCCTAGATTAATTTAACATCCTTCAAATCAGCCCCTGCATTTATTTTGAAAAGTTGAAATAAAGGCGGGTTATTTTGGGTACAATTCTATTAATTTTAATCGAAAATGCTTAGAATTCGTGACGTCGTGACTAAGGGATTTGTACTTTCCAAATAATATGCATGTATGTAACACAAATCAATAATAAGCTATTACTAGATTAAAAGTGTACTTCCGCTATACATATATAATATTGCAACAAACATAAAAGATGTGAAAGCTTCCACATTGCCCATAACTCCCCGAAAAAACTTGGAAATTTGACATGGAGGAAAAATATTTTATCAACTTTTAAGAAATAAGAGAAAAGTATTAAATTGATCTCCTTCTTTTACACTTTGTGATAATTTAGGCCATAAAAAATGATCCGTGCCAAATTAATTTTACATAAAAGAAGAATTGAAATGAACTAATTTGGTATGGATCTTTTTTGCAAAAGACTAAATTGTCACAACAACATGTAAAACGTGAGACCAACTCAATATTTTTCTCTATAAAATAATAATAATAATAATAATAATAATAATAATATCTTTCTTTGATATTTTTTCAATCATCATACGAAACATAAAATTCGCATATGTATCTTATACCTAGGTTCTATCGTACTTGAAAATCATTCAATTCTTTTTTGAGGAAATAGAGCAACGAAACTAAAGAACAAACAAACTACATGACAAGCTGGGATCCCAGCAGTACTGTACAACTTGTCATTTACGAAGTATTTAGGACCTATACTTCGATGAGGTAGCATTTAGATGGTTGACAATAACAAAAAAATACTTTTCATCTTTAAAATCCCATTTTCCTAAGATGCTAAGCTTAACATTATACAACTAGAGTGAAGTTTTGACTTTTAAAGATGTTTTATATATGATTGTCGAACAAAAAATGACATGTAGATATAAAATTCAATTCAACACCACATAATCGACTATTTCAAAGAAAAAATCCCTCAGTGTGTTATATTTTTATTCAAAAACCTTATAGCAAATGCTTAATTAAAAGACTTATAAGTTTTGTCCTAAAATGAATACAAGCTCCTTATACTTGACTAGGAATAATGCTCTCTGTTTGTAGTTCAATAGGCATTAGAGCCAGGCAGCAACTTCTCTGCTTCTATGAGTTTTCCTAGAAGTGTCAAAACAGGTTTAACCCATCAGGTCGAGCTCGTTTAACTCACTTAAGAGGTGGATTGGGTTAAGAGATTCATTTGAGAACCCATTTAGTATACTCCTATCAACTTGACCTGTTTAACCTATAAGTTAAACAAGCCAGCTCGCGGGTTAAACATGTTACCTTTTTTTTTTTTTTTTTTTTTTTTTAATTTTACACTCATTCAGACCAACATCTCAGCCCATTACACTTTCTTATTCAAAAAATAAAATTAGCCCTAATGTATGTGCTGAATTGTCTACTTGTCTCTACTATTTTGTAATTTGTCATATTGAATATTCTGTTCATAACCATATTTTTATTATTTATGAATAATTGAATTATTAGATTACTTTGCTTATTTTAATCTATTGAAGCTTGCTTTTTATTTTAGTTAATTTTTGTTTATTTATACTAATATAGAAATTGATTGATTAAATAAGACTTATGCTTAAACAAAGTCACATTTGAGTTTTCTTTTTATAATTTTTTAAATTTGTTTATTTTTTTGGTGGTATACAGGCCAGTCCGCTTAATCCACCAGGTAGGGTGGGTTGAGATTTTCAACCCACCAGCTCAAGTGGGTCAACTCGGGTCATCTCTAAGCTTTCCATTGTTCAATGTCATTCTTAGAAAATGCACCTCGGTGTTTTTCATTTGACCCAGGACTAATATGTTAAGAGAGAATTTTGCAAGTGAATTTAATATAATACAAACTAAAATTAAGGGAAGCGAGAGCACTTCTGTTTAAAAATTACAGTTCCCTAGTATGCCTTACTCAAAGAAGTTGCTGGCCGCCTCTATTCTATTTTTGTCATTGATGTCATCAATTGGGTGCCTACTCAATCTCAAACTTCCTCTTTGATAGACAACGCAAGAATTTTTGAAGAGTTTATGCATTTTAGTACTATTGTCACCCATATACCCTTAAATGCAGAGTTTTGGTTGGAACCTGATGCATCTCATTCTCAAAACTTCATAGATATAGCAACCAATCATAAACCCACTTACCACTTAATACTAGCAACTTCATCAAAATCATCCACCTTCAGCATTTTACTCATCATTCCCTTAATTCTTCTAGATAATTAAATATCCCACGGAATTTAAAATTATTGTGCTTCAGTAGGGACCATGCCAGAAAACTCACTAGATACCTAGAGATATACTATTGTGAAGTCTTGATGAAGATAAATTACAATGAAAGGGGATATAATCTCAACTTTCAAGAAAGGATAAAAAGGCAAAAAATAATGGATAAGAAAAAAATAACAAAGGGCCAAACCTAAAATAATAGATACCTAGATATATGCTATTGTGAAGTCTTGCCTAGTGGTTACGTGTATTAATAATTAAATATTATAAATAATTTCTACCACTTATGTAAGCCCATTGCATTGACTATGATTTGACTAGTATGTAATGTGTGTGTGTGTGTTTTTTTTAAATAATGTGTTTTTTTAAAATTATGATTTGAGGGGTTAGGTATTGCTTTTGTTATGCACACTGGTCAAACAAAATATACTTAACAAGTGTCTTTCTCTCTCTCTCTCTCTCTATATATATATATATATATATATAATCATAAAAGAATTTATATTTTAACAAATTACAACAAACCATATAAAATATAAATGATATTTTTATTATAGTACAATGCCAAAATTTAAAATATGATATTGATTTTTACCAATTATTCTAACCCAATGCATCAAATTAAGCATTTCTTGAGTATGAAATTCTTTAAAGTTCATGTATTTTTTTAGAACTAACGAGAAAAATAATAAATTAATTAATTAACTGTCTCTTAAATTTTTTAATAAGGGATAATAATTATAACTCAACTTGGTACAAAATTAAAGTAATAAAAGATGATATATGGTTGAATGATTTATTCAATGATTTGGATTATCCATCGTCAAATATTACTCAAAGTCAAATGTTGAGTCAAATGTGATTTCTATTAATTTATGAGATTCCATAGTTCTTTAAACATAGCAACAATAGAAACTGCTTCATTCGATAAAGAAAATCACTTATGGTGGTGCCCTTCCAAAAAAACTTATTATCATCACTTCTTTCTCACAAATCTTATATAACCAATTTCACACACTTTTTTCAATTTATTATGTTTTCTTTATATCACAATACATTACTAAATTTAATTTTTTACTAATACTTACAAACACCGTTGATTTAAAATGTATTGACATATAACAAAAAATATTAATTTTCTCTAAGGCCAGCGTTGCAAACAAATTAATATCTACATAAAGTAGGTTTCATTTAATATAGGAATTCCATTTGATTGATGAGAATCCTCATTTGATTAAACATTTAGCTTCTCGTGCGATAACTCTATACCTTTCTCTTACATGCATTGGGAATTCATCGAAGTATGTAAATTTGTTGGAGTTAATGAAAATAAATAAAGTAATTAAATAATGAATTAATTAACCACCTCTAAAATTTTCTTTCAAAATCTGATAATTAAATAATTAATTAAGAATTAGCTAACCATATCTTTAATCAGGATTTCTTCTACATCTGAGAATTCTTTAGAGTGAACCAAAAAATTAATAAATTAATTAACTACATCTTAAATCAAGAATTCTTTGAAGAAGTCTGAACATTTTTTTTTTGAACTAATGAGAATAATAATGAATAAATTAATTAATTGTCTTTTAAGTTTTTAAATAAAAGACTGTCAATAAAAATTGACATGATATAAAAATAAAGCAGAAAGAAGAAAAAAGAAAAATAAGAAACAAGATATGGTTTATTAAACTATTTGGATAACCCGTTGTCATATATCATTCAAAGTATAAGGCAGAGTCAAATGTGGTTCCATCAATTTTTGAGACTTCAGAATTCTTCAAAAAAGCAACAATAAGAGCTACTTTTTACGACAAAGAAGATCTTTTATAGTGATGCCCTCCCAATGAGCCCATTGTTTTCACTTTTCTCTCACCAATTTTATGCACTTTTTTCATTTTATTGTGTTTTTTAATATTACAATACCTTACTAAATTCTATTTTTTTGCTAATATATACAATTATTATTGATTTAAAATGTATTGAAGTATAGCAAAATAAACTAATTTTCTCTCATGTTAGTGCAACGCGCGGGAACAAGCTACGAAATCAAGCATTATAAGTTTCTTGTTTCAAAATGAATCTTTTTACACATGTAACTCCATAAACCTAGGTCCAGGAACTATAGCATGGACCCCATAAAATGGAATTGTATTTGGATTTTCTATATTTGAGAATATATATTTATAGCATTTAAGAGAATCTGGCACATTAAATTTTTATCAAATAGTTTAAATTTTAATAAATATTAAATGATTTCTAACATTTTTAAAAACTATGAACCACTAAATTTTCATTTAACGATTTAAATTTTATTAAATTCATATACATTTGAATTTTCAACTTAACTCAATCCATTTTCCTATGGAATTGACTATCCTGCATATTCATTAAATGAACTTTTTTTCTTTTTGTGAAAAAGTAAAAATAATGTAAAGAGAAAAAAAAAAACAAATATTGAGTTGGATAATCTAAAACCCTACTAAAAACACAAAAACCTATATACCTACGTTTAAAGCCCAAAGTTATCTTGGCCCAAAAAGTACCTTATGTATGGATCAAAATTTCCTAATTCTCACGTAGGCTCCAAATATGATCAAAACAATAACTTCAAAAGAGAATGGGCAGAACTAAACAAGAGCTCAAAGAGTTGAGACTTCAGAAAATGAAATATTGCAAAATCACAATGAGTAAGTACCTGTTACATATCAAAAGAGTTCAAGAGCTTTCTCTTTTTGACGGGAGCGGTAATTAAAACTAATTTTAATAAAATTAAGGTAAAATTAAAATGAAACCTATTTTTTTAATTTTTGTATAAAATGTCATTGTCTTAAATAAAAATCTTATTAGATTAAACATTGTTGTACTCTACAATTATTAAATAAGATGATAACACGGATTCATATGTAGTACATTTCAGTTAAAATAGATATAGATAATGGTTATCATTAAAAAATTGCATTGATATGGTCAAATTGAAATTAGGTTATTGCATAAAATTTAATCTAACAGTGTATATTAAATGAACTGAGTGATTCAACAAAACATATCAAAGCGCAAATGCAATAAATCTATTTATGATAACACTGTAAGATAATATTTTTAAACCTGAACAAATATTCAATTTTCAAAAATATCAAAATATACATTTTTTGAGTACTAACTTCTTGATATTTAAAATATATATTATTATGATCTTAGTATATAATCGGATGTTCTGTTAGCTATAATATGATGTCATCTTGTTAAATCTTGTTCTCTTCAAGTGAATGACATCTTATAAAAAAAATTTAATATACTAAAATAATAATAATAATAATATATTTTAAAAATCAAGAAGTTAGTACTCAAAAAACTTAGTACTATCTTTATTTTTGTGTTTTTTTTATAATTTTTAAAAATTTAATATTAGTTCAGATTTGAAAAGAAAAATAAAATTATCTTAAGTGTTATCATCCTATTTAATAAAAGACTAGAAAATATGGAGTTCAATAGTGTTTAATCTAGTAAAAAAAAATTTCTTCGAGAGAATGACATCTTATTAAAAAAAAATAAAATTCACTTTTCATTCTTTGGTATTATGATTTTAAAATAAATAAAAATGCTGCCACTCGCTGATGTTCATACAAGCACAGCAATAGATCCTAATCCCTTTCTCTATTATGCAGCATTTGTCTTATCATTTAAACAAAAGTTACATTACTTTATTCTCTTACTAGTTATCTCTAATACATCCCTTAATAGCATTTATTGCAGCAATAAATGAAGATAATTAAAAGAAAGCCTCTCACTCCTCTGTGCCTCGGTCATATGAGAAAGTGCGACTGTTGGGCTATGTATAAAAATAAGTAAAGGGAAAGAAAAAGGATAAGTTTTTCTAAGTCTCTATCTCTTCATGGGTATGGTGCCTTGGTTACATAGACAAATAAAAGAGTTGCCAAATAACTGCTATGTAAGTTTAGAAATTGAAATGATAAAATTCAAAATACATTCCGAAGTTCGAGATTTCTTTTGTACTTGTAATGTAACCTTTGTAAATTATGTGATATATGTTAATCTCCAATATTAATAAAATTTACACTTTGCCCACATACTTTATTTATTTGAAATTGGAACTCAATTCATTCATAACTTTGTTTCAGCTCCTTCGTCTCGTCACCCCTCTCTAAAACCTATGGGTTCATGACATCTCATTACCATTTGTATCTCTGCTTTCTCAACGTGTGTTAATAAAGAGTAATGAAAGGGTTTATATTGTGCACTGAAACCTAGTTTTTTTTTTTTTAATTTAATGGTTCACAAGGCATAAAACAAAGCCATATTTACATGAAAACTCCTTAGATGGCGTTGGGATGGCCAGACAATGAGAACAAGAAGAACTAAAGCAAAGACACAAGAAGCGCAGGTAATGGCAAAAATATCGAAAATGTATAGGAGAAGATGAAGAGTGGTCCAAATTTCCCACTATAAGGAAATTTTTTACTGTTATTTGGTTGGAATTTTCCACCGATATTTTGGTCAAAAAATTGGTTATATTTTTTATTTTACTATTCTAATTTCCAAACTTACATGGCAACTTTTTATTTGTCCACATAAACAAGGGACCAATACCCTCATAAAAGTAAAGGGCACCAAAATAACCATTTAAAAAAAGCTTTTATTGTAGTTTAACTGGTTTTCTTCTACTTGCATCATACATTTGGTATCTGTTCATATCAAGCTATTAAGAGGCGTTAGATTTTGAGCTTTTCCTAGCTCATGTCATAGCAGGGTACCAAATCTTTCTTTGTCTCTCAAAATCTTTTTAGAATAAAGAAAATGTTGGAATAGTTTTATTTTATTTTATTCTAGAGATTAAAATTAACCTTATTTTAGTTCATTTCTCATATGGTTATTAACTAAGCAAACAATCTTAATTTAAAACATAAAATAGATTAAATTCATGTTAGCTGTAAATAATTAATAATAAATTGGATTATCTACAAATTCATTGGATAGAAACTTCAACCTACTGTCCAAAACTTATCAATAATAATCAAATCAAATTACTAGTTGATGATTTAAAAAGATATTTTAAGCCTTATGATAATTATTTAATTAATTATTAATTTTTTAAAATTAAAGGAAATTGAAAGTTATTTTTGGAGAACAAATAAATTAATTATTTCATATATCAGATCAAGTAACTATGAAATACATAGCATTCTGACTTTCCCATTCATGTGACCTTTGAGTTATATTCTAAGTCTTCCTTTTCTCTTTTTGGGTAGCTTCCCCACTTTAGTTTGGTTTACAGGTTGCATACTTGATCATGGTCGAATTTCGATCCTTTCTATGACCACATTTCATATAAGTTTTCTATCTTATTATATAAACCTTTTTTTTTTCCTACTAATTGGTATCAAACCCAGTTGGTTGATAATAACAAATAATACATTTCATATTTAAAATCCCATTTTCCTAAGATGCTAGCCTTAACATTAAACAACTGCAGTGAAGTTTTGACTTTTAAAGATGTTTTATAAATAACTTTCGAACAGACAATGACATGTAGATAAAAAATTCATTTCAACACCACATAATCGACCATTTCAAAGAAAAAATCCATCAATGTGTTATACTTTATCCAAAAACCTTATAACAAACACTTAATTAAAAGACTATGAGTTTTGTCTTAAAATGAATACTTTCTCCTCATGCTTGACTGGGAATAATGCTCTCTGCTTCCAGTACAATAAGCATTAGAGCCAGGCAACAACTTCTCTGCTTCTAAGAGTTTTCCATCATTCAATGTCATTCCCAGAAAATGCACCTGGGTGTTTATCATTTGACCCAGGTCTAAACAGCTATGTTAAGAGAGAATTTTGCAACTGCATCTAATATAATTTAAACTAAAATTAAGGGAAGCTGGAGTACTTCTCTCTAAAAATTACAGTTCCCATGTGTGCCTCACCTAGAGAAGTTGCTGGCTGCCTCTGTTCTGTTTTGTCATTAATGTCATCAATTGGGTGCCTACGCAATCTCAAACTTTCACTTTTTGATAGACAACACAAGGATTTTTTAAGAGTTTATCCATTTTAGTACTACTCTCACCCAAATACTCTTTAAATGCAGAGTTTTGGTTGGGATCTGATGCATCTTATTCTCAAATTTCTTAAATATAGCATCCAGTCATAATCCCACCTATCACTTAATACTAGCAACTTCATCAAAATCACCCACCTTCAGCATTTTACTCATCACTCTCTTAGTTCTTCTAGACAATTAAATATCCCACGGAATTTAAAATTATTGTGCTTCAGCAGTGACCACGCCTGAAAAATCACTAGATACCTAGAGATATACTATAGCGAAGTCTTGATGAGGAAAAATTAGAATGACAGGGGATATAATCTCAACCTTCAAGGAAGGATCAAAAGGCAGAAAATAAGGGATAAGAAAAAAAATAACTAAAGGCCAAACCTAAAAGGTGCTGTGGACTTTTTTGATGACCTTTACTCTTCTACATAAATTGGGATGTTATTTGGTAATAGGTTATGCACAATAGCTAATCCAATACCTAGACCAAACAAACTTCCAATATATCTAGTATGCAAAACAAAGAACACCAAAAAAATAAAAAGAAAAGAGACAAACTCAGCAACTAAAATACAATTATTATTTTCGTATATAAGTCCAATATAATAAAAAAGGGACACCATAACTATATATCCACATTAATATCATGAAAATCCTGCTCTATAGAACAAAAGCAGGACAGTTAATGAACCACAACAACAAAACATTCATAAAATGGACACAGATTCTGGCTTTATCACGGAAAGAAAAACCACTTACCAGGGAATTCATACAATAAGCCATCTGATGGCAGAATCTAACTCCTCCATGTAACTAAGTGAATTAGATTACAGACATTCAGCAAAGTTGAGATCCCAAAATTTCCTCAGAACTCCATGAATTTGAAATTTCAGTATTTAATCCATATATAGGTTGGACTCATCTTCTATAAAAATTTTGTCTCACTAAAACCCTGTTAAAGACTCAGAATTAATGCATCTTTACGTCTAAGACCCCATCCTTTTGGGCAATCTACCATTCTCTTGCATTTAATGATCATTACAACTTATACACTATTAATTAATCCTCTATCAAGATGGCAAGCTACACTTGGCTAAGCTATTTCCATAGGCTTCTAAACTAGTAGAATGATTAACTGTTTATAAAAATATATCAATCATGACAAGAAATCAGAGCAACCACATTGCTAATGTCCTTATTCTCCTCTCCTCCAACACTCTCTCTCTAACAACTCAATATCAAAACAGATATAATATTAATTCATTATCAACACATTAAAAATGAAATCTTGAACAATAACATTTACAACCATAAACAACACAAGATGATAACAAGCTGATAAAAGTCTTACTATATCAATGTATCTTCAAGATGTCACCACAATCCCAGATCTGTAGTCATAAAAGAAAGAGGTAAACACATAATTATTACAACTGCAACAATTCTGATCAAATGGCATCAGTCTACATCACACATTAGAACCCTTTCCTAAATTTCTTCAAGCATGACTATATAACTTGATCGTAACAGATGATCAAGTGGTTCAAGGCTTCAAACTTACTCCCCAACCAAGACATGGGATATATACTTTCCACATATTTCAAAGGAGGACACAACACTAATCCTCAATGAACTGGAAATTCTAGCACTGGTTGTTGAGTATCAAGGTTATAAGAAAACAATGTCCCATTGTCATCTGTTGCAAGCATCTCATCATCTTTCCAAAAGCCCCGAAATATCCCCAATCCAAGGTTTGTGGTATGAACCACTGAATTGCTTTTTTAGATAAGGATTAGATTGAAAAATAAGAAAAAAAAAAGTGAGAGCCAAAATCTGAAAACTCTCAAGTCCTATATAGAGAGGACAAATCTCCAGAAGAATTTACTGAAATTTCTCTCTGCCCAAATGAAAACATAGATACATGTATATATACTCCTTAAACAAAAACTAACAATATAACTGCCCCAATACTACTGCCATTAACATATTAATTGACACCACTACTGCTGACACCACTACTACTGCTACTGCCATAATATCATAACTGACAGAAATACAAAACTAACACTGACAGAAAAAAACTGACACAACGATAACTGACAGAATTACAATGGCTATTTCCCTTCAGCTTTTCCTCTTAGGCTCCGGTATTTTCTTCGAAAATAAATCCTTAATGGAGGTGCTGTATCAGTTTGGTTTAATGCTATAACGTTTAATCCACCTATTTTCCACAACATATTCATTCATCACCCAAATCTCAATTCGACAGCCCAACAGATGCTGGCTACAATATTTCTTAACATAAGCAATACAATCATTGAGGATAGTAATATTACAATTCATAAGAAACTCAATTGTAAGGTCTTCAATAACCACGGGCAACTTCATTTTCAAAGATACTTCATCACTCATGTCAAAGCAAACAATTGCTTGGCTGCTCTTATCCAACCAATGGTAAATTCCATTTAGATATGAAGTAAAGATGAATACCAGAAGTTAAAAGCAGGGATAGTGTCATTAATCTTCCTCCATGAATTAGTACTAAAGGTATTTGTGTTTCTCCAGAATGTTCAGATGATGTCTGAAGTTCTGCTACAGTCAAAATGCTCACAACTTTGAAATCATTTGTTTTGGGATCTATACCAAACCCATGAGTGCACATTGCCATTTGAGAGGGCAGGCATTGAGGTAAAGGAAGAACCTTGACCTCTTTTGTAGCTGGGTTCCAAAAAATTAATTGTCCAGGTCTATCTAAATAACCTCCACAAAGACAGAAAATTCCATTGCAAGGACCATAAGGTACAATTTCACAAACATCCTTATCAGGGAATGGTAGCTCTAACTCAATAGGGGGCTGGATATTTTTGGGATTGGTTGCTCCAATTTGACAGAGGGCTGTGATACATCAGAAAATGGTAGGTAAGCATCAAAGGGGGGCTGTGATGATTCTGAGAATGTTTGCCCAAAATCAGCAGCGGGTTGTGATATTTCTGGGTCTATTAGCTGTAATCCAATAAGAGGCTGTGACATATCAAGCAATCTTAGCCCTGAATCAATGGGGAGCTCTGATTCTTCAGCGAAAGGTAGCAATTAATCTTGAGGAGCCTGCCTATTTTGTGAGTTTGGTAACCCTAAATTAGTGGGGGTCTATGATAATCCATCAGAAAGCAATGAAATGCAAGGCTTTGATGACAAATTACTTTGGTAATGAAAGATAAGAAGCGAGGGTTTTCAGCAGAGAACAAGAAATGTTTGGAGATCAACCTAGGGCTTGTGATAAGATCATAGTAGGGCTTACTTACATTTTTAAATCGCATCAAAGACTTCACCGAAAGCCTTGCCCAGATTTCCACAAAGAGATCCTCAGGCATTCCCTAGTTCGCCATTCTGCGCCTTCTTTGAGTTACAGGCATTGATCACCCGTTCACTTATAGGAATATGCTGGAAAGGTAAAAAAGTGATGGGTTGGTGGAGGAATCCAGCCCATTAAATGCTTAAGATATTTTGTCTCCACTTATTTATAATACCCCTCTGTGTATTAGGAAGTGATTCTACAACTTCAACACTGGACCTCTAATTATAAAAATTTTCCAACTTGCCAGTTGGGCTTAAATTACGGAGCCACAAAGGAAAAAATTATTCACATGGAAATTAATTCCACTAAATGGTTCACAACTTAAAAACTGCCATAAAAAGATGATTTTTCTTTTTAAATGCTTAAGATATTTGTCTCTGCTTATTCATAATATCCCTCTGTATATTAGGAACTCATTCTACAACTTCAACACTGGACCTCTAATTATATATTGCAACACAACTATGACCTAACCACGTAAGTTAAACTTAGGTCTCTTCCACAATAATTTATAATGCTTAGATTCTTTACAGCCGCAATGTTTCTAATACTAATATTATGATGAAGAAAAACAATAATAAATACATATCTCAAATATTTCTAATAATTTGAGTACAATAAAACATTTCAAGAAGTGATTTGATTAAGAAAATACTGAAATTTTTTTTACAACATACAAATTATTAGTATGAAAGGGCAAAGTACATTGCCAAGCAACCTGTAGATAAAAATTAAATCAGTATATAAAGTGTTATGTACAAATGTGCTCATTCAAGGATGTTCTCTCAGGGTTTGCTCAGAAAAAGTAGTACCACAGGGCCAGGAAACAATAAGCAAACAGTGATTGATCAATTAGAATGCTTGCTATGCACCATAAGACTCCACATGCACACTCGAAGAGAACAGATTAAAACAAAAAAAAAAAAGTCCACCTACATTTGACTCAAAACATTCTTGCCTTGGTTCTTTGTGTGCTTTCTCTTTCAACCATCAACTGCAACACTGTCATTTAAAACTAATGCAGCAAAGTATCTGATAGCAGTGCATTAAACAAAAATCCAGAATTGTTCCCACCCTTCAGACAGAGTACCAGAAAGGGATTTAGAGACAGCATAAATTGCAGCACAGCAGTGAAGAATGAATTCTGAATCTGCGCGCTTAAAAATGTCACTGCCACTTACTCTCATTCCCTCCTAATCTTTAAGCAATTTGTGAAGTTGAAACATAGAGAATTGTAAAAAAATTTAAAATAAGGAGCATGCAGACCAGTGATCAAAAGATTTCAAACTATCCAACTCAACCTTTAAGTTTCAAACCTCAATGATAAGGGTACAAGAAATTGCGCAAGTATCTAATGCCAACTAATAAGGAACCAAGCACTATAGGCTAATTGTTTGAAGTGAAAAGGCGATTTTATTCTCCTAATTAAGAACTTCATTTCACCTCTCCACTACGGCAGTTGTGCAAGTTCAGCAACTTTTTCACAGAAACTGTTCCCTTATTGCTATTCCTGATTTGCAAGTACTACATCATATCTAAGAGATAGAGATGTTACAGCAAGATTATTATTATTATTTTTTTAATCTTCCTTGTCATTCCATGGAGTTATTCCCCATTGACTGGCTCGGGGATAGATTTGATTTCAAGAATCAGTTCAATAAAAGTTTCTTATTTGAATAGCTGAACATACATCACACAACTGCACCTTTTTTCTAAAGATTAAACAACTTACAAGAATTCGAATAAAGCAACAACTTTGAGAAGCAAGATTAATGGCAAAAAATTACAGGTAAACAAAAATAAAAGAAAGGAATGTGTAAAACTTTCTTCTGTCCTTCATGCTTTTCCTATAAAATTTAAGATATCAAACTCAAATCTAAAGGCTATAGCGGCAGTCTGATGATCATATGGGATTGTCATCAAAATCAAGTAACCTTCCCATGCATGCAAGAGACACTGACAAAGAAAACGTAATAATAATGCTACACTGGAAACACAAATATACAGTTGAATAGTGTATCCATGTTCATATATCTTCATCATGTTAATTAAAATACTGTCATGAGAAACAAAGCAAACACTAAAGAGTTATGTTATCAGAGTATAATTGTGATAGTTAGAAAGTCTGCTTGTCATACACAATATCTCTTCTGCCAGGGGATTACATGGTAAATTATCTAAAGCTGAAGCTTATTACTATGTAATTAACTGAACTAGAACCATAGACCTTTCACAAAATTAAAGTCAAGGAACTTGCTTGGAACTCCATAATGTTCAAATTCCAAAAAATTTTATACTAAGGTTCTATGGACCCAGCTATCCCCTATATTCTACAAGAATCAAATATATCTTGTTCCTTTGGTGAAAGTAGACATCATCTAATTCTAAAGAGAAAAAGTTAATATAGAGCTTGACAATTAGGAAAACTCTTTATTAAAAAAAAAAATGCAAGAGAATAATGACAAAAAAGAGAAAAAATCAGCTTGTGACTTGTGAGGGTTCTAAATTCCTCTGTGTGTTGGATAGAGACTTACTATAAACACATGAAAAACACAAATTTAGGATTCATCGATCTCATCCTCCATTTTCATATCGATTTAACTAAGACCTCATCATTTTTGTGAATCAAAGTCTTCATTCCCAATCAACAAATTTATGTTCTGAAATTTCCCCAAAACAAATTCTGTTTTGATGTGTTAGTAATACTATAATAGGTCTATCATGACAGCTTTCCGCCTTCTGTTAATAACCTTGGGAGATCCAATCTTGCCTAATGGTACATGTATTTAGATCCAGAGGAGAACAAATGAACCTATGATGCTCAGACACCTAAAAATGGAATCATTTTTGTGCCCAGCATGTGCTGGACACTCACACTAGATAAGACAGGACACTCTAAATTACCCATGTCTACTTAAGATTTTGCAGTGTCATAACGTCCATGTCACAGTTTTATGTCAATGTCCATGCTTCCCAGAATGAAACAATGGGACTCCAAATTCTCAGTCAACATGAAAACAAACAAAAATAGTAAGCCAAAAAATTCGAAGGTTTTAACAAAGTTTCTATGTTAGTGTTTCTTCCATGCACCACTATACATTTCATTCCATGAAACATAGGGAAATCGCAATATCACAATTCCTCCTTCCACTTTTTCTTTATGTTATAAACCATCAAGTGGTTCAGGCATCCTCCACAACCAAAATAGATATGAGAACTAAACTAAGCTATTCCAGGCCAATTATCAACGTTATACATAACCAGTACGCTTCACGGTCCAAGCTTGATTTTTAGCGTAAGTCGCCTCAACAAGTATTCATTCATTAAATCTCAATCCGACCGTGGTTTGCCTATTATTACTATGTCATATTGCTTTGAAAAGTTTATACACTCTGCCTCCTTCGAAATCAGAAGGGATAATGAATCAAACCGTATAGTGGAAAAGTGATGTTAAATTAATGAATACGGTGCTGAAGAGACTTCAACTAAAAGTTGCTTCCATCATAATCGCACCAACAACTTTGCTGTTAGGATTTCCACCACGGAATCTCCAGAAGTTCGTTCTGCACCTTGCATAAAGAAGGAGACGGAGGGGAAGAAAACCCAATTTTAGGTCTAGCCATACAGTTTCAGAATTTGGGATAAAGGCACAGACTTTCAAGGCGCATATTGGCAGAAGGGTTGGGAATAAAGGAAACAAAATTTATTTGCGGGCAGAAAATTGAAGGTATAAGGTTGCACTGCCCGCAATAGTTTCTGGAAGCTTAAGTGAACAGGTTTTCGGATCGACTTCTCTGCCGCCATGGGTGTTCCTTGGCTTTGTCTTTGGAGCACGACTTTCTAAGTTAGTAAATCAAATTTTTCATGAAAGAATTAGCGTATTTTTTTTTTTCAAAAAAAAGGAATGTAGTGATTAATATTTATTGATAAAATGATTTGATTGGTATATTTGTGTTAATATTAATTAATATTTATTTAAAATATAATCCAATTAAATCTAACAAGTATAAGTTATTTGAAGTTTGGGTGTTTAATAGGATAATCGAACACAGTAATACAAATTTTGGAAGTTTAATTAAAGAAAAAATGGGATTATAAAATGACAAGATTTATAAATTATTCTTAATATTATTTTTATAATTAAAATAGTATTCTATTTTATGCCAAATTTTTAATTTAAATCGTAAAAAATTTTGTTTGAGTTTTGAATAACAAAAAAAGATTTTTTCTAATTCCTTTTTTACCATTTTATTTCATCCTAAAAAAAAAGACTCAACAAATGATTCAATACATTTTGATCATTTTATTCTATTCATCTGATCATATTATTAGAAAATGCTCATAAAACTCTATATCACCACAAACCATATTATCCCCGTCTCATCAAGTTATGCACTAAGATAGGGCCATGATACACAACGAGATAACATTAAAATCCAATCAATACATTAATATTCTTTGTATTTTGCATATGAGTTGCATGTGGTGTGATTGCACTTAATATAATTTATATAGATTAAAGTGTGGGCCCTTGCACAACATCGTCTTATTTTATTTTATATTTCTTTATTTTATTTTAGCAAGAACAATAAAGAACATGAAAACAAGTAATTAGAAGAATTCAATGTGTCCAGCTCAACCTTAACATTGAGTTTTGAAGTGTATTGATTAAGGTACACAAAACCAATACTACTGCTAACTATCAAAGAATCAAAAACCTATTACACATGTAACTCCATATACCTTTGGAACTCCATAAATTTCAAACTCCAAAAATGTATCATGGTGGTACAGAAATGGCTATCCTCCATATTCTAATTTTCTTTCTTTTGGTGAAAAAGTAAAAATAATGTAAAGAGAAAAGGCAAATATTAAGTTGGGTGATAAAAAAACCTACTTAAATCACAAAAAAAGTTAGCTTAAAGACCCAAGGTTTATTGGCGCAAAAGTTATGTTATTTATAGATCAAAATTTCCTAATTCATGTGTGAATTCTAAAAGCAGTCAAAACAATTACTTCCTTAAGAGAATGAATGAAAAGAAATAAGATCAAATTATGCACACAGCAAATGCTGCGGGTGCACAACATCTTTTATTTTTTTAAAATGATAATAAAAATTGTTTTTTAAATAAAATAAAAATTAATTTTTTATTGTTTTGGTATAAAAATGTCATTCTCTTGAAGAAAAAAGAATCTTAATAGATTAAAAATTGTTGTACTCTACATTTATTAAATAAGATGATAATGCAGGGATTCATATTTGGTACATTTTAGTTAAAATACGTACATCTAACAATTATTGTTGAAAAATTGCGTAGATTTGACCATTTAAATTAAAATTAGGTGAGCATATGTAGTAAAAAAATTTTAATATTGACTACATTTGGTCTTAAAATTTAATCTAATAGTCTACATTAAATGAATTATGTGATCCAACAACTTATATTAAAGTGCAGATTTTCCCTCAAATTCAACCAACATGTTTCCAATAACACAATAAGCTAATTTTTTTGGCCAAAACTAGAACAAATATTATATTTTTAAAAATATAAAAATACACAAATATATCCGACATGATCAACCTTCTCCTAGGTTTTACAAATGAAAAAGAGGCAGGTGATGGGTGTCGAATTCACTAAAAATAAATTTACCTACTCTCAGGTAAATATTTATATTATGATAATGATGAGTAGGGTCATATCTATAGAGATTGGTTATTTCAATGGTTAATAACAACCAAGAACAATAAATAGAAGAAAGAAAGACAAGGGAGGTTTAAATTTAAAATAACATTAATAACAACTAAATCAGAAAATTAAACAAGTATTTTCAAAATTCGTAGCTCATATTTGAAGCAAATTAAATTGAAAGAAACTTTAATGAGATATAAGCTTCTAACTAAGGGAGGTAGTGTATGATTTTTCTCAATTGATCCGAAGCATAGGTACGACTCCATATAACTTCTTTTATTAGTAAATGGCTATGGTTATTAAAACGTTTTAGCAACCTAGGCTTTCTTAAGTATGTTGCCTAAGCCGCTCTTATTCTATCATCCAATTAATCAACAACCTTAAGTACACACAAAGAATTTAATTGACCAACCGTTTTAAGAATGGAAAGCCACCATTTCTAACCTACTAAAGTATGAAGCATGTTCAGTAAATTATCATTCATATTCCATTAATGCATAAGAAAGTGTTCATCACTCCCTACACTAATTTTCCATTTGTATTGATTAAAGTAAACAATTACGGATTTACTTCAATCAATTGGCATACAATCAATCATGTGCAAGATAAATAATGGGTCCTAATAATTCATACACCTACAATGAAGCAATTGAAATGTGAATATAAACAACCAAAAAAAGAAGAGAAAAGAGAAGAGAAAGTTAAAATAACCTTATAACATTGAAGAAACCATACAAAATCCCTTAATTAAAATATAGAGTTTAGTTATCTATAACCATCAACATCCAAAAATTGTATTGTAACCCCATATACAAAGCTGAAATTCAAGCTTTTTCTCACTAAGTTTAGAAGAGAGGGAGAGAGAAAGAAGAAGAAGGAAAACCTTGATATAAAATTGTGTCTCCTCTAAAAAGGAAAGAAAATGACCTAAAAGCTAAAATCTTTTAACTCCTTTGACTTTCAACTAATTTTTTCCTAAAAAACCGTGGAAATTCCTCCCCAAAATTTGTTATGGAACCTCCTAAACTCTTTGCTACATTTCCTAACAATTAAGAGAGAGAAATTTGTTAGAAAAAATAAACTATCCATTTTCTAGTTTTAAAATCAATGTTCTTAATTGTGTACATAATTTATTTCTTTAAATCCAATTTAACAGTAGTGTAAGTTTTGCCCTTACTTTGTTTTAGCTCAAATTTCAACAATTTTACCAATTTCACATCCTTAAAATGAAAATAATCAAAATAAATATAAATAACTTGATTTCTTAAATAAAATACTTAAAATAAAATTAAAATAAAACTAAAAATATGTCAAAATTACAACGTAACTGCAGATCCATCCATGGATTGGGAAGTGCGCCTATTAGGGACTCCCCCATCACCAAGGGCATTGTCAACCTAAGGTGAGCTTTCGAGAGCTTCATAGTTGGCACCATTCCCCTGGAAGAAAGATCGATATGGAGGGACCACATGCTTAGGGTGCAACATCTTCTTGCTGATTCATCACCGCTTGTCACCTTTGATTCTATTGTTTCTTTTTCATTTTGACTGATAGCGCAAAAAAAACAAAAAATACATAGATATAAGGTAGTGCACAGTTTTTTGAGTTCTAGCATCTTGATTTTTAAAATATATTATACTATCATCTCATTATATAATCTGATGCAATTTTATATGTGAATATGATGTCATCTTGTTAAATCTTTTTCTCTTCAAGAGAATGACATCTTATAAAAGAAAATTTAATATACTAAGATGATAATGATATATATTTTAAAAATCAAGAAGTTAGTACTCAAAAAATTTGGTATGGCCTTTTAAATATTTGCGTATTTTAATAATTTTTAAAAATTTAATATTTGTTTAGGTTTGAAAAGAAAATAAAAATTACCATCATATTTAATAAAGACTTGTAGATATAGAGTTTAACAGTTTTTAATATGAGAAGATTTATTTTCAAGAAAATGACATCTTATAAAAAAACAAGTTATATTTTATTTTTGTATTTGAATATTTTATTAAAAAAAATATTCATTTTGATTACCATTTTAAAATAAATAAATAATATTGTCCCCAGCATATGTGCATAAAAGCCAACGACGGATCCTAAAGTTGTATTTGGTAGGAGGAAGAAGGGGTAAGGGAGAAGGAGAGAGAAAGAGAGAAAGTATGTTGAGGTTATTTGATAGATGGATGTTGGATAACATGGGAATGCACTTTCACATGGTGAGTGGGAGAGATCGCCTTGACTTGAAAGAAAGGGTAATGGTTTCAAGGAATGGAAGGAGAAATTATGGGCTAGTTTGATTCCATTCTTTGTTTTTATGTTCTTATAACAATTTTGTGAAATTGTTTTTTAGAATAGTTTTTAAAAATAAAAAGTTAAAAACTTGTTTAAATTCTTTGTTTTTAAAAATACACTCAAAATTAGAAAAAAATGATGTTTAAAAAAAAAATTCAAAAACAAGTTTTGAAAATGTTAAAACTTTGTTTAATATCAAAAATTAAATTTATAATGTAGAATTCTAATTCTAATGCTAATTCCATCAAAATTGAAATTGATTCAGAATTTTAAATTTTATGTTTGGGCCATGTAAAGAATTGGAACATAAAATTATAATTCCAAATTTAGTTCCCATTTTATTATTTAGATGAATGATATATATTTATTCTATGTATTTATGTGTGTTATATGTTCAATACATATGTGCACATGTTTATAGCATGCATGTGTATATGTATGTATATAACAAATGCATTATATATGTATTTATGGGTGTGGGTGTATGTAGACATGTATTTGTCCATGTAGGTACATGTGCAATGCATTGATGCTACATATTCGTTGTTGTGTGTGTTAAATATGTTTAATATAAGTGTATGTGTGTGTATTTATATATGCATGCATGTATATGTGCATGTATATAACAACTTTATTACTTATGTTTTTGTATTGTGCATACAGGTGCGTACGTCTATGCATGTGCATGTGTGTTACATATCCAATATATAAGAGTGTGTAGGAGCGTACGTGCGTATTTTAATTAGATTAGGCTGGATATTAAGTTCATTCAAAATTTAGTTATGTATTATTTTTTCATATTAGTTTATTTGATTTATAATAAATTTTATTTATGACATATTTTTAAAATGTTAATTCTTTTTAAATTTAAATTATTTTTCATTTTAAATTGTATTTTTTATTTCATTCTTTTTAGTTTAAATTTTAATTTTTTTATTTTTCTTCAAAAAAAATTATCTAAAAAAAGGTTTTTAAATACAAATAAGAGATGATCTAACCCTGCTAATTACTAACCAACTAAGTTTTGTCTTTAAGTTTATTTAAATCTAACCCACAACCCTACTTAAATCATTTTTTACATAATTACAATTTTATCATTAATAAAAATAATTTTGAGAAACAAAGAAAAACATCTAAAACTTGTTATTGTTCTTTGATTCTAAAAAGCACTTTTTTGATTTTTAATTCATTAAAACAATTAATAAAAAACAGATTACCAAACAATTTTTTTGTTCTTTTATTTTTGAAAACAAAAAAATTTTAAAAAAACATGTAAACAAGACCTATGTAATTGCTCTCAGTTTTCTCAAATGCTATCCATTGAGAATTGTGTTGAGTATGTGCCACTGCCAATTATATTTGTATCCTTTACCATAATATATTCTTCATGCATCTTCCTCTATTCTTATTGATCCCAGTTAAAAAATGAAAAATATTATAATTAAAATAATATAAATATTTTAATATATTTTTTGAAATATTTATTACATAATGGAAAAATTAGAAAATCATTTATTAATACTTATTATAAGTAATTTAATATTTTTTTATTAGTACTACTCTGAAAAATAATTTCAAAAATGATTAATTTAATATTTTTCATAAAAGGCATAATAAGGTCATTTAAGTCTTTTAGCCTCATTATAATTTTCATTTCATTATTATTTTCACCATAGCAAACAAATTTTATAAATCTATTCTCCTTTCTATTTTCAACATATCAAATATATTTTGACATCAAAATTTTCTTTTTCATTTCATCTCGTACTCATCTCATCCCTTTTCTTCTTTTATCAAAATTTGTTGCTGTGTACCAAAAGGGGCTACTTCCTTTCCCTTTTATACACCATTTGTCTTATCATTTAAAGAAAAGTTACATTACTTTATTCCATTGCTTATTATCTCTCTTACATCCCTTAATGGCTTTTATTGCAGCAATGAATGAAGATAATCAAAAGGAAGCCTCTCCCTCCTTTGTTCCTCATGCATATCTTTGTGCATATATTTTTAAGGTCCATATGAGAAAGTGCAATTGCTGGAACTTGCATCTAATGGATTGTTTAAGGCTTCATCTATTAAAACAAGTCAAGGGGGGAAAAAAGGAAATAAGCTTTTAGTAGTTCTACTGGTTTTCCTTTACTAGCATCCTATACTTGGTATTCATTCATATCAAGCTATTAAGAGCTGTCAGATTTTGAGCTTTTTCCAATTCATGTCATATTTTTCTTCCTCTCACTAAATCATTTTATAATGAAAAAAAAAATTGTGGGTAAACTATGTGAGAAACCAATTAGCGTAGGAAAGTTTTAAATGAGCTGAAATTTTGAAGTATAAACCCTTTTTTGTGTACTCTAAATTTTTAGTTAATTTTTTTTTAAAATTGATGTAGGTTAAGGAAGTCTAAACTATAATAAATTTGATTGTACTTTATTTCTCACTATTTTATATTTATTTCAGTTCTATTTTTTTTTGTTTTACAATAATCAATCTTAAGTGATAGACTGAAACTTATTTTTCTCCTTCGTACATGTTAAATCTCAATTAATTTAAAAGTAAGTTTCAATAATCTAGAATAATGTTCAAGTCACCTGAAATAATGTGGTATTCAACTATAACACTATCTTAAACAAGACACAAATGAACTAGTCAATCACAAAAATGTAGAAAAAAAAAAAGGAGTCATTTTGGTGTCCAACTGGATACTTTAATTAGACATAAATGACATTTTAAATTGCAAGTCCATCATAGATTTTGTAGCGTGTGGGTGAAAATGATCGGGTTGGGTTGAAAAAAAAAGTTTTGCATTTTAATTAAGCAAACTCAGCTAGGTCTAATATTATTTTAATTTTTTAAATATTTTTAGCTATTTTTTATTTTATTTATGATAAGTTTATTATGATAACATTTTAAAAAATTAATTCTTTTCAAATATTAATTAGTTTCCCTTTTTCGTTTTATCTCTTTTTCATTTTGAACCTTAAAGTTTTTTATTTCCTCTTTTATAAAAGTTTTTTATTACTATTTTTTTCAAAATTTTTTCAAAATTTGAAATTAAAAAGAAAGACAACTTAGTTTGGCTCAGTTACTTTTCAAACCAAACCAGATTGACATGAGTCTTAAGTCTATATAATTGATTCGATCATTAACCTGATTGAGTATTGAATATTGATCAAATCCAACTCATGTGCAATTCTGTGTTGCAGAGTTATTGTTTGATGTTAATGTCAACATCCATAAATGAGATTCGATATTCTCAATCTCATTTATTATTATGTGATTCCACCTAATTAATAAATACCTAAACTAAAACATAAATAGTAAGCATTAAAGTTCAAAGGTTATATAAAATGTTGCCACCTCAATAGATATGTATCACTACTTTTTCATTTTAGGGAACATAAATCTCCAACAAGGAAATAGCAATATCACAAAAATTTCATTTTCCTTTATATAACAACCATCAAGTGATTCATATATTGTCTCCAACTAAGATAGACAAAATAACTTCGGACATTCCAAGTTAATTATTAACGTTGTACATAACCAAACGATTCATAATCCATTCTTAAAACTTATAGTTTAAATCGCTTTAACATCATTCATTCATCTTAATCCAATTGTGATTTACTCATTGTTACTTTGCCCATTGAAGAAGAAGTAATGAAGAATCAAAACAGTTGAAGATGATGGATGAAGACTGTGCTGAAAAGATTTCAACTAAAAGTTGCTTCCAGCATAAACGTCAGAATCTCAGCAAAGATTTTGTTGTTAGGATTTCCACCATGAAGAAGAAAGAAAAAGAGAGATGAAGAAAACCATACTTTTGAGCCTATCTATACTGCCCAAAAGTTCAAAATTTGGCTCCAAGGCACAAAAATTTCTGAAGTGTGGATGAGGGAAGGAAATTGAAGGGGTGAGGTTGTGATACCAACAAGAATTTCTAGAATGTCAAAAGGTTGTACATGGAGGGAGAGATTTTGTTTAAGAGTAGAGTGGTTTGTAATTATCTTCTATGAAATCTTTCATTATAGAGAGAAAATAGTTTTCATTATTAATTGAGATAATGCATTTATACACGCAAGTGAAAGAATGAAGTAAATTTCATACATATTTCTATTTCTGGTTCATTCTCTGTCTCTAGGAATGGGTGGTGCAATAAACTGCAAAGAATTTATAGTGCTCGAGAGACATGATAAAGATATAAAGGTTACCCCTCATTCTCCAACAAAATTTTATTAGATGAGCAAAATATTTTTAAAAGAAGGACTTAAACATGATATTAAGGTGTAAAAAATTAAACATGCATATATTTTTTTTTGTTAGAATCCACTTTTTTCTGTTGAAATAATATTCACTATTTTAAGGATAGATATAGTTGTTGGAAAGATACTTATTCTCACTGCATTCCAATTATTTACTATCACATTTATATTAATGACTGACAAAATATATAATTGAAAATTTAAATTTATCTGAAGTGACTTCGAAAAAACTAAGTCAAGATGCATCATGTTACGTGAACTTCATTTATATATTTTTTAACACACTTTATTTGAATCTTTTTTTTTCACAAATCAAATTAGAGAGACTTGATACCTTTTAACGAGTATATTAATCCATTACAATGATCGAAGTTTGATCAATTTAATCTTTTTGTTTGAAAATAACTGTAAAAGAAAGTTACTAACTATATTCAAGTGATCATGATAAAAGAGACAAAGAAGAAAACTACAATCCAGTGCTGACGAGTTGGAATAATTTATAGAAGATCTTAAATTCAATAATTCATTCTATCATTTATAAAAGTACAAAAACCTCATTTAGCTCCTCACTCATTCCCTCATTTCCATTTTGGTCCCCCACTATTTAAAATATTCAAAATGGTCCCTCACTGAGCTCAATGTTTCCTCCTGTCATCCTAGTTTACTGAAGAGCTTACATAGCCAAATAATTGCTGAGTTGTCCCTTCAACTTTGATTCTAACTATGCCAGATCAGACTCTAAATTTGATGAACATATCTGGGCTCTCTCTTTGCCATCTCCTCTGTTTCACTCTCTGCCAGCATCCATAGTCCATTGTTGTTTTTCTCTCTTTTCTTCTGTTTGTTTGGAAATCATTCATCGTCCATCAATCATACTTTTCCTTCGTTCCATTATCATTGATTTCGATTCCTTTGTGTTGCCTGATATGTTAAGCTTACTTGGTGGCCAGGTGGTTGCTCCAACGAAGATTTTCGATAGCCCCAAACTCACACCCCTCTGATTAAACTTCGACTTCACACTCGACAACAATGGAGGATCTTTGACCTTCACACTCTATTTCATTTCTATGAACTTCGCAGGCAGAATTCTTCCACGTTTTTCAATCACCGTTCTCATGATTTGTTTAACCATTTCATGTTGAAGCATCTCCAATCTACACAACAAGCATTTAATCTCGTTCTCGATGTCTTCAATCTCAGCATCAATGTTTTTCTCATCTTCCAGTTCACACCCCTTCTTCACCGCCTCCCCTCTCACGCTGCCACCCGCACATTGACCACGAAGATTCTTGGGTATGACTGTCAATAGATAGAGGACAGAACTAGTTAATCAATGCAGTAAAAACATTAGAGAGGGGCAACCATTCTCACGTGAAGAACTCGCCAAGGCTTGAACCCAAAAGAGTGTATATGACAAGAAACTTACATCTGACAAAATTATGAAATAAAATCCACAATTAACAAGATCTATCATTCTTCAGGAACAATTCAATTATATTTGATAAAAACAAAACAAATACTCAAAGATTCATCTCGATTTACCCCTGCAACACACCATAAGAAATAAAATTCCACATTTCTCATAATTCTCTCTAATCATATGATATCAAAACCAAGAATAATTTTCATTGCATTGACGAGAAAGCTTAAATCACATCATCCACACATAAAACATAAGATAAGCACATAAGCTGAAAAAGTTTGCCTAAAGAAACAGAAGTTGGACTGATAACCAATACAAAACACTACATTGATGACAAACATATCCTAAATTAAACCATACTTGATTACAGGCTCAATCATGACATTGTGATGGAATTGCCCATCAGAATTAGTCAACCTCTCCCCTTAAAACATACCACAGAAGGCACAAGACCAAGGGACCCACACAAGGTATGCTGGTATATAGCCGTAAGGGTAAGGTGGTAAAAGGACAGAAGTCTAACTCTAAGACAACCCATAATCAGTGATTTGGTACAGCAATAAAGGGGGCTTTTTGTATGGTAGTAACCCTTCCAGAAAGGCAGTTTTTTTGGACTTTGGACTTGGAGGGAGCGAGCTGGCCTCTCAAAAGCCATTATAGCTCTAGTACCTTAGATATTTGGCATTCTTTTGTTATATGCAACTATTGAGAATGTATGGGGATTGCTTGGGATTTGGCTAATATCATCTTAGATTGGTTCCTGAGGTGACATGGTGTATTCTTTTGAAGTGTTAATACAAAACCTAAGGCTTTTAGATTATCTTGTTACTGTTTTATCTGACTTTCTACAGGAAAGTGCCTAGGGTCCTAATAACTTGGTGTCAGAGCCTGGTTATGACCCAGGGAAGGCAATGGGAATCTTCAATGAAAGTTCTAGAAGAAAAAGTGTTGAATGGGAAATGGAAAAGTGTAGAAGGGACATGGTGGAATGCATGAGGAATATGAAGGAGCTTAAAGAGATCATGAGGAACGTCGTGAAGGGCTTGAAGAAGATGGTAGGTGAGGAACAAAGTGAAGGGAAATCTATCCGAGACCAAGGATTAGAGTTCATACTCTGTTCTGTTGATGGCTCTGGAGAATCGATGGCTAGGAAAGAGGCAAATGAAACAACGGTAGAAGAGAAACTTGAAGAAAGGATGAAGAGGAGTGTTCCAGTTAAAGAAATTGGACAGGATTTGCTTGCCTACTTGAACAACTTAGAAGAGGAGATGAAATTAGAGGGTGTTAATTTGTCGAAGCCCAATGAAGTACGTTAGGCGAGTGGTAAGAATTTGGCTTCTCACATGACATCTTCACCAACAAGACCCACGACAAGTCATCACACTTGTATAGTCGGAAGAGCAAGGAGGAGGGGAACGGAGCGTCGTTACCTTGGAGAAAATTTGGAGGATAGACGAGACTTCCATTTGACGGTGGAGGAAAGTGATGGAGAGGGCAAATGGGTAGAGAGAAACTAGGTCTTTGATCGAGTCAGAAGCATTGGATAGGGGAGAGGCCCAAAACAACTATTGAGGTACTTACTTATTGGGTTTTATTTGATGAGACCTAGCAGCAGTTGATTGTCCCAGTTAATTATATCACCTAATTGACCCAAGCCCATTATCCAACACACAGAGAAAACAGGTTAGACGAAGTTGGACCTAATTATCACGTTCGTAAAATCTGAACGACAGACACGACCTTCGATTTGTTTAGAGGTAGCATATGGCAGGGACCGGGTGCTTCGCTATTACAGTAAGGCAAAAACACTTTCAAACTTCTTCATGAAATTTGAGGGACTTGGGCGACTTTTAACAGGAACAGAGGCCACCAATAGAGGGAAATTGGTATGCTGTTGTAACGGTGAGAACAAACTCGGTTTTAATTTTCAATCCCAGCTCTTGTCCAAGGTTGGCGAAGAGTACATTGAGGACAAAAAGAGCAAAGCATCTACCAATGATGTCCAAGGTGAGCAGATTCAGAAGATGGCTGCTAAAAGCTCAGAAGAGATAGAATATTATCGAAAACAAGAGGTAAGAGCAGAACACTTATGGACATGGCAATTTTTCAATATTTTCACATGCTGTAAAAGCACTATATTCTTATGAGATTTCATCAGAAGTTAACCATGTGGAGGCTACAAGTGGAGGTGTGGGAATTATCCTAAAATTTTTTTGCAATGAGCAACTAGTTTGGTGCTTATTTCGATTAGGATGTGGTGCTGATGAATTTAGAGAATAAAAGAATAGTTCTTGCTGTTAATAGTGGGTGAAGGATTTGTCAACATTGAGAATACAATGGGATGAAGGAGAGAATATAAGGGTTGTCATACATGATGTTCCTATACCTGGGTCCATGGTCAGCTCTGGATTATCACCAAAAAATTTAGTTGGCAAGTTTTCAATGCTGGGGATCCTGTCGGGGTTCAAATAAGTGATACTTACCCAACAAACTGCAAAGCAGAGCTGACTAGGATACTCACTGATGTAAGGGATTAAAGAATTACATGCACAAACTAAACAGACGTTGAAGAATGTTACAGTAGTTCAGTTGCAATACTGCTTCAGTTGCAAATGGAAGAGTTACTATTTGTAAAATCCATGCACCCTTTGTATAAAAAGTCACTTGACAAGGAATTGGAGAAAGGAAGCTTGATTAATAAGCTTATCCCTCTTAGGGGAGCTGCTGAAAAGGCTATTCAGTTAACCATTATTTTCTGGAAAGAAGTTCACAAGTGTTTTGTCATTAAGTCCCTTGTGTGCAAAGGAATGTTTGCTCCTTCAAGGGTGCAGTATGGTGAGCAATCTTTAGGTGTCTTAATGTCTCTTAAGGCTAGAGGATATTTGAGCTTTAATCAATCCTGAAATTCTTCTGCTAGAGTATGGAACAACATTGGTCCTAAGAAAGTATCTTCAGATGTTGTTGACATTCAAATAATCAAAATTAGGAGATTTGGAATAATGGACCAGCAAGAAGAGCAAGAGCTTGAGGACATAAAGGAGAGAAAGGTTTTCCTCATCAATTATGGCCATAGGAAACACGGTCCTACTGGGAAGAAGCCACTAGTTCTAACTTTTATTTCTCACCTTGAGGGCAAGGTGAAACTCTTAGGGGCGGGTATTAATGGGAATGCCCATCAGAGTCAGTCAACCTCTCCCTTCAAAACATACCACAAAAGGCACAAGACCGAGGGACCTGCGCAAGGTATATTGGTATATAGCTGTAAGGGTAAGGTGGTAAAAGGACAGAAGTCTGTCTCAATGACAACCCATAATCAGTGATTTGGTACAGTAGTAAGGGGGCTTTTTGTATGGCAGTAACCCATCTAGAAAGGTAGTTTTTTTGGACTTTGGACTTGGAGGGAGAGAGCTAGCCTCTCAAAAGCCAGTATAGCTTTGGTACCTTAGATATTTGGCATTCTTTTGTAATATGCAACTACTGGAAATGTAAGAGTATTGCTTGGGATTTGGCTAATATCATCTTATATTGGTTCTTGAGGTGATATGGTGTATTCTTTTGAAGTGTTAATACAAAACCCAAGACTCTTAGATTCTTTTAAAGTGTCATGATAAGTAAGACGAAGACAGAATATACCATTGCAAAGACCATAAGGTGTGATTTCACAAACATTTTTGCCTTAGAGCCTTGGAAGATTTAGATTAGTAACAATTTATGAAATTTCATCAAAAAGCAATGTTGTAGAAAACCCTAATTAGTGATGAAAGATCACCAACCCTAGTTGGTTCTCAGAGAGTTCATAGTGTTTTTTTAATGAAACTAGGGCTGGTGATAAGAGCACGGTAGGTTTATTCACACATTTGAAGCACATCAGCCACTTAATAGAGAGTTTCAAGAGGATTTCCATCATGACTTCTTAGAGTAGTTGCTCGTGTGCCATTACTTGGCGACACAGAATAAGGAGTGTATATAGCACACTTTCAAGTTACAAAACTATCATATTCTTTTAGAACTTAAACAAGTGACAGATCTGAACACAATAAGGATTGCTATGAGCATGACTGTTTTCATACCTTTTTGCACAAAAGGATAAAATTAAAATCTCAGTGGGCTAGAGTTACATTTTTCCTAGGATATTTGTTTGCAGAGGTGGGGAAGGAAAGGATGATACATAAGGAAATGCTAAATTAAATAAGAGAATAAAAAATTTCTCATTTTTTATGTTTTAAGAAAGAAAAGAAATAAAAAGTTGGAAAAATTGAAAAATATTCAACATTAATATAAGCCAAAAAAATAAATGTTTGATGTGTCATAACCCTAACAAAGAAAGTGTGACTGGCATGGAAAAGAAGAAAATCCGGCCTCTATGAACTGGAAAAGTCAATATGATCAATAGTCTCCTAACTATAGATTATCTTTGCTCTTGAGGTTCCAATTGGGATAGAACAAAATGTCATATTTAAAGGAAGCAACCAATTTAACTTAATTCATACTAAATTAACTTAAGACTATCGTTAAATTAGCATGATCTCATCACTTAACCTTAAACCCTAAACTCTAAACCCTAAATCTTTCTCCAATGGTACAATGATCCTTTGCCTAATTTAAAACCTTCAATCTAGATGTTGAGCTAAAATAGTCGTTTTCCAAGAACAAGCCTTTATATTCATGATAATTTAGTCAATCTATTTTGGAATTTAGTATGCAATTTCTCTCTACTTACATGATCTCTTGTACTTCTTTTCAAACCTTTAGATATTTAGTAGGGCTAGTATATTTAAATCTTTATCAACAATAATAGAGCTATATTATCTGTCTTCCTAAAACCTACGTGAATTTTTCTAGTCCACCATATTCATACTTAGTAAAGAACTTATAAAATTCATCTTGTCTTACATCCTATAGACAAACACCATTATAAAAGAACTTAAAACTTTCCAATCATTACTCATAAGTTGCCAAAATCTTAGATAAGAGACACCATGTTATCTCCAAAACCATTTAAGAAAAGTTGTCTAAAAATATTGAAACCTTGATATAAACTATGCAAAATTTAACTAGATATATTTCAAGATTCTATCAATACATGTATAAGATAATATCTTACACTTATCAGTAAGAAGAGAATAAATTGGCCCACAACACTCTTTAGTAAAGGCTTTAAATTTTGTAGGGCAGAAATACATGTGCTCATATTGCTTCCTAAATGGACACTACAACAATAATAAAAATTTTCCCTTTACCATATAATTCCCAAGTGCATTAACTACCCCATTATCTTGTGGAAGTTTCATGTGAGGCTCCATTAGTCACACAAAGTTTAGACCCTAACAATTCAATCTTATCAAGCAAATCAAAGTCACTTGTTTTATGAAACAAAGATATATTTGTAAGAAATCATACTTTTAGTTCCTATAACCTACTAGTATCAGATATGTGGCATATCATCGTATGCATCATGAATCACCTATAAGATGTGTTCAAAATCCTTAAATGTTTCTCTCTTGAGCCTATGTGCATGCTTACAAAACAATATTTCCCATGGTCTTTGAAACTTGGCATAATTACATAACTAAATTTTGTTTCTTACATAAACTAAGGTCATATAGGTATTTCATATAAATAATCATACTTGCATATTGGGCATCATTTGTAAGGCATAAGCTTTCTATCTGCAGACACTCGTAAGTGAGGTGAATCCAATATTAGTAAGACATCAAATAACATTAAGTTGAAAACTTGATGTCTAACCTGAACATTCATTCCTGAAAAAGTTTATCATCATATTTGGCTTACATACAGTGATTTGGACCTATAAAAATTGATCTGTACAGTACACAAAGAGTTCACCCCAAGGTATATATATTACAATTTAAGTTCACTTGGAATCATACCAATATAATTGGGGAACTTCCTACTACTTATCACTACCATTGTACTTCTTCAGAAACTTTCATATGCATGTTCAAAAAGCCATCTCACATAATCAGAAGATTTGGTAGCAAAAAGAAACTATCACTAACATTCTATAGCCATAAACCTAAGAAATATGATTTGCTATATCACAATGTAGTGTATAATCTAATAGTTTGATTCTTATCCGAGCTAAGAAGGACATACTTAAGAAAGAAAAGGAAAGACATAGACTTCCTATAAGGTCTCTAATGTTGCCACAGTCATGATTATGCCTAGGATTCATAATGATGATGGAGGCTTCATCAGAGAACAATTGCTTCATATGTTACAGGGTCTAACCTGACTTTGATTCCAATTTATCACAACCCTAACAAAGGAAGTGTGACTGACACAGAGAATGAAGTAAATTCTGCCTCCGCAAACCAGAAAAGTCTAATAACTTGAATAATTTAACAATATACCTACCAAATGATGGTTACCAGATTATGCCAATCTATAAGCATGTCATACACTATTTGGCTTTCATATGAAAATTTTGGAAGAGTCTCTACTAAAATACGAGCTTTCCAAAATTTCATATGAAAGTAAGAGAGCTCTGCTCTCACAAGAGTATATAAATGATAAACCAAATACATAGCACATTCACAAATTTCCTATCTATGACAATAAGAGTTACTAGAGTATAAGAAAATATAGTACATAACAATAAAGTCAATATCTCCCTTGCGAACAATGCAAGGCTCACTAGCAGTATCTAACTTGCCTCTAAGCTGTTGAGGGGTCTAGAGTCAACATTGTTCTCTGAAAAATATAAAGATAAAGGGATGAGTGGAAACACTAAGTGAGCAGATAATACTAATTATATAAAGGAAGGAGCAAACTTGATACAATAGAGTTTTTTATAAACTAGTTATTTGCCTTTGAAACATGAGCCATAAATACAAGGTATTATATTTGATACAGAGTAAAAAGATATTCATAATGTTCACCCTTAAGTCCACACTGGAAATAGAAATACAAAGCACAACCTAGGATTTAAAATCATTATTTCCTTTTTCTAAAATTCAATTCTTAAACAGAAGAAAATCAAATTGATCATGAGCTTATAAGTGGTAATTGCAGGAGGGACTTTTGCCACTGTCCCTACTTACCACCATCCTTGTAGTTCATGACATATAAATTTACAATAGAAATATAAAAAATAAGTTTTTTTAATAAAAAGGGTGGGGAACATCTAATAGAACCATTAGAATCAAATGCTAGCTCTAGGCTAGTTTATTAGAATAGATCATATATCAGACTTAAACAATACATCTCAATATAATCAAAATAATAACATTAAGCCTTAGACAGAATATTAGAATATGACATTACTCCTCAATCATATTAGATTATCATATTGTAGTGCACTATAGGTAACATTTACTATTGTTAGCTATAGGGTCTTATCTTGGATAAATCCCCAAAATAATTCTTTTATATAAATAAACACATAACTAGAAAAATCAAAAGTTTAGAATTAGAGTAAGTTTAGAAATCCAGAATATGAATAATTCAAAACCTAAAATCAGACTTATTGCAAAAACATAACCCAAATAACCCAAAATTTCAAAATTTAAGTATTTTATAAATATAGAATTAAGGAAATTCATAAATCTAGATTCTTCAGTATATCTAAATTCAAAATAATTTAAAGATATGAAATCAGAGTCTTTTGGAATAGATAATCAAATTATTTCAGATGTATAAGATCCTAATACCTTCGAACAGTTATGTGGCTACTTGAGAGCTCAATATTTCCAGGTACAAATAAAAGTAGTTTAAAACCTCAAATCAAAGTACATCATATGTACAGAATTAGAATGTCTCAAATTACAGAGTCAAGTGCTTTATGAGTATAAAAATCAGAATACTTCAAATACTGAACAGAGGAGTTCAAATATTCATAATCATTTTAAACTAGAAAACTTATAATCGGTTAAATTCAGATATGCAAAACCGGAGTAACCCATAGTTATACACATTCCAAAACATTTGGAGGATACAGATGGGGTTTATAAATTCTAGAAGTCTCCCTAAAGCACAAGGAAGTTCAAATAATAACAATTTTGCAAAGAGATCGTGTAAATCAAAATTTCGTATAACTAGCACTATCTACTCACTTGGCCACATAATTCCAAAAATTTCCTTCCTTACTACTGGATTAAGAAATAATCTCTATGTCCTTATAAATAAGAGATATAACCATAACTTCCTATGCTAGGAATATTTCTACTCAAATAAATTTTTAATGTCAAAATGTCCATATTAAACTGATTACAATTAAGTTATCATTCTCAAATAGCCTTCATAATTTATTTCCTATCTATAAAGTCACCAATGCTCCCTTGATAATTCTCTTTTCCATAGTTAGAGTATACATACATATGCAACTTATAAAAATTGCTCAAGGGACCATAATGGTCCAAAGTTAAGTGTTCATTCTTCCACAAATAAAAAAATTATTTCTTTCAAGACCAAATAAATAAATAAACCCTTGAGTTGTCTAACATTATCAATGGCTTGAAAAGGGTACTTTCTTAGTCCAAAATATTCATAACATGAAGTAATGTTTAATGCATTAAATCTTCTCTAGTATACTTTATTATACTCTTATTCCATATTAAAAAATTTCTCATCTTTCGCCAATGTGTCTTTAGGGATCAACTAATCAATTTCCAAAATTTTACGTTAATTTATAATAATCATCTAACACCATTTGATCAACTCTAACTAGGCTTTCCATTCCACTTTCCTTATTTTTACATTCATAAAAATAAAATTAAGATAAATCATTAAATCGACTTACAACTAAAAATGAACACTTTCGGTAGCCTTAATCATTCCATTAGATGTTTAGTGATGTTAGAGCAACCTAAAAACTTCAGATTCCATCACCCAATAAGTAAGAACACACATAACTAAATGGGAGATTTTCAATTGTAGAGCTAAAACTTGAAAGTAATCACTAATTTTAGGGGGAAAAGGTTTAAAATTCACCTTATATATGAAACCCCAACTCAATTTGGCGAAATCACGCAAGATTTAAGCCAAAATTTGAAATTTACACTGTTCCCACGTTGTAGAAAGGTTTTTGTATATTAGAGCTAAATGATGAAATTGAACATTGGAATTAAGGGAGAAGGGGTTGAAATCCATCTTACAATCAAAGCCCTATTTAAGTTTTGGAAGAAAAGCACGAAATCAAGCTCAATTTCCTCGGATTCGCAGAGAACATATTGTAAAAAAGGACTTCACAATTTCGAGCTTAGTTCATGTAATTAATCAATTCAAATGAGCAAGAAAAGGGCTAAAAATCAATTCAGAAGCAAAGCCTTATGGTGATTTAAAGACAAACGTACCATACTTGCCAGAAATCATGCTAAAATCGCGAAGGGCTCTTCATCGAAAACTTAGCGATTTTCTAAACAGCTAGTGTCAGAGTCATATTGGTCATGAAGGAGGAAGCTAAAAATTTTGTTGTCCTTCCTCCATAAGCAAGAGTGAGGGAGAGAGTGTTCGAAATGGAAAAGAAGTTGGTAAAAGGTAATTTAGTAATGTCTAAAAGGACACTTTGCATAGTATATCTATTAAAAAATAGATGGTTTGCTTCAGAGTTGTTCTTAAGGAGATTTGAACTTGAGTAGATTGACTGATGAGGTGAGGCTTAGCCACCTTTACCAATCTTAAGCTCAAGTAAAATGCTACTTCATTTAATATTTGGATTTTGTTAGATTTCCTTTCTCAATCTTCCTCAATTACAAAAATTACTCTTGCCCCAATTGCATTTCCTTACTTCTCCTATTCATAAAATTATAAAAAAAAAAATCTCACTTAAAATAAGGTATTTAGTATATAAATGCTAGGAATATTACTAGATTCCTTTGAAATTGTTTTTGGTAGCTACTGTTCTTTTACTAAATATATTTCCATATAAAGAAAAATCCATGACTACTTCCTTTTTTTTCCTTCCTTTCTATTTCCTCAATCCAATCATAATTTTAGGGTAGTATATGATTATATTAAATTACGAATTTCAGTTTAATTTAATATAGAAAAGGAACTAGTCATTTTGTAAATTTTCTTAACACAGTCTTTCACGATGCAACTAATACTCATTTTAATAAACTTAACAAGAGAGATCATATTAAAGTTATTTTAAAAGCCCTAATTTAGTTACTTTGCCACATGTCACTGATTGTTTAGCTTGTTATATTACACATTCTGAAACAATTTGAGCCAAGAGAGAGCTTATCACAAAAGACTAGTCTACTGAGACATGAATTTAGGCTTATGTACATTTAAATCTAGACATTTGCACTATGTAGGACCTATCACTTGGTGTTCATGAGATTTCTCCTTTGTAATTGTCTTTTGACATCCATTTCCTTTAACGGTTTGGCTCTTATTAGTGTTTGCTACTTTAACTAAGTGAAAGAAGGAAAGTAATAATATCGAAAGTAATAATATCTTTGGAAATTATTTTTTACTTAACACTTACAAACAGATCATTTTAAAGATTTATAAATAGGATAGGCTAAAGATCAAGCATAGTATTTATGTTTATAAATCACGTCATTGATGCAATTCATGCTTTCTTTTATTGAGTTTTAAACTATAAGTATCACATTGGTCTCTAATTTTGATTGGTCTATGTGTATATTCTAACTGAACTCAAATCCAATCTATTTGATTATTACTCAGTAAAAGCAAAAGAGTCAACAATAATATCTATATGCAGAATTGCAAAAGTCATAAAAATATTATTTAATATCTTTAGTGTGTAATGCTAAATATTCAAGAGAAGGAAATACCTTGATTCATGGAATTAAGATAACCTTAATATCAATCCAACCCAAAAAAAAAAAAAAACACAACCATTAATAGCTAATTAATATTTCTCTACTGTCATAAAAATTCCTCGTAGGACAACTTGTGGCTATAAGCCCATGACATACTGTTTAATATAGTTCTGCAAGATATTGAATAGAAAGTAGTTGGAGTATTTTCAATTTTGTGGAACATTAATACATAGATTTTAAAGACTATAAAAAATTTACATACTATTATGAACCATTATTATGCTGTAATATTGATTACAACATCTTAGTATTCCTGTTAAGTATTTTATTGAGCATGCAACATATGTATTGCAAAACAATTGGATACCTTTTTGTGATGTAGATTTGAGTTCTAAAAAAGAAGCTCTTTCATATTATGAACGTTGTCAAATTCGTGATTTAACTTGGTAGAATCACCAATTCTACGATCTTAGGTAGCATTTTTGTGTTAAATTGTAAGAAAAATTAGAATTAGTGCTAACTCGGTCAAACTCGCCACTAACTTGCATAGACTTGGTAAAATCAGCAAGTTTGACCGAGTTTGAAAATTGGACCATTTCTGCAGCTTAAAAAAATGCCTCAGATTATCAACCAAAAATCTTTCTTAGCCATTAGCCTAGCCTAACAATGCCAAAAAAAAAAAAATGAAAATGCTAAATGATTCCTTCATTGCAGATGGTCTAATTTCGATATGCCTAAAATCCTTAATCGCCTCTTAGCCACTCACTGCCTCTGCTCTCGGTACCTTGCTCATCCATCCTCGTCTCAGTCATCAGGTCACAACAGTATGATAAAGGTTGCAGTAGTCCAGTGAAGGTCGTAGGCTCGCAGCTTGCAGTAGTCCTCTAACTATGAACTGTTCTTGAACTTTTATCTCATTCTGTTAACCATGTGCTTATCTCCTCCTTCGATTTTCATCTTAGCATCTTGATATATTGGTCAAGTCTTCAGTTAGGTATGAGTCTTTTGAGTTTTCTCTTTAATTTTCATTTTTCTTTTCTTTAGTGGAAGTATGGATTAAAACCATAGTGACTTTTCTTCTTCCATATATACGCAAGTCTTGTGCTTGCTGGAGCAGCTTTTTCGTGTTTATTCCCTCACATTGTACGACTGCTCTATTTTCACTACTCTAAAGCTTGCCATTATTGTCATTTGTCATGTTCATTCCACCTACAGTTAACTATTAGACATCCTCTCCCTTCTTACTTATTAAAATTGCCACTTCAATGCTCCTTATGGCTAAATAAAGTAATAAGATACCTTCTAGCTAACTCGTTAATTAGAGAAAAGGGCAAAAATGGATGTATGCTGATATTTTTTCCTGATAACGATAACTTGTTTTAGATAAGGCTTGGCTCAATTGATAGGATTGAACCATTTTAACCATAGTATTGTAATTATGCATTTGAAAATATTGTAATTATGCAATTGATAGGATTGAACATGTATTATTGTGTTAGTTTAACAACTAGATTGTGAAAGTGAAGTGAAGAAATAGAGCCCAAGAAATGTTATTGTAGTATAAGCAAAAACATATTGTGCGATCTGTGGAGATTTCCTTGACAATTATGAGATAAAAACCAAATAGTTGAACCATTGGACAAAAATTGTTTAAGTTATAAATTGGTAATTCTCATTAATGGTTACATTTTCCACTTTCATGATTAAGGAGTGAATGTAAGATTTTTCCACTTTTGAACAAATTATAAAACTTATTATGTGAACTGTGAATTGATTTCCTACATTTATTCATCTTTGTTTTGGTTAGCTTTATTAGGATTTCTCTTTAGCTAATATAAATTTCTATATTGTTTTGTTGTAATACACTAAAGAAAATATGTCTTCAAGTACAGGTGTTCCATTAGCCCCTATTAGAAAAAATGTAGTTGTTGGAAGGAAGAATTTTCCTGGTAATATATTTGATATAGGGTGGAAACATGAGAAGGATGTTAGTGGGGATGGTAAAAAAGTTTAATATAATTATTGTGTTAAGGTTTATAGTGGAGGAGTCTATAAATTCAAACATCATTTTGCTGGCACAAGAACAGATGTTGAACCATGTGTTAGTGTTCCAGATGATGTTAAGGTACAGATGTTACAACATGTTATTGATGCCAAATGTGCATCATCTAAAAGGAAAAGACAATGGGTTGTTATTAGTGAGGATGAAACTCTAGGCACTCAAGGACATTCTAATTCCTAAGACCCCATAAATTTATTGAGAGCTCCAAAAAATGTAGCAGTGGCAAGGCAGCTCACAATTTACCATTAATCACATGTTTAAGAAAGATATTAGGGAAGAAGTTTGCCAACAAGTAGCTCAGTTTTTTTACATAAGTGTCATTCCCTTTAATTGTGTAAAAAATCCTGAGTTTATTAAGATGTGTGAGATTATTGGAAGATATGACCAAGGTTTTAATCCTCCATTCTATCATGATATTAGAGAAAAATACTTGAATATGGAAGTTAAGAACACACATGCCATGCTTGAAGAGTTTAAGCAACAATGGAAAAAAATAGGTTGTTCCATTATGTCAGATGGGTGGACGGATATTAAAAGGCATTCCATTTGTAATTTTTTGCTCAATAGTCCCAAAGGGATCATGTTTTTATATTCACTGGACACTTCTTAGATTTCTAAAACTACTGATAAAGTGTTTGAGATGCTTGGTGAAGTTGTTGACAAAGTGGGAGAGGAGAATGTGGTGCAAATAATATCTGATAATGTTGTAAATTATAATGCAGCTAGACAAAAATTGATGGAGAAAAGAAAATACTTGTATTGGACACCATGTGCATCCCATTGCATTGATTTGATGTTAGAGGACTTAGAAAAAAAAATAGAGTTGCATAAAGAAACCATAAGTAGGGGCAGAAGAATTACAATTTACATTTATGCAAGATCAATACTCATCAATATGTTGAGAAAATTCACAAAAGGGAGAGACTTGATTAGGCCAACTATGAATTATTTTGCCACAACTTATTTGACATTAGGTTGTCTTAATGAGCATGAAGCGAAATTGATAAATCTATTTAATTTTGAGGAATGAAAAGATAGCAAATTTTTTGTTACTAAAGATGGGAAGGAAGTGGCAAGAAGTGTTATGGATAACAGGTTGTGGAAGAATATTATAACTTACCTTAAGGCTACTACTTCTCTCATTAAAGTTCTTCACTTGGTGGATTCAAATGAAAAACCAGGAATGGGATTCATATATGAAGCAATGGAAAGTGCAAAGGCAAAAATTAAGATGAACTTTAATAATGTTTCAAGGAGGTAAATACAAACTAGTATACCTTATGTTGGTGTCTTTATCTTTAATATATTTTGACTTCATTGTTTGTTGATTATTGCAGCTATGAGCCTGTATTGAACATAATTGATTAAATGTGGGATGCTTAATTACATAGGCCTTTACATGCAGCTGCGTACTACTTGAATCCTCATTTTCACTTCAACACTGACTTCCAAGCTGATTATATGGTTAAGAAAAGGTTGTATGAATGCATAGCATGATTAGTTAAACATAAGGAAGAAATAGACAAAATTGAGTTCCAATTGGTCGAATTCCATTTTGCAAAGGGCATGTTTAGTTGTGATTCTGCATAGACATTCATAACACAATTGGCCCTAGCAGAATGGTAGGAAGCCTATGGAGATGGATGCTCAGAATTCAAAAGATTAGCAATTTGCATTCTTAGCTTATGCTATAGTTCTTCTGGATGTGAACGTAATTAAAGTGCTTTTGAAAGGGTAAGTAATTGTAAAATTATAAATTATTTTCATTTTAATTTTTTTAAGGGTTAGAATACTTATCAACATTGTTTATTTTGTTTATATTCATACCAAGAAAAGAAATTGTTTGCACCAAAAGATGAATGACTTGACATTTGTGATGTGCAATTTGAAGTTAAACAATAAGCAAACTACAAGAACTCATGTTTATGATTTTAATGATATTCATTTTAATGATAAATGGATAACTGAGGAGATGGGAAATTAAGGTAATGTGGAGGCAGATGATGAGGTCCTTGAACCCATTCAAATTAATCCTTTTATGATGACAATAGAAATGGGTGATTTGGTTGTTCAGCTTGATGCTAATGTTGGTGGTACTGGTGCTGGTGAACAATTTAACAATACAGGTTTCGATAGTAACTTCCAAGATGACGATGAAGATAATAATAATGGTGTGAATGAGAATGAGATAGGTGAAGTTATATAGGAGATGATCAAGATTCTGGAAGTGACGATAGTCGTGGGATTAATGATCTTTAATGAATTTACATTGAGAGTTTGTTATGTTAAATGAATGATTGTTATGTATTATGTGTTATGGATTATATATTATAGATTATGAACTATAGATTATGGAGTTTTTTGAACTTTGTATAGTGATTTGAATGAAAAGTATGCAATATGGAATGGATTATGGATTATATAATAATATAAGTATTTATGTATGAAATTTTATTTGATTTTGTGATATAGTTATGTTCAATAGCTTAAATAACAGGTGCAGGTAAACTCTTGTAATTCTACATTACGAGTTTATGTTATGAGTCCACCCTCCTTTTTCAAGTCTACCTAGAATCGCAATTTTGTTAACATTGCATATTATAATAATCAAAATGCTCTTCTCTTTTCTCCTAATCAATACACATAACCAGAGTAGATAATTTTGAGCTTTCCAACAACATTAACTTCCTCACAGAAAGAAGAAATATTAAAAAGATTCTCCATTGCTTTCATTTTTTAAGTTCAATATAGGTGGAGTTGCACACAACAATACAAGAGCTGCTGAAGCAGGTGTAGTATGCGATAATTAAGCCCAACTATTCTGTTTATTGATTACAATTTGGCTGATAACATAATAATCATGCAGAAGGTTGTAATTAAGTTAGCGCTGACTCACATTTATATATTCCTCGTTTCTATACATACTACTTATAAAACATATGACAAGTTTAATGGGAAATAGGATACCCATAATAATGATAGTCAGAAGCTCCAACCTTCAACTCCTACCATTAGTAGCCAGGAAAGAAAGTGAACTAAATTAATGTCCTGGTGAAATTTGAAACGTAAATGCTTTCCTATGATAAGTTCTCTGACTTCTCTCAATTTGATGATCATGACGGACTTTATTTTAAGTTAGTGATCCTAAAATTTGTGACAATTTAGATGGAATGGAATATTTGTCATTATATGTTTAAGCGACTTAGTCTTAATAGAACCACATGGTTTGTTTGCACAAAAAAAGTTGAAGTTTGAATAAGTTATTGCTAAGGTGCAACTTGCTTTAGAATCCTAGTTATATCATATTAGGCACCATCAAAGTCTGATGGTTTCTCCCCCAAGACATATGAGCAGTATCATGACACAACACTTAAAATTACACGGGTCCATTTCAAATTTATCAATTGTCTTAATCCATTAAAATTGCAAGCTAATTCATCAAAATTTACACCAAAACAATTGGACACTTGATAAATTATTAAAAAAAAAAAAAGCATCAATAAAATACTCAAACCTGACTTTACTGTAAAGAGAGAAGAAAATGATAAGCATTGTGATTGCAACTTTGAGATATTTTAAAAATGACGCTACTATGATGTCTAAGTCTCCAAAAAGAAGACTAGAAATTAATAGGTGAAATTAATTTTTTTTATCTTAAATTATTATAAATATAGATCATTAGTAAAATGATTATAAATTATAAAAATTAGCACTATATGTATATAAGCATTTTAAAATTATTTATGTAAAATTGGCTAGAATTAAATCCCATGTGAAAAGGAGTATAATCGTGTAGAAAATGAAACATCCCTAAATGTGATCCTAAAACAGGATAGCTCTAGCAAAAATAATTCTAAATTTAAGAACTTTTTTGTAATCTCAAATAAACCTAGCTTACTCATATGACTTTGGTATTAGAGGACAAAACGAGGAAGAAGCTAGGTTGCTTTTGCTTAGTTTTAATTTTCAAAGCTTTCACATTTTATAGTCAGTTGATTGTATCCTTTGATCTTAGCCCTAATAGAACGACTTATTTTGTCTTTTGAATTTAGACTTTATTTTAGGAATGGATGTAAAGAGGTTGTGGGTTGTTGTTAACTCCCTTGATTCAAATTTTTTTATCCAACAAATATTCACTCTTTTTATAATCAAAGCCTAGATATGTTATATTTAAATACAATAAAACTAAGAGTTCACATCCACTCTCGTTCAAAACAAGTAAGCTTGTAATGAAGGGAAAAAAATAGTTCTTCCACTTACTCAACACTTTGTCTACATGGGTATTTATAAACATAACATATACTAAAAAATGTAGGCTAATTAATGCTAGTGAGACCAATTAATATTGTAGGTAGGTGAGAGACCAATTAATGCTAGTGAGACTAAGTGTGACTAATTAATGCTATTATTGACTTGTTTCAACACTCCCCCTTAAACTGGTGCATAGATATTAGTCATGCCCAACTTATTACAAAGATATTCAATGTGATTCCCATTGAGAGCTTTTGTGAAAATATCATCTAACTAATCACTTGTTTTCTTATATCTCGTAGAGACTAAATTTTCTTATATTTTTTTACGAACAAAATGACAATCAACCTCTATGTGTTTAGTTAGTTCATAGAAGATTGGGTTTGATGCAATATGAAGAGCAGCCTGATCATTGCACCAAAGTTTTGCTAGTAGTGATAATTTCAATCTAGCTTCCTCTATAAGATGTTATATCCATATAATTTCGTATGTAGAATGTGTCATAGCTCTATATTTTGATTCAACGTTGGATCTAGATACCAAATTATGCTTCTTACTCTTCCAAGACACTAAATTTTCTCTAATAAATACACAGTAGCCAGTAATAGATCTTCTATCTATCTTAAATCTGGCCCAATTAGCATCAGTGAAGCATTCAATATTAGGATGACCATGATTCTTGTTTAGTAGCCGCTTTCAAGTAGCATAAGATTTGTTCTAAAGCTGCCCAATGATTAACTGTAGGTGATGACATAAATTGGCTAACAATACTCACAGCGTATACAATATTTGGTCTCGTTACTGTGAGATAATTTAGCCTTCCATCCAACCTTCTGTACTTTTCAGGTCTTCAAATAATTTACTATCTTCGTTTTGTGAGACCTAGATTAGGAGTCATAGGTGTGCTACATGGTTTTGCTCTTATTTTATTAGTTTTTGTTAGTAAATCAAGCACATATTTCCTTTGAGATAAGAAGATTCCTTTCTTGCTCCTTATTACCTCCATGCCTAGAAAATATTGTAGTTATCCCAAGGCCTTAGTATGGAATTTAACATGTAAGAATGATTTATGGGATGAGATCCCTTCATCAATGTCTCTTGTGATAACAATGTCATTAACATACACCATAAAAAGAATTATACCAGTTTTAGATTGTCTATAGAATACTGAGTGATTACATTTGCTCTTTTTCAAGCCAAATTGTTGAACAACCTTACTAAATTTTCTAAACTAGGCACAGGGACTTTGCTTTAAGCTGTATAAAGATTTCTACAAATAACAAACTTTGCCATACTCCCCCTGAGCAACAAACCTAAGTGATTGCTCCATATACACTCCTTCTTGCAAATCGCCATGGAGGAAAGCATTGTTAATTTTCAGTTGCTGTAAAGGCCAATTATGACTAGTAGCTAAGGAGATGAATAATTGAACTAAAGCCATTTTAGCAACAGATGAAAAAGTATCAGGGTAGTCCACTCAGTATGTCTGAGCTTAACCTTTAGCAACAAGATGTGACTTAAGGTGAGCTACAAAGCCATTAGAATTAACTTTCACTATAAACACCCATTTGCAACCAAAGGCTTTCTTGCTTAGAGGTAAATTATTTACCAATTCCCATGTTCCATGTTCATCCATGGCATTATCTCTTCCAACATTGCATTGAGCCAACTAGAATGATTTAAGGCTTCCTTAAGGGATTTGGGTGTAGAAACCAAATCTAGAGAGGTAATGAAAGAGCTAGACAAAAGTTTCAAATGATTATAGGAAACAAAATTAGCAATGGAATAAGTACATTGGCGTTTACCTTTATGGAGGGTTATAAGAAGGTCATCAATGTTAGGATTTGGATCCGATGTCAAAGGAGATGGTGCAAGGCATGCATCATGTGTCTTGTCTTCTAGAATATACATGAATGTTGGGCAGTGATGATGTGGATTCAAGAGCTAAAGATAATAAAGGATCAAAATCGCCTGATTGCTTGGTAGCAAGGATATCTAAGAGGTGATTTTATACATACCAACCAATCTTTAGCCTCCCCTTGATTGGTAGAAATGAAAGGTGTGCTAAAGAATGGTATATTCTCAACAATGGTAACATTAGCAGATACCAAATATCTATTAAGATCAAGACTAAAACATCAATATCCCTTTTGAGTACAAGAATATTCTAGGAAGACACACTTTAACATCCTGAACAAAACAAGTACTTCCAAATATATTGCACTCCAAGGAAAACAAAGGGCTCGACTTTTTTTCAAGCTGCCATATAAGTAGGGAATATTGCAAAAGGTAAAAAGAAAGGTTAGAAGTGTGTTGGTTTCCATCCGTTTCTCTTCTCTTTTGAAAAAAAAGAAAAAAAAAAAAAGAATGGTTAGGCAAGCTCTGTCCCTATCTTAATTCTACAAAATCAAAGTGTTTAAACCTAAATGTATTTATTATATTACCATAAATTTTTCCACTTCCATCCTACTTACTTTTAACATTCTTTTCCTTAATGTCATCGTTCTACCTTTCAAAATAAAAATTGGGTTCATGTACATGTCAAAATGAGAGATCCAAAAGGGAAATTCTGAGAGTTGCACTTAATTTTTAATTTTGTCCTTTTACATTTAAAATTTATGATGAAGTCCTTATAGTTTAAATAATTTATAATTTAGTCTCTATTATTATGTTCTTGTCAATATTTTACTATATATGTGCATTAATTTTTCTGATTATCTACTTTTATTTTTATTGTTAGTATAAAACATACATATTTAAAGTATTGAGACATTATATATAATTAATTACATTAAAAAAATTTAATAAAATATTACATAATTTTAATTGAAAGAACTAAATTATAATATCTATAAATAATAAAAGTTAGATAAAAATTGTTAAACTTTAGGGACTAAATTAAAAATTAACTAAAATTATAAGAACTGGAAGTACATAAATTTTTTCAAATTCTACTAGTTTTATGATAATTGTCACTTCGCTTGATATCCACACAAAATATGATCGCTAGTTAGTTTTCTGAAGTCAACAAAGGGAGTGAGCAACATGGCCAAAAGTAAATACACACACAGTGATTATTAGTGTACATAAAATTTGTCTTTGTATATATATATATATATATATATAAGGTACACAAAACAGTCCACATCAACATAATATGTTTAGAGAAAAAAATGTAAATAATACTAATTACGTAAATAAAAGGGCATATTAGAGTCTTTCACAAATCATTTGTCATTCCTTGAAATGTGAAATACCATTAAAATAATAATTCAATTAGTATGGAATAAGGAAAATTGCTAAATCTTCAATTGAATATTTATTGAGAAAATAGACAAGTTTTGAATAAAAATATGGGGAAATTAAGTCAATAACAAAGTAGTTGGGAATGTTGTCAAACTTGTGAGTTTAGGTAGAATCGTAAAAGAGGGTGTAGACCTGTAACGTAAACTCGTAAGGTTGAATCGTAAGAATTTTCTTCTATTAATAAATAGCTATTAAACATAACTAAATTTCAAATATACAAATAAAAATTCATACATATATACAAAATACTATTATAATAACCCAAATTATAGAACTAGGGAATGATAAAAAATTATTAGGAAAATATACTTGAATCATAGAACTTTTAATTATAATTAATTAGGTAGAGATTGAGTTTAAAAGTTTTTTTTGGAAGCTTTGAAATTAAGTTTATTGAAAAGAAATTAAAGGCAAACTTTGTCATTATAATACATACTAATATATAAATTCAAAGTAATTAAAATTTAAAATAATAGTAGTTTCAAAAGTGATAATAATGTAAACAAGTTAGAGTAAATATTAAATACATATATATATATATATATTAATGTATTTTAAGCTATGCCATGGAATTTTTTAAAAAAAATATTTGAAAGTAGAGTTAACCATTTAATCACAATGTAATACGTTATTTGCTATTAATTACAATCAAAATGTATTAGAGTCATAATAATGTAATTAAATTTGTAATATAAGTATTTTTTTTATGTTTAATAGTTGAAATAATTGAGTTAAGCTTAAAGTCAGTTAATTTTTTTTAAAAAAAATTGATTGGAATGTTGGATTATTCATATTTGGGCCAAAAAATTATAAAAAATTAATTTGGTTGACTTTGGTCAAATTCGGCAAATCTATCTGAGTTTAGTCGAGTCTACTCCTATTTTGATTCTACGACCAAATTAAATCGATTTCCCTACCTAAAAACGTAAAATCAACGAGTTTAATGAATTAACTCGCAATTTAGACAACTATGGTTGGGAACCTCCAATAGAACCAACAATATATTAGATATCAGAGATAGTTTTAGGCTAGTTAACAAATCATTATAGATATCAGTTTCGAGCAATATGACTTAGTACCATTAGAATCCTGGCGCCTCAGGCAAAACATCAAAATATGACATTACGGTTCAGTCATATCAAAACAACGGGATTATGCCTTAGTCATATTATAACTACATTACATCTCAATCATATTAAAACAACGACATTATGCCTCAATCATATTATAGTACAACACGACTAACGTCTATCGTTAGTTATACAATCCTGTCTAAGATGGATTCTCCAAAAATTCTTTTACATATATAGATCCATAGCCAACAAATTAAAAGTTCATAAATCCAAAAATATATCAAATTTTATTTAGAAAGACCGCATAGGAGTAAATAAAAATCCCAAAATCAAAGTACATCATAAATATAAAATCAGAACTGAAATCAACACATTTATAAATTCAATATCAATTCATTTCAACAACCAAACAATTTAGCAATTCAAAATCTAGGAAACATAGAAAATCTATAATCATGGTAAATAAGAAAACTCATAATCAGTGAAATTCAAAAACACTATCAGAGTAATCCATCATTCCAAAATTTCTAATATATTTAAAAAATACAGATGAGGTTTATAAATGTCAAGAAGTCTACCCCAAAGCTCAAGGAAATTCGAATAATGCATATTTTGTAAAAGGATAGTGTAAAACAGAAATTATGCATAATTAACATTATGTACTCACCTGGCCACAGAACACAAAAGTCTCATTTCGTCTCCTTAACCCTTACTAGATAAAGTAACCTCAGTTACCTTTAAAACATTATATATGACTTCAATATCATATGCTAGCCAATATCATACTCAAACACATTTCCTAACAAAAACCTCATTTCCTTCATTTCCTTTTCTTATTAAAAATTCAATTTCATTCCTTTGTGGGTTTAATTCTCAAGGCTAACTTGTGCATAAATATACAATTTAGGAATAATGTTTAGGGCACCTAAACGATTTAAATGGTAATAATTTCACTCTTCAGCCCATTGAGCCAAAAACTAATATCTAGCACTTGGAAAAACACCACAAGATTGGGTAAAGTTTCTATGTCCATAAGTTCTATTGAATTCCCACCAAGAAAAGATTAATTCACTTAAGTCCAAAATGTAAACACATACATATTCCATTATTATGGTTTCTTAAGTTGTTCATTGCTCCACTTTTACTTCCTATAATCACCATCCATTTAACTTCATCAATGGTTTGGAAAAGGATACTCTCTTAGTCTAAATAAATTCCATGACATTAAATAATGTCTAATGTCTTAAATTTTCTCCAATATTCTTTATTATATCCTTATTTCATATTCAAAAAATTTATCAATTTCACCTATGTGACATTCGGGATTAACCAACCAAGTTCCAAAATTACTCATTAATTTGTAATAATGATCTCAAGTTACTGTATCAACTCCAACAAATTTTTCATTCCACTTTCCTTCCTTTTACATAAATGAAAATTCAAGGAAATTAAGAAAAATTATGAAATCCACTTACAACTTAAAAAAAAAGTCCCATTGGCCTTATTCCTTCTCTTAAATGTTCAATTAGGCTAAAGGAGTCCAAAAATTTTAGATTTAATCACCCTACAATACAAGTATGAACACATAATCAAATTGAAGTTTTTCAAGCGAAGCCAAAACATAGAATTATTATTTGATTTTAGGGGAAATAGATGCAAAATTGACCTAAAATATAAAGTCCAACTCAATATGATGATTACACCAAATTAAATTCTATTTTAAAAATTTCATTGTTTAAATATTGTAAAAGGGAGTTTTTCAATTCTGAGTCAAAATGATGAAATTGATCCAGGAAAATAAGAAAGAAAGATTTGAAATTCATATTAAAAGTGAAGCCCTATGAAAATTTTGGAAGAGAAATTGAAATTATGCCCAATTTCCCCCTATTCGTGAAGAACAAGCTACATAAAGGGTTTTCGCGATTTAAAGCTTATTAGATGCAATTCATAAATGAAAATGGTAGAGAGTGGTTCGAAAATCATGATGTAGTGACGTATTCAAGAAATTAGACAACAAAAAGGCACCAATTCAGCTTGATTTTCTCTGAAATTCCACATGTGAAAAGCTTCGTCGGAGCCTCGTATTTTCCAAAAAATTACGTTGGTGACGAGCTGGAAACACGCCGAAAATGGTGAGAGGTTGACGGACACTCCAAGGGCCTGTCAGAACAAAGAGATTCAAGGCAGGAAATTTGCTTCAGTTGCTGCTATCACTTAGACGCACATGAAGGAAAACGTCGTGGGAAGAAGAAAAACTTCGAGGGTGATATAGTAATTTTGTGTGAAGGAGACATGTGGCAAAATCTTAAAAAAAAAAAACATGGATTTACTCCAAAATTATACATATGAGGATTTAAGCATGAGTTCCTGAATACATAAAATGAGGCTTAACCATTTATATGAGCCGTAAACTTAAATTTAATACTAACTCATTTGTATTTAATTTTTTAATACTCCTTAATTATAAAAATTTATTTTTATCTCAGTTGTAATTTTTTTTTAATTTTCATAATCATGAAATGATTCTTAAAAAAATTTCTGCACTTGAAATAAGATATTTAACATGTAAATTTTAAAAATATTACATCTATTTTTATGAGTAGATTTTTATATTTACATGTAAACTTATTTAATAAAATTATTTAACTCAATTCATTTTACCTATAAGGTAAGCATACCATATTATGTTTGTTACCTGTGAGTACACAAGTGTTTTGGCAAGGAAGAAGGTCGCCATTGTATTATCTATGTCTTGAGTACCTAGGGTTTTTGCCATATTGTTTAGCAATGTGTTCTAATGCACAAGAATAAAAAAAGACAATTTCATTGTATCAAAAAACATTCCTCGTGAAGAAAGACCAAAAAGATTCCACAAATCTAATTATCTATATTTTGTTTAATTAAAAATACTAATTTCCATGGGCAAAAAAAAAACAACTCATTGTTTGGATAAAATATTACAGATGTTGAATTTAAAACAATTATAATCTAATTGTGAGAATTTGTTTGAGAAATGCCTATGTGTCCGAACCCAACATATCTTATCTCGATACCAGAGTTCTTTTCAAATGTTTGGAAAATATTCCAACCCCATTTTTGGTTAAAGTGGATTCCATATACTAATGATTTTGAAGTGAAATTCAATGATTAATATTAATTATTATAAAAAATCTTAGGAGTTACATTTAAAATTAGGTTATTGAAATTGATAATTTTTATTTATTATAAAATCAGTAAAAAGTAAACTTTTTAATTTGATCATGAAGATTCATTAATAAACTTTTATGTAGTAGGTAAGGTAAGCATAATAATTGCAATATTATTTAATACATGATTTTTCAAAGTTAATGCCATGATGCAAGGTTGAAATATGATTTTTTCCAATAGGGCAAACATTTTTGGTGATGAAATATGATTTTCCTTTTGAGGCAAAATGTGATTTGTGTTCAATGCGATTTACTCTATTAGGAGAAGTCGTAATGACTTCCAAAAGTTGACGGTAATGTTTTGAAACATGCGTAATCCATAAATGGTAAATTAACTTGGCCATAAGGGATTATGGATTTTACTTCCAAGTTGGCAATGGTTACTACCTAAAAAATTGCCTTTTTTATAGGTTGATGTTCTCTTCATAGTTATTTTTCTCTAATATCATGCTTGTTTGGTATAATTGCCCTCTAGTGCAACCTTAGGCTTTCCATTTTCTAAAGTTGGTACTATCTTATCAGGCAAAATGAGCTACTTTTCATTTAATGTTGTGTTTGTTAGGTAACATGTAAACTAAAAGTAGCAATTTTCATGGGTTAGTATTATCTATATCAAGTTAGCAAGTTATACTTACTACTTGATTCTTTCTCAACCTAGCAAGTTCAATACTATTTTTTATTATTTAATTGGTATGATCTCTGCCCATCTTGTCGTAAAGACTTAATTATTGGTCTATAAGTGACCAAAATCATCTTGGACTATAAACCCGTAATCCTAAATAGAACAACCCATAGGAGCAAATTTTTGCACTTGTTTAAAACCCTTTATTTTAATCTATGGTAGATTGTACTTCTATGTATGTTGTTCGAACGTATAGTGGAAGTAGGTAGGTCGTCATTTAATTTTTGCCACCTAATCCATTTGCTTTTACTGATCTTGTTATAATGAATTGGTAATCTTGAAAAGCAACTTCCTTAAGAGTAATTTGTCTATATTAAAGACTAAGACCAATGTTTATTGCTTCAATAATAAGTTGCATAGTAGCTTTTGGTTTGAGACACCTTATAGTCTATGTAAATACCCTTACATCATTCTAGAGAAATGATATCGAGATACTACAATTATTGATGTGAAACCGAGATGAAGGCAATAACTAAGTATTGTTATGAACTACAAATTAGTAAATAACCTGAAGATGCTAAATGCAACAATACACAATGGAAAGAAAATTACCTACCTCCTAGTCATTTTTAGCAATTTGCGACCCCATCACATGCAACCTCACCTAGACTACTAGGAGAATGAATGGAGTTAGTGGCTGTTGTTTCGTCAAAGTTGGATATGTCATCCATAAGAACCATCTCACTAGGATATAGAGAAGGTTTTGGAGGCATTTCAAGGCTTTCAACATTATTAGCTTCTAACATCTCTAATACTTTATTCATTGAGGGACGATCTATAGGTTTCAATTGAATACACCACAGTGCTACTATCAACATTTTCTTGACTAAATCCTTTTCTTCTTTGGTCAAATTTTCCATTTCTATATCTTTCTCTTCATCAAATTGGTCATAAATCCACAAGGGAAAGTAAAGTTGACTTGAATGCTCTGCATTTGCATTCAAGTTCCTCCTTCGATTTGCCATTTCCATCAGCAGCATCCCAAAACTGTAAACATCAGCCTTATAGGACACTCCCCCAATATTCTTGTAAAACAATTCAGGAGCCATATACCCTATTGTTCCTCTCGCTGCAGTCAAAGTGACAATGCTATCGCCAACTGGATATAACCTTGCAAGTCCAAAATCAGAAACTTTTGGGGTGAAGTTGTCATCAAGAAGAATGTTATGAGGCTTGATATCAAAATGCAATATTTTCACCTCACAACCATGATGAAGATAAGCAATCCCACGAGCCACTCCAAGAGATATTTCAAATATTTTCTCATAACTCAAAGGCACACTTTCTTCTTTTGAGAAAATATATTTATCTAGAGATCCATTAGGCATAAATTCATAAACAAGAGCACGCTTTGTTCCTTCCACACAAAATCCAACAAGGTGTACTACATTGAAATGGTGTATCCTTCCAATGGTTGCCACTTCATTGATGAATTCTTGGCCGCTAGATTTGGATTTACCCAACATTTTGATTGCAACAAAAGGGCCACTGCTTAGCTTCCCTTTGTATACAGTGCCGAAACCTCCTTCACCTAACTTGTTCTTGAAACCTTTAGTCATTGTTTTCAATTCCTTGTAGGAGTACCTTATTGGAATGAGATTATGAAGTTGCAAAAATTCTTCAATATTTTCATACATTGATAAGTGTCTTCTTCTACATGTATAAATTAACAACGCAAGTAGGAATGTGATACCAAATAGAAGTCTGGCAGCAATGTATAGCAAAACACATCTTCCAGTAATTTCTCCTAAGACAATGGCAGGTTGTGATAGGCTAACATCGTAGTAAATGTAGTGAAGGTATGTATCCTCGTTCACTATTTGGGGTAGTCCTACATATGTATATTACCATAAAGGTCAATAAATTGGTTAGTGACAAAAACATATGACTACTTTATTGACAATGAAAGTGGAAATAAGAGTTTACATTACACTGTAGAAATTTTTAGATAAAAATGTTGTTAATGTAGGAAATTTGCAAATTTGCTCAAGAAAATTATTTTATCAATATTAAACAAAATTACCTTACAGTATAGCTATATTCTGGCTATTGAACTCAGGCTCAATTACAAAATTGACTCATATATTTTAGAATAAATTACATCGACCTCCCTTGAATTTGTTGAAGTTATATAAACCTCTTCTTTATTTTCAAAATATACACAAATTTCCATGAAATAAAAAATATCTTACACTTTAGTAGAATTTAATTTTTTTTACTAGAAGATCCTCTATTTTAACTTATTTAAAGTTAAGAAAAAATATGTATTTAAGTTAAGAAAGGCATTTTAGTAAAAAAATAAAATAAAATTGGACTAAATGAGATTCAATCAAGGTGTGGGACCAAATTTATAATTTAATGTAAATTTGTCTTAGACTTTGGCCTATACCTAACTCAACACATAAACATGTACAGTTGTGATGCGCCTAGTTGCACTATACAAGGACTAAAATGACATTAAAGGATTGATTAAAATATTACACAAATTAAAATAAGGCTCAAGTACCATGTTAATTATTATGTTAAAGTTTAATCACTCAATTTTTTCAATTTAATTTCTTAACTTTTTCCTTCGGGTTAATTTCATTCTTTTTCATTATATTTGTCCAGAACCATTTTGCAACACTAAATGAAGTTAAGAGATTATTTTAAAATACTAAAAAAAGCACTAAATAAAATTAAGAAACACTAAAATAGAAGCTAAGCCAATAAAATATAAGAAAGAATGTATAAAGTAAATTATACAAAATTGTTTCAGGACCTTACCTTTATAAATACCGTAGAGATAATCTGTAACAAAATTTTACGAAGGTCAATAACGATCAATGGGAAGTATAGGTACAAATGCAAAATAGTTAATGAGATCGAAAAAATATTGACTAATCCTTATATATTTATGTGACAATTGATTTAATATTTTACTACTAATAAAATTATTCATTTAATAATTTTTATTCTTATTTTTTAATAATTTTATTAGAACTGATATATTAAATTAGTTACCACATTAATGAATCAGAATCAACTAATAATTTTTCAACCTGGATGAAGTTTTCAATCTTTCTCTCTTTTTTTACCTTTTAAAATACTTCAATCTCTATGTTATTTTTTCAATTAGATGTACATTTACTTTTAAAGTTTACACACATCACTTTTATATTTTGAAAAAGCTACACAATATGTTTTATTTGAAAAAATTCTAACACAATTATACTCAAAATCAATAGTTAACTTGCTCTTGTCTATTACAAAATCCTGAATTATCTTAAATTGAGTTCCCCTATATGATTTTAGAACCTAATAACTTCTCTTGTGTTTTAAAAACACACATAATTCACGAAGGAAAAGACACACACATAACTTCAAATTAAAAAAATAACGACAAAATTCATGATATTAGCAATCTATTAACATAATTTTTTTATTCTTAAACAATAATTAACTTCTCATTTTGATGTTTTAAGATATAATCTGTGCAATTTAACTCCTTAATAATAATTTTTCTCGGTTATTTTTGTTTCTTTGTTGGAACAAATTGTAAAGTTAGTTTCCCACTAAATTAATAAGGTTACATTGTTAGATTAAATAAAAAAATAATTATTTTAAAAATAATGATTTACGTAAAGGATTTAAAATTGAATATAAAATCATCACCTTCTGCAAATATGCGCAACTTTGCCAGCTTTCCTACATGACCCAACAACGAAACATAGTACTAATTCAAAATTCGAAGATCATAACTATATCAACAATATTCCTTGGGTTAACACCGTAATGACATGGAGAAATTATAATTTTATAATACTTATTATAAGATATATTATATTTTTAAATCATTTACAAAGATTTAGAAATAAAATAATTTTTTTTACTCCAACTTAAGACTCTGATATACTCTGTTTTGGAATTCCTGTTTTAAGATAGACTTTTAAAATAAATTAAAAACAAAATGGAATCTTTAAATTCTTTAAATAATTTTAAAGTTTAAAGTCCTTTATAATAAATACTTTACACTTACGCTGATGTTTTATCATGTTGAATATTTATCAATCTATATTTTGTTCATTAAAGTTTATTCTTTTGTTTAAAAGTAATGATTATATGTTTTTAGAAACACTATGCGTCGTAATTATAATGTAATTAATTATAAAATATATCACAATATTTTTTACTTTAATGAATTTATTATCATAATTAAATTCATTAATTACTATATATATATATATATTTTTTTTTAAATATTATTTAATTGATAATTAATGACATAAGCACCATTATTTTTTTTTAAAGAACATGGTATTCCAAAAGGATTAGAATTAAATATAATTTTTTATATCTCTTTTAATTAAAATATAATAAGTGTATGATTAGTTAATAATAATATAATAAATATATATCCCTACTTGTCTCGTGGTTTAGTTTTTTTTGGATGTGCTCTTGACTTCTATTTGTACGTTTCCTTCATATGTTCAGTTATGGAATCATTCATTGACCAAAAGAAAAAAACCTGTAGATGAGAATGGAGAAGTGACTTACGACAATCGGTATAATACATTATTCCCATGGGGGTAGCACAGTTGTGTTGATCCTGATAGCGTTGGACATTTTGAATGCCAGGTTTGAAAGCTCGCTTCCACCAGTATACCTCAAATCCATAGGACAGAACCCTGTGAATCTCAGCGTACGACAAGCTTTCTCCCTGTAAGAAGGAACTCCAATTTGAGGTAATGGTAGCCACCAATTTCACACCACACTGAGATTTTAACTTGTCAACCACTAGGTCTCCAACCAGAGCATAGATATAAGCTTTCCCTTTGGACTCCCAATTCACGCATGGAGACGTATCCACGTACTCTGGGTCGTCCCTCACTGGATCGCTACAGTTCAAGTAAACGACGTGCTCGAATATAGGTTTCGAGTCTGGCCACAGAGAGGCAAGATAGGGATCCGGGTCGTAACGGAAGGAATAATTGAAAGTATCGGTGAAATTAGATTGGTACAAGAAATAGCGAGGCAGGGAAGAGCAATCACCCTCTTGAATGCCAGGATCCACGAGTCGGATTGTGGAGTTGTTGTAGTTGATTCTCAGCACACGGTACGTTCCTGAGTACAAATGAAGCAGAGTGACGTTGTTCTCGCAGGCTAACTCGTATGTGGGGTCGCCGCACTTCGCTGGATCATCTGGCAGTCGAAAGGGATATCTTATGTTTGTGATTTCGCCGCAACGAGACGGAGCACACCCTATGCTCTCCTCAATTGAACTCTTTGCTTCCTGTATGAGAAGCAGAGTTAGCAACACTAAACAACACCAACACCCTGTTATGCCTCTTCCTCTACCCATCCTTCACTATGATTTGCAATGCGCTTCCACTTCTGAGATCACACTCTTGCAATTAATATAAAATCAATATGACCCCTTTGTAATTTTTTTTAAGAAAATGCTTAGTCATAATTATTTATTGCTAGACCTTTATTTTCTTTTGTTCCAGTCCACACGGCTTACATTTATTTCTACGTTGACTTGGAATGTTGTGATCGTTTTCTTCTGTCCAGGTCCACACGGCTATTTCCTTTTTTTTCCTCGAAGTTGACTTGAAGTTTCTGTCCAGTTCTACTAATGATTTTTGCAGGTTGAACCCCCTTTCCTTGTTTTCTTTTTGGCTGATATGAGATGCGGTGCGACATGTTAATACTTATATAGATAGGATTCTGAATCCAAGTTTGAAATAAAAGCTTTGTTTAATGTTTACAATGTTTTGCTGTCACAGATTTTTGTTGTTGGTGATGATGCAGGTATTGGCGCTGCTTACGAATCTGGGGAATGCTCAGATCCAGTATGTCCCTAATAATGGAATTGGATATCCCTTCAAACTCGTGGAGGTCAAGTCGAACAATAGTGATCACCCTGACTCCCATCAATCTTATGCTTCTGCATGTAACAATAATGGGACGATGGTCGAGTTCCCGGCAATTCCTGCTCTTTCAGGACTAAGACTCTCCGTCAAATACATAGACTATGAATCCCGCCAATTACTCACATGTGATCCTGAAGGTTGCCTTCCCAGACTCTTTCTAAAACTCTACAATTCATCGATTTATCCTTTGCAATTTGATCCAGAAAATCTGTATACTTCCAAAACACTCACCAATGTTACTTTCTTCGATTGTTCTTCGGTTGGGTCGAGATACCTGAAAAACTATTACGTATCATATGAACTTGTACAAGATATGTTCGTCTGCCCGATTTATGCAGCTGGCTCTGACGAGAGTGTCCTCCAGATGGACCTTGTTTCCTGCACCAAGATGTTTCAGTTAGTTTCGCCGTTATCCGTGGGCGACCTTCGGACGAACTACTTAAGACTCACATGATCCGAACCAAAATGTGATGTTGAAAATGTTTACTGCAAACACAAATCAAGCAAGTTACGGATTGTTTCACCAACTACAGGTCACAATAGTTGACTCTGCATTTCTTTCTCTCTTTTTTTTTTCCTTTACTTTTTCATGTTCAATGAATGTGGTCCTGTAACTGCAGGTTCTATTGTGCTGGTCTTGCTGTGCATTGCATTCTTTCACATATATCGCTACCTCAAAAGAAAAGGAGATGATGAAGCAAGACTTGAAAAATTTTTGGAGGATTACAGGGCTCTAAAGCCTACTAGATTTTCTTATGCTGATCTTAAAGGAATGACAAACTATTTTAAGGAAAAGCTGGGCGAAGGAGCTCATGGAGCAGTTTTCAAAGGTAAGCTATCTGTTGAAATTCCCGTGGCGGTAGAGGTGCTCAATAACTCAGAGGGGGATGGCAAAGAGTTCATTAACGAAGTGGGAACTATGGGTAAAATCCATCACATCAATGTAGTTCGCTTGCTAGGCTTCTGTGCTGATGGTTTCCATCGTGCCCTTGTTTACGATTATTTTCCAAATGGTTCATTACAAAAGTTCATGTCTTCCCCAGACAACAAGGAAAGCTTCCTTGGATGGCTGAAGCTGCAAGAAATTGCTCTTGGCATAGCCAAAGGGATTGAATATCTTTATTAGGGTTGTGATTTTTGAATTCTTCACTTTGATATCAATCCATGTAATGTGTTATTAGATCACAATTTCACTCCCAAGATTTCTGATTTTAGTCTATCTAAGTTGTGTTCTAAAAATCAAAGTACAGTGTCAATGACTGCAGCTAAGAGAACCTTGGGTTATATTGCACCTGAAGTTTTCTCTATAAATTTTGGGAATGTGTCCTACAAATCAGATATTTACAACTATGGGATGTTGTTGCTAGAAATGGTTGGACGAAGGAAAAAAATTCACAATGGCCAAGAAACTTTCCAAGTTCTATACCCAGAATGGATCCATAATCTAATTGAAAGATAGAGACATAAATATTCCCATAGAAGATGAAGAAGACATGAGAATTGCAAAGAAATTAGCAATTGTGGGACTTTGGTGCATTCAATGGCACCCTGTAAATCGCTCATCGATGAAAACAGTGATACAAATGCTACAAGGAGGAGATAAATTGAAGGTGCCCCCTACTCCTTTTGATTTCACTACTTCAGCTAATACAAGTACCATTATTCCTGCAAGACATATGAATTTAGAGTTAGAAACGATTCATGAAGTGGAATGATCACATACATCTCTAGGCTCACTAATATATATAATTTTTACTTCTACTATTAAACAATTTGTGAGAGTTGTTATATCAGTTTAATGTTAACCTCGTTCATTATGCCTTTTCTAGTTTTATATGTTTTGTTTTAGCATAGTAATCTTTTATATAGCATTGTCTTTGTGGATCTAAGTCCTGAAAATGGGCTTATAAAAAATCCTCAAGAAATAAAATTGACTTATAATTTTGGAATTTCACATTGTACTTGTAAAAATTTTTTCCATGCACAAATGAATGACACAAACCAAATATTCTGGATTAATTTCACAAGATGTCTGTAATTCATACTCCTGGATAAGAATACACCTCTTGATAATAATATATGATCAATTAGAGTAGTGGATAATAAAATATAAACAAATTTTGGATTGTCAATGGCTTATGAACATGACTTATGTTGCGATTTAAAGTGGATCACCCTGTTGGACCTAATGCGGTTCCATTTATGTCATTACCCCTAGTTATGCTGAGTGGCTTGTGTGACAAATTACTACTAAACGGATACATCAACCAAAACAAAAAAAGGAGTATTTTCTTCTTAAATCAGTTAGCAAATGATTAATATTAACTCAATGAATTCATTTCATGTTTCCCTCATAGAGCTTATTGATCCATATAGGAAGGTGTTTACGGGAAAGAATGAATTCCTATGCAATTTATGTGTAAAAATTTGCTGAAGAAGCTCATACCATTTTCTTCTAATGCATTAGGTATAATATAATTATTTTAAGGTATCATCTTTAGTGTAGGTTTTTAGAGTTCTGGAGGTTTCTGGCCACCCCAAGCAATCCAGATTGACAGTGAAGTGTAAGGATGACAATGTTGGTGCAAATTGGTAGGGGGAGGGAGGCTAAAATTCAAAATGGATGGAGAAGGTGGGTGAGAATGTATTGGGATGAAGAGGGGGGAAAATGAAGAAAAAGATGAAATGAGAGTATTTTCGTAATTTCAATGTTGGGCGACACGTGGCAACCAAACAAAAATCATACCTTAATGTAAGATAGGGGAATCAAACTCAGGTTCTAACAGATGCTTGGGTTAGACTTAGTCGCTTGGGTTAGACTTAGCCGCTTGTGCTAACCTATAATTCATGAAATTAGTTACTTGAATTATTATAATAGTTGTCTTAAATCTCTCATTTCTACAACCAATTTAATTGTTATATTTATTATTTATTTATTTTCCTTAATTAAATTTCTTTTTCCCTTTTTACTTATATAAATGTTCAAAAAAATTATCTCTCATGATAAAAATTTTAAATATAAAATTTTGGAATATTATATTGGGATTTTAGATGGTAAGGAAGAGTATTGGTGTTCCTCTATTGCCATTTCATTCTACCTTAAAATAAAACATCTAAGCATAAACTCAATCCATTTTGGCAATTTCATTCTTTATTATTTCCTCCTTAGTCATTCATCTAAACATATCCTTACTAATTTAAAACCAATTTAAATTTAAACTTCTATTTAACCAATGTCTATCGCTAATATTTCTAGATAAAAATACACACGTTTTTCAAATAAAATTTGAAGAAATAATGTAGTGGATAATATAATATAAAAATTTGTTTGTATGAAGTGTTTAAATTTAATACATTATGTCCCTCTTCTTGTGTATTAAAATCAATTTTTTATCTAAGAATTCTTTATTCAATTAAACTTTCTTTAAATATAAGAGTTTTTTAATTCAAATACGCATTATAAGTTTGATTATACACTCGCCTTTCCCATTCCTTGATCAAGCTTTTCTTAGAAGTCTTTCGGCCTCCCGATATATATATATATATATATATATATATATATAATTTAAGATTAACTTTGACACCATGACATGTGGAAAGATGGCAACAAATAAAGATCATTTGCTAAAACACAAGGAGATGTGACCAAGTTTTGACTTGACTTATGACTTTTGAGGAGTAAGACTTGGGTTTGGAAACGTTTTATTTATAATAAATTATTAATTTAAATTAATATATCAGTTTATTTCAATTTTTCAAAAATACATTTAAAACTACATAGTCTTTCAAATACTAATAATTTAACAGTTCTTCCAATTAAAATAGCTCCTTTGTTAGGTATGAATGACATTTCATTTGACTATTAATAATAATATAGACTTGTTTTAAGTTCATGTACACACAAATAAAATACATTTCAGTGCATCAATTAGCCATAAATACTTTTCATTATGCAAGGAAAAAATGTATAGGAAAACAATCAAGAGATTTTATTTTTAGAAGACCAAAATTGAAGAATAGTGATATTTTAAGAATTATATTAAAATATTTTACTCTTAATTTTGTTAAAAAAATAATATTTTAAGAATTGAATCATTAATTTACTAGTGTTCTTATTATACATGATTAGACATTTTTAACATGGATTAAGGATTAAATGGTTAAAAAAAATGCTTTCACTATTAAAATAAAAATAGTTAGAGAGAGAGAAATGACTGAGATATATGAGAGAGTCTAAATTAGAGTAAGTAAATAGTCAATGAACCAAAATATTCCGACAAAATTGGTAATTAAGTGAAGTGAATTATTCCACGTTCGTAGAAAATGAAGCAGAAAACGGAGAAAAATTTTTTTATGTGCCAATCAGTTCAGAATTTGGCTTATATTGCTTTATCATTAAAATTCATATATATAAGTAAAGTTAAGTTCCTTTAACGTGGAAGCTTCATTGATTGACGAGAAGCTTCCACTCCTTGTGCAATGACTCCACATTTTATGGATATATGTATCGATAAATTTTTTAAGTATGAAAATTTTTTGTACTTAACGAAAAAAATTATGAAGTAATTAATTAATTAATTAATCTCTTTTTAAATCAGCAATCTTTTTAAGTTTGAGAATTTTTTAAAATTAACAAGAAATTAATAAATTTTTTTGTTGTCAATAAGAAAAAATATAAAGTAATTAATTAATTAATTAACTTTTTTTAAAATCATGAATTCTTTGAAGTCTAAAATTTTTTTGGAGTGAATAAAAAATTAATGAATTAATTAATTGCCTCTTAAATTTATAATTTTTTTAAGTTTGAACATTTATAAAGTCAACAAGAAAATAATGAGTTAAGTAATTAATTGTCTATTAAACTTTATAACAAGAGACTATAATATAACTTGAATTAAAGTAAGAGAAAATGATATATAATTAAATGATTTATTTAATAGTTTATATTGTTCAAAGTCAGAAGTAGGGTTAAATATAATTCCATCAATTTTTTGATATTTTAGAGTTTTTCAGAAAAAATAACAATGAGAACTGCTTCAGACGTCAAAAAAACTTTTGATGATGATACCCTCTCAATAAACTCAATAATTTAAAATATAATAACATATAATAATATAGATTGATTTTTTCTATAGCACATACGGATAAACTAGTTTCTAAATGAAATATAATTTAATGCTGATGCTAAAGAAGTCTACCAAATATATGGCTAATATAGAAAACTGAGACATTTGGTGTTACCATTAGTGTCCAATTATGTGACATTTACATTGCACTTTAATTTTTGGGAATATATAATTATTACTCTTAAACTTGTTTTCATGGAAGTCTCATTTCATACGGGGATGAGTTTTTCTTAATGGCAATGAAACAAATATGAATCCTTCATGGCTTCCTCCATGACTCTCTTTCTAATTATATATATATATATATATATATAACAAAATATAATATTAAAGAAAATTGAAAAATATATTTTTCTTAAATGTATATGTTACAAGTCCTACATTTAGGAGCCTTTTCAAATGATAAAGACTTATAAGATTAATGAGTTCTCTCACCTAATAGACTAATTTTTTAGGATGAACTCTTCCTTTAAACTTATACTTGTAACATTTTTATTGTTGAATAATACATGGTATTGTAAATAATCTATCTAGGACTTGGGATTTTTAGCAGCAAAACATCTCAAGTATTGTTCTAAGCACTTGTTAAGGGCCTCAGACTCTCCATCCGTTTGGGGACGATGAGCCGTGCTATATTTAATAACACTACCACTGCTCTTCATGAGCTCCTTCCAAAACTGGCTTAAGAAATTGGATCACAATAAGATATGATAGAGGCTAGAAACCCATGCAATTTAATGACCATTTCACAAAATAGGCTTGCCATAGTGACAACATTATAGTTGCTAGGGAGGGACCAAAAATGCCCGTACTTGGAGAAATGATCAATCACTACCAAAATTGTTGTTTTTCCTTTGGACGAGGGCAATCCTGTCACGAAGTCCATTGTTATTTCCTTTCAGTTGCCTGTAGGTGAAGGTAGGGGTTGTGGAGACTCGTAGGTTTTTAGGTTACTAGTGTAACTTGCTGGCACGCTAGGCAGTGAGCTATAAACCTTTTTACATTAGCACACATATTTCTCCAATAAAAAGTCTTAGCAAGCTTCTTGTAAGATTTTATCTCCCATCCATGTCCCCCTAACGGTGCACAATGAAATTCTTGGAGTAATACTATCTTGAGGGGTGATTTCTCAGCTATAAATAGCTTATTCTTAAAGGTTACATAGTCCCTTGTGATAGCAAATCCTACTAGAGCAGTACCGCTCTCCATTTGCCTTCTTAAATTAATAAGTTCTTCTTTTGTTTGATTTTCCTCCTTCAGAATTTTGAAAAGTTGACAGTGGATAGCAGGAAGGATGCTATATGTGGCATCAATAGGGATGTCATCCTCAAACTGTCGTGACAGAGCATCAACCAGTGTGTTCTGCTTCCCTGGCTTATAATGGATTTGATAGTTGAATCCAAGCAGCTTTGTCAGGTAATAATGTTGTTCCGTAGTCTGTATAGTTTGACTTATCAGATTCTTGTTGCTGCTATCTCTTGTATACTTGCTACTATCATGGATCTGCCTCCCAGATGTACTTCCCAAAGGTACTACCTTGGTGTTGTCGACTTCAAATGTCATGTTGAGGTCCTGAAAATTAGTGGTAAACGGTCCAAGTGTGACCAACCGAGCTATTCCTAGTACAACATCAGCACCCTTAATGTCAATTAGATGAAAATCTGCAGTAAACTTATGTCCCTATAAATTGATTGGAATGCCACAACACTTATAATTGCGTTGCTGATATTCGCCACTCCCAATGATAACCTTGAACTCAGGGATCAGTGTTTTGGGTAACTTTAGCGATTCAGCTAGTGATGGTTGGATGAAATAGTGGGTGGATCGAGTATCCACTAACACTTGTATATAATGAGATCCTATGGTGCCTTGAATTCGAATGGCTCGAGCTTGAAATTCCTTATTCAGTCTAACAAACTTAATTTTGGTTGTGGATCTGAGCTTACTGCATCTGGACTTGGTTGGTTTTGTTTTGCCAATATTTCATTTAATTCCTCTTGATCAAGCAATAGGAAAAAAATTACCTAGACATTTGTGACTGGGCGTGTATTTACTATTGCAATAGTAACATAGTCCTTTCTCCCTTTTCTGTTTGATTTTGGCTGCTGATAACTTTTAAATTGGTAGAGTGGCTTGTTTTGTGATGGTAGTAGATGTTGATGGAGGTAATGGTAATGCTGAAGGTGCTTGTATCTGGGGATAAAAAGTGGACAAGGCAGAAGTAGATTGCTTGAATATGGATGTTTTGTGAGTTGAGGAAGTGAGTCCTATAAACCTGGTTATGTTTCTTTTCATGCAGCTTAGCAAGTGAGACTGTGTGGAAATAAGATTGTGGCTAAGCCAAAAGCAACTCTGATTGCAGATGAGGTTTGAGGCCAGATATGAATAAGTTGATGAGCCAGCTTTCCGACAACCCTTGGACCCTTGTAGATAACTCCTCGAATTTACCTTAGTAATCATCCACCGTAGTTTCTTGTTTCAAGTCTTTTAAAGTGCCTCTTGGATCATTATACAAGGTTATGCCAAAGCACAGCAGTAGGGCATTCAAGAAGGCTTCCCATGTTAATAATAAATCAACTTTCATAATCCATTTATACCATGCATAAGCAGGGCCACTTATATGGAAAGAGGCTATTTTCATTCGGTGTTCATGGGGTGTGTTATAAGCATAAAAAAAATCCCTTGTATTTTAAAAGTCCAATCCTTAGCATTGATACCATCAAAGTGGGGAATTTCAATCTTCATACCTTTGGTGAGTGCAAAGTCAAGATTGATATGCAGAGCACCGGGGGGTTCAGGTTGAGCATTTGGAGGCTGCCCCTATGCTAGTGTTGAAGACGAAGGCGATGCAGATGGGGGCTATTAGTTCAGTATCTGTTTAAGCATTTCATTGCTTTGCTGCAGAGATGCTTCAATGTTAGTGATTCTTGAATCCAACTCTTTATACGCCTCATCCAATCAATGTAGTCTGGTACCTTCAGCCATCAAAAAAATGAAAGCACCAGTTTGTTACTCGTTGAAAAGACTAGAAAATAAGAACAGAGCAAGGCAAAAAAACTCCTTTCGAGCAAGAGCGGCTCCAGTATTATTCCATTTCATTCATTGAATCATAGAATCAATAAAAAAATCCAAATGGTAGAAATTTTATAGAAGAATCTGAACTAGGTGTTCCTAACGTAGACAATCTTGATTCATTTTTCTTCGTAGTCAAACAGAATGTATTTAACAGCCTTCTTTCTTTCTCTCTTTCTATAATTATATATATATATATATAAATCAAAAAATATTTATTTTAACAAATTACAACTAACCATATAAAATATAATTAATGTTTTTATTATATTATAACACCGCACCTTAAAATATGATATTGATTTTTACCAATTATTCTAGCTCATTGCCCTGACAATGATCTAACTTGTGTGTGTAATGTGTTTTTTGGAAATTAATGGTAGAAATAACTTACTAACAAAATTCCAGTGGTGGTGAGATTAAATAATTTAAGGATTTAAAGTTCAATCATTCATTCTATCATTGAAAAACAAGATCAAATTCTCGTGTACCATGAATGTTGTTTCTTTTTTTTTTTAATTTGCCAACAGTACCATGATTGTTTAAACCCCTTTCTTATTGTTAGTCCTCCATGCAAGCAACCACAAAATCAATATCATCATCTCACAAACCTATTTTATTCAAGCTGTACTACTTACAGAAATCAAGTTATTAGACACCACAAGAGGTAACATGTTTTGTTTGTTGCACTTTAACTCTTAAAAGCAATAGTTCACAGGTTAACAATTTAGAACTCCATGGATTTAAAACCTTTTTGTACTTGTATATTAACATTATATTGAGAGAAATGATCAAACATGTGTTCATTTACAATTCAACGGCGATGTTAACGATATTTTGGAAATTATAGTGCATGATTTGTCTTTATTTATTTATTTATTTTTGTAATAAATTGTTCAAATTGTTCAGTCAGAAAGAGCCGTCAAGCATTCATGGCAACATATTTTCTTGGAAGTTCTAATTGATGCCATTTTATCATTAGTTTTGAAAATACAAATAAAATGTAACAAATGCTTTAAATAAAAAATTAAAAATCAAAGCCATACTGTTCTTAAATATAATTGCACATAATACTATTTTGTGGTGGCAGATTTATGTAATTACAAAATAAAATATTATCCTAATAACTAAATAAAATTTTGTTATGACAAGATAACACTTTTTTAAAAAAAATAGTCAGTTGGTAAATTAATGAACAATATGAAAAACTTAATTAATAGTATAAATTTAACTAAATAAGCAAATTGTGTTAAGTTTTCTTTTATTATTACGTATAAATTATGCCAATGACGATATTTCATAAAATTGTTTGATTTGAATTTTTATTGTATTTTCTTCTATGCACTCAATTCTATTAGAAATAATAAAAAAATTATATATGTATGTATGTGTGTTTATATATATATATAATTTATATTGCTTGACAACATGCCTGACTAGATTTTTCATCTAACTAAAAAATCTGAGTTAAATACATATGCATTTTCATCAAACAAAACCTGTAATTTATTAAGATTATTAATTAACAATAGATACATATATAATTGAATCAATGCTAATACTGATTATTGAGTAAATTCACAAAAGATAGAACAATTTGGTAAATTTGTTGTGTTACATTATTTTGTTTTAGTAACAAATTATTTTTCCTTTTAATGATTCAAGTTTTATCTTGTTATAATTAAATTTTATTATGTAGTAAGATAATCTTTTATTTTGTAATTACATAAATATGCTAAGACAAAATAATATTTAGGCAATATTCTATTCAATAACAGTATAGCTTTCAATTTTTATTTTTTATTTAAAGGAATTATGAGAATTTTTTTATTTTCCAACACTAACAATAGAATGGACAACTTCCTGTATAAATGCTTCACAGTTCACCTGCTTGAGTAGTAAAAAATAAAGACAAATCACTCGTTAAAATTTCAAAAAATATCATTCCCATCCAATATTAAAAATAAATACCTATCAAGAACATACTAATAAATAATAATGCAAATTTTAGAGTCCTTGTAATCACTTCTATCATATGAGATAGGACCTAATATATAGCATTCTCTGTAGGAACTTACATCTTACCATATTTTCATAAACCATCCACGATTAACATGATTATCTGAACACACACACACATAGGAGGGGAAAGACGGGTTATCTTACAATCTTGAAGCTTCTAACTACTAATATTTTAATATTTCTTCTAATATGCACCGCCAATTGTATTTCCTCAATTAGGTCTACGCCTTCACATGTCTTAGCCATCGATATGAACATTTTAGATTATAGCTTTAATATGAAACATAATCATATAAATTTACAAACTGTCTTCTGACTTGGGAACACAGACTAGTGAGTCTATATAGCACACTTGAGAGTTACAAGCTGTTGAATATATACTATTACAGAAATCAACACTGACTAATTAAGATGAATTTGGATCTTCAACGGAATAGCAAATTTGATGTCTCGCAAAAGAGAAGTTTAAAAAAATTATAAGTGAAAAAGAAAAGTAAGCTAGATAATAGATTTGCTGCCATACATATAATCTAAAGACAATAGGAATAATTGGTGAGGTTGACTGTTTTCTTATGTCTTTGCATAAGAGGACAAAATTTATAATCTCAATGGGCCAGAGCTAAGTTTTTGCCTCGGATTTATTTGCAGAGGTAGGAAAGGAAAGAATATATGATACATAAGGAAACGTTAAATTAAATAAGACAATAAAAAATTAGTCTTTATATGATTCAATAAGACTATGAGATAAAAAGTTAGTAAATAGAAAACTTTTACTCTTTAACAGAAATAAAAGAAATAAATATTTGGTGGATTTGAATTCTTTTATTTCAGATGCTTTCCTTTTACTAAAAATACTTTTATATAAAGTAAATACCATAAGTACATCTCTTTTTTGGTTTTTCCGTTATATTTTCCAGAAGCCAACCATAATGATAGTTTAGCATATGATTGCTTTAAAAGATTTAGTATGTCTACTTTTTAAAAAAAAACTTTTTCCTAAACAAGACTTAATACGACTATGTTTTACTATATATCATCTAAGAAGTATGAATAATGAAACAAATTCACAACACGCTAAGATATAGATACAACGAGACATGAAGAAATAATACAGTGCTTTACATTTTAAGTACAATTCAAAGTATCATGTCATGTCTAATACAAGTTTCAAACATATGCATCATATGCCATACAACTTTGTTTTCAAATTAGCATTGCTTCATAACTTGCCATACTTAGATTCTAGTTACACATGTATCCATGAACTCAATCAAATTGCCAAATATAATTCAATATAGAAAGGGTTTATTCATTTCTATCTTATTTCTTCAAATTCTTTTGTTGACGGTGCAACATACACTCATTGTAATAACTTAATGAGTGATATCATTTAAATTTACTCCTCCAAAAGTCTATATTTAATAACTTGCCACATGTTATTATTTGTTTAGACTGGTATAATACATTCTGGCAAAAAAAGAAAAAAGAAATGTCTGGTATAATATATTTGTGATACAATTTAAGGCAAGAGGACCACCTACCCCAAAAGACTAACTAACCTGTGTTAGGGCTTGAATTAGAGAGCCTCATTCCTTAAGCACCATCTTAAGTCCTTTTCCTTCTTTGCTAAAAAGAACCATCCTAAGTCTTGATGGCTGTCCAATGTGGAATATATATATATATATATCATTGCACAACCCTTTGAAAGAGTGTCAGCAATGGCCCTTTAGTATGTAATGCTAAATAAATAAGAGAAGGAACTACCTTGCATCATGGGAATCAGATAACCTTGATATAAAGCAAAACTATAACAAATAATTTGAGATGACACAGAGAATTTAATGTGAAAAAACCCCAATAGGTAAAAAATAGCCTCAAGCATGAGTCCTAGCAGTGAAGAAGTGAGGAAGGAAATGTCTTGAGTATTGTACGCATCAACAGTGTATAGCCTAATGTTCATTATGATTTACACAAGGTCAAATATTGCATAAGCAATGAGAGTGGTTAGTCAATATATGGCAAATCCTATATAAGAGTATTAAAATGTTGTAAAAAGGGTCCTAAGATATATTACAGGAACCACAGATGTTGCATTGCATTATGGAGAATCAAATTACACCATCAGAGGCTATACAGATTCAAATTTTGTAGGTGATATTGACAATAATAAATCCATCAAGGGTTATGTGTTTACTCTTGCAGGTGGAGCTATAAGTTGGGTTTTAAAACTGCAACATATTGTGGCCATTTAAACACAGAGGCAGAATATATTGTAGCTACACAAGCTAGCAACGAAGCAATTTGGTTGCAAATACTGTTGGAAGAGCTCAGGTACATTCCCAAGAGGATTACACTATTTTGTGATAATCAAAGTGCTATCCACTTGACAAAGAATTAGGCATTCCATTCTAAGACTAAACATATACAAGTTCAATATCACTTTGTCCGAGAAAAGGTGGAAGAAGGAAGTGTAGATATACAAAAAATCCATACTAAAGATAACCTAGCAGATGTACTGACAAAGTCGGTGAATACTAAAAAGTTCATATGTACATCTTCCATTGGCCTAGTAGGTACTGAGCAACAAGAGATGATAAGAAAGAAAAAATAGTGTGAAGATTGATTAATTCTCGATTAAATCTTCAAGTGGGAGATTGTTAAAGAAGTAGATGGCCAACCATTGAACCCAATATTGTTAAAGAAGTTGGTGGTCAACCTTTGAAAAGAAAAAAGAAAATTTTTTGTAATTGAAGTTTAGTCTTTGAAAAATTGCATTGAAACCCTTCATCCTTTCTTATAAATAGAGAGCTTCAAAACCTCATTTCATATAACCAAGAAAGGATCAATTCTATATATAGAGAAAGAAAGAGCTATGAGATATATAGAGAGTTGTGAGATTAGTATTTTCCTATTAGCAAGAGATATAAAAAAATTGTATTATCCTTGCTATTTAGAGAGAAGGTTAATTCATATTTTTCTCATAGTGAAGACTTTTTCTTCTTTGTCTGTGCTTTTTTACCCTATTGGGATTTTTTCACATAAAATTTTATGTATCATCTCAAATTATTTGCTAATTTTGCTTCTATCTGGTGTCTATTTGCTCTACAATACCCACAATAGAAGCAGTAAGCCCTGTTACTGATGCTGAGCAATATGAGATTAGTTTAATGGCTTTAACTGGTGAATTTCATACTAATACTATTCAATTACAGGGACATATTGGCAACACTATGCTTCATATCTTGGTAGATTCAAGGTCCACACATAACTTCATTCAGCCAGAATTAACAACTTCTCTTTCTTTACCTATAACGCCTACTAAGCTGTTCTGAGTACTCACAAGCAACGGGGATCAATTGCAGTGTTGTTATAAATGTCCTAATGTCCAGTTGGTGTTAAAAGGCAATAAGTTCGGGGTTGATTTACATTTGTTACACATAAAAGGAGTAGATGTTGTTTTGTATGTAGCATGTTTAATATCTTTAGGGCCTGTTACCATTAACTTCAAAAAGCTGAAGATAACTTTCACTCATAATAACTTTATTATGTCTCTTCAAGGATTAGGCTTACAATTAGTCAATGCTCATTAGTTGCAACTCTTGGCCAGTAGACATGTTATTTCTTGCTTTTATTACATCATTCCTAGTGAAAATAAACTAGAACAGCTACCTACTCCATTCATGATAGCGCTGCTACAAACCTATAAAACAATCTTTGAGGAACCATTAGGATTACCACCACAGGGGGGCGTGGAACATCAAATACACTTGACACCTGGAGCACCACCCCTCAATGTGAAACATTATAGGTATCATCATTTCCCAAAGACAGAAATGGAGCGCATGGTTCAGGAGATGCTCGAACATAGGATAATATAAAAAAGCCATAGTGCTTTTTTCTTCTCCAGTCCTATTAGTTAGAAAGAAAGACAGCTCATGGCATTTTTGTGTTGACTATCGAGCCCTTGGTTCTTTCATCCTATTCCCATAATTGATGAGATCCTTAAAGAACTTCAAGGCATTACAACTTTCTCCAAGTTGGATTTATTCTCTGGGTACCACCAAATACACATGGCTCCTCACGATGTGCACAAGATAACGTTTGGGACACCATTAAGCTATTGCAAATTCCTCGTTATGCCTTTTGTTTTAATTAATGCCCTCATTACATTTCAAGTAACTATCAATGATCTTTTCCACCCCTTTTTGCGCAAATTTGTTGCTGTTTTCTTTTATGATATTTTAATTTATAGTCCTAATGTTGCTTTTCACAAAACTCACTTGCAACAGGTGTTCCAATGCTTACGGGACAATAATTTTATGCCAAATGCTCCAAATGTCTTTTTGGCCAAACAGAGATTGAGTATCTTAGCCATATTGTGAGTGCAGGAGTTAGTGCAGATCCAAACAAAATCCAAGCAATGATTGACTGCCTATAACCCACAACGATCAAACAATTACGAGGCTTCCTTAGGTTGACCGAGTACTACCATAAATTTATCAAGCATTAAGCAATGATTGCAGCACCCCTAACTGAGCTACTCCAAAAAAATTCCTTCACTTAGAACGAAGCAGCCAGTAGAGTTTTTCATTAAATAAAGCTTGCAATGACTAAGGCTCTTGTTCTTCATCTGCCTGATTTCAACAAGCAGTTTTGCGTTGAAACAGACGCCTCCAGCACTGGAGTTGGAGTTGTCCTGCTTCAAGAACGTAGGAAATTAGCCCGCGCGTTAGCTCGAGCATTTGCTTATGTAAGAGAGCTTTATGCCATCACTCCAGCTGTGGGAAAATGGTGACACTATCTCCTTGGCAGAGCCTTTGCCATCGCCACTGATCATAGAAGTATAAAGGAGCTCATGAATCAAAGAATCCAAACTCCAAAGCAGCATCACCATCTTTCCAAATTGTTGGGATTTGTTTACCAAATCGTTTACAAACCAGGTACCCACAATATTAAAGCTGATGCTCTCTCTTGCTAGTTTGAAAGCAAGCAATCTTCCAATGCCTCTCTTCACACATTATCGACCATTCAGTGTTAGTTACTCACTGATCTCCAAAAGGAGAATGCTACCAATCAGGAGTTATTTACTATTCGAACAGCATTAAAGAGAGGTGAAGCTCCTGATGGGTTCTCCGAATCAAATGGCTTATTGTTCCTTAAAGGCAAAATATACATCCCCCAACATTCTCCACTTAAGCAGGAACTCCTTCAGGAAGTCCATGCCACTCCACTAGGGGCCATTCCGGCATCAATAAAACTTATAAGAAGTTGGCTGCTACATTTTACTGGACACGAATGCAAACTAATGTGCTTTGTTTTATACAGGAATGCCAAGTTTGCCAACAAACTAAGGCGTTAACCAACAAGGCTCAAGGTCTTCTACAACCCCTTACACCTCCCACAACAAGTTAGACTGACATATCCATGGACTTCATTGCCAGTCTTCCTCCATCAAGAGGCAAAATGGCAAATTTAGTAGTTGTTGACAAGTTCGCTAAGTGTGGACACTTCGGGGCCCTTCCAACGCAGCATAACACATCAGTGGTGGCGAACCTATTATGCAAAATGGTAGTGAAGTATCATGGATTTCCAACCTCAATTATATCTGACCATGATCCTATCTTTCTTAATAAATTCTGGCCAGAGATGTTTACCAAGAGTGGTAACAAGTTCCAATATAGGTCTACACACCACCCACAAACAGATGGTCAAACAGAAGCCTTGAACAAATACTTGGAACAATATTTACGATCTTTTGTTTCAGAGCACCCCCACAAATGGACTGAATATTTGTTATGGGCAGAATGATGGTACAATACATCCTATCAAAATACACAGTTTTTTAAGTACTAGCTTCTTGATATTTAAAATATATATTATTTTCATCTTAGTATATAATCTGATGTTCTGTTAGCTACAATATGATGTCATCTTGTTAAATCTTTTTTCTCTTCAAGTGAATGACATCCCATAAAAAGAATTTAATATACTAAAATAATAATAATATATATATTTTAAAAATCAAGAAGTTAGTACTCAGAAAACTTAGTACTATCTTTATTTTTGTGTTTTTTTTATAATTTTTAAAAATTTAATATTAGTTCAGATTTGAAAAGAAAAATAATATTATCTTAAGTGTTATCATCCTATTTAATAAAAGACTAGAAAATATAGAGTTTAATAGTTTTTAATCTAATAAAAAAAATTTCAAGAGAATGGCATCTTATTAAAAAAAGAAAAATCACTTTTCATTCTCTTGTATTTTAATATTTCTTTAAAAAAATCTTTTTTATTATCATTTTAAAATAAACAAGAATGCTGTCACCTACTGATGTGCATACAAGCACAGCAACAGATTCAAATTCCTTTCTCTATTATACAGCGTTTGTCTTTTCATTCGAAGAAAAGTTACATTACTTCATTCTCTCACTTATTGTCTCTCATACATCCCTTAATAGCATTTATTGAAGCAATGAATGAAGATAATCAAAAGAAAGCCTCTCACTCCTTTGTGCCTCGGTCATACGAGAACGTGCAAATGTTGGACCATGTATAAAAATAAGTAAAGGGAAAGAAAAAAGATAAATATTTCAGAGTCTCTGCCTTTTCAAAATTGCCAAATAACTGCTATGTAAGTACATTTTCAACTGTTATTTGGTTGGATAGGAGAAGATATTTTGGTCAGAAAATTGGGTGTATTTTTAGTTTTATAGTTTTAATTCTCAAACTTAAATGGCAATTTTTCATTTGTCCACATAAACAAGGGACCAATACCCTCATAAAAGTAAGGGGCACCGAAAAAGTCATTTGTTTAAAAAAAAAAAAAGCTTCTATTGTAGTTCTACTGGTTTTATTTTACTTGCAACATACATTTGGTATTTGTTCGTATCAAGATATTAAGAGATGTTGGATTTTGAGCTTTTCCTAACTCATGTCACATGAGGGTATCAAATCTTTTCTTTGTCTCTCTCATTTTTTAGAATAAAAAATTGTTGAAATAATTTTATATTATTTTATGAATTAACATTAATCTTATTTTAGTACAATTCTCTTGTGGTTATTAATTAAGCAATTAAAATTAATCTAAACCATAAAATAAATTGAACTTACGTTAACAGTAGATAATTAATGATGAATTGAACTACTCATAAATTTATTGGGTAAAGACCCTAACAAGCTACCTATAACTTATCAATAATTATTATATTAAATTATTGATTGAAATTTAAAAGAAAAATTTTAAGTCCTATAGTAATTATTTAATTAATTATTAATTTTAAAAAATTAAAAAAATCAAAAATTATTTTTAGGGAACAAATAAATTAACTATTTCATATGTCACATCATATAACAGATGAGACATATAGCATTATGGCTTTCTCGTTACCCTGACTTTGAGTAATTTTGGATATTATAGGTTGTACACTTTATTGCTTTAGCCAAATTTTGATCTTTTTTTTGTGACTACATTCCAAACAAGTTTTCTATCTTATTGTATCTTTCAATTTTTTTTTTCTAACAATTAGTATCAAAGCCACTATGGCTCTTAATTAATTAATTAATTAATTGAGTAAATTTGTAAATTTACTTTTGACAACCTACTTCTATCTATCAATAATGTTAAAGAATCTGATTTGAACATCCATTTATGTTTGTTAGTCTCATTCATGATTCATATTAAGTTATTTATGTACATATATTTTGTGTACATAAATCTTAAAAAGAAAAGGGTGTTCAAGCATGATTTTTTGTCAAGACATTTTACTTTTTGGAAGGTTTTCAAAGCTTCAATTGAGAACCTTACATCACTTTTTTTTTTGGATCTTTCTAATTTTTATCTCAAAATCGCATTCTTACAGAGTTTACTACATGATTCAAGTTTGCTCATACCTTAGAGTGTCTTGGTGTTATGAAAAAAATATATAAATATACCTCTTTTTTTGGGCCAGGAAAAAAGAATAAATGTACCTCACTGCATCTAATTTAAATAATTTAAACAGGAGCAAGCCGTGGTGGGGCATTTTTTAATATTTTGGATACAATTTATTTTGACTTCAAAAAATTTCAAATTATTTGAAGTTAGTCCTTAGGATATTATATTTTGACCCCCAGTGGAATTTAACATCCTACAAATCAGTCCCTGCATTTAGTTTGAAAATTTGAAACAGGGACGATGGAATTTTTTAATATTTTGGGTACAATTCTATTGATGTTAACCGAATTATTATTCTTTAGGCCTCATGACTTCGGGGGATTTGTACTTTCCAAATACTATGCTTGTAGGTAAATCAATATTTCACTATTACTTATATTAGAAGTGTACTTTTGGTATACATATATAATCTTATAAGACTTAGGTTTGGAAACGTTTTATTTATAATAAATTATTAATTCAATTTAATATATCAATTTTATTTAAAATTTTTTAAAAAATTTAAAAAATATAATCCTTCAAATACTAATAATTAAATAGTCCTTCCAATCAAAATAGCTCCTCTGTTAGGTATGAGTGAGATTTCATATGACTGTTAATAATAATATAAACTTGTCTTAAGGTCATGTACACAATGATAAAATACATCTCAGAGCATCAATGAGTCAAAAATACTTCTCATTTTCCATGAAAAAAAAAATGTTCCTGAGAAGAAAATAAGAGACTTTACTATTAGAAGATCAAATTGAAAGAATAGTGATATTTTAAGAACTATATTGAAATATTTTACTCTTCATTTTTAAAAAAATCATATTTTAAGAATTGAATCATTAAATTACTAGTGTTCGTATTATACATAATTAGACATTTTTAAGTTTTGAAAGGAATCTAGTATTGATTAACGTATAAATAGGTTAGAAGATGACTCTTACTATTTTTAAAAAGTAGTTAGAGAAAGAAAAATGTTTGAGATATATGAGAAAGTCTTAAATGGAGTAAGAAAACAGTGAACCAAAATTTTCCAACTAAATTGCTAATATTCGTAGAAAGTGAAGCAGAAAACGGAGAAAAATTTTTATGCGGCAATCAGTTCGGAATTTGGCTTATCTTTATTATTAAAATTCAACAAATTTATATATCAAATAAAGTTCAATGCTAAAGCTGATGAATATTATTTCTACCGTTTTGTACAAGGCGATAAAACCAAATATATAGTATGAAAGCCTCCCCCAAGACTCTCTCTAATATTATGTATATATAAAATAAAAAATAAGAAATAGAATATTAGATATAATAGAAAATTATTTTTTAAAAAAATATAATTGATATTTTTATTATAGTATAGCACTTCACCTTAAAATATGATATTCTCAGCTAATAATTATATATTATAAATAATGTCTATCAGTTTATGTAAGCCCCTGATTATGATTTGACCGGGCCCACAATCAAGTATTTTTTTTTTTTTTCCTTTCATTGAGTCGCATGATGTGTCTACCCACAACCCAATGAAAAAAAATGTGAGAGGTTGTACCCCAAACAAAGGAGGTTGAGTGAAGCCCCCATTAAAAATTCTTTAAGATAGGGAGCACATGTCCCCTTAAAAAAAAAAAAAATTTATATTAAAATAATAATATATTAATTTAAAATTTTTAAATAATTTAAATTTAAAAATATGTTTTGAATAATAATTATCATAAAATGAATTTGAAAAGCTTAATTTCATTTTAGTTAAAAATATAATCTTAAATTTAAAGATTAATCATTATGAAATTAATTTATTGTAATTTGAAAATTAAGAATTTGAACTTTTAAAGATTGATTTTACCAGAAACTTTCATAGAAATGTTTTTTTTTTTATGATATGAATCAATAATAATTTATTATATTGGAGTTCTATATATCATTTATATAATTGTAATATCATTCAGGATAACAAAATTATTAGTCATTTTAATAACTATCCTTATTATTATACTAGGGAAACAGTTTGTAAGCATTAAAGTAAAAAATTTATCAATAATTTGAAGATAAAAAATTTATTATAGCCATTTTTTAGCACTATATATATCATTTAAATGATTATTGCAAACTATTTTCATATTATAGTAATTATGATAATCATTTAAATGATATATTCCATGATTTGTTGAAAATAAAATTAATGAAAAGAATTTGCCTGCCATAGAGGGTGAGTCATCCCTCAAAATTTAATAATGAGCACATGAAACTAGAAGAAAATGATATTCAAATTTTCTTCAATGATGTAAATATAATAGTTCACATTAAATAACTACGCAGATAAATGGTTTATAATTTAAAAAATAATAATTTTAATACATTTTTTAAAATAAAAAATGGTAACTTCTAAAAATTTAATCTGACAGTTGTAGACATTTCAAAAACTTGATCCAACAAATACAAGTTATCTAACCACTATTGGGATTGAAATTCCCGGTTATGGAGGATCCATACCTGAAAAACTGAAGGATGGAAACAAAATGCATAGTTGTTTGTAGTATCATCAAAAAACATTTATGTGAAAGTTTAAAATAAAATTAATCTTTAAAAATTAAAATCCTTAATTTTCACATTAAAATAAATTTATTTCATAATTATTAATCTTTAAATTTAAGATTATATTTTTAACTAAAATAAAATTAATTTTTCAAACTTATTTATAATAATTTTTATTCAAAATATATTTTTAAATTTAAATTATTTAGAAATTTTATATTAATATATTATTATTTTAATTTAAATATTAATTTTTTTTTTTAAAGGGCACGCTTCCCCCTTATTAATGAGGGCATGCCTTTTTTGTTAGCAAAGGCGCACAACCCTCCATATTTTCTCTCATTGGGTTGCGGGTTATATCAGTCTAGCTTTCGACTCAATGAAAGTGGAAAAAAATACTGAGCCTACAATTTTAAAATGTTAAAATGTTATTACAAGTTGTCAAAGCCTGTAACATTAAAAGAATTTTTAAAAAAATATAAAACAGATATGAGAAATTATCTTTGGCAATGACAATTTGTGCACAATAATCATGGTAAAAAAATGGCACAGGGTCAAAAAGCCAAACAAGCATCTCTCTTTCTCTCTCTCCAATATATCATACAAAAATTTATACTTTAACAAATTACAACTAACCATATAAAATATAAATAATATTTTTATTATAATATAACGCCTCTCCTTAAAATATGATATTCATTTTTACCAATCATTCTAACCCGTTGCATTGAATTAGTCGTCTCTTAAAATATGAATTCTTAAATGTTCAGACATTTTTTGGATTCAACAAAAAAATATTGTATTAATTAATTAATACTTTTTAGGCTGAATAATTAACTACTTCTTAAATTTTCTAAGAAGGGGCAATAAATATAATTTAACATGGTCTAAAATTAAAACAATAAAAGATGATATATGATTTAATAGTTTATTCAATAATTTAGATTATCCAGCATCATACATTACTCAAAGTCTGAGGCTGAGTCAAATGTGGTTTCTATTAATTTTTGGGATTCTAGAATTCTTAAAAAATAGCAACAATGGAAGTTGTTTCATCCAACAAAAAGATCTTTTATGGTGGTATCATACCAATAAGCCCATTGTCATCACTTCTTGCTTATCAATATCAAACAACCAAATTTATGTATTTTCTCCAATTTATTATACTTTCTTTATATCACAATTCATAACTAAATTTAATTTTTTTCTAATACTTACAAACACTATTGATTTAAAATATATTAACATATAACAAAACATACTACTTTTCTTTAAGTCCCGTGAAACGTTAGGGCAAACAAGTATATATATAAAGTAGGCTTCCTTTAACGTTAGAGTTTTGTTTAATTGATGATAAGTCTCCTTTGATTAAACTATCAACTTTTCATGCAATAACTCTTCACCTTTTTCATACATGTTTTGAGAATTCTTTAAAATGCATAAATTCATTGGAGTCAACAAGAAAAATAATGAAGTAATTAATGAACCACATCTAAAAATGAGAATTCTTTAAAATTTGAGAATTAAATAATTAATTATTCATCTCTTAAACCAAGAATTCTTCGAAGCTTGAAAATTTGAAAATTCTTTAAAGTGAGCAAGAAAATTAATGAATTCATTAACCACTTCTTAAATTGATAATTCTTAGAAGTCTAAACATTATTTTGAGTCAATGAGAATACTAATGAATTAATTAATTAATTGTCTCTTAAATTGCTTAAAAATATACTATAAATATAACTCAACATAGTTCAAATTTAAAGCGAGAAAGAATGATATATGGTTTATTCAATTATTTGAATCATCCATCATCATACATCATTCAAAGTTAAAGACGGAGTTAAATGTGGTTTTATCAATTTCTGAGATTCTATAGTTCTTTAGAAGAACAACAATAAGAGTTGTTTCGTACGACAAAGAAAATCCTTTTTGGTAATGTCCTTCCAATTAGTCCATTGTCGTCACTTTTCTTTAACCAATCTCACATATACAATTTTATGCACTTTCTCCAATTTATTATCCTTTCTTTGTGTCACAATACATTATTAAATTCAATTTTTGCTAAAACATACAAACATTATTGATTTAAAATATATAGGTATATAGCAAAATAGACTAATTTTCTCTAAGGTCAATGCAATGTGTGGGAAAATAAACTAGTTAAGAAATCAAGCATTATAAGTTTCTTGCTTCAAAGTGAAGCTTATTATACATGTAGCTCCATAAACTTAGGTCCCAAATGTCATAACTGACATCCCGGCATATGGAAGAAAAGAGAATGAATAAAGAGATGTAAATTGATTATCAAAACGAATCTTGAAAATTAATTCATTGGAGTCGCCACCAAAATTTTAAACAGAAAATTTTGTAAAACCAAATAAAAACAAAAGATTGTTTACAAAATCAAAGATAAGTATGGGGATTTATTTGAGTGTAGGAAAGGTGTTAGGCACCCTATAACACTCGTATGTGAGAACAATTATCCTAAATTAGTCAAGCAAAGTAAAGACATGGCCATAGATTTATTTTAAGTTGCCCGTATAAAAAGTGAAAAAAAAATAGAGAAATGATAAAATTAACATCAACAAAAATGAATATTTACAATAGGAAAGCTTGACCTAGAATGAGATCTTAGGGCCCATGTACTTTATAATAGATATCAAAGTCTACATAGTTCCTCTAAAAAGGTGTGTCAATGGGTTGATATTTTTTATTTTTTGTGAAAAGAATGAAGATAGTTGAAATCAGGCCAAAATGAAGCAGAAATTGGTTGATATGTTTTAATTTACGAAATTGGCTTAATCTCACTTCTTTACTGTCCTGTTGAATTTTGAATTTGGAAAACATGGTTTATGGTATTTACATTGAAGTATCCATGAAAAAGTGAACACTTGTTTTTTTTTTCTAAAGTTTTTAATTGTTGACAAATGGACTTTGGAAAAACAAAAGATGTTGAACTCAATATTTGATTAAAAAATATTTCAAGAAAGAGAAATTTTTATTTGCTTTTAAAATTGCTTTGTTTGAATCTTTTAAAATACCAAAGTGTGAAAATAAAATGAAATAATAACTTGACAAAAAGAATTTTACCAAATGATTTTATTTACGTTGATCATCTTAAATTTAATTTATTTTGTAAAAAATATTAATTGGACATGGACCCTTGAAACCCGACTTTATTTTTAGAAAATGTGTATAATAGGATATGAGTTATTAGAACGTCCAAACTTATTTTAAACACGTGCAACTAGTATCAGGTAATGCTTATGGAGTCATTGGATTTCACATGGCCTTACTAGTGAATCACTAGGTGCTTTTGAAGACATTGATCTCACACGTTAACATTAATGTTAAGAAAACCATAAATGTTTGTAAGATATGACGATAGAGGCGTTGAACCTTATATGGCAAAGAACCCAAAAGAGAGTAACTATGGAAGCATTGGACGTTACATGACACATTTTAAAGAGTACCTTAGAGGCGTTGGAACACACATGACACATTTTAATAAATTAAGCATTTGTGTTTAGTGTGTGTAGGTGTTTGATCAAATTTCCATGGGTATGGGTGTATTGGAGTCAAATAAAGCATTCATAGGTGTTTGTATCTGTGAGTATCCAATTAAATATCCATCTTTACATAGTAATTACAAAAAAGCCTAAGAATACATTAACTGCAAACAAGGTCAAAGTAGTTAAACAACTTGATCTTACTAATCTTGCCATCAATATACCATCCTTGTTTGAATGTCCCTAGCACCTTGACTTGAATGCCTCTTAGCCATTGTTCCCAAGTTTAAAACTCACCATAATTCTACATCATTTGGGCAGCCAATAGCTCACACATTCATAACCAACATTAAATAACCTAAAGATTAACCATATCACAATAACATAGAACAATATTAATGTAATGAGCACATAATTTATGGCACCACTTGGAAATTGCACACCAAAGTTAACCACATGTGCCACAACCATGCTAATTAAAATGGTAAGCCATGTACATCATCATAAGTGACCAAATTCAATCCAAAATTGCACATCAAAATGAAGTAATAGTGAATTCCACTACTTTGTTTTCTTTAGTTGCTGAGTTATGTATGATAATCAGTGGCAAAGTGTTATATCCCAAAAGAAAAAGCCCAACAACAATTTATAATATAAAAACATATAGAGGCTTTGCATAATCAAATATAAACTCAAAATACCTTATAGATCAATATAAAAAAATCCACAAAGTTGACTCTATCTGAGTTGTCTGGTCACAGAGTTGTGTGTGCAAAGTTATACAAATGGCATATCTATTACTCATTATCAATTCCAGAAAAATTTAACAACGACAATGATAGACCAGAAGACATGTACACTAAGTTTTAACTAAAAAGGATGTATATACACTCCTTGAAAAATTCAACAAGTTGACCTATAGTAAAATTTGTTGAAACACAGCATGTTCAAGACAAGCACTAAAATTCACCACTTATCCACTACCTATCCTAGCTCAAAAAATTAGTGGAAAATTTATCAAGAATATAAACATATGAAATAACATTGACACCGAATTTCAAGGTAAAATAGCATCATATGAAGTACTAGAAAATTCACAAAAATTCACATGTACCACATTGAGCCTAAAATTGGATATCTAAATAGGTATATATATGAAGCAATCCATCAAATACCATCACATCGATAACACATCCATGGTGATTAATTAACATCTAATTCATGAAGGTTTACAAAAGAAGAAGTAGGGGAAGAATTTGACATTAAGAGAATGAAAATTGGAGAAATGATAAGAAGTATACCTAGTATGCTTCTTCCTTTCTTGCTTCTCCCTCTCTAGCGACTAAGTCTCCACCTAAGACCCAGGACGACCTTCTTCCAAGATGAGCTCTCCAAAATTGACATCCAAAAAATATGTAAAAAATGATAAAATCTGAAAATTTAATCCTTCAAATGCAAATGTAATGCCTCGTGAAATAAAATGCACATACACAAAATGAATCTAGGCATAATTGTGTATTATGTGGTAAATGCATCTTAAAATAATTAAAATGTAAATAAAAATGAAAATTAGCAATGATGAATGAGGTGATGCCACGTGTGATGTGATATAAAAATTTAAAGTGTAAAATAAAATGCAAATGAAATTGAAGTGAAATGCAAGATGGAGCCTTCATGGAGTGACACGTGTAAGATGCAATAAAAGGGAAATAAATAAAATCTAAAAATGAAACAAATTCAAGAGAAATGCAAATAAAATGAAATGAAATCCCTCATACAATGACATGTGTTAATAAGGAAAATAGAAAAAAAATTTAAAGAAAAAAGAGGTCAAAAAGGGTTGTGGATCTTGGATCACAGGTTAGGAGGATCTTGGATCATAGGTTAGGAGTTACTTGAATTCAAGTAAGCCCTTTAGGATCTTCAGGCTCCAACTTAAGTGGTATAAGCTTCATTTTCTATATTTGGATTCCACTCTATCTTGGACCCAATTTCCAAATATGCCAAATTCATTTTAATTTTCTTTTAATTCATTTTCACCATTTTTAATTTTCTTTCTCTTCATCATTTTATTTCAACTTTCCTTATCACTGTCGCTTTATTTATTTATCTTGTTACTCTTATTTTGATTTTCAAATTTTCTTATCTTTTAGATTTTATCACTATTTTGTTTTTTCATTTTTATATTTTTACTAACCTTTGATTTTTTTTTTTTCATTTAGTTTTGATTTGTTGGTGTTTTAATAATAAATTGTTTTAAATTCCCTTTAATTATTGAGGTTTGATATTGTCCGAACAAATTACGGTGTTCACATAGGAACAATAGCTTGGAACTCCATAAATTTCAAACTCCAAAATATATCATGGTTGTATGGAATTGGATTTGGATTCTCTTTACATTTGAGAATGCAATTTTATTACATTTATCTAATAGTTTATTGCAAAATCAAAATGAGTAAGTAGCTGTTACATATCAAAAGTGCGTTCTCTTTTTAACAAAATTTGTAATAAAAATTATTTTTTAAAATAAACTAAACTGAAACAAATAAAATAAAAACTATTTTTTTTTTTGTAGCAAATGTCATTGGCTTAAAGAAAAAAATTCTTATTAGATTAAAAATTGTTGCAGTCTACAATTATCAAATAAGATGATGAAGTGTGATCGAAATTTCTCACTGCAAGGAAATTTCCAACTATATTTTTGTTGGAATTTTTGTTTGATATTTTGGTAGGAAAATTAAGAGTATATTTAATTTTACAATTCTAATTCCCAAACTTACATGGAAACTTTTTATTTGTCCATATAAATAAGGGACCAATAACCTCAAAAAAACTTGTGGGGCACCAAAAAAATCCTTAAAAAAAAAAAGGAAACCTTCTATTGTAGTTCTACTAGTTTTCTTTTACTTGCATCATACGTTTGGTATATGTTCATATCAAGCTATTTAGAGGTGTTAGATATCGAGTGTTTCCTAACTCATGTCATACAAGGGTACCAAATCTCTTCTTTGTCTCTATAAATTTTTGTAGAATAAAAAAAATGTTGGAGTAATTTTATATTATTATATGGGTTAACATTAAACTTATTTTAGTACAATTCTCTTACAGTTATTAACTAAACAATTAATCTTAATCTAAACTACAAAATGGATTGAGTTTATGTTAATTGTGGGTAATTAATAATGGGTTAAAATACCTACAAACTCATTAGATAGAGGCTCTAAGCTGCAAATCAAGACTTGTTAGTAATAATTTTATCAAATTATTGGTTGAGGGTTAAAAGAGAAATTTTAAGCCTTATAGTAATTATTTAATAAATTATTAATTTTGTAGAGATAAAGGAAATTGAAAGTTATTTTTGGAGAACAAATAAATTAATTATTTCCTATATCTCATTAGGTAACTATGAGATATATAGCATTTTGTATTTCTCATTTATGTGACTATGAGTTATATTCTAAGGTTTTCCTTTTCTCTCTGAGTGGCTTTCACCCTCCTTGAATAGCTTGATTGTTACAAGTTGCATACTTTACTGCTTAATCATGGTCAAATTTTTATCTTCTTTATGGCTACATTTTTTATAAGTTTTCTATCTTATTGTATAACCCAATTTTTTTTTTTCTAGCAATTGGTATCAATTTTAGGTTGGCTCTTGACCTATTTATTTGTTTTTTTGAGTAAATTTGTAAATTTACTTTTGACAACATGTTTCTCCCCAATAACGTAAAAGAATCTGATTTCTACACAAGTCTTTAAAAGAATAAGGGTGATCAAGGATCATTTTTGTCAAGAACATTTCATTTTTTTTGAAGCTTTTTAAAAGCTTCAATTGTAAACCTTACATTACGATATTGGATCTATTTCTTTTTTATCTCATAATCGCTTCTTTTTTCTTATAAGATTTACTACATGGTTCAAGTTTCCTCACACCTTAGAGTGTTTTGGTGTCAAAAAAAAAAAAACGTCAAACTGCGTCAAATTTGAAAAGTTGAAACAGGCAGATAGGGCTTTTCTTAATATTTTGCATACAATTCTAGCTGATCCCTAAAAATTTCGAACTACTTGTCCTTGAAATATAATATTTTGACCCCAAATTAATTTAACATCCTGCAAATCAGCCCTTGCATTTATTTTGAAAAGTTGAAATAAAGGCAGGTTATTTTGGGTACAATTCTATTAATTTTAACCGAAAATGCTTAAGATTCGTGACATCATGACTAAGGGATTTGTACTTTCCAAATAATATGCATGTATATAACACAAATCAATAATAAGCTATTACTAGATTAAAAGTGTACTTCCGCTATACATATATAATATTACAACAAACATAAAAGATGCGAAAGCTTCCACATTGCCCATAGCTCCTTGAAAAAACTTGGAAATTTGACATGTAGGAAAAATATTTTATCAACTTTTAAGAAACAAGAGAAAAGTATTAAATTGATCTCCTTCTTTTACACTTTGTAATAATTTAGGCCATCAAAAATGATTCGTGCCAAATTAATTTTACATAAAAGAAGAATTGAAATTAACTAATTTGGTATGGATCTTTTTTGCAAAAGACTAAATTGTCACAACATGTAAAACGTGAGACCAACTCAATATTTTTCTCTATAAAATAATAATAATAATAATAATAATAATAATAATAATAATAATAATAATAATAATAATAATAATAATAATAATATCTTTCTTTGATATTTTTTCAATCATCATACGAAACATAAAATTTGCATATGTATCTTATACCTAGGTTCTATCGTACTTGAAAATCATTCAATTCTTTTTTGAGGAAATAAAGCAACGAAACTAAAGAACAAACAAACTGCATGACAAGCTGGGATCCCAACAGTACTATACAACTTGTCATTTATAAAGTATTTAGGACCTATACTTCGATGAGGCAGCATTTAGATGGTTGATAATAACAAAAAAATACTTTTCATATTTAAAATCTCATTTTCCTAAAATGCTAGGCTTAACATTATACAACTAGAGTGAAGTTTTGACTTTTAAAGATGTTTTATATATGATTGTCGAACAAAAAATGACATGTAGATATAAAATTCAATTCAACACCACATAATCGACTATTTCAAAGAAAAAATCCCTCAATGTGTTATATTTTTATTCAAAAACCTTATAGCAAACGCTTAATTAAAAGACTTCTAAGTTTTGTCCTAAAATGAATACGAGCTCCTTATAACTGACTAGGAATAATGCTCTCTGTTTGTAGTTCAATGGGCATTAAAGCCAGGCAGCAACTTCTCTACTTCTAAGAGTTTTCCTAGGAGTGTCAAAACAAGCTCAACCCACCGAGTCGAGCTCGTTTAACTCACTTAAGAGGTGGATTGGGTTAAGAGATTCCTTTGAGAACCTATTTAGCATACTCCTATCAACTCAACCCGTTTAACCCATGAGTTAAACAAGCCAACTCGCGGGTTAAATTGGTTACCATTTTTTTTTTTTAATTTTACACTCATTCAACATCTCAGCCCATTACACTTTCTTATTCAAAAAATAAAATTATCCCTAATGTATATGTTGTATTGTCTACTTGTCTCTACTATTATGTAATTTGTCATACTGAATATTCTGCTCATAATCATATTTTTATTATTTATGAATCATTGAATTATTAAATTACTTTACTTTTTTTAATCTATTGAACTTGCTTTTTATTTTAGTTATTTTTTTGTTTATTTATACTAATATAGAAATTGATTGATTAAATAAGACTTATGCTTAAACAAAGTCACATTTTATTTTTTTTTTATAATTTTTTAAATTTGTTTATTTTTTTTGTGGTAAACAGGCCAGTCCACTTAATCCACCAAGTAGGGTGAGTTGAGATTTTCAACCTACCACCCGTTTAACCCACCAGCTCAGGTGGGTTAGCTTGGGTAGGTTAGGCTGACCCACTTTAACATCTCTAAGCTTTCCATTGTTCAATGTCATTCTTAGAAAATGCACCTCGGTGTTTTTCATTTGACCCAAGACTAATATGTTAAGAGAGAATTTTGCAAGTGCATTTAATATAATACAAACTAAAATTAAGGGAAGCGAGAGCACTTCTGTTTAAAAATTACAGTTCCCTAGTATGCCTTACTCAAAGAAGTTGCTGGCCGCCTTTATTTTATTTTTGTCATTGATGTCATCAATTGGGTGCCTACTCAATCTCAAACTTCCTCTTTGATAGACAACGCAAGAATTTTTGAAGAGTTTATGCATTTCAGTACTATTGTCACCCATATACCCTTAAATGCAGAGTTTTGGTTGGAACCTGATGCATCTCATTCTCAAAACTTCATAGATATAGCAACCAATCATAAACCCACCTACCACTTAATACTAGCAACTTCATCAAAATCATCCACCTTCAGCATTTTACTCATCATTCCCTTAATTCTTCTAGATAATTAAATATCCCACGGAATTTAAAATTATTGTGCTTCAGTAGGGACCATGCTAGAAAACTCACTAGATACCTAGAGATATACTATTGTGAAGTCTTGATGAAGATAAATTACAATGAAAGGGGATATAATCTCAACTTTCAAGAAAGGATAAAAAGGCAGAAAATAATGGATAAGAAAAAAATAATAAAGGGCCAAACCTAAAATAATAGATACCTAGATATATGTTATTGTGAAGTCTTGCCTAGTGGTTACGTGTATTAATAATTAAATATTATAAATAATTTCTACCACTTATGTAAGCCCATTGCATTGACTGTGATTTGACTAGTATATAATGTGTGTGTGTTTTTTTTTTAAATAATGTGTTTTTTTAAAATTATGATTTGAGGGGTTAGGTATTGCTTTTGTTATGCACACTGGTCAAACAAAATATACTTAACAAGTGTCTTTCTCTCTCTCTAATTATATATATATATATATATATAAATCATAAAAGAATTTATATTTTAACAAATTACAACAAACCATATAAAATATAAATGATATTTTTATTATAGTACAATGCCAAAATTTAAAATATGATATTGATTTTTACCAATTATTCTAACCCAATGCATCAAATTAAGCATTTCTTGAGTATGAAATTCTTTAAAGTTCATGTATTTTTTTAGAACTAACGAGAAAAATAATAAATTAATTAATTAACTATCTCTTAAATTTTTTAATAAGGGATAATAATTATAACTCAACTTGGTACAAAATTAAAGTAATAAAAGATGATATATGGTTGAATGATTTATTCAATGATTTGAATTATCCGTCGTCAAATATTACTCAAAGTCAAATGTTGAGTCGAATGTGATTTCTATTAATTTATGAGATTCCATAGTTCTTTAAACATAGCAACAATAGAAACTGCTTCATTCGATAAAGAAAATCACTTATGGTGGTGCCCTTCCAAAAAAACTTATTATCATCACTTCTTTCTCACAAATCTTATATAACCAATTTCACACACTTTTTTCAATTTATTATGTTTTCTTTATATCACAATACATTACTAAATTTAATTTTTTACTAATACTTACAAACACCATTGATTTAAAATGTATTGACATATAACAAAAAATATTAATTTTCTCTAAGGCCAGCGTTGCAAACAAATTAATATCTGCATAAAGTAGGTTTCATTTAATATAGGAATTCCATTTGATCGATGGGAATCCTCATTTGATTAAACATTTAGCTTCTCGTGCGATAACTCTATACCTTTCTCTTACATGCATTGGGAATTCATCGAAGTATGTAAATTTGTTGGAGTTAATGAAAATAAATAAAGTAATTAAATAATGAATTAATTAACCACCTCTAAAATTTTCTTTCAAAATCTGATAATTAAATAATTAATTAAGAATTAGCTAACCATATCTTTAATCAGGATTTCTTCTACATCTGAGAATTCTTTAGAGTGAACCAAAAAATTAATAAATTAATTAACTACATCTTAAATCAAGAATTCTTTGAAGAAGTCTGAACATTTTTTTTTTGAACTAATGAGAATAATAATGAATAAATTAATTAATTGTCTTTTAAGTTTTTAAATAAAAGACTGTCAATAAAAATTGACATGATATAAAAATAAAGCAGAAAGAAGAAAAAAGAAAAATAAGAAACAAGATATGGTTTATTAAACTATTTGGATAACCCGTTGTCATATATCATTCAAAGTATAAGGCAGAGTCAAATGTGGTTTCATCAATTTTTTAGACTTCAGAATTCTTCAAAAAAGCAACAATGAGAGCTACTTTTTACGACAAAGAAGATCTTTTATAGTGATGCCCTCCCAATGAGCCCATTGCTGTCACTTTTCTTTCACCAATTTTATGCACTTTTTTCATTTTATTGTGTTTTTTAATATTACAATACCTTACTAAATTCTATTTTTTTGCTAATATATACAATTACTGTTGATTTAAAATGTATTGAAGTATAGCAAAATAAACTAATTTTCTCTCATGTTAGTGCAACGCGCGGGAACGAGCTACGAAATCAAGCATTATAAGTTTCTTGTTTCAAAATGAATCTTTTTACACATGTAACTCCATAAACCTAGGTCCAGGAACTATAGCATGGACCCCATAAAATGGAATTGCATTTGGATTTTCTATATTTGAGAATATATATTTATAGCATTTAAGAGAATCTGGGACATTAAATTTTTATCAAATAGTTCAAATTTTAATAAATATTAAATGATTTCTAACATTTTTAAAAACTATGAACCACTAAATTTTCATTTAACGATTTAAATTTTATTAAATTCATATACATTTGAATTTTCAACTTAACTCAATCCATTTTCCTATGGAATTGACTATCCTGCATATTCATTAAATGAACTTTTTTTCTTTTTGTTAAAAAGTAAAAATAATGTAAAGAGAAAAAAAAAACAAATATTGAGTTGGATAATCTAAAACCCTACTAAAAACACAAAAACCTATAACCCTACGTTTAAAGCCCAAAGTTATCTTGGCCCAAAAAGTACCTTATGTATGGATCAAAATTTCCTAATTCTCACGTAGGCTCCAAATATGATCAAAACAATAACTTCAAAAGAGAATGGGCAGAACTAAACAAGAGCTCAAAGAGTTGAGACTTCAGAAAATGAAATATTGCAAAATCACAATGAGTAAGTACCTGTTACATATCAAAAGAGTTCAAGAGCTTTCTCTTTTTGACGGGAGCGGTAATTAAAACTAATTTTAATAAAATTAAGGTAAAATTAAAATGAAAACTATTTTTTTTAATTTTTGTATTAAATGTCATTGTCTTAAATAAAAATCTTACTAGATTAAAAATTGTTGTACTCTACAATTATTAAATAAGATGATAACACGGATTCATATGTAGTACATTTCAGTTTAAATAGATATAGATAATGGTTATCATTAAAAAATTGCATTGATATGGTCAAATTGAAATTAGGTTATTGTATAAAATTTAATCTAACAGTGTATATTAAATGAACTGAGTGATTCAACAAAACTTATCAAAGCGCAAATGCAATAAATCTATTTATGATAACACTGTAAGATAATATTTTTAAACCTGAACAAATATTCAATTTTCAAAAATATCAAAATATACATTTTTTGAGTACTAACTTCTTGATATTTAAAATATATATTATTATGATCTTAGTATATAATCTGATGTTCTGTTAGCTATAATATGATGTCATCTTGTTAAATCTTGTTCTCTTCAAGTGAATGACATCTTATAAAAAAAAATTAATATACTAAAATAATAATAATAATAATAATAATATATTTTAAAAATCAAGAAGTTAGTACTCAAAAAACTTAGTACTATCTTTATTTTTGTGTTTTTTTTTATAATTTTTAAAAATTTAATATTAGTTCAGATTTGAAAAGAAAAATAAAATTATCTTAAGTGTTATCATCCTATTTAATAAAAGACTAGAAAATATGGAGTTCAATAGTGTTTAATCTAGTAAAAAAAAAATTTCTTCGAGAGAATGACATCTTATTAAAAAAAATAAAATTCACTTTTCATTCTTTGGTATTTTAATATTTCTTTAAAAAATTCATCTTTATTATGATTTTAAAATAAATAAAAATGCTGTCACTCGCTGATGTTCATACAAGCACAGCAATAGATCCTAATCCCTTTCTCTATTATGCAGCATTTGTCTTATCATTTAAACAAAAGTTACATTACTTTATTCTCTTACTAGTTATCTCTAATACAGCCCTTAATAGCATTTATTGCAGCAATAAATGAAGATAATTAAAAGAAAGCCTCTCGCTCCTCTGTGCCTCGGTCATATGAGAAAGTGCGACTGTTGGGCTATGTATAAAAATAAGTAAAGGGAAAGAAAAAGGATAAGTTTTTCTAAGTCTCTATCTCTTCATGGGTATGGGTGCCTTGGTTACGTAGACAAATAAAAGAGTTGCCAAATAACTGCTATGTAAGTTTAGAAATTGAAATGATAAATTTCAAAGTACATTCTGAAGTTCGAGATTTCTTTTGTACTTGTAATGTAACCTTTGTAAATTATGTGATATATGTTAATCTCCAATATTAATAAAATTTACACTCTGCCCACATACTTTATTTATTTGAAATTGGAACTCAATTCATTCATAACTTTGTTTTAGCTTCTTCGTCTCGTCACCCATCTCTAAAATCTATGGGTTCATGACATCTCATTACCACTTGTATCTCTGCTTTCTCAACGTGTGTTAATAAAGAGTAATGAAAGGGTTTTTATCGTGCACTGAAACCTAGTTTTTTTTTTTTTAATTTAATGGTTCACAAGGCATAAAACAAAGCCATATTTACATGAAAACTCCTTAGATGGCGTAGGGATGGCCAGAAAATGAGAACAAGAAAATGGTGGGAAGAATTAAAGCAAACACACAAGAAGCGCAGGTAATGGCAAAAATATCGAAAATGGATAGGAGAAGATGAAGAGTGGTCCAAATTTCCCACCATAAGGAAATTTTTGACTGCTATTTGGTCAGAATTTTCGACCGATATTTTGGTCAAAAAATTGGTTATATTTTTAATTTTACTATTCTAATTCCCAAACTTACATGACAACTTTTTCTTTGTCCACATAAACAAGGGACCAATACCCTCATAAAAGTAAAGGGCACCAAAAAAGCCATTTAAAAAAAGCTTTTATTGTAGTTTAACTGATTTTCTTTTACTTGCATCATACATTTGGTATCTGTTCATTTCAAGCTATGAAAAGGCGTTAGATTTGGGATTTTCCTAGCTCATGTCATACCAGGGTACTAAATCTTTCTTTGTCTCTCAAAATCTTTTTAGAATAAAGAAAATGTTGGAATAATTTTATTTTATTTTAGAGATTAAAATTAACCTTATTTTAGTACATTTATCCTATGGTTATTAATTAAGAAAACAATCTTAATTTCAAACATAAAATAGATTAAATTCATGTTAACTATAGATAATCAATAATAATTGGATTACCCATAAATTCATTGGATAAAGACTTCGACCTACCACCCAAAACTTATCAATAATAATCATATCAAATTACTAGTTGATGATTAAAAAAGATAATTTAAGCCTTATGATAATTATTTAATTAATTATTAATTTTTCAAAATTAAAGGATATTGAAAGTTATTTTTGGAGAACAAATAAATTAATTATTTCATATATCAGATCAAGTAACTATGAAATATATAGCATTCTGACTTTCCCATTCATGTGACCTTTGAGTTATATTCTAAGTCTTCCTTTTCTCTTTTTGGGTTGCTTCCCCCCTTTAGTTTGGTTTACAGATTGCATACCTGATCATGGTCGAATTTCTATATTTTCTATGACCACATTTCATATAAGTTTTCTATCTTATTATATAACCCCCTTTTTTTTTCTACTAATTGGTATCAAACCCAGTTGGTTGATAATAACAAATAATACATTTCATATTTAAAATCCCATTTTCCTAAGATGCTAGCCTTAACATTAAACAACTGCAGTGAAGTTTTGACTTTTAAAGATGTTTTATATATAACTTTCGAACAGAAAATGACATGTAGATAAAAAATTCATTTCAACACCACATAATCGACCATTTCAAAGAAAAAATCCATCAATGTGTTATACTTTATCCAAAAACCTTATAACAAACACTTAATTAAAAGACTATGAGTTTTGTCTTAAAATGAATACTTTCTCCTCATGCTTGACTGGGAATAATGCTCTCTGCTTCCAGTACAATAAGCATTAGAGCCAGGCAACAACTTCTCTGCTTCTAAGAGTTTTCCATCATTCAATGTCATTCCCAGAAAATGCACCTGGGTGTTTATCATTTGACCCAGGTCTAAACAGCTATGTTAAGAGAGAATTTTGCAACTGCATCTAATATAATTTAAACTAAAATTAAGGGAAGCTGGAGTACTTCTCTCTAAAAATTACAGTTCCCATGTGTGCCTCACCTAGAGAAGTTGCTGGCTGCCTCTGTTCTGTTTTGTCATTAATGTCATCAATTGGGTGCCTACGCAATCTCAAACTTTCACTTTTTGATAGACAACACAAGGATTTTTTAAGAGTTTATCCATTTTAGTACTACTCTCACCCAAATACTCTTTAAATGCAGAGTTTTGGTTGGGATCTGATGCATCTTATTCTCAAATTTCTTAAATATAGCATCCAGTCATAATCCCACCTATCACTTAATACTAGCAACTTCATCAAAATCACCCACCTTCAGCATTTTACTCATCACTCTCTTAGTTCTTCTAGACAATTAAATATCCCACGGAATTTAAAATTATTGTGCTTCAGCAGTGACCACGCCTGAAAAATCACTAGATACCTAGAGATATACTATAGCGAAGTCTTGATGAGGAAAAATTAGAATGACAGGGAATATAATCTCAACCTTCAAGGAAGGATCAAAAGGCAGAAAATAAGGGATAAGAAAAAAAATAACTAAAGGCCAAACCTAAAAGGTGCTGTGGACTTTTTTGATGACCTTTACTCTTCTACATAAATTGGGATGTTATTTGGTAATAGGTTATGCACAATAGCTAATCCAATACCTAGACCAAACAAACTTCCAATATATCTAGTATGCAAAACAAAGAACACCAAAAAAATAAAAAGAAAAGAGACAAACTCAGCAACTAAAATACAATTATTATTTTCGTATATAAGTCCAATATAATAAAAAAGGGACACCATAACTATATATCCACATTAATATCATGAAAATCCTGCTCTATAGAACAAAAGCAGGACAGTTAATGAACCACAACAACAAAACATTCATAAAATGGACACAGATTCTGGCTTTATCACGGAAAGAAAAACCACTTACCAGGGAATTCATACAATAAGCCATCTGATGGCAGAATCTAACTCCTCCATGTAACTAAGTGAATTAGATTACAGACATTCAGCAAAGTTGAGATCCCAAAATTTCCTCAGAACTCCATGAATTTGAAATTTCAGTATTTAATCCATATATAGGTTGGACTCATCTTCTATAAAAATTTTGTCTCACTAAAACCCTGTTAAAGACTCAGAATTAATGCATCTTTACGTCTAAGACCCCATCCTTTTGGGCAATCTACCATTCTCTTGCATTTAATGATCATTACAACTTATAGACTATTAATTAATCCTCTATCAAGATGGCAAGCTACACTTGGCTAAGCTATTTCCATAGGCTTCTAAACTAGTAGAATGATTAACTGTTTATAAAAATATATCAATCATGACAAGAAATCAGAGCAACCGCATTGCTAATGTCCTTATTCTCCTCTCCTCCAACACTCTCTCTCTAACAACTCAATATCAAAACAGATATAATATTAATTCATTATCAACACATTAAAAATGAAATCTTGAACAATAACATTTACAACCATAAACAACACAAGATGATAACAAGCTGATAAAAGTCTTACTATATCAATGTATCTTCAAGATGTCACCACAATCCCAGATCTGTAGTCATAAAAGAAAGAGGTAAACACATAATTATTACAACTGCAACAATTCTGATCAAATGGCATCAGTCTACATCACACATTAGAACCCTTTCCTAAATTTCTTCAAGCATGACTATATAACTTGATCGTAACAGATGATCAAGTGGTTCAAGGCTTCAAACTTACTCCCCAACCAAGACATGGGATATATACTTTCCACATATTTCAAAGGAGGACACAACACTAATCCTCAATGAACTGGAAATTCTAGCACTGGTTGTTGAGTATCAAGGTTATAAGAAAACAATGTCCCATTGTCATCTGTTGCAAGCATCTCATCATCTTTCCAAAAGCCCCGAAATATCCCCAATCCAAGGTTTGTGGTATGAACCACTGAATTGCTTTTTTAGATAAGGATTAGATTGAAAAATAAGAAAAAAAAAAGTGAGAGCCAAAATCTGAAAACTCTCAAGTCCTATATAGAGAGGACAAATCTCCAGAAGAATTTACTGAAATTTCTCTCTGCCCAAATGAAAACATAGATACATGTATATATACTCCTTAAACAGAAACTAACCTTAGAAACTAACAATATAACTGCCCCAATACTACTGCCATTAACATATTAATTGACACCACTACTGCTGACACCACTACTACTGCTACTGCCATAATATCATAACTGACAGAAATACAAAACTAACACTGACAGAAAAAAACTGACACAACGATAACTGACAGAACTACAATGGCTATTTCCCTTCAGCTTTTCCTCTTAGGCTCCGGTATTTTCTTCGAAAATAAATCCTTAATGGAGGTGCTGTATCAGTTTGGTTTAATGCTATAACGTTTAATCCACCTATCTTCCACAACATATTCATTCATCACCCAAATCTCAATTCGACAGCCCAACAGATGCTGGCTACAATATTTCTTAACGTAAGCAATACAATCATTGAGGATAGTAATATTACAATTCATAAGAAACTCAATTGTAAGGTCTTCAATAACCACGGGCAACTTCATTTTCAAAGATACTTCATCACTCATGTCAAAGCAAACAATTGCTTGGCTGCTCTTATCCAACCAATGGTAAATTCCATTTAGATATGAAGTAAAGATGAATACCAGAAGTTAAAAGCAGGGATAGTGTCATTAATCTTCCTCCATGAATTAGTACTAAAGGTATTTGTGTTTCTCCAGAATGTTCAGATGATGTCTGAAGTTCTGCTACAGTCAAAATGCTCACAACTTTGAAATCATTTGTTTTGGGATCTATACCAAACCCATGAGTGCACATTGCCATTTGAGAGGGCAGGCATTGAGGTAAAGGAAGAACCTTGACCTCTTTTGTAGCTGGGTTCCAAAAAATTAATTGTCCAGGTCTATCTAAATAACCTCCACAAAGACAGAAAATTCCATTGCAAGGACCATAAGGTACAATTTCACAAACATCCTTATCAGGGAATGGTAGCTCTAACTCAATAGGGGGCTGGATATTTTTGGGATTGGTTGCTCCAATTTGACAGAGGGCTGTGATACATCAGAAAATGGTAGGTAAGCATCAGAGGGGGGCTGTGATGATTCTGAGAATGTTTGCCCAAAATCAGCAGCGGGTTGTGATATTTCTGGGTCTATTAGCTGTAATCCAATAAGAGGCTGTGACATATCAAGCAATCTTAGCCCTGAATCAATGGGGAGCTCTGATTCTTCAGCGAAAGGTAGCAATTAATCTTGAGGAGCCTGCCTATTTTGTGAGTTTGGTAACCCTAAATTAGTGGGGGTCTATGATAATCCATCAGAAAGCAATGAAATGCAAGGCTTTGATGACAAATTACTTTGGTAATGAAAGATAAGAAGCGAGGGTTTTCAGCAGAGAACAAGAAATGTTTGGAGATCAACCTAGGGCTTGTGATAAGATCATAGTAGGGCTTACTTACATTTTTAAATCGCATCAAAGACTTCACCGAAAGCCTTGCCCAGATTTCCACAAAGAGATCCTCAGGCATTCCCTAGTTCGCCATTCTGCGCCTTCTTTGAGTTACAGGCATTGATCACCCGTTCACTTATAGGAATATGCTGGAAAGGTAAAAAAGTGATGGGTTGGTGGAGGAATCCAGCCCATTAAATGCTTAAGATATTTTGTCTCCACTTATTTATAATACCCCTCTGTGTATTAGGAAGTGATTCTACAACTTCAACACTGGACCTCTAATTATAAAAATTTTCCAACTTGCCAGTTGGGCTTAAATTACGGAGCCACAAAGGAAAAAATTATTCACATGGAAATTAATTCCACTAAATGGTTCACAACTTAAAAACTGCCATAAAAAGATGATTTTTCTTTTTAAATGCTTAAGATATTTGTCTCTGCTTATTCATAATATCCCTCTGTATATTAGGAACTCATTCTACAACTTCAACACTGGACCTCTAATTATATATTGCAACACAACTATGACCTAACCACGTAAGTTAAACTTAGGTCTCTTCCACAATAATTTATAATGCTTAGATTCTTTACAGCCGCAATGTTTCTAATACTAATATTATGATGAAGAAAAACAATAATAAATACATATCTCAAATATTTCTAATAATTTGAGTACAATAAAACATTTCAAGAAGTGATTTGATTAAGAAAATACTGAAATTTTTTTTACAACATACAAATTATTAGTATGAAAGGGCAAAGTACATTGCCAAGCAACCTGTAGATAAAAATTAAATCAGTATATAAAGTGTTATGTACAAATGTGCTCATTCAAGGATGTTCTCTCAGGGTTTGCTCAGAAAAAGTAGTACCACAGGGCCAGGAAACAATAAGCAAACAGTGATTGATCAATTAGAATGCTTGCTATGCACCATAAGACTCCACATGCACACTCGAAGAGAACAGATTAAAACAAAAAAAAAAAAGTCCACCTACATTTGACTCAAAACATTCTTGCCTTGGTTCTTTGTGTGCTTTCTCTTTCAACCATCAACTGCAACACTGTCATTTAAAACTAATGCAGCAAAGTATCTGATAGCAGTGCATTAAACAAAAATCCTGAATTGTTCCCACCCTTCAGACAGAGTACCAGAAAGGGATTTAGAGACAGCATAAATTGCAGCACAGCATTGAAGAATGAATTCTGAATCTGCGCGCTTAAAAATGTCACTGCCACTTACTCTCATTCCCTCCTAATCTTTAAGCAATTTGTGAAGTTGAAACATAGAGAATTGTAAAAAAATTTAAAATAAGGAGCATGCAGACCAGTGATCAAAAGATTTCAAACTATCCAACTCAACCTTTAAGTTTCAAACCTCAATGATAAGGGTACAAGAAATTGCGCAAGTATCTAATGCCAACTAATAAGGAACCAAGCACTATAGGCTAATTGTTTGAAGTGAAAAGGCAATTTTATTCTCCTAATTAAGAACTTCATTTCACCTCTCCACTACGGCAGTTGTGCAAGTTCAGCAACTTTTTCACAGAAACTGTTCCCTTATTGCTATTCCTGATTTGCAAGTACTACATCATATCTAAGAGATAGAGATGTTACAGCAAGATTATTATTATTATTTTTTTAATCTTCCTTGTCATTCCATGGAGCTATTCCCCATTGACTGGCTCGGGGATAGATTTGATTTCAAGAATCAGTTCAATAAAAGTTTCTTATTTGAATAGCTGAACATACATCACACAACTGCACCTTTTTTCTAAAGATTAAACAACTTACAAGAATTCGAATAAAGCAACAACTTTGAGAAGCAAGATTAATGGCAAAAAATTACAGGTAAACAAAAATAAAAGAAAGGAATGTGTAAAACTTTCTTCTGTCCTTCATGCTTTTCCTATAAAATTTAAGATATCAAACTCAAATCTAAAGGCTATAGCGGCAGTCTGATGATCATAGGGGATTGTCATCAAAATCAAGTAACCTTCCCATGCATGCAAGAGACACTGACAAAGAAAACGTAATAATAATGCTACACTGGAAACACAAATATACAGTTGAAAAGTGTATCCATGTTCATATATCTTCATCATGTTAATTAAAATACTGTCATGAGAAACAAAGCAAACACTAAAGAGTTATGTTATCAGAGTATAATTGTGATAGTTAGAAAGTCTGCTTGTCATACACAATATCTCTTCTGCCAGGGGATTACATGGTAAATTATCTAAAGCTGAAGCTTATTACTATGTAATTAACTGAACTAGAACCATAGATCTTTCACAAAATTAAAGTCAAGGAACTTGCTTGGAACTCCATAATGTTCAAATTCCAAAAAATTTTATACTAAGGTTCTATGGACCCAGCTATCCCCTATATTCTACAAGAATCAAATATATCTTGTTCCTTTGGTGAAAGTAGACATCATCTAATTCTAAAGAGAAAAAGTTAATATAGAGCTTGACAATTAGGAAAACTCTTTATTAAAAAAAAAAATGCAAGAGAATAATGACAAAAAAGAGAAAAAATCAGCTTGTGACTTGTGAGGGTTCTAAATTCCTCTGTGTGTTGGATAGAGACTTACTATAAACACATAAAAAACACAAATTTAGGATTCATCGATCTCATCCTCCATTTTCATATCGATTTAACTAAGACCTCATCATTTTTGTGAATCAAAGTCTTCATTCCCAATCAACAAATTTATGTTCTGAAATTTCCCCAAAACAAATTCTGTTTTGATGTGTTAGTAATACTATAATAGGTCTATCATGACAGCTTTCCGCCTTCTGTTAATAACCTTGGGAGATCCAATCTTGCCTAATGGTACATGTATTTAGATCCAGAGGAGAACAAATGAACCTATGATGCTCAGACAACTAAAAATGGAATCATTTTTGTGCCCAGCATGTGCTGGACACTCACACTAGATAAGACAGGACACTCTAAATTACCCATGTCTACTTAAGATTTTGCAGTGTCATAACGTCCATGTCACAGTTTTATGTCAATGTCCATGCTTCCCAGAATGAAACAATGGGACTCCAAATTCTCAGTCAACATGAAAACAAACAAAAATAGTAAGCCAAAAAATTCGAAGGTTTTAACAAAGTTTCTATGTTAGTGTTTCTTCCATGCACCACTATACATTTCATTCCATGAAACATAGGGAAATCGCAATATCACAATTCCTCCTTCCACTTTTTCTTTATGTTATAAACCATCAAGTGGTTCAGGCATCCTCCACAACCAAAATAGATATGAGAACTAAACTAAGCTATTCCAGGCCAATTATCAACGTTATACATAACCAGTACGCTTCACGGTCCAAGCTTGATTTTTAGCGTAAGTCGCCTCAACAAGTATTCATTCATTAAATCTCAATCCGACCTTGGTTTGCCTATTATTACTATGTCATATTGCTTTGAAAAGTTTATACACTCTGCCTCCTTCGAAATCAGAAGGGATAATGAATCAAACCGTATAGTGGAAAAGTGATGTTAAATTAATGAATACGGTGCTGAAGAGACTTCAACTAAAAGTTGCTTCCATCATAATCGCACCAACAACTTTGCTGTTAGGATTTCCACCACGGAATCTCCAGAAGTTCGTTCTGCACCTTGCATAAAGAAGGAGACGGAGGGGAAGAAAACCCAATTTTAGGTCTAGCCATACAGTTTCAGAATTTGGGATAAAGGCACAGACTTTCAAGGCGCATATTGGCAGAAGGGTTGGGAATAAAGGAAACAAAATTTATTTGCGGGCAGAAAATTGAAGGTATAAGGTTGCACTGCCCGCAATAGTTTCTGGAAGCTTAAGTGAACAGGTTTTCGGATCGACTTCTCTGCCGCCATGGGTGTTCCTTGGCTTTGTCTTTGGAGCACGACTTTCAAAGTTAGTAAATCAAATTTTTCATGAAAGAATTAGCGTATTTTTTTTTTTCAAAAAAAAGGAATGTAGTGATTAATATTTATTGATAAAATGATTTGATTGGTATATTTGTGTTAATATTAATTAATATTTATTTAAAATATAATCCAATTAAATCTAACAAGTATAAGTTATTTGAAGTTTGGGTGTTTAATAGGATAATCGAACACAGTAATACAAATTTTGGAAGTTTAATTAAAGAAAAAATGGGATTATAAAATGACAAGATTTATAAATTATTCTTAATATTATTTTTATAATTAAAATAGTATTCTATTTTATGCCAAATTTTTAATTTAAATCGTAAAAAATTTTGTTTGAGTTTTGAATAACAAAAAAAGATTTTTTCTAACTCCTTTTTTACCATTTTATTTTATCCTAAAAAAAAAGACTCAACAAATGATTTAATACATTTTGACCATTTTATTCTATTCATCTGATCATATTATTAGAAAATGCACATAAAACTCTATATCACCACAAACCATATTATCCCCATCTCATCAAGTTATGCACTAAGATAGGGCCATGATACACAACAAGATAACATTAAAATCCAATCAATACATTAATATTCTTTGTATTTTGCATATGAGTTGCATGTGGTGTGATTGCACTTAATATAATTTATATAGATTAAAGTGTGGGCCCTTGCACAACATCGTCTTATTTTATTTTATATCTCTTTATTTTATTTTAGCAAGAACAATAAAGAACATGAAAACAAGTAATTAGAAGAATTCAATGTGTCTAGCTCAACCTTAACATTGAGTTTTGAAGTGTATTGATTAAGGTACACAAAACCAATACTACTGCTAACTATCAAGGAATCAAAAACCTATTACACCTGTAACTCCATATACCTTTGGAACTCCATAAATTTCAAACTCCAAAAATGTATCATGGTGGTACAGAAATGGCTATCCTCCATATTCTAATTTTCTTTCTTTTGGTGAAAAAGTAAAAATAATGTAAAGAGAAAAGGCAAATATTAAGTTGGGTGATAAAAAAACCTACTTAAATCACAAAAAAAGTTAGCTTAAAGACCCAAGGTTTATTGGCGCAAAAGTTATGTTATTTATAGATCAAAATTTCCTAATTCATGTGTGAATTCTAAAAGCAGTCAAAACAATTACTTCCTTAAGAGAATGAATGAAAAGAAATAAGATCAAATTATGCACACAGCAAATGCTGCGGGTGCACAACATCTTTTATTTTTTTAAAATGATAATAAAAATTGTTTTTTAAATAAAATAAAAATTAATTTTTTATTGTTTTGGTATAAAAATGTCATTCTCTTGAAGAAAAAAGAATCTTAATAGATTAAAAATTGTTGTACTCTACATTTATTAAATAAGATGATAATGCAGGGATTCATATTTGGTACATTTTAGTTAAAATACGTACATCTAACAATTATTGTTGAAAAATTGCGTAGATCTGACCATTTAAATTAAAATTAGGTTAGCATATGTAGTAAAAAAATTTTAATATTGACTACATTTGGTCTTAAAATTTAATCTAATAGTCTACATTAAATGAATTATGTGATCCAACAACTTATATTAAAGTGCAGATTTTCCCTCAAATTCAACCAACATGTTTCCAATAACACAATAAGCTAATTTTTTTGGCCAAAACTAGAACAAATATTATATTTTTAAAAATATAAAAATACACAAATATATCCGACATGATCAACCTTCTCCTAGGTTTTACAAATGAAAAAGAGGCAGGTGATGGGTGTCGAATTCACTAAAAATAAATTTACCTACTCTTAGGTAAATATTTATATTATGATAATGATGAGTAGGGTCATATCTATAGAGATTGGTTATTTCAATGGTTAATAACAACCAAGAACAATAAATAGAAGAAAGAAAGACAAGGGAGGTTTAAATTTAAAATAACATTAATAACAACTAAATCAGAAAATTAAACAAGTATTTTCAAAATTCGTAGCTCATATTTGAAGCAAATTAAATTGAAAGAAACTTTAATGAGATATAAGCTTCTAACTAAGGGAGGTAGTGTATGATTTTTCTCAATTGATCCGAAGCATAGGTACGACTCCATATAACTTCTTTTATTAGTAAATGGCTATGGTTATTAAAACGTTTTAGCAACCTAGGCTTTCTTAAGTATGTTGCCTAAGCCGCTCTTATTCTATCCTCCAATTAATCAACAACCTTAAGTACACACAAAGAATTTAATTGACCAACCGTTTTAAGAATAGAAAGCCACCATTTCTAACCTACTAAAGTATGAAGCATGTTCAGTAAATTATCATTCATATTCCATTAATGCATAAGAAAGTGTTCATCACTCCCTACACTAATTTTCCATTTGTATTGATTAAAGTAAACAATTACGGATTTACTTCAATCAATTGGCATACAATCAATCATGTGCAAGATAAATATTGGGTCCTAATAATTCATACACCTACAATGAAGCAATTGAAATGTGAATATAAACAACCAAAAAAAGAAGAAGAGAAAAGAGAAGAGAAAGTTAAAATAACCTTATAACATTGAAGAAACCATACAAAATCCCTTAATTAAAATATAGAGTTTAGTTATCTATAACCATCAACATCCAAAAATTGTATTGTAACCCCATATACAAAGCTGAAATTCAAGCTTTTTCTCACTAAGTTTAGAAGAGAGGGAGAGGGAAAGAAGAAGAAGGAAAACCTTGATATAAAATTGTGTCTCCTCTAAAAAGGAAAGAAAATGACCTAAAAGCTAAAATCTTTTAACTCCTTTGACTTTCAACTAATTTTTTCTTAAAAAACCGTGGAAATTCCTCCCCAAAATTTGTTATGGAACCTCCTAAACTCTTTGCTACATTTCCTAACAATTAAGAGAGAGAAATCTGTTAGAAAAAATGAACTATCCATTTTCTAGTTTTAAAATCAATGTTCTTAATTGTGTACATAATTTATTTCTTTGAATCCAATTTAACAGTAGTGTAAGTTTTGCCCTTATTTTGTTTTAGCTCAAATTTCAACAATTTTACCAATTTCACATCCTTAAAATGAAAATAATCAAAATAAATATAAATAACTTGATTTCTTAAATAAAATACTTAAAATAAAATTAAAATATGTCAAAATTACAACATAACTGCAGATCCATCCATGGATTGGGAAGTGCGCCTATTAGGGACTCCCCCATCGCCAAGGGCATTGTCAACCTAAGGTGAGCTTTCGAGAGCTTCATAGTTGGCACCATTCCCCTGGAAGAAAGATCGATATGGAGGGACCACATGCTTAGGGTGCAACATCTTCTTGCTGATTCATCACCGCTTCTCACCTTTGATTCTATTGTTTCTTTTTCATTTTGACTGATAGCGCAAAAAAAAAAAAAATACATAGATATAAGGTAGTGCACAGTTTTTTGAGTTCTAGCATCTTGATTTTTAAAATATATTATACTATCATCTCATTATATAATCTGATGCAATTTTATATGTGAATATGATGTCATCTTGTTAAATCTTTTTCTCTTCAAGAGAATGACATCTTATAAAAGAAAATTTAATATACTAAGATGATAATGATATATATTTTAAAAATCAAGAAGTTAGTACTCAAAAAATTTGGTATGGCCTTTTAAATATTTGCGTATTCTAATAATTTTTAAAAATTTAATATTTGTTTAGGTTTGAAAAGAAAATAAAAATTACCAGCATATTTAATAAAGACTTGTAGATATAGAGTTTAACAGTTTTTAATCTGAGAAGATTTATTTTCAAGAAAATGACATCTTATAAAAAAACAAGTTATATTTTATTTTTGTATTTGAATATTTTATTAAAAAAATATTCATTTTGATTACCATTTTAAAATAAATAAATAATATTGTCCCCAGCATATGTGCATAAAAGCCAACGACGGATCCTAAAGTTGTATTTGGTAGGAGGAAGAAGGGGTAAGGGAGAAGGAGAGAGAAAGAGAGAAAGTATGTTGAGGTTATTTGATAGATGGATGTTGGATAACATGGGAATGCACTTTCACATGGTGAGTGGGAGAGATCGCCTTGACTTGAAAGAAAGGGTAATGGTTTCAAGGAATGGAAGGAGAAATTATGGGCTAGTTTGATTCCATTCTTTGTTTTTATGTTCTTATAACAATTTTGTGAAATTGTTTTTTAGAATAGTTTTTAAAAATAAAAAGTTAAAAACTTGTTTAAATTCTTTGTTTTTAAAAATACACTCAAAATTAGAAAAGAATGATGTTTAAAAAAAAATTCAAAAACAAGTTTTGAAAATGTTAAAACTTTGTTTAATATCAAAAATTAAATTTATAATGTAGAATTCTAATTCTAATGCTAATTCCATCAAAATTGAAATTGATTCAGAATTTTAAATTTTATGTTTGGGCCATGTAAAGAATTGGAACATAAAATTATAATTCCAAATTTAGTTCTCATTTTATTATTTAGATGAATGATATATATTTATTCTATGTATTTATGTGTGTTATATGTTCAATACATATGTGCACATGTTTATAGCATGCATGTGTATATGTATGTATATAACAAATGCATTATATATGTATTTATGGGTGTGGGTGTATGTAGACATGTATTTGTCCTGTACGTACATGTGCTGTGCATTGATGCTACATATTCGTTGTTGTGTGTGTTAAATATGTTTAATATAAGTGTATGTGTGTGTATTTATATATGCATGCATGTATATGTGCATGTATATAACAACTTTATTACTTATGTTTTTGTATTGTGCATACAGGTGCGTACGTCTATGCATGTGCATGTGTGTTACATATCCAATATATAAGAGTGTGTAGGAGCGTACGTGCGTATTTTAATTAGATTAGGCTGGATATTAAGTTCATTCAAAATTTAGTTATGTATTATTTTTTCATATTAGTTTATTTGATTTATAATAAATTTTATTTATGACATATTTTTAAAATGTTAATTCTTTTTAAATTTAAATTATTTTTCATTTTAAATTGTATTTTTTATTTCATTCTTTTTAGTTTAAATTTTAATTTTTTTATTTTTTTTCAAAAAAAATTATCTAAAAAAAGGTTTTTAAATACAAATAAGAGATGATCTAACCCTGCTAATTACTAACCAACTAAGTTTTGTCTTTAAGTTTATTTAAATCTAACCCACAACCCTACTTAAATCATTTTTTACATAATTACAATTTTATCATTAATAAAAATAATTTTGAGAAACAAAGAAAAACATCTAAAACTTGTTATTGTTCTTTGATTCTAAAAAGCACTTTTTTTATTTTTAATTCATTAAAACAATTAATAAAAAACAGATTACCAAACAATTTTTTTGTTCTTTTATTTTTGAAAACAAAAAAATTTTAAAAAAACATGTAAACAAGACCTATGTAATTGCTCTCAGTTTTCTCAAATGCTATCCATTGAGAATTGTGTTGAGTATGTGCCACTGCCAATTTTATTTGTATCCTTTACCATAATATATTCTTCATGCATCTTCCTCTATTCTTATTGATCCCAGTTAAAAAATGAAAAATATTATAATTAAAATAATATAAATATTTTAATATATTTTTTGAAATATTTATTACATAATGGAAAAATTAGAAAATCATTTATTAATACTTATTATAAGTAATTTAATATTTTTTTATTAGTACTACTCTGAAAAATAATTTCAAAAATGATTAATTTAATATTTTTCATAAAAGGCATAATAAGGTCATTTAAGTCTTTTAGCCTCATTATAATTTTCATTTCATTATTATTTTCACCATAGCAAACAAATTTTATAAATCTATTCTCCTTTCTATTTTCAACATATCAAATATATTTTGACATCAAAATTTTCTTTTTCATTTCATCTCGTACTCATCTCATCCCTTTTCTTCTTTTATCAAAATTTGTTGCTGTGTACCAAAAGGGGCTACTTCCTTTCCCTTTTATACACCATTTGTCTTATCATTTAAAGAAAAGTTACATTACTTTATTCCATTGCTTATTATCTCTCTTACATCCCTTAATGGCTTTTATTGCAGCAATGAATGAAGATAATCAAAAGGAAGCCTCTCCCTCCTTTGTTCCTCATGCATATCTTTGTGCATATATTTTTAAGGTCCATATGAGAAAGTGCAATTGCTGGAACTTGCATCTAATGGATTGTTTAAGGCTTCATCTATTAAAACAAGTCAAGGGGGGAAAAAAGGAAATAAGCTTTTAGTAGTTCTACTGGTTTTCCTTTACTAGCATCCTATACTTGGTATTCATTCATATCATGCTATTAAGAGCTGTCAGATTTTGAGCTTTTTCCAATTCATGTCATATTTTTCTTCCTCTCACTAAATCATTTTATAATGAAAAAAAAAATTGTGGGTAAACTATGTGAGAAACCAATTAGCGTAGGAAAGTTTTAAATGAGCTGAAATTTTGAAGTATAAACCCTTTTTTGTGTACTCTAAATTTTTAGTTAATTTTTTTTTAAAATTGATGTAGGTTAAGGAAGTCTAAACTATAATAAATTTGATTGTACTTTATTTCTCACTATTTTATATTTATTTCAGTTCTATTTTTTTTTGTTTTACAATAATCAATCTTAAGTGATAGACTGAAACTTATTTTTCTCCTTCGTACATGTTAAATCTCAATTAATTTAAAAGTAAGTTTCAATAATCTAGAATAATGTTCAAGTCACCTGAAATAATGTGGTATTCAACTATAACACTATCTTAAACAAGACACAAATGAACTAGTCAATCACAAAAATGTAGAAAAAAAAAAAAAGGAGTCATTTTGGTGCCCAACTGGATACTTTAATTAGACATAAATGACATTTTAAATTGCAAGTCCATCATAGATTTTGTAGCGTGTGGGTGAAAATGATCGGGTTGGGTTGAAAAAAAAAGTTTTGCATTTTAATTAAGCAAACTCAGCTAGGTCTAATATTATTTTAATTTTTTAAATATTTTTAGCTATTTTTTATTTTATTTATGATAAGTTTATTATGATAACATTTTAAAAAATTAATTCTTTTCAAATATTAATTAGTTTCCCTTTTTCGTTTTATCTCTTTTTCATTTTGAACCTTAAAGTTTTTTATTTTCTCTTTTATAAAAGTTTTTTATTACTATTTTTTTCAAAATTTTTTCAAAATTTGAAATTAAAAAGAAAGACAACTTAGTTTGGCTCAGTTACTTTTCAAACCAAACCAGATTGACATGAGTCTTAAGTCTATATAATTGATTCGATCATTAACCTGATTGAGTATTGAATATTGATCAAATCCAACTCATGTGCAATTCTATGTTGCAGAGTTATTGTTTGATGTTAATGTCAACATCCATAAATGAGATTCGATATTCTCAATCTCATTTATTATTATGTGATTCCACCTAATTAATAAATACCTAAACTAAAACATAAATAGTAAGCATTAAAGTTCAAAGGTTATATAAAATGTTGCCACCTCAATAGATATGTATCACTACTTTTTCATTTTAGGGAACATAAATCTCCAACAAGGAAATAGCAATATCACAAAAATTTCATTTTCCTTTATATAACAACCATCAAGTGATTCATATATTGTCTCCAACTAAGATAGACAAAATAACTTCGGACATTCCAAGTTAATTATTAACGTTGTACATAACCAAATGATTCATAATCCATTCTTAAAACTTATAGTTTAAATCGCTTTAACATCATTCATTCATCTTAATCCAATTGTGATTTACTCATTGTTACTTTGCCCATTGAAGAAGAAGTAATGAAGAATCAAAACAGTTGAAGATGATGGATGAAGACTGTGCTGAAAAGATTTCAACTAAAAGTTGCTTCCAGCATAAACGTCAGAATCTCAGCAAAGATTTTGTTGTTAGGATTTCCACCATGAAGAAGAAAGAAAAAGAGAGATGAAGAAAACCATACTTTTGAGCCTATCTATACTGCCCAAAAGTTCAAAATTTGGCTCCAAGGCACAAAAATTTCTGAAGTGTGGATGAGGGAAGGAAATTGAAGGGGTGAGGTTGTGATACCAACAAGAATTTCTAGAATGTCAAAAGGTTGTACATGGAGGGAGAGATTTTGTTTAAGAGTAGAGTGGTTTGTAATTATCTTCTATGAAATCTTTCATTATAGAGAGAAAATAGTTTTCATTATTAATTGAGATAATGCATTTATACACGCAAGTGAAAGAATGAAGTAAATTTCATACATATTTCTATTTCTGGTTCATTCTCTGTCTCTAGGAATGGGTGGTGCAATAAACTGCAAAGAATTTATAGTGCTCGAGAGACATGATAAAGATATAAAGGTTACCCCTCATTCTCCAACAAAATTTTATTAGATGAGCAAAATATTTTTAAAAGAAGGACTTAAACATGATATTAAGGTGTAAAAAATTAAACATGCATATATTTTTTTTTGTTATAATCCACTTTTTTCTGTTGAAATAATATTCACTATTTTAAGGATAGATATAGTTGTTGGAAAGATACTTATTCTCACTGCATTCCAATTATTTACTATCACATTTATATTAATGACTGACAAAATATATAATTGAAAATTTAAATTTATCTGAAGTGACTTCGAAAAAACTAAGTCAAGATGCATCATGTTACGTGAACTTCATTTATATATTTTTTAACACACTTTATTTGAATCTTTTTTTTTTCACAAATCAAATTAGAGAGACTTGATACCTTTTAACGAGTATATTAATCCATTACAATGATCGAAGTTTGATCAATTTAATCTTTTTGTTTGAAAATAACTGTAAAAGAAAGTTACTAACTATATTCAAGTGATCATGATAAAAGAGACAAAGAAGAAAACTACAATCCAGTGCTGACGAGTTGGAATAATTTATAGAAGATCTTAAATTCAATAATTCATTCTATCATTTATAAAAGTACAAAAACCTCATTTAGCTCCTCACTCATTCCCTCATTTCCATTTCGGTCCCCCACTATTTAAAATATTCAAAATGGTCCCTCACTGAGCTCAATGTTTCCTCCTGTCATCCTAGTTTACTGAAGAGCTTACATAGCCAAATAATTGCTGAGTTGTCCCTTCAACTTTGATTCTAACTATGCCAGATCAGACTCTAAATCTGATGAACATATCTGGGCTCTCTCTTTGCCATCTCCTCTGTTTCACTCTCTGCCAGCATCCATAGTCCATTGTTCTTTTTCTCTCTTTTCTTCTGTTTGTTTGGAAATCATTCATCGTCCATCAATCATACTTTTCCTTCGTTCCATTATCATTGATTTCGATTCCTTTGTGTTGCCTGATATGTTAAGCTTACTTGGTGGCCAGGTGGTTGCTCCAACGAAGATTTTCGATAGCCCCAAACTCACACCCCTCTGATTAAACTTCGACTTCACACTCGACAACAATGGAGGATCTTTGACCTTCACACTCTATTTCATTTCTATGAACTTCGCAGGCAGAATTCTTCTACGTTTTTCAATCACCATTCTCATGATTTGTTTAACCATTTCATGTTGAAGCATCTCCAATCTACACGACAAGCATTTAATCTCGTTCTTGATGTCTTCAATCTCAACATCAATGTTTTTCTCATCTTCCAGTTCACACCCCTTCTTCACCGCCTCCCCTCTCACGCTGCCACCCGCACATTGACCATGAAGATTCTTGGGTATGACTGTCAATAGATAGGGGACAGAACTAGTTAATCAATGCAGTAAAAACATTAGAGAGGGGCAACCATTCTCACGTGAAGAACTCGCCAAGGCTTGAACCCAAAAGAGTGTATATGACAAGAAACTTACATCTGACAAAATTATGAAATAAAATCCACAATTAACAAGATCTATCATTCTTCAGGAACAATTCAATTATATTTGATAAAAACAAAACAAATACTCAAAGATTCATCTCGATTTACCCCTGCAACACACCATAAGAAATAAAATTCCACATTTCTCATAATTCTCTCTAATCATATGATATCAAAACCAAGAATAATTTTCATTGCATTGATGAGAAAGCTTAAATCACATCATCCACACATAAAACATAAGATAAGCACATAAGCTGAAAAAGTTTGCCTAAAGAAACAGAAGTTGGACTGATAACCAATACAAAACACTACATTGATGACAAACATATCCTAAATTAAACCATACTTGATTACAGGCTCAATCATGACATTGTGATGGAATTGCCCATCAGAATCAGTCAACCTCTCCCCTTAAAACATACCACAGAAGGCACAAGACCAAGGGACCCACACAAGGTATGCTGGTATATAGCCGTAAGGGTAAGGTGGTAAAAGGACAGAAGTCTGACTCTAAGACAACCCATAATCAGTGATTTGGTACAGCAATAAAGGGGGCTTTTTGTATGGTAGTAACCCTTCCAGAAAGGCAGTTTTTTTGGACTTTGGACTTGGAGGGAGCGAGCTGGCCTCTCAAAAGCCATTATAGCTCTAGTACCTTAGATATTTGGCATTCTTTTGTTATATGCAACTATTGAGAATGTATGGGGATTGCTTGGGATTTGGCTAATATCATCTTAGATTGGTTCCTGAGGTGACATGGTGTATTCTTTTGAAGTGTTAATACAAAACCTAAGGCTTTTAGATTATCTTGTTACTGTTTTATCTGACTTTCTACAGGAAAGTGCCTAGGGTCCTAATAACTTGGTGTCAGAGCCTGGTTATGACCCAGGGAAGGCAATGGGAATCTTCAGTGAAAGTTCTAGAAGAAAAAGTGTTGAATGGGAAATGGAAAAGTATAGAAGGGACATGGTGGAATGCATGAGGAATATGAAGGAGCTTAAAGAGATCATGAGGAACGTCGTGAAGGGCTTGAAGAAGATGGCAGGTGAGGAACAAAGTGAAGGGAAATCTATCCGAGACCAAGGATCAGAGTTCATACTCTGTTCTGTTGATGGCTCTGGAGAATCGATGGCTAGAAAAGAGGCAAATGAAACAACGGTAGAAGAGAAACTTGAAGAAAGGATGAAGAGGAGTGTTCCAGTTAAAGAAATTGGACAGGATTTGCTTGCCTACTTGAACAACTTAGAAGAGGAGATGAAATTAGAGGGTGTTAATTTGTCGAAGCCCAATGAAGTACGTTAGGCGAGTGGTAAGAATTTGGCTTCTCACATGACATCTTCACCAACAAGACCCACGATAAGTCATCACACTTGTATAGTCGGAAGAGCAAGGAGGAGGGGAACGGAGCGTCGTTACCTTGGAGAAAATTTGGAGGATAGACGAGACTTCCATTTGACGGTGGAGGAAAGTGATGGAGAGGGCAAATGGGTAGAGAGAAAATAGGTCTTTGATCGAGTCAGAAGCATTGGATAGGGGAGAGGCCCAAAACAACTATTGAGGTACTTACTTATTGGGTTTTATTTGATGAGACCTAGCAGCAGTTGATTGTCCCAGTTAATTATATCACCTAATTGACCCAAGCCCATTATCCAACACACAGAGAAAACAGGTTAGACGAAGTTGGACCTAATTATCATGTTTGTAAAATCTGAACGACAGACACGACCTTCGATTTGTTTAGAGGTAGCATATGGCAGGGACCGGGTGCTTCGCTATTACAGTAAGGCAAAAAAACTTTCAACCTTCTTCGTGAAATTTGAGGGACTTGGGCGACTTTTAACAGGAACAGAGGCCACCAATAGAGGGAAATTGGTATGCTGTTGTAACGGTGAGAACAAACTCGGTTTTAATTTTCAATCCCAGCTCTTGTCCAAGGCTGGCGAAGAGTACATTGAGGACAAAAAGAGCAAAGCATCTACCAATAATGTCCAAGGTGAGAAGATTCAGAAGATGGCTGCTAAAAGCTCAGAAGAGATAGAATATTATCGAAAACAAGAGGTAAGAGCAGAACGCTTATGGACATGGCAATTTTTCAATATTTTCACATGCTGTAAAAGCACTATATTCTTATGAGATTTCATCAGAAGTTAACCATGTGGAGGCTACAAGTGGAGGTGTGGGAGTTATCCTAAAAAATTTTTGCAATGAGCAACTAGTTTGGTGCTTATTTCGATTAGGATGTGGTGCTGATGAATTTAGAGAATAAAAGAATAGTTCTTGCTGTTAATAGTGGGTGAAGGATTTGTCAACATTGAGAATACAATGGGATGAAGGAGAGAATATAAGGGTTGTCATATATGATGTTCCTATACCTGGGTCCATGGTCAGCTCTGGATTATCACCAAAAAATTTAGTTGGCAAGTTTTCAATGCTGGGGATCCTGTCGGGGTTCAAATAAGTGATACTTACCCAACAAACTGCAAAGCAGAGCTGACTAGGATACTCACTGATGTAAGGGATTAAAGAATTACATGCACAAACTAAACAGACGTTGAAGAATGTTACAGTAGTTCAGTTGCAATACTGCTTCAGTTGCAAATTGAAGAGTTACTATTTGTAAAATCCATGCACCCTTTGTATAAAAAGTCACTTGACAAGGAATTGGAGAAAGGAAGCTTGATTAATAAGCTTATCCCTCTTAGGGGAGCTGCTGAAAAGGCTATTCAGTTAACCATTATTTTCTGGAAAGAAGTTCACAAGTGTTTTGTCATTAAGTCCCTTGTGTGCAAAGGAATGTTTGCTCCTTCAAGGGTGCAGTATGGTGAGCAATCTTTAGGTGTCTTAATGTCTCTTAAGGCTAGAGGATATTTGAGCTTTAATTAATCCTGAAATTCTTTTGCTAGAGTATGGAACAACATTGGTCCTAAGAAGGTATCTTCAGATGTTGTTGACATTCAAATAATCAAAATTAGGAGATTTGGAATAATGGACCAGCAAGAAGAGCAAGAGCTTGAGGACATAAAGGAGAGAAAGGTTTTCCTCATCAATTATGGCCATAGGAAACACGGTCCTACTGGGAAGAAGCCACTAGTTCTAACTTTTATTTCTCACCTTGAGGGCAAGGTGAAACTCTTAGGGGCGGGTATTAATGGGAATGCCCATCAGAGTCAGTCAACCTCTCCCTTCAAAACATACCACAAAAGGCACAAGACCGAGGGACCTGCGCAAGGTATATTGGTATATAGCTGTAAGGGTAAGGTGGTAAAAGGACAGAAGTCTGTCTCAATGACAACCCATAATCAGTGATTTGGTACAGTAGTAAGGGGGCTTTTTGTATGGCAGTAACCCATCTAGAAAGGTAGTTTTTTTGGACTTTGGACTTGGAGGGAGAGAGCTAGCCTCTCAAAAGCCAGTATAGCTTTGGTACCTTAGATATTTGGCATTCTTTTGTAATATGCAACTACTGGAAATGTAAGAGTATTGCTTGGGATTTGGCTAATATCATCTTATATTGGTTCTTGAGGTGATATGGTGTATTCTTTTGAAGTGTTAATACAAAACCCAAGACTCTTAGATTCTTTTAAAGTGTCATGATAAGTAAGACGAAGACAGAATATACCATTGCAAAGACCATAAGGTGTGATTTCACAAACATTTTTGCCTTAGAGCCTTGGAAGATTTAGATTAGTAACAATTTATGAAATTTCATCAAAAAGCAATGTTGTAGAAAACCCTAATTAGTGATGAAAGATCACCAACCCTAGTTGGTTCTCAGAGAGTTCATAGTGTTTTTTTAATGAAACTAGGGCTGGTGATAAGAGCACGGTAGGTTTATTCACACATTTGAAGCACATCAGCCACTTAATAGAGAGTTTCAAGAGGATTTCCATCATGACTTCTTAGAGTAGTTGCTCGTGTGCCATTACTTGGCGACACAGAATAAGGAGTGTATATAGCACACTTTCAAGTTACAAAACTATCATATTCTTTTAGAACTTAAACAAGTGATAGATCTGAACACAATAAGGATTGCTATGAGCATGACTGTTTTCATACCTTTTTGCACAAAAGGATAAAATTAAAATCTCAGTGGGCTAGAGTTACATTTTTCCTAGGATATTTGTTTGCAGAGGTGGGGAAGGAAAGGATGATACATAAGGAAATGCTAAATTAAATAAGAGAATAAAAAATTTCTCATTTTTTATGTTTTAAGAAAGAAAAGAAATAAAAAGTTGGAAAAATTGAAAAATATTCAACATTAATATAAGCCAAAAAAATAAATGTTTGATGTGTCATAACCCTAACAAAGAAAGTGTGACTGGCATGGAAAAGAAGAAAATCCGGCCTCTATGAACTGGAAAAGTCAATATGATCAATAGTCTCCTAACTATAGATTATCTTTGCTCTTGAGGTTCCAATTGGGATAGAACAAAATGTCATATTTAAAGGAAGCAACCAATTTAACTTAATTCATACTAAATTAACTTAAGACTATCGTTAAATTAGCATGATCTCATCACTTAACCTTAAACCCTAAACTCTAAACCCTAAATCTTTCTCCAATGGTACAATGATCCTTTGCCTAATTTAAAACCTTCAATCCAGATGTTGAGCTAAAATAGTCGTTTTCCAAGAACAAGCCTTTATATTCATGATAATTTAGTCAATCTATTTTGGAATTTAGTATGCAATTTCTCTCTACTTACATGATCTCTTGTACTTCTTTTCAAACCTTTAGATATTTAGTAGGGCTAGTATATTTAAATCTTTATCAACAATAATAGAGCTATATTATCTGTCTTCCTAAAACCTACGTGAATTTTTCCAGTCCACCATATTCATACTTAGTAAAGAACTTATAAAATTCATCTTGTCTTACATCCTATAGACAAACACCATTATAAAAGAACTTAAAACTTTCTAATCATTACTTATAAGTTGCCAAAATCTTAGATAAGAGACACCATGTTATCTCCAAAACCATTTAAGAAAAGTTGTCTAAAAATATTGAAACCTTGATATAAACTATGCAAAATTTAACTAGATATATTTCAAGATTCTATCAATACATGTATAAGATAATATCTTACACTTATCAGTAAGAAGAGAATAAATTGGCCCACAACACTCTTTAGTAAAGGCTTTAAATTTTGTAGGGCAGAAATACATGTGCTCATATTGCTTCCTAAATGGACACTACAACAATAATAAAAATTTTCCCTTTACCATATAATTCCCAAGTGCATTAACTACCCCATTATCTTGTGGAAGTTTCATGTGAGGCTCCATTAGTCACACAAAGTTTAGACCCTAACAATTCAATCTTATCAAGCAAATCAAAGGCACTTGTTTTATGAAACAAAGATATATTTGTAAGAAATCATACTTTTAGTTCCTATAACCTACTAGTATCAGATATGTGGCATATCATCGTATGCATCATGAATCACCTATAAGATGTGTTCAAAATCCTTAAATGTTTCTCTCTTGAGCCTATGTGCATGCTTACAAAACAATATTTCCCATGGTCTTTGAAACTTGGCATAATTACATAACTAAATTTTGTTTCTTACATAAACTAAGGTCATATAGGTATTTCATATAAATAATCATACTTGCATATTGGGCATCATTTGTAAGGCATAAGCTTTCTATCTGCAGACACTCGTAAGTGAGGTGAATCCAATATTAGTAAGATATCAAATAACATTAAGTTGAAAACTTGATGTCTAACCTGAACATTCATTCCTGAAAAAGTTTATCATCATATTTGGCTTACATACAGTGATTTGGACCTATAAAAATTGATCTGTACAGTACACAAAGAGTTTACCCCAAGGTATATATATTACGATTTAAGTTCACTTGGAATCATACCAATATAATTGGGGAACTTCCTACTACTTATCACTACCATTGTACTTCTTCAGAAACTTTCATATGCATGTTCAAAAAGCCATCTCACATAATCAGAAGATTTGGTAGCAAAAAGAAACTATCACTAACATTCTATAGCCATAAACCTAAGAAATATGATTTGCTATATCACAATGTAGTTATAATCTAATAGTTTGATTCTTATCTGAGCTAAGAAGGACATACTTAAGAAAGAAAAGGAAAGACATAGACTTCCTATAAGGTCTCTAATGTTGCCACAGTCATGATTATGCCTAGGATTCATAATGATGATAGAGGCTTCATCAGAGAACAATTGCTTCATATGTTACAGGGTCTAACCTGACTTTGATTCCAATTTATCACAACCTTAACAAAGGAAGTGTGACCGACACAGAGAATGAAGTAAATTCTACCTCCACAAACCAGAAAAGTCTAATAACTTGAATAATTTAACAATATACCTACCAAATGATGGTTACCAGATTATGCCAATCTATAAGCATGTCATACACTATTTGGCTTTCATATGAAAATTTTGGAAGAGTCTCTACTAAAATACGAGCTTTCCAAAATTTCATATGAAAGTAAGAGAGCTCTGCTCTCACAAGAGTATATAAATGATAAACCAAATACATAGCACATTCACAAATTTCCTATCTATGACAATAAGAGTTACTAGAGTATAAGAAAATATAGTACATAACAATAAAGTCAATATCTCCCTTGCGAACAATGCAAGGCTCACTAGCAGTATCTAACTTGCCTCTAAGCTGTTGAGGGGTCTAGAGTCAACATTGTTCTCTGAAAAATATAAAGATAAAGGGATGAGTGGAAACACTAAGTGAGCAGATAATACTAATTATATAAAGGAAGGGGCAAACTTGATACAATAGAGTTTTTTATAAACTAGTTGTTTGCCTTTGAAACATGAGCCATAAATACAAGGTATTATATTTGATACAGAGTAAAAAGATATTCATAATGTTCACCCTTAAGTCCACACTGGAAATAGAAATACAAAGCACAACTTAGGATTTAAAATCATTATTTCCTTTTTCTAAAATTCAATTCTTAAATAGAAGAAAATCAAATTGATCATGAGCTTATAAGTGGTAATTGCAGGAGGGACTTTTGCCACTGTCCCTACTTACCACCATCCTTGTAGTTCATGACATATAAATTTACAATAGAAATATAAAAAATAAGTTTTTTTAATAAAAAGGGTGGGGAACATCTAATAGAACCATTAGAATCAAATGCTAGCTCTAGGCTAGTTTATTAGAATAGATCATATATCAGACTTAAACAATACATCTCAATATAATCAAAATAATAACATTAAGCCTCAGACAGAATATTAGAATATGACATTACTCCTCAATCATATTAGATTATCATATTGTAGTGCACTATAGGTAACATTTACTATTGTTAGCTATAGGGTCTTATCTTGGATAAATCCCCAAAATAATTCTTTTATATAAATAAACACATAACTAGAAAAATCAAAAGTTTAGAATTAGAGTAAGTTTAGAAATCCAGAATATGAATAATTCAAAACCTAAAATCAGACTTATTGCAAAAACATAACCCAAATAACCCAAAATTTCAAAATTTAAGTATTTTATAAATATAGAATTAAGGAAATTCATAAATCTAGATTCTTCAGTATATCTAAATTCAAAATAATTTAAAGATATGAAATCAGAGTCTTTTGGAATAGATAATCAAATTATTTCAGATGTATAAGATCCTAATACCTTCGAACAGTTATGTGGCTACTTGAGAGCTCAATATTTCCAGGTACAAATAAAAGTAGTTTAAAACCTCAAATCAAAGTACATCATATGTACAGAATTAGAATGTCTCAAATTACAGAGTCAAGTGCTTTATGAGTATAAAAATCAGAATACTTCAAATACTGAACAGAGGAGTTCAAATATTCATAATCATTTTAAACTAGAAAACTTATAATCGGTTAAATTCAGATATGCAAAACCGGAGTAACCCATAGTTATACACATTCCAAAACATTTGGAGGATACAGATGGGGTTTATAAATTCTAGAAGTCTCCCTAAAGCACAAGGAAGTTCAAATAATAACAATTTTGCAAAGAGATCGTGTAAATCAAAATTTCGTATAACTAGCACTATCTACTCACTTGGCCACATAATTCCAAAAATTTCCTTCCTTACTACTGGATTAAGAAATAATCTCTATGTCCTTATAAATAAGAGATATAACCATAACTTCCTATGCTAGGAATATTTCAACTTAAATAAATTTTTAATGTCAAAATGTCCATATTAAACTGATTACAATTAAGTTATCATTCTCAAATAGCCTTCATAATTTATTTCCTATCTATAAAGTCACCAATGCTCCCTTGATAATTCTCTTTTCCATAGTTAGAGTATACATACATATGCAACTTATAAAAATTGCTCAAGGGACCATAATGGTCCAAAGTTAAGTGTTCATTCTTCCACAAATAAAAAAATTATTTCTTTCAAGACCAAATAAATAAATAAACCCTTGAGTTGTCTAACATTATCAATGGCTTGAAAAGGGTACTTTCTTAGTCCAAAATATTCATAACATGAAGTAATGTTTAATGCATTAAATCTTCTCTGGTATACTTTATTATACCCTTATTCCATATTAAAAAATTTCTCAACTTTCGCCAATGTGTCTTTAGGGATCAACTAATCAATTTCCAAAATTTTACGTTAATTTATAATAATCATCTAACACCATTTGATCAACTCTAACTAGGCTTTCCATTCCACTTTCCTTATTTTTACATTCATAAAAATAAAATTAAGATAAATCATTAAATCAACTTACAACTAAAAATGAACACTTTCGGTAGCCTTAATCATTCCATTAGATGTTTAGTGATGTTAGAGTAACCTAAAAACTTCAGATTCCATCACCCAATAAGTAAGAACACACATAACTAAATGGGAGATTTTCAATTGTAGAGCTAAAACTTGAAAGTAATCACTAATTTTAGGGGGAAAAGGTTTAAAATTCACCTTATATATGAAACCCCAACTCAATTTGGCGAAATCACGCAAGATTTAAGCCAAAATTTGAAATTTACACTGTTCCCACGTTGTAGAAAGGTTTTTGTATATTAGAGCTAAATGATGAAATTGAACATTGGAATTAAGGGAGAAGGGGTTGAAATCCATCTTACAATCAAAGCCCTATTTAAGTTTTGGAAGAAAAGCACGAAATCAAGCTCAATTTCCTCGGATTCGCAGAGAACATATTGTAGAAAAGGACTTCACAATTTCGAGCTTAGTTCATGTAATTAATCAATTCAAATGAGCAAGAAAAGGGCTAAAAATCAATTCAGAAGCAAAGCCTTATGGTGATTTAAAGACAAACGTACCATACTTGCCAGAAATCATGCTAAAATCGCGAAGGGCTCTTCATCGAAAACTTAGCGATTTTCCAAACAGCTAGTGTCAGAGTCATATTGGTCATGAAGGAGGGAGCTAAAAATTTTGTTGTCCTTCCTCCATAAGCAAGAGTGAGGGAGAGAGTGTTCGAAATGGAAAAGAAATTGGTAAAAGGTAATTTAGTAATGTCTAAAAGGACACTTTGCATAGTATATCTATTAAAAAATAGATGGTTTGCTTCAGAGTTGTTCTTAAGGAGATTTGAACTTGAGTAGATTGACTGATGAGGTGAGGCTTAGCCACCTTTACCAATCTTAAGCTCAAGTAAAATGCTACTTCATTTAATATTTGGATTTTGTTAGATTTCCTTTCTCAATCTTCCTCAATTACAAAAATTACTCTTGCCCCAATTGCATTTCCTTACTTCTCCTATTCATAAAATTATATAAAAAAAAAATCTCACTTAAAATAAGGTATTTAGTATATAAATGCTAGGAATATTACTGGATTCCTTTGAAATTGTTTTTGGTAGCTACTGTTCTTTTACTAAATATATTTCCATATAAAGAAAAATCCATGACTACTTCCTTTTTTTTCCTTCCTTTCTATTTCCTCAATCGAATCATAATTTTAGGGTAGTATATGATTATATTAAATTACGAATTTCAGTTTAATTTAATATAGAAAAGGAACTAGTCATTTTGTAAATTTTCTTAACACAGTCTTTCACGATGCAACTAATACTCATTTTAATAAACTTAACAAGAGAGATCATATTAAAGTTATTTTAAAAGCCCTAATTTAGTTACTTTGCCACATGCCACTGATTGTTTAGCTTGTTATATTACACATTCTGAAACAATTTGAGCCAAGAGAGAGCTTATCACAAAAGACTAGTCTACTGAGACATGAATTTAGGCTTATGTACATTTAAATCTAGACATTTGCACTATGTAGGACCTATCACTTGGTGTTCATGAGATTTCTCCTTTGTAATTGTCTTTTGACATCCATTTCCTTTAACGGTTTAGCTCTTATTAGTGTTTGCTACTTTGACTAAGTGAAAGAAGGAAAGTAATAATATCGAAAGTAATAATATCTTTGGAAATTATTTTTTACTTAACACTTACAAACAGATCATTTTAAAGATTTATAAATAGGAGAGGCTAAAGATCAAGCATAGTATTTATGTTTATAAATCACGTCATTGATACAATTCATGCTTTCTTTTATTGAGTTTTAAACTATAAGTATCACATTGGTCTCTAATTTTGATTGGTCTATGTGTATATTCTAACTGAACTCAAATCCAATCTATTTGATTATTACTCTGTAAAAGCAAAAGAGTCAACAATAATATCTATATGCAGAATTGCAAAAGTCATAAAAATATTATTTAATATCTTTAGTGTGTAATGCTAAATATTCAAGAGAAGGAAATACCTTGATTCATGGAACTAAGATAACCTTAATATCAATCCAACCCAAAAAAAAAAAAACACAACCATTAATAGCTAATTAATATTTCTCTACTGTCATAAAAATTCCTCGTAGGACAACTTGTGGCTATAAGCCCATGACATACTGTTTAATATAGTTCTGCAAGATATTGAATAGAAAGTAGTTGGAGTATTTTCAATTTTGTGGAACATTAATACATAGATTTTAAAGACTATAAAAAATTTACATACTATTATGAACCATTATTATGCTGTAATATTGATTACAACATCTTAGTATTCCTGTTAAGTATTTTATTGAGCATGCAACATATGTATTGCAAAACAATTGGATACCTTTTTATGATGTACATTTGAGTTCTAAAAAAGAAGCTCTTTCATATTATGAACGTTGTCAAATTCGTGATTTAACTTGGTAGAATCACCAATTCTACGATCTTAGGTAGCATTTTTGTGTTAAATCGTAAGAAAAATTAGAATCAGTGCTAACTCGGTCAAACTCGCCACTAACTTGCATAGACTTGGTAAAATCAGCAAGTTTGACCGAGTTTGAAAATTGGACCATTTCTGCAGCTTAAAAAAATGCCTCAGATTATCAACCAAAAATCTTTCTTAGCCATTAGCCTAGCCTAACAATGCCAAAAAAAAAAAATGAAAATGCTAAATGATTCCTTCATTGCAGATGGTCTAATTTCGATATGCCTAAAATCCTTAATCGCCTCTTAGCCACTCACTGCCTCTACTCTCGGTACCTTGCTCATCCATCCTCGTCTTAGTCATCAGGTCACAACAGTATGATAAAGGTTGCAGTAGTCCAGTGAAGGTCGTAGGCTTGCAGCTTGCAGTAGTCCTCTAACTATGAACTGTTCTTGAACTTTTATCTCATTCTGTTAACCATGTGCTTATCTCCTCCTTCGATTTTCATCTTAGCATCTTGATATATTGGTCAAGTCTTCAGTTAGGTATGAGTCTTTTGAGTTTTCTCTTTAATTTTCATTTTTCTTTTCTTTAGTGGAAGTATGGATTAAAACCATAGTGACTTTTCTTCTTCCATATATACGCAAGTCTTGTGCTTGCTGGAGCAGCTTTTTCGTGTTTATTCCCTCACATTGTACGACTGCTCTATTTTCACTACTCTAAAGCTTGCCATTATTGTCATTTGTCATGTTCATTCCACCTACAGTTAACTATTAGACATCCTCTCCCTTCTTACTTATTAAAATTGCCACTTCAATGCTCCTTATGGCTAAATAATGTAATAAGATACCTTCTAGCTAACTCGTTAATTAGAGAAAAGGGCAAAAATGGATGTATGCTGATATTTTTTCCTGATAACGATAACTTGTTTTAGATAAGGCTTAGCTCAATTGATAGGATTGAACCATTTTAACCATAGTATTGTAATTATGCATTTGAAAATATTGTAATTATGCAATTGATAGGATTGAACATGTATTATTGTGTTAGTTTAACAACTAGATTGTGAAAGTGAAGTGAAGAAATAGAGCCCAAGAAATGTTATTGTAGTATAAGCAAAAACATATTGTGCGATCTGTGGAGATTTCCTTGACAATTATGAGATAAAAACCAAATAGTTGAACCATTGGACAAAAATTGTTTAAGTTATAAATTGGTAATTCTCATTAATGGTTACATTTTCCACTTTCATGATTAAGGAGTGAATGTAAGATTTTTCCACTTTTGAACAAATTATAAAACTTATTATGTGAACTGTGAATTGATTTCCTACATTTATTCATCTTTGTTTTGGTTAGCTTTATTAGGATTTCTCTTTAGCTAATATAAATTTCTATATTGTTTTGTTGTAATACACTAAAGAAAATATGTCTTCAAGTACAGGTGTTCCATTAGCCCCTATTAGAAAAAATGTAGTTGTTGGAAGGAAGAATTTTCCTGGTAATATATTTGATATAGGGTGGAAACATGAGAAGGATGTTAGTGGGGATGGTAAAAAAGTTTAATATAATTATTGTGTTAAGGTTTATAGTGGAGGAGTCTATAAATTCAAACATCATTTTGCTGGCACAAGAACAGATGTTGAACCATGTGTTAGTGTTCCAGATGATGTTAAGGTACAGATGTTACAACATGTTATTGATGCCAAATGTGCATCATCTAAAAGGAAAAGACAATGGGTTGTTATTAGTAAGGATGAAACTCTAGGCACTCAAGGACATTCTAATTCCTAAGACCCCATAAATTTATTGAGAGCTCCAAAAAATGTAGCAGTGGCAAGGCAGCTCACAATTTACCATTAATCACATGTTTAAGAAAGATATTAGGGAAAAAGTTTGCCAACAAGTAGCTCAGTTTTTTTACATAAGTGTCATTCCCTTTAATTGTGTAAAAAATCCTGAGTTTATTAAGATGTGTGAGATTATTGGAAGATATGACCAAGGTTTTAATCCTCCATTCTATCATGATATTAGAGAAAAATACTTGAATATGGAAGTTAAGAACACACATGCCATGCTTGAAGAGTTTAAGCAACAATGGAAAAAAATAGGTTGTTCCATTATGTCAGATGGGTGGACGGATATTAAAAGGTATTCCATTTGTAATTTTTTGCTCAATAGTCCCAAAGGGATCATGTTTTTATATTCACTGGACACTTCTTAGATTTCTAAAACTACTGATAAAGTGTTTGAGATGCTTGGTGAAGTTGTTGACAAAGTGGGAGAGGAGAATGTGGTGCAAATAATATCTGATAATGTTGTAAATTATAATGCAGCTAGACAAAAATTGATGGAGAAAAGAAAATACTTGTATTGGACACCATGTGCATCCCATTGCATTGATTTGATGTTAGAGGACTTAGAAAAAAAAATAGAGTTGCATAAAGAAACCATAAGTAGGGGCAGAAGAATTACAATTTACATTTATGCAAGATCAATACTCATCAATATGTTGAGAAAATTCACAAAAGGGAGAGACTTGATTAGGCCAACTATGAATTATTTTGCCACAACTTATTTGACATTAGGTTGTCTTAATGAGCATGAAGCGAAATTGATAAATCTATTTAATTTTGAGGAATGAAAAGATAGCAAATTTTTTGTTACTAAAGATGGGAAGGAAGTGGCAAGAAGTGTTATGGATAACAGGTTGTGGAAGAATATTATAACTTACCTTAAGGCTACTGCTTCTCTCATTAAAGTTCTTCACTTGGTGGATTCAAATGAAAAACCAGGAATGGGATTCATATATGAAGCAATGGAAAGTGCAAAGGCAAAAGTTAAGATGAACTTTAATAATGTTTCAAGGAGGTAAATACAAACTAGTATACCTTATGTTGGTGTCTTTATCTTTAATATATTTTGACTTCATTGTTTGTTGATTATTGCAGCTATGAGCCTGTATTGAACATAATTGATTAAATGTGGGATGCTCAATTACATAGGCCTTTACATGCAGCTGCGTACTACTTGAATCCTCATTTTCACTTCAACATTGACTTCCAAGCTGATTATATGGTTAAGAAAAGGTTGTATGAATGCATAGCATGATTAGTTAAACATAAGGAAGAAATAGACAAAATTGAGTTCCAATTGGTCGAATTCCATTTTGCAAAGGGCATGTTTAGTTGTGATTCTGCATAGACATTCATAACACAATTGGCCCTAGCAGAATGGTAGGAAGCCTATGGAGATGGATGCTCAGAATTCAAAAGATTAGCAATTTGCATTCTTAGCTTATGCTATAGTTCTTCTGGATGTGAACGTAATTAAAGTGCTTTTGAAAGGGTAAGTAATTGTAAAATTATAAATTATTTTCATTTTAATTTTTTTAAGGGTTAGAATACTTATCAACATTGTTTATTTTGTTTATATTCATACCAAGAAAAGAAATTGTTTGCACCAAAAGATGAATGACTTGACATTTGTGATGTGCAATTTGAAGTTAAACAATAAGCAAACTATAAGAACTCATGTTTATGATTTTGATGATATTCATTTTAATGATAAATGGATAACTGAGGAGATGGGAAATTAAGGTAATGTGGAGGCAGATGATGAGGTCCTTGAACCCATTCAAATTAATCCTTTTATGATGACAATAGAAATGGGTGATTTGGTTGTTCAGCTTGATGCTAATGTTGGTGGTACTGGTGCTGGTGAAAAATTTAACAATACAGGTTTCGATAGTAACTTCCAAGATGACGATGAAGATAATAATAATGGTGTGAATGAGAATGAGATAGGTGAAGTTATATAGGAGATGATCAAGATTCTGGAAGTGACGATAGTCGTGGGATTAATGATCTTTAATGAATTTACATTGAGAGTTTGTTATGTTAAATGAATGATTGTTATGTATTATGTGTTATGGATTATATATTATAGATTATGAACTATAGATTATGGAGTTTTTTGAACTTTGTATAGTGATTTGAATGAAAAGTATGCAATATGGAATGGATTATGGATTATATAATAATATAAGTATTTATGTATGAAATTTTATTTGATTTTGTGATATAGTTATGTTCAATAGCTTAAATAACAGGTGCAGGTAAACTCTTGTAATTCTACATTATGAGTTTATGTTATGAGTCCACCCTCCTTTTTCAAGTCTACCTAGAATCGCAATTTTGTTAACATTGCATATTATAATAATCAAAATGCTCTTCTCTTTTCTCCTAATCAATACACATAACCAGAGTAGATAATTTTGAGCTTTCCAACAATATTAACTTCCTCTCAGAAAGAAGAAATATTAAAAAGATTCTCCATTGCTTTCATTTTTTAAGTTCAATATAGGTGGAGTTGCACACAACAATACAAGAGCTGCTGAAGCAGGTGTAGTATGCGATAATTAAGCCCAACTATTCTGTTTATTGATTACAATTTGGCTGATAACATAATAATCATGCAGAAGGTTGTAATTAAGTTAGCGCTGACTCACATTTATATATTCCTCGTTTCTATACATACTACTTATAAAACATATGACAAGTTTAATGGGAAATAGGATACCCATAATAATGATAGTCAGAAGCTCCAACCTTCAACTCCTACCATTAGTAGCCAGGAAAGAAAGTGAACTAAATTAATGTCCTGGTGAAATTTGAAACGTAAATGCTTTCCTATGATAAGTTCTTTGACTTCTCTCAATTTGATGATCATGACAGACTTTATTTTAAGTTAGTGATCCTAAAATTTGTGACAATTTAGATGGAATGGAATATTTGTCATTATATGTTTAAGCGACTTAGTCTTAATAGAACCACATGGTTTGTTTGCACAAAAAAAGTTGAAGTTTGAATAAGTTATTGCTAAGGTGCAACTTGCTTTAGAATCCTAGTTATATCATATTAGGCACCATCAAAGTTTGATGGTTTCTCCCCCAAAACATATGAGCAGTATCATGACACAACACTTAAAATTACACGGGTCCATTTCAAATTTATCAATTGTCTTAATCCATTAAAATTGCAAGCTAATTCATCAAAATTTACACCAAAACAATTGGACACTTGATAAATTATTAATAAAAAAAAAAACATCAATAAAATACTCAAACCTGACTTTACTGTAAAAAGAGAAGAAAATGATAAGCATTGTGATTGCAACTTTGAGATATTTTAAAAATGACGCTACTATGATGTCTAAGTCTCCAAAAAGAAGACTAGAAATTAATAGGTGAAATTACTTTTTTTATCTTAAATTATTATAAATATAGATCATTAGTAAAATGATTATAAATTATAAAAATTAGCACTATATGTATATAAGCATTTTAAAATTATTTATGTAAAATTGGCTAGAATTAAATCCCATGTGAAAAGGAGTATAATCGTGTAGAAAATGAAACATCCCTAAATGTGATCCTAAAACAGGATAGCTCTAGCAAAAATAATTCTAAATTTAAGAACTTTTTTGTAATCTCAAATAAACCTAGCTTACTCATATGACTTTGGTATTAGAGGACAAAACGAGGAAGAAGCTAGGTTGCTTTTGCTTAGTTTTAATTTTCAAAGCTTTCACATTTTATAGTCAGTTGATTGTATCCTTTGATCTTAGCCCTAATAGAACGACTTATTTTGTCTTTTGAATTTAGACTTTATTTTAGGAATGGATGTAAAGAGGTTGTGGGTTGTTGTTAACTCCCTTGATTCAAATTTTTTTATCCAACAAATATTCACTCTTTTTATAATCAAAGCCTAGATATGTTATATTTAAATACAATAAAACTAAGAGTTCACATCCACTCTCGTTCAAAACAAGTAAGCTTGTAATGAAGGGAAAAAAATAGTTCTTCCACTTACTCAACACTTTGTCTACATGGGTATTTATAAACATAACATATACTAAAAAATGTAGGCTAATTAATGCTAGTGAGACCAATTAATATTGTAGGTAGGTGAGAGACCAATTAATGCTAGTGAGACTAAGTGTGACTAATTAATGCTATTATTGACTTGTTTCAACACTCCCTCTTAAACTGGTGCATAGATATTAGTCATGCCCAACTTATTACAAAGATATTCGATGTGATTCCCATTGAGAGCTTTTGTGAAAATATCATCTAACTAATCACTTGTTTTCTTATATCTCGTAGAGACTAAATTTTCTTATATTTTTTCACGAACAAAATGACAATCAACCTCTATGTGTTTAGTTAGTTCATAGAAGATTGGGTTTGATGCAATATGAAGAGCAGCCTGATCATTGCACCAAAGTTTTGCTAGTAGTGATAATTTCAATCTAGCTTCCTCTATAAGATGTTATATCCATATAATTTCGTATGTAGAATGTGTCATAGCTCTATATTCTGATTCAACGTTGGATCTAGATACCAAATTATGCTTCTTACTCTTCCAAGACACTAAATTTTCTCTAATAAATACACAGTAGCCAGTAATAGATCTTCTATCTATCTTAAATCTGGCCCATTTAGCATCAGTGAAGCATTCAATATTAGGATGACCATGATTCTTGTTTAGTAGCCGCTTTCAAGTAGCATAAGATTTGTTCTAAAGCTGCCCAATGATTAACTGTAGGTGATGACATAAATTGGCTAACAATACTCACAGCGTATACAATATTTGGTCTCATTACTGTGAGATAATTTAGCCTTCCATCCAACCTTCTGTACTTTTCAGGTCTTCAAATAATTTACTATCTTCGTTTTGTGAGACCTAGATTAGGAGTCATAGGTGTGCTACATGGTTTTGCTCTTATTTTATTAGTTTTTGTTAGTAAATCAAGCACATATTTCCTTTGAGATAAGAAGATTCCTTTCTTGCTCCTTATTACCTCCATGCCTAGAAAATATTGTAGTTATCCCAAGGCCTTAGTATGGAATTTAACATGTAAGAATGATTTATGGGATGAGATCCCTTCATCAATGTCTCTTGTGATAACAATGTCATTAACATACACCATAAGAAGAATTATACCAGTTTTAGATTGTCTATAGAATACTGAGTGATTACATTTGCTCTTTTTCAAGCCAAATTGTTGAACAACCTTACTAAATTTTCTAAACTAGGCACAGGGACTTTGCTTTAAGCTGTATAAAGATTTCTACAAATAACAAACTTTGCCATACTCCCCCTGAGCAACAAACCTAAGTGATTGCTCCATATACACTCCTTCTTGCAAATCGCCATGGAGGAAAGCATTGTTAATTTTCAACTGCTGTAAAGGCCAATTATGACTAGTAGCTAAGGAGATGAATAATTGAACTAAAGCCATTTTAGCAACAGATGAAAAAGTATCAGGGTAGTCCACTCAGTATGTCTGAGCTTAACCTTTAGCAACAAGATGTGACTTAAGGTGAGCTACAAAGCCATTAGAATTAACTTTCACTATAAACACCCATTTGCAACCAAAGGCTTTCTTGCTTAGAGGTAAATTATTTACCAATTCCCATGTTCCATGTTCATCCATGGCATTATCTCTTCCAACATTGCATTGAGCCAACTAGAATGATTTAAGGCTTCCTTAAGGGATTTGGGTGTAGAAACCAAATCTAGAGAGGTAATGAAAGAGCTAGACAAAAGTTTCAAATGATTATAGGAAACAAAATTAGCAATGGAATAAGTACATTGGCGTTTACCTTTATGGAGGGTTATAAGAAGGTCATCAATGTTAGGATTTGGATCCGATGTCAAAGGAGATGGTGCAAGGCATGCATCATGTGTCTTGTCTTCTAGAATATACATGAATGTTGGGCAGTGATGATGTGGATTCAAGAGCTAAAGATAATGAAGGATCAAAATCGCCTGATTGCTTGGTAGCAAGGATATCTAGGAGGTGATTTTATACATACCAACCAATCTTTAGCCTCCCCTTGATTGGTAGAAATGAAAGGTGTGCTAAAGAATGGTATATTCTCAACAATGGTAACATCAGCAGATACCAAATATCTATTAAGATCAAGACTAAAACATCAATATCCCTTTTGAGTACAAGAATATTCTAGGAAGACACACTTTAACATCCTGAACAAAACAAGTACTTCCAAATATATTGCACTCCAAGGAAAACAAAGGGCTCGACTTTTTTTCAAGCTGCCATATAAGTGGGGAATATTGCAAAAGGTAAAAAGAAAGGTTAGAAGTGTGTTGGTTTCCATCCGTTTCTCTTCTCTTTTGAAAAAAAAGAAAAAAAAAAAAAGAATGGTTAGGCAAGCTCTGTCCCTATCTTAATTCTACAAAATCAAAGTGTTTAAACCTAAATGTATTTATTATATTACCATAAATTTTTCCACTTCCATCCTACTTACTTTTAACATTCTTTTCCTTAATGTCATCGTTCTACCTTTCAAAATAAAAATTGGGTTCATGTACATGTCAAAATGAGAGATCCAAAAGGGAAATTCTGAGAGTTGCACTTAATTTTTAATTTTGTCCTTCTACATTTAAAATTTATGATGAAGTCCTTATAGTTTAAATAATTTATAATTTAGTCTCTATTATTATGTTCTTGTCAATATTTTACTATATATGTGCATTAATTTTTCTTGATTATCTACTTTTATTTTTATTGTTAGTATAAAACATACATATTTAAAGTATTGAGACATTATATATAATTAATTACATTAAAAAAATTTAATAAAATATTACATAATTTTAATTGAAAGAACTAAATTATAATATCTATAAATAATAAAAGTTAGATAAAAATTGTTAAACTTTAGGGACTAAATTAAAAATTAACTAAAATTATAAGAACTGGAAGTACATAAATTTTTTCAAATTCTACTAGTTTTATGATAATTGTCACTTCGTTTGATATCCACACAAAATATCATCGCTAGTTAGTTTTCTGAAGTCAACAAAGGGAGTGAGCAACATGGCCAAAAGTAAATACACACACAGTGATTATTAGTGTACATAAAATTTGTCTTTGTATATATATATATATATATATATATATAAGGTACACAAAACAGTCCACATCAACATAATATGTTTAGAGAAAAAAATGTAAATAATACTAATTACGTAAATAAAGGGGCATATTAGAGTCTTTCACAAATCATTTGTCATTCCTTGAAATGTGAAATACCATTAAAATAATAATTCAATTAGTATGGAATAAGGAAAATTGCTAAATCTTCAATTGAATATTTATTGAGAAAATAGTCAAGTTTTGAATAAAAATATGGGGAAATTAAGTCAATAACAAAGTAGTTGGGAATGTTGTCAAACTTGTGAGTTTAGGTAGAATCGTAAAAGAGGGTGTAGACCTGTAACGTAAACTCGTAAGGTAGAATCGTAAGAATTTTCTTCTATTAATAAATAGCTATTAAACATAACTAAATTTCAAATATACAAATAAAAATTCATACATATATACAAAATACTATTATAATAACCCAAATTATAGAACTAGGGAATGATAAAAAATTATTAGGAAAATATACTTGAATCATAGAACTTTTAATTATAATTAATTAGGTAGAGATTGAGTTTAAAAGTTTTTTTTGGAAGCTTTGAAATTAAGTTTATTGAAAAGAAATTAAAGGCAAACTTTGTCATTATAATACATACTAATATATAAATTCAAAGTAATTAAAATTTAAAATAATAGTAGTTTCAAAAGTGATAATAATGTAAACAAGTTAGAGTAAATATTAAATACATATATATATATATATATATTAATGTATTTTAAGCTATGCCATGGAATTTTTAAAAAAAAAATATTTGAAAGTAGAGTTAACCATTTAATCACAATGTAATACGTTATTTGCTATTAATTACAATCAAAATGTATTAGAGTCATAATAATGTAATTAAATTTGTAATATAAGTATTTTTTTTTATGTTTAATAGTTGAAATAATTGAGTTAAGCTTAAAGTTAGTTAATTTTTTAAAAAAAAATTGATTGGAATGTTGGATTATTCATATTTGGGCCAAAAAATTATAAAAAATTAATTTGGTTGACTTTGGTCAAATTTGGCAAATCTATCTGAGTTTAGTCGAGTCTACTCCTATTTCGATTCTACGACCAAATTAAATCGATTTCCCTACCTAAAAACGTAAAATCAACGAGTTTAATGAATTAACTCGCAATTTAGACAACTATGGTTGGGAACCTCCAATAGAACCAACAATATATTAGATATCGGAGATAGTTTTAGGCTAGTTAACAAATCATTATAGATATTAGTTTCGAGCAATATGACTTAGTACCATTAGAATCCTGGCGCCTCAGGCAAAACATCAAAATATGACATTACGGTTCAGTCATATCAAAACAACGGGATTATGCCTTAGTCATATTATAACTACATTACATCTCAATCATATTAAAACAACGACATTATGCCTCAATCATATTATAGTACAACACGACTAACGTCTATCGTTAGTTATACAATCCTGTCTAAGATGGATTCTCCAAAAATTCTTTTACATATATAGATCCATAGCCAACAAATTAGAAGTTCATAAATCCAAAAATATATCAAATTTTATTTAGAAAGACCGCATAGGAGTAAATAAAAATCCCAAAATCAAAGTACATCATAAATATAAAATCAAAACTGAAATCAACACATTTATAAATTCAATATCAATTCATTTTAACAACCAAACAATTTAGCAATTCAAAATCCAGGAAACATAGAAAATCTATAATCATGGTAAATAAGAAAACTCATAATCAGTGAAATTCAAAAACACTATCAGAGTAATCCATCATTCCAAAACTTCTAATATATTTAAAGAATACAGATGAGGTTTATAAATGTCAAGAAGTCTACCCCAAAGCTCAAGGAAATTCGAATAATGCATATTTTGTAAAAGGATAGTGTAAAACAGAAATTATGCATAATTAACATTATGTACTCACCTGGCCACAGAACACAAAAGTCTCATTTCGTCTCCTTAACCCTTACTAGATAAAGTAACCTCAGTTACCTTTAAAACATTATATATGACTTCAATATCATATGCTAGCCAATATCATACTCAAACACATTTCCTAACAAAAACCTCATTTCCTTCATTTCCTTCTCTTATTAAAAATTCAATTTCACTCCTTTGTGGGTTTAATTCTCAAGGCTAACTTGTGCATAAATATACAATTTAGGAATAATGTTTAGGGCACCTAAACGATTTAAATGGTAATAATTTCACTCTTCAACCCATTGAGCCAAAAACTAATATCTAGCACTTGGAAAAACACCACAAGATTGGGTAAAGTTTCTATGTCCATAAGTTCTATTGAATTCCCACCAAGAAAAGATTAATTCACTTAAGTCCAAAATGTAAACACATACATATTCCATTATTATGGTTTCTTAAGTTGTTCATTGCTCCACTTTTACTTCCTATAATCACCATCCATTTAACTTCATCAATGGTTTGGAAAAGGATACTCTCTTAGTCTAAATAAATTCCATGACATTAAATAATGTCTAATGTCTTAAATTTTCTCCAATATTCTTTATTATATCCTTATTTCATATTCAAAAAATTTATCAATTTCACCTATGTGACATTCGGGATTAACCAACCAAGTTCCAAAATTACTCATTAATTTGTAATAATGATCTCAAGTTACTGTATCAACTCCAACAAAGTTTTCATTCCACTTTCCTTCCTTTTACATAAATGAAAATTCAAGGAAATTAAGAAAAATTATGAAATCCACTTACAACTTAAAAAAAAAGTCCCATTGGCCTTATTCCTTCTCTTAAATGTTCAATTAGGCTAAAGGAGTCCAAAAACTTTAGATTTAATCACCCTACAATACAAGTATGAACACATAATCAAATTGAAGTTTTTCAAGCGAAGCCAAAACATAGAATTATAATTTGATTTTAGAGGAAATAGATGCAAAATTGACCTAAAATATAAAGTCCAACTCAATATGATGATTACACCAAATTAAATTCTATTTTAAAAATTTCATTGTTTAAATATTGTAAAAGGGAGTTTTTCAATTCTGAGTCAAAATGATGAAATTGATCCAGGAAAATAAGAAAGAAAGATTTGAAATTCATATTACAAGTGAAGCCCTATGAAAATTTTGGAAGAGAAATTGAAATTATGCCCAATTTCCCCCTATTCGTGAAGAACAAGCTACATAAAGGGTTTTCGCGATTTAAAGCTTATTAGATGCAATTCATAAATGAAAATGGTAGAGAGTGGTTCGAAAATCATGATGTAGTGACGTATTCAAGAAATTAGACAACAAAAAGGCACCAATTCAGCTTGATTTTCTCTGAAATTCCACATGTGAAAAGCTTCGTCGGAGCCTCGTATTTTCCAAAAAATCACGTTGGTGACGAGCTGGAAACACGCCGAAAATGGTGAGAGGTTGACGGACACTCCAAGGGCCTGTCAGAACAAAGAGATTCAAGGCAGGAAATTTGCTTTAGTTGCTGCTATAACTTAGACGCACATGAAGGAAAACGTCGTGGGAAGAAGAAAAACTTCGAGGGTGATATAGTAATTTTGTGTGAAGGAGACATGTGGCAAAATCTTAAAAAAAAAAACATGGATTTACTCCAAAATTATACATATGAGGATTTAAGCATGAGTTCCTGAATACATAAAATGAGGCTTAACCATTTATATGAGCCGTAAACTTAAATTTAATACTAACTCATTTGTATTTAATTTTTTAATACTCCTTAATTATAAAAATTTATTTTTATCTCAATTGTAATTTTTTTTTAATTTTCATAATCATGAAATGATTCTTAAAAAAATTTCTGCACTTGAAATAAGATATTTAACATGTAAATTTTAAAAATATTACATCTATTTTTATGAGTAGATTTTTATATTTACATGTAAACTTATTTAATAAAATTATTTAACTCAATTCATTTTACCTATAAGGTAAGCATACCATATTATGTTCGTTACCTGTGAGTACACAAGTGTTTTGGCAAGGAAGAAGGTCGCCATTGTATTATCTATGTCTTGAGTACCTAGGATTTTTGCCATATTGTTTAGCAATGTGTTCTAATGCACAAGAATAAAAAAAGACAATTTCATTGTATCAAAAAACATTCCTCGTGAAGAAAGACCAAAAAGATTCCACAAATCTAATTATCTATATTTTGTTTAATTAAAAATACTAATTTCCATGGGCAAAAAAAAAACAACTCATTGCTTGGATAAAATATTACAGATGTTGAATTTAAAACAATTATAATCTAATTGTGAGAATTTGTTTGAGAAATGCCTATGTGTCCGAACCCAACATATCTTATCTCGATACCAGAGTTCTTTTCAAATGTTTGGAAAATATTCCAACCCCATTTTTGGTTAAAGTGGATTCCATATACTAATGATTTTGAAGTAAAATTCAATGATTAATATTAATTATTATAAAAAATCTTAGGAGTTACATTTAAAATTAGGTTATTGAAATTGATAATTTTTATTTATTATAAAATCAGTAAAAAGTAAACTTTTTAATTTGATCATGAAGATTCATTAATAAACTTTTATGTAGTAGGTAAGGAAAGCATAATAATTGCAATATTATTTAATACATGATTTTTCAAAGTTAATGCCATGATGCAAGGTTGAAATATGATTTTTTCCAATAGGACAAACATTTTTGGTGATGAAATATGATTTTCCTTTTGAGGCAAAATGTGATTTGTGTTCAATGCGATTTACTCTATTAGGAGAAGTCGTAATGACTTCCAAAAGTTGACGGTAATGTTTTGAAACATGCGTAATCCATAAATGGTAAATTGACTTGGCCATAAGGGATTATGGATTTTACTTCCAAGTTGGCAATGGTTACTACCTAAAAAATTGCCTTTTTTATAGGTTGATGTTCTCTTCGTAGTTATTTTTCTCTAATATCATGCTTGTTTGGTATAATTGCCCTCTAGTGCAACCTTAGGCTTTCCATTTTCTAAAGTTGGTACTATCTTATCAGGCAAAATGAGCTACTTTTCATTTAATGTTGTGTTTGTTAGGTAACATGTAAACTAAAAGTAGCAATTTTCATGGGTTAGTATTATCTATATCAAGTTAGCAAGTTATACTTACTACTGGATTCTTTCTCAACCTAGCAAGTTCAATACTATTTTTTATTATTTAATTGGTATGATCTCTGCCCATCTTGTCGTAAAGACTTAATTATTGGTCTATAAGTGACCAAAATCATCTTGGACTATAAACCCGTAATCCTAAATAGAACAACCCATTGGAGCAAATTTTTGCACTTGTTTAAAACCCTTTATTTTAATATATGGTAGATTGTACTTCTATGTATGTTATTCGAACGTATAGTGGAAGTAGGTAGGTCGTCATTTAATTTTTGCCACCTAATCCATTTGCTTTTACTGATCTTGTTATAATGAATTGGTAATCTTGAAAAGCAACTTCCTTAAGAGTAATTTGTCTATATTAAAGACTAAGACCAATGTTTATTGCTTCAATAATAAGTTGCATAGTAGCTTTTGGTTTGAGACACCTTATAGTCTATGTAAATACCCTTACATCATTCTAGAGAAATGATATCGAGATACTACAATTATTGATGTGAAACCGAGATGAAGGCAATAACTAAGTATTGTTATGAACTACAAATTAGTAAATAACCTGAAGATGCTAAATGCAACAATACACAATGGAAAGAAAATTAACTACCTCCTAGTCATTTTTAGCAATTTGCGACCCCATCACATGCAACCTCACCTAGACTACTAGGAGAATGAATGGAGTTAGTGGCTGTTGTTTCGTCAAAGTTGGATATGTCATCCATAAGAACCATCTCACTAGGATATAGAGAAGGTTTTGGAGGCATTTCAAGGCTTTCAACATTATTAGCTTCTAACATCTCTAATACTTTATTCATTGAGGGACGATCTATAGGTTTCAATTGAATACACCACAGTGCTACTATCAACATTTTCTTTACTAAATCCTTTTCTTCTTTGGTCAAATTTTCCATTTCTATATCTTTCTCTTCATCAAATTGGTCATAAATCCACAAGGGAAAGTAAAGTTGACTTGAATGCTCTGCATTTGCATTCAAGTTCCTCCTTCGATTTGCCATTTCCATCAGCAGCATCCCAAAACTGTAAACATCAGCCTTATAGGACACTCCCCCAATATTCTTGTAAAACAATTCAGGAGCCATATACCCTATTGTTCCTCTCGCTGCGGTCAAAGTGACAATGCTATCATCAACTGGATATAACCTTGCAAGTCCAAAATCAGAAACTTTTGGGGTGAAGTTGTCATCAAGAAGAATGTTATGAGGCTTGATATCAAAATGCAATATTTTCACCTCACAACCATGATGAAGATAAGCAATCCCACGAGCCACTCCAAGAGATATTTCAAATATTTTCTCATAACTCAAGGGCACACTTTCTTCTTTTGAGAAAATATATTTATCTAGAGATCCATTGGGCATAAATTCATAAACAAGAACACGCTTTGTTCCTTCCACACAAAATCCAACAAGGTGTACCACATTGAAATGGTGTATCCTTCCAATGGTTGCCACTTCATTGATGAATTCTTGGCCGTTAGCGTTGGATTTACCCAACATTTTGATAGCAACAAAAGGGCCACTGCTTAGCTTCCCTTTGTATACAGTGCCGAAGCCTCCTTCACCTAACTTGTTCTTGAACCCTTTAGTCATTGTTTTCAATTCCTTGTAGGAGTACCTTATTGGAATGAGATTATGAAGTTGCAAAAATTCTTCAATATTTTCATACATCGATAAGTGTCTTCTTCTGCATGTATAAATTAACAACGCAAGTAGGAATGTGATACCAAATAGAAGTCTAGCAGCAATGTATAGCAAAACACATCTTCCAGTAATTTCTCCTAAGACAATGGCAGGTTGTGATAGGCTAACATCGTAGTAAATGTAGTGATGGTATGTATCCTCGCTCACTATTTGGGGTAGTCCTACATATGTATATTACCATAAAGGTCAATAAATTGGTTAGTGACAAAAACATATGACTACTTTATTGACAATGAAAGTGGAAATAAGAGTTTACATTACACTGTAGAAATTTTTAGATAAAAATGTTGTTAATGTAGGAAATTTGCAAATTTGCTCAAAAAAATTATTTTATCAATATTAAACAAAATTACCTTACAGTATAGCTATATTCTGGCTATTGAACTCAGGCTCAATTACAAAATTGACTCATATATTTTAGAATAAATTACATCGACCTCCCTTGAATTTGTTGAAGTTATATAAACCTCTTCTTTATTTTCAAAATATACACAAATTTCCATGAAATAAAAAATATCTTACACTTTAGTAGAATTTAATTTTTTTTACTAGAAGATCCTCTATTTTAACTTATTTAAAGTTAAGAAAAAATATGTATTTAAGTTAAGAAAGGCATTTTAGTAAAAAAAAAAAATTAAAATTGGACTAAATGAGATTCAATCAAGGTGTGGGACCAAATTTATAATTTAATGTAAATTTGTCTTAGACTTTGGCCTATACCTAACTCAACACATAAACATGTACAGTTGTGATGCGCCTAGTTGCACTATACAAGGACTAAAATGACATTAAAAGATTGATTAAAATATTACACAAATTAAAATAAGGCTCAAGTACCATGTTAATTATTATGTTAAAGTTTAATCACTCAATTTTTTCAATTTAATTTCTTAACTTTTTCCTTCGGGTTAATTTCATTCTTTTTCATTATATTTGTCCAGAACCATTTTGCAACACTAAATAAAGTTAAGAGATTATTTTAAAATACTAAAAAAAGCACTAAATAAAATTAAGAAACACTAAAATAGAAGCTAAGCCAATAAAATATAAGAAAGAATGTATAAAGTAAATTATACAAAATTGTTTCAGGACCTTACCTTTATAAATACCGTAGAGATAATCTGTAACAAAATTTTACGAAGGTCAATAACGATCAATGGGAAGTATAGGTACAAATGCAAAATAGTTAATGAGATCGAAAAAATATTTACTAATCCTTATATATTTATGTGACAATTGATTTAATATTTTACTACTAATAAAATTATTCATTTAATAATTTTTACTCTTATTTTTTAATAATTTTATTAGAACTGATATATTAAATTAGTTACTACATTAATGAATCAGAATCAACAAATAATTTTTCAACCTGGATGAAGTTTTCAATCTTTCTCTCTTTTTTTACCTTTTAAAATACTTCAATCTCTATGTTATTTTTTCAATTAGATGTACATTTACTTTTAAAGTTTACACACATCACTTTTATATTTTGAAAAAGCTACACAATATGTTTTATTTGAAAAAATTCTAACACAATTATACTCAAAATCAATAGTTAACTTGCTCTTGTCTATTACAAAATCTTGAATTATCTTAAATTGAGTTCTCCTATATGATTTTAGAACCTAATAACTTCTCTTGTGTTTTAAAAACACACATAATTCACGAAGGAAAAGACACACACATAACTTCAAATTAAAAAAATAACGACAAAATTCATGATATTAGCAATCTATTAACATAATTTTTTTATTCTTAAACAATAATTAACTTCTCATTTTGATGTTTTAAGATATAATCTGTGCAATTTAACTCCTTAATAATAATTTTTCTCAGTTATTTTTGTTTCTTTGTTGGAACAAATTGTAAAGTTAGTTTCCCACTAAATTAATAAGGTTACATTGTTAGATTAAATAAAAAAATAATTATTTTAAAAATAATGATTTACGTAAAGGATTTAAAATTGAATATAAAATCATCACCTTCTGCAAATATGCGCAACTTTGCCAGCTTTCCTACATGACCCAACAACGAAACATAGTACTAATTCAAAATTCGAAGATCATAACTATATCAACAATATTCCTTGGGTTAACACCGTAATGACATGGAGAAATTATAATTTTATAATACTTATTATAAGATATATTATATTTTTAAATCATTTACAAAGATTTAGAAATAAAATAATTTTTTTTACTCCAACTTAAGACTCTGATATACTCTGTTTTGGAATTCCTGTTTTAAGATAGACTTTTAAAATAAATTAAAAACAAAATGGAATCTTTAAATTCTTTAAATAATTTTAAAGTTTAAAGTCCTTTATAATAAATACTTTACACTTACGCTGATGTTTTATCATGTTGAATATTTATCAATCTATATTTTGTTCATTAAAGTTTATTCTTTTGTTTAAAAGTAATGATTATATGTTTTTAGAAACACTATGCGTCGTAATTATAATGTAATTAATTATAAAATATATCACAATATTTTTTACTTTAATGAATTTATTATCATAATTAAATTCATTAATTACTATATATATATATATATATATTTTTTTTAAATATTATTTAATTGATAATTAATGACATAAGCACCATTATTTTTTTTTAAAGAACATGGTATTCCAAAAGGATTAGAATTAAATATAATTTTTTATATCTCTTTTAATTAAAATATAATAAGTGTATGATTAGTTAATAATAATATAATAAATATATATCCCTACTTGTCTCGTGGTTTAGTTTTTTTTGGATGTGCTCTTGACTTCTATTTGTACGTTTCCTTCATATGTTCAGTTATGGAATCATTCATTGACCAAAAGAAAAAAACCTGTAGATGAGAATGGAGAAGTGACTTACGACAATCGGTATAATACATTATTCCCATGGGGGTAGCACAGTTGTGTTGATCCTGATAGCGTTGGACATTTTGAATGCCAGGTTTGAAAGCTCGCTTCCACCAGTATACCTCAAATCCATAGGACAGAACCCTGTGAATCTCAGCGTACGACAAGCTTTCTCCCTGTAAGAAGGAACTCCAATTTGAGGTAATGGTAGCCACCAATTTCACACCACACTGAGATTTTAACTTGTCAACCACTAGGTCTCCAACCAGAGCATAGATATAAGCTTTCCCTTTGGACTCCCAATTCACGCATGGAGACGTATCCACGTACTCTGGGTCGTCCCTCACTGGATCGCTACAGTTCAAGTAAACGACGTGCTCGAATATAGGTTTCGAGTCTGGCCACAGAGAGGCAAGATAGGGATCCGGGTCGTAACGGAAGGAATAATTGAAAGTATCGGTGAAATTAGATTGGTACAAGAAATAGCGAGGCAGGGAAGAGCAATCACCCTCTTGAATGCCAGGATCCACGAGTCGGATTGTGGAGTTGTTGTAGTTGATTCTCAGCACACGGTACGTTCCTGAGTACAAATGAAGCAGAGTGACGTTGTTCTCGCAGGCTAACTCGTATGTGGGGTCGCCGCACTTCGCTGGATCATCTGGCAGTCGAAAGGGATATCTTATGTTTGTGATTTCGCCGCAACGAGACGGAGCACACCCTATGCTCTCCTCAATTGAACTCTTTGCTTCCTGTATGAGAAGCAGAGTTAGCAACACTAAACAACACCAACACCCTGTTATGCCTCTTCCTCTACCCATCCTTCACTATGATTTGCAATGCGCTTCCACTTCTGAGATCACACTCTTGCAATTAATATAAAATCAATATGACCCCTTTGTAATTTTTTTTAAGAAAATGCTTAGTCATAATTATTTATTGCTAGACCTTTATTTTCTTTTGTTCCAGTCCACACGGCTTACATTTATTTCTACGTTGACTTGGAATGTTGTGATCGTTTTCTTCTGTCCAGGTCCACACGGCTATTTCCTTTTTTTTCCTCGAAGTTGACTTGAAGTTTCTGTCCAGTTCTACTAATGATTTTTGCAGGTTGAACCCCCTTTCCTTGTTTTCTTTTTGGCTGATATGAGATGCGGTGCGACATGTTAATACTTATATAGATAGGATTCTGAATCCAAGTTTGAAATAAAAGCTTTGTTTAATGTTTACAATGTTTTGCTGTCACAGATTTTTGTTGTTGGTGATGATGCAGGTATTGGCGCTGCTTACGAATCTGGGGAATGCTCAGATCCAGTATGTCCCTAATAATGGAATTGGATATCCCTTCAAACTCGTGGAGGTCAAGTCGAACAATAGTGATCACCCTGACTCCCATCAATCTTATGCTTCTGCATGTAACAATAATGGGACGATGGTCGAGTTCCCGGCAATTCCTGCTCTTTCAGGACTAAGACTCTCCGTCAAATACATAGACTATGAATCCCGCCAATTACTCACATGTGATCCTGAAGGTTGCCTTCCCAGACTCTTTCTAAAACTCTACAATTCATCGATTTATCCTTTGCAATTTGATCCAGAAAATCTGTATACTTCCAAAACACTCACCAATGTTACTTTCTTCGATTGTTCTTCGGTTGGGTCGAGATACCTGAAAAACTATTACGTATCATATGAACTTGTACAAGATATGTTCGTCTGCCCGATTTATGCAGCTGGCTCTGACGAGAGTGTCCTCCAGATGGACCTTGTTTCCTGCACCAAGATGTTTCAGTTAGTTTCGCCGTTATCCGTGGGCGACCTTCGGACGAACTACTTAAGACTCACATGATCCGAACCAAAATGTGATGTTGAAAATGTTTACTGCAAACACAAATCAAGCAAGTTACGGATTGTTTCACCAACTACAGGTCACAATAGTTGACTCTGCATTTCTTTCTCTCTTTTTTTTTTCCTTTACTTTTTCATGTTCAATGAATGTGGTCCTGTAACTGCAGGTTCTATTGTGCTGGTCTTGCTGTGCATTGCATTCTTTCACATATATCGCTACCTCAAAAGAAAAGGAGATGATGAAGCAAGACTTGAAAAATTTTTGGAGGATTACAGGGCTCTAAAGCCTACTAGATTTTCTTATGCTGATCTTAAAGGAATGACAAACTATTTTAAGGAAAAGCTGGGCGAAGGAGCTCATGGAGCAGTTTTCAAAGGTAAGCTATCTGTTGAAATTCCCGTGGCGGTAGAGGTGCTCAATAACTCAGAGGGGGATGGCAAAGAGTTCATTAACGAAGTGGGAACTATGGGTAAAATCCATCACATCAATGTAGTTCGCTTGCTAGGCTTCTGTGCTGATGGTTTCCATCGTGCCCTTGTTTACGATTATTTTCCAAATGGTTCATTACAAAAGTTCATGTCTTCCCCAGACAACAAGGAAAGCTTCCTTGGATGGCTGAAGCTGCAAGAAATTGCTCTTGGCATAGCCAAAGGGATTGAATATCTTTATTAGGGTTGTGATTTTTGAATTCTTCACTTTGATATCAATCCATGTAATGTGTTATTAGATCACAATTTCACTCCCAAGATTTCTGATTTTAGTCTATCTAAGTTGTGTTCTAAAAATCAAAGTACAGTGTCAATGACTGCAGCTAAGAGAACCTTGGGTTATATTGCACCTGAAGTTTTCTCTATAAATTTTGGGAATGTGTCCTACAAATCAGATATTTACAACTATGGGATGTTGTTGCTAGAAATGGTTGGACGAAGGAAAAAAATTCACAATGGCCAAGAAACTTTCCAAGTTCTATACCCAAAATGGATCCATAATCTAATTGAAAGATAGAGACATAAATATTCCCATAGAAGATGAAGAAGACATGAGAATTGCAAAGAAATTAGCAATTGTGGGACTTTGGTGCATTCAATGGCACCCTGTAAATCGCTCATCGATGAAAACAGTGATACAAATGCTACAAGGAGGAGATAAATTGAAGGTGCCCCCTACTCCTTTTGATTTCACTACTTCAACTAATACAAGTACCATTATTCCTGCAAGACATATGAATTTAGAGTTAGAAACGATTCATGAAGTGGAATGATCACATACATCTCTAGGCTCACTAATATATATAATTTTTACTTCTACTATTAAACAATTTGTGAGAGTTGTTATATCAGTTTAATGTTAACCTCGTTCATTATGCCTTTTCTAGTTTTATATGTTTTGTTTTAGCATAGTAATCTTTTATATAGCATTGTCTTTGTGGATCTAAGTCCTGAAAATGGGCTTATAAAAAATCCTCAAGAAATAAAATTGACTTATAATTTTGGAATTTCACATTGTACTTGTAAAAATTTTTTCCATGCACAAATGAATGACACAAACCAAATATTCTGGATTAATTTCACAAGATGTCTGTAATTCATACTCCTGGATAAGAATACACCTCTTGATAATAATATATGATCAATTAGAGTAGTGGATAATAAAATATAAACAAATTTTGGATTGTCAATGGCTTATGAACATGACTTATGTTGCGATTTAAAGTGGATCACCCTGTTGGACCTAATGCGGTTCCATTTATGTCATTACCCCTAGTTATGCTGAGTGGCTTGTGTGACAAATTACTACTAAACGGATACATCAACCAAAACAAAAAAAGGAGTATTTTCTTCTTAAATCAGTTAGCAAATGATTAATATTAACTCAATGAATTCATTTCATGTTTCCCTCATAGAGCTTATTGATCCATATAGGAAGGTGTTTACGGGAAAGAATGAATTCCTATGCAATTTATGTGTAAAAATTTGCTGAAGAAGCTCATACCATTTTCTTCTAATGCATTAGGTATAATATAATTATTTTAAGGTATCATCTTTAGTGTAGGTTTTTAGAGTTCTGGAGGTTTCTGGCCACCCCAAGCAATCCAGATTGACAGTGAAGTGTAAGGATGACAATGTTGGTGCAAATTGGTAGGGGGAGGGAGGCTAAAATTCAAAATGGATGGAGAAGGTGGGTGAGAATGTATTGGGATGAAGAGGGGGGAAAATGAAGAAAAAGATGAAATGAGAGTATTTTCGTAATTTCAATGTTGGGCGACACGTGGCAACCAAACAAAAATCATACCTTAATGTAAGATAGGGGAATCAAACTCAGGTTCTAACAGATGCTTGGGTTAGACTTAGTCGCTTGGGTTAGACTTAGCCGCTTGTGCTAACCTATAATTCATGAAATTAGTTACTTGAATTATTATAATAGTTGTCTTAAATCTCTCATTTCTACAACTAATTTAATTGTTATATTTATTATTTATTTATTTTCCTTAATTAAATTTCTTTTTCCCTTTTTACTTATATAAATGTTCAAAAAAACTATCTCTCATGATAAAAATTTTAAATATAAAATTTTGGAATATTATATTGGGATTTTAGATGGTAAGGAAGAGTATTGGTGTTCCTCCATTGCCATTTCATTCTACCTTAAAATAAAACATCTAAGCATAAACTCAATCCATTTTGGCAATTTCATTCTTTATTATTTCCTCCTTAGTCATTCATCTAAACATACCCTTACTAATTTAAAACCAATTTAAATTTAAACTTCTATTTAACCAATGTCTATCGCTAATATTTCTAGATAAAAATACACACGTTTTTCAAATAAAATTTGAAGAAATAATGTAGTGGATAATATAATATAAAAATTTGTTTGTATGAAGTGTTTAAATTTAATACATTATGTCCCTCTTCTTGTGTATTAAAATCAATTTTTTATCTAAGAATTCTTTATTCAATTAAACTTTCTTTAAATATAAGAGTTTTTTAATTCAAATACGCATTATAAGTTTGATTATACACTCGCCTTTCCCATTCCTTGATCAAGCTTTTCTTAGAAGTCTTTCGGCCTCCCGATATATATATATATATAATTTAAGATTAACTTTGACACCATGACATGTGGAAAGATGGCAACAAATAAAGATCATTTGCTAAAACACAAGGAGATGTGACCAAGTTTTGACTTGACTTATGACTTTTGAGGAGTAAGACTTGGGTTTGGAAACGTTTTATTTATAATAAATTATTAATTTAAATTAATATATCAGTTTATTTCAATTTTTCAAAAATACATTTAAAACTACATAGTCTTTCAAATACTAATAATTTAACAGTTCTTCCAATTAAAATAGCTCCTTCGTTAGGTATGAATGACATTTCATTTGACTATTAATAATAATATAGACTTGTTTTAAGTTCATGTACACACAAATAAAATACATTTCAGTGCATCAATTAGCCATAAATACTTTTCATTATGCATGGAAAAAATGTATAGGAAAACAATCAAGAGATTTTATTTTTAGAAGACCAAAATTGAAGAATAGTGATATTTTAAGAATTATATTAAAATATTTTACTCTTAATTTTTTTAAAAAAATAATATTTTAAGAATTGAATCATTAATTTACTAGTGTTCTTATTATACATGATTAGACATTTTTAACATGGATTAAGGATTAAATGGTTAAAAAAAATGCTTTCACTATTAAAATAAAAAAGTTAGAGAGAGAGAAATGACTGAGATATATGAGAGAGTCTAAATTAGAGTAAGTAAATAGTCAATGAACCAAAATATTCCGACAAAATTGGTAATTAAGTGAAGTGAATTATTCCACGTTCGTAGAAAATGAAGCAGAAAACGGAGAAAAATTTTTTTATGTGCCAATCAGTTCGGAATTTGGCTTATATTGCTTTATCATTAAAATTCATATATATAAGTAAAGTTAAGTTCCTTTAACGTGGAAGCTTCATTGATTGACGAGAAGCTTCCACTCCTTGTGCAATGACTCCACATTTTATGGATATATGTATCGATAAATTTTTTAAGTATGAAAATTTTTTGTACTCAACGAAAAAAATTATGAAGTAATTAATTAATTAATTAATCTCTTTTTAAATCGGCAATCTTTTTAAGTTTGAGAATTTTTTAAAATTAACAAGAAATTAATAAATTTTTTTGTTGTCAATAAGAAAAAATATAAAGTAATTAATTAATTAATTAACTTTTTTTAAAATCATGAATTCTTTGAAGTCTAAAATTTTTTTGGAGTGAATAAAAAATTAATGAATTAATTAATTGCCTCTTAAATTTATAATTTTTTTAAGTCTGAACATTTATAAAGTCAACAAGAAAATAATGAGTTAAGTAATTAATTGTCTATTAAACTTTATAACAAGAGACTATAATATAACTTGAATTAAAGTAAGAGAAAATGATATATAATTAAATGATTTATTTAACAGTTTATATTGTTCAAAGTCAGAAGCAGGGTTAAATATAATTCCATCAATTTTTTGATATTTTAGAGTTTTTCAGAAAAAATAACAATGAGAACTGCTTCAGACGTCAAAAAAACTTTTGATGATGATACCCTCTCAATAAACTCAATAATTTAAAATATAATAACATATAATAATATAAATTGATTTTTTCTATAGCACATACGGATAAACTAGTTTCTAAATGAAATATAATTTAATGCTGATGCTAAAGAAGTCTACCAAATATATGGCTAATATAGAAAACTGAGACATTTGGTGTTACCATTAGTGTCCAATTATGTGACATTTACATTGCACTTTAATTTTTGGGAATATATAATTATTACTCTTAAACTTGTTTTCATGGAAGTCTCATTTCATACGGGGATGAGTTTTTCTTAATGGCAATGAAACAAATATGAATCCTTCATGGCTTCCTCCATGACTCTCTTTCTAATTATATATATATATATATATATATATATAACAAAATATAATATTAAAGAAAATTGAAAAAGATATTTTTCTTAAATGTATATGTTACAAGTCCTACATTTAGGAGCCTTTTCAAATGATAAAGACTTATAAGATTAATGAGTTCTCTCACCTAATAGACTAATTTTTTAGGATGAACTCTTCCTTTAAACTTATACTTGTAACATTTTTATTGTTGAATAATACATGGTATTGTAAATAATCTATCTAGGACTTGGGATTTTTAGCAGCAAAACATCTCAAGTATTGTTCTAAGCACTTGTTAAGGGCCTCAGACTCTCCATCCGTTTGGGGACGATGAGCCGTGCTATATTTAATAACACTACCACTGCTCTTCATGAGCTCCTTCCAAAATTGGCTTAAGAAATTGGATCACAATAAGATATGATAGAGGCTAGAAACCCATGCAATTTAATGACCATTTCACAAAATAGGCTTGCCATAGTGACAACATTATAGTTGCTAGGGAGGGACCAAAAATGCCCGTACTTGGAGAAATGATCAATCACTACCAAAATTGTTGTTTTTCCTTTGGACGAGGGCAATCCTGTCACGAAGTCCATTGTTATTTCCTTTCAGTTGCCTGTAGGTGAAGGTAGGGGTTGTGGAGACCCGTAGGTTTTTAGGTTACTAGTGTAACTTGCTGGCACGCTAGGCAGTGAGCTATAAACCTTTTTACATCAGCACACATATTTCTCCAATAAAAAGTCTTAGCAAGCTTCTTGTAAGATTTTATCTCCCGGCCATGTCCCCCTAACGGTGCACAATGAAATTCTTGGAGTAATACTATCTTGAGGGGTGATTTCTCAGCTATAAATAGCTTATTCTTACAGGTTACATAGTCCCTTGTGATAGCAAATCCTACTAGAGCAGTACCGCTCTCCATTTGCCTTCTTAAATTAATAAGTTCTTCTTTTGTTTGATTTTCCTCCTTCAGAATTTTGAAAAGTTGACAGTGGATAGCAGGAAGGATGTTATATGTGGCATCAATAGGGATGTCATCCTCAAACTGTCGTGACAGAGCATCAACCAGTGTGTTCTGCTTCCCTGGCTTATAATGGATTTGATAGTTGAATCCAAGCAGCTTTGTCAGGTAATAATGTTGTTCCGTAGTCTGTATAGTTTGACTTATCAGATTCTTGTTGCTGCTATCTCTTGTATACTTGCTACTATCATGGATCTGCCTCCCAGATGTACTTCCCAAAGGTACTACCTTGGTGTTGTCGACTTCAAATGTCATGTTGAGGTCCTGAAAATTAGTGGTAAACAGTCCAAGTGTGACCAACCGAGCTATTCCTAGTACAACATCAGCACCCTTAATGTCAATTAGATGAAAATCTGCAGTAAACTTATGTCCCTATAAATTGATTGGAATGCCACAACACTTATAATTGCGTTGCTGATATTCGCCACTCCCAATGATAACCTTGAACTCAGGGATCAGTGTTTTGGGTAACTTTAGCGATTCAGCTAGTGATGGTTGGATGAAATAGTGGGTGGATCGAGTATCCACTAACACTTGTATATAATGAGATCCTATGGTGCCTTGAATTCGAATGGCTCGAGCTTGAAATTCCTTATTCAGTCTAACAAACTTAATTTTGGTTGTGGATCTGAGCTTACTGCATCTGGACTTGGTTGGTTTTGTTTTGCCAATATTTCATTTAATTCCTCTTGATCAAGCAATAGGAAAAAAATTACCTAGACATTTGTGACTGGGCGTGTATTTACTATTGCAATAGTAACATAGTCCTTTCTCCCTTTTCTGTTTGATTTTGGCTGCTGATAACTTTTAAATTGGTAGAGTGGCTTGTTTTGTGATGGTAGTAGATGTTGATGGAGGTAATGGTAATGCTGAAGGTGCTTGTATCTGGGGATAAAAAGTGGACAAGGCAGAAGTAGATTGCTTGAATATGGATGTTTTGTGAGTTGAGGAAGTGAGTCCTATAAACCTGGTTATGTTTCTTTTCATGCAGCTTAGCAAGTGAGACTGTGTGGAAATAAGATTGTGGCTAAGCCAAAAGCAACTCTGATTGCAGATGAGGTTTGAGGCCAGATATGAATAAGTTGATGAGCCAGCTTTCCGACAACCCTTGGACCCTTGTAGATAACTCCTCGAATTTACCTTAGTAATCATCCACCGTGGTTTCTTGTTTCAAGTCTTTTAAAGTGCCTCTTGGATCATTATACAAGGTTGTGCCAAAGCACAGCAGTAGGGCATTCAAGAAGGCTTCCCATGTTAATAATAAATCAGCTTTCATAATCCATTTATACCATGCATAAGCAGGGCCACTTATATGGAAAGAGGCTATTTTCATTCGGTGTTCATGGGGTGTGTTATAAGCATAAAAAAAATCCCTTGTATTTTAAAAGTCCAATCCTTAGCATTGATACCATCAAAGTGGGGAATTTCAATCTTCATACCTTTGGTGAGTGCAAAGTCAAGATTGATATGCAGAGCACCGGGGGGTTCAGGTTGAGCATTTGGAGGCTGCCCCTATGCTAGTGTTGAAGACGAAGGCGATGCAGATGGGGGCTATTAGTTCAGTATCTGTTTAAGCATTTCATTGCTTTGCTGCAGAGATGCTTCAATGTTAGTGATTCTTGAATCCAACTCTTTATACGCCTCATCCAATCAATGCAGTCTGGTACCTTCAGCCATCAGAAAAATGAAAGCACCAGTTTGTTACTCGTTGAAAAGACTAGAAAATAAGAACAAAGCAAGGCAAAAAAACTCCTTTCGAGCAAGAGCGGCTCCAGTATTATTCCATTTCATTCATTGAATCATAGAATCAATAAAAAAATCCAAATGGTAGAAATTTTATAGAAGAATCTGAACTAGGTGTTCCTAACGTAGACAATCTTGATTCATTTTTCTTCGTAGTCAAATAGAATGTATTTAACAGCCTTCTTTCTTTCTCTCTTTCTATAATTATATATATATATATATATATATATAAATCAAAAAATATTTATTTTAACAAATTACAACTAACCATATAAAATATAATTAATGTTTTTATTATATTATAACACCGCACCTTAAAATATGATATTGATTTTTACCAATTATTCTAGCTCATTGCCCTGACAATGATCTAACTTGTGTGGTAATGTGTTTTTTGGAAATTAATGGTAGAAATAACTTACTAACAAAATTCCAGTGGTGGTGAGATTAAATAATTTAAGGATTTAAAGTTCAATCATTCATTCTATCATTGAAAAACAAGATCAAATTCTCGTGTACCATGAATGTTGTTTCTTTTTTTTTTTTTTTTAATTTGCCAACAGTACCATGATTGTTTAAACCCCTTTCTTATTGTTAGTCCTCCATGCAAGCAACCACAAAATCAATATCATCATCTCACAAACCTATTTTATTCAAGCTGTACTACTTACAGAAATCAAGTTATTAGACACCACAAGAGGTAACATGTTTTGTTTGTTGCACTTTAACTCTTAAAAGCAATAGTTCACAGGTTAACAATTTAGAACTCCATGGATTTAAAACCTTTTTGTACTTGTATATTAACATTATATTGAGAGAAATGATCAAACATGTGTTCATTTACAATTCAACGGCGATGTTAACGATATTTTGGAAATTATAGTGCATGATTTGTCTTTATTTATTTATTTATTTTTGTAATAAATTGTTCAAATTGTTCAGTCAGAAAGAGCCGTCAAGCATTCATGGCAACATATTTTCTTGGAAGTTCTAATTGATGCCATTTTATCATTAGTTTTGAAAATACAAATAAAATGTAACAAATGCTTTAAATAAAAAATTAAAAATCAAAGCCATACTGTTCTTAAATATAATTGCACATAATACTATTTTGTGGTGGCAGATTTATGTAATTACAAAATAAAATATTATCCTAATAACTAAATAAAATTTTGTTATGACAAGATAACACTTTTTTAAAAAAAAATAGTCAGTTGGTAAATTAATGAACAATATGAAAAACTTAATTAATAGTATAAATTTAACTAAATAAGCAAATTGTGTTAAGTTTTCTTTTATTATTACGTATAAATTATGCCAATGACGATATTTCATAAAATTGTTTGATTTGAATTTTTATTGTATTTTCTTCTATGCACTCAATTCTATTAGAAATAATAAAAAAAATTATATATGTATGTATGTGTGTTTATATATATATATAATTTATATTGCTTGACAACATGCCTGACTAGATTTTTCATCTAACTAAAAAATCTGAGTTAAATACATATGCATTTTCATCAAACAAAACCTGTAATTTATTAAGATTATTAATTAACAATAGATACATATATAATTGAATCAATGCTAATACTGATTATTGAGTAAATTCACAAAAGATAGAACAATTTGGTAAATTTGTTGTGTTACATTATTTTGTTTTAGTAACAAATTATTTTTCCTTTTAATGATTCAAGTTTTATCTTGTTATAATTAAATTTTATTATGTAGTAAGATAATCTTTTATTTTGTAATTACATAAATATGCTAAGACAAAATAATATTTAGGCAATATTCTATTCAATAACAGTATAGCTTTCAATTTTTATTTTTTATTTAAAGGAATTATGTGAATTTTTTTTATTTTCCAACACTAACAATAGAATGGACAACTTCCTGTATAAATGCTTCACAGTTCACCTGCTTGAATAGTAAAAAAATAAAGACAAATCACTCGTTAAAATTTCAAAAAATATCATTCCCATCCAATATTAAAAATAAATACCTATCAAGAACATACTAATAAATAATAATGCAAATTTTAGAGTCCTTGTAATCACTTCTATCATATGAGATAGGACCTAATATATAGCATTCTCTGTAGGAAGTTACATCTTACCATATATTCATAAACCATCCACGATTAACATGATTCTCTGAACACACACACACACATAGGAAGGGAAAGACGGGTTATCTTACAATCTTGAACCTTCTAACTACTAATATTTTAATATTTCTTCTAATATGCACTGCCAATTGTATTTCCTCAATTAGGTCTACGCCTTCACATGTCTTAACCACCGATATGAACTTTTTAGATTATAGCTTTAATATGAAACATAATCATATAAATTTACAAACTTTCTTCTGACTTGGGGACACGGACTAGTGAGTCTATATAGCACACTTGAGAGTTACAAGCTGTTGAATATATACTATTATAGAAATCAACACTGACTAATTAAGATGAATTTGGATCTTCAACGGAATAGCAAATTTGATGTCTCGCAAAAGAGAAGTTTAAAAAAATTATAAGTGAAAAAGAAAATTAAGCTAGATAACAGATTTGCTGCCATACATATAATCTAAAGACAATAGGAATAATTGGTGAGCTTGACTGTTTTCTTATGTCTTTGCATAAGAGGACAAAATTTATAATCTCAATGGGCCAGAGTTAAGTTTTTGCCTCTGATTTATTTGCACAGGTAGGAAAGGAAAGAATATATGATACATAAGGAAACGTTAAATTAAATAAGACAATAAAAAATTAGTCTTTATATGATTCAATAAGACTATGAGATAAAAAGTTAGTAAATAGAAAACTTTTACTCTTTAACAGAAATAAAAGAAATAAACATTTGGCGGATTTGAATTCTTTTTTTCCAGATGTTTTCCTTTTACTAAAAATACTTTTATATAAAGTAAATACCATAAGTACATCTCTTTTTTGGTTTTTCCGTTATATTTTCCAGAAGCCAACCATAATGATAGTTTAGCATATGATTGCTTTAAAAGATTTAGTATGTCTACTTTTTAAAAAAAAACTTTTTCCTAAACAAGACTTAATACGACTATGTTTTACTATATATCATCTAAGAAGTATGAATAATGAAACAAATTCACAACGCGCTAAGATATAGATACAACGAGACATGAAGAAATAATACAGTGCTTTACATTTTAAGTACAATTCAAAGTATCATGTCATGTCTAATACAAGTTCCAAACATATGCATCATATGCCATACAACTTTGTTTTCAAATTAGCATTGCTTCATAACTTGCCATACTTAGATTCTAGTTACACATGTATCCATGAACTCAATCAAATTGCCAAATATAATTCAATATAGAAAGGGTTTATTCATTTCTATCTTATTTCTTCAAATTCTTTTGTTGACGGTGCAACATACACTCATTGTAATAACTTAATGAGTGATATCATTTAAATTTACTCCTCCAAAAGTCTATATTTAATAACTTGCCACATGTTATTATTTGTTTTGACTGGTATAATACATTCTGGCAAAAAAAGAAAAAAGAAATGTCTGGTATAATATATTTGTGATACAATTTAAGGCAAGAGGACCACCTACCCCAAAAGACTAACTAACCTGTGTTAGGGCTTGAATTAGAGAGCCTCATTCCTTAAGCACCATCTTAAGTCCTTTTCCTTCTTTGCTAAAAAGAACCATCCTAAGTCTTGATGGCTGTCCAATGTGGAATATATATATATCATTGCACAACCCTTTGAAAGAGTGTTAGCAATGGCCCTTTAGTATGTAATGCTAAATAAATAAGAGTAGGAACTACCTTGCATCATGGGAATCAAATAACCTTGATATAAACCAAAACTATAACAAATAATTTGAGATGACACAGAGAATTTAATGTGAAAAAACCCCAATAGGTAAAAAATAGCCTCAAGCATGAGTCCTAGCAGTGAAGAAGTGAGGAAGGAAATGTCTTGAGTACTGTACGTATCAACAGTGGATAGCCTAATGTTCATTATGATTTACACAAGGTCAAATATTGCATAAGCAATGGAAGTGGTTAGTCGATATATGGCAAATCCTAGATAAGAGTATTAAAATGTTGTAAAAAGGGTCCTAAGATATATTACAGGAACCACAGATGTTGCATTGCATTATGGAGAATCAAATTACACCATCAGAGGCTATACAGATTCAAATTTTGTAGGTGATATTGACAATAATAAATCCATCAGGGGTTATGTGTTTACTCTTGCAGGTGAAGCTATAAGTTGGGTTTTAAAACTGCAACATATTGTGGCCACTTAAACACAGAGGCAGAATATATTGTAGCTACACAAGCTAGCAACGAAGCAATTTGGTTGCAAATATTGTTGGAAGAGCTCAGGTACAATTCCAAGAGGATTACACTATTTTGTGATAATCCAAGTGCTATCGACTTGACAAAGAATTAGGCATTCCATTCTAAGACTAAACATATACAAATTCAATATCACTTTGTCTGAGAAAAGGTGGAAGAAGGAAGTGTAGATATACAAAAAATCCATACTAAAGATAACCTAGCAGATGTACTGACAAAGTCGGTGAATACTAAAAAGTTCATATGTACATCTTCCATTGGCCTAGTAGGTACTGAGCAGCAAAAGATGATAAGAAAGAAAAAATAGTGTGAAGATTGATTAATTCTCGATTAAATCTTCAAGTGGGAGATTGTTAAAGAAGTAGATGGCCAACCATTGAACCTAATATTGTTAAAGAAGTTGGTGGTCAACCTTTGAAAAGAAAAAAGAAAATTTTTTGTAATTGAAGTTTAGTCTTTGAAAAATTGCATTGAAACCCTTCATCCTTTCTTATAAATAGAGAGCTTCAAAACCTCATTTCATATAACCAAGAAAGGATCAATTCTATATATAGAGAAAGAAAGAGCTATGAGATATATAGAGAATTGTGAGATTAGTATTTTCCTATTAGCAAGAGATATAAAAAAATTGTACTATCCTTGCTATTTAGAGAGAAGGTTAATTCATATTTTTCTCATAGTGAAGACTTTTTCTTCTTTGTCTGTGCTTTTTTACCCTATTGGGATTTTTTCACGTAAAATTTTATGTATCATCTCAAATTATTTGCTAATTTTGCTTCTATCTGGTGTCTATTTGCTCTACAATACCCACAATAGAAGCAGTAAGCCCTGTTACTGACGCTGAGCAATATGAGATTAGTTTAATGGCTTTAACTGGTGAATTTCATACTAATACTATTTAATTACAGGGACATATTGGCAACACTATGCTTCATATCTTGGTAGATTCAAGGTCCACACATAACTTCATTCAGCCAGAATTAACAACTTCGCTTTCTTTACCTATAACGCCTACCAAGCTATTCTGAGTACTCACAAGCAGCGGGGATCAATTGCAGTGTTGTTATAAGTGTCCTAATGTCCAGTTGGTGTTAAAAGGCAATAAGTTCGGGGTTGATTTGCATTTGTTACACATAAAAGGAGTAGATGTTGTTTTGTATGTAGCATGTTTAATATCTTTAGGGCCTGTTACCATTAACTTCAAAAAGCTGAAGATAACTTTCACTCATAATAACTTTATTATGTCTCTTCAAGGATTGGGCTTACAATTAGTCAATGCTCATTAGTTGCAACTCTTAGCCAGTAGACATGCTATTTCTTGCTTTTATTACATCGTTCCTAGTGAAAATAAACTAGAACAACTACCTACTCCATTCATGATAGTGCTGCTACAAACCTATAAAACAATCTTTGAGGAACCATTAGGATTACCACCACAGGGGGGCGTGGAACATCAAACACACTTGACACCTGGAGCACCACCCCTCAATGTGAAACCTTATAGGTATCATCATTTCCCAAAGACAGAAATGGAGCGTATGGTTCAGGAGATGCTCGAACATAGGATAATATAAAAAAGCCATAGTGCTTTTTTCTTCTCCATTCCTATTAGTTAGAAAGAAAGACAGCTCATGGCATTTTTGTGTTGACTATTGAGCCCTTGGTTCTTTCATCCCATTCCCATAATTGATGAGATCCTTGAAGAACTTCAAGGCATTACAACTTTCTCCAAGTTGGATTTATTCTCTGGGTACCACCAAATACACGTGGCTCCTCACGATGTGCACAAGATAACGTTTGGGACACCATTAAGCTATTGCAAATTCCTCGTTATGCCTTTTAGTTTAACTAATGCCCTCATTACATTTCAAGCAACTATCAATGATCTTTTCCACCCCTTTTTGCGCAAATTTGTTGCTGTTTTCTTTTATGATATTTTAATTTATAGTCCTAATGTTGCTTTTCACAAAACTCACTTGCAACAGGTGTTCCAATGGTTACGGGACAATAATTTTATGCCAAATGTTCCAAATGTCTTTTTGGCCAAACAGAGATTGAGTATCTTAGCCATATTGTGAGTGCAGGAGTTAGTGCAGATCCAAACAAAATCCAAGCAATGATTGACTGGCCATAACCCACAACGATCAAACAATTACGAGGCTTCCTTGGGTTGACCGAGTACTACCATAAATTTATCAAGCATTAAGCAATGATTGCAGCACCCCTAACTGAGCTACTCCAAAAAAATTCCTTCACTTAGAACGAAGCAGCCACTAGAGTTTTTCATTAGATAAAGCTTGCAATGACTAAGGCTCTTGTTCTTCATCTGCCTAATTTCAACAAGCAGTTTTGCGTTGAAACAGACGCCTCCAACACTGGAGTTGGAGTTGTCCTGCTTCAAGAACGTAGGAAATTAGCCCCGCGTGTTAGCTCGAGCATCTGCTTATGTAAGAGAGCTTTATGCCATCACTCCAGCTGTGGGAAAATGGCGACACTATCTCCTTGGCAGAGCCTTTGCCATCGCCACTGATCATAGAAGTATAAAGGTACTCATGAATCAAAGAATCCAAACTCCAAAGCAGCATCACCATCTTTCCAAATTGTTGGGATTTGTTTACCAAATCGTTTACAAACCAGGTACCCATAATATTAAAGCTGATGCTCTCTCTTGCTAGTTTGAAAGCAAGCAATCTTCCAATGCCTCTCTTCACACATTATCGACCATTCAGTGTTAGTTACTCACTGATCTCCAAAAGGAGAATGCTACCAATCAGGAGTTACTTACTATTCGAACAGCATTAAAGAGAGGTAAAGCTCCTGATGGGTTCTCCGAATCAAATGGCTTACTATTCCTTAAAGGCAAAATATACATCCCCCAACATTCTCCACTTAAGCAGGAACTCCTTCAGGAAGTCCATGCCACTCCACTAGGGGCCATTCCGGCATCAATAAAACTTATAAGAAGTTGGCTGCTACATTTTACTGGACACGAATGCAAACTAATGTGCTTTGTTTTATACAGGAATGCCAAGTTTGCCAACAAACTAAGGCGTTGACCAACAAGGCTCAAGGTCTTCTACAACCCTTTACACCTCCCACAACAAGTTAGACTGACATATCCATGGACTTCATTGCTAGTCTCCCTCCATCAAGAGACAAAATGGCAATTTTAGTAGTTGTTGACAAGTTCGCTAAGTGTGGACACTTCGGGGCCCTTCCAACGCAGCATAACACATCAGTGGTGGCGAACCTATTATGCAAAATGGTAGTGAAGTATCATGGATTTCCAACCTCAATTATATCTGACCATGATCCTATCTTTCTTAATAAATTCTGGCCAGAGATGTTTACCAAGAGTGGTAACAAGTTCCAATATAGGTCTACACACCACCCACAAACAGATGGTCAAACAGAAGCCTTGAACAAATACTTGGAACAATATTTACGATCTTTTGTTTCAGAGCACCCCCACAAATGGACTAAATATTTGTTATGGGCAGAATGATGGTACAATACATCCTATCAAAATACACAGTTTTTTGAGTACTAGCTTCTTGATATTTAAAATATATATTATTTTCATCTTAGTATATAATCTGATGTTCTGTTAGCTACAATATGATGTTATCTTGTTAAATCTTTTTTCTCTTCAAGTGAATGACATCCCATAAAAAGAATTTAATATACTAAAATAATAATAATATATATATTTTAAAAATCAAGAAGTTAGTACTCAGAAAACTTAGTACTATCTTTATTTTTGTGTTTTTTTTATAATTTTTAAAAATTTAATATTAGTTCAGATTTGAAAAGAAAAATAATATTATCTTAAGTGTTATCATCCTATTTAATAAAAGACTAGAAAATATAGAGTTTAATAGTTTTTAATCTAATAAAAAAATTTTCAAGAGAATGGCATCTTATTAAAAAAAGAAAAATCACTTTTCATTCTCTTGTATTTTAATATTTCTTTAAAAAATTCTTTTTTATTATCATTTTAAAATAAACAAGAATGCTGTCACCTACTGATGTGCATACAAGCACAGCAACAGATTCAAATTCCTTTCTCTATTATACAGCGTTTGTCTTTTCATTCGAAGAAAAGTTACATTAATTCGTTCTCTCACTTATTGTCTCTCATACATCCCTTAATAGCATTTATTGAAGCAATGAATGAAGATAATCAAAAGAAAGCCTCTCACTCCTTTGTGCCTCGGTCATACGAGAACGTGCAAATGTTGGACCATGTATAAAAATAAGTAAAGGGAAAGAAAAAAGATATATATTTCAGAGTCTCTGCCTTTTCAAAATTGCCAAATAACTGCTATGTAAGTACATTTTCAACTGTTATTTGGTTGGAAAGGAGAAGATATTTTGGTCAGAAAATTGGGTGTATTTTTAGTTTTATAGTTTTAATTCTCAAACTTAAATGGCAATTTTTCATTTGTCCACATAAACAAGGGACCAATACCCTCATAAAAGTAAGGGGCACCGAAAAAGTCATTTGAAAAAAAAAAAAAAGCTTCTATTGTAGTTCTATTGGTTTTATTTTACTTGTATCATACATTTGGTATTTGTTCGTATCAAGATATTAAGAGGTGTTGGATTTTGAGCTTTTCCTAACTCATGTCACATGAGGGTATCAAATCTTTTCTTTGTCTCTCTCATTTTTTAGAATAAAAAAATGTTGAAATAATTTTATATTATTTTATGAATTAACATTAATCTTATTTTAGTACAATTCTCTTGTGGTTATTAATTAAGCAATTAAAATTAATCCAAATCATAAAATAAATTAAACTTATGTTAACAGTATATAATTAATGATGAATTGAACTACTCATAAATTTATTGGGTAGAGACCCTAACAAGCTACTCATAACTTATCAATAATTATTATATTAAATTATTGATTGAAATTTAAAAGAAAAATTTTAAGTCCTATAGTAATTATTTAATTAATTATTAATTTTAAAAAATTAAAAAAATCAAAAATTATTTTTAGAGAACAAATAAATTAATTATTTCATATGTCACATCATATAACAGATGAGACATATAGCATTATGGCTTTCTCGTTACCGTGACTTTGAGTAATTTTGGATATTGTAGGTTGTACACTTTATTGCTTTAGCCAAATTTTGATCTTTTTTTGTGACTACATTCCAAACAAGTTTTCTATCTTATTGTATCTTTCAATTTTTTTTTTTTAACAATTAGTATCAAAGCCACTATGGCTCTTAATTAATTAATTAATTAATTGAGTAAATTTGTAAATTTACTTTTGACAACCTACTTCTATCTATCAATAATGTTAAAGAATCTGATTTGAACATCCATTTATGTTTGTTAGTCTCATTCATGATTCATATTAAGTTATTTATGTACATATATTTTGTGTACATAAATCTTAAAAAGAAAAGGGGTGTTCAAGCATGATTTTTTGTCAAGACATTTTACTTTTTGGAAGGTTTTCAAAGCTTCAATTGAGAACCTTACATCACTTTTTTTTTTGGATCTTTCTAATTTTTATCTCAAAATCGCATTCTTACAGAGTTTACTACATGATTCAAGTTTGCTCATACCTTAGAGTGTCTTGGTGTTATGAAAAAAATATATAAATATACCTCTTTTTTTGGGCCAGGAAAAAAGAATAAATGTACCTCACTGCATCTAATTTAAATAATTTAAACAGGAGCAAGCCGTGGTGGGGCATTTTTTAATATTTTGGATACAATTTATTTTTGACTTCAAAAAATTTCAAATTATTTGAAGTTAGTCCTTAGGATATTATATTTTGACCGCCAGTGGAATTTAACATCCTACAAATCAGTCCCTGCATTTAGTTTGAAAATTTGAAACAGGGACGATGGAATTTTTTAATATTTTGGGTACAATTCTATTGATGTTAACCGAATTATTATTCTTTAGGCGTCATGACTTCGGGGGATTTGTACTTTCCAAATACTATGCTTGTAGGTAAATCAATATTTCACTATTACTTAGATTAGAAGTGTACTTTTGGTATACATATATAATCTTATAAGACTTAGGTTTGGAAACGTTTTATTTATAATAAATTATTAATTCAATTTAATATATCAATTTTATTTAAATTTTTTTTAAAAAAAATAATCCTTCAAATACTAATAATTAAATAGTCCTCCCAATCAAAATCGCTCCTCTGTTAGGTATGAGTGAGATTTCATATGACTGTTAATAATAATATAAACTTGTCTTAAGGTCATGTACACAATGATAAAATACATCTCAGAGCATCAATGAATCAAAAATACTTCTCATTTTCCATGAAAGAAAAAATGTTCCTGAGAAGAAAATAAGAGACTTTACTATTAGAAGATCAAATTGAAAGAATAGTGATATTTTAAGAACTATATTGAAATATTTTACTCTTAATTTTTAAAAAAAAATCATATTTTAAGAATTGAATCATTAAATTACTAGTGTTCGTATTATACATAATTAGACATTTTTAAGTTTTGAAAGGAATCTAGTATTGATTAACGTATAAATAGGTTAGAAGATGACTCTTACTATTTTTAAAAAGTAGTTAGAGAAAGAAAAATGTTTGAGATATATGAGAAAGTCTTAAATGGAGTAAGAAAACAGTCAATGAACCAAAATTTTCCAACTAAATTGCTAATATTCGTAGAAAGTGAAGCAGAAAACGGAGAAAAATTTTTATGTGGCAATCAGTTCGGAATTTGGCTTATCTTTATTATTAAAATTCAACAAATTTATATATCAAATAAAGTTCAATGCTAAAGCTGATGAATATTATTTCTACCGTTTTGTACAAGGCGATAAAACCAAATATATAGTATGAAAGCCTCCCCCAAGACTCTCTCTAATATTATGTATATATAAAATAAAAAATAAGAAATAGAATATTAGATATAATAGAAAATTATTTTTTTAAAAAATATAATTGATATTTTTATTATAGCATAGCGCTTCACCTTAAAATATGATATTCTCAGCTAATAATTATATATTATAAATAATTTCTATCAGTTTATGTAAGCCCCGGATTATGATTTGACCGGGCCCACAATCAAGTATTATTTTTTTTCCTTTCATTGAGTCGCATGATGTGTCTACCCACAACCCAATGAAAAAAAATGTGAAAGGTTGTACCCCAAACAAAGGAGGTTGAGTGAAGCCCCCATTAAAAATTATTTAAGATAGGGAGCACATGTCCCCTTAAAAAAAAAAAATTTATATTAAAATAATAATATATTAATTTAAAATTTTTAAATAATTTAAATTTAAAAATATGTTTTGAATAATAATTATCATAAAATGAATTTGAAAAGCTTAATTTCATTTTAGTTAAAAATATAATCTTAAATTTAAAGATTAATCATTATGAAATTAATTTATTGTAATTTGAAAATTAAGAATTTGAACTTTTAAAGATTGATTTTACTATAAACTTTCATAGAAATGTTTTTTTTTTTATGATATGAATCAATAATAATTTATTATATTGGAGTTCTATATATCATTTATATAATTGTAATATCATTCAGGATAACAAAATTATTAGTCATTTTAATAACTATCCTTATTATTATACTAGGGAAACAGTTTGTAAGCATTAAAGTAAAAAATTTATCAATAATTTGAAGATAAAAAATTTATTATAGCCATTTTTTAGCACTATATATATCATTTAAATGATTATGGCAAACTATTTTCATATTATAGTAATTATGATAATCATTTAAATGATATATTTCATGATTTGTTGAAAATAAAATTAGTGAAAAGAATTTGCCTGCCATAGAGGGTGAGTCATCCCTCAAAATTTAATAATGAGTACATGCAACTAGAAGAAAATGATATTCAAATTTTCTTCAATGATGTAAATATAACAGTTCACATTAAATAACTACGCAGATAAATGGTTTATAATTTAAAAAATAATAATTTTAATACATTTTTTAAAATAAAAAATGGTAACTTCTAAAAATTTAATCTGACAGTTGTAGACATTTCAAAAACTTGGTCCAACAAATACAAGTTATCTAACCACTATTGGGATTGAAATTCCCGGCTATGGAGGATCCATACCTGAAAAACTGAAGGATGGAAACAAAATGCATAGTTGTTTGTAGTATCATCAAAAAACATTTATGTGAAAGTTTAAAATAAAATTAATCTTTAAAAATTAAAATCCTTAATTTTCAAATTAAAATAAATTTATTTCATAATTATTAATCTTTAAATTTAAGATTATATTTTTAACTAAAATAAAATTAATTTTTCACACTTATTTATAATAATTTTTATTCAAAATATATTTTTAAATTTAAATTATTTAAAAATTTTATATTAATATATTATTATCTTAATTTAAATATTAATTTAATTTTTTTTTTTAAGGGCATGCTATTCCTTTATTAATGAGGGCATGCCTTTTTTGTTAGCAAAGGCACACAACCCTCCATATTTTCTCTCATTGGGTTGTGGGTTATGTCAGTTTAGCTCTCGACTCAATGAAAGTGGAAAAAAATACTGAGCCAACAGTTTTAAAATGTTAAAAAGTTATTACAAGTTTTCAAAGCCTGTAACATTAAAAGAATTTTTTAAAAAATATAAAACAGATCTGAGAAATTATCTTCGGCAATGACAATTTGTGCACAATAATCATGGAAAAAAAATGGCAAAGGGTCAAAAAGCCAAACAAGTATCTCTCTTTCTCTCTATCTCCAATATATCATTAAAAAATTTATACTTTAACAAATTACAACTAACCATATAAAATATAAATAATATTTTTATTATAATATAACGCCTCTCCTTAAAATATGATATTCATTTTTACCAATTATTCTAACCCATTCTAACCTATTGCATTGAATTAATCGTCTCTTAAAATATGAATTCTTGAATGTTCGGATATTTTTTGGATTCAACAAAAAAATATTGAATTAATTAATTAACTATCTCTCTTTTTTAGGTTGAATAATTAACTACTTCTTCAATTTTTTAATAAGCTGCAATAAATATAATTTGACATGGTCTCAAATTAAAGCAATAGAAGATTATATATGATTTAATAGTTTATTCAACAATTTAGATTATCTATCGTCATACATTACTCAAAGTCTGAGGCTGAGTCAAATGTGGCTCCTATTAATTTATGGGATTCCAAAATTCTTAAAAAATAGCAACAATGGAAGTTGTTTCATCCAACAAAAAGATCTTTTATGGTGGTATCATACCAATAAGCCTATTGTCATCACTTATTGCTTATCAATATCAAATAACCAAATTTATGTATTTTCTCCAATTTATTATGCTTTCTTTATATCACAATTCACAACTAAACTTAATTTTTTGCTAATACTTACAAACACTATTGATTTAAAATATATTAACATATAACAAAACATACTACTTTTATTTAAGTCCCGTGAAATGCTAGGGCAAACAAGTATATATGTAAAGTAGGCTTCCTTTAACATTGGAGTTCCGTTTAATTGATAAGAAGTCTCCTTCGATTAAACTATCAACTTTTCATGCAATAACTCTTCACCTTTTTCATACATGTTGTGAGAATTCTTTAAAATGTATAAATTTGTTGGAGTCAACAAGAAAAATAATGAAGTAATTAATGAACCACATTTAAAAACGAGAATTCTTTAAAATTTGAGAATTAAATAATTAATTAATGAGTTAATTATTCATCTCTTAAACCAATAATTCTTCGAAGCTTGAAAATTATTTAGAGTGAACGAGAAAATTAATGAATTCATTAACCACTTCTTAAATTGATAATTCTTAGAAGTCTGAACATTATTTTGAGTCAATAAGAATAATAATGAATTAATTAATTAATTGTCTCTTAAATTATTTAACAAGGTACTATAAATATAATTTAACATAGTTCAAAATTAAAGCAAGAGAGAACAATATATGGTTTATTCAATTATTTGGATCATCCATCATTCAAAGTTAGAGATAGAGTTAAATGTGGTTCTATCAATTTCTGAAATTCTATAGTTCTTTAGAAGAACAACAATAAAAGCTATGTCGTACGACAAAGAAAATCCTTCTTGGTAATGTCCTTCCAATTAGTGTCGTCACTTTTCTTTAACCAATCTCACATATACAATTTTATGCACTTTCTCCAATTTATTATCCTTTCTTTATGTCACAATACATTATTAAATTCAATTTTTGCTAAAACATACAAACATTATTGATTTAAAATATATAGGTATATAGCAAAATAGACTAATTTTCTCTAAGGTCAATACAATGTGTGGGAAAATAAACTAGTTAAGAAAGCAAGCATTATAAGTTTCTTGCTTCAAAGTGAAGCTTATTATACACGTAGCTCCATAAACTTAGGTCCCAAATGTCATAACCGACATCCCAGCATATGGAAGAAAAGAGAATGAATAAAGATATGTAAATTGATTATCAAAATAAATCTAGAAAATTAATTCATTGGAGTTGCCACCAAAATTTTAAATAGAAAATTTTGAAATACCAAATAAAAACAAAAGATTGTCTACGAAATCAAAGATAAGTTTGGAAGGCTATTTGAGTGTAGAAAAGGTGTCAGGCACCCCATAACACTCGTATGTGAGAACAATTATCCTAAATTAGTCAAGCAAAGTAAAGACATGGCCATAGATTTATTTTAAGTTGCCCATATAAAAAGCGAAAAAAAAATAATAGAGAAATGATAAAATTAACATCAACAAAAATGAATATTTACAATGGGCAGATTTGACCTAGAATAAGATCCTAAGGCCCATGCACTTTATAATAGGGATCAAAGTCTACATAGTTTCTCTAAAATGGTGTGTCAGTGGGTTGATATTTTTTATTTTTTGTGAAAAGAATGAAGATAGTTGAAATCAGGCCAAAATGATGCAAAAATTGGTTGATATATTTTAATTTACAAAATTGGCTTAATCTCACTTCTTTACTCTCCTGTTGAATTTTGAATTTTGAAAACATGATTTGTGGTATTTACATTGAAGTATCCATGAAAAAGTGAACACTTGTTTATTTTTTTCTAAAGTTTTTAATTGTTGACAAGTGGACTTTGGAAAAACAAGAGATGTTGAACTCAATATTTGATTAAAAAACATTTCAAGAAAGAGATATTTTTATTTGCTTTTAAAATTGCTTTGTTTGAATTTTTTAAAATACCAAAGTATGAAATTAAAATGAAATAATAACTTGACAAAAAGAATTTTACCAAATGATTTTATTTACATTGATCATCTTAAATTTAATTTATTTTGTAAAAAACATTAATTGGACATGGACCCTTGAAACCCAACTTTATTTTTAGAAAATGTGTATAATAGGATATGGGCTGTTGGAACCCCCAAACTTATTTTAAACACGTGTAACTAGTATCAGGTAATGCTTATGGAGTTCTTGGATGTCACGTGACCTTATTGGTGAATCATTAGGTGCTTCTGAAGACGTTATCTCACATGTTAACATTAATGTTAAGAAAACCATAGATGTTTGTAAGATATGACGATGGAGGCGTTGAACCTCATATGGCAAAGAACCCAAAAGAGAGTAACTATGGAAGCGTTGGACGTTACATGACACATTTTAAAGAGTACCTATAGAGGCATTGGAACACACATGACACATTTTAATAAATTAAGTGTTTGTGTTTAATGTGTGTGGGTGTTTGATCAAACATCCATGGGTATGGGTGTGTATTGGAGTTAAATAAAGGATTCATAGGTCTTTGTATACGTGAGCATCCAATTAAATATTCATCTTTGCATAGTAATTACAAAAAGCCCAAGAATATGTCAACTACAAACAAGGTAAAAGTAGTTAAACAACTTGATCTTACTAATCTTGCCACCAATATACCATCCTTGTTTGAATGTCCCTAGCACCTTGATTTGAATGCCTCTTTGCCATTGTTCCCAAGTTGAAAACTCACCATAATTCTACATCATTTGGGCAGCCAATAGCTCACACATTCATAGCCAACATTAAATAACCTAAAGATTAATCATATCACAATAGCATAGAACAATATTAATGTACTGAGCACATAATTTATGGCACCACTTAGAAATTGCACACCAAAGTTAACCACATGTGCCACAACCATGCTAATTAAAATGGTAAGCCATGTACATCATCATAAGTGACCAAATTCAATCCAAAATTGCACATAAAAATGAAGTAATAGTGAATTCCACTACTTTATTTTCTTTAGTTGATGAGTTATGTATGATAATTAGTGGCAAAGTGTTATATCCCAAAAGAAAAAGCCCAACAACAATTTATACTATAAAGTAGACATATAGAGGCTTTACATAATCAAACATCAACTCAAAATACCTTATAGATCAATACCAGAAAATCCACAAAGTTGACTCTATCTGAGTTGTCTGGTTACAAAGTTGTGTGTGCAAAGTTATACAAATGGCATATATATTACTCACTATCAATTCCAAAAAAATTTAAAAACAACAATGACAGACCAAAAGACATGTACACCAAGTTTTAACTAAAAAGGATGTATATACACTCCTTGAAAAATTCAACAAGTTGACCTTTAGTAAAATTTGTTGAAACATAGCATGTTCAAGACAAACACTAAAATTCACCAGTTATCCACTACATATCCTAGCTCAAAAAATTAGTGGAAAATTCATCAAGAATATAAACATATGAAATAACATTGATACCAAATTTCAAGGTAAAATAGTATCATATGAAGTACTGGAAATTCACAAAAATTCACATGTACCACATTGAGCCTAAAATTGGATATCTAAATGGGTATATATGTAAAGCAATCCATCAAATACGTTAGGATCAAATACCATCACATCGATAACACATCCATGGTGATCAATTGACATCTAATTCATGAAGGTTTACAAAAGAAGAAGTAGGGGAAGAATTTGACATTAAGAAAATGAAAATTGGAGAAATGATAAGAAGTATACCTAGTGTGCTTCTTCCTTTCTTGCTTCTCCCTCTCTAGCAACTAAGTCTCCACCTAAGACCCAGGATGACCTTCTTCCAAGATGAGCTCTCCAAAATTGACATCCAAAAACTATGTAAAAAATGATCAAATCTGAAAATTTAATCCTTCAAATGCAAATGTAATGCCTTGTGAAATAAAATGCACATACACAAAATGAATCTAGGCAAAATTGTGTATTATGTGTTAAATGCATCTTAAAATAATTAAAATGTAAATAAAAATGAAAATTAGCAATGATGAATGAGGTGATGCCACGTGTGATGTGATATAAAGATTTAAAATGTAAAATAAAATGCAAATGAAATTGAAGTGAAATGCAAGATGGAGCCTTCATGAAGTGACATGTGTAAGATGCAATAAAAGGGAAATAAATAAAATCTAAAAATGAAACAAATCCAAGAGAAATGCAAATAAAATGAAAATGAATTCCCTCATACAATGACATGTGCTAATATGGAAAATAGAAAATAAATTTAAAGGAAAAAGAGGTCAAAAAGGGTTGTGGATCTTGGATCATAGGTTGGGAGTTACTTGGATTCAAGTAAGCCCTTTAGGATCTTCAGGCTCCAACTTAAGTGGTATAAGCTTCATTTTCTATATTTGGATTTCGCTCTATCTTGGACCCAATTTCCAAATATGCCCAATTCGTTTTTATTTTCTTTTAATTCATTTTCACCATTTTTAATTTTCTTTCTCTTCATCATTTTATTTCAACTTTCCTTATCACTTTCGCTTTATTTATTTATGTTATTACTCTTATTTTGATTTTCAAATTTTCTTATTTTTTAGATTTTATCACTATTTTGTTTTTTCATTTTTATATTTTTACTAACCTTTGATTTTTTTTTTTTCATTTAGTTTTGATTTTTTGGTGTTTTAATAATAAATTGTTTTAAATTCCCTTTAATTATTGAGGTTTGATATTGTCCGGACAAATTACGGTGTTCACATAGGAACTATACCTTGGAACTCCATAAATTTCAAACTCCAAAATATATCATGGTTGTATGGAATTGGATTTGGATTCTCTTTACATTTGAGAATGCAAATTTATTACATTTATCTAACAGTTTATTGCAAAATCACAATGAGTAAGTAGCGGTTACATATCAAAAGAGCTTTCTCTTTTTGACAAAAGTTGTAATAAAAATTATTTTTTAAAATAAATTAAACTGAAACAAATAAAATAAAAACTATTTTTTTAATCAAATGTCATTGGCTTAAAGAAAAAAATTCTTATTAGATTAAAAATTGTTGCAGTCTACAATTATCAAATAAGATGATGAAGTGTGATCGAAATTTCTCATTGCAAGGAAATTTCCAACTATATTTTTGTTGGAATTTTTGTTTGATATTTTGGTAGGAAAATTAAGAGTATATTTAATTTTACAATTCTAATTCCCAAACTTACATGGAAACTTTTTATTTGTCCACATATATAAGGGACCAATAACCTCAAAAAAATTAAGGGGCACCATAAAAGCCTTAAAAAATAAAAAAACTTCTATTGTAGTTCTACTAGTTTTCTTTTACTTGCATCATACGTTTGGTATATGTTCATATCAAGCTATTTAGAGGTGTTAGATATTGAGTGTTTCCTAACTCATGTCATACAAGGGTACCAAATCTTTTCTTTGTCTCTATAAATTTTTGTAGAATAAAAAAAATATTGCAATAATTTTATATTATTATATGGGTTAACATTAAACTTATTTTAGTACAGTTCTCTTATGTTTATTAACTAAACAATTAATCTTAATCTAAACTACAAAATGGATTGAGTTTATGTTAATTGTGGGTAATCAATAATGGGTTAAAATACCTACAAACTCATTAGATAGAGGCTCCAATCTGCAGATCAAAACTTGTTAGTAATAATTTTATCAAATTATTGGTTGAGGGTTAAAAGAGAAATTTTAAGCCTTATAGTAATTATTTAATTAATTATTAATTTTGTAGAGTTAAAGGAAATTGAAAGTTACTTTTGGAGAACAAATAAATTAATTATTTCCTATATCTCATTAGGCAACTATGAGATATATAGCATTCTGTATTTCTCATTTATCTAGCTTTGAGTTATATTCTAAGGTTTTCCTTTTCTCTTTGAGTGGCTTTTACCCTCCTTGAATAGCTTGATTGTTACAAGTTGCATACTTTACTGCTTAATCATGGTCAAATTTCTATCTTCTTTATGGCTGCATTTTTTATAAGTTTTCTATCTTATTGTATAACGCAATTTTTTTTTCTAGCAATTGGTATCAAATCTAGGTTGGCTCTTGACCTATTTATTTGTTTTTTATAGTAAATTTGTAAATGTACTTTTGACAACATGTTTCTCCCCATTAATGTAAAAGAATCTAATTTCTGCACAAGTCTTTAAAAGAATAAGGGTGATCAAGGATCATTTTTGTCAAGAAAGTTTCATTTTTTAGAAGCTTTTTGAAGCTTCAATTGTAAACCTTACATTACAATATTGGATCTATTTCTTTTTTATCTCATAATCGTTTTTTTTTTTAATAAGATTTACTACATGGTTCAAGTTTCCTCACAACTTATAGTGTTTTGGTGTCAAAAATAAAAAATAAAAAAATACATCAAACCGCGTCAAATTTGAAAAGTTAAAACAGGCAGATAGGGCTTTTCTTAATATTTTAGATACAATGCTAGCTGATCCCTAATAATTTCAAACTACTTGTCCTTGAAATATAATATTTTGACCCCAGATTAATTTAACAGCCTTCAAATCAGCCCCTGCATTTATTTTGAAAAGTTGAAATAAAAGTGGGTTATTTTGGGTACAACTATATTAATTTTAATCGAAAATGCATAGGATTCGTGACGTCGTGACTAAGGGATTTGTACTTTCCAAATAATATGCATGTATGTAACACAAATCAATAATCAGCTATTACTAGATTAAAAGTGTACGTTTGCTATACATATATAATATTACAATAAACATAAAAGATGTGAAAGCTTCCACATTGCCCATAACTCCTCGAAAAAACTTGGAAATTTGACATGGAGGAAAAATATTTTATCAACTTTTAAGAAACAAGAGAAAAGTATTAAATTGATCTCCTTCTTTTACACTTTTTGATAATTTAGGCCATCACAAATGATCCGTGCAAAATTAATTTTACATAAAAGAAGAATTGAAATGAACTAATTTGGTATGGATCTTTTTTGCAAAAGACTAAATTGTCACAACATGTAAAATATGAGACCAACTCAATATTTTTCTCTATAAAATAATAATAATAATAATAATAATAATAATAATAATAATAATAATAATATCTTTCTTTGATATTTTTTCAATCATCATATGAAACATAAAATTTGCATATGTATCTTATACCTAGGTTCTATTGTACTTGAAAATCATTCAATTCTTTTTTGAGGAAATAGAGCAATGAAACTAAAGAACAAACAAACTACATGACAAGTTGGGATCCCAGTAGTACTGTACAACTTGTCATTTACAAAGTATTTAGGACCTATACTTCGATGAGGCAGCATTTAGATGGTTGATAATAACAAAAAAAATACTTTTCATATTTAAAATCCCATTTTCCTAAGATGCTAGGCTTAACATTATACAACTGGAGTGAAGTTTTGACTTTTAACGATGTTTTATATATGATTGTCGAACAAAAAATGACATGTAGATATAAAATTCAATTCAACACCACATAATCAACTATTTCAAAGAAAAAATCCCTCAATGTGTTATATTTTTATTCAAAACCCTTATAGCAAACATTTAATTAAAAAACTTCTAAGTTTTGTCCTAAAATGAATACAAGCTCCTTATACTTGACTAGGAATAATGTTCTCTGTTTTCAGTTCAATGGGCATTAGAGCCAGGCAGCAACTTCTCTACTTCTAAGAGTTTTCCTAGAAGTGTCAAAGCAGGTTCGACCCACCGAGTCGAGCTTGTTTGACTCACTTAAGAGGTGGATTGGGTTAAGAGATTCCTTTGAGAACTCATTTAGTATACTCCTATCAACTTGACCTGTTTAACCCATGAGTTAAACAAGCCAGCTCGCGGGTTAAACATGTTACCTTTTTTTTTTTTTTAATTTTACACTCATTTAGACCAACGTCCTAGCCCATTACACTTTCTCATTCAAAAAATAAAATTAGCCCTAATGTATGTGTTGTGTTGTCTACTTGTCTTTACTATTTTGTAATTTGTCATATTGAATATTCTGCTCATAATCATATTTTTATTATTTATGAATCATTGAATTATTAGATTACTTTACTTGTTTTAACATATTGAAGCTTGCTTTTTATTTTAGTTATTTTTTTGTTTATTTATACTAATATAGAAATTGATTGATTAAATATGACTTATGCTTAAACAAAGTCACATTTGAGTTTTTTTTTATAATTTTTAAAATTTTTTTATTTTTTGGGTGGTAAACAGGTCAGTCCACTTAATCCACCAAGTAGGGTGGGTTGAGATTTTCAACCCACCATCCGTTTAACCCACCAGCTTAGGTGGGTCAGCTCGAGTAGGTTGGGCTGACCCACCTTAACATCTCTAAGCTTTCCATCGTTCAATGTCATTCTTAGAAAATGCACCTCGGTGTTTTTCATTTGACCCAGGACTAATATGTTAAAAGAGAATTTTGCAAGCGCATTTAATATAATACAAACTAAAATTAAGGGAAGCGAGAGCACTTCTGTCTAAAAATTACAGTTCCCTAGTGTGCCTTACTCAGAGAAGTTGCTAGCTGCCTCTATTCTATTTTTGTCATTGATGTCATCAATTGGGTGCCTACTCAATCTTAAACTTCCTCTTTGATAGACAACGCAAGAATTTTTGAAGAGTTTATGCATTTTAGTACTATTATCACCCATATACCCTTAAATGCAGAGTTTTGGTTGGAACCTGATGCATCTTATTCTTAAAACTTCATAGATATAGCAACCAATCATAAACCCACCTATCACTTAATACTAGCAACTTCATCAAAATCATCCACCTTTAGCATTTTATTGATCATTCCCTTAATTCTTCTAGATAATTAAATATCCTACAGAATTTAAAATTATTGTGCTTCAGTAGAGACCATGCCAGAAAACTCACTAGATACCTAGAGATATACTATTGTGAAGTCTTGATGAAGAAAAATTACAATGAAAGGGGATATAATCTCAACTTTCAAGAAAGGATAAAAAGGCAGAAAATAATGGATAAGAAAAAAATAACTAAGGGCTAAACCTAAAATAATGGATACCTAGATATATGCTATTGTGAAGTCTTGCCTAGTGGTTACGTGTATCAATAATTAAATATTATAAATAATTTCTACCACTTATGTAAGCCCATTGCATTGACTATGATTTGACTAGTATGTAATGTGTGTTTTTTTTTAAATAATGTGTTCTTTTTTCTAAATTATGATTTGAGGGGTTAGGTATTGCTTTTGTTATGCACACTGGTCAAACAAAATATACTTAATAAGTGTCTTTCTCTCTCTCTAATTATATATATATATATATATATATATAATCATAAAAAAATTATATTTTAACAAATTACAACAAACCATATAAAATATAAATGATATTTTTATTATAGTACAACGCCAAAATTTCACATATGATATTGATTTTTATCAATTATTCTAACCTAATGCATCGAATTAAGCATTTCTTGAGTATGAAATTCTTTAAAGTTCATGTATTTTTTTAGAGCTAACGAGAAAAATAATAAATTAATTAATTAACTGTCTCTTAAATTTTTTAATAAGGGATAATAAATATAACTTGACATGGTACAAAATTAAAGTAATAAAAGATGATATATGGTTAAATGATTTATTCAACGATTTTGATTATCCATCGTCAAATATTACTCAAAGTCAAATGTTGAGTCAAATGTGATTGCTATTAATTTATGAGATTCCATAGTTCTTTAAACATAGCAACAATAGAAGCTGCTTCGTTCGATAAAGAAGATAACTTATGGTGGTGCCCTTCCAAAAAAACTTATTACCATCACTTCATTCTCACAAATCTTATATAACCAATTTCACACACTTTTTTCAATTTATTATGTTTTCTTTATATCACAATACATTACTAAATTTAATTTTTTACTAATACTTACAAACATCATTGATTTAAAATGTATTGACATATAATGAAACATATTAATTTTCTCTAAGGCCAGTGTTGCAAACAAATTAATATCTACATAAAGTAGGCTTCATTTAATATAGGAATTCCATTTGATCAATGAGAATCCTCATTTGATTAAACATTTAGCTTCTCGTGCGATAACTCTATACCTTTCTCTTACATGCATTGGGAATTCATCGAAGCATGTAAATTTGTTGGAGTTAATGAAAAAAAAAATAAAGTAATTAAATAATGAATTAATTAACCACCTCTTAAATTTTCTTTCAAAATCTAATAATTAAATAATTAATTAAGAATTAGCTAACCATATCTTTATTTAGGATTTCTTCTACATTTGAGAATTCTTTATAGTGAACTAAAAATTTAATAAATTAATTAACCACATCTTAAATTGAGAATTCTTTGAAAAAGTCTGAACATTTTTTTTTAGTTAACGAGAATAATAATTAATTAATTAATTAATTAATTGTCTTTTAAGTTTTTAAATAAAATACTGTCAATAAAAATGGACATGATATAAAAATAAAACAGAAAGAAGAAAAAGGAAAAATAAGAAACAAGATATGGTTTATTAAACTATTTGGATCACCCATTGTCATATATTACTCAAAGTATAAGGCAGAGTTAAATGTGGTTCCATCAATTTTTGACACTTCAGAATTCTTCAAAAAAATAACAATGAGAGCTACTTTTTACGACAAAGAAGATATTTTATAGTGATACCCTCCCAATGAGCCCATTGCTGTCACTTTTCTCTCACCAATTTTACAAAACCAATTTTGTGCACTTTTTTCATTTTATTGTGTTTTTTAATATTACAATACCTTACTAAATTCTTTTTTTTTTTTTTTTTGCTAATATATACAATTACTGTTGATTTAAAATGTATTGAAGTATAGCAAAATAAACGAATTTTCTCTCATGTTAGTGCAATGCGTGGGAATGAGCTATGAAATCAGGCATTATAAGTTTCTTGTTTCAAAATGAATCTTATTACACATGTAACTCCATAAACCTAGGTCCAGCAACCATGGACCCCATAAAATGGAATTGTATTTGGATTTTCTATATTTGAGAATATATATTTATAGCATTTAAAAGAATCTAGGACATTAAATTTTCATCAAATAATTCAAATTTTTATAAATATTAAATGATTTCTAACATTTTTTTTAAAACTATGAACCACTAAATTTTTATTTAACAATTTAAATTTTATTAAATTCATATACATTTGAATTTTCAACTTAACTCAATCCATTTTCCTATGGAATTGACTATCCTGCATATTCATTAAATGTACTTTTTTTTCTTTTTGTGAAAAAGTAAAAATATTGTAAAAAGAAAAAAAAACAAATATTGAGTTAGATAATCTAAAACCCTACTAAAAACTAAAAAACCTATAACCCTACGTTTAAAAGCCCAAAGTTTCTTGGCCCAAAAGGTATCTTATGTATGGATCAAAATTTCCTAATTCTCACGTAGGCTCCAAATATGACCAAAACAATAACTTCAAAAGAGAATGGGTAGAACGAAACAAGAGCTCAAGGAGAGTTGAGACTTCAGAAAATGAAATATTGCAAAATCACAATGAGAAAGTACCTGTTGCATATCAAAAGAGTTCAAGAGCTTTCTCTTTTTGACGGGAGCGGTAATTAAAACTAATTTTAATAAAATTAAGGTAAAATTAAAATGAAAACTATTTTTTTTAACTTTTGTATAAAATGTCATTGTCTTAAATAAAAATCTTACTAGATTAAAAATTGTTGTACTCTACAATTATTAAATAAGATGATAACACGGATTCATATGTAGTACATTTCAGTTAAAATAGATATAGATAATGGTTATCATTAAAAAATTGCATTGATATGGTCAAATTGAAATTAGGTTATTGCATAAAATTTAATCTAACAGTGTATATTAAATGAACTGAGTGATTCAACAAAACTTATCAAAGCGCAAATGCAATAAATCTATTTATGATAACACTGTAAGATAATATTTTTAAACCTGAACAAATATTCAATTTTCAAAAATATCAAAATATACATTTTTTGAGTACTAACTTCTTGATATTTAAAATATATATTATTATGATCTTAGTATATAATCTGATGTTCTGTTAGCTATAATATGATGTTATCTTGTTAAATCTTGTTCTCTTCAAGTGAATGACATCTTATAAAAAAATTTAATATACTAAAATAATAATAATATATTTTAAAAATCAAGAAGTTAGTACTCAAAAAACTAGTACTATCTTTATTTTTTTGTTTTTTTAATAATTTTTAAAAATTTAATATTAGTTCAGATTTGAAAAGAAAAATAAAATTATCTTAAGTGTTATCATCCTATTTAATAAAAGACTAGAAAATATGGAGTTCAATAGTGTTTAATCTAGTAAAAAAAAAATTTCTTCGAGAGAATGACATCTTTATTAAAAAAAATAAAATTCACTTTGCATTCTTTGGTATTTTAATATTTCTTTAAAAAATTCATCTTTATTATGATTTTAAAATAAATAAAAATGCTGTCACTCGCTGATGTTCATACAAGCACAGCAATAGATCCTAATCGCTTTCTCTATTATGCAGCATTTGACTTATCATTTAAACAAAAGTTACCTTGCTTTATTCTCTTACTAGTTATCTCTAATACATCCCTTAATAGCATTTATTGCAGCAATGAATGAAGATAATTAAAAGAAAGCCTCTCACTCCTCTGTGCCTCGGTCATATGAGAAAGTGCGACTGTTGGGCTATGTATAAAAATAAGTAAAGGGAAAGAAAAAGGATAAGTTTTTCTTAGTCTCTATCTCTTCAAGGGTATGGGTGCCTTGGTTACGTAGACAAATAAAAGAGTTGCCAAATAACTGCTATGTAAGTTTAGAAATTGAAATGATAAAATTCAAAATACATTCCGAAGTTCGAGATTTCTTTTGTACTTGTAATGTAAACTTTGTAAATTATGTGATATATGTTAATCTCCAATATTAATAAAATTTACACTTTGCCCACATACTTTATTTATTTGAAATTGGAACTCAATTCATTCATAACTTTGTTTTAGCTCCTTCGTCTCGTCACCCCTCTCTAAAACCTATGGGTTCATGACATCTCATTACCACTTGTATCTCTGCTTTCTCAACGTGTGTTAACAAAGAGTAATGAAAGGGTTTTTATTGTGCACTGAAACCTAGTTTTTTTTTTTTTTTAATTTAATGGTTCACAAGGCATAAAACAAAGCCATATTTACATGAAAACTCCTTAGATGGCGTAGGGATAGCCAGACAATGAGAACAAGAAAATGGCGGGAAGAACTAAAGCAAAGACACAAGAAGCGCAGGTAATGGCAAAAATATCGAAAATGGATAGGAGAAGATGAAGAGTGGTCCGAATTTCCCACTATAAGGAAATTTTTGACTGTTATTTGGTTGGAATTTTCTACCGATATTTTGGTCAAAAATTGGTTATATTTTTAATTTTACAATTCTAATTCCCAAACTTACATGGCAACTTTTTATTTGTCCACATAAACAAGGGACCAATACCCTCATAAAAGTCAAGGGCACCCAAAAAGCCATTTAAAAAAAGCTTTTATTGTAATTTTACTGGTTTTCTTTTACTTGCATCATACATTTGGTATCTGTTCATATCAAGCTATTAAGAGGCGTTAGATTTTGAGCTTTTCCTAGCTCATGTCATACCAGGATACCAAATCTTTCTTTGTCTCTCAAAAATCTTTTTAGAATAAAGAAAATGTTAGAATAATTTTATTTTAGAGATTAAAATTAACCTTATTTTAATTCATTTCTCCAACGGTTATTAAGTAAGCAAACAATCTTAATTTAAAACATAAAATAGATTAAATTCATGTTAACTATGGATAATCAATGATAAATTAAATTTTTCATAAATTCATTAGATAAAAACTTCGAACTACCGTCCAAAACTTATCAATAATAATCATATCAAATTACTAGTTGATGATTAAAAAAGATATTTTAAGCCTTATGATAATTATTTAATTAATTATTAATTTTTCAAAATTAAAGGAAATTGAAAGTTATTTTTGGAGAACAAATAAATTAATTATTTCATATATCAGATCAAGTAACTATGAAATATATAGCATTCTGACTTTCCCATTCATGTGACCTTTGAGTTATATTCTAAGTCTTCCTTTCCTCTTTTTGGGTTGCTTCCCCCTTTTAGTTTGGTTTACAGGTTGCATACTTGATCATGGTCGAATTTCAATCTTTTCTATGACCACATTTAATATAAGTTTTCTATCTTATTATATAACCCTTTTTTTTTTCTACTAATTGGTATCAAACCCAGTTGGTTGATAATAACAAATAATACATTTCATATTTAAAATCCCATTTTCCTAAGATGCTAGCCTTAACATTAAACAACTGCAGTGAAGTTTTGACTTTTAAAGATGTTCTATAAATAACTTTCGAACAGAAAATGACATGTAGATAAAAAATTCATTTCAACACCACATAATCGACCATTTCAGAGTAAAAATCCATCAATGTGTTATACTTTATCCAAAAACCTTATAACAAACACTTAATTAAAAGACTTATGAGTTTTGTCTTAAAATGAATACTTTCTCCTCATACTTGACTGGGAATAATGCTCTCTGCTTGCAGTACAATAAGCATTAGAGCCAGGCAACAACTTCTCTGCTTCTAAGAGTTTTCCATCATTCAATGTCATTCCCAGAAAATGCACCTGGGTGTTTTTCATTTGACCCAGGTCTAAACAGCTATGTTAAGAGAGAATTTTGCAACTGCATCTAATATAATTTAAACTAAAATTAAGGGAAGCTGGAGTACTTCTCTCTAAAAATTACAGTTCCCATGTGTGCCTCACTTAGAGAAGTTGCTGGCTGCCTCTGTTCTGTTTTGTCATTAATGTCATCAATTGGGTGCCTACGCAATCTCAAACTTTCACTTTTTGATAGACAACACAAGGATTTTTTAAGAGTTTATCCATTTTAGTGCTACTCTCACCAAATACCCTTTAAATGCAGAGTTTTGATTGGGATCTGATGCATCTTGTTCTCAAATTTCTTAAATATAGCATCCAGTCATAATCCCACCTATCACTTAATACTAGCAACTTCATCAAAATCACCCACCTTCAGCATTTTACTCATCACTCTCTTAGTTCTTCTAGACAATTAAATATCCCACGGAATTTAAAATTATTGTGCTTCAGCAGTGACCATGCCTGAAAAATCACTAGATACCTAGAGATATACTATAGCGAAGTCTTGATGAAGAAAAATTAGAATGACAGGGGATATAATCTCAACCTTCAAGGAAGGATCAAAAGGCAGAAAATAAGGGATAAGAAGAAATATAACTAAAGGCCAAACCTAAAAGGTGCCGTGGACTTTTTTGATGACCTTTACTCTTCTACATAAATTGGGATGTTATTTGGTAATAGGTTATGCACAATAGCTAATCCAATACCTAGACCAAACAAACTTCCAATATATCTAGTATGCAAAACAAAGAACACCAAAAAAAAAAAAGAAGAAAAGAGACAAACTCAGCAACTAAAATACAATTATTATTTTCGTATATAAGTCCAATATAATAAAAAAGGGACACCATAACTATATATCCACATTAATATCATGAAAATCCTGCTCTATAGAACAAAAGCAGGACAGTTAAAGAACCACAACAACAAACATTCATAAAATGGGCACAGATTCTGGCTTTATCAGGGAAAGAAAAACCACTTCCAGGGAATTCATACAATAAGCCATCTGATGGCAGAATCTAACTCCTCCATGTAACTAGACATGAGATCCCAAAATTTCCTCAGAACTCCATGAATTTGAAATTTCAGTATTTAATCCATATATAGGTTGGACTCATCTTCTATAAAAATTTTGTCCCACTAAAACCCTGTTAAAGACTCAGAATTAATGCATCTTTATGTCTAAGACCCCATCCTTTTGGGCAATCTACCATTCTCTTGCATTTAATGATTATTACAACTTATAGACTATTAATTAATCCTCTATCAAGATGGCAAGCTACACTTGGCTAAGCTATTTCCATAGGCTTCTAAACTAGTAGAATGATTAACTGTTTATAAAAATATATCAATCATGACAAGAAATCAGAGCAACCACATTGCTAATGTCCTTATTCTCCTCTCCTCCAACACTCTCTCTCTAACAACTCAATATCAAAACAGATATAATATTAATTCATTATCAACACATTAAAAATGAAATCTTGAACAACAACATTTACAACCATAAACAACACAAGATGATAACAAGCTGATAAAAGTCTTACTATATCAACGTATCTTCAAGATGTCACCACAATCCCAGATCTGTAGTCATAAAAGAAAGAGGTAAACACATAATTATTACAACTGCAACAATTCTGATCAAATGGCATCAGTCTACACCACACATTAGAACCCTTTCCTAAATTTCTTCAAGCATGACTATATAACTTGATCGGAACAGATGATCAAGTGGTTCAAGGCTTCAAGCTTACTCCCCAACCAAGACAGATAAGGGATATATACTTTCCACATATTTCAAAGGAGGACACAACACTAATCCACAATGAACTGGAAATTCTAGCACTGGTTGTTGAGTATCAAGGTTATAAGAAAACAATGTCCCATTGTCATCTGTTGCAAGCATCTCATCATCTTTCCAAAAGCCCCGAAATATCCCCAATCCAAGGTTTGTGGTATGAACCACTGAATTGGTTTTTTAGATAAGGATTAGATTGAAAAATTAAAAAAAAACGTGAGAGCCAGAATCTGAAAACTCTCAAGTCCTATATGGAGAGGACAAATCTCCAGAAAAATATACATATATCTGCCCAAATGAAAGTATAGATATATGTACTCCTTAGACAGAAACTAACTTTAGAAACTGACAATATAACTGCCCCACTACTACTGCCATTAACATATTAACTGACACAACTACTGCTGACACCACTTCTACCACTACTGCCATAATATCATAACTGATAGAAATAAAAAACTGACACTGACAAAAAAAAACTGACACAACGATAACTGACAGAATTACAGTGGCTATTCCCCTTCAGCTTTTCCTCTTAGGCTCCAGTATTTTCTTCGAAAATAAGTCCTTAATGGAGGTGCTGTATCAGTTTGGTTTAATGCTATAATGTTTAATCCACCTATCTTCCACAACATATTCATTCATCACCCAAATCTCAATTCGACGGCCCAACAGATGCCAGCTACAATATTTCTTAACATAAGCAATACAATTATTGAGGACAGTAATATTACAATTCATAAGAAACTCATTTGTACAGTCTTCAATAACCAGGGGCAACTTCATTTCAGAAATACTTCATCACTCATGTCAAAGCAAACAATTGCTTGGCTGCTCTTATCCAACCAATGGTAAATTCCATTTAGATAGGAAGTAAAGATGAATAGCAGAAGTTAAAAGCAGGGATAGTGTCATTAATCTTCCTCCATGAATTAGTACTAAAGGTATTTGTGTTTCTCCAGAATGTTCAGACGATGTCTTAAGTTCTGCGACAGTCAAAATGCTCACAACTTTGAAATCATTTGTTTTGGGATCTATACCAAACCCATGAGTGCACATTGCCATTTGAGAGGGCAGGCATTGAGGTAAAGGAAGAACCTTGACCTCTTTTGTAGCTGGATTCCAAAAAATTAATTGTCCAGGTCTATCTAAATAACCTCCACAAAGACAGAAAATTCCATTGCAAGGACCATAAGGTACAATTTCACAAACATCCTTATCACGGAATGGTAGCTCTAACTCAACAGGGGGCTGGATATTTTTGGGATTGGTTGCTCCAATTTGACAGAGGGCTGTGATACATCAGAAAATGGTAGGTAAGCATCAAAGGGGGGCTGTGATGATTCTGAGAATGTTTGCCCAAAATCAGCAGCGGCTTGTGATATTTCTGGGTTAGCTGTAATCCAATAAGAGGCTGTGACATATCAAGCAATCTTAGCCCTGAATCAATGGGGAGCTCTGATTCTTCAGCGAAAGGTAGCAATTAATCTTGAGGAGCCTGCCTATTTTGTGAGTTTGGTAACCCTAAATTAGTGGGGGTCTATGATAATCCATTAGAAAGCAATGAAATGCAAGGCTTTGATGACAAATTACTTTGGTAATGAAAGATAAGAAGTGAGGGTTTTCAGCAGAAAACAAGAAATGTTTGGAGATCAACCTGGGGCTTGTGATAAGATCATAGTAGGGCTTACTTACATTTTTAAATCGCATCAAAGACTTCACCGAAAGCCTTGCCCGGATTTCCACAAAGAGATCTTCAGGCATTCCCTAGTTTGCCATTCTGCGCCTTCTTTGAGTTACAGGCACTGATCACCCATTTACTTATAGGAATATGCTGGAAAGGTAAAAAAGTGATGGGTTGGTGGAGGAATCCAGCCCATTAAATGCTTAAGATATTTTGTCTCCACTTATTTATAATACCCCTCTGTGTATTAGGAAGTGATTCTACAACTTCAACACTGGACCTCTAATTATAAAAATTTTCCAACTTGCCAATTGGGCTTAAATTACGGAGCCACAAAGGAAAAAATTATTCACATGGAAATTAATTCCACTAAATGGTTCACAACTTAAAAACTGCCATAAAAAGATGATTTTTCTTTTTAAATGCATAAGATATTTGTCTCTGCTTATTTATAATATCCCTCTGTATATTAGGAACTCATTCTACAACTTCTACACTGGACCTCTAATTATATATTGCAACACAACTATGACCTAAGCACCTAAGTTAAACTTAGGTCTCTTCCACAATAATTTATAATGCTTAGATTCTTTACAGCCGCAATGTTTCTAATACTAATATTATGATGAAGAAAAACAATAATAAATACATATCTCAAATATTTCTAATAATTTGAGTACAATAAAACATTTCAAGAAGTGATTTGATTAAGAAAATACTGAAATTTTTTTTACGACATACAAATTATTAGTATGAAAGGGCAAAGTACATTGCCAAGCAACCTGTAGATAAAAATTAAATCAGTATATAAAGTGTTATGTACAAATGTGCTCATTGAAGGATGTTCTCTCAGGGTTTGCTCAGAAAAAGTAGTACCACAGGGCCAGGAAACAATAAGCAAACAGTGATTGATCAATTAGAATACTTGCTATGCACCGTAAGACTCCACATGCACACTCGAAGAGAACAGATTAAAACAAAACAAAAAAAGTCCACCTACATTTGACTCAAAACATTCTTGCCTTGGTTCTTTGTGTGCTTTCTCTTTCAACCATCAACTGCAACACTGTCATTTAAAACTAATGCAGCAAAGTATCTGATAGCAGTGCATTAAACAAAAATCCAGAATTGTTCCCATCCTTCATACAGAGTACCAGAAAGGGATTTAGAGACAGCATAAATGGCAGCACAGCATTGAAGAATGAATTCTGAATCTGCGCGCTTAAAAATGTCACTGCCACTTACTCTCATTCCCTCCTAATCTTTAAGCAATTTGTGAAGTTCAAACATAGAGAATTGTAAAAAAATTTAAAATAAGGAGCATGTAGACCAGTGATCAAAAGATTTCAAACTATCCAACTCAACCTTTAAGTGTCAAACCTCAATGATAAGGGTACAAGAAATTGCGCAAGTATCTAATGCCACCTAATAAGGAACCAAGCATTATAGGCTAATTGTTTGAAGTGAAAAGGCAATTTTATTCTCCTAATTAAGAACTTCATTTCACCTCTCCACTACGGCAGTTGTGCAAGATCAGCAACTTTTTCACAGAAACTGTTCCCTTATTGCTATTCCTGATTTGCAAGTACTACATCATATCTAAGAGATAGAGATGCTACAGCAAGATTATTATTATTATTTTTTTAATCGTCCTTGTCATTCCATGGAGCTATTCCCCATTGACTGGCTTGGGGATAGATTTGATTTCAAGAATCAGTTCAATAAAAGTTTCTTATTTGAATAGCTGAACATACATCACACAACTGCACCTTTTTTCTAAAGATTAAACAACTTACAAGAATTTGAATAAAGCAACAACTTTGAGAAGCAAGATTAATGGCAAAAAATTACAGGTAAACAAAAATAAAAGAAAGGAATGTGTAAAACTTTCTTCTGTCCTTCATTCTTTTCCTATAAAATTTAAGATATCAAACTCAAATCTATAGGCTATAGCGGCAGTCTGATGATCATAGGGGATTGTCATCAAAATCAAGTAACCTTCCCATGCATGCAAGAGACACTGACAAAGAAAACGTAATAATAATGCTACACTGGAAACACAAATATACAGTTGAAAAGTGTATCCATGTTCATATATCTTCATCATGTTAATTAAAATACTGTCATGAGAAACAAAGCAAACACTAAAGAGTTATGTTATCAGAGTATAATTGTAATAGTTAGAAAGTCTGCTTGTCATACACAATATCTCTTCTGCCAGGGGATTACATGGTAAATTATCTAAAGCTGAAGCTTATTACTATGTAATTAACTGAACTAGAACCATAGACCTTTCACAAAATTAAAGTCAAGGAACTTGCTTGGAACTCCATAATGTTCAAATTCCAAAAAATTTTATACTAAGGTTGTATGGACCCAGCTATCCCCTATATTCTACAAGAATCAAATATATTTTGTTCCTTTGGTGAAAGTAGACATCATCTAATTCTAAAGAGAAAAAGTTAATATAGAGCTTGACAATTAGGAAAACTCTTTTAAAAAAATAAAATGCAAAAGAATAATGACAAAAAAGAGAAAAAATCAGCTTGTGACTTGTGAGGGTTCTAAATTCCTGTGTGTTGGATAGAGACTTACTATAAACACATGAAAGACACAAATTTAGGATTCATCGATCTCATCCTCCATTTTCATATCGATTTAACTAAGACCTCATCATTTTTGTGAATCAAAGTCCTCATTCCCAATCAACAAATTTATGTTTTGAAATTTCCCCAAAACAAATTCTGTTTTGATGTGTTAGTAATACTATAATAGCTCTATCATGACAGCTTTCCGCCTTATGTTAATAACCTTGGGAGATCCAATCTGGCCTAATGGTACATGTATTTAGATCCAGAGGAGAACAAATGAACCTATGATGCTCAGACACCTAAAAATGGAATCATTTTTGTGCCCAGCATGTGCTGGACACTCACACTAGATAAGACAGGACACTCTAAATTACCCATGTCTACTTAAGATTTTGCACTGTCATGACGTCCATGTCACAGTTTTGTGTCAATGTCCATGCTTCCCAGAATGAAACAATGGGACTCCAAATTCTCAGTCAACATGAAAACAAACAAAAATAGTAAGCCAAAAAATTCAAAGGTTTTAACAAAGTTTCTATGTTAGTGTTTCTTACATGTACCACTATACATTTCATTCCATGAAACATAGGGAAATCGCAATATCACAATTCCTCCTTCCACTTTTTCTTTATGTTATAAACCATCAAATGGTTCAGGCATCCTCCACAACCAAAATAGATATGAGAACTAAACTAAGCTATTCCAGGCTAATTATCAACGTTATACATAACCAGTACGCTTCACGGTCCAAGCTTTATTTTTTAGCTTAAGTCGCCTCAACAAGTATTCATTCATTAAATCTCAATCCGACCGTGGTTTGCCTATTATTACTATGTCATATTGCTTTGAAAAGTTTATACACTCTGCCTCCTTCGAAATCAGAAGGGATAATGAATCAAACCGCATAGTAGAAAAGTGATGTGAAATGAATGAATACGGTGCTGAAGAGACTTCAACCAAAAGTTGCTTCCATGATAACCGCACCAACAACTTTGCTGTTAGGATTTCCACCACGGAATCTCCAGAAGTTCGTTCTGCACCTTGCATAAAGAAGGAGACGGAGGGGAAGAAAACCCAAGTTTAGGTCTAGCCATACAGTTCAGAATTTGGGATAAAGGCACAGACTTTCAAGGCGCATATTGGCAGAAGGGTTGGGAATAAAGGTAACAAAATTTATTTGCGGGCAGAAAATTGAAGGTATAAGGTTGCACTGCCCGCAATAGTTTCTGGAAGCTCAAGTGAACAGGTTTTCGGATCGACTTCTCTGCCGCCATGGGTGTTCTTTGGCTTTGTCTTTGGAACACGACTTTCTAAGTTAGTAAATCAAATTTTTCATGAAAGAATTAGCGTATATATTTTTTTAAAAAAAAAAAGGAATGTAGTTATTAATATTTATTGATAAAATGATTTGATTGGTATATTTGTGTTAATATTAATTAATATTTATTTAAAATATAATCCAATTAAATCTAACAAGTATAAGTTATTTGAAGTTTGGGTGTTTAATAGGATAATCGAACACAGTAATACAAATTTTGGAAGTTTAATTAAAGAAAAAATGGGATTATAAAATGACAAGATTTATAAATTATTTTTAATATTATTTTTATAATTAAAATATTATTCTATTTTATGCCAAATTTTTAATTTAAATCATAAAAAATTTTGTTTGAGTTTTGAATAACAAAAAAAAATTTTTTTTAATTCCTTTTTTACCATTTTATTTTATCCTAAACAAAAAAAAGACTAAACCAATGATTCAATACATTTTGACCATTTTATTCTATTCATCTGATCATATTATTAGAAAATGCTCATAAAACTCTATATCACCACAAACCATATTATCCCCATCTCATCAAGTTATGCACTAAGATAGGGCCATGATACACAACGAGATAACATTAAAATCCAATCAATACATTAATATTCTTTGTATTTTGCATATGAGTTGCATGTGGTGTAATTGCACTTAATATAATTTATATAGATTAAAGTGTGGTGCCCTTGCACAACATCGTCTTATTTTATTTTATTTTATTTTAGCAAGAACAATAAGGAACATGAAAACAAGTGATTAAAAGAATTCAATGTGTCCAGCTTAACCTTAACATTGAGTTTTGAAGTGTATTAATTATGGTACACAAAACCAATACTACTGCTAACTATCAAGGAATCAAAAACCTATTACACATGTAACTCCGTAAACCTTTGGAACTCCATAAATTTCAAACTCCAAAAATGTATCATGGTGGTACAGAAATGGCTATCCTCCATATTCTAATTTTCTTTCTTTTGGTGAAAAAGTAAAAATAATGTAAAGAGAAAAGGCAAATATTAAGTTTGGTGATAAAAAAACCTACTTAAAAGCACAAAAAAAGTTAGCTTAAAGACCCAAGGTTTATTGGCCCAAAAGTTATGTTATTTATAGATCAAAATTTCCTAATTCATGTGTGGATTCTAAAAACAGTCAAAACAATTACTTCCTTAAGAAAATGGATAAAAATAAACAAGATCAAATCATGCAGGTGCACAACATCTTTTATTTTTTTAAAATGATAATAAAAATTGGTTTTTTAAATATAATAAAAATTAATTTTTTGTTGTTTTGGTATAAAAATGTCATTCTCTTAAAGAAAAAAGAATCTTAATAGATTAAAAATTGTTGTACTCTACATTTATTAAATAAGATGATAATGCAGGGATTCAGATTTGGTACATTTTAGTTAAAATACATACAATTGTTGAAAAATTGCATAGATTTGACTACTTAAATTAAAATTAGGTGAGCATATGTAGTAAAAAAAATTTAATATTGACTACATTTGGTAATAGTCTACATTAAATGAATTATGTGATCCAACAACTTATATTAAAGAGCAAATTTTCCCTCAAATTCAACCAATATGTTTCCAATAACACAATAAGCTAATTTTTTTGGCCAAACCTTGAACAAATATTAAATTTTAAAAAATGTATCATGGTAGTACAGAATTGGCTATCCTCCATATTCTAATTTTCTTTCTTTTGGTGAAAAAGTAAAAATAATGTAAAGATAAAAGGCAAATATTAAGTTGGGTGATCAAAAAACCTACTTAAAGCACAAAAAAGGTTAGCTTAAAGACCCAAGGTTTATTGGCCCAAAAGTTATGTTATTTATAGATCAAAATTTCCTAATTCATGTGTGGATTCTAAAAACAGTCAAAACAATTACTTCCTTAAGATAATGGATGCAAAGAAACAAGATCAAATTATGCACAGCAGCAGGTGCTCCGAGTGCACAACATCTTTTATATTTTTAAAATGATAATAAAATTTTTTTAAATAAAATAAAAATTAATTTTTTATTGTTTTGGTATAAAAATGTCATTCTCTTGAAGAAAAAAGAATCTTAATAGATTAAAAATTGTTGTACTCTACATTTATTAAATAAGATGATAATGCAGGGATTCAGATTTGGTACATTTTAGTTAAAATACGTACATCTAACAATTATTGTTGAAAAATTGCGTAGATCTAACTACTTAAATTAAAATTAGGTGAACATATGTAGTAAAAAAAATTTTAATATTGACTACATTTGGTCTTAAAATTTAATCTCATAGTCTACATTAAATGAATTATGTGATCCAACAACTTATATTAAACCAATATGTTTCCAATAACACAATAAGCTAATTTTTTTGGCCAACATGTCAACCTTCTCCTAGGTTTTACGAATGAAAAAGAGGTGGGTGATGGGTGCCGAATCCACTAAAAATAAAATTACCTACTCTCAAGTGAATATTTATATTATGATAATGATGAGTAGAGTCGTATCTATAAAGATTGATTATTCCAACGGTTTATAACAACCAAGAACAATAAATAGAAGAAAGAAAGACACGGGAGGTTTAAATTTAAAATAACATTAATAACAACTAAATCATAAAATTAAACAAGCATTTTCAAAATTCATAGCTCAGATTTGAAACAAATTAATCAATTCAAATATGCAAGAAAGGGTTGAAAATCAATTTAGAAGCGAAGCATTATGGTGATTTAAAGAGAAACGTACCATACTTGCTAGACATCATGCTAAAATCACAAAGGGCTCTTCATTAAAAACTTGACAATGTTTTGAATAACTAGTGTCAGAGTCATATTGGATTCTAGTCTTCGACAACATGCGAATACCAGCAACATTAGGATGAAAGTTGGTCATGGAGGAGGAAGCTAAAAATTTTGTTGTCCTTCCTCCATGCGCAAGAGTGAGGGAGAAACTGTCCGAAATGGAAGAGAAATTGGTAAAAGGTAATTTAGTAATTTTTAGAAGGACACTTTGCATAGTATATGTATTAAAAAATAGATGGTTTACTTCAAAGTTGTTCTTGAGGAGATTTAAACTTGAGTAGATTGACTGATTAGGTGAGGCTTAGCCATCTTTGCCAGTCTTAAGCTCAAGTAAAATGCTACTTCATTTAATATTTAGATCTTGTTAGATTTCCTTTCTCAATCTTCCTCAATTACAAAAATTACTCTTGCCCTAATTGCATTTCCTTACTTCTCCTATGCATAAAATCATAAAAACAAATACCATTTAAAATAAGGTATTTAGCATATAAATGCTAGGAATATTATTAGATGCCTTTGAAATTGTTTTTTATAGCTACTTTTCTTTTACTAAATATATTTCCATATAAAGAAAAGTCCATGACTACTCCCCCTTTTTTCCTTCCTTTCTATTTCCTCAATCCAATCATAATTTTAGGGTACTATATGATCATATTAAATTACCAACTTCACTTTAATTTAATATAGAAAAGGAACTAGTCATTTTGTAAATTTTCTTAACACAGTCTTTTGCAATGCAACTAATACTCATTGTGATAAACTTAACAAGAAAGATCATATTAAAGTTATTTTAAAAGCCCAAATTTAATTACTTTGCCATATGCCACTGTTTGTTTGGCTTGCTATATTACATATTTTGAAACAAATTGAGCCAAGAGAGAGCTTATCACAAAAGACTAGTCTACTGAGACTTGAATTTAGGCTTATATACATTTAAATCTAGACATTTGCACTATGTAGGACCTATCACTTGGTGGCTCTTATTAGTGTTTGCTACTTTGACTAAGTGAAAGAAGGAAAGTAATAATATCTTTGGAAATTATTTTTTTACTTAACACTTACAAACAGATCATTTTAAAGATTTATAAATAGGAGAGGCTAAAGATCGAGCATAGTATTTATGTTTATAAATCACGTCATTGATGCAATTCATGCTTTCTTTTGTTGAGTTCTAGACTATAAGTGTCATGTTTGTCTCTAGTTTCAATTGGTCTATGAGTTTATTCTAACTGAACTCAAATCTAATCTATTTGATTATTACTCTGTAAAAATAAAAGAGTTAACAATAATATCTATATGCAGAATTGCAGAAGTCATAAAAATATTATTTAATATCTTTAGTGTGTAATGTTAAATATTCAAGGGAAGGAAATACCTTGATTCATGGAATTAAGGTAACCTTAATATCAATCCAGCAAAAAAAAAAAAAAAACATAACCATTAATAGCTTATGAATATTTCTCTACTATCGTAAAAATTCCTCACAAGCTAACTTGTGGCCGTAAGCCCATGACATAATGTTTAATATAGTTCTGCAATATATTGAATAGAAAGTAGTTGGAGTATTTTCAATTTTGTGGAACATTAATACATAGATTTTGAAGACTATAAAAAATTAACATACCCTTATGAACCATTATTATGTTGTAATATTGATTACAACATCTTAGTATTCCTATTAAGTATTTTATTGAGCATGCAACATAAGTACTGCAAAACAATTGGATACCTTTTTGTGATGTAGATTTGAGTTCTAAAAAAGAAGCTCTTTCATATTATCAATGTTGTCAAAATCGTGATTTAACTCGGTAGAATCGTCAATTCTACGATCCTAGGTAGCATTTTCGTGTTAAATCGTAAGAAAAATTAGAATTAGTGCTAACTCAGTCAAACTCGCCACTAGCTTGCATAAACTTGGTAAAATCAGCAAGTTTAACCAAGTTTGAAAATTGGACCATTTCTGCAACCCAAAAAAAATGCCTTAGATTATTAGCCAAAAATCCTTCTTAGCCGTTAGCCCAGCCTAACAAATGCCAAAAAAAAAAAAATGCTAAATGATTCCTCCATTGCAAATGGCCTGATTTCGATATGCCTAAAATCCCTAATTGCCTCTTAGCCACTCACTGCCTCTGCTCTTGGTACCTTGCTCATCCATCTTTGTCTCGGTCATCAGGTCACATTAGTCCAATAAAGGTCACAAGCTCGCAGCTCACAGTAGTCCTCCAACTATGAACTGGTCCTGAACTTTTATCTCATTCCATTAACCTCTGTGCTTATCTCCTCCTTCGATGTTCATCTTAGCATCTTGATATATTGGTCTAGTCTTCGGTTAGGTATGGGTCTTCTGAGTTTTCTCTTTAATTTTCATTTTTCTTTTCTTTAGTAGAAGTACAAATTAAAACCATAATGACTTTTCTTCTTCCATATATACGTAAGTCTTGTGCTAGCTGGAGCAGCTGCTTCATGTTTATTCCCTCACATTGTACGACTGTTCCATTTTCACTACTCTAAAGCTTGCCATTATTGTCATTCGTCATGTTCATTCCATCTACAGGTAACTATTAGGCATCCTCTCCCTTCTTACTTATTAAAATTGCCATTTCAATGCTCCTTATGGCTAAATAGAGTAATAAGATGCCTTTTGGCTAACTTGTTAATTAGAGAAAAGGGCAAAAATGGATGTATACTAATTTTTTTTCCGATAAGGATAACTTGTTTCAGATTAGGCTTGGCTCAATTGATAGGATTGAACCATTTTAACCAAAATGTTGTAATTATGCATTTGAAAATATTGTAATTATGCAATTGATAGGATTGGATATATATTATTGTGTTAGTTTAATAACTAGATTATGAAAGTGAAGTGAGGAAACTGAGCCCAATAAATGTTATTGTAGTATAAGCAAAAATATTTTGTGTGATTTATGGAGATTTCCTTGACAATTAGGAGATAAAAACCAAATAGTTGAACCGTTGGACAAAAATTGTCTAAGTTATAAATTGGTGATTCTCATTTATGGTTACATATTCCACTTTTGTGATTAAAGAGTGAATGTAAGATTTTTCCACTTTTGAACAAATTATAAAACTTATTGTGTGAATTGGAATTGATTTCCTACATTTATTCATCTTTATTTTAGTTAGTTTCATTAGGATTTCTCTTTAGCTAATATAAATTTCTATATTGTTTTGTTGTAATACACTAAAGAAAATATGTCTTCAAGTGCAAGTGCTCCATTAGCCCCTACTAGAAAAATTGTAGTTATTAAAAGAAAATTTTTTTAGTAATATATCTGATATAAGGTTGAAACATGAGAAGAATGTTAGTGAGATGATAAAAAAGTTTAATGTTTATTTAATTATAATTTTTAAATAAAAAATTTAAAATTTTCTCAACAACAAATTGACCCAAACGATTCCAGCTTCGATACATGTCATTTCATTGATTTCGACCTCCTTCTTCAACACAGCCTAAAGTTCGTCGTTCCGAATTACCCATATCCTCGAGGTTTAAACGGAGACCCGAAAATTACAGAACGCAAGACGTAAACAGAAATTCGCTCCCTAAATCCGAATATAAGGATCACCCATGGCGGCAAACAAGAAGTTCGGATGCAAGTAGGGTTTTCTTCCCTTTCCTCTCCATGCAAGGTACACAATGACACTGTCTCGAGATTTCATGATGGAAGTCTTTGGTGCGATTCTGATGCTTAAGATGGAAGCAACTTTTAGTACAAGTCTCTTCAGCATCGTATTCATATATCATTACTCTGTCACTATGTGGTTTTGATCCACTATTACTACTGGGCTGAAAATGGGTGAACTCTTCTAAGCAGGATGACAAAATACTAAGGGGCTGACCACAGTCGGATTAAGATTCATGGATGAATACGCGTTGAAGGGACTTGGACCGGAAGTTTAACTTCGATAAATCAGCCAGTGCACGAATTTTTATAGTTCCCTTATTTATCTAGGTTGTGGACCAAGCTTAAACTGCTGATGGTTATTACGTAAAAGGAAAAGTGAAGGATCTATTGTGCGAAAAATAGAAACTAGAACGATACATTAACATGACAAGTTTTTTGAAGCCTTTGAATCTTTGGCTTTCTATAGTTTGTTATGGAGTGAGTTTGAAACTTCGTCTACTTTAGGTTTTTGTTTGTTAGGGCAAATCTTGAGTAAATAGGTGAAAATTTTCAATCCCATTGTCCTAATTGTTCTCATTTGAATCTGAATCGGTGTAACACCAGGAGGCAAGAGTCCTGGTATTGTGATTCACCTAATTAAGAAAGTAGGCATGATAGGTTGAAACAGAATTTAATAATTAGGAGCGAGAACTAGTAGATTTCCCCATAAAAAAAGCTCTTATAAATCCAAAGGAAATTAAAGGATGGGGTGGGGTCAATCCCAAATTGCATCTATTTTTTCTTTTTGTCAATAAGAAGTTTTTTAAGCCTTGCAAAGTGATTGTAGAACCCTCTTAAGCTTATGTTTTGCTTTATTTGTCACATATTCTTGCTGGTTTTCTATGTTTTAGGAAATTTCCTGATCTTCCAGGTCTGTATTGACTTATTCTCTTAATCATGTCAAAAAAGTTTGAAAGAAGAGATTAGATTCTTGTAGAACATCGGGGGTAACTGGTTCCTGAGAATCATGATACAAGTTAGTATAGAAATGTGAAATTTATGGAGTTCCAGATGAGTTCTGGGACTTTAATTTTGTGAAAGAGTCCAGCAGTTTAGTTCAGCTAATTACATGAGTACTAAGCTTGAAGCTGGTTGACGGGCTATTATGTGAATTCCTTGCATATTCCTGGGTGGTAGGCAGACGTTATGTCTTTTTTCCTTTTTATTTTGGCCATTTTGGCAAACATTATGTCTTTTAGTATTAAATTTGATAATGTAATTTGTTAGTGTCTTGCTTTTTTAAAGACTTTCAGTTTGACATCTTAATTCTTTTTCAAAAAGAATGAAGGAGAAGAAGAGGATTTACACATCACTTTCTTCTTTTGTTTTCCTTTTTCTGTTACTTTCTGTTATTTAATTCAAGCTTGTTGGAGTTGCTATATATAAGATATTGTAAGTTGCATACTTTTTGTGGACCCTATTTAATGTATACTGAAAAACAAAGGTAATAAAGTTTTTCATAATTGACTCTCAGGTGATAAATTTAAGCTAGAGTCAGTAGACGAGGAAATTGCTACATGTAGTGTGACTTGAGATAAAGACTGCAATCTTGCTATTACATGCAATTAGCAAACATTTATGTCAATATGTTCAGAATTTACACAAACTTGAGAGGTGAAACAAAATTCTTATTTAGAATATCAACTCAGCTTCTTCACTTTGAATTCATAAAGTACATCATCATGCTTGATTCCTTAATTAGTTTCTCTACTTTTGGCACCATCCATGTGTTAGATGTCTGTGGAGTTTTCTGTACTTTTATTGTTGCGCTTAAGCTTTGGTTGGACAGATTGAAATCTTCTAATTACTGGTCTATATTGGCCCGTTATTGTTTATTGCCCAGATATTCTAACAATGCCTGATATGATGCACGTTTAAGTAATTAGGCAAAGTGCCAGTTGATTTTTTTTGGTTCGCTGTGAATTTGCTTTATTCATAGTTTCAGCTTCTGAAAATTCTTAGGGTTTTAGAAGAAGGAGTGGGGATAACAGTGACAGTTCTCAGTGTTCACCCTTCAGTGGTTTGCCACTGCTTGTTCTTTCTCAAAATCTCATTTTGGTACCCCATGTCTGTACTATGTGGACAGTTAAGCATATAATAGACTGCTACCAGATACTTTGTTGCATTAGTTTTGTAATAACAGTGCTGCTGCAATTGATGGTGTGAGAAAACATGCATAGAACCAATGTATTAGTTGTATGGTTTTGGCATTTGAAGGGTTGAAAAGTCGTTTGCACACTAAAATAGAGGTTTGCCTTACAAACAATTTTGTTTGATTTGATGTTAGATTTTTCTCCAAAATCACTTCTGTCCTCCAAACTTCTGTTTGCACATAAGTGCTTCTACATTTAATGAACTATATTGATAACAAATCTCAGTTTTCAAGTAAAAGTTTTTAAATATAAATTATGGTTGTACGAACTCACTTTTGATCAAAATCAAATTTGCAAAATCACATTGATCCAAAATTAAGTTTGCACAACTTCAATCAAAACACACCCTAAGTCTATTTTTAGTCGAAGATAGGTGGAATTTTATTGACTGTTTTTTTTCTGTTTAGTTGGAGTGTGATTGTGGAGGCTAACTGTTGTTATTTGCGGTATTCTAATTAAGCTCTCAGTTTTTGTTTGGACTTTGGATAATTGTAGTGTGCTGCTTCATATATCATTTTAGCTTTTAAAATTAAGCAATGGAAAATTCCTTTATTGTTTTATTGGTTTTTTCTGTTGGGAAGTTAAGTACTTAAGTATTGTAGGGCCATTTGGAAAGCTGAAAGATTATCTACTCTGTTGATGTGTATTGATTAGGAGAAAAAAAAAATGCAGCATTTCATCTGTTATAATAAAGAGCAACTCCTTCAACCTGATAATCTACGTCATAGAAAGATAAGCAACACTTTAGCAGTGTATCTTGTTTGTCCAATGAAATACTTATTAGGAAGACTTAATTTTGTAAATCCATATTATGAGATTATAATGCTGGTTATTGTTATGTGATAATTTTTTTTTTAATATACTTCAAAATCCATATCAAAATGTCCCATGAATTGCAATTATTCCAACTTTTTCCACTTCAAAATATTGCAAAACTTTATATCGAGGCCACTAGTTGGCCTGCTAGGACTTTTGGCTACCGTAGGGAAATATGAGTCAGCAATATTGCCTGTAAAATCCACATTCCGTTCAGTTCCGTAACTTTATGGCATCTGAGATCTTCTTGGCCTTCTTATACATTGAAAAACCTAAATGGCAGCAGAGTCCTCTCTGTGTCTTCTTTCTTGGATCTTTTGAGCCGATATTTGTACCTTTGGCCAGAATAAACATAAGGTTATAGTGTGAGGACAGAATATCAAGGTGCAACATTTGGTGTTTTGCTATATTACTTTAGAGGTTGTGTTCTTTTCTTGGTTTGATGTCATGGTTATCTGATTCCCATGATTCAAGGTATTTCCTTTGCTTGTTTATTTAGCATTACACACTAAATATTTTTAAGGCTTTAAGTTATATTTTATCTAAATTCTGCAGCTCTACGTAAAGATATTGCTGAGTCTTTTATTTTTGCTATGTGATAGATTTTGATTTGAATGCAACTGACACATATTCATTGAAGAGTCCAAATTAGAAAATAAATGACAAATGTGATATTTGTAGTCTAGAACTCATTAAGTTAAACATGATCTAATTAACCAAGTGATTTATCTTTCTTTCAACATAATTACTATGCTCGGTCTTCAGCAACTTCTATTTATAAATCTTTGAAATGATTTGTCTTTTAGTAATATATGAAGTTAATTAAATTCTGAACGTATTATCGCATTCCTTCTTTAACTTAATTGAAGCTGTAGATTCTAATATAAACAAGACAATATAAAGGAAATGGATGTCCAAAAACAGCTATCGGAAAGAAATCTCATGCATACCTAGTGATATCCCACATTTGGCAGCCATCATGACCTATGATGTGCTTAAAGCCTTGAAGATTTCCCACCCAACAAGCTAGTCTTTTGACAATGGCTGTCCTCTTGGTTCAAATTATATCAATTGGTGCTTTTATTGCGGACCTTCAAGGGCTGGTCACTGAGATGGGCACCTCAAGAATGGGAAGAAGCAACCTAGGAAGGGGCCCTACTTAGTGCCTAAGGGGGCCCAACCATTAGAGTGAAAGTCTCCCAAATTGGGCAACCAAGTGGGAAGGAGTAGGTTGGAAAAGCGTTTTCTAGTGCCTAAAAGGGTCTAGGACCAGCAAAATGTAAACTACCCTAAGTGGGCAACTAGAATGGGTCATAGCAAACCAATCTTTTGAAGAGTTGGGCAATGATATGTTCCACATTGGGCATTCATCAAGACTTGAGATGGTACTCATGACTTGAGCTCTCGCATTCAAGTCCTAACAAGCTATTCTTTTGAGATAGGCGTAGGCTCTCCTCTTTGCTCAAGTTGTATCACAAGTGTAATATACGAAACCAAACAAATAGTACCACTGTTGCTTGTTTTTAAATGGAGTTTTGGAATAATTTTAATATGATAACACACATTAAGTTATCACAATGAGTGTATGTGGCACTGTCAACAAAAGGACTAAAAGAAAAAGATGATTTATTCCCTTTCTATATTAGAGTTTGTTTGGTAATTTGATTAAGTATATGGGTACATTATATGTAACTTGAATTTAACAATGGCAAGCTGTGAAGCACAGTTAATTCAAAAACAAAGTTATATGATGTATGATACATGTCCGATACTATCTGACATCCAATGATACTTCAAACTACACTAAATGGTAAAACACTAAGAATTTTATTGTGTTGTGGTATCTATATCTTGTGTTGTGCATTTGTTTCATTATCCATGCTTCTTAGATGATAAGTTATAAAACATAATTGGACTAAGCCTTTTGTTTAGAAAAGTGTTAATTTAGAGTAAATATGCTAAGTATTTTAATACAATCATATGCTACCCTATAATTATGATTGGATAGAGGAAAATAGAATGGAAGAACAAAAAAGAAAAGTATTTATGGCCTTTTCTTAATGTAATTTTTAGTAAAAAAGCTGCTAAAAAAATTTATAAAACATTTATTTCTTTCTGCTTCTGTTAAAGGGGAAAATTTTCCAATTTGCTAACTTCTTATTTCAAAGTCATAATAAATAACAAATAATTTTTACATTCTCTTAATTAATTTAGCATTTCCTTTTGTATCATTCTTTCCTTTCCTACCCCTGCAAATAAATCCCTATGCAGAAACTGAGCTCTGGCACACTGAAATTTTAATTTTGTCCTCTTATGTGAAGATGTAAAAAAAGTCACCCTCACCTACCTTCCCCGCCATGATCTGATCTGTCATTGTTGACTTCAATATGAAATGACAGTTTGTAACTCTCAAGTATGCTATGTAGTCTCACTAATATGTGACCCAAAGTCAGAAGAGGCACAGAACCAGAATGGCACAGAAGCAGCTTCCCTGAAGATGTCATGGTGGAAATCCTCTTGAAACTCCCCATTAAGTCTCTGATGCACTTCAAATGCGTGAGTAAACCCTACCGTGCTCTTATCAACAGCCTTAGTTTCATCAGAAAAACTTTGAACTGTCCAGGAACCAACCAGGTTTGTTCATGTTTCATTACCAATTAGGGTTTTCTGCAACATTGCTTTCTGATGATATTTCACAACCTGTTACCAATATAGAGCTTCCATGGCTCTCAGACAAAAGAGTGGGTGAAATCACACCTTATGGTCCTTGCAATGGTATATTCTGTCTTCATTTTACTTACCATGACAGCTCGTATCAGTTATGCTTGTGGAATCTAGCAACATGATAGGTCAAGGTCCTTCCTTTGCCTCTCCATATTCCCTCAGTCAGTGAATTCTTCATACATGGTTTTGGTATTGTTCCCGAAGCAAATGACTACAAGGTTGTCAGCATTTTTGGCTGCTATGGACTTTGAAATAGAACACAGTAAATCTTTTCCAGCTGAGGTATACAATCCTAGTACTAATTCATGGAGAGTGATTAATGTTACTCAGTCTACTTATAGCTTTGTTTTCCCAGCGTTTTCTTCCTATGTAAATGGAGTTTGTCACTGGTTGACCCTTGGCCTTGAGGACGAAGCCATATTTGCTTTGACATGAGCACTGATGCATTTTGGAAAATGAAGTTGCCCAAAGTTTCTGAAGATTATTCAGTTCAGCTACTTATTGACTGTAATGTTTCTGTCATCAATGATTCTATTGCTCATGTTAAAGAATATAGTTTAAATTATTTGATGGACAGTTGGATTGAGATTTGGGTAATGGATGAATATGGTAGTGAAGCTTCTTGGAATAGAAGATATACGATTGGACCATGTATTGGACTCTGGAAATTCTTGGGATTTTGGAATGACGAGGTTCTTGGGGGACAAGATAATCAACCATTGGTTTCATATAACCTTGATGATCACCAGATTGTGCAGGAGTTTCCAATACGCGTAGGACCAGCAATGATCCAGGCTTTTAGATATGTGGGAAGTATTTTTCCCTTATTTGTGTTGAATGAGTAAGCTTCCTTATGTGTTTGGTTTGAGGAGAATGATGAAGAGAAGAAGGGAAGGAAATGTTTGATTTAAATCTAAATTGAACAGCCTCTTCCCTTCAATTTCTTTCATTCTCCTCAATTAAAACAATCTCAGCCTAGAACTGATTGTGGGCTGGGCTTTGAATTTTATCTTATGTAAAAGTTGTCGAGTTTCAAACTTGGATCATTCAAGGTCGTGACCGTGCCCGTGATCAGCTGTAGTTTAAATTAGTTGGTGACTTCAGAAAGAACCATACACAAGCCATCTGATCTTAATTGTGGTGTTGTATGTATTATTTGTTCAAATTACATCTCATCAGACAAGCTTTTTTAGCTTCTGTGGTCATGTTTTATATCTAAATGATGTGATCCAGTTTTTTGTGTCAATGCAATAAAATTGTATAGTTTTGTCATTAGTTTGTTCGAGAGAATTGTGAGAAATCTAGAATTTCATTTCTTATGGAGTTTGAAATCATAATTCATAATGAAATTATGAACATTTCTTGTTTTTTTTAATCAAGTATTGTTGTTCCTCATGAATGAGGAATTTTGCTAATCGTGAATTTTTTAAGATATAATAGGATGTAAGATTCTTGTTGAAGATAATGTATGCCGGGTTCCATATAACCTTATTGGACAAGTAAAAGTTTCAAATCTTTGGAGTTCCAACCATATTCAAGGTTCTGGCTTTTTCTTGGTGTTCTTTAAATCTAGATTGCTAACATGTGAATTGCTTGTCAAGAAGAGTTATTCTGTGACCTGAACATAATGTCTTACCTTTTGTGATGCCTGATAATGTGAAACCTTAATCCAGCTCGGTTCAGCAAATTAGGGTTGTGCAATGATGATATAGAGACGTGTGTTATGGTGTTTTCTCTCGTTGTTGTTCTATTTATAGATTATGTTCAAGTTGTATGGTTTGTCTTTCTGATGTTTTTATCTTGTGTAGTGTTTGTGTTAGAATTTTGGAAGCTTAAGAATGAACCATACTCAAGCCGTTTGAAGTGTAGCGTTGTATTGATTCTCAGTTCAACTTATATTTCGTCAACTAACTCTCACCTTCTGTGATCCTGGGTTTTACGAGAGATTGATCTTATTCAAGTTTTCTTATCAATGCAATGGAATTATTGTCAGGTTTGATAGTAGTTGGAAAGAATCATGAGAAATCTGGGATTTCATTTTTTTGGAAGTGCTGCAATATGATTCATGATAAAGTTTTGCACATTTCTTTTTTCTTTTTCATCAACTATGAATACTGTTCCTCAAGAGTCAGGAATCATGTCAATCTTGGTTGGTTTAGGATGCATGTTTCTTGTAGAGGATGATATATTCCGGGTTCCATAGAAATGGTTTCAAATCCATGGAGTTCCAAATTGTTTAACATTTGAAATGCTTAAAAGGGTTAGAGAGACAAACGGAACATGTTACCTCATGTGATGTCTAATAATGTGATTCCTTAACAGTCCAGCTTTGTTTCATTTGGTTGGTTTTTGAAATCATACTGATTTAGTGGTTGCTAGCATGGAGAAACGACAAATTCAAGGTTTTGAACATTCGTGCTATGCGAGCATATTTTTGTTTTATTATTGTAGAATGACTGATTGAATCTAATTTTTTTTTAATGAATTATTTAATCTCTTCGCCAGAATTTAGTTAGTGGCTTATTTCTACCATTATTTTCAGAATATACATTTCAAAGTAGTCAAATCATAGTCGTTGCATTGGGTTAGTTGATTAATTAGTAAAAATCATAAACTACTTAAGTGCTGAAATACCTTAAATCTTTATTAATAAAAATGTTTATGCTGTAGGAGCATCTCATTTAAGTATTCATTTGTCACTCTAGTTCTAAAATTCAATGATATTTTGTAATTAGAATTTTTAGACGTTTAGAGAAAAATTTATCTATCAGATCTAGATAGCTAATTAACATCCTAGGGTTGTTAAGTTATACTTGAATTTTCTTTTGTCGCAAAACTTACGCTGGATTCTTGTGACATATAGATAGGCAATGTGATTATTTTTAAAGAAAATTTCTATTTAGAACCGGTGGATGTAATTAATTACTAGAAAAGGCTATAAAGTTTGTAATTACTTTGAAGGACTTAATATCATTTTATGACTTTTCAATTAATAAAATTAATTCAAATAAAATTGTTATCATGATTTGCATTATTTACGAATTATGTTTGTTTTAGTTACATAATATTTTTGTATTTTTTATCATGTTATTTTTATTTTTAATTAGTTAGATTAACAAATAATTTTTATATTTATTATTACCATAGTTTTGTTACTTATAAATTATGTTCGTCCTATTTATCAATTTTTTTGTATTTCTAATAACGTAATTTTTATTTTTTATTAGTTGAACTAACAAGTAGCTTATAAATTTATTACTATTATGATTTTTAATACTTACAAATCACATTCGTTCTAGTTGCCGAATAATTTTGGATTATTTGTCGTGTAATTTTTAATCTTAATTGATTAAATTAATAGGTTACTTATGAATTTATTACTACTATGGTTGTGTTATTCTCAAATCACCTTTGCCTTAGTAGTTACATAATGTTTTGTATTTTTTATCATATAATTTTTATTTTTAATTATTTGAATTAACAAATAATTTATGGATTTACAACTATCATAGTTTGTGTTAATTACAAATCATGTTCGTCCTAATTATCGAATATTTTTGTATTTCTTATCACAATTTTTATTCTTGATTGATTGGGTTGAAAGTAATTTATGAATTTAATACTATCCTAGTTTACATTACTTATTGAATATTTTTGCATTTCTTATTACATAATTTTTATTTTTAATTGATTAGATTAGCAAATAACTTATTAATTTATTGCTATCATAATTTGCATTACTTATCGAGTGTTTTTGCAAAATTTTTGTTTAGGGGTATTTTTGTCTATTAAAAAAATCATAAAATCAATTTAGATCTATTAGGGTAGTTACAAAATTTAATATCTTTTTTGGTAATTAATAGCATCAACTTATTCTAAACAAAAAGTTTTCCCTCATTTTTATACACTTTCTCTCAAATAAGTTAACTTTTTGTATAATGTAAAACTTTCTATTTTTAACTTGTTAGATTAACAAATAATTTTTAAAGTTATTATTACCATGATTTTTGTTACTTATAAATCACGTTCGCCCAAGTTACAAAATATTTTTACTTTTCTTATCACGTAATTTTTATTTTTAACTTGTTAGACTAACAAATAATTTTTAGATTTATTATTACCATGATTTCTGTTGCTTATAAATCATGTTCGTTCTACTTATCAAATGTTTTTATATTTCTAATCATGTAATTTTTATTTTTAATTGGTTAAACTAACAAGTAAGTTATGAATTTATTACTATCATAGTTTGCAATACTTACAAATTATGTTTGCTCTAGTTACCGAATATTTTTGCATTTTTTATTGTGTAATTTTTAATCTTAATTGATTGGATTAATAGGTTACTTATGAATTTATTATTATCATGGTTGCGTTATTTACAAATCATGTTTGTTTCAGTTACATAATGTTTTTACATTTGTTATCACATAATTTTTATTTTTAATTTGTTGGACTAACAAGTAACTTATGGATTTACAACTACCATAGTTTGTGTTACCTACAAATCATGTTCACCATAATTATCGAATGTTTTTGCATTTTTTATCATAAATTTTATTCTTGATTAATTGGGCTTAAAGTAATTTATAAATTTATTACTATTATAGTTTGTATTACTTACAGAATGTTTATGCATTTTTTATTACATAATTTTGATTCTTAATTGATTAGACTAGCAAGTACTTATTAATTTATTGTTATCATAATTTGTATTACTTAACGAGTATTTTTGCAAAATTTTTGTTTAGAGGTATTTTTGTTCATTAAAAAAAATCATAAAATAACTTTAGATCCATCGGGTAGTTACAAAACTTATTATCTTTTTTAGTAATTAATTGCATCAAGTTATTCTAAACAAAAAGTTTTCCCTCATTTTTATACACTTTCTCTCAAATAAGTTAACTTTTTGTATAACGTAAAACTATAATTTTAATATATTAGTTAAAACACTTAAGTATTTTCCTTTTTTGGAATGAACATACATTATCTAGAAAGTTATTTTCCATACATATAATTGTGAATATGGTAATAAATGATAAAGATATATGTTTTATGCTATTACATTTTTTGATTTTATCTATGATGAATTGATTATAAAATATGATTAATAACAATTTTATTTATAAAGAATTAAATTTAAAATATCTATGAGAAACTAAAAGTTTAAAACAATTTGACAAGGGATTAAATTAAATAAAAATTCATATATGAAGATAAGAAAACAAATTTATAAAATATCAAATTAAAAAAAATGAGAAATCTAAAAGTCTCTTGATAGCGTCAACCAAAGTGGGGTTCCCTTCCCCTCCCTCTCAATTCGAGTACACATGATGGAAGTCTATGGTGCGATTTTGATGCTTAAGCTAGAAGGAAATTTTGGTACAAATCTCTTCTGCATCGTATTCTTTCTTGTAGATAATGTCTAATTCCATAGAATGAAAGAGAAAGAAGAATTTTGTAGAATATTGTGGATAGCTGTTCCGAATAATCATGATACACAGTAAGTTTAAAAATCTAAATTTATGGAGTTCCAAACGACTTCTGGGACTTTATTTTTGTGAAATGTCTTACATATTATGCGAACAGAATGGAAATATGCATAAGCTATTCTACCGTGGATCCATTCCAATAAACACTTTTCAGTAATAATTTCAATAATAGTAAAATGACCGCACGCGTTTACGTGACCACATGTGGTCATTAATAAAAATCTAAACCCTTAGATTTTTATCTAACAATTTAAAAGCATTACTACAATGTGCAGATAATATTATTGTAATAGATCCAAATTCTTCAACTCCCTAACGTTTTAGGATCTTTGAGATCTTCTTGTGCACTGAAAGACCTAAATCGCAACAGAGTACACTATGTCTCCTCTATCTCAGATCTTTTGAGGCTACATAAAGGGGTTATGGGCCAGTTTCCACTAACTACTTTAACCTTTGCCCTGCAGAATAAACATATAGTCGTAGGGTGAGGTGACAGAAGATCAAGGTGCAATATTTGGTTCTTTTGCTATGTTGTTCTAAAGGTTGTGGTCTTCTCTTAGCTTTATATCAAGGTTATCTGATTCCCATGATGCAAGGTAGTTCCTTCTCTTTATTTATTTAGCATTACATACTAAAGGGCCATCGCTGACACTCTTTCAAAGGGTTGTGCAATGATATATATATTCCACATTAGGCAGCCATCAAGACTTAGGATGGTTCTTTTTAGCAAAAAAGGAAAAGGTCTTAAGATGGTACTTAAGGAATGAGGCTCTCCAATTCAAGCCCTAACACAGGTTAATTAGTCTTTTGGGGTAGGTGGTCCTCTTGCCTTAAATTGTATTACAAATATATTATACCAGACATTTCTTTTTTCTTTTTTTGCCAGAATGTATTATACCAGTCTATACAAATAATAACATGTGGCAAGTTATTAAATATGGAGTTTTGGAGGAGTAAATTTAAATGATATCACTCATTAAGTTATTACAATGAGTGTATGTTGCACCGTCAACAAAAGAATTTGAAGAAAAAAGATAGAAATGAATAAACCCTTTCTATATTGAATTATATTTGGCAATTTGATTGAGTTCATGGATACATGTGTAACTAGAATCTAAGTATGGCAAGTTATGAAGCAATGCTAATTTGAAAACAAAGTTGTATGGCATATGATGCATATGTTTGAAACTTGTATTAGACATGACATGATACTTTGAATTGTACTTAAAATGTAAAGCACTGTATTATTTCTTCATGTCTCGTTGTACCTATATCTTAGCGTGTTGTGAATTTGTTTCATTATTCATACTTCTTAGATGATATATAGTAAAACATAGTCGTATTAAGTCTTGTTTAGGAAAAAGTTTTTTTTTTAAAAGTAGACATACTAAATCTTTTAAAGCAATCATATGCTAAACTATCATTATGGTTGGCTTCTGGAAAATATAACGGAAAAACCAAAAAAGAGATGTACTTATGGTATTTACTTTATATAAAAGTATTTTTAGTAAAAGGAAAGCATCTGAAATAAAAGAATTCAAATCCACCAAATATTTATTTCTTTTATTTCTGTTAAAGAGTAAAAGTTTTCTATTTACTAACTTTTTATCTCATAGTCTTATTGAATCATATAAAGACTAATTTTTTATTGTCTTATTTAATTTAACGTTTCCTTATGTATCATATATTCTTTCCTTTCCTACCTCTGCAAATAAATCCGAGGCAAAAACTTAGCTCTGGCCCATTGAGATTATAAATTTTGTCCTCTTATGCAAAGACATAAGAAAACAGTCAACCTCACCAATTATTCCTATTGTCTTTAGATTATATGTATGGCAGCAAATCTATTATCTAGCTTACTTTTCTTTTTCACTTATAATTTTTTTAAACTTCTCTTTTTCGAGACATCAAATTTGCTATTCCGTTGAAGATCCAAATTCATCTTAATTAGTCAGTGTTGATTTCTGTAATAGTATATATTCAACAGCTTGTAACTCTCAAGTGTGCTATATAGACTCACTAGTCTGTGTTCCCAAGTCAGAAGACAGTTTGTAAATTTATATGATTATGTTTCATATTAAAGCTATAATCTAAAATGTTCATATCGATGGCTAAGACATGTGAAGGCGTAGACCTAATTGAGGAAATACAATTGGCGGTGCATATTAGAAGAAATATTAAAATATTAGTAGTTAGAAGCTTCAAGATTGTAAGATAACCCGTCTTTCCCCTCCTATGTGTGTGTGTGTTCAGATAATCATGTTAATCGTGGATGGTTTATGAAAATATGGTAAGATGTAAGTTCCTACAGAGAATGCTATATATTAGGTCCTATCTCATATGATAGAAGTGATTACAAGGACTCTAAAATTTGCATTATTATTTATTAGTATGTTCTTGATAGGTATTTATTTTTAATATTGGATGGGAATGATATTTTTTGAAATTTTAACGAGTGATTTGTCTTTATTTTTTACTATTCAAGCAGGTGAACTGTGAAGCATTTATACAGGAAGTTGTCCATTCTATTGTTAGTGTTGGAAAATAAAAAAATTCTCATAATTCCTTTAAATAAAAAATAAAAATTGAAAGCTATACTGTTATTGAATAGAATATTGCCTAAATATTATTTTGTCTTAGCATATTTATGTAATTACAAAATAAAAGATTATCTTACTACATAATAAAATTTAATTATAACAAGATAAAACTTGAATCATTAAAAGGAAAAATAATTTGTTACTAAAACAAAATAATGTAACACAACAAATTTACCAAATTGTTCTATCTTTTGTGAATTTACTCAATAATCAGTATTAGCATTGATTCAATTATATATGTATCTATTGTTAATTAATAATCTTAATAAATTACAGGTTTTGTTTGATGAAAATGCATATGTATTTAACTCAGATTTTTTAGTTAGATGAAAAATCTAGTCAGGCATGTTGTCAAGCAATATAAATTAATATATATATATATATATATATATATATATATAAACACACATACATACATATATAATTTTTTTATTATTTCTAATAGAATTGAGTGCATAGAAGAAAATACAATAAAAATTCAAATCAAACAATTTTATGAAATATCGTCATTGGCATAATTTATACGTAATAATAAAAGAAAACTTAACACAATTTGCTTCTTTAGTTAAATTTATACTATTAATTAAGTTTTTCATATTGTTCATTAATTTATCAACTGACTAATTTTTTTAAAAAATTGTTATCTTGTCATAACAAAATTTTATTTAGTTATTAGGATAATATTTTATTTTGTAACTACATAAATCTGCCACCACAAAATAGTATTATGTGCAATTATATTTAAGAACAGTATGGCTTTGATTTTTAATTTTTTATCTAAAGCATTTGTTACATTTTATTTGTATTTTCAAAACTAATGATAAAATGGCATCAATTAGAACTTCCAAGAAAATATGTTGCCATGAATGCTTGACGGCTCTTTCTGACTGAACAGTTTGAACAATTTATTACAAAAATAGATAAATAAATAAAGACAAATCATGCACTATAATTTCCAGAATATCGTTAACATCTCCGTTGAATTGTAAATGAACACATGTTTGATCATTTCTCTCAATATAATGTTAATATACAAGTACAAAAAGGTTTTAAATCCATGGAGTTCTAAATTGTTAACCTGTGAACTATTGCTTTTAAGAGTTAAAGTGCAACAAACAAAACATGTTACCTCTTGTGATGTCTAATAACTTGATTTCTGTAAGTAGTACAGCTTTAATAAAATAGGTTTGTGAGATGATGATATTGATTTTGTGGTTGCTTGCATGGAGGACTAACAATAAGAAAGGGGTTTAAACAATCATGGTACTGTTGGAAAATTAAAAAAAAAAAAAAGAAACAACATTCATGGTACACGAGAATTTGATCTTGTTTTGCAATGATAGAATGAATGATTGAACTTTAAATCCTTAAATTATTTAATCTCACCACCACTGGAATTTTGTTAGTAAGTTATTTCTACCATTAATTTCCAAAAAACACATTACACACAAGTCAGATCATTGTCAGGGCAATGGGCTAGAATAATTGGTGAAAATCAATATCATATTTTAAGGTGCGGCGTTATAATATAATAAAAACATTAATTATATTTTATATGGTTAGTTGTAATTTGTTAAAATAAATATTTTTTGACTTATATATATAATTATAGAAAGAGAGAAAGAAAGAAGGCTGTTAAATACATTCTGTTTGACTAAGAAGAAAAATGAATCAAGATTGTCTACGTTAGGAACACCTACTTCAGATTCTTCTGTAAAATCTCTACCATTTGGATTTTTTTATTGATTCTATGATTCAATGAATGAAATAGAATAATACTGGAGCCGCTCTTGCTCGAAAGGAGTTTTTTTGCCTTGCTCTGTTCTTATTTTGCTAGTCTTTTCAACGAGTAACAAACTGGTGCTTTCATTTTTCTGATGGCTGAAGGTACCAGACTGCATCAATTGGATGAGGCGTATAAAGAGTTGGATTCAAGAATCACTAACATTGAAGCATCTCTGCAGCAAAGCAATGAAATGCTTAAACAGATACTGAACTAATAGCCCCCATCTGCATTGCCTTCGTCTTCAACACCAGCATAGGGGCAGCCTCCAAATGCTCAACCTGAACCCCCCGGTGCTCTGCATATCAATCTTGACTTTGCACTTGCCGAAGGTATGAAGATTGAATTTCGCCACTTTGATGGTACCAATGCTAAGGATTGGACTTATAAAAAAAGGCTTTTTTTAATGCTTATAACACACTCCATGAACACCGAATGAAAATGGCCTCTTTCCATATAAGTGGCCCTGCTTATGCATGGTATAAATGGATTACAAAAGCTGATTTGTTATTAACATGGGAAGCCTTCTGGAATGCCCTATTGCTGTGTTTTGGTACAACCTTGTATGATGATCCAAGAGGCACTTTAAAAGACTTGAAACAAGAAACCACGGTGGACGATTACTAAGCCAAATTCGAGGAGTTATCTACAAGGGTCCAAGGGTTGTCGGAAAGCTGGCTCATCAGCTTCTTTATATTTGGCCTCAAACCTCATCTGCGATCACAGTTGCTTCTGGCTCAGCCACAATCTTATTTCCACACAATCTCGCTTGCTAAGCTGCATGAAAAGAAACAAAACCAGGTCTATAGGACTCACTTCCTCAACTCACAAAACATCCATATTCAAGCAATCTACTTCTGCCTTGTCCACTTTTTATCCCCAGATACATGCACCTTCAGCATTACCATTACCTCCATCAACATCTAGTACCATCACAAAACAAGCCACTCTACCAATTTAAAAGTTATCAGCAGCCAAAATCAAACATAAAAGGGAGAAAGGACTATGTTACTATTGCAATAGTAAATACACGCCCAGTCACAAATGTCCAGGTAATTTTTTTCCTATTGCTTGATCAAGAGGAATTAAATGAAATATTGGCAGAACAAAACCAACCAAGTCCAGACGCAGTAAGCTCAGATCCACAACCAAAATTAAGTCTGTTAGACTGAATAAGGAATTTCAAGCCCGAGCTATTCGAATTCAAGGCACCATAGGATCACATTATATACAAGTGTTAGTGGATACTCGATCCACCCACTATTTCATCCAACCATCACTAGCTGAATCGCTAAAGTTACCCAAAACACTGATCCCTGAGTTCAAGGTTATCATTGGGAGTGGCGAATATCAGCAACGCAATTATAAGTGTTGTGGCATTCCAATCAATTTATAGGGACATAAGTTTACTGCAGATTTTCATCTAATTGACATTAAGGGTGCTGATGTTGTACTAGGAATAGCTCGGTTGGTCACACTTGGACCGTTTACCACTAATTTTCAGGACCTCAACATGACATTTGAAGTCGACAACACCAAGGTAGTACCTCTGGGAAGTACATCTGGGAGGCAGATCCATGATAGTAGCAAGTATACAAGAGATAGCAGCAACAAGAATCTGATAAGTCAAACTATACAGACTACGGAATAACATTATTACCTGACAAAGCTGCTTGGATTCAACTATCAAATCCATTATAAGCCAGGGAAGCAGAACACACTGGCTGATGCTCTGTCACGACAGTTTGAGGATGACATCCCTATTGATGCCACATATAACATCCTTCCTGCTGTCCACTGTCAACTTTTCAAAATTCTGAAGGAGGAAAATCGAACAAAAGAAGAACTTATTAATTTAAGAAGGCAAATGGAGAGCGGTACTGCTCTAGTAGGATTTGCTATCACAAGGGACTATGTAACCTTTAAGAATAAGCTATTTATAGCTGAGAAATCACCCCTCAAGATAGTATTACTCCAAGAATTTCATTGTGCACCGTTAGGGGGACATGGACGGGAGACAAAACCTTACAAGAAGCTTGCTAAGACTTTTTATTGGAGAAATATGTGTGCTGATGTAAAAAGGTTTATAGCTCACTGCCTAGCGTGCCAGCAAGTTACACTAGTAACCTAAAAACCTACGGGTCTCCACAACCCCTACCTCCACCTACAGGCAACTGAAAGGAAATAACGATGGACTTCGTGACAGGATTGCCCTCGTCCAAAGGAAAAACAACAATTTTGGTAGTGATTGATCATTTCTCCAAGTACGGGCATTTTTGGTCCCTCCCTAGCAACTATAATGTTGTCACTATGGCAAGCCTATTTTGTGAAATGGTCATTAAATTGCATGGGTTTTTAGCCTCTATCATATCTTATTTTGATCCAATTTTCCTAAGCCAGTTTTGGAAGGAGCTCATGAAGAGCAGTGGTAGTGTTATTAAATATAGCACGGCTCATCGTCCCCAAACGGATGGAGAGTCTGAGGCCCTTAACAAGTGCTTAGAACAATACTTGAGATATTTTGCCGCTAAAAATCCCAAGTCCTAGATAGATTATTTACAATACCATGTATTATTCAACAATAAAAATGTTACAAGTATAAGTTTAAAGGAAGAGTTCATCCTAAAAAATTAGTCTATTAGGTGAGAGAACTCATTAATCTTATAAGTCTTTATCATTTGAAAAGGCTCCTAAATGTAGGACTTGTAGCATACATTTAAGAAAAATATCATTTTCAATTTTCTCTAATATTCTATTTTGTTATATATATATATATATATAATTAGAAAGAGAGTCATGGAGGAAGCCATGAAGGATTCATATTTGTTTCATCGCCATTAAGAAAAACTCATCCCCGTATGAAATGAGACTTCCATGAAAACAAGTTTAAGAGTAATAATTATATATTCCCAAAAATTAAAGTGCAATGTAAATGTCACATAATTGGACACTAATGGTAACACCAAATGTCTCAGTTTTCTATATTAGCCATATATTTGGTAGACTTCTTTAGCATCAGCATTAAATTATATTTCATTTAGAAACTAGTTTATCCTTCTGTGCTATAGAAAAAATCAATTTATATTATTATATGTTATTATATTTTAAATTATTGAATTTATTGAGAGGGTATCATCATCAAAAGTTTTTTTGACGTTTGAAGCAGTTCTCATTGTTATTTTTTCTGAAAAACTCTAAAATATCAAAAAATTGATGGAATTATATTTAACCCTGCTTCTGACTTTGAACAATATAAACTATTAAATAAATCATTTAATTATATATCATTTTCTCTTACTTTAATTCAAGTTATATTATAGTCTCTTGTTATAAAGTTTAATAGACAATTAATTACTTAACTCATTATTTTCTTGTTGACTTTAAAAATGTTCAAACTTAAAAAAATTATAAATTTAAGAGGCAATTAATTAATTCATTAATTTTTTTATTCACTCCAAAAAAATTTTAGACTTCAAAAAATTCATGATTTTAAAAAAAAGTTAATTAATTAATTAATTACTTTATATTTTTTCTTGTTGACAACAAAAAAATTTATTAATTTCTTGTTAATTTTAAAAAATTCTCAAACTTAAAAAGATTGCCGATTTAAAAAAAGATTAATTAATTAATTAATTACTTCATAATTTTTTTTATTGAGTACAAAAAATTTATCGATACATATATCCATAAAATGTGGAGTCATTGTACAAGGAGTGGAAGCTTCTCGTCAATCAATGAAGCTTCCACGTTAAAGCAACTTAACTTTACTTATATATATGAATTTTAATGATAAAGCAATATAAGCCAAATTCCGAACTGATTGGCACATAAAAATTTTTTTCTCCATTTTCTGCTTCATTTTCTACGAACGTGGAATAATTCACTTCACTTAATTACCAATTTTGTCGGAATATTTTGGTTCATTGACTATTTACTTACTCTAATTTAGACTCTCTCATATATCTCAGTCATTTCTCTCTCTCTAACTATTTTTATTTTAATAGTGAAAGCATTTTTTTTAACCATTTAATCCTTAATCCATGTTAAAAATGTCTAATCATGTATAATAAGAACACTAGTAAATTAATGATTCAATTCTTAAAATATTATTTTTTAGAAAAAATTAAGAGTAAAATATTTTAATATAATTCTTAAAATATCACTATTCTTCAATTTTGGTCTTCTAAAAATAAAATCTCTTGATTGTTTTCCTATACATTTTTTCCATGCATAATGAAAAGTATTTATGTAATGAAAAGTATTTATGGCTAATTGATGCACTGAAATGTATTTTATTTTTGTGTACATGAACTTAAAACAAGTCTATATTATTATTAATAGTCAAATGAAATGTCATTCATACCTAACAAAGGAGCTATTTTAATTGGAAGAACTGTTAAATTATTAGTATTTGAAAGACTATGTAGTTTTAAATGTATTTTTGAAAAATTGAAATAAACTGATATATTAATTTAAATTAATAATTTATTATAAATAAAACGTTTCCAAACCCAAGTCTTACTCCTCAAAAGTCATAAGTCAAGTCAAAACTTGGTCACATCTCCTTGTGTTTTAGCAAATGATCTTTATTTGTTGCCATCTTTCCACATGTCATGGTGTCAAAGTTAATCTTAAATTATATATATATATATATATATATATATATATATATCGGGAGGCCGAAAGACTTCTAAGAAAAGCTTGATCAAGGAATGGGAAAGGGAGTGTATAATCAAACTTATAATGCGTATTTGAATTAAAAAGCTCTTATATTTAAAGAAAGTTTAATTGAATAAAGAATTCTTAGATAAAAAATTGATTTTAATACACAACAAGAAGAGGGACATAATGTATTAAATTTAAACACTTCATACAAACAAATTTTTATATTATATTATCCACTACATTATTTCTTCAAAATTTATTTGAAAAATGTGTGTATTTTTATCTAGAAATATTAACGATAGACATTGGTTAAATAGAAGTTTAAATTTAAATTGGTTTTAAATTAGTAAGGGTATGTTTAGATGAATGACTAAGGAGGAAATAATAAAGAATGAAATTGCCAAAATGGATTGAGTTTATGCTTAGATGTTTTATTTTAAGGTAGAATGAAATGGCAATGGAGGAACACCAATACTCTTCCTTATCATCTAAAATCCAATATAATATTCCAAAATTTTATATTTAAAATTTTTATCATGAGAGATAATTTTTCTGAACATTTATATAAGTAAAAAGGGAAGAAGAAATTTAATTAAGGAAAATAAATAAATAATAAATATAACAATTAAATTAGTTATAAAAATGAGAGATTTAAGACAGTTATTATAATAATTCAAGTAACTAATTTCATGAATTATAGGTTAGCACAAGCGGCTAAGTCTAACCCAAGCGGTTAAATCTAACCCAAGCATCTGTTAGAACCTGAGTTTGATTCCCCTATCTTACATTAAGGTATGATTTTTGTTTGGTTGCCACGTGTTCTCCAACATTGAAATTACGAAAATACTCTCATTTCATCTTTTTCTTCATTTTCCCCCCTCTTCATCCCAATACATTCTCACCCACCTTCTCCATCCATTTTGAATTTTAGCCTCCCTCCCCCTACCAATTTGCACCAACATTGTCATCCCTACACTTCACTGTCAATCTCGATTGCTTGGGGTGGCCAGAAACCTCCAGAACTCTAGAAACCTACACTAAAGATGATACCTTAAAATAATTATATTATACCTAATGCATTAGAAGAAAATGGTATGAGCTTCTTCAACAAATTTTTACACATAAATTGCATAGGAATTCATTCTTTCCCGTAAACACCTTCCTATATGGATCAATAAGCTCTATGAGGGAGACATGAAATGAATTCATTGAGCTAATATTAATCATTTGCTAACTAATTTAAGAAGAAAATACTCCTTTTTTTGTTTTGGTTGATGTATCCGTTTAGTAGTAATTTGTCACACAAGCCACTCAGCATAACTCGGGGTAATGACACAAATGGAACCACATTAGGTCCAACAGGGTGATCCACTTTAAATCGCAACATAAGTCATGTTCATAAGCCATTGACAATCCAAAATTTGTTTATATTTTATTATCCACTACTCTAATTGATCATATATTATTATCAAGAGGTGTATTCTTATCCAGGAGTATGAATTACAGACATCTTGTGAGATTAATCCAGAATATTTGGTTTGTGTCATTCATTTGTGCATGGAAAAAATTTTTACAAGTACAATGTGAAATTCCAAAATCATAAGTCAATTTTATTTCTTGAGGATTTTTTATAAGCCCATTTTCAGGACTTAGATCCATAAAGACAATGCTATATAAAAGATTACTATGCTAAAACAGAACACATAAAACTAGAAAAGGCATAATGAACGAGGTTAACATTAAACTGATATAACAACTCTCATAAATTGTTTAATAGTAGAAGTAAAAATTATATATATTAGTGAGCCTAGAGATGTATGTGATCATTCCACTTCATGAATCGCTTCTAACTCTAAATTCATATGTCTTGCAGGAATAATGGTACTTGTATTAGTTGAAGTAGTGAAATCAAAAGGAGTAGGGGGCACCTTCAATTTATCTCCTTCTTGTAGCATTTGTATCACTGTTTTCATCAATGAGCGATTTACAGGGTGCCATTGAATGCACCAAAGTCCCACAATTGCTAATTTCTTTGCAATTCTCATGTCTTCTTCATCTTCTATGGGAATATTTATGTCTCCATCTTTCAATTAGATTATGGATCCATTCTGGGTATAGAACTTGGAAAGTTTCCTAGCCATTGTGAATATTTTTCCTTCCTCCAACCATTTCTAGCAACAACATCCCATAGTTGTAAATATCTGATTTGTAGGACACATTCCCAAAATTTATAGAGAAAACTTCAGGTGCAATATAACCCAAGGTTCCCTTAGCTGCAGTCATTGACACTGTATTTTGATTTTTAGAACACAACTTAGATAGAGTAAAATCAGAAATCTTGGGAGTGAAATTGTGATCTAATAACACATTACATGGATTGATATCAAAGTGAAGAATTCAAAAATCACAACCCTAATGAAGATATTCAATCCCTTTGGCTATGCCAAGAGCGATTTCTTGCAGCTTCAGCCATCCAAGGAAGCTTTCCTTGTTGTCTGGGGAAGACATGAACTTTTGTAATGAACCATTTGGAAAATAATCGTAAACAAGGGCACGATGGAAACCATCAGCACAGAAGCCTAGCAAGCGAACTACATTGATGTGATGGATTTTACCCATAGTTCCCACTTCGTTAATGAACTCTTTGCCATCCCCCTCTGAGTTATTGAGCACCTCTACCGCCACGGGAATTTCAACAGATAGCTTAGCTTTGAAAACTGCTCCATGAGCTCCTTCGCCCAGCTTTTCCTTAAAATAGTTTGTCATTCCTTTAAGATCAGCATAAGAAAATCTAGTAGGCTTTAGAGCCCTGTAATCCTCCAAAAATTTTTCGAGTCTTGCTTCATCATCTCCTTTTCTTTTGAGGTAGCGATATATGTGAAAGAATGCAATGCACAGCAAGACAAGCACAATAGAACCTGCAGTTACAGGACCACATTCATTGAACATGAAAAAGTAAAGGAAAAAAAAGAGAGAGAAAGAAATGCAAAGTCAACTATTGTGACCTGTAGTTGGTGAAACAATCCGTAACTTGCTTGATTTGTGTTTGCAGTAAACATTTTCAACATCACATTTTGGTTCGGATCATGTGAGTCTTAAGTAGTTCGTCCGAAGGTCGCCCACGGATAACGGCGAAACTAACTGAAACATCTTGGTGCAGGAAACAAGGTCCATCTGGAGGACACTCTCGTCAGAGCCAGCAGCATAAATCGGGCAGACGAACATATCTTGTACAAGTTCATATGATACGTAATAGTTTTTCAGGTATCTCGACCCAACCGAAGAACAATCGAAGAAAGTAACATTGGTGAGTGTTTTGGAAGTATACAGATTTTCTGGATCAAATTGCAAAGGATAAATCGATGAATTGTAGAGTTTTAGAAAGAGTCTGGGAAGGCAACCTTCAGGATCACATGTGAGTAATTGGCGGGATTCATAGTCTATGTATTTGACGGAGAGTCTTAGTCCTGAAAGAGCAGGAATTGCCGGGAACTCGACCATCGTCCCATTATTGTTACATGCAGAAGCATAAGATTGATGGGAGTCAGGGTGATCACTATTGTTCGACTTGACCTCCACGAGTTTGAAGGGATATCCAATTCCATTATTAGGGACATACTGGATCTGAGCATTCCCCAGATTCGTAAGCAGCGCCAATACCTGCATCATCACCAACAACAAAAATCTGTGACAGCAAAACATTGTAAACATTAAACAAAGCTTTTATTTCAAACTTGGATTCAGAATCCTATCTATATAAGTATTAACATGTCGCACCGCATCTCATATCAGCCAAAAAGAAAACAAGGAAAGGGGGTTCAACCTGCAAAAATCATTAGTAGAACTGGACAGAAACTTCAAGTCAACTTCGAGGAAAAAAAAGGAAATAGCCGTGTGGACCTGGACAGAAGAAACGATCACAACATTCCAAGTCAACGTAGAAATAAATGTAAGCCGTGTGGACTGGAACAAAAGAAAATAAAGGTCTAGCAATAAATAATTATGACTAAGCATTTTCTTAAAAAAAAATTACAAAGGGATCATATTGATTTCATATTAATTGCAAGAGTGTGATCTCAGAAGTGGAAGCGCATTGCAAATCATAGTGAAGGATGGGTAGAGGAAGAGGCATAACAGGGTGTTGGTGTTGTTTGGTGTTGCTAACTCTGCTTCTCATACAGGAAGCAAAGAGTTCAATTGAGGAGAGCATAGGGTGTGCTCCGTCTCGTTGCGGCGAAATCACAAACATAAGATATCCCTTTCGACTGCGAGATGATCCAGCGAAGTGCGGCGACCCCACATACGAGTTAGCCTGCGAGAACAACGTCACTCTGCTTCATTTGTACTCAGGAACGTACCGTGTGCTGAGAATCAACTACAACAACTCCACAATCCGACTCGTGGATCCTGGCATTCAAGAGGGTGATTGCTCTTCCCTGCCTCGCTATTTCTTGTACCAATCTAATTTCACCGATACTTTCAATTATTCCTTCCGTTACGACCCGGATCCCTATCTTGCCTCTCTGTGGCCAGACTCGAAACCTATATTCGAGCACGTCGTTTACTTGAACTGTAGCGATCCAGTGAGGGACGACCCAGAGTACGTGGATACGTCTCCATGCGTGAATTGGGAGTCCAAAGGGAAAGCTTATATCTATGCTCTGGTTGGAGACCTAGTGGTTGACAAGTTAAAATCTCAGTGTGGTGTGAAATTGGTGGCTACCATTACCTCAAATTGGAGTTCCTTCTTACAGGGAGAAAGCTTGTCGTACGCTGAGATTCACAGGGTTCTGTCCTATGGATTTGAGGTATACTGGTGGAAGCGAGCTTTCAAACCTGGCATTCAAAATGTCCAACGCTATCAGGGTCAACACTACTGTGCTACTCCCATGGGAATAATGTATTATACCGATTGTCGTAAGTCACTTCTCCATTCTCATCTACAGGTTTTTTCCTTTTGGTCAATGAATGATTCCATAACAGAACATATGAAGGAAACGTACAAAGAGAAGTCAAGAGCACATCCAAAAAAAACTAAACCACGAAACAAGTAGGGATATATATTTATTATATTATTATTAACTAATCATACACTTATTATATTTTAATTAAAAGAGATATAAAAAATTATATTTAATTCTAATCCTTTTGGAATACCATGTTCTTTAAAAAAAAAATAATGGTGCTTATGTCATTAATTTTCAATTAAATAATATTTTTTTAAAATATATATATTTATAGTAATTAATGAATTTAACTATGATGATAAATTTATTAAAGTAAAAAATATTGTGATATATTTAATAATATTTGATAATTAATTACATTATAATTACGACGCATAGTGTTTCTAAAAACATATAATCATTACTTTTAAACAAAAGAATAAACTTTAATGAACAAAATATAGATTGATAAATATTCAACATGATAAAACATCAGCGTAAGTGTAAAGTATTTATTATAAAGGACTTTAAACTTTAAAATTATTTAAAGAATTTAAAGATTCCATTTTGTTTTTAATTTATTTTAAAAGTCTATCTTAAAACAGGAATTCCAAAACAGAGTATATCAGAGTCTTAAGTTGGAGTAAAAAAAATTATTTTATTTCTAAATCTTTGTAAATGATTTAAAAATATAATATATCTTATAATAAGTATTATAAAATTATAATTTCTCCATGTCATTACGGTGTTAACCCAAGGAATATTGTTGATATAGTTATGATCTTCGAATTTTGAATTAATACTATGTTTCGTTGTTGGGTCATGTAGGAAAGCTGGCAAAGTTGCGCATATTTGCAGAAGGTGATGATTTTATATTCAATTTTAAATCCTTTACGTAAATCATTATTTTTAAAATAATTATTTTTTTATTTAATCTAACAATGTAACCTTATTAATTTAGTGGGAAACTAACTTTACAATTTGTTCCAACAAAGAAACAAAAATAACTGAGAAAAATTATTATTAAGGAGTTAAATTGCACAGATTATATCTTAAAACATCAAAATGAGAAGTTAATTATTGTTTAAGAATAAAAAAATTATGTTAATAGATTGCTAATATCATGAATTTTGTCGTTATTTTTTTAATTTGAAGTTATGTGTGTGTCTTTTCCTTCGTGAATTATGTGTGTTTTTAAAACACAAGAGAAGTTATTAGGTTCTAAAATCATATAGGAGAACTCAATTTAAGATAATTCAGGATTTTGTAATAGACAAGAGCAAGTTAACTATTGATTTTGAGTATAATTGTGTTAGAATTTTTTCAAATAAAACATATTGTGTAGCTTTTTCAAAATATAAAAGTGATGTGTGTAAACTTTAAAAGTAAATGTACATCTAATTGAAAAAATAACATAGAGATTGAAGTATTTTAAAAGGTAAAAAAAGAGAGAAAGATTGAAAACTTCATCCAGGTTGAAAAATTATTAGTTGATTCTGATTCATTAATGTGGTAACTAATTTAATATATCAGTTCTAATAAAATTATTAAAAAATAAGAGTAAAAATTATTAAATGAATAATTTTATTAGTAGTAAAATATTAAATCAATTGTCACATAAATATATAAGGATTAGTCAATATTTTTTCGATCTCGTTAACTATTTTGCATTTGTACCTATACTTCCCATTGATCGTTGTTGACCTTCGTAAAATTTTGTTACAGATTATCTCTACGGTATTTATAAAGGTAAGGTACTGAAACAATTTTGTATAATTTACTTTATACATTCTTTCTTATATTTTATTGGCTTAGCTTCTATTTTAGTGTTTCTTAATTTTATTTAGTGCTTTTTTTAGTATTTTAAAATAATCTCTTAACTTTATTTAGAGTTGCAAAATGGTTCTGGACAAATATAATGAAAAAGAATGAAATTAACCCGAAGGAAAAAGTTAAGAAATTAAATTGAAAAAATTGAGTGATTAAACTTTAACATAATAATTAACATGGTACTTGAGCCTTATTTTAATTTGTGTAATATTTTAATCAATCTTTTAATGTCATTTTAGTCCTTGTATAGTGCAACTAGGCGCATCACAACTGTACATGTTTATGTGTTGAGTTAGGTATAGGCCAAAGTCTAAGACAAATTTACATTAAATTATAAATTTGGTCCCACACCTTGATTGAATCTCATTTAGTCCAATTTTAATTTTTTTTTTTACTAAAATGCCTTTCTTAACTTAAATACATATTTTTTCTTAACTTTAAATAAGTTAAAATAGAGGATCTTCTAGTAAAAAAAATTAAATTCTACTAAAGTGTAAGATATTTTTTATTTCATGGAAATTTGTGTATATTTTGAAAATAAAGAAGAGGTTTATATAACTTCAACAAATTCAAGGGAGGTCGATGTAATTTATTCTAAAATATATGAGTCAGTTTTGTAATTGAGCCTGAGTTCAATAGCCAGAATATAGCTATACTGTAAGGTAATTTTGTTTAATATTGATAAAATAATTTTCTTGAGCAAATTTGCAAATTTCCTACATTAACAACATTTTTATCTAAAAATTTCTACAGTGTAATGTAAACTCTTATTTCCACTTTCATTGTCAACAAAGTAGTCATATGTTTTTGTCACTAACCAATTTATTGACCTTTATGGTAATATACATATGTAGGACTACCCCAAATAGTGAGCGAGGATACATACCATCACTACATTTACTACGATGTTAGCCTATCACAACCTGCCATTGTCTTAGGAGAAATTACTAGAAGATGTGTTTTGCTATACATTGCTGCCAGACTTCTATTTGGTATCACATTCCTACTTGCGTTGTTAATTTATACATGCAGAAGAAGACACTTATCGATGTATGAAAATATTGAAGAATTTTTGCAACTTCATAATCTCATTCCAATAAGGTACTCCTACAAGGAATTGAAAACAATGACTAAAGGGTTCAAGAACAAGTTAGGTGAAGGAGGCTTCGGCACTGTATACAAAGGGAAGCTAAGCAGTGGCCCTTTTGTTGCTATCAAAATGTTGGGTAAATCCAAAGCTAACGGCCAAGAATTCATCAATGAAGTGGCAACCATTGGAAGGATACACCATTTCAATGTGGTACACCTTGTTGGATTTTGTGTGGAAGGAACAAAGCGTGCTCTTGTTTATGAATTTATGCCCAATGGATCTCTAGATAAATATATTTTCTCAAAAGAAGAAAGTGTGCCCTTGAGTTATGAGAAAATATTTGAAATATCTCTTGGAGTGGCTCGTGGGATTGCTTATCTTCATCATGGTTGTGAGGTGAAAATATTGCATTTTGATATCAAGCCTCATAACATTCTTCTTGATGACAACTTCACCCCAAAAGTTTCTGATTTTGGACTTGCAAGGTTATATCCAGTTGATGATAGCATTGTCACTTTGACCGCAGCGAGAGGAACAATAAGGTATATGGCTCCTGAATTGTTTTACAAGAATATTGGGGGAGTGTCCTATAAGGCTGATGTTTACAGTTTTGGGATGCTGCTGATGGAAATGGCAAATCGAAGGAGGAACTTGAATGCAAATGCAGAGCATTCAAGTCAACTTTACTTTCCCTTGTGGATTTATGACCAATTTGATGAAGAGAAAGATATAGAAATGGAAAATTTGACCAAAGAAGAAAAGGATTTAGTCAAGAAAATGTTGATAGTAGCATTGTGGTGTATTCAATTGAAACCTATAGATCGTCCCTCAATGAATAAAGTATTAGAGATGTTAGAAGCTAATAATGTTGAAAGCCTTGAAATGCCTCCAAAACCTTCTCTATATCCTAGTGAGATGGTTCTTATGGATGACATATCCAACTTTGACGAAACAACAGCCACTAACTCCATTCATTCTCCTAGTAGTCTAGGTGAGGTTGCATGTGATGGGGTCGCAAATTGCTAAAAATGACTAGGCGGTAGGTAATTTTCTTTCCATTGTGTATTGTTGCATTTAGCATCTTCAGGTTATTTACTAATTTGTATTTCATAACAATACTTAGTTATTGCCTTCATCTCGGTTTCACATCAATAATTGTAGTATCTTGATATCATTTCTCTAGAATGATGTAAGGGTATTTACATAGACTATAAGGTGTCTCAAACCAAAAGCTACTATGCAACTTATTATTGAAGCAACAAACATTGGTCTTAGTCTTTAATATAGACAAATTACTCTTAAGGAAGATGCTTTTCAAGATTACCAATTCATTATAACAAGATCAGTAAAAGCAAATGGATTAGGTGGCAAAAATTAAATGACGACCTACCTACTTCCACTATACGTTCGAACAACATACATAGAAGTACAATCTACCATAGATTAAAATAAAGGGTTTTAAACAAGTGCAAAAATTTGCTCCAATGGGTTGTTCTATTTAGGATTACGGGTTTATAGTCCAAGATGATTTTGGTCACTTATAGACCAATAATTAAGTCTTTACGACAAGATGGGCAGAGATCATACCAATTAAATAATAAAAAATAGTATTGAACTTGCTAGGTTGAGAAAGAATCAAGTAGTAAGTATAACTTGCTAACTTGATATAGATAATACTAACCCATGAAAATTGCTACTTTTAGTTTACATGTTACCTAACAAACACAACATTAAATGAAAAGTAGCTCATTTTGCCTGATAAGATAGTACCAACTTTAGAAAATGGAAAGCCTAAGGTTGCACTAGAGGGCAATTATACCAAACAAGCATGATATTAAAGAAAAATAACTACGAAGAGAACATCAACCTATAAAAAAGGCAATTTTTTAGGTAGTAACCATTGCCAACTTGGAAGTAAAATCCATAATCCCTTATGGCCAAGTCAATTTACCATTTATGGATTACGCATGTTTCAAAACATTACCGTCAACTTTTGGAAGTCATTACGACTTCTCCTAATAGAGTAAATCGCATTGAACACAAATCACATTTTGCCTCAAAAGGAAAATCATATTTCATCACCAAAAATGTTTGCCCTATTGGAAAAAATCATATTTCAACCTTGCATCATGGCATTAACTTTGAAAAATCATGTATTAAATAATATTGCAATTATTATGCTTACCTTACCTACTACATAAAAGTTTATTAATGAATCTTCATGATCAAATTAAAAAGTTTACTTTTTACTGATTTTATAATAAATAAAAATTATCAATTTCAATAATCTAATTTTAAATGTAACTCCTAAGATTTTTTTTATAATAATTAATATTAATCATTGAATTTCACTTCAAAATCATTATTATATGGAATCCACTTTAACCAAAAATGGGGTTGGAATATTTTCCAAACATTTGAAAAGAACTCTGGTATCGAGATAAGATATGTTGGGTTCGGACACATAGGCATTTCTCAAACAAATTCTCACAATTAGATTATAATTGTTTTAAATTCAACATCTGTAATATTTTATCCAAACAATGAGTTGTTTTTTTTTTGCCTATGGAAATTAGTATTTTTAATTAAAAAAAATATAGATAATTAGATTTGTGGAATCTTTTTGGTCTTTCTTCACGAGGAATGTTTTTTGATACAATGAAATTGTCTTTTTTTATTCTTGTGCATTAGAACACATTGCTAAACAATATGGCAAAAATCCTAGGAACTCAGGACATAGATAATACAATGGCGACCTTCTTCCTTGCCAAAACACTTGTGTACTCACAGGAAACAAACATAATATGGTATGCTTACCTTATAGGTAAAATGAATTGAGTTAAATAATTTTATTAAATAAGTTTACATGTAAATATAAAAATCTACTCATAAAAATAGATGTAATATTTTTAAAATTTACATGTTAAATATCTTATTTCAAGTGAAGAAATTTTTTTAAGAATCATTTCATGATTATGAAAATTAAAAAAAAATTACAACTGAGATAAAAATAAATTTTTATAATTAAGGAGTATTAAAAAATTAAATACAAATGAGTTAGTATTAAATTTAAGTTTACGGCTCATATAAATGGTTAAGCCTCATTTTATGTATTCAGGAACTCATGCTTAAATCCTCATATGTATAATTTTGGAGTAAATCCATGTTTTTTTTTTTAAGATTTTGCCACATGTCTCCTTCACACAAAATTACTATATCACCCTTGAAGTTTTTCTTCTTCCCACGACGTTTTCCTTCATGTGCGTCTAAGTGATAGCAACAACTGAAGCAAATTTCCTGCCTTGAATCTCTTTGTTCTGACAGGCCCTTGGAGTGTCCGTCAACCTCTCACCATTTTCGGCGTGTTTCCAGCTCGTCACCAACGTGATTTTTTGGAAAATACGAGGCTCCGACGAAGCTTTTCACATGTGGAATTTCAGAGAAAATCAAGCTGAATTGGTGCCTTTTTGTTGTCTAATTTCTTGAATACGTCACTACATCATGATTTTCGAACCACTCTCTACCATTTTCATTTATGAATTGCATCTAATAAGCTTTAAATCGCGAAAACCCTTTATGTAGCTTGTTCTTCACGAATAGGGGGAAATTGGGCATAATTTCAATTTCTCTTCCAAAATTTTCATAGGGCTTCACTTGTAATATGAATTTCAAATCTTTCTTTCTTATTTTCCTGGATCAATTTCATCATTTTGACTTAGAATTGAAAAACTCCCTTTTACAATATTTAAACAATGAAATTTTTAAAATAGAACTTAATTTGGTGTAATCATCATATTGAGTTGGACTTTATATTTTAGGTCAATTTTGCATCTATTTCCCCTAAAATCAAATAATAATTCTATGTTTTGGCTTCGCTTGAAAAACTTCAATTTGATTATGTGTTCATTCTTGTATTGTAGGGTGATTAAATCTAAAGTTTTTGGACTCCTTTAGCCTAATTGAACATTTAAGAGAAGGAATAAGGCCAATGGGACTTTTTTTTTAAGTTGTAAGTGGATTTCATAATTTTTCTTAATTTCCTTGAATTTTCATTTATGTAAAAGGAAGGAAAGTGGAATGAAAACTTTGTTGGAGTTGATATAGTAACTTGAGATTATTATTACAAATTAATGAGTAATTTTGGAACTTGGTTGGTTAATCCCGAATGTCACATAGGTGAAATTGATAAATTTTTTGAATATGAAATAAGGATATAATAAAGAATATTGGAGAAAATTTAAGACATTAGACATTATTTAATGTCATGGAATTTGTTTAGACTAAGAGAGTATCCTTTTCCAAACCATTGATGAAGTTAAATGGATGGTGATTATAGGAAGTAAAAGTGGAGCAATGAACAACTTAAGAAACCATAATAATGGAATATGTATGTGTTTACATTTTGGACTTAAGTGAATTAATCTTTTCTTGGTGGGAATTCAATAGAACTTATGGACATAGAAACTTTACCCAATCTAGTGGTGTTTTTCCAAGTGCTAGATATTAGTTTTTGGCTCAATGGGTTGAAGAGTGAAATTATTACCATTTAAATCGTTTAGGTGCCCTAAACATTATTCCTAAATTGTATATTTATGCACAAGTTAGCCTTGAGAATTAAACCCACAAAGGAATGAAATTGAATTTTTAATAAGAGAAGGAAATGAAGGAAATGAGGTTTTTGTTAGGAAATGTGTTTGAGTATGATATTGGCTAGCATATGATATTGAAGTCATATATAATGTTTTAAAGGTAACTGAGGTTACTTTATCTAGTAAGGGTTAAGGAGACGAAATGAGACTTTTGTGATCTGTGGCCAGGTGAGTACATAATGTTAATTATGCATAATTTCTGTTTTACACTATCCTTTTACAAAATATGCATTATTCGAATTTCCTTGAGCTTTGGGGTAGACTTCTTGACATTTATAAACCTCATCTGTATTCTTTAAATATATTAGAAATTTTGGAATGATGGATTACTCTGATAGTGTTTTTGAATTTCACTGATTATGAGTTTTCTTATTTACCATGATTATAGATTTTCTGTGTTTCCTGGATTTTGAATTGCTAAATTGTTTGGTTGTTAAAATGAATTGATATTGAATTTATAAATATGTTGATTTCAGTTCTGATTTTATATTTATGATGTACTTTGATTTTGGGATTTTTATTTACTCCTATGCGGTCTTTCTAAATAAAATTTGATATATTTTTGGATTTATGAACTTCTAATTTGTTGGCTATGGATCTATATATGTAAAAGAATTTTTGGAGAATCCATCTTAGACAGGATTGTATAACTAACGATAGACGTTAGTCGTGTTGTACTATAATATGATTGAGGCATAATGTCGTTGTTTTAATATGATTGAGATGTAATGTAGTTATAATATGACTAAGGCATAATCCCGTTGTTTTGATATGACTGAACCGTAATGTCATATTTTGATGTTTTGCCTGAGGCGCCAGGATTCTAATGGTACTAAGTCATATTGCTTGAAACTGATATCTATAATGATTTGTTAACTAGCCTAAAACTATCTCTGATATCTAATATATTGTTGGTTCTATTGGAGGTTCCCAACCATAGTTGTCTAAATTGCGAGTTAATTCATTAAACTCGTTGATTTTACGTTTTTAGGTAGGGAAATCGATTTAATTTGGTCGTAGAATCGAAATAGGAGTAGACTCGACTAAACTCAGATAGATTTGCCGAATTTGACCAAAGTCAACCAAATTAATTTTTTATAATTTTTTGGCCCAAATATGAATAATCCAACATTCCAATCAATTTTTTTTAAAAAAATTAACTGACTTTAAGCTTAACTCAATTATTTCAACTATTAAACATAAAAAAATACTTATATTACAAATTTAATTACATTATTATGACTCTAATACATTTTGATTGTAATTAATAGCAAATAACGTATTACATTGTGATTAAATGGTTAACTCTACTTTCAAATATTTTTTTAAAAAAAATTCCATGGCATAGCTTAAAATACATAAATATATATATATATATATATATGTATTTAATATTTACTCTAACTTGTTTACATTATTATCACTTTTGAAACTACTATTATTTTAAATTTTAATTACTTTGAATTTATATATTAGTATGTATTATAATGACAAAGTTTGCCTTTAATTTCTTTTCAATAAACTTAATTTCAAAGCTTCCAGAAAAAACTTTTAAACTCAATCTCTACCTAATTAATTATAATTAAAAGTTCTATGATTCAAGTATATTTTCCTAATAATTTTTTATCATTCCCTAGTTCTATAATTTGGGTTATTATAATAGTATTTTGTATATATGTATGAATTTTTATTTGTATATTTGAAATTTAGTTATGTTTAATAGCTATTTATTAATAGAAGAAAATTCTTACGATTTTACCTTACGAGTTTACGTTACAGGTCTACACCCTCTTTTACGATTCTACCTAAACTCACAAGTTTGATAACATTCCCAACTACTTTGTTATTGACTTAATTTCCCCATAGTTTTATTCAAAACTTGTCTATTTTCTCAATAAATATTCAATTGAAGATTTAGCAATTTTCCTTATTCCATACTAATTGAATTATTATTTTAATGGTATTTCACATTTCAAGGAATGACAAATGATTTGTGAAAGACTCTAATATGCCCCTTTATTTACGTAATTAGTATTATTTACATTTTTTTCTCTAAACATATTATGTTGATGTGGACTGTTTTGTGTACCTTATATATATATATATACAAAGACAAATTTTATGTACACTAATAATCACTGTGTGTGTATTTACTTTTGGCCATGTTGCTCACTCCCTTTGTTGACTTCAGAAAACTAACTAGCGATGATATTTTGTGTGGATATCAAGCGAAGTGACAATTATCATAAAACTAGTAGAATTTGAAAAAATTTATGTACTTCCAATTCTTATAATTTTAGTTAATTTTTAATTTAGTCCCTAAAGTTTAACAATTTTTATCTAACTTTTATTATTTATAGATATTATAATTTAGTTCTTTCAATTAAAATTATGTAATATTTTATTAAATTTTTTTAATGTAATTAATTATATATAATGTCTCAATACTTTAAATATGTATGTTTTATACTAACAATAAAAATAAAAGTAGATAATCAAGAAAAATTAATGCACATATATAGTAAAATATTGACAAGAACATAATAATAGAGACTAAATTATAAATTATTTAAACTATAAGGACTTCATCATAAATTTTAAATGTAGAAGGACAAAATTAAAAATTAAGTGCAACTCTCAGAATTTCCCTTTTGGATCTCTCATTTTGACATGTACATGAACCCAATTTTTATTTTGAAAGGTAGAACGATGACATTAAGGAAAAGAATGTTAAAAGTAAGTAGGATGGAAGTGGAAAAATTTATGGTAATATAATAAATACATTTAGGTTTAAACACTTTGATTTTGTAGAATTAAGATAGGGACAGAGCTTGCCTAACCATTCTTTTTTTTTTTTCTTTTTTTTCAAAAGAGAAGAGAAACGGATGGAAACCAACACACTTCTAACCTTTCTTTTTACCTTTTGCAATATTCCCCACTTATATGGCAGCTTGAAAAAAAGTCGAGCCCTTTGTTTTCCTTGGAGTGCAATATATTTGGAAGTACTTGTTTTGTTCAGGATGTTAAAGTGTGTCTTCCTAGAATATTCTTGTACTCAAAATGGATATTGATGTTTTAGTCTTGATCTTAATAGATATTTGGTATCTGCTGATGTTACCATTGTTGAGAATATACCATTCTTTAACACACCTTTCATTTCTACCAATCAAGGGGAGGCTAAAGATTGGTTGGTATGTATAAAATCACCTCCTAGATATCCTTGCTACCAAGCAATCAGGCGATTTTGATCCTTCATTATCTTTAGCTCTTGAATCCACATCATCACTGCACAACATTCATGTATATTCTAGAAGACAAGACACATGATGCATGCCTTGCACCATCTCCTTTGACATCGGATCCAAATCCTAACATTGATGACCTTCTTATAACCCTCCATAACGGTAAACGCCAATGTACTTATTCCATTGCTAATTTTGTTTCCTATAATCATTTGAAACTTTTGTCTAGCTCTTTCATTACCTCTCTAGATTTGGTTTCTACACCCAAATCCCTTAAGGAAGCCTTAAATCATTCTAGTTGGCTCAATGCAATGTTGGAAGAGATAATGCCCTGGATTAACATGGAACATGGGAATTGGTAAATAATTTACCTCTAAGCAAGAAAGCCTTTGGTTGCAAATGGGTGTTTATAGTGAAAGTTAATTCTAATGGCTTTGTAGGTCACCTTAAGTCACATCTTGTTGCTAAAGGTTAAGCTCAAACATACTGAGTGGACTACCCTGATGCTTTTTCATCTGTTGCTAAAATGGCTTTAGTTCGATTATTCATCTCCTTAGCTACTAGTCATAATTGGCCTTTACAGCAACTGAAAATTAACAATGCTTTCCTCCATGGCGATTTGCAAGAGGGAGTGTATATGGAGCAATCACTTAGGTTTGTTGCTCATGGGGAGTATGGCAAAGTTTGTTATTTGTAGAAATCTTTATACAGCTTAAAGCAAAGTCCCTGTGCCTAGTTTAGAAAATTTAGTAAGGTTGTTCAACAATTTGGCTTGAAAAAGAGCAAATGTAATCACTCAGTATTCTATAGACAATCTAAAACTGGTATAATTCTTCTTATGGTGTATGTTAATGACATTGTTATCACAAGAGACATTGATGAAGGGATCTCATCCCATAAATCATTCTTACATTTTAAATTCCATACTAAGGCCTTGGGATAACTACAATATTTTCTAGGCATGGAGGTAATAAGGAGCAAGAAAGGAATTTTCTTATCTCAAAGGAAATATGTGCTTGATTTACTAACAAAAACTAATAAAATAAGAGCAAAACCATGTAGCACACCTATGACTCCTAATCTAGGTCTCACAAAACGAAGATAGTAAATTATTTGAAGACCTGAAAAGTACAGAAGGTTGGATGGAAGGCTAAATTATCTCACAGTAACGAGACCAAATATTGTATATGTTGTGAGTATTGTTAGCCAATTTATGTCATCACCTACAGTTAATCATTGGGCAGCTTTAGAACAAATCTTATGCTACTTGAAAGCGGCTACTAAACAAGAATCATGGTCATCCTAATATTGAATGCTTCATTGATGCTAATTGGGCCAGATTTAAGATAGATAGAAGATCTATTACTGGCTACTGTGTATTTATTAGAGAAAATTTAGTGTCTTGGAAGAGTAAGAAGCATAATTTGGTATCTAGATCCAACGTTGAATCAGAATAATATAGAGCTATGACACATTCTACATACGAAATTATATGGATATAACATCTTATAGAGGAAGCTAGATTGAAATTATCACTACTAGCAAAACTTTGGTGCAATGATCAGGCTGCTCTTCATATTGTATCAAACCCAATCTTCTATGAACTAACTAAACACATAGAGGTTGATTGTCATTTTGTTCATGAAAAAATACAAGAAAATTTAGTCTCTACGAGAGATAAGAAAACAAGTGATTAGTTAGATGATATTTTCACAAAAGCTCTCAATGGGAATCACATTGAATATCTTTGTAATAAGTTGGGCATGACTAATATCTATGCACCAGTTTAAGGGGGAGTGTTAAAACAAGTCAATAATAGCATTAATTAGTCACACTTAGTCTCACTAGCATTAATTGGTCTCTCACCTACCTACAATATTAATTGGTCTCACTAGCATTAATTAGCCTACATTTTTTAGTATATGTTATGTTTATAAATACCCATGTAGAAAAAGTGTTGAGTAAGTGGAAGAACTATTTTTTTCCCTTCATTACAAGTTTACTTGTTTTGAACGAGAGTGGATGTGAACTCTTAGTTTTATTGTATTTAAATATAACATATCTAGGCTTTGATTATAAAAAGAGTGAATATTTGTTGGATAAAAAAATTTGAATCAAGGGAGTTAACAACAACCCACAACCTCTTTACATCCATTCCTAAAATAAAGTCTAAATTCAAAAGACAAAATAAGTCGTTCTATTAGGGCTAAGATCAAAGGATACAATCAACTGACTATAAAATGTGAAAGCTTTGAAAATTAAAACTAAGCAAAAGCAACCTAGCTTCTTCCTCGTTTTGTCCTCTAATACCAAAGTCATATGAGTAAGCTAGGTTTATTTGAGATTACAAAAAAGTTCTTAAATTTAGAATTATTTTTGCTAGAGCTATCCTATTTTAGGATCACATTTAGGGATGTTTCATTTTCTACACGATTATACTCCTTTTCACATGGGATTTAATTCTAGCCAATTTTACATAAATAATTTTAAAATGCTTATATACATATAGTGCTAATTTTTATAATTTATAATCATTTTACTAATGATCTATATTTATAATAATTTAAGATAAAAAAAATTAATTTCACCTATTAATTTCTAGTCTTCTTTTTGGAGACTTAGACATCATAGTAGCGTCATTTTTAAAATATCTCAAAGTTGCAATCACAATGCTTATCATTTTCTTCTCTTTTTACAGTAAAGTCAGGTTTGAGTATTTTATTGATGCTTTTTTTTTTTAATAATTTATCAAGTGTCCAATTGTTTTGGTGTAATTTTGATGAATTAGCTTACAATTTTAATGGATTAAGACAATTGATAAATTTGAAATGGACCCGTGTAATTTTAAGTGTTGTGTCATGATACTGCTCATATGTCTTGGGGGAGAAACCATCAGACTTTGATGGTGCCTAATATGATATAACTAGGATTCTAAAGCAAGTTGCACCTTAGCAATAACTTATTCAAACTTCAACTTTTTTTGTGCAAACAAACCATGTGGTTCTATTAAGACTAAGTCGCTTAAACATATAATGACAAATATTCCATTCCATCTAAATTGTCACAAATTTTAGGATCACTAACTTAAAATAAAGTCCGTCATGATCATCAAATTGAGAGAAGTCAGAGAACTTATCATAGGAAAGCATTTACGTTTCAAATTTCACCAGGACATTAATTTAGTTCACTTTCTTTCTTGGCTACTAATGGTAGGAGTTGAAGGTTGGAGCTTCTGACTATCATTATTATGGGTATCCTATTTCCCATTAAACTTGTCATATGTTTTATAAGTAGCATGTATAGAAACGAGGAATATATAAATGTGAGTCAGCGCTAACTTAATTGCAACCTTCTGCATGATTATTATCTTATCAGCCAAATTGTAATCAATAAACAGAATAGTTGGGCTTAATTATCGCATACTACACCTGCTTCAGCAGCTCTTATATTGTTGTGTGCAACTCCACCTATATTGAACTTAAAAAATGAAAGCAATGGAGAATCTTTTTAATATTTCTTCTTTCTGTGAGGAAGTTAATATTGTTGGAAAGCTCAAAATTATCTACTCTGGTTATGTGTATTCATTAGGAGAAAAGAGAAGAGCATTTTGATTATTATAATATGCAATGTTAACAAAATTGCGATTCTAGGTAGACTTGAAAAAGGAGGGTGGACTCATAACATAAACTCGTAATGTAGAATTACAAGAGTTTACCTGCACCTGTTATTTAAGCTATTGAACATAACTATATCACAAAATCAAATAAAATTTCATACATAAATATTTATATTATTATATAATCCATAATCCATTCCATATTGCATACTTTTCATTCAAATCAATATACAAAGTTCAAAAAACTCCGTAATCTATAGTTCATAATCTATAATATATAATCCATAACACATAATACATAACAATCATTCATTTAACATAACAAACTCTCAATGTAAATTCATTAAAGATCATTAATCCCACGACTATCGTCACTTCCAGAATCTTGATCATCTCCTATATAACTTCACCTATCTCATTCTCATTCACACCATTATTATTATCTTCATCGTCATCTTGGAAGTTACTATCGAAACCTGTATTGTTAAATTGTTCACCAGCACCAGTACCACCAACATTAGCATCAAGCTGAACAACCAAATCACCCATTTCTATTGTCATCATAAGAGGATTAATTTGAATGGGTTCAAGGACCTCATCATCTGCCTCCACATTACCTTAATTTCCCATCTCCTCAGTTATCCATTTATCATTAAAATGAATATCATCAAAATCATAAACATGAGTTCTTGTAGTTTGCTTATTGTTTAACTTCAAATTGCACATCACAAATGTCAAGTCATTCATCTTTTGGTGCAAACAATTTCTTTTCTTGGTATGAATATAAACAAAATAAACAATGTTGATAAGTATTCTAACCCTTAAAAAAATTAAAATGAAAATAATTTATAATTTTACAATTACTTACCCTTTCAAAAGCACTTTAATTACGTTCACATCCAGAAGAACTATAGCATAAGCTAAGAATGCAAATTGCTAATCTTTTGAATTCTGAGCATCCATCTCCATAGGCTTCCTACCATTCTGCTAGGGCCAATTGTGTTATGAATGTCTATGCAGAATCACAACTAAACATGCCCTTTGTAAAATGGAATTCGACCAATTGGAACTCAATTTTGTCTATTTCTTCCTTATGTTTAACTAATCATGCTATGCATTCATACAACCTTTTCTTAACCATATAATCAGCTTGGAAGTCAGTGTTGAAGTGAAAATGAGGATTCAAGTAGTACGTAGCTGTATGTAAAGGCCTATGTAATTGACCATCCCACATTTAATCAATTGTGTTCAATACAGGCTCATAGCTACAATAATCAACAAACAATGAAGTCAAAATATATTAAAGATAAAGACACCAACATAAGGTATACTAGTTTGTATTTACCTCCTTGAAACATTATTAAAGTTCATCTTAATTTTTGCCTTTGCACTTTCTATTGCTTCATATATGAATCCCATTCCTGGTTTTTCATTTGAATCCACCAAGTGAAGAACTTTAATGAGAGAAGCAGTAGCCTTGAGGTAAGTTATAATATTCTTCCACAACCTGTTATCCATAACACTTCTTGCCACTTCCTTCCCATCTTTAGTAACAAAAAATTTGCTATCTTTTCATTCCTCAAAATTAAATAGATTTATCAATTTCGCTTTATGCTCATTAAGACAACCTAATGTCAAATAAGATGTGGCAAAATAATTCATAGTTGGCCTAATCAAGTCTCTCCCTTTTGTGAATTTTCTCAACATATTGATGAGTATTGATCTTGCATAAACGTAAATTGTAATTCTTCTGCCCCTACTTATGGTTTCTTTATACAACTCTATTTTTTTTTCTAAGTCCTTTAACATCAAATCAATGCAATGGGATGCACATGGTGTCCAATACAAGTATTTTCTTTTCTCCATCAATTTTTGTCTAGCTGCATTATAATTTACAACATTATCAGATATTATTTGCACCACATTCTCCTCTCCCACTTTGTCAACAACTTCATCAAGCATCTCAAACACTTTATTAGTAGTTTTAGAAATCTAAGAAGTGTCCAATGAATATAAAAACATGATCCCTTTGGGACTATTGAGCAAAAAATTACAAATGGAATGCCTTTTAATATCCGTCCACCCATTTGACATAATGGAACAACCTATTTTTTTCCATTGTTGCTTAAACTCTTCAAGCATGGCATGTGTGTTCTTAACTTCCATATTCAAGTATTTTTCTCTAATATCATGATAGAATGGAGGATTAAAACCTTGGTCATATCTTCCAATAATCTCACACATCTTAATAAACTCAGGATTTTTTACACAATTAAAGGGAATGACACTTATGTAAAAAAACTGAGCTACTTGTTGGCAAACTTCTTCCCTAATATCTTTCTTAAACATGTGATTAATGGTAAATTGTGAGCTGCCTTGCCACTGCTACATTTTTTTGGAGCTCTCAATAAATTTATGAGGTCTTAGGAATTAGAATGTCCTTGAGTGCCTAGAGTTTCATCCTCACCAATAACAACCCATTGTCTTTTCCTTTTAGATGATGCACATTTGGCATCAATAACATGTTGTATCTGTACCTTAACATCATTTGGAACACTAACACATGGTTCAACATCTGTTCTTGTGCCAGCAAAATGATGTTTGAACTTATAGACTCCTCCACTATAAACCTTAACACAATAATTATATTAAACTTTTTTACCATCCCCACTAACATCCTTCTCATGTTTCCACCCTATATCAAATATATTACCAGGAAAATTCTTCCTTCCAACAACTACATTTTTTCCAATAGGGGCTAATGGAACACCTGTACTTGAAGACATATTTTCTTTAGTGTATTACAACAAAACAATATAGAAATTTATATTAGCTAAAGAGAAATCCTAATAAAGCTAACCAAAACAAAGATGAATAAATGTAGGAAATCAATTCACAGTTCACATAATAAGTTTTATAATTTGTTCAAAAGTGGAAAAATCTTACACTCACTCCTTAATCATGAAAGTGGAAAATGTAACCATTAATGAGAATTACCAATTTATAACTTAAACAATTTTTGTCCAATGGTTCAACTATTTGGTTTTTATCTCATAATTGTCAAGGAAATCTCCACAGATCGCACAATATGTTTTTGCTTATACTACAATAACATTTCTTGGGCTCTATTTCTTCACTTCACTTTCACAATTTAGTTGTTAAACTAACACAATAATACATGTTCAATCCTATCAATTGCATAATTACAATATTTTCAAATGCATAATTACAATACTATGGTTAAAATGGTTCAATCCTATCAATTGAGCCAAGCCTTATCTAAAACAAGTTATCGTTATCAGGAAAAAATATCAGCATACATCCATTTTTGCCCTTTTCTCTAATTAACGAGTTAGCTAGAAGGTATCTTATTACTTTATTTAGCCATAAGGAGCATTGAAGTGGCAATTTTAATAAGTAAGAAGGGAGAGGATGTCTAATAGTTAACTGTAGGTGGAATAAACATGACAAATGACAATAATGGCAAGCTTTAGAGTAGTGAAAATAGAGCAGTCGTACAATGTGAGGGAATAAACACGAAAAAGCTGCTCCAGCAAGCACAAGACTTGCGTATATATGGAAGAAGAAAAGTCACTATGGTTTTAATCCATACTTCCACTAAAGAAAAGAAAAATGAAAATTAAAGAGAAAACTCAAAAGACTCATACCTAACTGAAGACTTGACCAATATATCAAGATGCTAAGATGAAAATCGAAGGAGGAGATAAGCACATGGTTAACAGAATGAGATAAAATTTCAAGAACAGTTCATAGTTAGAGGACTGCTACAAGCTACGAGCCTACGACCTTCACTGGACTACTGCAACCTTTATCATACTGTTGTGACCTGATGACTGAGACGAGGATGGATGAGCAAGGAACCGAGAGCAGAGGCAGTGAGTGGCTAAGAGGCGATTAAGGATTTTAGGCATATCGAAATTAGACCATCTGCAATGAAGGAATCATTTAGCATTTTCATTTTTTTTTTTTTTGGCATTGTTAGGCTAGGCTAATGGCTAAGAAAGATTTTTGGTTGATAATCTGAGGCATTTTTTTAAGCTGCAGAAATGGTCCAATTTTCAAACTTGGTCAAACTTGCTGATTTTACCAAGTCTATACAAGTTAGTGGCGAGTTTGACCGAGTTAGCACTGATTCTAATTTTTCTTACGATTTAACACAAAAATGCTACCTAAGATCGTAGAATTGGTGATTCTACCAAGTTAAATCACGAATTTGACAACGTTCATAATATGAAAGAGCTTCTTTTTTAGAACTCAAATCTACATCACAAAAAGGTATCCAATTGTTTTGCAATACATATGTTGCATGCTCAATAAAATACTTAACAGGAATACTAAGATGTTGTAATCAATATTATAGCATAATAATGGTTCATAATGGTATGTAAATTTTTTATAGTCTTTAAAATCTATGTATTAATGTTCCACAAAATTGAAAATACTCCAACTAATTTCTATTCAATATCTTGCAGAACTATATTAAACAGTATGTCATGGGCTTATAGCCACAAGTTGTCCTACGAGGAATTTTTATGACAGTAGAGAAATATTAATTAGCTATTAATGGTTGTGTTTTTTTTTTTTGGGTTGGATTGATATTAAGGTTATCTTAGTTCCATGAATCAAGGTATTTCCTTCTCTTGAATATTTAGCATTACACACTAAAGATATTAAATAATATTTTTATGACTTTTGCAATTCTGCATATAGATATTATTGTTGACTCTTTTGTTTTTACAGAGTAATAATCAAATAGATTGGATTTGAGTTCAGTTAGAATATACACATAGACCAATCAAAATTAGAGACCAATGTGATACTTATAGTTTAAAACTCAATAAAAGAAAGCATGAATTGCATCAATGACATGATTTATAAACATAAATACTATGCTTGATCTTTAGCCTCTCCTATTTATAAATCTTTAAAATGATCTGTTTGTAAGTGTTAAGTAAAAAATAATTTCCAAAGATATTATTACTTTCGATATTATTACTTTCCTTCTTTCACTTAGTCAAAGTAGCAAACACTAATAAGAGCCAAACCGTTAAAGGAAATGGATGTCAAAAGACAATTACAAAGGAGAAATCTCATGAACACCAAGTGATAGGTCCTACATAGTGCAAATGTCTAGATTTAAATGTACATAAGCCTAAATTCATGTCTCAGTAGACTAGTCTTTTGTGATAAGCTCTCTCTTGGCTCAAATTGTTTCAGAATGTGTAATATAGCAAGCTAAACAATCAGTGGCATGTGGCAAAGTAACTAAATTAGGGCTTTTAAAATAACTTTAATATGATCTCTCTTGTTAAGTTTATTAAAATGAGTATTAGTTGCATCGTGAAAGACTGTGTTAAGAAAATTTACAAAATGACTAGTTCCTTTTCTATATTAAATTAAACTGAAATTCGTAATTTAATATAATCATATACTACCCTAAAATTATGATTGGATTGAGGAAATAGAAAGGAAGGAAAAAAAAGGAAGTAGTCATGGATTTTTCTTTATATGGAAATATATTTAGTAAAAGAAAAGTAGCTACCAAAAACAATTTCAAAGGAATCCAGTAATATTCCTAGCATTTATATACTAAATACCTTATTTTAAGTGAGATTTTTTTTTTTTTATAATTTTATGAATAGGAGAAGTAAGGAAATGCAATTGGCGCAAGAGTAATTTTTGTAATTGAGGAAGATTGAGAAAGGAAATCTAACAAAATCCAAATATTAAATGAAGTAGGATTTTACTTGAGCTTAAGATTGGTAAAGGTGGCTAAGCCTCACCTCATCAGTCAATCTACTCAAGTTCAAATCTCCTTAAGAACAACTCTGAAGCAAACCATCTATTTTTTAATAGATATACTATGCAAAGTGTCCTTTTAGACATTACTAAATTACCTTTTACCAATTTCTTTTCCATTTCGAACACTCTCTCCCTCACTCTTGCTTATGGAGGAAGGACAACAAAATTTTTAGCTTCCTCCTTCATGACCAATATGACTCTGACACTAGCTGTTTAGAAAATCGCTAAGTTTTCGATGAAGAGCCCTTCGCGATTTTAGCATGATTTCTGGCAAGTATGGTACGTTTGTCTTTAAATCACCATAAGGCTTTGCTTCTGAATTGATTTTTAGCCCTTTTCTTGCTCATTTGAATTGATTAATTACATGAACTAAGCTTGAAATTGTGAAGTCCTTTTCTACAATATGTTCTCTGCGAATCCGAGGAAATTGAGCTTGATTTCGTGCTTTTCTTCCAAAACTTAAATAGGGCTTTGATTGTAAGATGGATTTCAACCCCTTCTCCCTTAATTCCAATGTTCAATTTCATCATTTAGCTCTAATATACAAAAACCTTTCTACAACGTGGGAATAGTGTAAATTTCAAATTTTGGCTTAAATCTTGCGTGATTTCGCCAAATTGAGTTGGGGTTTTATATATAAGGTGAATTTTAAACCTTTTCCCCCTAAAATTAGTGATTAGTTTCAAGTTTTAGCTCTACAATTGAAAATCTCCCATTTAGTTATGTGTGTTCTTACTTATTGGGTGATGGAATCTGAAGTTTTTAGGTTGCTCTAACATCACTAAACATCTAATGGAATGATTAAGGCTACCGAAAGTGTTCATTTTTAGTTGTAAGTCGATTTAATGATTTATCTTAATTTTATTTTTATGAATGTAAAAATAAGGAAAGTGGAATGGAAAGCCTAGTTAGAGTTGATCAAATGGTGTTAGATGATTATTATAAATTAACGTAAAATTTTGGAAATTGATTAGTTGATCCCTAAAGACACATTGGCGAAAGTTGAGAAATTTTTTAATATGGAATAAGGGTATAATAAAGTATACTAGAGAAGATTTAATGCATTAAACATTACTTCATGTTATGAATATTTTGGACTAAGAAAGTACCCTTTTCAAGCCATTGATAATGTTAGACAACTCAAGGGTTTATTTATTTATTTGGTCTTGAAAGAAATAATTTTTTTATTTGTGGAAGAATGAACACTTAACTTTGGACCATTATGGTCCCTTGAGTAATTTTTATAAGTTGCATATGTATGTATACTCTAACTATGGAAAAGAGAATTATCAAGGGAGCATTGGTGACTTTATAGATAGGAAATAAATTATGAAGGCTATTTGAGAATGATAACTTAATTGTAATCAGTTTAATATGGACATTTTGACATTAAAAATTTATTTGAGTTGAAATATTCCTAGCATAGGAAGTTATGGTTATATCTCTTATTTATAAGGACATAGAGATTATTTCTTAATCCAATAGTAAGGAAGGAAATTTTTGGAATTATGTGGCCAAGTGAGTAGATAGTGCTAGTTATACGAAATTTTGATTTACACGATCTCTTCGTAAAATTGTTATTATTTGAACTTCCTTGTGCTTTAGGGAGACTTCTAGAATTTATAAACCCCATCTGTATCCTCCAAATGTTTTGGAATGTGTATAACTATGGGTTACTCTGGTTTTGCATATCTGAATTTAACCGATTATAAGTTTTCTAGTTTAAAATGATCATGAATATTTGAACTCCTCTGTTCAGTATTTGAAGTATTCTGATTTTTATACTCATAAAGCACTCGACTCTGTAATTTGAGACATTCTAATTCTGTACATATGATGTACTTTGATTTGAGGTTTTAAACTACTTTTATTTGTACCAGGAAATATTGAGCTCTCAAGTAGCCACATAACTGTTCGAAGGTATTAGGATCTTATACATCTGAAATAATTTGATTATCTATTCCAAAAGACTCTGATTTCATATCTTTAAATTATTTTGAATTTAGATATACTGAAGAATCTAGATTTATGAATTTCCCTAATTCTATATTTATAAAATACTTAAATTTTGAAATTTTGGGTTATTTGGGTTATGTTTTTGCAATAAGTCTGATTTTAGGTTTTGAATTATTCATATTCTGGATTTCTAAACTTACTCTAATTCTAAACTTTTGATTTTTCTAGTTATGTGTTTATTTATATAAAAGAATTATTTTGGGGATTTATCCAAGATAAGACCCTATAGCTAACAATAGTAAATGTTACCTATAGTGCACTACAATATGATAATCTAATATGATTGAGGAGTAATGTCATATTCTAATATTCTGTCTGAGGCTTAATGTTATTATTTTGATTATATTGAGATGTATTGTTTAAGTCTGATATATGATCTATTCTAATAAACTAGCCTAGAGCTAGCATTTGATTCTGATGGTTCTATTAGATGTTCCCTACCTTTTTTATTAAAAAAACTTATTTTTTATATTTCTATTGTAAATTTATATGTCATGAACTACAAGGATGGTGGTAAGTACGGACAATGGCAAAAGTCCCTCCTGCAATTACCACTTATAAGCTCATGATCAATTTGATTTTCTTCTGTTTAAGAATTGAATTTTAGAAAAAGGAAATAATGATTTTAAATCCTAGGTTGTGCTCTGTATTTCTATTTCCAGTGTGGACTTAAGGGTGAACATTATGAATATCTTTTTACTCTGTATCAAATATAATACCTTGTATTTATGGCTCATGTTTCAAAGGCAAACAACTAGTTTATAAAAAACTCTATTGTATCAAGTTTGCCCCTTCCTTTATATAATTAGTATTATCTACTCACTTAGTGTTTCCACTCATCCCTTTATCTTTATGTTTTTCAGAGAACAATGTTGACTCTAGACCCCTCAACAGCTTAGAGGCAAGTTAGATACTGCTAGTGAGCCTTGCATTGTTCGCAAGGGAGATATTGACTTTATTGTTATGTACTATATTTTCTTATACTCTAGTAACTCTTATTGTCATAGATAGGAAATTTGTGAATGTGCTATGTATTTGGTTTATCATTTATATACTCTTGTGAGAGCAGAGCTCTCTTACTTTCATATGAAATTTTGGAAAGCTCGTATTTTAGTAGAGACTCTTCCAAAATTTTTATATGAAAGCCAAATAGTGTATGACATGCTTATAGATTGGCATAATCTGGTAACCATCATTTGGTAGGTATATTGTTAAATTATTCAAGTTATTAGACTTTTCTGGTTCGCGAAGGCAGAATTTACTTCATTCTCTATGTCGGTCACACTTCCTTTGTTAGGGTTGTGATAAATTGGAATCAAAGTCAGGTTAGACCCTGTAACATATGAAGCAATTGTTCTCTGATGAAGCCTCCATCATCATTATGAATCCTAGGCATAATCATGACTGTGGCAACATTAGAGACCTTATAGGAAGTCTATGTCTTTCCTTTTCTTTCTTAAGTCTGTCTTTCTTAGCTCGGATAAGAATCAAACTATTAGATTATACACTACATTGTGATATAGCAAATCATATTTCTTAGGTTTATGGCTATAGAATGTTAGTGATAGTTTCTTTTTGCTACCAAATCTTCTGATTATGTGAGATGGCTTTTTGAACATACATATGAAAGTTTCTGAAGAAGTACAATGGTAGTGATAAGTAGTAGGAAGTTCCCCAATTATATTGGTATGATTCCAAGTGAACTTAAATCGTAATATATATACCTTGGGGTGAACTCTTTGTGTACTGTACAGATCAATTTTTATAGGTCCAAATCACTGTATGTAAGCCAAATATGATGATAAACTTTTTCAGGAATGAATGTTCAGGTTAGACATCAAGTTTTCAACTTAATGTTATTTGATGTCTTACTAATATTGGATTCACCTCACTTACGAGTGTCTGCAGATAGAAAGCTTATGCCTTACAAATAATGCCCAATATGCAAGTATGATTATTTATATGAAATACCTATATGACCTTAGTTTATGTAAGAAACAAAATTTAGTTATGTAATTATGCCAAGTTTCAAAGACCATGGGAAATATTGTTTTGTAAGCATGCACATAGGCTCAAGAGAGAAACATTTAAGGATTTTGAACACATCTTATAGGTGATTCATGATGCATACGATGATATGCCACATATTTGATACTAGTAGGTTATAGGAACTAAAAGTATGATTTCTTACAAATATATCTTTGTTTCATAAAACAAGTGCCTTTGATTTGCTTGATAAGATTGAATTGTTAGGGTCTAAACTTTGTGTGACTAATGGAGCCTCACATGAAACTTCCACAAGATAATGGGGTAGTTAATGCACTTGGGAATTATATGGTAAAGGGAAAATTTTTATTATTGTTGTAGTGTCCATTTAGGAAGAAATATGAGCACATGTATTTCTGCCCTACAAAATTTAAAGCCTTTACTAAATAGTGTTGTGGGCCAATTTATTCTCTTCTTACTGATAAGTGTAAGATATTATCTTATACATGTATTGATAGAATCTTGAAATATATCTAGTTAAATTTTGCATAGTTTATATCAAGGTTTCAATATTTTTAGACAACTTTTCTTAAATGGTTTTGGAGATAACATGGTGTCTCTTATCTAAGATTTTGGCAACTTATGAGTAATGATTGGAAAGTTTTAAGTTCTTTTATAATGGTGTTTGTCTATAGGATGTAAGACAAGATGAATTTTATAAGTTCTTTACTAAGTATGAATATGGTGGACTGGAAAAATTCACGTAGGTTTTAGGAAGACAGATAATATAGCTCTATTATTGTTGATAAAGATTTAAATATACTAGCCCTACTAAATATCTAAAGGTTTGAAAAGAAGTACAAGAGATCATGTAAGTAGAGAGAAATTGCATACTAAATTCCAAAATAGATTGACTAAATTATCATGAATATAAAGGCTTGTTCTTGGAAAACGAGTATTTTAGCTCAACATCTGGATTGAAGGTTTTAAATTAGGCAAAGGATCATTGTACCATTTGAGAAAGATTTAGGGTTTAGAGTTTAGGGTTTAAGGTTAAGTGATGAGATCATGCTAATTTAACGATAGTCTTAAGTTAATTTAGTATGAATTAAGTTAAATTGGTTGCTTCCTTTAAATATGACATTTTGTTCTATCCCAATTGGAACCTCAAGAGCAAAGATAATCTATAGTTGGGAGACTATTGATCATATTGACTTTTCCAGTTCATAGAGGCCAGATTTTCTTCTTTTCCATGCCAGTCACACTTTCTTTGTTAGGGTTATGACACATCAAACATTTATTTTTTTGGCTTATATTAATGTTGAATATTTTTCAATTTTTCCAACTTTTTATTTCTTTTCTTTCTTAAAACATAAAAAATGAGAAATTTTTTATTCTCTTATTTAATTTAGCATTTCCTTATGTATCATCCTTTCCTTCCCCACCTCTGCAAACAAATATCCTAGGAAAAATGTAACTCTAGCCCACTGAGATTTTAATTTTATCCTTTTGTGCAAAAAGGTATGAAAACAGTCATGCTCATAGCAATCCTTATTGTGTTCAGATCTGTCACTTGTTTAAGTTCTAAAAGAATATGATAGTTTTGTAACTTGAAAGTGTGCTATATACACTCCTTATTCTGTGTCGCCAAGTAATGGCACACGAGCAACTACTCTAAGAAGTCATGATGGAAATCCTCTTGAAACTCTCTATTAAGTGGCTGATGTGCTTCAAATGTGTGAATAAACCTACCGTGCTCTTATCACCAGCCCTAGTTTCATTAAAAAAACACTATGAACTCTCTGAGAACCAACTAGGGTTGGTGATCTTTCATCACTAATTAGGGTTTTCTACAACATTGCTTTTTGATGAAATTTCATAAATTGTTACTAATCTAAATCTTCCAAGGCTCTAAGGCAAAAATGTTTGTGAAATCACACCTTATGGTCTTTGCAATGGTATATTCTGTCTTCGTCTTACTTATCATGACACTTTAAAAGAATCTAAGAGTCTTGGGTTTTGTATTAACACTTCAAAAGAATACACCATATCACCTCAAGAACCAATATAAGATGATATTAGCCAAATCCCAAGCAATACTCTTACATTTCCAGTAGTTGCATATTACAAAAGAATGCCAAATATCTAAGGTACCAAAGCTATACTGGCTTTTGAGAGGCTAGCTCTCTCCCTCCAAGTCCAAAGTCCAAAAAAACTACCTTTCTAGATGGGTTACTGCCATACAAAAAGCCCCCTTACTACTGTACCAAATCACTGATTATGGGTTGTCATTGAGACAGACTTCTGTCCTTTTACCACCTTACCCTTACAGCTATATACCAATATACCTTGCGCAGGTCCCTCGGTCTTGTGCCTTTTGTGGTATGTTTTGAAGGGAGAGGTTGACTGACTCTGATGGGCATTCCCATTAATACCCGCCCCTAAGAGTTTCACCTTGCCCTCAAGGTGAGAAATAAAAGTTAGAACTAGTGGCTTCTTCCCAGTAAGACCGTGCTTCCTATGGCCATAATTGATGAGGAAAACCTTTCTCTCCTTTATGTCCTCAAGCTCTTGCTCTTCTTGCTGGTCCATTATTCCAAATCTCCTAATTTTGATTATTTGAATGTCAACAACATCTGAAGATACTTTCTTAGGACCAATGTTGTTCCATACTCTAGCGGAAGAATTTCAGGATTGATTAAAGCTCAAATATCCTCTAGCCTTAAGAGACATTAAGACACCTAAAGATTGCTCACCATACTGCACCCTTGAAGGAGCAAACATTCCTTTGCACACAAGGGACTTAATGACAAAACACTTGTGAACTTCTTTCCAGAAAATAATGGTTAACTGAATAGCCTTTTCAGCAGCTCCCCTAAGAGGGATAAGCTTATTAATCAAGCTTCCTTTCTCCAATTCCTTGTCAAGTGACTTTTTATACAAAGGGTGCATGGATTTTACAAATAGTAACTCTTCCATTTGCAACTGAAGCAGTATTGCAACTGAACTACTGTAACATTCTTCAACGTCTGTTTAGTTTGTGCATGCAATTCTTTAATCCCTTACATCAGTGAGTATCCTAGTCAGCTCTGCTTTGCAGTTTGTTGGGTAAGTATCACTCATTTGAACCCCGACAGGATCCCCAGCATTGAAAACTTGCCAACTAAATTTTTTGGTGATAATCCAGAGCTGACCATGGACCCAGGTATAGGAACATCATATATGACAACCCTTATATTCTCTCCTTCATCCCATTGTATTCTCAATGTTGACAAATCCTTCACCCACTATTAACAGCAAGAACTATTCTTTTATTCTCTAAATTCATCAGCACCACATCCTAATCGAAATAAGCACCAAACTAGTTGCTCATTGCAAAAAATTTTTAGGATAACTCCCACACCTCCACTTGTAGCCTCCACATGGTTAACTTCTGATGAAATCTCGTAAGAATATAGTGCTTTTACAGCATGTGAAAATATTGAAAAATTGCCATGTCCATAAGCGTTCTGCTCTTACCTCTTGTTTTCGATAATATTCTATCTCTTCTGAGCTTTTAGCAGCCATCTTCTGAATCTTCTCACCTTGGACATCATTGGTAGATGCTTTGCTCTTTTTGTCCTCAATGTACCCTTCGCCAGCCTTGGACAAGAGCTGGGATTGAAAATTAAAACCGAGTTTGTTCTCACCGTTACAACAGCATACCAATTTCCCTCTATTGGTGGCCTCTGTTCCTGTTAAAAGTCGCCCAAGTCCCTCAAATTTCACGAAGAAGGTTGAAAGTGTTTTTGCCTTACTGTAATAGCGAAGCACCCGGTCCCTGCCATATGCTACCTCTAAACAAATCGAAGGTCGTGTCTGTCGTTCAGATTTTACGAACGTGATAATTAGGTCCAACTTCGTCTAACCTGTTTTCTCTGTGTGTTGGATAATGGGCTTGGGTCAATTAGGTGATATAATTAACTGGGACAATCAACTGCTGCTAGGTCTCATCAAATAAAACCCAATAAGTAAGTACCTCAATAGTTGTTTTGGGCCTCTCCCCTATCCAATGCTTCTGACTCGATCAAAGACCTAGTTTCTCTCTACCCATTTGCCCTCTCCATCACTTTCCTCCACCGTCAAATGGAAGTCTCGTCTATCCTCCAAATTTTCTCCAAGGTAACGACGCTCCGTTCCCCTCCTCCTTGCTCTTCCGACTATACAAGTGTGATGACTTGTCGTGGGTGTTGTTGGTGAAGATGTCATGTGAGAAGCCAAATTCTTACCACTCGCCTAACGTACTTCATTGGGCTTCGACAAATTAACACCCTCTAATTTCATCTCCTCTTCTAAGTTGTTCAAGTAGGCAAGCAAATCCTGTCCAATTTCTTTAACTGGAACACTCCTCTTCATCCTTTCTTCAAGTTTCTCTTCTACCGTTGTTTCATTTGCCTCTTTCCTAGCCATCGATTCTCCAGAGCCATCAACAGAACAGAGTATGAACTCTGATCCTTGGTCTCGGATAGATTTCCCTTCACTTTGTTCCTCACCCGCCATCTTCTTCAAGCCCTTCACGACGTTCCTCATGATCTCTTTAAGCTCCTTCATATTCCTCATGCATTCCACCATGTCCCTTCTACACTTTTCCATTTCCCATTCAACACTTTTTCTTCTAGAACTTTCACTGAAGATTCCCATTGCCTTCCCTGGGTCATAACCAGGCTCTGACACCAAGTTATTAGGACCCTAGGCACTTTCCTGTAGAAAGTCAGATAAAACAGTAACAAGATAATCTAAAAGCCTTAGGTTTTGTATTAACACTTCAAAAGAATACACCATGTCACCTCAGGAACCAATCTAAGATGATATTAGCCAAATCCCAAGCAATCCCCATACATTCCCAATAGTTGCATATAACAAAAGAATGCCAAATATCTAAGGTACTAGAGCTATACTGGCTTTTGAGAGGCCAGCTCGCTCCCTCCAAGTCCAAAGTCCAAAAAAACTGCCTTTCTGGAAGGGTTACTACCATACAAAAAGCCCCCTTTATTGCTGTACCAAATCACTGATTATGGGTTGTCTTAGAGTCAGACTTCTGTCCTTTTACCACCTTACCCTTACGGCTATATACCAGCATACCTTGTGTGGGTCTCTTGGTCTTGTGCCTTCTGTGGTATGTTTTAAGGGGAGAGGTTGACTGATTCTGATGGGCAATTCCATCACAATGTCATGATTGAGCCTGTAATCAAGTATGGTTTAATTTAGGATATGTTTGTCATCAATGTAGTGTTTTGTATTGGTTATCAGTCCAACTTCTGTTTCTTTAGGCAAACTTTTTCAGCTTATGTGCTCATCTTATGTTTTATGTGTGGATGATGTGATTTAAGCTTTCTCGTCAATGCAATGAAAATTATTCTTGGTTTTGATATCATATGATTAGAGAGAATTATGAGAAATGTGGAATTTTATTTCTTATTGGTGTGTTGCAGGGGTAAATCGAGATGAATCTTTGAGTATTTGTTTTGTTTTTATCAAATATAATTGAATTGTTCCTGAAGAATGATAGATCTTGTTAATTGTGGATTTTATTTCATAATTTTGTCAGATGTAAGTTTCTTGTCATATACACTCTTTTGGGTTCAAGCCTTGGCGAGTTCTTCACGTGAGAATGGTTGCCCCTCTCTAATGTTTTTACTGCATTGATTAACTAGTTCTGTCCCCTATCTATTGACAGTCATACCCAAGAATCTTCGTGGTCAATGTGCGGGTGGCAGCGTGAGAGGGGAGGCGGTGAAGAAGGGGTGTGAACTGGAAGATGAGAAAAACATTGATGCTGAGATTGAAGACATCGAGAACGAGATTAAATGCTTGTCGTGTAGATTGGAGATGCTTCAACATGAAATGGTTAAACAAATCATGAGAACGGTGATTGAAAAACGTGGAAGAATTCTGCCTGCGAAGTTCATAGAAATGAAATAGAGTGTGAAGGTCAAAGATCCTCCATTGTTGTCGAGTGTGAAGTCGAAGTTTAATCGGAGGGGTGTGAGTTTGGGGCTATCGAAAATCTTCGTTGGAGCAACCACCCGGCCACCAAGTAAGCTTAACATATCAGGCAACACAAAGGAATCGAAATCAATGATAATGGAACGAAGGAAAAGTATGATTGATGGACGATGAATGATTTCCAAACAAACAGAAGAAAAGAGAGAAAAAGAACAATGGACTATGGATGCTGGCAGAGAGTGAAACAGAGGAGATGGCAAAGAGAGAGCCCAGATATGTTCATCAGATTTAGAGTCTGATCTGGCATAGTTAGAATCATAGTCGAAGGGACAACTCAGCAATTATTTGGCTATGTAAGCTCTTCAGTAAACTAGGATGACAGGAGGAAACATTGAGCTCAGTGAGGGACCATTTTGAATATTTTAAATAGTGGGGGACCAAAATGGAAATGAGGGAATGAGTGAGGAGCTAAATGAGGTTTTTGTACTTTTATAAATGATAGAATGAATTATTGAATTTAAGATCTTCTATAAATTATTCCAACTCGTCAGCACTGGATTGTAGTTTTCTTCTTTGTCTCTTTTATCATGATCCCTTGAATATAGTTAGTAACTTTCTTTTACGGTTATTTTCAAACAAAAAAATTAAATTGATCAAACTTCGATCATTGTAATGGATTAATATACTCGTTAAAAGGTATCAAGTCTCTCTAATTTGATTTGTGAAAAAAAAAAGATTCAAATAAAGTGTGTTAAAAAATATATAAATGAAGTTCATGTAACATGATGCATCTTGACTTAGTTTTTTCGAAGTCACTTCAGATAAATTTAAATTTTCAATTATATATTTTGTCAGTCATTAATATAAATGTGATAGTAAATAATTGGAATGCAGTGAGAATAAGTATCTTTTCAACAACTATATCTGTCCTTAAAATAGTGAATATTATTTCAACAGAAAAAAGTGGATTCTAACAAAAAAAAATATATGCATGTTTAATTTTTTACACCTTAATATCATGTTTAAGTCCTTCTTTTAAAAATATTTTGCTCATCTAATAAAATTTTGTTGGAGAATGAGGGGTAACCTTTATATCTTTATCATGTCTCTCGAGCACTATAAATTCTTTGCAGTTTATTGCACCACCCATTCCTAGAAACAGAGCATGAACCAGAAATAGAAATATGTATGAAATTTACTTCATTCTTTCACTTGCGTGTATAAATACATTATCTCAATTAATAATGAAAACTATTTTCTCTCTATAATGAAAGATTTCATAGAAGATAATTGCAAACCACTCTACTCTTAAACAAAATCTCTCCCTCCATGTACAACCTTTTGACATTCTAGAAATTCTTGTTGGTATCACAACCTCACCCCTTCAATTTCCTTCCCTCATCCACACTTCAGAAATTTTTGTGCCTTGGAGCCAAATTTTGAACTTTTGGGCAATATAGATAGGCTCAAAAGTATGGTTTTCTTCATCTCTCTTTTTCTTTCTTCTTCATGGTGGAAATCCTAACAACAAAATCTTTGCTGCGATTCTGACGTTTATGCTGGAAGCAACTTTTAGTTGAAATCTTTTCAGCACAGTCTTCATCCATCATCTTCAACTGTTTTGATTCTTCATTACTTCTTCTTCAATGGGCAAAGTAACAATGAGTAAATCACAATTGGATTAAGATGAATGAATGATGTTAAAGCGATTTAAACTATAAGTTTTAAGAATGGATTATGAATCGTTTGGTTATGTACAACGTTAATAATTAACTTGGAATGTCCGAAGTTATTTTGTCTATCTTAGTTGGAGACAATATATGAATCACTTGATGGTTGTTATATAAAGGAAAATGAAATTTTTGTGATATTGCTATTTCCTTGTTGGAGATTTATGTTCCCTAAAATGAAAAAGTAGTGATACATAGAATATCTATTGAGGTGGCAACATTTTATATAACCTTTGAACTTTAATGCTTACTATTTATGTTTTAGTTTAGGTATTTATTAATTAGGTGGAATCACATAATAATAAATGAGATTGAGAATATCGAATCTCATTTATGGATGTTGACATTAACATCAAACAATAACTCTGCAACATAGAATTGCACATGAGTTGGATTTGATCAATATTCAATACTCAATCAGGTTAATGATCGAATCAATTATATAGACTTAAGACTCATGTCAATTTGGTTTGGTTTGAAAAGTAACTGAGCCAAACTAAGTTATCTTTCTTTTTAATTTCAAATTTTGAAAAAATTTTGAAAAAAATAGTAATAAAAAACTTTTATAAAAGAGAACATAAAAAACTTTAAGGTTCAAAATGAAAAAGAGATAAAACGAAAAAAGGGAAACTAATTAATATTTGAAAAGAATTAATTTTTTAAAATGTTATCATAATAAACTTATCATAAATAAAATAAAAAATAGCTAAAAATATTTAAAAAATTAAAATAATATTAGACCTAGCTGAGTTTGCTTAATTAAAATGCAAAACTTTTCTTTTCAACCCAACCTGATCATTTTCACCCACACGCTACAAAATCTATGATGGACTTGCAATTTAAAATGTCATTTATGTCTAATTAAAGTATCCAGTTGGACACCAAAATGACTCCTTTTTTTTTTCTACATTTTTGTGATTGACTAGTTCATTTGTGTCTTGTTTAAGATAGTGTTATAGTCGAATACCATATTATTTCAGGTGACTTGAACATTATTCTAGATTATTGAAACTTACTTTTAAAATTAATTGAGATTTAACATGTACGAAGGAGAAAAATAAGTTTCAGTCTATCACTTAAGATTGATTATTGTAAAACAAAAAAAAAATAAAACTGAAATAAATATAAAATAGTGAGAAATAAAGTACAATCAAATTTATTATAGTTTAGACTTCCTTAACCTACATCAATTTTAAAAAAAAATTAACTAAAAATTTAGAGTACACAAAAAAGGGTTTATACTTCAAAATTTCAGCTCATTTAAAACTTTCCTACACTAATTGGTTTCTCACATAGTTTACCCAGAATTTTTTTTTTCATTATAAAATGATTTAGTGAGAGGAAGAAAAATATGACATGAATTGGAAAAAGCTCAAAATCTGACAGCTCTTAATAGCTTGATATGAATGAATACCAAGTATAGGATGCTAGTAAAGGAAAACCAGTAGAACTACTAAAAGCTTATTTCCTTTTTTCCCCCTTGACTTGTTTTAATAGATGAAGCCTTAAACAATCCATTAGATGCAAGTTCCAGCAATTGCACTTTCTCATATGGACCTTAAAAATATATGCACAAAGATATGCATGAGGAACAAAGGAGGGAGAGGCTTCCTTTCGATTATCTTCATTCATTGCTGCAATAAAAGCCATTAAGGGATGTAAGAGAGATAATAAGCAATGGAATAAAGTAATGTAACTTTTCTTTAAATGATAAGACAAATGGTGTATAAAAGGGAAAGGAAGTAGCCCCTTTTGGTACACGGCAACAAATTTTGATAAAAGAAGAAAAGGGATGAGATGAGTACGAGATGAAATGAAGAAGAAAATTTTGATGTCAAAATATATTTGATATGTTGAAAATAGAAAGGAGAATAGATTTATAAAATTTGTTTGCTATGGTGAAAATAATAATGAAATGAAAATTATAATGAGGCTAAAAGACTTAAATGACCTTATTATGCCTTTTATGAAAAATATTAAATTAATCATTTTTGAAATTATTTTTCAGAGTAGTACTAATAAAAAAAAATTAAATTACTTATAATAAGTATTAATAAATGATTTTCTAATTTTTCCATTATGTAATAAATATTTCAAAAAATATATTAAAATATTTATATTATTTTAATTATAATATTTTTCATTTTTTAACTGGGATCAATAAGAATAGAGGAAGATGCATGAAGAATATATTATGGTAAAGGATACAAATATAATTGGCAGTGGCACATACTCAACACAATTCTCAATGGATAGCATTTGAGAAAACTGAGAGCAATTACATAGGTCTTGTTTACATGTTTTTTTAAAAATTTTTTGTTTTCAAAAATAAAAGAACAAAAAAATTGTTTGGTAATCTGTTTTTTATTAATTGTTTTAATGAATTAAAAATCAAACAAGTGCTTTTTAGAATCAAAGAACAATAACAAGTTTTAGATGTTTTTCTTTGTTTCTCAAAATTATTTTTATTAATGATAAAATTGTAATTATGTAAAAAAATGATTTAAGTAGGGTTGTGGGTTAGATTTAAATAAACTTAAAGACAAAACTTAGTTGATTAGTAATTAGCAGGGTTAGATCATCTCTTATTTGTATTTAAAAACCTTTTTTTAGATAATTTTTTTGAAGAAAAATAAAAAAATTAAAATTTAAACTAAAAAGAATGAAATAAAAAATACAATTTAAAATGAAAAATAATTTAAATTTAAAAAGAATTAACATTTTAAAAATATGTCATAAATAAAATTTATTATAAATCAAATAAACTAATATGAAAAAATAATACATAACTAAATTTTGAATGAACTTAATATCCAGCCTAATCTAATTAAAATACGCACGTACGCTCCTACACACTCTTATATATTGGATATGTAACACACATGCACATGCATAGACGTACACACCTGTATGCACAATACAAAAACATAAGTAATAAAGTTGTTATATACATGCACATATACATGCATGCATATATAAATACACACACATACACTTATATTAAACATATTTAACACACACAACAACGAATATGGAGCATCAATGCACAGCACATGTACCTACACGGACAAATACATGTCTACATATACCCACACCCATAAATACATATATAATGCATTTGTTATATACATACATATACACATGCATGCTATAAACATGTGCACATATGTATTGAACATATAACACACATAAATACATAGAATAAATATATATCATTCATCTAAATAATAAAATGAGAACTAAATTTGGAATTATAATTTTATGTTCCAATTCTTTACATGGCCCAAACATAAAATTTAAAATTCTGAATCAATTTCAATTTTGATGGAATTAGCATTAGAATTAGAATTCTACATTATAAATTTAATTTTTGATATTAAACAAAGTTTTAACATTTTCAAAACTTGTTTTTGAATTTTTTTTTAAACATCATTTTTTTCTAATTTTGAGTGTATTTTTAAAAACAAAGAATTTAAACAAGTTTTTAACTTTTTATTTTTAAAAACTATTCTAAAAAACAATTTCACAAAATTGTTATAAGAACATAAAAACAAAGAATGGAATCAAACTAGCCCATAATTTCTCCTTCCATTCCTTGAAACCATTACCCTTTCTTTCAAGTCAAGGCGATCTCTCCCACTCACCATGTGAAAGTGCATTCCCATGTTATCCAACATCCATCTATCAAATAACCTCAACATACTTTCTCTCTTTCTCTCTCCTTCTCCCTTACCCCTTCTTCCTCCTACCAAATACAACTTTAGGATCCGTCGTTGGCTTTTATGCACATATGCTGGGGACAATATTATTTATTTATTTTAAAATGGTAATCAAAATGAATATTTTTTTTAATAAAATATTCAAATACAAAAATAAAATATAACTTGTTTTTTTATAAGATGTCATTTTCTTGAAAATAAATCTTCTCAGATTAAAAACTGTTAAACTCTATATCTACAAGTCTTTATTAAATATGATGGTAATTTTTATTTTCTTTTCAAACCTAAACAAATATTAAATTTTTAAAAATTATTAGAATACGCAAATATTTAAAAGGCCATACCAAATTTTTTGAGTACTAACTTCTTGATTTTTAAAATATATATCATTATCATCTTAGTATATTAAATTTTCTTTTATAAGATGTCATTCTCTTGAAGAGAAAAAGATTTAACAAGATGACATCATATTCACATATAAAATTGCATCAGATTATATAATGAGATGATAGTATAATATATTTTAAAAATCAAGATGCTAGAACTCAAAAAACTGTGCACTACCTTATATCTATGTATTTTTTTTTTTTTTTGCGCTATCAGTCAAAATGAAAAAGAAACAATAGAATCAAAGGTGAGAAGCGGTGATGAATCAGCAAGAAGATGTTGCACCCTAAGCATGTGGTCCCTCCATATCGATCTTTCTTCCAGGGGAATGGTGCCAACTATGAAGCTCTCGAAAGCTCACCTTAGGTTGACAATGCCCTTGGTGATGGGGGAGTCCCTAAGAGGCGCACTTCCCAATCCATGGATGGATCTGCAGTTACGTTGTAATTTTGACATATTTTTAGTTTTATTTTAATTTTATTTTAAGTATTTTATTTAAGAAATCAAGTTATTTATATTTATTTTGATTATTTTCATTTTAAGGATTTGAAATTGGTAAAATTGTTGAAATTTGAGCTAAAACAAAATAAGGGCAAAACTTACACTACTGTTAAATTGGATTCAAAGAAATAAATTATGTACACAATTAAGAACATTGATTTTAAAACTAGAAAATGGATAGTTCATTTTTTTTAACAGATTTCTCTCTCTTAATTGTTAGGAAATGTAGCAAAGAGTTTAGGAGGTTCCATAACAAATTTTGGGGAGGAATTTCCACGGTTTTTTAGGAAAAAAATTAGTTGAAAGTCAAAGGAGTTAAAAGATTTTAGCTTTTAGGTCATTTTCTTTCCTTATTAGAGGAGACACAATTTTATATCAAGGTTTTCCTTCTTCTTCTTTCCCTCTCCCTCTCTTTTAAACTTAGTGAGAAAAAGCTTGAATTTCAACTTTGTATATGGGGTTACAATACAATTTTTGGATGTTGATGGTTATAGATAACTAAACTCTATATTTTAATTAAGGGATTTTGTATGGTTTCTTCAATGTTATAAGGTTATTTTAACTTTCTCTTCTCTTTTCTCTTCTTCTTTTTTTGGTTGTTTATATTCACATTTCAATTGCTTCATTGTAGGTGTATGAATTATTAGGACCCATTATTTATCTTGCACATGATTGATTGTATGCCAATTGATTGAAGTAAATCCGTAATTGTTTACTTTAATCAATACAAATGGAAAATTAGTGTAGGGAGTGATGAACACTTTCTTATGCATTAATGGAATATGAATGATAATTTACTGAACATGCTTCATGCTTCATACTTTAGTAGGTTAGAAATGGTGGCTTTCCATTCTTAAAGCGGTTGGTCAATTAAATTCTTTGTGTGTACTTAAGGTTGTTGATTAATTGGAGGATAGAATAAGAGCGGCTTAGGCAACATACTTAAGAAAGCCTAGGTTGCTAACACGTTTTAATAACCATAGCCATTTACTAATAAAAGAAGTTATATGGAGTCGTACCTATGCTTCGGATCAATTGAGAAAAATCATACACTACCTCCCTTAGTTAGAAGCTTATATCTCATTAAAGTTTCTTTCAATTTAATTTGCTTCAAATATGAGCTACGAATTTTGAAAATACTTGTTTAATTTTCTGATTTAGTTGTTATTAATGTTATTTTAAATTTAAACCTCCCTTGTCTTTCTTTCTTCTATTTATTGTTCTTGGTTGTTATTAACCATTGAAATAACCAATCTCTATAGATATGACCCTACTCATCATTATCATAATATAAATATTTACCTGAGAGTAGGTAAATTTATTTTTAGTGAATTCGACACCCATCACCTGCCTCTTTTTCATTTGTAAAACCTAGGAGAAGGTTGATCATGTCGGATATATTTGTGTATTTTTATATTTTTAAAAATCTAATATTTGTTCTAGTTTTGGCCAAAAAAATTAGCTTATTGTGTTATTGGAAACATGTTGGTTGAATTTGAGGGAAAATCTGCACTTTAATATAAGTTGTTGGATCACATAATTCATTTAATGTAGACTATTAGATTAAATTTTAAGACCAAATGTAGTCAATATTAAAATTTTTTTACTACATATGCTCACCTAATTTTAATTTAAATGGTCAGATCTACGCAATTTTTCAACAATAATTGTTAGATGTACGTATTTTAACTAAAATGTACCAAATATGAATCCCTGCATTATCATCTTATTTAATAAATGTAGAGTACAACAATTTTTAATCTATTAAGATTCTTTTTTCTTCAAGAGAATGACATTTTTATACCAAAACAATAAAAAATTAATTTTTATTTTATTTAAAAAAACAATTTTTATTATCATTTTAAAAAAATAAAAGATGTTGTGCACCCGCAGCATTTGCTGTGTGCATAATTTGATCTTATTTCTTTTCATTCATTCTCTTAAGGAAGTAATTGTTTTGACTGCTTTTAGAATTCACACATGAATTAGGAAATTTTGATCTATAAATAACATAACTTTTGCGCCAATAAACCTTGGGTCTTTAAGCTAACTTTTTTTGTGATTTAAGTAGGTTTTTTTATCACCCAACTTAATATTTGCCTTTTCTCTTTACATTATTTTTACTTTTTCACCAAAAGAAAGAAAATTAGAATATGGAGGATAGCCATTTCTGTACCACCATGATACATTTTTGGAGTTTGAAATTTATGGAGTTCCAAAGGTATATGGAGTTACATGTGTAATAGGTTTTTGATTCCTTGATAGTTAGCAGTAGTATTGGTTTTGTGTACCTTAATCAATACACTTCAAAACTCAATGTTAAGGTTGAGATGGACACATTGAATTCTTCTAATTACTTGTTTTCATGTTCTTTATTGTTCTTGCTAAAATAAAATAAAGAGATATAAAATAAAATAAGACGATGTTGTACAAGGGCCCACACTTTAATCTATATAAATTATATTAAGTGCAATCACACCACATGCAACTCATATGCAAAATACAAAGAATATTAATGTATTGATTGGATTTTAATGTTATCTTGTTGTGTATCATGGCCCTATCTTAGTGCATAACTTGATGAGATGGGGATAATATGGTTTGTGGTGATATAGAGTTTTATGAGCATTTTCTAATAATATGATCAGATGAATCGAATAAAATGGTCAAAATGTATTGAATCATTTGTTGAGTCTTTTTTTTTAGGATGAAATAAAATGGTAAAAAAGGAATTAGAAAAAATCTTTTTTTGTTATTCAAAACTCAAACAAAATTTTTTACGATTTAAATTAAAAATTTGGCATAAAATAGAATACTATTTTAATTATAAAAATAATATTAAGAATAATTTATAAATCTTGTCATTTTATAATCCCATTTTTTCTTTAATTAAACTTCCAAAATTTGTATTACTGTGTTCGATTATCCTATTAAACACCCAAACGTCAAATAACTTATACTTGTTAGATTTAATTGGATTATATTTTAAATAAATATTAATTAATATTAACACAAATATACCAATCAAATCATTTTATCAATAAATATTAATCACTACATTCCTTTTTTTTGAAAAAAAAAAAAATACGGTAATTCTTTCATGAAAAATTTGATTTACTAACTTAGAAAGTCGTGCTCCAAAGACAAAGCCAAGGAACACCCATGGCGGCAGAGAAGTCGATCCGAAAACCTGTTCACTTAAGCTTCCAGAAACTATTGCGGGCAGTGCAACCTTATACCTTCAATTTTCTGCCCGCAAATAAATTTTGTTTCCTTTATTCCCAACCCTTCTGCCAATATGCGCCTTGAAAGTCTGTGCCTTTATCCCAAATTCTGAAACTGTATGGCTAGACCTAAAATTGGGTTTTCTTCCCCTCCGTCTCCTTCTTTATGCAAGGTGCAGAACGAACTTCTGGAGATTCCGTGGTGGAAATCCTAACAGCAAAGTTGTTGGTGCGATTATGATGGAAGCAACTTTTAGTTGAAGTCTCTTCAGCACCGTATTCATTAATTTAACCTCACTTTTCCACTATACGGTTTGATTCATTATCCCTTCTGATTTCGAAGGAGGCAGAGTGTATAAACTTTTCAAAGCAATATGACATAGTAATAATAGGCAAACCACGGTCGGATTGAGATTTAATGAATGAATACTTGTTGAGGCGACTTACGCTAAAAATCAAGCTTGGACCGTGAAGCGTACTGGTTATGTATAACGTTGATAATTGGCCTGGAATAGCTTAGTTTAGTTCTCATATCTATTTTGGTTGTGGAGGATGCCTGAACCACTTGATGGTTTATAACATAAAGAAAAAGTGGAAGGAGGAATTGTGATATTGCGATTTCCCTATGTTTCATGGAATGAAATGTATAGTGGTGCATGGAAGAAACACTAACATAGAAACTTTGTTAAAACCTTCGAATTTTTTGGCTTACTATTTTTGTTTGTTTTCATGTTGACTGAGAATTTGGAGTCCCATTGTTTCATTCTGGGAAGCATGGACATTGACATAAAACTGTGACATGGACGTTATGACACTGCAAAATCTTAAGTAGACATGGGTAATTTAGAGTGTCCTGTCTTATCTAGTGTGAGTGTCCAGCACATGCTGGGCACAAAAATGATTCCATTTTTAGGTGTCTGAGCATCATAGGTTCATTTGTTCTCCTCTGGATCTAAATACATGTACCATTAGGCAAGATTGGATCTCCCAAGGTTATTAACAGAAGGCGGAAAGCTGTCATGATAGACCTATTATAGTATTACTAACACATCAAAACAGAATTTGTTTTGGGGAAATTTCAGAACATAAATTTGTTGATTGGGAATGAAGACTTTGATTCACAAAAATGATGAGGTCTTAGTTAAATCGATATGAAAATGGAGGATGAGATCGATGAATCCTAAATTTGTGTTTTTCATGTGTTTATAGTAAGTCTCTATCCAACACACAGAGGAATTTAGAACCCTCACAAGTCACAAGCTGATTTTTTCTCTTTTTTGTCATTATTCTCTTGCATTTTTTTTTTTAATAAAGAGTTTTCCTAATTGTCAAGCTCTATATTAACTTTTTCTCTTTAGAATTAGATGATGTCTACTTTCACCAAAGGAACAAGATATATTTGATTCTTGTAGAATATAGGGGATAGCTGGGTCCATAGAACCTTAGTATAAAGTTTTTTGGAATTTGAACATTATGGAGTTCCAAGCAAGTTCCTTGACTTTAATTTTGTGAAAGATCTATGGTTCTAGTTCAGTTAATTACATAGTAATAAGCTTCAGCTTTAGATAATTTACCATGTAATCCCCTGGCAGAAGAGATATTGTGTATGACAAGCAGACTTTCTAACTATCACAATTATACTCTGATAACATAACTCTTTAGTGTTTGCTTTGTTTCTCATGACAGTATTTTAATTAACATGATGAAGATATATGAACATGGATACACTTTTCAACTGTATATTTGTGTTTCCAGTGTAGCATTATTATTACGTTTTCTTTGTCAGTGTCTCTTGCATGCATGGGAAGGTTACTTGATTTTGATGACAATCCCCTATGATCATCAGACTGCCGCCATAGCCTTTAGATTTGAGTTTGATATCTTAAATTTTATAGGAAAAGCATGAAGGACAGAAGAAAGTTTTACACATTCCTTTCTTTTATTTTTGTTTACCTGTAATTTTTTGCCATTAATCTTGCTTCTCAAAGTTTTTGCTTTATTCGAATTCTTGTAAGTTGTTTAATCTTTAGAAAAAAGGTGCAGTTGTGTGATGTATGTTCAGCTATTCAAATAAGAAACTTTTATTGAACTGATTCTTGAAATCAAATCTATCCCCGAGCCAGTCAATGGGGAATAGCTCCATGGAATGACAAGGAAGATTAAAAAAATAATAATAATAATCTTGCTGTAACATCTCTATCTCTTAGATATGATGTAGTACTTGCAAATCAGGAATAGCAATAAGGGAACAGTTTCTGTGAAAAAGTTGCTGAACTTGCACAACTGCCGTAGTGGAGAGGTGAAATGAAGTTCTTAATTAGGAGAATAAAATCGCCTTTTCACTTCAAACAATTAGCCTATAGTGCTTGGTTCCTTATTAGTTGGCATTAGATACTTGCGCAATTTCTTGTACCCTTATCATTGAGGTTTGAAACTTAAAGGTTGAGTTGGATAGTTTGAAATCTTTTGATCACTGGTCTGCATGCTCCTTATTTTAAATTTTTTTACAATTCTCTATGTTTCAACTTCACAAATTGCTTAAAGATTAGGAGGGAATGAGAGTAAGTGGCAGTGACATTTTTAAGCGCGCAGATTCAGAATTCATTCTTCAATGCTGTGCTGCAATTTATGCTGTCTCTAAATCCCTTTCTGGTACTCTGTCTGAAGGGTGGGAACAATTCTGGATTTTTGTTTAATGCACTGCTATCAGATACTTTGCTGCATTAGTTTTAAATGACAGTGTTGCAGTTGATGGTTGAAAGAGAAAGCACACAAAGAACCAAGGCAAGAATGTTTTGAGTCAAATGTAGGTGGACTTTTTTTTTTTTGTTTTAATCTGTTCTCTTCGAGTGTGCATGTGGAGTCTTATGGTGCATAGCAAGCATTCTAATTGATCAATCACTGTTTGCTTATTGTTTCCTGGCCCTGTGGTACTACTTTTTCTGAGCAAACCCTGAGAGAACATCCTTCAATGAGCACATTTGTACATAACACTTTATATACTGATTTAATTTTTATCTACAGGTTGCTTGGCAATGTACTTTGCCCTTTCATACTAATAATTTGTATGTTGTAAAAAAAATTTCAGTATTTTCTTAATCAAATCACTTCTTGAAATGTTTTATTGTACTCAAATTATTAGAAATATTTGAGATATGTATTTATTATTGTTTTTCTTCATCATAATATTAGTATTAGAAACATTGCGGCTGTAAAGAATCTAAGCATTATAAATTATTGTGGAAGAGACCTAAGTTTAACTTACGTGGTTAGGTCATAGTTGTGTTGCAATATATAATTAGAGGTCCAGTGTTGAAGTTGTAGAATGAGTTCCTAATATACAGAGGGATATTATGAATAAGCAGAGACAAATATCTTAAGCATTTAAAAAGAAAAATCATCTTTTTATGGCAGTTTTTAAGTTGTGAACCATTTAGTGGAATTAATTTCCATGTGAATAATTTTTTCCTTTGTGGCTCCGTAATTTAAGCCCAACTGGCAAGTTGGAAAATTTTTATAATTAGAGGTCCAGTGTTGAAGTTGTAGAATCACTTCCTAATACACAGAGGGGTATTATAAATAAGTGGAGACAAAATATCTTAAGCATTTAATGGGCTGGATTCCTCCACCAACCCATCACTTTTTTACCTTTCCAGCATATTCCTATAAGTGAACGGGTGATCAATGCCTGTAACTCAAAGAAGGCGCAGAATGGCGAACTAGGGAATGCCTGAGGATCTCTTTGTGGAAATCTGGGCAAGGCTTTCGGTGAAGTCTTTGATGCGATTTAAAAATGTAAGTAAGCCCTACTATGATCTTATCACAAGCCCTAGGTTGATCTCCAAACATTTCTTGTTCTCTGCTGAAAACCCTCGCTTCTTATCTTTCATTACCAAAGTAATTTGTCATCAAAGCCTTGCATTTCATTGCTTTCTGATGGATTATCATAGACCCCCACTAATTTAGGGTTACCAAACTCACAAAATAGGCAGGCTCCTCAAGATTAATTGCTACCTTTCGCTGAAGAATCAGAGCTCCCCATTGATTCAGGGCTAAGATTGCTTGATATGTCACAGCCTCTTATTGGATTACAGCTAATAGACCCAGAAATATCACAACCCGCTGCTGATTTTGGGCAAACATTCTCAGAATCATCACAGCCCCCCTCTGATGCTTACCTACCATTTTCTGATGTATCACAGCCCTCTGTCAAATTGGAGCAACCAATCCCAAAAATATCCAGCCCCCTATTGAGTTAGAGCTACCATTCCCTGATAAGGATGTTTGTGAAATTGTACCTTATGGTCCTTGCAATGGAATTTTCTGTCTTTGTGGAGGTTATTTAGATAGACCTGGACAATTAATTTTTTGGAACCCAGCTACAAAAGAGGTCAAGGTTCTTCCTTTACCTCAATGCCTGCCCTCTCAAATGGCAATGTGCACTCATGGGTTTGGTATAGATCCCAAAACAAATGATTTCAAAGTTGTGAGCATTTTGACTGTAGCAGAACTTCAGACATCATCTGAACATTCTGGAGAAACACAAATACCTTTAGTACTAATTCATGGAGGAAGATTAATGACACTATCCCTGCTTTTAACTTCTGGTATTCATCTTTACTTCATATCTAAATGGAATTTACCATTGGTTGGATAAGAGCAGCCAAGCAATTGTTTGCTTTGACATGAGTGATGAAGTATCTTTGAAAATGAAGTTGCCCGTGGTTATTGAAGACCTTACAATTGAGTTTCTTATGAATTGTAATATTACTATCCTCAATGATTGTATTGCTTACGTTAAGAAATATTGTAGCCAGCATCTGTTGGGCTGTCGAATTGAGATTTGGGTGATGAATGAATATGTTGTGGAAGATAGGTGGATTAAACGTTATAGCATTAAACCAAACTGATACAGCACCTCCATTAAGGATTTATTTTCGAAGAAAATACCGGAGCCTAAGAGGAAAAGCTGAAGGGAAATAGCCATTGTAATTCTGTCAGTTATCGTTGTGTCAGTTTTTTTCTGTCAGTGTTAGTTTTGTATTTCTGTCAGTTATGATATTATGGCAGTAGCAGTAGTAGTGGTGTCAGCAGTAGTGGTGTCAATTAATATATTAATGGTAGTAGTATTGGGGCAGTTATATTGTTAGTTTCTAAGGTTAGTTTCTGTTTAAGGAGTATATATACATGTATCTATGTTTTCATTTGGGCAGAGAGAAATTTCAGTAAATTCTTCTGGAGATTTGTCCTCTCTATATAGGACTTGAGAGTTTTCAGATTTTGGCTCTCACTTTTTTTTTTCTTATTTTTCAATCTAATCCTTATCTAAAAAAGCAATTCAGTGGTTCATACCACAAACCTTGGATTGGGGATATTTCGGGGCTTTTGGAAAGATGATGAGATGCTTGCAACAGATGACAATGGGACATTGTTTTCTTATAACCTTGATACTCAACAACCAGTGCTAGAATTTCCAGTTCATTGAGGATTAGTGTTGTGTCCTCCTTTGAAATATGTGGAAAGTATATATCCCATGTCTTGGTTGGGGAGTAAGTTTGAAGCCTTGAACCACTTGATCATCTGTTACGAACAAGTTATATAGTCATGCTTGAAGAAATTTAGGAAAGGGTTCTAATGTGTGCTGTAGACTGATGCCATTTGATCAGAATTGTTGCAGTTGTAATAATTATGTGTTTACCTCTTTCTTTTATGACTACAGATCTGGGATTGTGGTGACATCTTGAAGATACATTGATATAGTAAGACTTTTATCAGCTTGTTATCATCTTGTGTTGTTTATGGTTGTAAATGTTATTGTTCAAGATTTCATTTTTAATGTGTTGATAATGAATTAATATTATATCTGTTTTGATATTGAGTTGTTAGAGAGAGAGTGTTGGAGGAGAGGAGAATAAGGACATTAGCAATGTGGTTGCTCTGATTTCTTGTCATGATTGATATATTTTTATAAACAGTTAATCATTCTACTAGTTTAGAAGCCTATGGAAATAGCTTAGCCAAGTGTAGCTTGCCATCTTGATAGAGGATTAATTAATAGTGTATAAGTTGTAATGATCATTAAATGCAAGAGAATGGTAGATTGCCCAAAAGGATGGGGTCTTAGACGTAAAGATGCATTAATTCTGAGTCTTTAACAGGGTTTTAGTGAGACAAAATTTTTATAGAAGATGAGTCCAACCTATATATGGATTAAATACTGAAATTTCAAATTCATGGAGTTCTGAGGAAATTTTGGGATCTCAACTTTGCTGAATGTCTGTAATCTAATTCACTTAGTTACATGGAGGAGTTAGATTCTGCCATCAGATGGCTTATTGTATGAATTCCCTGGTAAGTGGTTTTTCTTTCCGTGATAAAGCCAGAATCTGTGTCCATTTTATGAATGTTTTGTTGTTGTGGTTCATTAACTGTCCTGCTTTTGTTCTATAGAGCAGGATTTTCATGATATTAATGTGGATATATAGTTATGGTGTCCCTTTTTTATTATATTGGACTTATATACGAAAATAATAATTGTATTTTAGTTGCTGAGTTTGTCTCTTTTCTTTTTATTTTTTTGGTGTTCTTTGTTTTGCATACTAGATATATTGGAAGTTTGTTTGGTCTAGGTATTGGATTAGCTATTGTGCATAACCTATTACCAAATAACATCCCAATTTATGTAGAAGAGTAAAGGTCATCAAAAAAGTCCACAGCACCTTTTAGGTTTGGCCTTTAGTTATTTTTTTTCTTATCCCTTATTTTCTGCCTTTTGATCCTTCCTTGAAGGTTGAGATTATATCCCCTGTCATTCTAATTTTTCCTCATCAAGACTTCGCTATAGTATATCTCTAGGTATCTAGTGATTTTTCAGGCGTGGTCACTGCTGAAGCCCAATAATTTTAAATTCCGTGGGATATTTAATTGTCTAGAAGAACTAAGAGAGTGATGAGTAAAATGCTGAAGGTGGGTGATTTTGATGAAGTTGCTAGTATTAAGTGATAGGTGGGATTATGACTGGATGCTATATTTAAGAAATTTGAGAATAAGATGCATCAGATCCCAACCAAAACTCTGCATTTAAAGAGTATTTGGGTGAGAGTAGTACTAAAATGGATAAACTCTTAAAAAATCCTTGTGTTGTCTATCAAAAAGTGAAAGTTTGAGATTGCGTAGGCACCCAATTGATGACATTAATGACAAAACAGAACAGAGGCAGCCAGCAACTTCTCTAGGTGAGGCACACATGGGAACTGTAATTTTTAGAGAGAAGTACTCCAGCTTCCCTTAATTTTAGTTTAAATTATATTAGATGCAGTTGCAAAATTCTCTCTTAACATAGCTGTTTAGACCTGGGTCAAATGATAAACACCCAGGTGCATTTTCTGGGAATGACATTGAATGATGGAAAACTCTTAGAAGCAGAGAAGTTGTTGCCTGGCTCTAATGCTTATTGTACTGGAAGCAGAGAGCATTATTCCCAGTCAAGCATGAGGAGAAAGTATTCATTTTAAGACAAAACTCATAGTCTTTTAATTAAGTGTTTGTTATAAGGTTTTTGGATAAAGTATAACACATTGATGGATTTTTTCTTTGAAATGGTCGATTATGTGGTGTTGAAATGAATTTTTTATCTACATGTCATTGTCTGTTCGAAAGTTATTTATAAAACATCTTTAAAAGTCAAAACTTCACTGCAGTTGTTTAATGTTAAGGCTAGCATCTTAGGAAAATGGGATTTTAAATATGAAATGTATTATTTGTTATTATCAACCAACTGGGTTTGATACCAATTAGTAGGAAAAAAAAAAAGGTTTATATAATAAGATAGAAAACTTATATGAAATGTGGTCATAGAAAAGATCGAAATTCGACCATGATCAAGTATGCAACCTGTAAACCAAACTAAAGTGGGGAAGCTACCCAAAAAGAGAAAAGGAAGACTTAGAATATAACTCAAAGGTCACATGAATGGGAAAGTCAGAATGCTATGTATTTCATAGTTACTTGATCTGATATATGAAATAATTAATTTATTTGTTCTCCAAAAATAACTTTCAATTTCCTTTAATTTTAAAAAATTAATAATTAATTAAATAATTATCATAAGGCTTAAAATATCTTTTTAAATCATCAACTAGTAATTTGATATGATTATTATTGATAAGTTTTGCACAGTAGGTCGAAGTTTCTGTCCAATGAATTTGTAGATAATCCAATTTATTATTAATTATTTACAGCTAACATGAATTTAATCTATTTTATGTTTTAAATTAAGATTGTTTGCTTAGTTAATAACCATATGAGAAATGAACTAAAATAAGGTTAATTTTAATCTCTAGAATAAAATAAAATAAAACTATTCCAACATTTTCTTTATTCTAAAAAGATTTTGAGAGACAAAGAAAGATTTGGTACCCTGCTATGACATGAGCTAGGAAAAGCTCAAAATCTAACGCCTCTTAATAGCTTGATATGAACAGATACCAAATGTATGATGCAAGTAGAAGAAAACCAGTTAAACTACAATAAAAGCTTTTTTTAAATGGTTATTTTGGTGCCCTTTACTTTTATGAGGGTATTGGTCCCTTGTTTATGTGGACAAATAAAAAGTTGCCATGTAAGTTTGGAAATTAGAATAGTAAAATAAAAAATATAACCAATTTTTTGACCAAAATATCGGTGGAAAATTCCAACCAAATAACAGTAAAAAATTTCCTTATAGTGGGAAATTTGGACCACTCTTCATCTTCTCCTATACATTTTCGATATTTTTGCCATTACCTGCGCTTCTTGTGTTTTTGCTTTAGTTCTTCTTGTTCTCATTGTCTGGCCATCCCAACGCCATCTAAGGAGTTTTCATGTAAATATGGCTTTGTTTTATGCCTTGTGAACCATTAAATTAAAAAAAAAAAAACTAGGTTTCAGTGCACAATAAAAACCCTTTCATTACTCTTTATTAACACACGTTGAGAAAGCAAGAGATACAAATGGTAATGAGATGTCATGAACCCATAGGTTTTAGAGAGGGGTGACGAGACGAAGGAGCTGAAACAAAGTTATGAATGAATTGAGTTCCAATTTCAAATAAATAAAGTATGTGGGCAAAGTGTAAATTTTATTAATATTGGAGATTAACATATATCACATAATTTACAAAGGTTACATTACAAGTACAAAAGAAATCTCGAACTTCGGAATGTATTTTGAATTTTATCATTTCAATTTCTAAACTTACATAGCAGTTATTTGGCAACTCTTTTATTTGTCTACGTAACCAAGGCACCCATACCCATGAAGAGATAGAGACTTAGAAAAACTTATCCTTTTTCTTTCCCTTTACTTATTTTTATACATAGCCCAACAGTCGCACTTTCTCATATGACCGAGGCACAGAGGAGTGAGAGGCTTTCTTTTAATTATCTTCATTTATTGCTGCAATAAGTGCTGTTAAGGGATGTATTAGAGATAACTAGTAAGAGAATAAAGTAATGTAACTTTTGTTTAAATGATAAGACAAATGCTGCATAATAGAGAAAGGGATTAGGATCTATTGCTGTGCTTGTATGAACATCAGCGAGTGACAGCATTTTTATTTATTTTAAAATCATAACAAAGATGAATTGTTTAAAGAAATATTAAAATACCAAAGAATGAAAAGTGAATTTTATTTTTTTTAATAAGATGTCATTCTCTCGAAGAATTTTTTTTTTTTTACTAGATTAAACACTATTGAACTCCATATTTTCTAGTCTTTTATTAAATAGGATGATAACACTTACGATAATTTTATTTTTCTTTTCAAATCTGAACTAATATTAAATTTTTAAAAATTATAAAAAAACACAAAAATAAATATAGTACTAAGTTTTTTGAGTACTAACTTCTTGATTTTTAAAATTTATTATAATAATAATTATTATTATTATTTTAGTATATTAAATTTTTTTAATAAGATGTCATTCACTTGAAGAGAACATCATTTTATAGCTAACAGAACATCAGATTATATACTAAGATCATAATAATATATATTTTAAATATCAAGAAGTTAGTACTCAAAAAATGTATATTTTGATATTTTTGAAAATTGAATATTTGTTCAGGTTTAAAAATGTTATCTTACAGTGTCATCATAAATAGATTTATTGCATTTGCGCTTTGATATGTTTTGTTGAATCACTCAGTTCATTTAATATACACTGTTAGATTAAATTTTACGCAATAACCTAATTTCAATTTGACCATACCAATGCAATTTTTTAATGATAACCATTATCTATATCTATTTTAACTGAAATGTACTACATATGAATCCGTGTTATCATCTTATTTAATAATTGTAGAGTACAACAATTTTTAATCTAATAAGATTTTTATTTAAGACAATGACATTTTATACAAAAATTAAAAAAATAGTTTTTCATTTTAATTTTACCTTAATTTTATTAAAATTAGTTTTAATTACCGCTCCCGTCAAAAAGAGAAAGCTCTTGAACTCTTTTGATATGTAAGAGGTACTTACTCATTGTGATTTTGCAATATTTCATTTTCTGAAGTCTCAACTCTCTTTGAGCTCTTGTTTAGTTCTACCCATTCTCTTTTGAAGTTATTGTTTTGATCATATTTGGAGCCTACGTGAGAATTAGGAAAGTTTGATCCATACATAAGATACCTTTTGGGCCAAGATAACTTTGGGCTTTTAAACGTAGGGTTATAGGTTTTGTGTGTTTTTAGTAGGGTTTTAGATTATCCAACTCAATATTTATTTTTTTTTTCTTTACATTATTTTTACTTTTTCACCAGAAAAAAAAGGTACATTTAATGAATATGCAGGATAGTCAATTCCATAGGAAAATGGATTGAGTTAAGTTGAAAATTCAAATTTATATGAAATTAATAAAATTTAAATCATAAAATGAAAATTTAGTGGTTCATAATTTTTAAAAAATGTTAGAAATCATTTAATATTTATTAAAATTTGAACTATTTGATGAAAATTTAATGTCCTAGATTCTCTTAAATGCTATAAATATATATTCTCAAATATAGAAAATCCAAATGCAATTCCATTTTATGGGGTCCATGCTATAGTTCCTGGACCTAGGTTTACAGAGTTACATGTGTAATAAGATTCATTTTGAAACAAGAAACTTATAATGCTAGATTTCGTAGCTTGTTCCCGCGCATTGCACTAACATGAGAGAAAATTAGTTTATTTTGCTATACTTCAATACATTTTAAATCAACAATAATTATATATATTAGCAAAAAAGTAGAATTTAGTAAGGTATTGTAATATTAAAAAACACAATAAAATGAAAAAAGTGCATAAAATTGGTTTTGTAAAATTGGTGAGAGAAAAGTGATAGCAATGGGCTCATTAGGAGGGCATCACTATAAAAGATCTTCTTTATCGTAAAAAGTAGCTCTCATTGTTCCTTTTTTGAAGAATTCTGAAGTCTAAAAAATTGATAGAACCACATTTGATTCTGCCTTATACTTTGAGTGATATATGACAACGGGTGATCCAAATAGTTTAATAAACCATATCTTGTTTCTTATTTGTCTTATTTCTTCTTTTTGCTTTATTTTTATATCATGTTAATTTTTATTGACAGTCTTTTATTTAAAAACTTAAAAGACAATTAATTAATTAATTCATTATTATTCTCGTTAGCTCAAAAAAAATATTCAGACTTCTTCAAAGAATTCTCGATTTAAGATGTGGTTAATTAATTTATTAATTTTTTAGTTCACTTTAAAGAATTCTTAGATGTAGAAGAAATCCTTATTAAAGATATGGTTAGCTAATTCTTAATTAATTATTTAATTATCAGATTTTGAAAGAAAATTTAAGAGGTGGTTAATTTATTCATTATTTAATTACTTTATTATTTTTCATTAACTCCAACAAATTTACATACTTCGATGAATTCCCAATGCATGTAAGAGAAAGGTATAGAGTTATAACATGAGAAACTAAATGTTTAATCAAATGAGGATTCTCATCGATCAAATGGAATTCCTATATTAAATGAAGCCTACTTTATGTAGATATTAATTTGTTTGCAACGCCGGCCTTAGAGAAAATTAATATGTTTTGTTATATGTCAATATATTTTAAATCAATGGTGTTTGTAAGTATTAGTAAAAAATTAAATTTAGTAATGTATTGTGATATAAAGAAAACATAATAAATTGAAAAAAGTGTGTGAAATTGGTTATATAAGATTTGTGAGAAAGAAGTGATGATAATAAATTTTTTCGGAAGGGCACCACCATAAGTGATCTTCTTTATCGAATGAAGCAGCTTCTATTGTTGCTATGTTTAAAGAACTATGGAATCTCATAAATTAATAGAAATCACATTTGACTCAACATTTGACTTTGAGTAATATTTGACGACGGATAATCCAAATCATTGAATAAATCATTCAACCATATATCATCTTTTATTACTTTAATTTTGTACCATGTTGAGTTATATTTATTATCCCTTATTAAAAAATTTAAGAGACAGTTAATTAATTAATTTATTATTTTTCTCGTTAATTCTAAAAAAATACATGAACTTTAAAGAATTTCATACTCAAGAAATGCTTAATTTGATGCATTGGGTTAGAATAATTGGTAAAAATCAATATCATATTTTAAATTCTGGCGTTATACTATAATAAAAATATCATTTATATTTTATATGGTTTGTTGTAATTTGTTAAAATATTTTTTTATGATTTATATATATATATATATATATATAAAATTAAAGAGAGAAAAAGACACTTGTTAAGTATATTTTGTTTGACTAGTGTGCATAACAAAAGCAATACCTAACCCCTCAAATCTTAATTTAGATAAAAAACACATTATTTGGAAAAAAAACAAACATTACATACTAGTCAAATCATAGTCAATGCAATGCGCTTACATAAGTGGTAGAAATTATGTATAATATTTAATTATTAATACACGTAACCACTAGGCAAGACTTCACAAAAGCATATATCTAGGTATCCATTATTTTAGGTTTGGCCTTTAGTTATTTTTTTCTTATCCATTATTTTCTGCCTTTTTATCCTTTCTTGAAAGTTGAGATTATATCCCCTTCCATTGTAATTTTTCTTTGTCAAGACTTCACAATAGTATATCTCTAGGTATCTAGTGAGGTTTTTGGCATGGTCCCTACTGAAGCACAATAATTTTAAATTTTGTGGGATATTTAATTATCTAGAAGAATTAAGGGAATGATGAGTAAAATGCTGAAGGTGGATGATTTGGATGAAGTTGCTAGTATTAAGTGATAGGTGGGTTTATGATTGGTTGCTATATCTATGAAGTTTTGAGAATGAGATGCATTAGGTTCCAACTAAAACTCTGCATTTAAGGGTATATGGGTGACAGTAGTACTAAAATGCATAAACTCTTCAAAAATTCTTGCGTTGTCTATCAAAGAGGAAGCTTGAGATTGAGTAGGCACCCAATTGATGACATCAATGACAAAAATAGAATAGAGGCAGCCAGTAACTTCTCTAAGTAAGGCACACTAGGGAACTGTAATTTTTAGACAGAAGTGCTCTTGCTTCCCTTAATTTTAGTTTGTATTATATTAAATGCACTTGCAAAATTCTCTCTTAACATATTAGTCCTGGGTCAAATGAAAAACACTGAGGTGCATTTTCTAAGAATGACATTGAACGATGGAAAGCTTAGAGATGTTAAAGTGGGTTAGCTCGACCTACCCGAGCTAACCCACCTGAGCTGGTGGGTTAAATGGGTGGTGGGTTGAAAATCTCAACCCACCCTACCTGGTGGATTAAGTGGACTGGCCAGTTTACCACAAAAAAAAAAACAAATTTAAAAAATTATAAAAAAACTCAAATGTGACTTTGTTTAAGTATAAGTCTTATTTAATCAATCAATTTCTATATTAGTATAAATAAACAAAAAAATAACTACAATAAAAAGCAAGCTTTAATAGATTAAAACAAGTAAAGTAATATAATAATTCAATGATTCATAAATAATAAAAATATGATTATGAGCAGAATATTCAATATGACAAATTACAAAATAGTAGAGACAAGTAAACAACACAGCACATACATTATGACTAATTTTATTTTTTGAATAAGAAAATGTAATGGGCTAGGATGTTAGTATGAATGAGTGTAAAATTAAAAAAAAAAAAAAAGGTAACATGTTTAACCCGCGAGCTGGCTTGTTTAACTCATGGGTTAAACGGGCCGAGTTGATAGGAGTATACTAAATGGGTTCTCAAAGGAATCTCTTAATCCAATCCACCTCTTAAGTGAGTTAAATGAGCTTGACCTGGGGGGTCGAACCTGTTTTGACACTTCTAGGAAAACTCTTAGAAACAGAGAAGTTGCTGCCTGGCTCTAATGCCCATTGAACTGCAAACAGAAAGCATTATTCCTAGTCAAGTATAAGGAGCTTGTATTCATTTAGGACGAAACTTAGAAGTCTTTTAATTAAGCACTTGTTATAAGGCTTTTGAATAAAAATATAAGACATTGAGGGATTTTTTCTTTGAAATAGTCGATTATGTGGTGTTGAATTGAATTTTATATCTACATGTCATTTTTTGGTCGACAATCATATATAAAACATCTTTAAAATTCAAAAATTCACTCCAGTTGTATAATGTTAAGCCTAGCATCTTAGGAAAATGGGATTTTAAATATGAAAAGTATCTTTTTTTTGTTATTATCAACCTTCTAAATGCTGCCTCATCGAAGTATAGGTCCTAAATACTTTGTAAATGACAAGTTGTACAGTACTGCTGGGATCCCAGCTTGTCATGTAATTTGTTTGTTCAATAGTTTCGTTGCTCTATTTCCTCAAAAAAGAATTGAATGATTTTCAAGTACGATAGAACCTAGGTATAAGATACATATGCGAATTTTATGTTTCGTATGATGATTGAAAAAGTATCAAAGAAAGATATTATTATTATTATTATTATTTTATAGAGAAAAATATTGAGTTGGTCTCACATTTTACATGTTGTGACAATTTAGTCTTTTGCAAAAAAGATCCATACCAAATTAGTTCATTTCAATTCTTCTTTTATGTAAAATTAATTTGGTAGGGATCATTTGTGATGGCCTAAATTATCACAAAGTGTAAAAGAAGGAGATCAATTTAATACTTTTCTCTTGTTTCTTAAAAGTTGATAAAATATTTTTCCTCCATGTCAAATTTCCAAGTTTTTTTGGGGAGCTATGGGCAATGTGGAAGCTTTCGCATCTTTTATGTTTGTTGTAATATTATATATGTATAGCGGAAGTACACTTTTAATCTAGTAATAGCTGATTATTTATTTGTGTTACATACATGCATATTATTTGGAAAGTACAAATTCCTTAGTCACGACGTCACGAATCCTAAGCATTTTCGGTTAAAATTAATAGAATTGTACCCAAAATGACCTGCCTTTATTTCAACTTTTCAAAATAAATGCAGGGGCTGATTTGAAGGATGTTAAATTAATTTGGGTCAAAATATTATATTTCAAGGACAAGTAGTTTGAAATATTTAGGGATAAGCTAGAATTGTATCCAAAATATTAAGAAAAGCCCTATTTGCCTGTTTCAACTTTTCAAATTTGACGTAGTTTGACGTATTTTTTTATTTTTTATTTTTGACACCAAAACACTATAAGGTGTAAGGAAACTTGAACCATGTAGTAAATCTTATAAAAAAAAAGCAATTATGAGATAAAAAAAGAAATAGATCCAATATCGTAATGTAAGGTTTACAATTGAAGCTTCAAAAAGCTTCCAAAAAATGAAATGTTCTTGACAAAAATGATCCTTGATCACCCTTATTCTTTTAAAGACTTGTGTATAAATCAGATTCTTTTACGTTATTGGGGAGAAACATGTTGTCAAAAGTAAATTTACAAATTTACTTTAAAAAAAACAAATAAATAGGTCAAGAGCCAACCTAGATTTGATGCCAATTGCTAGAAAAAAAAAATTGGGTTATACAATAAGATAGAAAACTTATAAAAAATGCATCCATAAGGAAGATAGAAATTTGACCATGATTAAGCAGTAAAGTATGCAACTTGTAACAATCAAGTTATTCAAGGAGGGTGAAAGCCACTCAAAGAGAAAAGGAAAACCTTAGAATATAACTCAAAGTCACATAAATGAGAAATACAGAATGCTATATATCTCATAGTTACCTAATGAGATATAGGAAATAATTAATTTATTTGTTCTCCAAAAATAACTTTCAATTTCCTAGGATCTCATTCTAGGTTAAGTTTGCCGATTGTAAATATTCATTTTTGTTGATGTTAATTTTATCATTTCTCTATTATTTTTTTTCGCTTTTTATATGGGCAACTTAAAATAAATCTATGGCCATGTCTTTACTTTGCTTGACTAATTTAGGATAATTGTTCTCACATACGAGTGTTATAGGGTGCCTAACACTTTTCTTACACTCAAATAGACTTCCAAACTTATCTTTGATTTCGTAGACAATCTTTTGTTTTAATTTGGTTTTTCAAAATTTTCTGTTTAAAATTTTGGTGGCGACTCCAATGAATTAATTTTCAAGATTCGTTTTGATAATCAATTTACATCTCTTTATTCATTCTCTTTTCTTCCATATGTCGGGATGTCAGTTATGACATTTGGGACCTAAGTTTATAGAGCTACGTGTATAATAAGCTTCACTTTGAAGCAAGAAACTTATAATGCTTGATTTCTTAACTAGTTTATTTTCCCACACATTGCATTGACCTTAGAGAAAATTAGTCTATTTTGCTATATACCTATATATTTTAAATCAATAATTTTTGTATGTTTTAGCAAAAATTGAATTTAATAATGTATTGTGACACAAAGAAAGGATAATAAATTGGAGAAAGTGCATAAAATTGTATTTGTGAGATTGGTTAAAGAAAAGTGACGACAATGGACTAATTGGAAGGACATTACCAAAAAGAATTTTCTTTGTTGTACGAAACAACTCTTATTGTTGTTCTTCTAAAGAACTATAGAATCTCAGAAATTGATAGAATCATATTTAACTCTGTCTCTAACTTTGAATGATGTATGATGATGGATGATCCAAATAATTGAATAAACCATATATCGTTCTTTCTTGCTTTAATTTTGAACTATGTTAAGTTATATTTATAGTACCTTATTAAGAAATTTAATAGACATTTAATTAATTAATTCATTATTATTCTCTTTGACTCAAAATAATGTTCAGACTTCTAAGAATGATCAATTTAAGAAGTGGTTAATGAATTCATTAATTTTCTCACTCACTCTAAAAAATTTTCAAGCTTCGAAAAATTCTTAGTTTAAGAGATGAATAATTAATTCATTAATTAAGTATTTAATTCTCAAAATTTAAAGAATTCTCGTTTTTAGATGTGGTTCATTAATTACTTCATTATTTTTCTTGTTGACTCTAACGAATTTATGCATTTTAAAGAATTCTCAAAACATGCATGAAAAAGGTGAAGAGTTATTGCATGAAAAGTTGATAGTTTAATCAAAGGAAACTTCTCATCAATTAAACAGAAGTCTAACGGTAAAGGAAGCCTACTTTACATATATACTTGTTTGCCTTAGCGTTTCACGGGACTTAAAGAAAAGTTGTATGTTTTGTTATATGTTAATATATTTTAAATCAATAGTGTTTGTAAGTATTAGCAAAAAATTAAATTTAGTTATGAATTGTGATATAAAGAAAGCATAATAAATTGGAGAAAATACATAAATTTGGTTATTTGATATTAATAAGCAAGAAGTGATGACAATGGGCTTATTGGTATGATACCACCATAAAATATCTTTTTGTTGGATGAAACAACTTCCATTGTTGCTATTTTTTAAGAAATCTGGAATCTCAAAAGTTAATAAAAACCACATTGACTTAGCCTCAGACTTTGAGTAATGTATTACGATGGATAATTTAAATTGTTGAATAAACTATTAAATCATATATCATCTTCTATTGCTTTAATTTTAGATCATGTCAAATTATATTTATTACCCCTTCTTAGAAAATTTAAGAAGTAATTAATTATTCAACCTAAAAAAAGAGATAATTAATTAATTAATTTAATATTTTTTTGTTGAATCCAAAAAATGTCCGAACATTTAAGAATTCATATTTTAAGAGACTACTAATTCAATGCAATGGGTTAGTATAATTGGTAAAAATGAATATCATATTTTAAGGAGAGGCGTTATATTATAATAAAAATATTATTTATATTTTATATGGTTAGTTGTAATTTGTTAAAGTATAAATTTTTTTATGATACATTGGAGAGAGAGAAAGAGAGATACTTGTTTGGCTTTTTGACCCTGTGCCATTTTTTTACCATGATTGTTGTGCACAAATTGTCATTGCCAAAGATAATTTCTCATATCTGTTTTATATTTTTTTAAAAATTCTTTTAATGTTACAGGCTTTGCCAACTTGTAATAACTTTTTAACATTTTAAAATTGTAGGCTCAGTATTTTTTTCCACATTCATTGGGAAATTGAGTCGGGAGCTAGACTGACATAACCCACAACCCAATGAGAGAAAATATGAAGGGTTGTGCGTCTTTGCTAACAAAAAAGGCATGCCCTCATTAATAAGGGGGCAGCGTGCCCTAAAAATAAATAAATTAATATTTAAATTAAAATAATAATATATTAATATAAAATTTTTAAATAATTTAAATTTAAAAATATGTTTTGAATAAAAATTATTATAAATAAGTGTGAAAAATTAATTTTATTTTAGTTAAAAATATAATCTTAAATTTAAAGATTAATAATTATGAAATAAATTTATTTTAATTTGAAAATTAAGGATTTTAACTTTGAAAGATTAATTTTATTTTAAACTTTCACATAAATGTTTTTTGATGATACTACAAACAACTATGCATTTTGTTTCCATCCTTCAGTTTTTCAGGTATGGATCCTCCATAGCCGAGAATTTCAATCCCAATAGTGGTTAGATAACTTGTATTTGTTGGATCAAGTTTTTGAAATGTCTACAACTGTCAGATTAAATTTTTAGAAGCTACCAATTTTTATTTTAAAAAATGTACTAAAATTATTATTTTTTAAATTATAAACCATTTATTTGCGTAGTTATTTAATGTGAACTGTTATATTTACATCATTGAAAAAAATTTGAATATCATTTTCTTCTAGTTGCATGTGCTCATTATTAAATTTTGAGGGATGACTCACCCTCCATGGCAGGCAAATTCTTTTCATTAATTTTATTTTCAACAAATCATGAAATATATCATTTAAATGATTATCATAATTACTATAATATGAAAATAGTTTGCAATAATCATTTAAATGATATATATAGTGCCAAAAAATGGCTATAATAAATTTTTTATCTTCAAATTATTGATAAATTTTTTACTTTAATGCTTACAAACTGTTTCCCTAGTATAATAATAAGGATAGTTATTAAAATGACTAATAATTTTGTTATCCTGAATGATATTACAATTATAGGAATGATATATAGAACTCCAATATAATAAATTATTATTGATTCATATCATAAAAAAAAAACATTTCTATGAAAGTTTATAGTAAAATCCATCTTTAAAAGTTCAAATTCTTAATTTTCAAATTACAATAAATTAATTTCATAATGATTAATCTTTAAATTTAAGATTATATTTTTAACTAAAATGAAATTAAGCTTTCCAAATTCATTTTATGATAATTATTATTCAAAACATATTTTAAAATTTAAATTATTTAAAAATTTTAAATTAATATATTATTATTTTAATATAAATTTATTTTATTTTTTTAAGGGGACATGTGCTCCCTATCATGAAGAATTTTTAATGGGGGCTTCACTCAACCTCCTTTGTTTGGGGTACAACCTCTTACATTTTTTTCATTGGGTTGTGGGTAGACACATCATGCGACTCAATGAAAGGAAAAAAAAAAAAAACTTGATTGTGGGCCCGGTCAAATCATAATCAGGGACTTACATAAACTGATAGAAATTATTTATAATATATAATTATTAGCTGAGAATATCATATTTTAAGGTGAAGCGCTATAATATAATAAAAATATCAAATATATTTTTTTAAAAAATAATTTTCTATTATATCTAATATTCTATTTCTTATTTTTTATTTTATATATACATAATATTAGAGAGAGTCTTGGGGGAGGCTTTCATACTATATATTTGGTTTTATCGCCTTGTACAAAACGGTAGAAATAATATTCATCAGCATTAGCATTGAACTTTATTTGATATATAAATTTGTTGAATTTTATTAATAAAGATAAGCCAAATTCCGAACTGATTGCCACATAAAAAATTTTCTCCGTTTTCTGCTTCACTTTCTACGAATATTAGCAATTTAGTTGGAAAATTTTGGTTCATTGACTGTTTTCTTACTCCATTTAAGACTTTCTCATATATCCCAAACATTTTTCTTTCTCTAACTACTTTTTAAAAATAGTAAGAGTCATCTTCTAACCTATTTATACGTTAATCCATACTAGATTCCTTTCAAAACTTAAAAATGTCTAATTATGTATAATACGAACACTAGTAATTTAATGATTCAATTCTTAAAATATGATCTTTTAAAAAATTAAGAGTAAAATATTTCAATATAGTTCTGAAAATATCACTATTCTTTCAATTTGATCTTCTAATAGTAAAGTCTCTTATTTTCTTCTCAGGAACATTTTTTTTTTCATGGAAAATGAGAAATATTTTTGACTCATTGATGCTCTGAGATGTATTTTATCATTGTCTACATGACCTTAAGACAAGTTTATATTATTATTAACAGTCATATGAAATCTCACTCATACCTAACAGAGGAGCGATTTTGATTGGAAGGACTATTTAATTATTAGTATTTGAAGGATTATTTAAAAAAAAAAAATTTAAAAATTTTTTAAATAAAATTGATATATTAAATTGAATTAATAATTTATTATAAATAAAAGGTTTCCAAACCTAAGTCTTATAAAATTATATATGTATACCAAAAGTACTAAGGGGCTGACCACAGTCGTATTGAGATAGTTGGATGAGTACGTGTTGAAGGGACTTGGACCGGAAGTTTAACTTCGATAAATCAGCCAGGGCACGAATTTTTATAGTTCCCTTATTTATCTAGGTTGTGGACCAAGCCTAAACTACTGATGGTTATTACGTAAAAGGAAAAGTGAAGGATCTATTGTAAAAAAAATAGAAACTAGAAAGATACAATAACGTGACAAGTTTTTTGAAGCCTTTGAATCTTTGGCTTTCTATAGTTTGTTATGGAGTGAGCTTGAAACTTCGTCTACTTTAGGTTTTTGTTTGTAGGGCAACTTGAGTAAATAGATGAAAATTTTCAATCCCATTGTCCTAATTGTTCTCATTTGAATCTGAATCGGTGTAACACCAGGAGGCAAGATTGGATGCCCTGGTATAGTGATTCACCTAATTAAGAAAGTAGGCATGATAGGTTGAAACAGAATTTAATAATTAGGAGCGAGAACTAGTAGATTTCCCCATAGGACAAGCTCTTATAAATCTAAAGGAAATTAAAGGATGGGGTGGGGTCAATCCCAAATTGCATCTATTTTTTCTTTTTGTCAATGAAAAGTTTTTTAAGCCATGCAAAGTGATTGTAGAACCCTCTTAAGCTTATGTTTTGCTATATTTTTCACATATTCTTGCTGGTTTTCTATGTTTTAGGAAATTTCCTGATCTTCCAGGTCTGTATTGACTTATTCTCTTAATCATGTCAAAAAAGGTTGAAAGAAGCGGTTAGATTCTTGTAGAACATCGGGGGTAACTGGTTCCTGACAGTCATGATACAAGTTAGTATAGAAATGTGAAATTTATGGAGTTCCAGATGAGTTCTGGGACTTTAATTTTTTGAAAGAGTCCAGCAGTTTAGTTCAGCTAATTACATGAGTACTAAGCTTGAAGCTGGTTGATGGGCTATTATGTGAATTCCTTGTATATTCTTGGGTGGTAGGCAGACGTTATGTCTTTTTTTCTTTTTATTTTGGCAGACATTATGTCTTCTAGTATTAAATTTGATAATGTAATTTGTTAGTGTCTTGCTTTTTTAAAGACTTTGAGTTTGACATCTTAATTCTTTTTCAAAAAGAATGAAGGAGAAGAAGAGGATTTACACATCACTTTCTTCTTTTGTTTTCCTTTTTCTGTTACTTTCTGTTATTTAATTCAAGCTCGTTGGAGTTGTTGCTATATATAAAATATTGTTAGTTGCATACTTTTTGTGGACCCAATTTAAATTTTAATGTATTCTGAAAAACAAAAGTAATAAAGTTTTTCATAATTGACTCTCAGGTGATAAATTTAAGCTCGAGTCAGTAGACGGGGAAATTGCAACGTGTAGTGTGACTTAAGATAAAGATTGCAATCTCGCTATTACATGCGATTAACAAATATTTATGTCAATATGTTCAGAATTTACACAAACTTGAGAGGTGAAACAAAATTCTTATTTAGATCAATTCTGCTTCTTCACTTTGAATTCATAAAGTACATTATCATGCTTGATTCCTTAATTAGTTTCTCTACTTTTGGCACCATCCGTGTGTTAGATGTCTGTGGAGTTTTCTGTACTTTTATTGTTGTGCTTAAGCTTTGGTTGGACAGATTGAAATGTTATAATTATTGGTCTATATTGGCCCGTTATTGTTTATTGCCCAGATATTCTAACAATGCCTGATATGATGCACGTTTAAGTAATTGGGCAAAGTGCCAGTTGATTTTTTTTGGTTCTCTGTGAATTTGCATTATTCATAGTTTCAGCTTCTGAAAATTCTTAGGGTTTTAGAAGAAGGAGTGGGGATAACAGTGACAGTTCTCAGTGTTCACCCTTCAGTGGTGTGCCACTAGTTCTTTCTCGAAATCTCTTTTTGGTATGCCATGTCTGTGCTATGTGGACAGTTAAGCATATAATAGACTGCTACCAAATACTTTGTCGCATTAGTTTTGTAATAACAGTGCTGCTGCAATTGATGGTGTGAGAAAACATGCATAGAACCAATGTATTAGTCGTATGGTTTTGGCATTTGAAGGGTTGAAAAGTTGTTTGCACACTAAAATGGAGGTTTGCCTTACAAACAATTTGGTTTGATTTGATGTTAGATTTTCTCCAAAATCACTTCTATCCTCCAAACTTCTGTTTGCACATAAGTGCTTCTATATTTAACGAACTATATTGATAACAAATCTCAGTTTTCAAGTAAAAGTTTTCAAATATAAATTACGGTCGTATGAACTCACTTTTGATCAAAATCAAATTTGCAAAATCACATTGATCCGAAATTAAGTTAGCACAACTTCAATCAAAACACACCCTAAGTCTATTTTTAGTCAAAGATAGGTGGAATTTTATCTACTGTTTGTTTTCTGTTTAATTGGAGTGTGATTGTGGAGGCCAACTGTTGTTGTTTGCGGTATTCTAATTAAGCTATCAGTTTTTGTTTGGACTTTGGATGATTGTAGTGTGCTGCTTCATATATCATTTTAGCTTTTAAAATTAAGCAATGGAAAATTCCTTTATTGTTTTATTGGTTTTTTCTGTTGGGAAGTTAAGTACTTAAGTATGGTAGGGCCATTTGGAAAGCTGAAAGATTATCTACTCTGTTGATGTGTATTGATTAGGAGAAAAAAAATGCAGCATTTCATCTATTATAATAAAGAGCAACTCCTTCAACCTGATAATCTACATCCCAGAAAGATAAGCAACACTTCAGCAGTGTATCTTGTATGTCCAATGGAATACTTATTAGGAAGACTTAATTTTGTAAATCCATATTATGAGATTATAATGCTGGTTATTGTTATGTGATAATTTTTTTTAATATACTTCAAAATCCATATCAAAATGTTCCATGAATTGCAATTATTCCAACTTTTTCCACTTCAAAATATTGCTAAACTTTATATCGAGGCCACTAGTTGGCCTGGTGGGACTTTTGGCTACCGTAAGGAAATATGAGTCAGCAATATTGCCTGTAAAATCCACATTCCGTTCAGTTCTGTAACTTTATAGCATCTGAGATCTTCTTGGCCTTCTTATACAGTGAAAGACCTAAATGGCAGCAGAGTCCTCTCTGAGTCTTCTGTCTTGGATCTTTTGAGCCGATATTTGTACCTTGGCCAGAATAAACATAAGTTTATAGTTTGAGGACAGAATATCGAGGTGCAACATTTGGTGTTTTGCTCTATTACTTTAGAGTTGTGTTCTTTTCTTGGTTTGATGTCATGGTTATCTGATTCCCATGATTCAAGGTATTACACACTAAATATTTTTAAGGCTTTAAGTTTTATTTTTTGCAATGTGATAGATTTGATTTGAATGCAACTGACATATATTCATTGAAGAGTCCAAATTAGAAAATAAATGACAAATGTGATATTTGTAGTCTAGAACTCATTAAGTTAAGCATGATCTAATTAATCAAGTGATTTATCTTTATTTAAACATAATTACTATGCTCAGTCTTCAGCAACTTCTATTTATAAATCTTTGAAATGATTTGTCTTTTAGTAATATATTAAGTTAATTAAATTCCGAACATATTATCGCATTCCTTCTTTCACTTAATTGAAGCTGTAGATTCTAATATAAACAAGACAATATAAAGGAAATGGATGTCCAAAAACAGCTATAAGAAAGAAATCTCATGCACACCAAGTGATATCCCACATTTGGCAGCCATCATGACCTATGATGTGCCTAAGGCCTTGAAGATTTCCCACCCAACAAGCTAGTCTTTTGACAAATGGCTGTCCTCTTGGTTCAAATATATCAATTGGTGCTTTCATTGTGGACCTTCAAGGGCTGGTCACTGAGATGGGCACCTCAAGAATGGGAAGAAGCAACCTAGGAAGGGGCCCTACTTAGTGCCTAAGGGGGCCCAACCATTAGAGTGAAAGTCACCCAAATTGGGCAACCAAGTGGGAAGGAGTAGGTTGGAAAAGCGTTTTCTAGTGCCTAAAAGGGTCTAGGACCAGCAAAATGTAAACTACCCTAAGTGGGAAACTAGAATGGGTCATAGCAAACCAATCTTTTGAAGAGGTGGGCAATGATATGTTCCACATTGGGCATTCATCAAGACTTGAGATGGTACTTATGACTTGAGCTCTCGCATTCAAGTCCTGACAGGCTATTCTTTTAAGATAGGCATAGGCTCTCCTCTTTACTCAAGTTATATCACAAGTGTAATATACCAAACCAAACAAATAGTACCACTGTTGCTTGTTTTTAAACATGAAGTTTTGGAATAATTTTAATATGATAACACACATTAAGTTATCACAATGAGTGTATGTGGCACTGTCAACAAAAGGACTAAATGAAAAAGAAGATGATTTATTCCCTTTCTATATTAGAGTTTATTTGGTAATTTGATTAAGTATATGGGTACATTATATGTAACTTGAATCTAAGAATGGCAAGCTGTGAAGCACAGTTAATTCGAAAACAAAGTTATATGGTGTATGATACATGTCCGATACTATCTGACATCCAATAATACTTCAAACTACACTAAAAGGTAAAACACTAAAAATTTTATTGTGTTGTGGTATATATATCTTGTTGTGTTGTGCATTTGTTCCATTATCCATGCTTTTTAGATGATAAATTATAAAACATAATTGGACTAAGCCTTTTGTTTAGAAAAAGTGTTAATTTAGAGTAAATATGCTAAGTATTTTAATACAAGCATAGGCTACCCTATAATTATGATTGGATAGAGGAAAATAGAATGGAAGAACAAAAAAGAAAAGTATTTATGGCCTTTTCTTAATGTAGAAGTATTTTTAGTAAAAAAGCTGCTAAAAAAAATTTAGAAACCATTTATTTCTTTGTGTGTCTGTTAAAGGGGAAAATTTTCCAATTTGCTAACTTCTTATTTCAAAGTCATATAAAAATATATAACAAATAATTTTTACATTCTCTTAATTAATTTAGCATTTCCTTTTGTATCATTCTTTCCTTTCCTACCCCTGCAAATAAATCCCTATGCAGAAACTGAGCTCTGGCACACTGAAATTTTAATTTTGTCCTCTTATGCGAAGATGTAAAAAAAGTCACCCTCTCCTACCATCCCCACCATGATCTGATCTGTCATTGTTGACTTCAATATGAAATGACAGTTTGTAACTCTCAAGTATGCTATATCGTCTCACTAATATGTGACCCCAAGTCAGAAGAGGCACAGAACCAGAATGGCACAGAAGCAGCTTCCTCGAAGATGTCATGATGGAAGTCCTCTTGAAACTACCCATTAAGTCTCTGATGCACTTCAAATGCGTGAGTAAACCCTACCGTGTTCTTATCAACAGCCCTAGTTTCATCAGAAAACACTTTGAACTGTCCAGGAACCAACCAGGTTTGTTCATGTTTCTTTACCAAATAGGGGTTTCTGCGACATTGCTTTCTGATGATATTTCACAACCTGTTACCAATATAGAGCTTCCATGGCTCCCAGACAAAAGAGTGGGTGAAATCACACCTTATGGTCCTTGCAAAGGTATATTCTGCCTTCATTTTACTTACTGTGACTGCTCATATCAGTTATGCTTGTGGAATCTAGCAACACGAGAGGTCAAGGTCCTTCCTTTGCCTCTCCATATTCCCTCAGTCAGTGAATTCTTCATACATGGCTTTGGTATTGTTCCCGAAGCAAATGACTACAAGGTTGTCAGCATTTTGGCTGTTAGGGACTTTGACATAGAACACAGTAAATCTTTTCCAGCTGAGGTATACAATCTTAGTACTAATTCATGGAGAATGATTAATGTTACTGAGTCTGCTTATAGCTTAGTTTTCCCAGCATTTTCTTCCTATGTAAATGGAGTTTGTGACTGGTTGACCCTTGGCCTTGAAGACGAAGCCATTATTTGCTTTGACATGAGCACTGATGCATTTTGAAAAATGAAGTTGCCCAAAGTTTCTGAAGATTATTCAGTTCAGCTACTTATTGACTGTAATGTTTCTGTCATCAATGATTCTATTGCTCATGTTAAAGAATACGGTTTAAATTATTCAATGGACAGTTGGATTGAGATTTGGGTAATGGATGAATATGGTAGTGAAGCTTCTTGGAATAGAAGATATACAATTGGACCAGGTATTGGACTCTGGAAATTCTTGGGATTTTGGAATGACAAGATTCTTGGGGGACAAGATAATCAACCATTGGTTTCATATAACCTTGATGATCATCAGATTGTGCAGGAGTTTCCAATACATGTAGGACCAGCAATGATCCAGGCTTTTAGATATGTGGGAAGTATTTTTCCCTTATTTGTGTTGAATGAGTGAGCTTCCTGATGTGTTTGGTCTGAGGAGAATGATGAAGAGAAGAAGGGAAGGAAATGTTGGATTTAAATCTAAATCGAACATTCTCTTCCCTTCAATTTTCTTTCATTCTCCTCAATTAAAACAATCTCAGCCTAGAATTGATTGTGGGCTGGGCTTTGAATTTTATCTTATGTAAAAGTTGTCAAGTTTCAAACTTGGATCATTGAAGGTGGTGACTGTGCCCATGATCAGCTGTAGTTTAAATTAGTTGGTGACTTCAGAAAGAACCATACACAAGCCTTCTGATCTTAATTGTAGCGTTGTATGTATTATTTGTTCAAATTAAATCTCATCAGACAAGCTTTTTTAGCTTCTGTGGTCATGTTTTATGTCTAAATGATGTGATCCAGTTTTTTTGTGTCAATGTAATAAATTTGTTTGGTTTTGTCATTAGTTTGTTTGAGAGAATTGTGAGAAATCTAGAATTTCATTTCTTATGGAGTTTGAAATCATAATTCATAATGAAGTTTTGAGCATTTCTTGTTTTTTATATCAAATATTGTTGTTCCTCAAGAATGAGGAATTTTGCTAATCGTGAATTTTTTAAGATATAATAGGATGTAAGATTCTTGTGGAAGATAATATATGCCGGGTTCCATATAACCTTATTAGACAAGTAAAAGTTTCAAATCTTTGGAGTTCCAACCACATTCAAGGTTCTGGCTTTTTCTAGGTGTTCTATAAATCTAGATTGCTAACATGTGAATCGCTTGTCAAGAAGAGTTATTCTGTGACCTGAACATAATGTCTTACCTTTTGTGATGCCTGATAATATGAAACCTTAATCCAGCTCGGTTCCGCAAATTAGTGTTGTGCAATGATGATATAGAGACGTGTTATGGTGTTTTCTATCGTTGTTGTTGTATTTATAGATTATGTTCAAGTTGTATGGTTTGTCTTTCTCATGTTTTTATCTTGTGTAGTGTTTGTGTTAGAATTTTGGAAGCTTAAGAATGAACCATACTCAAGCCGTTTGATCTGAAGTGTAGCATTGTATTGATTCTCAGTTCAAGTTATATTTCGTCAGCTAACTCTCACCTTCTGTGATCCTGGGTTTTACGAGAGATTGCTCTTATTCAAGTTTTCTTATCAATGCAATGGAATTATTGTCAGGTTTGATATTAGTTGGAAAGAATCATGAGAAATCTGGGATTTCATTTTTTTCTTTTGAGTGTTGCAATAGTAATTCATGATAAAGTTTTGCACGTCTTTTTTCTTTTTCATCAACTATGAATACTGTTCCTCAAGACTCAGGAATCATGTCAATCGTGCTTGGTTTAGGATGCATGTTTGTTGTAGAGGATGATATATTCCGGGTTCCATAGAAATGGTTTCATATCCATGGAGTTCCAAGTTGTTAACATTTGAATTGCTTAAAAGAGTTAGAGTGACAAACAAAACATGTTACCTCATGTGATGTCTAATAATGTGGTTCCTTAATAGTCCAGCTTTGTTTCATTTGGTTGGTTTTCGAAATCATACTGATTTAGTGGTTGCTAGCATGGAGAAATGACAAATTCAAGGTTTTGAACATTCGTGCTATGCGAGTATATTTTTGTTTTATTATTGTAGAATGACTGATTGAATCTATTTTTTTTTTATTTTTTTTATGAATTATTTAATCTCTTCGCCAGAATTTAGCTAGTGGCTTATTTCTACCATTATTTTCAGAATATACATTTCAAAGTAGTCAAATCATAGTCATTGCATTGGGTTAGTAGATTAATTAGTAAAAATCATTAACTACTTAAGTGCTGAAATACCTTAATCTTTATTAATAAAAATGTTTATGCTGTATGAGCATCTCATTAAAGTATTCATTTGTCACTCTAGTTCTGAAATTCAATGATATTTTGTAATTAGAATTTTTAGACGTTTAGAGAAAAAATTATCTATCAAATCTAGATAGCTAATTAACATCCCAAGATTAGTTAAGTTATACTTGAATTTTCTTTTGTCTCAAAACTTACACGGGATTCTTGTGACATGTAGATATGCAATGTGATTATTTTTAAAGAAAATTTCTATTTGGGACCCATGGGTGTAATTAATCACTAAAAAAGACTTTGAATTTTGTAATTACTTTGAAGGATTTAATATCATTTTATGACTTTTTAATTGATAAAATTAGTCCAAATAAAATTGCTATCATGATTTGCGTTATTTACGAATCACGTTCGTTCTAATTATCTAATGTTTTTGGCATTTTTTATCACGTTATTTTTATTTTTAACTGGTTGAACTAACAAGAAACTTATGAATTTATTATTGTCATGATTTACATTACTTACAAATCACGTTCGCTTAAATTACAAAATGTTTTTACTTTTCTTACCACGTAATTTTTATTTTTAACTTGTTAGATTAACAAATAATTTTTGGATTTATTATTATCATGATTTTTGTTACTTATAAATAATGTTTGTCCTACTTATCAAATGTTTTTGTATTTCTAATCACGTAATTTGTATTTTTAATTAGTTGGACTAACAAGTAACTTATGAATGTATTACTTTCATGGTTTGCAATACTTACAAATCACGTTCGTTCTAGTTACAGAATATTTTTGCATTTTCTATTGCATAATTTTTAATCTTCATTGATTGGATTAATAGGTTATTTATGAATTTATTACTACCATGGTTGCATTATTTACAAATCATGTTTGCCTCAGTTACATAATGTTTTTGCATTTGTTATCACATAATTTTTATTTTTAACTTGTTGGACTAACAAGTAACTTATAGATTTACAACTACCATAGTTTGTGTTACCTATAAATCATGTTCACCCTAATTATCAAATATTTTTGCATTTTTTATCATAATTTTTATTCTTGATTGATTGGGCTTAATTTATAAATTTATTACTATCATACTTTGTATTATTTACATAATGTTTTTGCATTTTTTACTACATAATTTTTATTCTTAATTAATTAGACTAGCAAGTACTTATTAATTTATTGCTACTATAATTTGCATTATTTAATTAGTATTTTTGCAAAATTTCTGTTTAGAGGTATTTTTGTTGATTAAAAAAATCATAAAATAAGTTTAGATCCATCGGGGTAGTTACAAAACTTATTATCTTTTTTAGTAATTAATTGCATCAACTGATTCTAAACAAAAAATTTTCCCTCATTTTTATACACTTTCTCTCAAATAAGTTAACTTTTTGTATAAGGTAAAGCTATAATTTTAATATATTAGTTAAAACACTTAAGTATTTACCTTATTTGGAATGAACATACATTATCTAGAAAGTTATTTTCCATACATATAATTGTGAATATGGTAATAAATGATAAAAATATATGTTATATGCTATTACATTTTTTGATTTTATCTATGATGAATTGATTATAAAAAGAATTAAATTAAAAATATATATGAGAAACTAAAATTTTAAAAAAATTTGACAAGGGATTAAATTAAATAAAATTCATATATGAAGATAAGAAAACAAATTTATAAAACATTAAATTAAAAAAAATGAGAATTCGGAAAGTCTCTTGATAGCGTCAACCATACCAAGTAGGGTTCCCTTCCCCTCCCTCTCAATTCGAGTACACATGATGGAAGTCTATGGTGCGATTCTGATGCTTAAGCTAGAAGGAATTTTTAGTACAAATCTCTTCTGCATCGTATTCTTTCTTGTAGATAATGTCTAATTCCATAAAATGAAAGAGAAAGAAGATTTTTGTAGAATATTGTGGATAGCTGTTCCTAATAATCATGATACACAGTAAGTTTAAAAATCTGAATTTATGGAGTTCCAAACAACTTCTGGGACTTTATTTTTGTGAAATGTCTTACATATTATGCCAACAGAATGGAAATGTACATCAGCAATTATGCCTGTAAAATTCACATTCCCTTCGTTCCAAGCGTGGATCCCCTCCAATAAACACATTTCAGTAATAATTTCAATAATAGTAAAATGACCTCACGCGTTCACGTGACCACATGTGGTCATTAATAAAAATCTAAGCCCTTAGATTTTATCTAACAATTTAAAAGCATTACTACAATGTGCAGATAATATTATTGTAATAGATCCAAATTCTTCAACTCCCTAACGTTTTAGGATCTTTGAGATCTTCTTGCCCTTGTGCACTGAAAGACCTAAATCGCAACAGAGTACACTATGTCTCCTCTATCTCAGATCTTTTGAGGCCACATAAAGGGGTTATGGGCCAGTTTCCACTAACTACTTTAACCTTTGCCCTGCAGAATAAACATATAGTTGTAGGGTGAGATGACAGAAGATCAAGGTGCAATATTTGGTTCTTTTGCTATGTTGATCTAAAGGTTGTGGTCTTCTCTTAGCTTTATATCAAGGTTATCTGATTCCCATGATGCAAGGTAGTTCCTTCTCTTATTTATTTAGCATTACATACTAAAGGGCCATAGCTGACACTCTTTCAAAGGGTTGTGCAATGATATATATATATATATATATATATATATATATTCCACGTTGGGCAGCCATCAAGACTTAGGATGGTTCTTTTTAGCGAAAAAGGAAAAGGACTTAAGATGGTGCTTAAGGAATTAGGCTCTCCAATTCAAGCCCTAACACAGGTTAGTTAGTCTTTTGGGGTAGGTGGTCCTCTTGCCTTAAATTGTATCACAAATATATTATACCAGACATTTCTTTTTTCTTTTTTAGCCAGAATGTATTATACTAGTCTAAACAAATAATAACATGTGGCAAGTTATTAAATATAGACTTTTGGAGGAGTAAATTTAAATGATATCACTCATTAAGTTATTACAATGAGTGTATGTTGCACCGTCAACAAAAGAATTTGAAGAAATAAGATAGAAATGAATAAACCCTTTCTATATTGAATTATATTTGGCAATTTGATTGAGTTCATGGATACATGTGTAACTAGAATCTAAGTATGGCAAGTTATGAAGCAATGCTAATTTGAAAACAAAGTTGTATGGCATATGATGCATATGTTTGAAACTTGTATTAGACATGACATGATACTTTGAATTGTACTTAAAATGTAAAGCACTGTATTATTTCTTCATGTCTCGTTGTATCTATATCTTAGCGTGTTGTGAATTTGTTTCATTATTCATACTTCTTAGATGATATATAGTAAAACATAGTTGTATTAAGTCTTGTTTAGGAAAAAGTTTTTTTTTTAAAAGTAGACATACTAAATCTTTTAAAGCAATAATATGCTAAACAATAATTATGGTTAGATTCTGGAAAATATAAAGGAAAAACAAAAAAAGAGAAGTACTTATGGTATTTACTTTATATAAAAGTATTTTTAGTAAAAGGAAAACATCTGAAAAAAAAGAATTCAAATCCACCAAATATTTATTTCTTTTATTTCTGTTAAAGAGTAAAAGTTTTCAGTTTACTAACTTTTTATCTCATAGTCTTATTGAATCATATAAAGACTAATTTTTTATTATCTTATTTAATTTAACGTTTCCTTATGTATCATATATTCTTTCCTTTCCTACCTCTGCAAATAAATCCGAGGTAAAAACTTAGCTCTGGCCCATTGAGATTATAAATTTTGTCCTCCTATGCAAAGACATAAGAAAACAGTCAAGCTCACCAATTATTCCTATTGTCTTTAGATTATTTGTATGTCAGCAAATCTGTTATCTAGCTTAATTTTCTTCTTCACTTATAATTTTTTTAAACTTCTCTTTTGCGAGACATCAAATTTGCTATTCCGTTGAAGATCCAAATTCATCTTAATTAGTCAGTGTTGATTTCTATAATAGTATATATTCAACAGCTTGTAACTCTCAAGTGTGCTATATAGACTCACTAGTCCGTGTTCCCAAGTCAGAAGACAGTTTGTAAATTTATATGACTATGTTTCATATTAAAGCTATAATCTAAAAAGTTCATATCAATGGCTAAGACATGTGAAGGCGTAGACCTAATTGAGGAAATACAATTGGCGGTGCATATTAGAAGAAATATTAAAATATTAGTAGTTAGAAGCTTCAAGATTGTAAGATAACCCGTCTTTCCCTTCCTATGTGTGTGTGTGTTCAGATAATCATGTTAATCGTGGATGGTTTATGAAAATATGGTAAGATGTAAGTTCCTACAGAGAATGCTATATATTAGGTCCTATCTCATATGATAGAAGTGATTACAAGGACTCTAAAATTTGCATTATTATTTATTAGTATGTTCTTGATAGGTATTTATTTTTAATATTGGATGGGAATGATATTTTTTGAAATTTTAACGAGTGATTTGTCTTTATTTTTTTTACTATTCAAGCAGGTGAACTGTGAAGCATTTATACAAGAAGTTGTCCATTCTATTGTTAGTGTTGGAAAATAAAAAAAATTCTCATAATTCCTTTAAATAAAAAATAAAAATTGAAAGCTATACTGTTATTGAAAAGAATATTGCCTAAATATTATTTTGTCTTAGCATATTTATGTAATTACAAAATAACAGATTATCTTACTACATAATAAAATTTAATTATAACAAGATAAAACTTGAATCATTAAAAGGAAAAATAATTTGTTACTAAAACAAAATAATGTAACACAACAAATTTACCAAATTGTTCTATCTTTTGTGAATTTACTCAATAATAAGTATTAGCATTGATTCAATTATATATGTATCTATTGTTAATTAATAATCTTAATAAATTACAGGTTTTGTTTGATGAAAATGCATATGTATTTAACTCAGATTTTTTAGTTAGATGAAAAATCTAGTCAGGCATGTTGTCAAGCAATATAAATTATATATATATATAAACACACATACATACATATATAATTTTTTTATTATTTCTAATAGAATTGAGTGCATAGAAGAAAATACAATAAAAATTCAAATCAAACAATTTTATGAAATATCGTCATTGGCATAATTTATACGTAATAATAAAAGAAAACTTAACACAATTTGCTTCTTTAGTTAAATTTATACTATTAATTAAGTTTTTCATATTGTTCATTAATTTACCAACTGACTATATTTTTTTAAAAAGTGTTATCTTGTCATAACAAAATTTTATTTAGTTATTAGGATAATATTTTATTTTGTAATTACATAAATCTGCCACCACAAAAATAGTATTATGTGCAATTATATTTAAGAACAGTATGGCTTTGATTTTTAATTTTTTATTTAAAGCATTTGTTACATTTTATTTGTATTTTCAAAACTAATGATAAAATGGCATCAATTAGAACTTCCAAGAAAATATGTTGCCATGAATGCTTGACGGCTCTTTCTGACTGAACAATTTGAACAATTTATTAGAAAAATAAATAAATAAATAAAGACAAATCATGCACTATAATTTCCAAAATATCGTTAACATCTCCGTTGAATTGTAAATGAACACATGTTTGATCATTTCTCTCAATATAATGTTAATATACAAGTACAAAAAGGTTTTAAATCCATGGAGTTCTAAATTGTTAACCTGTGAACTATTGCTTTTACGAGTTAAAGTGCAACAAACAAAACATGTTACCTCTTGTGATGTCTAATAACTTGATTTCTGTAAGTAGTACAGCTTGAATAAAAAAGGTTTGTGAGATGATGATATTGATTTTGTGGTTGCTTGCATGGAGGACTAACAATAAGAAAGGGGTTTAAACAATCATGGTACTGTTGGAAAATTAAAAAAAAAAAAAAAGAAACAACATTCATGGTACACGAGAATTTGATCTTGTTTTGCAATGATAGAATGAATGATTGAACTTTTAATCCTTAAATTATTTAATCTCACCACCACTGGAATTTTGTTAGTAAGTTATTTCTACCATTAATTTCCCAAAAACACATTACACACAAGTCAGATCATTGTCAGGGCAATGGGCTAGAATAATTGGTGAAAATCAATATCATATTTTAAGGTGCGGCGTTATAATATAATAAAAACATTAATTATATTTTATATGGTTAGTTGTAATTTGTTAAAATATATATTTTTTGACTTATATATATATATATATATATATTTATATAATTATAGAAAGAGAGAAAGAAAGAAGGTTGTTAAATACATTCTGTTTGACTACGAAGAAAAATGAATCAAGATTGTCTAAGTTAGGAACACCTACTTCATATTCTTCTGTAAAATCTCTACCGTTTGGATTTTTTTATTGATTCTATGATTCAATGAATGAAATGGAATAATACTGGAGCCGCTCTTACTCGAAAGGAGTTTTTTTGCCTTGCTCTGTTCTTATTTTGCTAGTCTTTTCAACGAGTAACAAACTGGTGCTTTCATTTTTCTGATGGCTGAAGGTACCAGACTGCATCGATTGGATGAGGCGTATAAAGAGTTGGATTCAAGAATCACTAACATTGAAGCATCTCTGCAGCAAAGCAATGAAATGCTTAAACAGATACTGAACTAATAGCCCCCATCTGCATCGCCTTCGTCTTCAACACCAGCATAGGGGCAGCCTCCAAATGCTCAACCTGAACCCCCCGGTGCTCTGCATATCAATCTTGACTTTGCACTCGCCGAAGGTATGAAGATTGAATTTCCCCACTTTGATGGTACCAATGCTAAGGATTGGACTTATAAAAAAAGGCTTTTTTTAATGCTTATAACACACTCCATGAACACCGAATGAAAATGGCCTCTTTCCATATAAGTGGCCCTGCTTATGCATGGTATAAATGGATTACGAAAGCTGATTTGTTATTAACATGGGAAGCCTTCTGGAATGCCCTATTGCTGTGTTTTGGTACAACCTTGTATGATGATCCAAGAGGCACTTTAAAAGACTTGAAACAAGAAACCACGGTGGACGATTACTAAGCCAAATTCGAGGAGTTATCTACAAGGGTCCAAGGGTTGTCGGAAAGCTGGCTCATCAGCTTCTTTATATCTGGCCTCAAACCTCATCTGCGATCACAGTTGCTTCTGGCTCAGCCACAATCTTATTTCCACACAATCTCGCTTGCTAAGCTGCATGAAAAGAAACAAAACCAGGTCTATAGGACTCACTTCCTCAACTCACAAAACATCCATATTCAAGCAATCTACTTCTGCCTTGTCCACTTTTTATCCCCAGATACAAGCACCTTCAGCATTACCATTACCTCCATCAACATCTACTACCATCACAAAACAAGCCACTCTACCAATTTAAAAGTTATCAGCAACCAAAATCAAACAGAAAAGGGAGAAAGGACTATGTTACTATTGCAATAGTAAATACACGCCCAGTCACAAATGTCCAGGTAATTTTTTTCCTATTGCTTGATCAAGAGGAATTAAATGAAATATTGGCAGAACAAAACCAACCAAGTCCAGACGCAGTAAGCTCAGATCCACAACCAAAATTAAGTCTGTTAGACTGAATAAGGAATTTCAAGCCCGAGCTATTCGAATTCAAGGCACCATAGGATCACATTATATACAAGTGTTAGTGGATACTCGATCCACCCACTATTTCATCCAACCATCACTAGCTGAATCGCTAAAGTTACCCAAAACATTGATCCCTGAGTTCAAGGTTATCATTGGGAGTGGCGAATATCAGCAACGCAATTATAAGTGTTGTGGCATTCCAATCAATTTATAGGGACATAAGTTTACTGCAGATTTTCATCTAATTGACATTAAGGGTGCTGATGTTGTACTAGGAATAGCTCGGTTGGTCACACTTGGACCATTTACCACTAATTTTTAGGACCTCAACATGACATTTGAAGTCGACAACACCAAGGTAGTACCTCTGGAAAGTACATCTTGGAGGCAGATCCATGATAGTAGCAAGTATACAAGAGATAGCAGCAACAAGAATCTGATAAGTCAAACTATACAGACTACGGAACAACATTATTACCTGACAAAGCTGCTTGGATTCAACTATCAAATCCATTATAAGCCAGGGAAACAGAACACACTGGCTGATGCTCTGTCATGACAGTTTGAGGATGACATCCCTATTGATGCCACATATAACATCCTTCCTGCTGTCCACTGTCAACTTTTCAAAATTCTGAAGGAGGAAAATCGAACAAAAGAAGAACTTATTAATTTAAGAAGGCAAATGGAGAGCGGTACTGCTCTAGTAGGATTTGCTATCACAAGGGACTATGTAACCTTTAAGAATAAGCTATTTATAGCTGAGAAATCACCCCTCAAGATAGTATTACTCCAAGAATTTCATTGTGCACCGTTAGGGGGACATGGACGGGAGACAAAACCTTACAAGAAGCTTGCTAAGACTTTTTATTGGAGAAATATGTGTGCTGATGTAAAAAGGTTTATAGCTCACTGCCTAGCGTGCCAGCAAGTTACACTAGTAACCTAAAAACCTACGGGTCTCCACAACCCCTACCTCCACCTACAGGCAACTGAAAGGAAATAACGATGGACTTCGTGACAGGATTGCCCTCGTCCAAAGGAAAAACAACAATTTTGGTAGTGATTGATCATTTCTCCAAGTACGGGCATTTTTGGTCCCTCCCTAGCAACTATAATGTTGTCACTATGGCAAGCCTATTTTGTGAAATGGTCATTAAATTGCATGGGTTTTTAGCCTCTATCATATCTTATTTTGATCCAATTTTCCTAAGCCAGTTTTGGAAGGAGCTCATGAAGAGCAGTGGTAGTGTTATTAAATATAGCACGGCTCATCGTCCCCAAACGGATGGAGAGTCTGAGGCCCTTAACAAGTGCTTAGAACAATACTTGAGATATTTTGCCGCTAAAAATCCCAAGTCCTAGATAGATTATTTACAATACCATGTATTATTCAACAATAAAAATGTTACAAGTATAAGTTTAAAGGAAGAGTTCATCCTAAAAAATTAGTCTATTAGGTGAGAGAACTCATTAATCTTATAAGTCTTTATCATTTGAAAAGGCTCCTAAATGTAGGACTTGTAGCATACATTTAAGAAAAATATCATTTTCAATTTTCTCTAATATTCTATTTTGTTATATATATATATATATATAATTAGAAAGAGAGTCATGGAGGAAGCCATGAAGGATTCATATTTGTTTCATCGCCATTAAGAAAAACTCATCCCCGTATGAAATGAGACTTCCATGAAAACAAGTTTAAGAGTAATAATTATATATTCCCAAAAATTAAAGTGCAATGTAAATGTCACATAATTGGACACTAATGGTAACACCAAATGTCTCAGTTTTCTATATTAGCCATATATTTGGTAGACTTCTTTAGCATCAGCATTAAATTATATTTCATTTAGAAACTAGTTTATCCTTCTGTGCTATAGAAAAAATCAATTTATATTATTATATGTTATTATATTTTAAATTATTGAATTTATTGAGAGGGTATCATCATCAAAAGTTTTTTTGACGTTTGAAGCAGTTCTCATTGTTATTTTTTCTGAAAAACTCTAAAATATCAAAAAATTGATGGAATTATATTTAACCCTGCTTCTGACTTTGAACAATATAAACTGTTAAATAAATCATTTAATTATATATTATTTTCTCTTACTTTAATTCAAGTTATATTATAGTCTCTTGTTATAAAGTTTAATAGACAATTAATTACTTAACTCATTATTTTCTTGTTGACTTTAAAAATGTTCAAACTTAAAAAAATTATAAATTTAAGAGGCAATTAATTAATTCATTAATTTTTTTATTCACTCCAAAAAAATTTTAGACTTCAAAAAATTCATGATTTTAAAAAAAAGTTAATTAATTAATTAATTACTTTATATTTTTTCTTGTTGACAACAAAAAAATTTATTAATTTCTTGTTAATTTTAAAAAATTCTCAAACTTAAAAAGATTGCCGATTTAAAAAAAGATTAATTAATTAATTAATTACTTCATAATTTTTTTTATTGAGTACAAAAAATTTATCGATACATATATCCATAAAATGTGGAGTCATTGTACAAGGAGTGGAAGCTTCTCGTCAATCAATGAAGCTTCCACGTTAAAGCAACTTAACTTTACTTATATATATGAATTTTAATGATAAAGCAATATAAGCCAAATTCCGAACTGATTGGCACATAAAAATTTTTTTCTCCATTTTCTGCTTCATTTTCTACGAACGTGGAATAATTCACTTCACTTAATTACCAATTTTGTCGGAATATTTTGGTTCATTGACTATTTACTTACTCTAATTTAGACTCTCTCATATATCTCAGTCATTTCTCTCTCTCTAACTATTTTTATTTTAATAGTGAAAGCATTTTTTTTAACCATTTAATCCTTAATCCATGTTAAAAATGTCTAATCATGTATAATAAGAACACTAGTAAATTAATGATTCAATTCTTAAAATATTATTTTTTTAAAAAAATTAAGAGTAAAATATTTTAATATAATTCTTAAAATATCACTATTCTTCAATTTTGGTCTTCTAAAAATAAAATCTCTTGATTGTTTTCCTATACATTTTTTCCATGCATAATGAAAAGTATTTATGTAATGAAAAGTATTTATGGCTAATTGATGCACTGAAATGTATTTTATTTTTGTGTACATGAACTTAAAACAAGTCTATATTATTATTAATAGTCAAATGAAATGTCATTCATACCTAACAAAGGAGCTATTTTAATTGGAAGAACTGTTAAATTATTAGTATTTGAAAGACTATGTAGTTTTAAATGTATTTTTGAAAAATTGAAATAAACTGATATATTAATTTAAATTAATAATTTATTATAAATAAAACGTTTCCAAACCCAAGTCTTACTCCTCAAAAGTTATAAGTCAAGTCAAAACTTGGTCACATCTCCTTGTGTTTTAGCAAATGATCTTTATTTGTTGCCATCTTTCCACATGTCATGGTGTCAAAGTTAATCTTAAATTATATATATATATATATATATATATATATCGGGAGGCCAAAAGACTTCTAAGAAAAGCTTGATCAAGGAATGGGAAAGGCGAGTGTATAATCAAACTTATAATGCGTATTTGAATTAAAAAGCTCTTATATTTAAAGAAAATTTAATTGAATAAAGAATTCTTAGATAAAAAATTGATTTTAATACACAAGAAGAGGGACATAATGTATTAAATTTAAACACTTCATACAAACAAATTTTTATATTATATTATCCACTACATTATTTCTTCAAAATTTATTTGAAAAACGTGTGTATTTTTATCTAGAAATATTAATGATAGACATTGGTTAAATAGAAGTTTAAATTTAAATTGGTTTTAAATTTGTAAGGGTATGTCTAGATGAATGACTAAGGAGGAAATAATAAAGAATGAAATTGCCAAAATGGATTGAGTTTATGCTTAGATGTTTTATTTTAAGGTAGAATGAAATGGCAATGGAGGAACACCAATACTCTTCCTTACCATCTAAAATCCCAATATAATATTCCAAAATTTTATATTTAAAATTTTTATCATGAGAGATAATTTTTCTGAACATTTATATAAGTAAAAAGGGAAGAAGAAATTTAATTAAGGAAAATAAATAAATAAAAAATATAACAATTAAATTAGTTGTAGAAATGAGAGATTTAAGACAGCTATTATAATAAATTCAAGTAACTAATTTTACGAATTATAGGTTAGCACAAGCGGCTAAGTCTAACCCAAGCATCTGTTAGAACCTGAGTTTGATTCCCCTATCTTACATTAAGGTATGATTTTTGTTTGGTTGCCACGTGTCCTCCAACATTGAAATTACGAAAATGCTCTCATTTCATCTTTTTCTTCATTTTCCCCCCTCTTCATCCCAATACATTCTCACCCACCTTCTCCATCTATTTTGAATTTTAGCCTCCCTCCCCCTACCAATTTGCACCAACATTGTCATCCCTACACTTCACTGTCAATCTCGATTACTTGGGGTGGCCAGAAACCTCCAGAACTCTAGAAACCTACACTAAAGATGATACCTTAAAATAATTATATTATACCTAATGCATTAGAAGAAAATGGTATGAGCTTCTTCAACAAATTTTTACACATAAATTGCATAGGAATTCATTCTTTCCCGTAAACACCTTCCTATATGGATCAATAAGCTCTATGAGGGAGACATGAAATGAATTCATTGAGCTAATATTAATCATTTGCTAACTGATTTAAGAAGAAAATACTCCTTTTTTTGTTTCGGTTGATGTATCCGTTTAGTAGTAATTTGTCACACAAGCCACTCAGCATAACTAGGGGTAATGACACAAATGGAACCACATTAGGTCCAACAGGGTGATCCACTTTAAATCGCAACATAAGTCATGTTCATAAGCCATTGACAATCCAAAATTTGTTTATATTTTATTATCCACTACTCTAATTGATCATATATTATTATCAAGAGGTGTATTCTTATCCAGGAGTATGAATTACAGACATCTTGTGAGATTAATCCAAAATATTTGGTTTGTGTCATTCATTTGTGCATGGAAAAAATTTTTACAAGTACAATGTGAAATTCCAAAATCATAAGTCAATTTTATTTCTTGAGGATTTTTTATAAGCCCATTTTCAGGACTTAGATCCACAAAGACAATGCTATATAAAAGATTACTATGCTAAAACAGAACACATAAAACTAGAAAAGGCATAATGAACGAGGTTAACATTAAACTGATATAACAACTTTCACAAATTGTTTAATAGTAGAAGTAAAAATTATATATATTAGTGAGCCTAGAGATGTATGTGATCATTCCACTTCATGAATCGCTTCTAACTCTAAATTCATATGTCTTGCAGGAATAATGGTACTTGTATTAGTTGAAGTAGTGAAATCAAAAGGAGTAGGGGGCACCTTCAATTTATCTCCTCCTTGTAGCATTTGTATCACTGTTTTCATTGATGAGCGATTTACAGGGTGCCATTGAATGCACCAAAGTCCCACAATTGCTAATTTCTTTGCAATTCTCATGTCTTCTTCATCTTCTATGGGAATATTTATGTCTCTATCTTTCAATTAGATTATGGATCCATTTTGGGTATAGAACTTGGAAAGTTTCCTGGCCATTGTGAATATTTTCCTTCCTCCAACCATTTCTAGCAACAACATCCCATAGTTTTAAATATCTGATTTGTAGGACACATTCCCAAAATTTATAGAGAAAACTTTAGGTGCAATATAACCCAAGGTTCCCTTAACTGCAGTCATTGACACTGTACTTTGATTTTTAGAACACAACTTAAATAGACTAAAATCAGAAATCTTGGGAGTGAAATTGTGATCTAATAACAGATTACATGGATTGATATCAAAGTGAAGAATTCAAAAATCACAACCCTAATGAAGATATTCAATCCCTTTGGCTATGCCAAGAGCGATTTCTTGCAGCTTCAGCCATCCAAGGAAGCTTTCCTTGTTGTCTGGGGAAGACATGAACTTTTGTAATGAACCATTTGGAAAATAATCGTAAACAAGGGCACGATGGAAACCATCAGCACAGAAGCCTAGCAAGCGAACTACATTGATGTGATGGATTTTACCCATAGTTCCCACTTCGTTAATGAACTCTTTGCCATCCCCCTCTGAGTTATTTAGCACCTTTACCGCCACTGGAATTTCAACAGATAGCTTACCTTTGAAAACTGCTCCATGAGCTCCTTCGCCCAGCTTATCCTTAAAATAGTTTGTCATTCTTTTAAGATCAGCATAAGAAAATCTAGTAGGCTTTAGAGGCCTGTAATCCTCCAAAAATTTTTCGAGTCTTGTTTCATCTTCTCCTTTTCTTTTGAGGTAGCGATATATGTGAAAGAATGCAATGCACAGCAAGACAAGCACAATAGAACCTGCAGTTACAGGACCACATTCGTTGAACATGAAAAAGTAAAAGAAGAAAAAAAGAGAGAAAGAAATGCAGAGTCAACTATTGTGACCTGTAGTTGGTAAAACAATCCGTATCTTGCTTGATTTGTGTTTGCAGTAAACATTTTCAACATCACATTTTGGTTCGGACCATGTGAGTCCTAAGTAGTTCGTCCGAAGGTCGTCCACGGATAACGGCGAAACTAACTGAAACATCTTGCTGCAGGAAACAAGGTCCATCTGGAGGACACTCTCGTCAGAGCCAGCAGCATAAATCGGGCAGACGAACATATCTTGTACAAGTTCGTATTATACGTAATAGTTTTTCAGGTGTCTCGACCCAACCGAAGAACAATCGAAGAAAGTAACATTGGTGGGTGTTTTGGAAGTATACAGATTTTCTGGATCAAATTGCAAAGGATAAATCGATGAATTGTAGAGTTCTAGAAAGAGTCTGGGAAGGCAACCTTCAGGATCACATGTGAGTAATTGGCGGGATTCATAGTCTATGTATTTGACGGAGAGTCTTACTCCTGAAAGAGCAGGAATTGCCGGGAACTCGACCATCGTCCCATTATTGTTACATGCAGAAGCATAAGATTGATGGGAGTCAGGGTGATCACTATTATTCGACTTGGCCTCCACGAGTTTGAAGGGATATCCAATTCCATTATTAGGGACATACTGGATCTGACCATTCCCCAGATTCGTAAGCAGCGCCAATACCTGCATCATCACCAACAACAAAAATCTCTGACAGCAAAACATTGTAATAATTAAACAAAGCTTTTATTTCAAACTTGGATTCAGAATCCTATCTATATAAGTATGAACATGTCGCACCGCATCTCATCTCATCCAGAAAGAAAACAAGGAAAGGGGGTTCAACTTGCGAAAATCATTAGTAGAACTGGACAGAAACTTCAAGCCAACTTCGAGGACAAAAAAGGAAATAGCCGTGTGGACCTGGACAGAAGAAAACGATCACAAAATTCCAAGTCAACGTAGAAATAAATGTAAAACGTGTGGACCTGGACAGAAGAAAACGATCACAAAATTCCAAGTCAACGTAGAAATAAATGTAAGCCGTGTGGACCGGATCAAAAGAAAATAAAGGTCTAGTAATAAATAATTATGACTAAGCATTTTAAAAAAAAAATAAAAGAGGGATCATATTGATTTTATATTAATTGCAAGAGTGAGATCTCAGAAGTGGAAGCGCATTGCAAATCATAGTGAAGGATGGATAGAGGAAGAGACATAACAGGGTGTTGGTGTTGTTTAGTGTTGCTGACTCTGCTTCTCATACAGGAAGCAAAGAGTTCAATTGAGGAGAGCAGAGGGTGTGCTCCGTCTCGTTGCGGCGAAATCACAAAAATAAGATATCCCTTTCGACTGCGAGATGATCCAGCGAAGTGCGGCGACCCCACATACGAGTTAGCCTGCGAGAACAACGTCACTCTGCTTCATTTGTACTCAGGAACGTACCGTGTGCTGAGAATCAACTACAACAACTCCACAATCCGACTCGTGGATCCTGGCATTCAAGAGGGTGATTGCTCTTCCCTGCCTCGCTATTTCTTGTACCAATCTAATTTCACCGATACTTTCAATTATTCCTTCCGTTACGACCCGGATCCCTATCTTGCCTCTCTGTGGCCAGACTCGAAACCTATATTCGAGCACGTCGTTTACTTGAACTGTAGCGATCCAGTGAGGGACGACCCAGAGTACGTGGATACGTCTCCATGCGTGAATTGGGAATCCAAAGGGAAAGCTTATATCTATGCTCTGGTTGGAGACCTAGTGGTTGACAAGTTAAAATCTCAGTGTGGTGTGAAATTGGTGGCTACCATTACCTCAAATTGGAGTTCCTTCTTACAGGGAGAAAGCTTGTCGTACGCTGAGATTCACAGGGTTCTGTCCTATGGATTTGAGGTATACTGGTGGAAGCGAGCTTTCAAACCTGGCATTCAAAATGTCCAACGCTATCAGGGTCAACACTACTGTGCTACTCCCATGGGACTAATGTATTATACCGATTGTCGTAAGTCACTTCTCCATTCTCATCTACAGGTTTTTTCCTTTTGGTCAATGAATGATTCCATAACAGAACATATGAAGGAAACGTACAAAGAGAAGTCATGAGCACATCCAAAAAAAACTAAACCACGAAACAAGTAGGGATATATATTTATTATATTATTATTAACTAATCATACACTTATTATATTTTAATTAAAAGAGATATAAAAAATTATATTTAATTCTAATCCTTTTGGAATACCATGTTCTTTGAAAAAAAAAACATAATGGTGCTTATGTCATTAATTATCAATTAAATAATATTTTTTAAAAATATATATATTTATAGTAATTAATGAATTTAACTATGATGATAAATTTATTAAAGTAAAAAATATTGTGATATATTTAATAATATTTGATAATTAATTACATTATAATTACGACGCATAGTGTTTCTAAAAACATATAATCATTACTTTTAAACAAAAGAATAAACTTTAATGAACAAAATATAGATTGATAAATATTCAACATGATAAAACATCAGTGTAAGTGTAAAGTATTTATTATAAAGGACTTTAAACTTTAAAATTATTTAAAGAATTTAAAGATTCCATTTTGTTTTTAATTTATTTTAAAAGTCTATCTTAAAACAGGAATTCCAAAACAGAGTACATCAGAGTCTTAAGTTGGAGTAAAAAAAATTATTTTATTTCTAAATCTTTGTAAATGATTTAAAATTTTAATATATCTTATAATAGGTATTCTAAAATTATAATTTCTCCATGCCATTACGGTGTTAACCCAAGGAATATTGTTGATATAGTTATGATCTTCAAATTTTGAATTAATACTATGTTTCGTTGTTGGGTCATGTAGGAAAGCTGGCAAAGTTGCGCATATTTGCAGAAGGTAATGATTTTATATTCAATTTTAAATCCTTTACGTAAATCATTATTTTAAAAATAGTTATTTTTTATTTAATCTAACAAAATGTAACCTTATTAATTTAGTGGAAAACTAACTTTACAATTTGTTCCAACAAAGAAACAAAAATAACTGAGAAAAATTATTATTAAGGAGTTAAATTGTGGGGATTATATCTTAAAACATCAAAATAAGGAGTTAATTATTGTTTAAGAATAAAAAAAATTATGCTAATAGATTGCTAATATCATGAATTTTGTCGTTATTTTTTTAATTTGAAGTTATATGTGTGTCTTTTCCTTCGTGAATTATGTGTGTTTTTAAAACACAAGAGAAGTTATTAGGTTCTAAAATCATATAGGAGAACTCAATTGAAGATAATTCAGGATTTTGTAATAGACAGAGCAAGTTAACTATTGATTTTGAGTATAATTGTGTTAGAATTTTTTCAAATAAAACATATTGTGTAGCTTTTTCAAAATATAAAAGTGATGTGTGTAAACTTTAAAAGTAAATGTACATCTAATTGAAAAAATAACATAGAGATTGAAGTATTTTACAAGGAAAAAAGAGAGAGAAAGATTAAAAACTTCATCCAGGTTGAAAAATTATTAGTTGATTCTAATTCATTAATGTGGTAACTAATTTAATATATCAATTCTAATAAAATTATTAAAAAATAAAAATAAAAATTATTAAATGAATAATTTTATTAGTAGTAAAATATTAAATCAATTGTCACATAACATATAGGGATTAATCAATATTTTTTTGATCTCATTACTATTTTGCATTCGCACCTATACTTCCCATTGACCATTGTTGACCTTCGTAAAATTTTGTTACAGATTATCTCTACGGTATTTATAAGGGTAAGGTCCTGAAACAATTTTGTATAATTTACTTTATACATTCTTTCTTATATTTTATTGGCTTAGCTTCTATTTTAGTGTTTCTTAATTTTATTTAGTACTTTTTTTAGTATTTTAAAATAATCTCTTAACTTTATTTAGTGTTGCAAAATGATTCTGGACAGATATGAAAAAGAAAGAAATTAACCCGAAGGAAAAAGTTAGGAAATTAAATTGAAAAATTGAGTGATTAAACTTTAACAAAATAATTAGCATGGTACTTGAGCCTTATTTTAATTTGCGTGATATTTTAATCAATCTTTTAATGTCAATTTAGTCCTTGTACAGTGCAACTAGGCGCATCACAACTGTACATGTTTATGTGTTGAGTTAGGTATAGGCCAAAGTCTAAGACAAATTTACATTAAATTATAAATTTGGTCCCACACCTTGATTGAATCTCATTTAGTCCAATTTTAATATTTTTTTTTACTAAAATGCCTTTCTTAACTTAAATACATATTTTTTCTTAACTTTAAATAAGTTAAAATAGAGGATCTTCTAGTAAAAAAAATAAAATTAAATTCTACTAAAGTGTAAGATATTTTTTATTTCATGGAACTTTGTGTATATTTTGAAAATCGAGAAGAGGTTTATATAACTTCAACAAATTCAAGGGAGGTCGATGTAATTTATTCTAAAATATATGAGTCAATTTTGTAATTGAACCTGAGTTCAATAACCAAAATATAACTATAATGTAAGGTAATTTTGTTTAATTTTGATAAAATAATTTTCTTGAGCAAATTTGCAAATTTCCTACATTAACAACATTTTTATCTAAAAATTTCTACAGTATAATGTAAAGTCTTATTTCCACTTTCATTGTCAACAAAGTAGTCATATGTTTTTGTCACTAACCAATTTATTGACCTTTATGGTAATATACATATGTAGGACTACACCAAATAGTGAGGGAGGGTACAGACCATCACTACAATGACTCTGATTTTAGCCTAACACAACGTGCCATCGTCTTAGGAGAAATTACTGGAAGATGTGTTTTGCCATACATTGCTGCCAGACTTCTATTTGGTATCTCATTCCTACTTGCGTTGTTAATTTATACATGCAGAAGAAGACACTTATCGATGTATGAAAATATTGAAGAATTTTTGCAACTTCATAATCTCATTCCAATAAGGTACTCCTACAAGGAATTGAAAACAATGACTAAAGGTTTCAAGAACAAGTTAGGTGAAGGAGGCTTCGGCACTGTATACAAAGGGAAGCTAAGCAGTGGCCCTTTTGTTGCTATCAAAATGTTAGGTAAATCCAAAGGTAACGGCCAAGAATTCATCAATGAAGTGGCAACCATTGGAAGGATACACCATTTCAATGTGGTACACCTTGTTGGATTTTGTGTGGAAGGAACAAAGCGTGCTCTTGTTTATGAATTTATGCCTAATGGATCTCTAGATAGATATATTTTCTCAAAAGAAGAAAGTGTGCCTTTGAGTTATGAGAAAATATTTGAAATATCTTTTGGAGTGGCTCGTGGGATTGCTTATCTTCATCATGGTTGTGAGGTGAAAATATTGCATTTTGATATCAAGCCTCATAACATTCTTCTTGATGACAACTTTGCCCCAAAAGTTTCTGATTTTGGACTTGCAAGGTTATATCCAGTTGATGATAGCATTGTCACTTTGACTGCAGCGAGAGGAACAATAGGGTATATGGCTCCTGAATTGTTTTACAAGAATATTGGTGGAGTGTCCTATAAGGCTGATGTTTACAGTTTTGGGATGCTGTTGATGGAAATGGCAAGTCGAAGGAGGAACTTGAATCCAAATGTAGAGCATTCAAGTCAACTTTACTTTCCCTTGTGGATTTATGACCAATTTAATGAAGAGAAAGATATAGAAATGGAAGATTTGACCAAAGAAGAAAAGGATTTAGCAAAGAAAATGTTGATAGTAGCACTATGGTGTATTCAATTGAAACCTACAGATCGTCCCTCAATGAATAAAGTATTAGAGATGTTAGAAGTTAATAATGTTGAAAGCCTTGAAATGCCTCCAAAACCTTCTCTATATCCTAGTGAGACGGTTCTTATAGATGACATATCCAACTTTGACGAAATAACAACCACTAACTCCATTCATTCTCCTAGTAGTCTAGGTGAGGTTGCATGTGATGGGGTCGCAATTGCTAAAAATGACTAGGAGGTAGGTAATTTTCTTTCCATTGTGTATTGTCGCATTTAGCATCTTCAGGTTATTTACTAATTTGTATTTCATAACAATACTTAGTTATTGCCTTCATTTGGGTTTCACATCAATAATTGTAGTATCTCGATATCATTTCTCTAGAATGATGTAAGGGTATTTACATAGACTATAAGGTGTCTCAAACCGAAAGCTACTATGTAACTTATTATTGAAGCAATAAACATTGGTCTTAGTCTTTGATATAGACAAATTACTCTTAAGGAAGTTGCTTTTCAAGATTACCAATTCATTATAACAAGATTAGTAAAAGCAAATGGATTAGGTGGCAAAAATTAAATGATGACCTACCTACTTCCAATATACGTTAGAACAACATACATAGAAGTACAATCTACCATAGATTAAAATAAAGGGTTTTAAACAAGTGCAAAAATTTGCTCCAATGGGTTGTTCTATTTTGGATTATGGGTCTATAGTCCAAGATGATTTTGGTCACTTATAGAGCAATAATTAAGTCTTTACGACAAGGTGGGCAGAGATCATACCAATTAAATAATAAAAAATAGTATTGAACTTGCTAGTTTGAGAAAGAATCAAGTAGTAAGTATAACTTGCTAACTTGATGGAGATAATACTAACCCATGAAAATTGCTACTTTCAGTTTACATGTTACCTAACAAACACAACATTAAATAAAAAGTAGCTCATTTTGCCCGATAAGATAGTACCAACTTTAGAAAATGGAAAGCCTAAGGTTGCACTAGAGGGCAATCATACCAAACAAGCATGATATTAAAGAAAAATAACTATGAAGAGAACATCAACCTATAAAAAAGGCAAATTTTTGGGTAGTAACCATTGCCAACTTGGAAGTAAAATCCATAATCCCTCTTGGCCAAGTCAATTTACCATTTATTGATTACGCATGTTTCAAAACATTACGGTTAACTTTTGAAAGTCATTATGACTTCTCCTAATAGAGTAAATCAGATTGAACACAAATCACATTTTGACTCAGAAGGAAAATCATATTTCATCACCAAAAATGTTTGCCCTATTGGAAAAAAATCATATTTCAACCTTGCATCATGGCATTAACTTTGAAAAATCATGTATTAAATAATATTGCAATTATTATGCTTACCTTACCTACTACATAAAAGTTTATTAATGAATCTTCATGATCAAATTAAAAAGTTTACTTTTTACTGATTTTATAATAAATAAAAATGATCAATTTCAATAACCTAATTTTAAATGTAACTCCTAAGATTTTTTTATAATAATTAATATTAATCATTGAATTTCACTTCAAAATCATTAGTATATGAAATCCACTTTAACCAAAAATGGGGTTGGAATATTTTCCAAAAATTTGAAAAGAACTCTGGTATCGAGATAAGATATATTGGGTTCGAACACATAAGCATTTCTCAAACAAATTCTCACAATTAGATTATAATTGTTTTAAATTCAACGTCTGTAATATTTTATCCAAACAATGAGTTGTTTTTCTTTTTGCCCATGGAAATTAGTATTTTTAATTAAACAAAATATAGATAATTAAATTTATGGAATCTTTTTTGTCTTTCTTCATGAGGAATGTTTTCTGATACAATGAAATTGTCTTTTTTTTATTCTTGTGCATTAGAACACATTGCTAAACAATATAGCAAAAATCCTAGGTACTCGGGACATAGATAATACAATGGCGACCTTCTTCCTTGCCAAAACACTTGTGTACTCACAGGTAACAAACATAATATGGTATGCTTACCTTATAGGTAAAATGAATTGAGTTAAAATAATTTTATTAAATAAGTTTACATGTAAATATAAAAATCAACTCATAAAAATAGATGTAATATTTTTAAAATTTACATGTTAAATATATTATTTCAAGTGAAGAAATTCTTTTAAAAATCATTTCATGATTATGAAAATTAAAAAAAAATTACAACTGAGATAAAAAATAAATTTTTATAATTAAGGAGTATTAAAAAATTAAATGCAAATGAGTTAGTATTAAATTTAAGTTTACGGCTCATATAAATGGTTAAGCCTCATTTTATGTATTCAGGAACTCATGCTTAAATCCTCATATGGATAATTTTGAAGTAAATCCATGTTTTTTTTTTCTTTTAAGATTTTGCCACATGGCTCCTTCATACAAAATTACTAAATCACCCTCGAAGTTTTTCTTCTTCCCATGATGTTTTCCTTCGTGTGCATCTAAGTGACAGCAGCAACTGAAGCAAATTTCCTGCCTTGAATCTCTTTGTTCAGACAAGCCCTTGGAGTTTCCGTCAACCTCTCACCATTTTCGGCATGTTTCCAGCTTATCACCAACGTGATTTTTTGGAAAATGCAAGGCTCCGATGAAGCTTTTCACATGTGGAATTTTAGAGAAAATTAAGCTGAATTGGTGCCTTTTTTTTTTGTCCAATTTCTTGAATACGTCACTACATCATGATTTTTGAACCATTCTCTACCATTTTCATCTATGAATTGCATCTAATGAGCTCTAAATCGCGAAAACCCTTTATGCAGCTTGTTCTTCATGAATAGGGGGAAATTTGGCATAATTTCAATTTCTCTTCCAAATTTTCATGGGGCTTCGCTTGTAATGTGAATTTCAAATCTTTCTCTCTTATTTTCATGGATCAATTTCATCATTTTGACTTAGAATTGAAAAACTCCCTTTTACAATGTTTAAACAATGAAATTTTTAAAATTGAACTTAATTTTGTGTAATCATTATATTGAGTTGGACTTTATATTTTAGGTCAATTTTGCATCTGTTTCCCCTAAAATCAAATAATAATTCTATGTTTTGGCTTCGATTGAAAAACTTCAATTTGATTATGTGTTTATACTTGTATTGTAGGGTGATTAAATCTAAAGTTTTTGGACTCCTTTAGCCTAATTGAACATTTAAGGGAAGGAATAAGGCCAATGAGACTTTTGTTTTAAGTTGTAAGTGGATTTCATAGTTTTTCTTAATTTCCTTGAATTTTCATTTATGTAAAAGGAAGGAAAGTGGAATGAAAACTTTGTTGGAATTGATACAATAACCTGAGATTATTATTACAAATTAATGAGTAATTTTGGAACTTGGTTGGTTAATCCTAAATGTTACATAGGTGACATTGATAAATTTTTTGAATATGAAATAAGGATATAATAAAGCATATTAGAGAAAATTTAAGACATTAGACATTATTTAATGTCATGGAATTTATTTAGACTAAGAGAGTATCCTTTCCCAGAAGTTAAATGGATGGTGATTATAGGAAGTAAAAGTGGAGCAATGAACAACTTAAGAAACCATAATAATGGAATATGTATGTGTTTACATTTTGGACTTAAGTAAATTAATCTTTTCTTGGTGGGAATTCAATAGAACTTATGGACATAGAAACTTTACCCAATCTTGTGGTGTTTTTCCAAGTGCTAGATATTAGTTTTTAGCTCAATGGGTTGAAGAGTGAAATTAGTACTATTCAAATCGTTTAGGTGCCCTAAACATTATTCCTAAATTGTATATTTATGCACAAGTTAGCCTTGAGAATTAAACCCATAAAGGAATGAAATTGAATTTTTAATAAGAGAAGGAAATGAAGGAAATGAGGTTTTTGTTAGGAAATGTGTTTAAGTATGATATTGGCTAGCATATGATATTGAAGTCATATATAATGTTTTAAAGGTAACTGAGGTTACTTTATCTAGTAAGGGTTAAGGAGATGAAATGAGACTTCTGTGTTCTATGGCCAGGTGAGTACATAATGTTAATTATGCAAAATTTCTATTTTACACTATCCTTTTACAAAATATGCATTATTCGAATTTCCTTGAGCTTTGGGGTAGACTTCTTGACATTTATAAACCTCACCTGTATTCTTTAAATATATTAGAAATTTTGGAATTATGGATTACTCTGATAGTGTTTTTGAATTTCACTGATTATGAGTTTTCTAATTTACCATGATTATAGATTTTCTAAGTTTCTCTGATTTTGAATTTCTAAATTGTTTGGTTGTTAAAATGAATTGATATTGAATTTATAAATGTGTTGATTTTAGTTCTGATTTTATATTTATAATGTACTTTGATTTTGAGATTTTTATTTACTCTTATGTGGTCTTTCTGAATAAAATTTGATATATTTTTGGATTTATGAACTTCTGATTTGTTGGCTATGGATCTATATATGTAAGAATTTTTAGAGAATCCATCTTAGACAGGATTGTATAACTAATGATAGACGTTAGTCGTATTGTACTATAATATGATTGAGGCGTAATGTCGTTGTTTTAATATGATTGAGACGTAATGTAGTTCTAATATGACTAAGGCATAATCTCGTTGTTTTGATATGAGTAAGCCGTAATGTCATATTTTGATGTTTTGCCTGAGGCGCTAGATTTTAATGGTACCAAGTCATTTTGCTCGAGACTGATATCTATAATGATTTGTTAACTAGCCTAAAACTATCTCTGATATCTAATATATTGTTGGTTCTATTGGAGGTTCCCAACCATAATTGTCTAAATTGCGAATTAATTCATTAAACTCGATGATTTTATGGTTTTAGGTAGGAAAATCGATTTAATTCGGTCGTAGAATCAAAATAGGAGAAGACTCGATTAAACTCGGGTAGATTCATCGAATTTGACCAAAGTCAACTAAATTAATTTTTTATAGTTTTTGGCCCAAATATGAATAATCCAACATTTCAATCAATTTTTTTAAGAAAAATTAACTAACTTTAAGCTTAACTCAATTATTTCAACTATTAAACATTAAAAGAAAAACTTATATTACAAATTTAATTACATTATTATGACTCTAACACATTCCGATTGCAATTAATAGCAAATAACGTATTATATTATGATTAAATGGTTAACTTTACTTTCAAATTTTTTTTAAAAAAAATTTCCATGGCATTGCTTAAAATACATTAATATATATATATATATATATGTATGTATTTAATATTTACTCTAACTTGTTTACATTATTTTCACTATTGAAACTACTATTATTTTAAATTTTAATTACTTTGAATTTATATATTAGTAAGTATTATAATGACAAAGTTTGCCTTTAATTTCTTTTCAACAGATTTAATTTCAAAGCTTCCAAAAAAAAATTTTAAACTCAATCTCTACCTAATTAATTATAATTAAAAGTTCTATGATTCAAGTATATTTTCCTAATAATTTTTTATCATTCCCTAGTTCTATAATTTGGGTTATTATAATAGTATTTTGTATATATGTATGAATTTTTATTTGTATATTTGAAATTTGGTTATGTTTAATAGCTATTTATTAATAGAAGAAAACTCTTACGATTCTACCTTATGAGTTTAAGTTACAGGTCTACACCCTATTTTACGATTCTACCTAAACTCACAAATTTGACAGCATTCCCAACTACTTCGTTATTGACTTGATTTCCCCATATTTTTATTCAAAACTCGTCTATTTTCTCAATAGATATTCAATTGAAGATTTAGCAATTTTCCTTATTCCATACTAATTGAATTATTATTTTAATGGTGTTTCACATTTCAAGGAATGACAAATGATTTGTGAAAGACTCTAATATACCCCTTTATTTACGTAATTAGTATTATTTATGTTTTTTTTTCTCTAAACATATTATGTTTATGTGGACTATTTTGTGTACCTTATATATATATATATACAAAGACAAGTTTTATGTACATCAATAATCACTTTGTGTGTGTATTTACTTTTGGCCATGTTGCTCACTCCCTTTGTTGACTTCAGAAAACTAACTAGCGATGATATTTTGTGTGGATATCAAGCGAAGTGACAATTATCATAAAACTAGTAGAATTTGAAAAAATTTATATACTTCCAGTTCTTATAATTTTAGTTAATTTTTAATTTAGTCCCTAAAGTTTAACAATTTTTAACTAACTTTTATTATTTATAGATATTATAATTTAGTTCTTTCAATTAAAATTATGTAATATTTTATTAAATTTTGTTAACGTAATTAATTATATATAATGTCTCAATACTTTAAATATGTATGTTTTATACTAACAATAAAAATAAAAGTAGATAATGAAGAAAAATTAATGAACATATATAGTAAAATATTGACAAAAACATAATAATATAGACTAAATTATAAATTATTTAAACTATAAGGACTTCGTCATAAATTTTAAATGTAGAAGGAAAAAATTAAAAATTAAGTGCAACTCTTAGAATTTCCCTTTTGGATCTCTCATTTTGACATGTACATGAACCCAATTTTTATTTTGAAAGGTAGAACGATGACATTAAGGAAAAAAATGTTAAAAGTAAGTAGGATCGAAGTGGAAAAATTTATGGTAATATAATAAATACATTTAGGTTTAAACACTTTGATTTTGTTGAATTAAGATAGGGACAGAGCTTACCTAATCATTCTTTTCCTTCATTTTTTTAAAAGAGAAGAGAGATGGATGGAAACCAACACACTTCTAACCTTTCTTTTTACCTTTTGCAATATTCCCCACTTATATGGCAGCTTGAAAAAAAGTCGAGCCCTTTGTTTTCCTTGGAATGCAAGATATTTGAAAGTACTTGTTTTGTTCAGGATGTTTGACCTCAGGTCACTAAATTAGATCCAAAGTCTTTAAGGTGTGTCTTCCTAGAATATTCTTGTACTCAAAAGGGATATTGATGCTTTAGTCTTGATATTAATATATATTTGGTATCTGCTGATGTTACCTTTGCTGAGAATATACCATAACACACCTTTCATTTCTACCAATAAGGGGGAGGCTAAAGATTGGTTGGTATATATAAAATCACTCCTAGATATCCCCGTTACTAAGCAATTAGGCAATTTTGATCCTTCATTATCATTAGCTCTTGAATCCACATCATCACTGCCCAACATTCATGTCTATTCTAGAAGACAAGAGACATGATGCATGCCTTGCACTATCTCCTTTGACATCAGATCCAAATCCTAACATTGATGACCTTCTTATAACCCTCTATAAAGGTAAACGCCAATGTACTTATTCTATTGCTAATTTTGTTTCCTATAATCATTTGAAACTTTTGTCTAGCTCTTTCATTACCTCTCTAGATTTGGTTTCTACACCCAAATCCCTTAAGGAAGCCTTAAATCATTCTAGTTGGCTCAATGCAATGTTGGAAGAGATAATGCCCTGGATGAACATGGAACATGGGAATTGGTAAATAATTTACCTCTAAGCAAGAAAGCATTTGTTGCAAATGGGTGTTTATAGTGAAAGTTAATTCTAATGGCTTTGTAGGTCACCTTAAGTCACATCTTATTGCTAAAGGTTAAGCTCAGACATATAGAGTGGACTACCCTGATACTTTTTCATCTGTTGCTAAAGTGGTTTCAATTTGATTATTCATCTTTTTAACTACTAGTCATAATTGGCCTTTATAGCAACTGAAAATTAACAATGCTTTCCTCCATGGTGATTTGCAAGAGGGACTGTATAAGGAGCAACCACTTGGGTTTTTTGCTCAGGGGGAGTATGGCAAAGTTTGTTATTTGTAGAAATCTTTACACAGCTTAAAGTAGAGTCCCTGTGCCTAGTTTAGAAAATTTAGTAAGGTTGTTCAACAATTTGGCTTGAAAAATAGCAAGTGTAATCACTCAGTATTCTATAGACAATCTAAAACTGGTATAATTCTTCTTGTGGTATATGTTAACGACATTGTTATCACAAGAGACGTTGATGAAGGGATCTCATCCTATAAATCATTCTTACATGTTAAATTCCATACTAAGGCCTTGGGATAACTAAAATATTTTCTAGGCATGGAGGTAATAAGGAGCAAGAAAGGAATCTTCTTATCACAAAGGAAATATATGCTTAATTTACTAACAAAAACTAATAAAATAAGAGCAAAACCATGTAGCACACCTATGACTCCTAATCTAGGTCTCACAAAAAGTAGTAAATTATTTGAAGATCCTGAAAAGTACAAAGGGTTGGATGGAAGGCTAAATTACCTCACAGTAACGAGACCAAATATTGCATACGCTATGAGTATCATTAGCCAATTTATGTCATCACCTACAGTTAATCATTGGGCAGCTTTAGAACAAATCTTATGCTACTTGAAAGGGGCTACTAAACAAGAATCATGGTCATCCTAATATTGAGTGCTTCACTGATGCTGATTGGGCAAGATTTAAGATAGACATAAGATCTATTACTGGTTACTGTGTATTTATTAGAGAAAATTTGGTGTCTTGGAAGAGTAAGAAGCATAATTTGGTATCTAGATCTAGCGTTGAATCAAAATATAGAGCTATGACACATTCTACATACGAAATTATATGGATATAACATCCTATAGAGGAAGCTAGATTGAAATTATCACTACTAGCAAAACTTTGGTGCAATGATCGGGTTGCTCTTCATATTGCATCAAACCCAATCTTCCATGAACTAACTAAACACATAGAGGTTGATTGTCATTTTGTTCGTGAAAAAATACAAGAAAATTTAGTCTCTATGGGATATAAGAAAACAAGTGATTAGTTGGATGATATTTTCACAAAAGCTCTCAATGGGAATCACATTGAACATCTTTGTAATAAGTTAGGCATGACTAATATCTATGCACCAGTTTAAAGGGGAGTGTTGAAACAAGTCAATAATAACATTAATTAGTCACACTTAGTCTCACTAGCATTAATTGGTCTCTCACCTACCTACAATATTAATTGGTCTCACTAGCATTAATTAGCTTACATTTTTTAGTATATGTTATGTTTATAAATACCCATGTGGACAAAATATTGAGTAAGTGGAAGAACTATTTTTTTGCCCTTCATTACGCGCTTACTCATTTTGAACGAGAGTGGATGTGAACTCTTAGTTTTATTTTATTTAAATATAACATATCTAGGCTTTGATTATAAAAAGAGTAAATATTTGTTGGATAAAAAAATTTGAATCAAGGGAGTTAACAACAACCCACAACCTCCTTACATCCATTCCTAAAATAAAGTCTAAATTCAAAAGACAAAATAAGTCGTTCCATTAGGGCTAAGATCAAAGGATACACTCAATTGACTATAAAATGTGAAAGCTTTGAAAATTAAAACTAAGCAAAAGCAACATAGCTTCTTCCTCGTTTTGTCCTCTGATACCAAAGTCACATGAGTAAGCTAGGTTTATTTGAGATTACAAAAAAGTTCTTAAATTTAGAATTATTTTTGCTAGAGCTATCTTGTTTTAGGATCACATTTAGGGATGTTTCATTTTCTGCATGATTATACTCCTTTTCACATGGGATTTAATTCTAACCAATTTTGCATAAATAATTTTAAAATGTTTATATACATATAGTGCTAATTTTTATAATTTATAGTCATTGTACTAATTATTTATATTTATAATAATTTAAGATAAAAAAATTAATGTCACCTATTAATTTCTAGTCTTCTTTTTGGAGACTTAGACACTTAAAATATGTCAAAGTTGCAAACATAATACTCATCATTATCTTTTCTTTTTACAGTAAAGTCAGGTTTGAGTTTTTTTATTGATGCTTTAAAATTTTTAATTTTGTACTTTTCATTTTCTTGATAATTTATCAAGTGTCCAATTGTTTTAGTGTAAATTTTGATGAATTAGCTTACAATTTTGATGGATTAAGACAATTGATAAATTACATTAAAATTTTAAAATGTAGAAAGAAAATGTGTATTATATTTGAAGTTGAAGGTGATATTGTCCATATAAAAATAAGTGTCACTCTTACTTTTTGTTCTTGTGATATGTGGAGATGAATTAAATATTAAACACAAAATTTTAGGAATTAATGAATTTCATATAATCATGATTTATACATATCAAACAATCAAACAAGTAGCATGGTATGATAAAAATATATTATTAAAAATTAAAAAAAATGAAAAGGTAGATTTTAAAATTTTTCAAAAGTGAGCTATTTAAACAAATAAATTATTTAATAGGCACCTAACAAATCGTAACTAACAATTTACATAACATGAGATTATAATTTCACTCTTAATATAATTATTTAAGATAATGTTAAACTCAAACATAAATCTATGATTGTTATTAATAATTTGTTAATAAAAATAAATACATAATTCTTTTTTAAAAAATATATGTCATGCAAAGTTAACTTCGTGATTTTTAAAACAGAAAGATATGTACGATAATTTAATTGGTGGAATTTACTCTAGCATATTTGATAAAGGCATATTGCAATAAGAAGAACATTGAAATAGGAAGAATGAGAGAATATGATTGTATTCACTGTGTGCGTAGCTTTCCATCTGCATCTTCAAAGATTAATTATTTTACAGAGCGCTCCACTTTCAACGTCAATAACAAATAATTTTTATCTTAAACTTGGATTCAGAATCCTATCTATATAAGTATTAACATGTCGCACTGCATCTCATCATCCAGAAAGAAAACAAGGAAAGGGGGTTCAACTTGCAAAAATCATTAGTAGAACTAGACAGAAACTTCAAGTCAACTTCGAGGGAAAAAATAAAATGAAATAGCCAGGTGGACCTGGACAGAAGAAAACGACCACAAAATTCCAAGTCAACATAGAAATAAATGTATGTTATATGGACCGAAACAAAAGAAAAGAAAGGTAGAAAAAGTAAACACCACGTATTTCGATGGAGCCTTCAATCATTTTCATGAGTTGTGTGCTCTCTCTCAAATTTTTTATTTTTGTGAGTTATATGTTTTATATTTTAGGTGATTTACTTTCTTGAATTGTGCTTTGTATCTAATATGTCTTATTTTGTAAGGCATATATGTTGTTCGATATATGCATAAATAAATTTTGATTATTGGATTATGGATTTCGACTTTTAAGAACTATTCAATCTTTACCTGGGGTCGATCTTTATGGTATAATAATTCGTTCCCTTTGCCTGGGGTTTGATCCTTTGGTTTCAAATTTAGCAAGGGTCGATCCCCATGGTTTTAAGACTTATTTATAATGCCCAATGTTAGATCCTCATGGTACCAAGATTTGTTCCCTTAGTTTGTTGTTGCCTCCCCTGCCAGCTAAAGCTTGACCTCCGCCGGCTTGTAGTTGGATGTCGTATCATGCTGTCATTTGTGTTGTCCACATGATGCCTTTTCATGTGCTCAGCTATTTTAGATGACATGAATAATCTTTGTAGTTGTGGCTTTAGTGGGAAGTATGTTAATAATTTTGCAGGCCTCTTCTTCCTCTTTTCTCTCTTACTTTTTGGTTTCCATCTAGATGTATTGCACTCTTTGCACACATCTCTATTTTCATCCTCCCCTAGTATAGTATGTAATCATTTGGGCATGTATGAATTTTTTGGTAGTTTAGTCCCAATTTTTTAATGGTTTTTTTAGCTTCATAAAATGACAATGGAAGTTTGACATGTTCAATTGCATTTGCCATTATGTCCACTATCATTGACATGGTCTTATCACTTATTCCAAATAAACACTTGATGTGATATAACTTTACCAGAAAAGACAATTTAGAGTACTTCTCGCACCCTTCATACAAGCTTTCTTGGCCATCCAAAATTAATTCAAAAAATTCTTTTGCATTGTCATTCATTATGGGGTTTGATGGTGGAATTGCACAATTAACATGATCCCTATCATCCTTTCCTTGATGAATTCCAAATGTATCATAAACCATATCTTGCATAAGGTTATCTCTAGACATATGTAGTTCTCTCACTTGAGGCCTTGTCTCAGGTTCTTCTGGAACATGAGTCTCTTCTATATTTCTCTCCTTATGCCTATCCTAAAAATTGTAACCAGGTGGAAATGTTTAAGTATTAAGTGGTCACGGATAACTTCCCTAATTTGCCATTTCTTAAACCTACACTTCAGACATGGACAAATTATTCTTCCTTCAACACTTCCATTGGCAAATGCAAAGTCTAAAAATCTATTTAGTCCTTCTAAATATTCACGAGTATTTTGAGGCTTAACAATCCATGACTTGTCCATCTCCTAAATAATTTGGCAACACACTTTGTCAACCTGAACACAATTTAATATATCATCAATCTAACTCTAAACAAAATTCCAAACAAAAATTATTTATCAACTTGAACAAAAAAGTGTTAGGTTAAAAAATGCAATGTTCAGTAGATATAACTATTCCATCACCTGTGATCAATTGCCCAAATAACTATTTATCTTTTTTTTTTTATAAGAAATGTAATTTCTTTTTTCTTCTTGCTATTGTTTTAAGGCCAAGCAGAAATTACAAAATTGAATAAAATCACAATGCCATTTAAGTAGACATTGTAATAAGTAGCAATTTCTAGCAATCCAAGTTGCCAATTGTATTACAGAAAACAACACAATGAGTAGTTACTCATACTGTCACTTAGATTCTCATTCACATAGCCATTGACAATTATGTTAGAGCAACAATTTAGGAATGACTGAGAAACATATAAAATGGAAACTAAGGAAGCATAAAGAGGACTAAGCCAAAGAATAGAATAACATTTCCTATATGTTGTACTCTTGGAAGTTTAAGCAAGTCACTTTCCTTTTGAAACAATGAAACTGATGAATTAAAAAAGTGACAGACTATGGAGGAAGGGAATGGTCTAGCATATATATTACAAAGGCCCATGTTAGTGTCTTATTTTTTGCCTATCCTGTGTTTGTGGCTTACTCTATAATTATGCTTTGCAGTTGACAAATTTTGTAACTTTAGACCTATTTTCATTGATTAGCCATTATTAACATCACTTTTAACTTTCCCAAGTACTAAATATATATTGTTCCTTCATTTGGCATTATTGATCCTGACCTAACCCACAGTTTTTTCATTTTTTAAAGTATTGATTAGACTTAATTAAAATTAAGTATATAAACTTATACAACCACCTTATTACCAACACTTACTTTTTATTTGTTTCAAATGGTTAAGCATATTGTATACCTTCATCTTTATTCTAAAACAAAAATGTCAACTGCCTTTAGCTTTTTCGTACATATTTCTTCCTTTTGGCTTTTTCTTATGTAAATTATAAAGAGTCTGATTCACTTTGCTAGTAGAGTAGTTTACACATTTAGAAATATGAATAAAAAATTAAAAAAATCATTAATAAACTAAAATATGATATCTTAAGCTAAAATATGTAAAAAAATTGACCAACGACAACAACGACAATGGTGGCGGGAACAACAAGTGAAGCTTCATCAGAGACTGGTGGGCTGATCGGTGATAGTGGCTAAAGGCAATAAGTGTCGACTAGAATAAAGAAGAAAAGGGAAAAAAAAATAAAAGAAAGAGGAGGAGAAATATACCTCATTAGCAGCGAAGGTGCTAGGCATCATTGTCAGTGGCGAAGGAACTGGACGTCATTGTTAGCAGAAATAACACCATGGTGGGGGGAGCAGAGTTCACACATGGAGGCAGAAATGAAGAGAAATCATGCGGCTGGCAAACTAAGGAAGAAGAAAGGCACAGGTAGGTTTAAATTAATAAGGCCTAACTGTGGCTAGGCCTTGTTCCAACTACAGTATAAGAAGTAACCGTGGCTAAGACAAAGGGCTAGACCAAGGCCCAAATTTATTCGTCTTAGCCACAGTTACATTAACCATTGTTATGACTGACACAACAACGATGAATCAGTAACCATGGTTAGTCATACACCTAACCACGGTTATTAAATAACCGAAGTTAGGACTACCTTCAACCTAACTACGGTTATTTTATAATTGTTGTTATGGCATAATTTAACCACAGGTATTCAAAAACTGTGGTTATGTTTGATTTAATGGCCACATTTAGTTTGACCATGGCAAAATGAGTCTTAACGGCAGTTAAAATGAACCATTGCTAGGTGTCCATTGTTATGACCTAATTTTTTTATAGTGCTATTACTGGCTAATGTGTATTTATTGGAGAAAATTTAGTGTCTTGGAAGAGTAAGAAGCAATATGTGGTATCTAGATCTAGCGCTGAATTAGAATATAGAGCTATGACACATTCTACATGCAAAATTATGTGGATATAACATCCTACAAAAGCTAGATTGAAATTATCACTACCAGCAAAACTTTCAGGCGATAATCGGGCTGTTCTTTATATTGCATCAAACCCAATCTTCTATGAATGAACTAAACACATAGAGGTTGATTGACATTTTGTTCGTGAAAAAATTGAAGAAAATTTAGTCCGTATAGGATATGTGAAAGCAAGTGATCAATTAGGTGATATTTTTACAAAAACTCTCAATGGGAATCAGATTGAATATCTTTGTAACAAGGTGGGCATGACTAATTTCTATGCACCAGCATAAGGGGAGTGTTGAAACAAGTCAACAATAACATTAATTAGTCTTACTTGGTCTCACTTAGTCTCATTAGCATTAATTGGCCTCTCACCTACCTACAATATTAATTGGTCTCACTAGCATTAATTAGCCTACATTTTTTAGTGGATGTTATATATATAAATACCCATGTAGACAAAGTGTTGAGTAAAGGGAAGAATTATTTTTTCCCTTCATTACATGCTTACTTGTTTTGAACAAAAGTGGATAAGAACTCTTAGTTTTATTGTATTTAAATATAACATATCTAGGCTTAGATTATAAGAAGAGTGAATATTTGTTGGATTAAAAAATTTGAATCAAGGGAGTTAAGCACAACCAACAACCTGCTTACATCCATTCCTAAAATAAAGTCTTAATTCAAAAGACAAAACAAGTTGTTCCATTAGGACAAAGACCGAAGGATACACTCAATTGACTATAAAATGTGAAAGCTTTGAGAATTAAAACTAAGCAAAAGCAACCTAGCTTCTTTGTTTTGTCCTTGGACACCAAATTCACATGAGTATGCTAGGTCTATTTGAGATTACAAAAAGTTCTTAAATTTAGAATTATTTTTGCTAGAATTATCCTATTTTGGGATCATATTTGGAGATGTTTCATTTTTTGCACGATTATACTCTTTTTCACATGGGATTTAATTCTAGCCAATTTCACATAAATACTTTTAAAATGTTTATATACATATAGTGCTAATTTTTATAATTTATAATCATTTTACTAATTATTTATATTTATAATAATTTAAGATAAAAATTAATTTCACCTATTACTTTCTAGTCTTCTTGTTTGGAAACTTAGACATCATAGTAGCGTCATTTTTAAAATATCTCAAAGTTGCAATCACATTGCTTATCATTTTCTTCTCATTTTACAGTAAAGTCAGGTTTGAGTTTTTTATTGATGCTTTTCATTTTTTGTTAATAATTTATCAAGTGTCCAATTGTTTTGGTGTAAATTTTGATGAATTAGGTTGCAATTTTAATGGATTAAGACAATTGATAAATTACATTACAATTTTAAAATGCAAAAGGAAAATGTGTGTTGTATTTGAAGTTGTAGTTGATATTATCCATGTATGAATAGGCGTCACTCTTATTTTTTGTTCTTGTGATATGTGAAGATGAATTAAATATTAAACACAAAATTTTAGGAATTAATGAAATTTATATAAACATGATTTATACATATCAAGCAATCAAACAAGTAGCATGGTACGATAAAAATATATTAATAAAATTAAAAAATGAAAATGGTAGATTTTAAAATTTTTCAAAAGTGAGCTATTTAAAGAAAATAAATTATTTAATAGGTACCTAACTAATCGAAACTAACATTTTATATAACATGAGATTATAATTTTACTCTTAATATATTTATTTAAGATAATGCTAAACTCAAACATAAAGCTATAATTTTTATTATTAATTTGTTGATTAAAATAAATACATAATTCTTTTTTAAAAAATATATGTCATGCAAAGTTAACTTCGTGATTTTTAAAACAGAAAGATATGTACTATAGTTTAATTGGTGGAATTTACTCTAGCATATTTGATATAAAGGCATCTTGCAATAGTAACAAAATTGAAGTAGGAAGAGTGAGAGAATATGATTGTATTCACCAGTAAAAGTGTACGTCGATCTTTGTCTGCATCTTCAAAGATTAATTATTTTACTGGGCGCTCTACTTTCAAGCAGAAACTCACTCTCGTAATACATGGCATCCATTTAATTATGGCCATGGGGCAAAAAAGAAGATCCGGAGATCCTTGCAGGCAGAGAAAAAGTTGTATGATCCATACAAGTTTTCATTCCCTCCCTTCTTCTTCTTCTTCTTCTTCTTCTCTCATGCAAGGTACAGAATGGCACGGTCTTTGTGGTGGAAATCCTAATGGCAAAGTCTTTGGCGCGAGTGTGATGTTTGAGCTGGAGCAATTTCTAGTTAAAGAATCTTCAGCACCTTATTCACTCATCATCACTTTGCTACTATTCTTTTTGATTCATTCTCACTTCTGGTTTAGAAGAAAGTAGAATGAGTGGTAACAATGGACAAACTATAGTGGGATTGAAATTAATGTGTTGAGGTGACTTAGACTAAAAGTTTATGATTGGATCATGAACTGTTTCGTTATGTATAACATTGAGAATTAGCCAGAAATATCCGTGGTTCCCATAGCCAAGTTGGTCTTGGAGGAAGCTTGAACTACTTGATGGTTTATTACATAAAGGAAAAGCGGAACGAGGTATTGTGATTATGATATTGCTATTTCATTACTAAAGTTTTACGTTTCATTGAATGAAATGTGTAAGATATATAGAAGATACTTTAAAATAATTTCTTTTATAACCTTTGAAATTTTTTTCTTATGGATTATAATTAATTAGCTTGAATCACAAAATAACAAGTGAGAGTGAGAATTTGAAATCCCATTGTTTCATCTTAGGAAGCATAGAGATTGACACAAACGCATGACATGGTCATTATGGCATTTCATAATTTGAAATGGACCCGTGTAATTTTAAGTGTTGTCTCATGATACTGCTCATATGTCTTAGGGGAGAAACCATCAGACTTTGATGGTGCCTAATATGACATAACTAGGATTCTAAAACAAGTTGCACCTTAGCAATAACTTATTCAAACTTTAACTTTTTTGGTGCAAATGAACCATGTGGTTCTATTAAGACTAAGTCGCTTAAACATATAATGACAAATATTCCATTCCATCTAAATTGTCATAAATTTTAGGATCACTAACTTAAAATAAAGTCAGTCATGATCATTAAATTGAGAGAAGTCAGAGAACTTATCATAGGAAAGGATTTAAGTTTCAAATTTCACCAAGGCATTAATTTAGTTCACTTTCTTTCCTAGCTACTGATGGTAGGAGTTAAAGGTTGGAGCTTCTGACTATCATTATTATGGGTATCCTATTTCCCATGAAACTTGTGATAAGTTTTGTAAGTAGTATGTATAGAAACGAGGAATATATAAATGTGAGTCAGCGCTAACTTAATTACAACCTTCTGCATGATTATTATCTTATCAGCCAAATTGAAATCAATAAACAGAATAGCTGGGCTTAATTATCTCTGCTTTAGTAGCTCTTGTATTGTCGTGTGTAACTCCACCTATATTGAACTTATAAAATGAAAGCAATAGAGAATCTTTTTAATATTTCTTCTTTTTGTGAGGAAGTTAATATTGTTAGAAAGCTCAAAATTATCTACTCTGGTTATGTGTATTGATTAGGAGAAAAGAGAATAGCATTTTGATTATTATAATATGCAATGTTAACAAAATTGTGATTCTAGGTAGACTCAAAAAGGGGGGTGAACTCATAATGTAGAATTATAAGAGTTTACATACACCTGTTATTTAAGCTATTGAACATAACTATATCACAAAATCACATAAAATTTCATACATAAATACTTATATTATTATGTAATCCATAATCCATTCCATATTGCATACTTTTCATTCAAATCAACATACAAAGTTCAAAAAACTCTGTAATCCATAGTTCATAATCTATAATATATAATCCATAACACATAATACATAATAATCATTCATTTAACATAACAAACTTTCAATGTAAATTCATTAAAGATCATCAATCTCACGACTATCGTCACTTTCAGAATCTTGATCATCTTCTATATGACTTCCACCTATCTCATTCTCATTCACACCATTATTATTATCTTCATCCTAATCTTGGAAGTCATTATTGAAATCCATATTGTTAAATTGTTCACCAACACCAGTACCAGTACCACCAACATTAGCATCAAGCTGAACAACCAAATCATCCATTTTTATTGTCATCATAAAAGGATTAACTTGAATAGGTTCAAGGACCTCATCATCTGCCTCCATATTACCTTAATTTCCCATCTCCTCAGTTATCCATTTATCATCAGAATGAATATCATCAAAATCATAAACATGAGTTCTTGTACTTTGCTTACTATTTAACTTCAAATTGCACATCACAAATGTCAAGTCATTCATCTTTTGGTGCAAGCGATTTCTTTTCTTGGTATGAATATAAACAAAATAAACAATGTTGATAAGTATTCTAACCCTTAAAAAAATAAAAATGAAAATAATTTATAATTTTACAATTATTTACCCTTTTAAAAGCACTTTAATTACGTTCACATCCAAAAGAGCTATAGCATAAGCTAATAATGCAAATTGCTAATCTTTTGAATTTTAAGCATCCATCTCCATAGGCTTCTTGCCATTTTGCTAGGGCCAATTGTGTTCTTAATGTTTGTGCAAAATCACAACTAAGCATGCCCTTTGCGAAATTAAATTCCATCAATTAGAACTCAATTTTGTTTATTTCTTCCTTATCTTTAACTAATCATGCTATGCATTCATACAACATTTGCTTAATCGTATAATCAGCTTAGAAGTCAGTGTTAAAGTGAAAATGAGAATTCAAGTAGTACGCAGATGCATGTAAAGGCCTATGTAATTAAGCATCCCACATTTAATCAATTATGTTCAATACAGGCTCATAGCTACAGTAATCAACAAACAATGAAGTCAAAATATATTAAAGATAAAGACACCAACATAAGGTATACTAGTTTGTATTTACCTCTTTGAAACATTATTAAAGTTCATCTTAATTTTTACCTTTGCACTTTCCATTGCTTCATATATAGACCCCATTGCTGGTTTTTCATTTGAATCCACTAAGCGAAGAACTTTAATGAGAAGAGCAGTAGTTTTGAGGTAAGTAATAATATTCTTCCACAACCTGTTATCCATAACACTTCTTGCCACTTCCTTCCCATATTTAGTAACAAAAAATTTGCTATCTTTCCATTCCTCAAAACTAAATAGATTTATCAATGCCACTTTATGCTCATTAAAACAACCTAATGTCAAATAAGTTGTGGCAAAATGAGTCACAGTTGGCCTAATCAAGTCTTTCCCTTTTATGAATTTTCTCAACATATTGATGAGTATTGATCTTGCATAAATGTAAGTTGTAAATCTTCTGCCCCTACTTATGGTTTCTTTATGCAATTCTATTTTTTTTTCTATGTCCTCCAACATCAAATCAATGCAATAAGCTGTACATGGTGTCAAATAGAAGTGTTTTCTTTTCTTCATCAATTTTTGTCTAGTTGCATTATAATTTACAACATTATTAGTTATTATTTGCACCACATTCTCCTCTCCTACTTTGTCAACAACTTCATCAAGCATCTCAAACACTTTATTAGTAGTTTTAGAAATATAAAAAGTGTCCAATGAGTATAAAAACATGATCCCTTTAGGACTATTGAGCAAAAAATTACTAATGGAATACCTTTTAATATCCGTCCACCCATCTAACATAATGGAACAACCCATTTTTTTTCCATTGTTGCTTAAACTCTTCAAGCATGGTATGTGTGTTCTTAACTTCCATATTCAAGTATTTTTCTCTAATATCATGATAGGATGGAGGCTTAAAACCTTGGCCATATCATCCAATAATCTCACACATCTTAATAAACTCAGGATTTTTTACACAATTAAAGGGAATGACACTTGTGTAAAAAAACTGAGTTATTTGTTGGCAAGCTTCTTCCCTAATATCTTTCTTGAACATGTGATTAATGGTAGATTGTGAGTTGCCTTGCCACTGCTATGTTTTTTTGGAGTTCTCAATAAATTTACAAGGTCTTAGGAATTAGAATGTCCTTGAGTGCCTGGAGTTTCATCCTTACTAATATCAACCCATTGTCTTTTCCTTTTAGATGATGCACGTTTGGCATCAATAACATGTTGTAACATCTGTACCTTAACATCATCTAGAACACTAACACATGGTTCAACATCTGTTCTAGTGCCAGCTAAATGATGTTTGAACTTATAGACTCCTTCACTATAAACCTTGACACAATAACTACATTAAATTTTTTTACCATCGCCACTAACATCCTTCCCATGTTTCCACCCTATATCAGATATATTACCAGGAAAATTCTTCCTTCCAACAACTACATTTTTTCCAGTAGGGGCTGATGGAGCACTTGTACTTGAAGACATATTTTCTTTGGTGTATTACAACAAATCAATATAGAAATTTATATTAGCTAAAGAGAAATCCTAATAAAGCTAACCAAAACAAAGATGAATAGATATAGGAAATCAATTCACAGTTCACACAATAAGTTTTATAATATGTTCAAAAGTGGAAAAATCTTACATTCACTCTTTAATCATGAAAGTGGAAAATGTAACCATCAATGAGAATCACCAATTTATAACTTAGACAATTTTTGTCCAGTGGTTCAACTATTTGGTTTTTATCTCATAATTGTCAAGGAAATCTCCACAGATCACACAATATGTTTTTGCTTATACTACAATAACATTTCTTGGGCTTTGTTTCTTCATTTCACTTTCACAATCTAATTGTTAAACTAACACAATAATACATGTTCAATCCTATCAATTGCATAATTACAATATTTTCAAATGCATAATTACAACACTTTGGTTAAAATGGTTCAATCTTATCAATTGAGCCAAGCCTTATCTAAAACAAGTTATCATTATTAGGAAAGAATATCAACATACATCCATTTTTGCCCTTTTCTCTAATTAACAAGTTAGCTAAAAGGCATCTTATTACTCTATTTAGCCATAAGGAGCATTGAAGTGGCAATTTTAATAAGTAAGAAGGGAGAAGATGCCTAATAGTTACCTGTAGGTGGAATGAACATGATGAATGACAATAATGGCAAGCTTTAGAGTAGTGAAAATGTAGTAGTCGTACAATGTGAGGGAATAAACATGAAGAAACTGCTCTAGCTAGCACAAGACTTGCATATATATGGAAGAAGAAAAGTCACTATGGTATTAATCTATACTTCCACTAAAGAAAAGAAAAATGAAAATTAAAGAGAAAACTCAGAAGACCCATACCTAACCGAAGACTAGACCAATATATCAAGATGCTAAGATGAACATTAGAGGAGGAGATAAGCACAGTGGTTAACGGAATAAGATAAAAGTTCAGGAACAATTCATAGTTAGAGGACTGTTACAAGCTGCAAGCCTACGACCTTCACTGGACTACTGTAACCTTTATCGGATTGTTGTGACCTGATGACTGAGACGAGGATGGATGAGCAAGGTACCGAGAGCAGAGGCAGTGATGGCTAGGAGGCAATTAGGGATTTTAGGCATATCGAAATTAGGCCATCTACAACGAAGGAATCATTTAGCATTTTCTCTTTTTTTTTTGGCATCATTAGGCTAGGCTAACGGCTAAGAAGGATTTTTGGCTGATAATTTAAGGCATTTTTTTAGGCTATAGAAATGGTCCAATTTTCAAACTCGATCAAACTTGCTAATTTTACCAAGTCTATGCAATTTAGTGGCAAGTTTGACCGAGTTAGCACTGATTCTAATTTTTCTTACGATTTAACACGAAAATGCTACCTAGGATCGTAGAATCGGTGATTCTACCAAGTTAAATCACAATTTTGACAACATTTATAATATGAAAGAGCTTCTTTTTTAGAACTTAAATCTTCATCACAAAAAGATATCCAATTGTTTTGCAGTTATATGTTGCATGCTCAATAAAATACCTAACAGGAATACTAAGATTTGTAATCAATATTACGACATAATAATGGTTCATAATGGTATGTAAATTTTTTATAGTCTTCAAAATCTATGTATTAATGTCCCACAAAATTGAAAATACTCCAACTACTTTCTATTCAATATATTGCAAAACTATATTAAACATTATGTCATGGGCTTACAGCCACAAGTTATCCTACGAGGAATTTTTATGACAGTAGAGAAATATTCATAAGCTATTAATGGTTATGTTTTTTTTTTTTTTGGTTGGATTGATATTAAGGTTATCTTAGTTCCATGAACCAAGGTATTTCCTTCTCTTGAATATTTAGCATTACACACTAAAGATATTAAATAATATTTTTTTGACTTCTGCAATTCTACATATAGATATTATTGTTGACTCTTTTATTTTTATAGAGTAATAATCAAATAGATTGGATTTGAGTTCAATTAGAATAAACTTATAAACCAATCAAAATTAAAGGCAAACGTGATACTTATAGTCTAGAACTCAATAAGAGAAAGCATGAATTGCATCAATGACGTGATTTATAAACATAAATACTATGCTCGATCTTTAGCCTCTCCTATTTATAAATCTTTAAAATGATCTATTTGTAAGTGTTAAGTAAAAAATAATTTCCAAAGATATTATTACTTTCGATATTATTACTTTCCTTTTTTCACTTAGTCAGAGTAGCAAACACTAATAAGAGCCAAAAAGTTAAAGGAAGTGGATGTCAAAAGACAATTACAAAGGAAAAATCTCATGAACACCAAGTGATAGGTCCTACATAGCATAAATGTCTAGATTTAAATGTATATAAGCCTAAATTCAAGTCTTAGTAGACTAGTCTTTTGTGATAAGCTCTCTCTTGGCTTAAATTGTTTCAGAATATGTAATATAGCAAGCCAAACAAACAGTGGCATGTGGCAAAGTAACTAAATTAGGGCTTTTAAAATAACTTTAATATGATCTCTCTTGTTAAGTTTATTAAAATGAGTATTAGTTGCATTGTGAAAGGCTGTGTTAAGAAAATTTACAAAATGACTAGTTCCTTTTCTATATTAAATTAAAGTGAAGTTGGTAATTTAATTGATCATATACTACCCTAAAATTATAATTGGATTGAGGAAATAGAAAGGAAGGAAAAAAGGGGAAGTAGTCATGGACTTTTCTTTATATGGAAATATATTTAGTAAAAGAAAAGTAGCTACCAAAAACAATTTCAAAGGCATCCAATAATATTCCTAGCATTTATATACTAAATGCCTTATTTTAAGTGGAATTTTTTTTTATGATTTTATGAATAGGAGAAGTAAGGAAATGCAATTAGGGCAAGAGTAAGTTTTGTAATTGAGGAAGAATGAAAAAGGAAATCTAACAAAATCCAAATATTAAATGAAGTAGCATCTTACTTTAGCTTAAGACTAGCAAAGAAGGCTAAGCCTCACCTCATCAGTCAATCTACTCAAGTTCAAATCTCCTTAAGAATAACTTTGAAGTAAACCATCTATTTTTTAATAGATATATTATGCAAAGTGTCCTTTTAGAAATTACTAAATTACCTTTTACCAATTTCTCTTCCATTCCAAATACTGTCTCCCTCACTCTTGCTCATGGAGGAAAGACAACAAAACTTTTAGCTTCCTCCTCCACGACCAACCTTCATCTTGATGTTGCTGGTATTCGCATGTTGTTAGAGACTAGAATCCAATATGACTCTAACACTAGTTGTTAAGAAAATCGCTAAGTTTTTGATGAAAAGCCCTTCTCGATTTTAGTATGATTTCTGGCAAGTATGGTACGTTTCTCTTTAAATCACTATAATGCTTTGCTTCTGAATTGATTTTCAACCCTTTCTTGCTCATTTGAATTGATTAATTGCATGAAATAAGCTCGAAATCGTGAAGTCCTTTTCCACAGTATGTTCTTTGCGAATCCGAGGAAATTGGGCTTGATTTCGTGCTTTTCTTCTAAAACTTACATAGAGCTTTGATTGTAAGATGGATTTCAGCCCCTTTTCCCTTAATTCCAATGTTCAATTTCATCATTCAGCTTTGATATACAAAAACCTTTCTACAGCGTGGGAATAGTGTAAATTTCAAATTTTGGCTTGAATCTTGCGTGATTTCGCCAAATTGAGTTGGGTTTCATATGCAAGGTGAATATTTCAAACCTTTTTCCCCTAAAATCAGTTATTACTTTCAAGTTTTAGCTCTACAATTGAAAATCTCCAATTTGGTTATATGTGTTCTTACTTATTGGGTGATGGAATCTGAAGTTTTTAGGTTCCTTTAACATCACTAAACAGCTAATGAAATGATTAAGGCTACCAAAAGTGTTCATTTTCAGTTGTAAGTCGATTTAATAATTTATCTTAATTTTATTTTTATGAATGTAAAAGTAAGGAAAATAGAATGGAAAGCCCGGTTAGAGTTCATCAAATGGTGTTAGATGATTATTATAAATTAACGAAAAATTTTGGAAATTGATTAGTTGATCCCTAAAGACACATTGGTGAAAGTTGAGAAATTCTGTAATATGGAATAAGGGTATAATAAAGTATACTTGAGAAGATTTAATGCATTAAACATTACTTCATGTTATGAATATTTTGGACTAAGAAAGTACCCTTTTCAAGCCATTGATAATGTTAGACAACTCAAGGGTTTATTTATTTATTTGGTCTTAAAGGAAATAAATTTTTTATTTATGGAAGAATTAGCACTTAACTTTAGACCATTATGGTCCCTTGAGCAATTTATATAAGTTGCATATGTATGTATACTCTAACTATGGAAAAGAGAATTATCAAGGGAGCATTGGTGACTTTATAGATAGGAAATAAATTATGAAGGCTATTTGAGAATGACAACTTAATTGTAATCAATTTAATCAAGACATTTTGACATTAGAAATTTATTTGAGTTGAAATATTCCTAGCATAGGAAGTTAAGGTTATATCTCTTATTTATAAGGACATAGAGATTATTTCTTAATCCGGTAGTAAGGAAGGAAATTTTTGGAATTATGTGGCCAAGTGAGTAGATAATGCTAGTTATACGAAATTTTGATTTACATGATCTCTTTGCAAAATTGTTATTATTTGAACTTCCTTATGCTTTAGGGAGACTTCTAGAATTTATAAACCCCATCTGTATCCTCTAAATGTTTTGGAATGTGTATAACTATGGGTTACTTCGGTTTTGCATATTTGAATTTAACCGATTATAAGTTTTCTAGTTTAAAATGATCCTGAATATTTGAACTCCTCTGTTCAGTATTTGAAGTATTCTTATTTTTATACTCATAAACTACTTGACTCTGTAATTTGAGACATTCTGATTCTGTACATATGATGTACTTTGATTTGAGGTTTTAAACTACTTTTATTTGTACCAAGAAATATTGAGCTCTTAAGTAGCCATATAACTGTTCGAAAGTATTGGGATCTTATACATTTGAAATAATTTGATTATCTATTCCAAAAGACTCTGATTTCATATCTTTAAATTATTTTGAATTTAGATATACTGAAGAATCTAGATTTATGAATTTCCTTTATTCTGTATTTATAAAATACTTAAATTTTGAAATTTTGGGTTATTTGGGTTATGTTTTTGCAATAAGTCTGATTCTGGATTTTGAATTATTCAGATTCTGGATTTTTAAACTTACTCTAATTCTAAACTTTTGATTTTTCTAGTTATGTGTCTATGTATGTAAAAGAATTATTTTGAAGATCTATCCAAGACAAGACCCTGTAGCTAATAGTAGTAAATGTTACCTATAGTGCACTATGATATGATAATCTAATATGATTAAGGAGTAATGTCATATTTTAATATTCTGTCTGAGGCTTAATGTTATTATTTTGATTATATTGAGATGTATTGTTTAAGTCTGATATCTGATCTATTCTAATAAACTAGCCTAGAGCTAGCATGTGATTCGATGGTTCTATTAGATGTTCCCTACCCTTTCTATTAAAAAAACTAATTTTTTATATTTCTATTGTAAATGTATATGTCATGAACTACAAGGATGGTGGTAAGTAGGGATAGTGGCAGAAGTCCCTCCTGTAATTACCACCAATAAGCTCATGATTAATTTGATTTTCTTCTATTTAAGAATTGAATTTTGGAAAAAGGAAATAATGATTTGAAATCCTAGGTTGTGCTTTGTATTTCTGTTTCCAGTGTGGACTTAAAGGTGAACATTATGAATATCTTTTCACTCTGTTTCAAATATATTACCTTGTATTTATGGCTTATGTTTCAAAGGCAAACAACTGGTTTATGAAAAACTCTATTGTATCAAGTTTGCCCCTTCCTTTATATAATTAGTATTATCTGGTCACTAAGTGTTTCCACTCATCCCTTTATCTTTATGTTTTTTAGAGAACAATGTTGACTCTAGACCCCTCAGCAGCTTAAAGGCAAGTTAGATACTGCTAGTGAGCCTTGCATTGTTCGCAAAGGAGATATTGACTTTATTGTTATGTACTGTATTTTCTTATACTCTAGTAACTCTTATTGTCATAGATAGGAAATTTGTGAATGTTCTATGTATTTGGTCTATCATTTATATACTCTTATGAGAGCGGAGCTCTCTTACTTTCATATGAAATTTTGGGGAGCTCGTATTTTAGTAGAGACTCTTCCAAAATTTTCATATGAAAGCCAAATAGTGTATGACATGCTTATGGATTGGCATAATCTGGTAACCATCATTTGATAGGTATATTGCTAAATTATTCAAGTTATCAGACTTTTCTGGTTTGCGAAGGCAGAATTTACTTCATTCTCTGTGTCGGTCACACTTTCTTTGTTAGGGGTGTGATAAATTGGAATTAGAGTCAGGTTAGACCCTGTAACATATAAAGCAATTGTTCTCTTATGAACCCTCCATCATCATTATAAATCCTAAGCATAATCATGACTGTGGCAACATTAGAGACCTTATAGGAAGTCTATGTCTTTCTTTTTCTTTCTCGAGTTTGTCCTTCTTGGCTTGGATAAGAATCAAACTGTTAGATTATACATTACATTGTGATATAGCAAATCATATTTCTTAGGTCCATGGCCATAGAAAGTTGGTGATAGTTTCTTTTTGCTACCAAATCTTCTGATTATGTGAGATGGCTTTTTGAACATGCATATGAAAGTTTCTGAAGAAGTACAATGACAGTGATAAGTAGTAGGAAGTTCCCCAATTATATTAGTATGATTCCAAGTGAACTTAAATCGTAATATATATACCTTGGGGTGAACTCTTTGTGTATTGTACAGATCAATTTTTATAGGTCTAAATTACTGTATGTAAGCCAAATATGATGATAAACTTTTTTAGGAATGAATGTTCAGGTTGGAAATCAAGTTTTCAACTTTATGTTATTCGATGTCTTACTAATATTGGATTCACCTCACTTATGAGTGTCTACAGATAGAAAGCTTATGCCTTACAAATGATGCACAGTATTCTAGTATGATTCTTTATATGAAATACCTATATAACCTTAGTTTATGTAATAAAAAAAATTTAGTTATGTAATTATGCCAAGTTTCAAAGACCATGGGAAATATTGTTTTGTAAGCATGCACATAGGCTCAAGAGAGAAACATTTAAGGATTTTGAACACATCTTATAGGTGATTTATGATGCATACGATATTATGCCACATATCTACTACTAGTAGGTTATAGGAACTAAAAGTATGATTTCTTACAAATATATCTTTGTTTCATAAAACAAGTGCCTTTGATTTGCTTGATAAGATTGAATTGTTAGGGTCTAAACTTTGTGTGACTGATGGAGCCTCACATGAAACTTCCACAAGATAATGGGGTAGTTAATGCACTTGGGAATTAGATGGTAAAGGGAAAATTTTTATTATTGTTGTAGTGTCCATTAAGGAAGCAATATGAGCACATGTATTTCTGCCCTACAAAATTTAAAGCCTTTACTAAAGAGTGTTGTGGGCCAATTTAATTCTCTTCTCACTGATAAGTGTAAGATATTATCTTATACATGTATTGATAGAATCTTGAAATATATCTAGTTAAATTTTGCATAGTTTATATCAAGGTTTCAATATTTTTAGACAGCTTTTGTTAAATGGTTTTTGAGATAACATGGTGACTCTTAGGTAAGATTTTGGCAACTTACGAGTAATGATTGGAAAGTTTTAAGTTCTTTTATAATGGTGTTTGTCTATAGGATGTAAGACAAGATGAATTTTATAAGTTCTTTACTAAGTATGAATATGGTGGATTGGAAAAATTCACACAGGTTTTAGGAAGACAGATAATAGAGCTCTATTATTGTTGATAAAGATTTAAATATACTAGCCCTACTAAATATCTAAAGGTTTGAAATGAAGTACAAGAGATCATGTAAGTAGAGAGAAATTGCATACTAAATTCCAAAATAGATTGACTAAATTATCATGAATATAAAGGCTTGTTCTTGGAAAATGAGTATTTTAGCTAAGCATCTGGATTGAAGGTTTTAAATTAGGAAAAGGATCATTGTACCATTGGAGAAAGATTCAGGGTTTAGGGTTTGGGGTTTAAGGTTAAGTGATGAGATCATGCTAATTTAACAATAGTCCTAAGTTAATTTAGTATGAATTAAGTTAAATTGGTTGCTTCCTTTAAATATGACATTTTGTTCTGTCCCAACTGGAACCTCAAGAGCAATGATAATTTGTAGTTGGGAGACTATTGATCATATTGACTTTTCTAGTTCGTAGAGGTCGGATTTACTTCTTTCCATGTCAGTCACACTTTCTTTGTTAGGGTTATGACACATCAAACATTTATTTTTTTGGCTTATATTAATGTAGAATATTTTTCAATTTTTCCAACTTTTTATTTCTTTTCCTTATTAAAACATAAAAAATGAGAAATTTTTTATTCCCTTATTTAATTTAGCATTTCCTTATGTATCATCCTTTCCTTCCCCACCTTTGCAAACAAATATCCTAGGAAAAATGTAACTCTGGCCCACTGAGATTTTAATTTTATCCTTTTGTGCTAAAAGGTATGAAAATAATCATGCTCATAGCAATCCTTATTGTGTTCAGATCTGTCAATTGTTAGGTTCTGAAAGAATATGATAGTTTTGTAACTTGAAAGTGTGCTATATACACTCCTTACTCTGTGTCGCCAAGTAATGGCACACAAGCAACTACCCTGAGAAGTCATGATGGAAATCCTCTTGAAACTCTCTATTAAGTGGCTGATGTGCTTCAAATGTGTGAATAAACCATACCGTGCCCTTATCACCAGCCCTAGTTTCATTAAAAAAACACTATGAACTCTGAGAACTAACCAGGGCTGGTCATCATTCATCACTAATTAGGGTTTTCTACAACATTGCTTTCTAATGAAATTTCATAAACTATTACTAATCTAAATCTTCAAAGGCTCTAAGGCAAAATGTTTGTGAAATCACACCTTATGGTCCTTGCAATGGTATATTCTGTCTTCGTCTTACTTATCATGACTCTTTACAAGAATCTAAGAGTCTTGGGTTTTGTATTAACACTTTAAAAGAATACACCATATCACCTCAGGAACCAATATAAGATGATATTAGCCAAATCCCAAGCAATACTCTTACATTCCCAATAGTTGCATATTACAAAAGAATGCCAAATATCTAAGGTACCAAAGCTATACTGGCTTTTGAGAGGCTAGCTCTCTCCCTCCAAGTCCAGAGTCCAAAAAAACTACCTTTCTAGATGGGTTACTGCCATACAAAAAGCCCCCTTACTACTGTACCAAATCACTGATTATGGGTTGTCATTGAGACAGACTTCTGTCCTTTTACCACCTTACCCTTACGGCTATATACCAATATACCTTGTGCGGGACCCTCGATCTTGTGCCTTCTGTGGTATGTTTTGAAGGGAGAGGTTGACTGACTCTGATGGGCATTCCTATTAATACCCACACCTAAGAGTTTCACCTTGCCCTTAAGGTAAGAAATAAAAGTTAGAACTAGTGGCTTCTTCCCAGTAGGACCGTGCTTCCTATGGCCATAATTGATGAGGAAAACCTTTCTCTCCTTTATGTGTTCAACCTCTTGCTCTTCTTGCCGGTCCATTATTCCAAATCTCCTAATTTTGATTATTTGAATGTCAACAACATCTGAAGATACTTTCTTAGGACTAATGTTGTTCCATACTCTAGCAGAAGAATTTAAGGATTGATTAAAGCTCAAATATCCTCTAGCCTTAAGAGACATTAAGACACCTAAAGATTGCTCACTGCACCCTTAAAGGAGCAACCATTCCTTTGCACACAAGGGACTTAATGACAAAACACTTGTGAACTTCTTTCCAGAAAATAATGGTTAACTGAATAGCCTTTTTAGCAGCTCCCTTAAGAGGGATAAGCTTATTAATCAAGCTTCCTTTCTCCAATTCCTTGTCAAGTGACTTTTTATACAAAAGGGTGCATGGATTTTACAAATAGTAACTCTTCCATTTGCAGCTGAAGCAGTATTGCAACTGAACTACTGTAACATTCTTCAACTTCTGTTTAGTTTGTGCATGCAATTCTTTAATCCCTTACATCAGTGAGTATCCTAGTCAGCTCTGCTTTGCAGTTTGTTGGGTAAGTATCACTCATTTGAACCCCGACAGGATCCCCAACATTGAAAACTTGCCAACTAATTTTTTTGGTGATAATCCAGAGCTGATCATAGACCCAGGTATAGGAACATCATATATAACAACCCTCATATTCTCTCCTTTATCCCATTGTATTCTCAATATTGACAAATCCTTCACCTACGATTAACAGCAAGAACTATTCTTTTATTCTCTAAATTCATCAGCACCACATCCTAATCGAAATAAGCACCAAACTAGTTGCTCATTGCAAAATTTTTTTAGGATAACTCCCACACCTCCACTTGTAGCCTCCACATGGTTAACTTCTGATGAAATCTCGTAAGAATATAGTGCTTTTACAGCATGTGAAAATATTGAAAAATGCCATGTCCATAAGCGTTCTGCTCTTACCTCTTGTTTTCGATAATATTCTATCTCTTCTGAGCTTTTAGCAGCCATCTTCTGAATCTTCTCACCTTGGACATCATTGGTAGATGCTTTGCTCTTTTTGTCCTCAATGTACTTTTTGCCAGCCTTGGAGAAGAGCTAGGATTGAAAATTAAAACCGAGTTTGTTCTCACCGTTACAACAGCATACCAATTTCCCTCTATTGGTGGCCGTTGTTCTTATTAAAGTCGCCCAAGTCCCTCAAATTTCATGAAGAAGGTTGAAAGTGTTTTTGCCTTACTGTAATAGCGAAGCACCCAGCCTGCCATATGCTACCTCTAAACAAATCGAAGGTGGATTCAGATCGCCTCCCGTAAGTCTCTGCAGTATTTTTCTCCCATAAAATCTCAGCCGTTCATTGAGTTTCGCAGAGATCATGCCACGTCACCCAACGAAGCCAAAACGCACCGTTTGACTTACTCAAAACGGTGCGTTTTGGATTTTTGTTTTTGACCTTCTCCCATTGCCAAACGACATCGTTCTATAGTGTCATTTTTTCTCTCGCTGGTTCTCCATCTCCAGCCTCTAGATGCAAACCTCTAGGGTCTCTCTTCTCTGATTCAGGGGCTTGGTAGCTGTTTGCTCTCATTCTTCCCCTCTCCCTTTGCTCAATACAATACTCATTTCAAAGCTGCGTAACCTCTCTATCCGATTCTTTGCATAAAGTGTAAGTTTATGACCATGTATGTTGGATTCGTCGTAGTTTTCTGTACACTGGAATCTGTTAATAAACTTTTCTTTAATTTGATTATTTATTCGTTAGAGATATTTGTGAATGTAATTGAAATCAGCTCCGTTGCTAGAAGCTAAACTTGTCTGCGTGGTTGCTTATTTTGTAAAATCTTTGCTTGACTTTTCTATGATGATATATCGCATAAATTTTGTTTTAAACTAAAAATGTTTCGGCTATTTATCTTGTATACATAATTTGGATTTTCTCGCCTATTTTAGATTGTAGGATAAGAAGTTGGTCTGACGTTCTTAGGTGATAGATATTAATCCAATTATAGGACAGTTGCAGATTATTGTTTTACCTCACTGTTTTTGAAGTGTAATAACTGGATGGCAAATATGCTGAAACATACGATTCTTTAGTTACTTGAATTTGATGATTATGGACTCATAGCTGTGATAATTTGTACAACAACCATGATTTTGTATGAATGAAAAGTGCATGTGAGCTTCTGGTTCATACCTAAATTTTAGATCCATTGTAAATCTTTTTATTTCTCAATTTGTTCTGATTGCCACTTCAGTCAGTATTGCCTGCAGAAACTTCACTGAATGGGTTTTTGACAGATTTAGATGTGTTTTCTTCTCTGAAGAGAGCATACCTAGATAATGGCTTCTAAAGCAATTTTGAGGAGAAGGAGATTTATTAATCATATTGTGAATGCTTCCACCCGTTCAATTATAAGTTCTCAGTGGCATGGTATTGTTATAGAAGGTTTGAGTTCACATATTCCACAAACTTCTTTGAATGGGCCCACATATTTGAAGCACATAAAGGATTGTGACAGAATCTCAATAGCCAAAGAGGAATCATTCAATCTCTCTGGATTGGGACAATATAGACAAAGTGGCTATGAAATCACAAGATCAGGTATTGGAAATGGTAGATTGGTATTTAATACCCCAATATGGGTCAGATGGTCATCAGAATCCTTGTGTCGTCTTTCCACTACTGCTACTAAACAACCTGAACTAGGCAGTGATGATGAGGAAAGTGATGAATTAGTTGCTAAGAAGAGGAAAGAAGCATCTCCAGAGGAGGGTGATCAAGCTGTAGAAGGTTTAAGCACTATAAAAGCTACAGCAAAGGCAAAACAGTTACAAGAACCTCTAAATGTTGCTCAAACTGTTTTGAAGCGAATGTGGGCTGTGATTTTGGGGATTGGTCCTACTTTAAGAGCTGTGGCTTCTATGAGCAGGTTAGGATCCTTCTTGTAGATGGCATCTCTAGTGTAATATATATCATCCATTAATATGAGATAATGTAGATTTATGGTCTGCCAATCCCCTTACCGCAGGGAGGTCTGGGCCAAGGAAATTGTTCATTGGAAAGGGGAGTTTGTATCAACATTGCAACACTATTGGCTGGGTTTCAAGTTGCTATGGGCAAATATTAGAATCAGTTAAGATTGTTATTGAAACTTGCTGATGGGAAGAGTCTTTCTAGAAGGGGGAGACAACAACTGACACAAACTACTGCTGACATTTTTAGGCTAGTTCGTTTTGCAGTTTTCATCATAGTCCCCGGTATGGAATTTTTACTGCCAGTACTTTTGAAGTTATTCCCCGACCTGTTGCCATCAACATTTCAAGACAAATTGAAATAACAGGTGCTGATAGTGCTGGGTATCATTAAAGCTGTATATGTTGCTAGTCTGATTTTTTTTAATTTTTTTTGGGGTTTCTTGATATTTTGTTTCTTGTATTGAAGCTCTCATTGCAGATTATGCGAGTTAGGACTTGAAAACCCACGTGTGAGGTAAAAGTGTTTGTGCATAAATCCTTTCCAGGAGGATTTATGTCAAACTGGTGCCTATACTACACTAATCTGCATCTCTGTGTATTAATTGTGCATGATCATTGCCAATATATGTTTTATGTAGGCTGTAAAAATTAGTATACACTGATGGTGATAACCCTGTTTGGAATTTTTTTTTCCTAAATGCAATCATTTAACAAAATTCAAGTTGAGTATAAGCTTGTTTGTAAACATACATTCTGTTTCTGTATTTGGAGTTTGCATTACTATTTTATACCTTTTTGTGACTCTGGATTTGCATGATCAGTTTTACAGCATTTGGTCAACTCACTTGCTTAATGTCTAGGAAGCATTAAAGAGGAAACTCAATGTAAGAATAGAATCTGCAAAGTTCCAACAGGATACAATCAAAGAAAGGATGCCTTAATGCTTATTGATCAGGCATAAAGGGCATTTGAAGCATTGAAGACAACCATTGTGACAATCCCCATGCTAGCTTTACTAGTCTTCACCAAGCCTTAATGAATAGGATACAGTCAAAGAAACAGGTCTAAAGCTCATCCTCCATTACATGTTTGCAATACTGGTGACAAGAAGCAACAGATACAGTTCCAAACAGCAAAGACAGTTGTGGCAAATTGTGTTAATGAATCAAGGTTCCCATATACTCCTATGAAGAGTTCTGAAATTGTCAATGTTGCCGTAAAGAATAGCAGTCCATATTTAAGTCTTTCAGATGTAAAGTCAGAACCAAGCTTGCAAGTACAAAATAATCAGAAGGCTAAGCAAAGGTGACGAAAGACACATGGAGGGACCAACTCAATTGTAATGCACACGATGGAACCAAATCAACCTAAAACAAGCAGAATACACATGCATCAACTCACCTGGGATTGAAGACACATAAACTTTGTTGTAACTGTAGTGCAATAGGATCCAAGATGGTAGAATGTCATGTAATTTGTTGTATATTCATAGTGACGTTGTAATTGTAATGAAATGGTACTATAAATGTCATAATAAGCATTCTTACTCTACTCAAATACTGTCTGAACAATATTTGTATTTTATACTGAACAGTAATACATGAGCTTGTTGCTTACATCTGTGCGAAACTCAATTGTTCCAAAAAATTACAGGTGTCATTTGCCTATAACTGTAACATAAGCTAGTGGCAAATAAGCGCAAAAAATACAATCGTTGAGCCTTCGTAACAAAATATCGAATGCAGCTCAACCCAAAAAATTAACAATTGTTGGTGTATTGTTATGTCAAAAAATGTTGAAGGTGTGCAGCTAACTCTACATATCTTCATGTTCAAGTGACTGCGTAGAAATGTCCAGTGGCTCCTAAAATCACACAACGACAAAAGTAAATGTGTGAGAATTAGATACCGGTCACACATACATGTATATTTTAATACAAATACCATTAAAAATCTTGTGAAACTGAAGTGATCCTTGTTGTTCTTATGGCCATCATAAGGTGCTGGCGGTGCTGAGCATGTCACCTCGCATGGTAACGAACTTGACGAGCCATTACCCTACAACCAATATTGTTACACTTGTTTACAAATGATCAAACCAACAACTGTGTGACTGGATAAACTAGTTTGATATACGTACCCGATACGGTGGATATCGTGAACGTGCTGTGGTCATATCCTTCCTTTTCTTAGCACGTTGGAGTTCGACCCAACTCTTCGGTCATCTTCACCTTATGAGTCCAGTTTTCGCCTTCAATCCTCTTACTTGACATATACCATCATATTCTGAGGTGTTGGGCCTACTAGGTTCATCACCATGGATCTGCTGACCCAAACGAAGACCCATTACCTGTTTGCACAAACCATCTATCCCTTTATCCACAAGAGAGCGCAATTCCTCACACGAAGCCACCTCAGATGCTAGTCTAACAACCTTCGAGCATATGTGCCTATACCATCGTGAGCTCTCCAATTTAGGGTCTTCTTCTACTCCCTTTCCCTTTACATCATGCACGATGCCGTTACGTGCATTCTTTGTCCATCGCGTAGTACATAATGATCAGGCACCTTTTCAACTTCTAATACAACAAAAATTTTCAACACATGGCAACATAATATCCCATATGTCTCAAACTTCCTGCAAGTACAAGACACAAACATCTGACAAGGGTCAAATAAGACAATCCATTCGCCTTCTTGGTTAGCCATGGACAAAACATAAACTTTGACAGGTTGATCCTCCTTTCTTTGTCGGATTGAAACAGCAAAGAGTAAGTCAAACTCTTGTTGGAACACAGTAAAAATTGAGTGTGTGTAGATTTGTGCAGCTTGATTTAGAATGGACGAATGCTGGTAACTTAAACGTGGGAGCTTGTGCCGAGCATCATACTCTGCCTTCAGCTCGTTATATCGTTTTTCTTCAACTACTCGCTCAAATAATTTGAAAAACAGGGTAATATTCATGGTTGGTTTCATCGCCGCTTTGAAATCAGAATTCAGGCTTTCACTTAATTGCGTGCTTCGCATGCCCAATGTGAATGCCTGTTTCATATAACACGCAACCCATTTCTCCCGCAGTACGTATACATACTTCAACCAAGTATTGTCTCGAACTCTATGGTCCAACAACATTTTTTCCCAACTAGCCTCAAAGTGACCTTCATTCTCATACTGATACATGCATTTCTTAAAGTCAGTTAGGAAATAAGACCCATCTTTCATCAAATTGCCAAGATGTTTGATCCCATTCTGCATCAAGTGCCAAGTACAAAGACCGTGACGAGTCTCCGGCATCACCTCACCTGCAAGAAACTTGACTTAAAAAACTAGTGTTTGGTAGATAAATTAATACGACAATGCCCCATAAAAAAACTGAAAGCTCACCTAACGCTTTTGACATTGCTTGGTCCTGATCGGTGAACATGGTCTGTGGTTTCTTATTCCTGTGGCCTTCCAGAAATGTCTTGAACAACCACTTGAATGAATCGGTTGTTTCATCGTACATCAATGCTGCTCCAAACACAACTACCTGCCTATAGTGGTTGAACCCAGAGAACAATGCAAGTGGTCTTTGTGCACGATTTGTGCAATAAGTTGTATCAAGCGATACCACATCACCGAAATAGCTGTAGTCAACGATCATGCGTGCATCCGCCCAAAACACATTTGTTATCTGCTCTCCACATCCATTTGATAAGCATGAAAAAATGCTGGATTATCCAACAACTGTTGCTGAAAGTATTGCAGTAAGCAACCAACTTCTCCATAAACCATTTTGCATTGTCGTTTGGACCGCAGATAGTTCTTGGCATCCAACCGAGTAAAGCCAAGGTTAGATCTACCTCCAACATATGTGCTCATCAACTAAAATGTAGCTTTTTGTGGTAATCCTGACTCCTCAGCCAATTCAATCTCTTGGCCTTGAACTTCAGATATGTTACGGTGGGAAGCCAACATATATGTCGTCTCTGGGAGTTGGAGAGGGTGATTATGACTGTCCACAAACTCATTAATGATCAATTTCCCCCTCCTTAATACAAGGGTCACCCTAACTTTACAATCTGTTCTTGTTTCAAGTCTATGATTTGTACCTGGAGTGTTTCTCTTGTCTACCTTCCGAACACCCTCTTTACAACAAACAAACCTACATGATGTCACAGTTCCATCCTTCCTATTCTTATTAAAATATTGCTTTCTTACTCCAAATCCCACTTGAAAACCATAGTCACTCCAAAATTGCCAAGCCGTATCAGCATTATCAAATTCCATACCAACTACAGGCTTGCCTTCAACTTCAACATTGTCCTCATTGGTGAAATTGGTACTAGAGGTACCTAATTCCCTGCAATTCATCAATTAAATTAGAATTAGAATATCCTTTCATATAAGTTAATTTTTTCTTTTATGATTATATACTTACATTGCTTGGGCTGCCATCACTTTCCAAGTACCCCAAACTTTGATTCTCTAATATGTATTCAGGTCTAATGCATCAAGTTGACAAGGCAATTCACTGGAAAAGTCATATAACACATTTTAAACGTATATCCAACTTCAATAAAACCTATGCCACATGTGGCTGTTAAATATTACTTAGATGGCTGGCTAACAAATATTGCAAAGGAGGCTTCTAAGAAAGCGGTGTTCACCAAGACTCAAAAAACCAATGCCCAAACAGAAGGTGAGGGCTTCCTTTATATTTCCTTGAGGTTATTAAATGGTAAATGAGGTTGGTTCACTTGTTCCTTGCCTTTGCCATTTGAAGTGGTGGTTGTCTTGTGTGTTGATCTCTTTCAGTATTAATTATAGTCTACAACACTAGTTTATATCCAAAAAAAGTATTAAAATCGGTGTCAATTGTTGATATATCCCTTCTCCTCTCTTGGATGTGATGTTCTTCAGTGCTCATTCACATCTAATAAGTTTTTATAAGTGATTATTTCATGTTTTTTAGTTGTGCATTTTTTCTTTTAAAATTATTAGTGATAAGCAGAATGCAAATGGAGATCTAATCTTGTAAACATTCCATCTTTTAAAATCATTGGTGATAAACAGAATGCAAATGTAGGTCAGTAGCTACAAGTGTATAACCACATCTTTGTGGCAGCACCACACCACACATTTTTAGCTCCACACACCTCTGCTGCCTCTTCATTCTACAATACAACCAGTTTGGCGCCAGTTCGCAGAGAATGAAGAAGACGAAGATTTGAAATCTCAATTCAAATGCTGACTGCCATGTTTTCAGCTCCGGTTACCACCAACGACCTCCCACCTTCACTGCCTTCAGCCTTTGCAACACAGCCCGGTCCTCTGTAGGTGTTTGGCGCTAATTTGCAACGAACGGAGAAGATGAAGATTGAAAGCTGCGTTCTATTGCTGACTGCCGTGTTTTCAGCTCCAGTTGCGGCCAACGACCTCCCACCTCCGTTGCCTTCAGCCTTTGCAACATAGCCCGGTCCTCTATATGTGTTTGGCGCCAATTTGCAGCGAACGGAGAAGATGAAGTCTGAAAGCTGTGTTCTGTTTGGTTGCAGAAAAAAAATTTTAGCAAACGGTGCGTTTTGGACAATGACGTGGCTTCATCTCAGCCACAGATGGAACGGACGGCTGCGATCTTACTGGAGAAACGTACTGCAGAAATTAACGGGAGTGAATCTGCTTCCATCGAAGGTCGTGTCTATCGTTCAGATTTTACGAACATGATAATTAGGTCTAACTTCGTCTAAACTGTTTTCTCTGTGAGTTGGATAATGGGCTTGGGTCAATTAGGTGATATAATTAACTGGGACAAACAACTGCTACTAGGTCTCATCAAATAAAACCCAATAAGTAAGTACCTCAAAAGTTGTTTTGGGCCTCTCCCCTATCCAATGCTTCTGACTCGATCAAAGACCTAGTTTCTCTCTACCTATCTGCCCTCTCTGTCACTTTCCTCCACCGTCAAAGGGAAGTCTCGTCTATCCTCCAAATTTTTTCCAAGGTAACGACGCTCCATTCCCCTCCTCCTTGCTCTTCCGACTATACAAGTGTGATGACTTGTTGTGGGTCTTGTTGGTGAAGATGTCATGTGAGAAGCCAAATTTTTACCACTCGCTTAACGTACTTCATTGGGCTTCGACAAATTAACACCCTCTAATTTCATCTCCTCTTCTAAGTTGTTCAAGTAGGCAAGCAAATCCTATGCAATTTCTTTAACTGGAACACTCCTCTTCATCCTTTCTTCAAGTTTCTCTTCTACCGTTGTTTCATTTGCCTCTTTCCTAGCTATCGATTCTCCAGAGCCATCAACAGAACAGAGTATGAACTCTGATCCTTGGTCTTGGATAGATTTCCCTTCACTTTGTTCCTTACCCGCCATCTTCTTCAAGCCCTTCATGACGTCCCTCATGATCTCTTTAAGCTCCTTCATATTCCTCATGCATTCCTCCATGTCCCTTTTACACTTTTCCATTTCCCATTCAACACTTTTTCTTCTAGAACTTTGACTGAAGATTCCCATTGCCTTCTCTGGGTCATAACCAGGCTCTGACACCAAGTTATTAGGACCCTAGGCACTTTCCTGTAGAAAACTCAAATAAAACAGTAACAAGAGAATCTAAAAGTCTTGGGTTTTGTATTAACACTTCAAAAGAATACACCATGTCACCTCAGCAACCAATCTAACATGATATTAGCCAAATCCCAAGCAATCCCCTTACATTCCCAATAGTTGCATATTACAAAAGAATGCCAAATATGTAAGGTACTAGAACTATACTGGCTTTTGAGAGGCCAGCTCTGTCCCTCCAAGTCCAAAGTCCAAAAAAATTGCCTTTCTGGAAGGGTTACTACCATACAAAAAGCCCCCTTTATTGCTGTTCCAAATCACTGATTATGGGTTGTCTTAAAGTCAAACTTCTGTCCTTTTACCACCTTACCCTTACGGCTATATACCAACATACCTTGTGTGGGTCCCTTGGTCTTGTGCCTCATGTGGTATGTTTTAAATGATAATAGAATTAGAACATGTAATTGAATATGATTACAAATTGGGAGAACAAATAAATTAATAAGTTCAACTCACAATACCCAAGTGCGTTTCTCAGAGTATTTTGACGGCAGAGAGAGAGTAACAGATTTTGTATATGAAATATAAGGTTTCAGTGTGTTATTTATAAGGTTTTATTTTAATAATATAATTAATCAATATTATTAAAATAAAATCTTTCAAAAATCAAAATAAGTCCATTAAATCTCTCTCTAAGTAATAATCTCATAGTAATATGACGGGATGATTACTAATACTCTTGGGCTATGGGTTGGGTTTCTGTCCAGTGATCTTGTGGATAATTGAATCCATCATCGATTATCCACAAATAAAATAAAACTCAATTCATTCTTAGTTTATAAATTACAATATCAATTGCCTAATTAGTTATAACATAAAATTAATCTAATAGTATAATTAATGCTAATCCATATAATATTAAAAATATTCTAACATTAAGGGGAGAGATTGACCGATTCTAATGGGCAATTCCATCACAATGTCATGATTGAGCCTGTAATCAAGTATGGTTTAATTTAGGGTATATTTGTCATCAATGTAGTGTTTTGTATTGGTCATCAGTTAACTTCTGTTTCTTTAGACAAACTTTTTCAGCTTATGTGCTCATCTTATGTTTTATGTGTAGATGATGTGATTTAAGCTTTCTCGTCAATGCAATGAAAATTATTCTTGGTTTTGATATCATATGATTAGAGAGAATTATGAGAAATATGGAATTTTATTTCTTATGGTGTGTTGTAGGGGTAAATCGAGATGAATCTTTGAGTATTTGTTTTGTTTTTATCAAATATAATTAAATTGTTCCTGAAGAATGATAGATCTTGTTAATTGTGGATTTTATTTCATAATTTGTCATACGTAAGTTTCTTGTCATATACACTCTTTTGGGTTCAAGCCATGGCGAGTTCTTCACGTGAGAATGGTTGCCCCTCTCTAATGTTTTTACTCCATTGATTAACTAGTTCTGTCCCCTATCTATTGACAGTCATACCCAAGAATCTTCGTGGTCAATGTGCAGGTGGCAGCGTGAGAGGGGAGACGGTGAAGAAGGGGTGTGAACTGGAAGATGAGAGAAACATTGATGCTGAGATTGAAGACATCGAGAACGAGATTAAATGCTAGTCGTGTAGATTGGAGATGCTTCAACATGAAATGCTTAAACAAATCATGAGAACGATGATTGAAAAACGTGGAAGAATTCTGCCTGCGAAGTTCATAGAAATGAAATAGAGTGTGAAGGTCAATGATCCTCCATTGTTGTCGAGTGTGAAGTCGAAGTTTAATCGGAGGGGTGCGAGTTTGGGGCTATAAAAAATCTTCATTGGAGCAAGCACCCCTCCACCAAGTAAGCTTGACATATCAGGCAACACAAAGGAATCGAAATTAATGATAATGGAACGAAGGAAAAGTATGATTGATGGACGATGAATGATTTCCAAACAAATAGAAAAAAAGAGAGAGAAAGAACAATGGACTATGGATGCTGGCAGAGAATGAAACAGAGGTGATGGCAAAGAGAGAGCCCAGATATGTTCATCAGATTTAGAGTCTAATCTGGCATAGTTAGAAACAAAGTCGAAGGGACAACTTAGCAATTATTTGGCTATGTAAGCTCTTCAGTAATCTAGGATGATAGGAGGAAACATTGAGCTCAGTAAGGGACCACTTTTTTAAATAGTGGGGGACCAAAATGGAAATGAGGGAATGAGTGAGGAGCTAAATGAGGTTTTTGTCCTTTCATAAATGATAGAATGAATTATTGAATTTAATATCTTCTATAAATTATTCCAACTCGTCAGCACTGGATTGTAGTTTTCTTCTTTGTCTCTTTTATCATGATCACTTGAATATAGTTAGTAACTTTCTTTTATGGTTATTTTCAAACAAAAAAATTAAATTGATCAAACTTCGATCATTGTAATGGATTAATATACTAGTTAAAAGGTATCAAGTCTCTCTAATTTGATTTGTGAAAAAAAAAAATTCAAATAAAGTGTGTTAAAAAATATATAAATGAAGTTCACGTAACATGATGCATCTTGACTTAGTTTTTTCAAAGTCACTTCAAATAAATTTAAATTTTCAATTATATATTTTGTCAGTCATTAATATAAATATGATAGTAAATAATTGGAATGCAGTGAGAAAAAGTATCATTCCAACAACTATATCTGTCCTTAAAATAGTGAATATTATTTCAACAGAAAAAAGTGGATTCTAACAAAAAAAGATGCATGTTTAATTTTTTACACCTTAATATCATGTTTAAGTCCTTCTTTTAAAAATATTTTGCACATCTAATAAAATTTTGTTGGAGAATGAGGGGTAACCTTTGTATATTTATCATGTCTCTCGAGCACTATAAATTCCTTGCAGTTTATTACACCACCCATTCCTAGAAATAGAGAATGAACCAGAAATAGAAATGTATATGAAATTTACTTCATTCTTTCACTTGCGTGTATAAATGCATTATCTCAATTAATAATGAAAACTATTTTCTCTCTATAATGAAAGATTTCATAGAAGATAATTACAAACCACTCTACTCTTAAACAAAATCTCTCCCTCCATATACAACCTTTTGACATTCCAGAAATTCTTGTTGGTATTACAACCTCACCCCTTCAATTTCCTTCCCTCATCCACACTTCAAAAATTTTTGTGCCTTGGAGCCAAATTTTGAACTTTTGGGCAGTACAGATTGGCTCAAAAGTATGGGTTTCTTCATCTCTCTTTTTCTTCTTCTTCATGGTGGAAATCCTAACAACAAAATCTTGGCTGCGATTTTGACGTTTACGCTGGAAGCAACTTTTAGTTGAAATCTTTTTAGCACGTCTTCATCCATCATCTTCAACTGTTTTGATTCTTCATTGCTTCTTCTTCAATGGACAAAGTAATAATAAGTAAATCACAATCGGATTAAGATGAATGAATGATGTTAAAGTGATTTAAATTATAAGTTTTAAGAGTGGACTATGAATCATTTGGTTATGTACAATGTCAATAATTAACTTGGAATATCTGAAGTTATTTTGTCTATTTTAGTTGGGGACGATATATGAATCACTTGATGGTTGTTATATAAAGTAAAATGATGTTATTGTGATATTGCTATTTCCTTGTTGGAGATTTAAACTTTACTGCTTACTATTTATGTTTTAGTTTAGGTATTTATTAATTAGTTGGAATCACAGAATAATAAATGAGATTGAGAATATCGAATCTCATTTATGGATGTTAACATTAACAAGAAACAATAACACTGCAACAATTGCACATGAGTTGGAATTGATCAATATTCAACGCGCGATCAGATTAAAGATCAGGTCAATTGCATAGATCCAAGATTCGTGTCAGTCTAGTTTGGTTTGAAAAGTGACTGAACCAAGTCAAATGATCTTTTTTCTTATTTCAAATTTTGAAAAAAAATAGTAATAAAAAACTTTTATAAAAGAAAAAATGAAAAAGAAATAGAACAAAACAGGGAAACTAATTAATATTTGAAAAGAATTAATTTTTTAAAATGTTATCATAATAAAATTATCATAAATAAAATAAAAAATAGCTAAAAATATTTTAAAAATTAAAATAATCCTAGACCTAACTGAGTTTGCTTAATTAAGATGCAAAACTTTTCTTTTCAACCCAACCCGATCATTTTCACCCACACGCTACAAAATCTATGATGGGCTTGTAATTTAAAATGTCATTTATGTCTAATTAAAGTATCCAATTGGACACCAAAATGACTCTTTTTTTTTTTTTACATTTTTGTGACTGACTAGCTCATTTGTGTCTTTTGTGTAAGATAGTGTTATAGTCGAATACCACATTATTTCAAGTGATTTAAATATTATTCCAGGTTATTGAAACTTATTTATAAATTAATTAAGACTTAACATGTACTATGGAGAAAAATAAGTTTCAGTCTATCACTTAATATTGATTGTTGTAAAAAAAAAAAAATAGAACTGAAATAAATATAAAATAGTGAGAAATAAAGTACAACCAAATTTATTATAATTCAGACTTCCTTAACCTACATCTATTTTAAAAAAAAATTAACTAAAAATTTAGAGTACACAAAAAAAGGGTTTATACTTCAGCTCATTTAAAACTTTCCTACACTAATTGGTTTCTCACGTAGCTTACCCACAAATTTTTTTTTTCATTATAAAATGATTTAGTGAGAGGAAGAAAAATATGACATGAATTGGAAAAAGCTCAAAATCTGACAGCTCTTAATAGCTTGATATGAATGAATACCAAGTATAGGATGCTCGTAAAGGAAAACCAGAACTACTAAAAGCTTATTTCTTTTTTTCCCCCTTGACTTGTTCTAATAGATGAATCCTTAAACAATCCATTAGATGCAAGTTCCAGCAATCGCACTTTCTCATATGGACCTTAAAATATTTGTACAAAGATATGCATGAGGAACAAAGGAGGGAGAGGCTTCCTTTTGATTATCTTCATTCATTGCTGCAATAAAAGCCGTTAAGGGATGTAAGAGAGAAAATAAGCAAAGGAATAAAGTAATGTAACTTTTCTTTAAATGATAAGACAAATGGTGTATAAAAGAGAAAAGAAGTAGCCCCCATTTGGAACACAGAATTTTGATAAAGAAAAAAAGAAAATGAATGAGATAAGTACAAGATGAAACGGAAAAGAAAATTTTGATGTCAAAATATATTTGGTATGTTAGAAATTTAAAGGATAATAGAATTACAAAATTTGTTTGCTATGGTGAAAATAATGATGGAATGAGAATTATAATGAGGCTGAAAGACTTAAATGACCTTATTATGCCTTTTATGAAAAATATTAAATTAATAATTTTTGAAATTATTTTTCAGAGTAGTCCTAATAAAAAATATTAAATTACTTATAATAAGTATCAATAAATGATTTTCTAATTTTCCTATTATGTAATAAATATTTCAAAAAATATTAAAGTACTTATATTTTTTAATTATAATATTTTTATTTTTATTTTTTAACTGGGATCAATAAGAATAAAGGAAGATGCATGAAGAATATATTATGGTAAAGGATACAAATATAATTGGCAGTAGCACATACTCAACACAATTCTCAATGGATAGCTTTTGAGAAAACTGAGAGCAATTACATAGGTCTTGTTTGAATGTTATTTATAAAATATTTTTTAAAAAAATAAAAAGAACAAAAAAATTTTTTTGGTAATATGTTTTTTATTAATTGTTTTAATGAATTAAAAATCAAAAAAATGTTTTTTAGAATCAAAGAGCAAGAACAAGTGTTAGATGTTTTCCTTTGTTTCTCAAAATTATTTTTATTAATGATAAAATTGTAATTGTGTAAAAAATGATTTAAGTAGGGTTGTGAGTAAGATTTGAATAAACTTAGAGACAGAACTTAATCAGTTAATAATTAGCTGGGTTAGGTTTAGGATTTAGGGTTTAGGGTTTAGGGTCAGATCACCTCTTATTTGTATTAAAAAAACATTTTTTGGATAATTTTTTAAAGAAAAATAAAAAAATTAAGATTTAAAATGAAAAGAATGAAATAAAAAATAATTAAATTAAAAAAATATTTTAAAAATTTGTCATAAATAAAATTTATTATAAATCAAATAAACTAATATTAAAATATATTACACAGTTGTTTTGAATGAATCTAATACCCAGTCTAACCTGATTAAAATACACACGTGTACTCCCACACTCCTATATATTGAATATGTAATACACATGCATATGCACACACGTACACACATGCACAATACAAAAACATAAGTAATAAAGTTGTTATATACACGCACATATACATGCATGCATATATAAATACACACATATATACTTATATTAAACATATTTAACACACTCAACAACGAATATGTAGTATTAATGCATAACACATGTACCTACACCAACAAATACATGTCTACATACACCCACACCCACAAATATATATATAATGCATTTATTACATACATACATATATACATGCATGCTATAGACATGCGTATACATGCACATATATATTAAACATATAACACACATAAATGCATAGAATAAATATATATCATTCATCTAAATAATAAAATAAGAACTAAATTTGGAATTATAATTTTATGTTTTAATTTTTTACATGACTCAAACATAAAATTTAAAATTTTGAATCAATTTTAATTTTGATGGAATTAGAATTAGAATTAGAATTCTACATTATAAATTTAATTTTTATTTTTTTAAAATTTTTAAAACTTAATTTTGAATTTTGTTTAAACATCATTTTTTCTAATTTTGAATGTGTTTTTAAAAACAACAAATTTAAACAAGTTTTTTTAACTTTTTATTTTTAAAAATTAGTCTAAAAAACAATGTTACAAAATTGTTATAAGAACATAAAAACAAAGAATGGAATCAAACAAGTCCATAATTTTTCCTTTCATTCCTTGAAACCATTACGATTTCTTTCAAGTCAAGGCGTTCTCTCCCACTCACCATAGATTGGGAGGTTTCATAACAAATTTTGGGAAGGAATTTCCATGGTGTTTTTACAGAAAATTAGTGGAAAATCAAGGGAGTTAAAGGATTTTAATTTTTAGGTCATTTTCTTTCCTTTTTAGAGGAGGCACACCTTTAGATTTAGGTTTTCCTTCTTCTTGTTTCTTTCTCTCTCTCTCTCTTCTGAACTTTGCGAGAGAAAGCTTAAATTTCAACTTTGTATATGGAGTTTCAACACGAATTTTGGATGTTGATGGTCATGGATAGCTAAACTCTATATTCTAATTAAGGGATTTTGTGTAGTTTCTTCAATGTTGTGAGGTTATCTTAACTTTCTCTTCTCTTGTTCTCTTCTTCTCTTATTGGTTGTTTATATTCCCATTTCAATTGCTTCATTGTAAGTGGATGAATGATTAGGACCCATAGTTTATCTTATCCATGATTGATTGTATGCCAATTGATTAAAGTAAATTTGTAATTATTTACTTTAATCAATACAAGTAGAAAATTAGTATAAGGACTAATGAGTATTTTCTTCTGCATTAATGGAATATGAATGATAATTTATTTAACATGCATCATGTTTTAGTAGGTTATAAATGGTGGCTTTCCGTTCTTAAAGCGGTTAGTCAATTAAATTTTATGTGCGTACTTAGGGTTGTTGATTAATTGGATGATGGATTAAGAGCTACTTAGCCAACATACATTAAGAAAGCCTAGGTTGCTAAAGCGTTTTAACAACCATAACCATTTACCAACAAAGAGGAAGTTATCTGGAGTTGTACCTATACTTAGGATCAACTGAGAAAAATCATACACTACCTCCTTTAGTTAGAAGCTTATATCTCATTAAATTTTTTTTCAATTTAATTTGCTTCAAATCTGAGTTACTAATTTTGAAAATACTTGTTTAATTTTCTAGTTTAGTTGTTCTTAATGTTATTTTAAATTTAAACCTCTCTTGTCTTTCTTTCTTCTATGTATTGTTTTTGGTTGTTCTTAACCGTTGGAATGACCAATCTTTGTAGATGTGACCCTACTTATCATTATCGTAATATAAATATTCACTTAAGAGTATATAATTTTATTTTTAGTGGATTCAACACTCATCAACCCCCTCTTTTTCATTCATAAAATCTAGGAGAAAGTTAACCGTGTTGGATATATATGTGTATTTTCATACTTTTAAAAATTTAATATTTGTTCAAGTTTTGGCCTAAAAAATTAGCTTATTGTGTTATTGTAAACATATTGGTTGAATTTGAGGGAAAACTTGCACTTTGATATAAGTTGTTGGATCATATAATTCATTTAATGTAGACTATTAGATTAAATTTTAAGACCAAATGTAGTTAACATTAAAATTTGCTTACTGCATATGCTCACCTAATTTTAATTTAAGTAGTCAATTCTACACAATGTTTTAATAATAATTGTTAGATGTACATATTTTAATTAAAATGCACCAAATCTGAATCCTTGCATTATCATCTTATTTAATAAATGTATAGTGCAATAATTTTTAATCTATTAAGATTCTTTTTTCTTCAAGAGAATGACATTTCTATATGAAAAAAATAAAAAAATTAATTTTTATTTTATTAAAAAAAATTATTATCATTTTTAAAAAATAAAAGATGTTATGTACCCGAACACAGCACTTGCTGCTGTGCATAATTTGATCTTATTTCTTTTCACCCATTCTCTTATAGGGAAGTAATTGTTTGACTACTTTTAGAATCCACACATGAATTAGGAAATTTTGATCTATACATAAGATAACTTTTGGGCCAATAAACCTTTGGCCTTTAGGAATGTAAGCTAACCTTTTTTGTGCTTTAAGTAGGTTTTTTGATCACCCAATTTAATATTTGCCTTTTCTCTTTACATTATTTTTACTTTTTCACCAAAAGAAAGAAAATTACATTTTTAGAATATGGATGATAGACAATTCTGTACCACCATGATACATTTTTGGAGTTTGAAATTTATGTAGTTCCAAAGGTTTATGGAGTTACATGTGCAATAGGTTTTTGATTCCTTGATAGTTAGTAGTAATATTGGTTTTGTATACCTCAATCAATACACTTCAAAACTCAATGTGAAGGTTGAGCTGGACACATTGAATTCTTTCTAATCACTTGTTTTCATGTTCATTATTGTTCTTGCTAAAATAAAATAAGGAGATATAAAATAAGACAATGTTGTGCAAGGGCACCACATTTTAATCTATATAAATTATATTAAGTGCAATTACACCACATGCAACTCATATGCAAAATACAAAGAATATTAATATATTGATTGGATTATAATGTTATATCATTGTGTATCATGGCCTTATCTTAGTCCATAACTTGATGAGATGAGGATAATATGGTTTGTGGTGATATAGAGTTTTATGTGCATTTTCTAATAATATAATCAGATGAATAGAATAAGATGGTCAAAATGTATTGAATCATTAGTTGAGTCTTTTTTTGGTTCAGGATAAAGTAAAATGGTAAAAAAGGAATTAAAAAAAATCTTTTTTTGTTATTCAAAACTCAAACAAAATTTTTTACGATTTAAATTAAAAAATTTGGCATAAAATAGAATACTATTTTAATTATAAAAATAATATTAAAAGTAATTTATAAATCTTGTCATTTTATAATCCCATTTTTTCTTTAATTAAACTTCCAAAATTTGTGTTACTATGTTCGATTATCCTATTAAACACCCGTACTTCAAATAACTTATATTTGTTAGATTTAATTGGATTATATTTTAAATAAATATTAATTAATATTAACGCACATATACCAATCAAATCATTTTATCAATAAATATTAATCACTACATTCCTTTTTTTTAAAAAAAAAAAAATATACGCTAATTCTTTCATGAAAAATTTGATTTACTAACTTCGAAAGTCTTGTTCCAAAGACAGCCATAGAACACCCATGGCGGCAGAGAAATCGATCAGAAAACCTGTTCACTTAAGCTTCCAGAAACTATTGCGGGCAGTGCAACCTTATACCTTCAATTTTCTGCCCACAAATAAATTTTGTTACCTTTATTCCCAACCCTTCTGCCAATATGCGCCTTGAAAGTCTGTGCCTTTATCCCAAATTCTGAAACTGTATGGCTAGACCTAAAATTGGGCTTTCTTCCCCTCCGTCTCCTTCTTTATGCAAGGTGCAGAACGAACTTCTGGAGATTCCGTGGTGGAAATCCTAACAGCAAAGTTGTTGGTGCGATTATGATGGAAGCAACTTTTAGTTAAAGTCTCTTCAGGACCGTATTCATTCATTTAACATCACTTTTCTACTATGCGGTTTGATTCATTATCCCTTCTGATTTCGAAGGAGGCAGAGTGTATAAACTTTTCAAAGCAATATGACATAGTAATAATAGGCAAACCACGGTCGGATTGAGATTTAATGAATGAATACTTGTTGAGGCGACTTAAGGTAAAAAATAAAGCTTGGACCGTGAAGCGTACTGGTTATGTATAACGTTGATAATTAGCCTGGAATAGCTTAGTTTAGTTCTCATATCTATTTTGGTTGCGGAGGATGCCTGAAGCCTTGAACCACTTGATGGTTTATAACATAAAGAAAAAGTGGAAGGAGGAATTGTGATATTGCGATTTCCCTATGTTTCATGGAATGAAATGTATAATGGTACATGGAAGAAACACTAACATAGAAACTTTGTTAAAACCTTTGAATTTTTTGGCTTACTATTTTTGTTTGTTTTCATGTTGACTGAGAATTTGGAGTCCCATTGTTTCATTCTGGGAAGCATGGACATTGACACAAAACTGTGACATGGACGTTATGACACTGCAAAATCTTAAGTAGACATGGGTAATTTAGAGTGTCCTGTCTTATCTAGTGTGAGTGTCCAGCACATGCTGGGCACAAAAATGATTCCATTTTTAGGTGTCTGAGCATCATAGGTTCATTTGTTCTCCTCTGGATCTAAATACATGTACCATTAGGCAAGATTGGATCTCCCAAGGTTATTAACATAAGGCGGAAAGCTGTCATGATCGACCTATTATAGTATTACTAACACATCAAAACAGAATTTGTTTTGGGGAAATTTCAAAACATAAATTTGTTGATTGGGAATGAGGACTTTGATTCACAAAAATGATGAGGTCTTAGTTAAATTGATATGAAAATGGAGGATGAGATCGATGAATCCTAAATTTGTGTCTTTCATGTGTTTATAGTAAGTCTCTATCCAACACACAGGAATTTAAAACCCTCACAAGTCACAAGCTGATTTTTTCTCTTTTTTGTCATTATTCTCTTGCATTTTTTTTTTTTAAAAAAGAGTTTTCCTAATTGTCAAGCTCTATATTAACTTTTTCTCTTTAGAATTAGATGATGTCTACTTTCACCAAAGGAACAAAATATATTTGATTCTTGTAGAATATAGGGGATAGCTGGGTCCATACAACCTTAGTATAAAATTTTTTGGAATTTGAACATTATGGAGTTCCAAGCAAGTTCCTTGACTTTAATTTTGTGAAAGGTCTACGGTTCTAGTTCAGTTAATTACATAGCAATAAGCTTCAGCTTTAGATAATTTACCATGTAATCCCCTGGCAGAAGAGATATTGTGTATGACAAGCAGACTTTCTAACTATTACAATTATACTCTGATAACATAACTCTTTAGTGTTTGCTTTGTTTCTCATGACAGTATTTTAATTAACATGATGAAGATATATGAACATGGATGCACTTTTCAACTGTATATTTGTGTTTCCAGTGTAGCATTATTATTACGTTTTCTTTGTCAGTGTCTCTTGCATGCATGGGAAGGTTACTTGATTTTGATGACAATCCCCTATGATCATCAGACTGCCGCTATAGCCTATAGATTTGAGTTTGATATCTTAAATTTTATAGGAAAAGAATGAAGGACAGAAGCAAGTTTTACACATTCCTTTCTTCTTTTATTATGTTTACCTGTAATTTTTTGCCATTAATCTTGCTTCTCAAAGTTGTTGCTTTGTTCGAATTCTTGTAAGTTGTTTAATCTTTATAAAAAAAGGTGCAGTTGTGTGATGTAAGTTCAGCTATTCAAATAAGAAACTTTTATTGAACTGATTCTTGAAATCAAATCTATCCCAGAGCCAGTCAATGGGGAATAGCTCCATGGAATGACAAGGAAGATTAAAAAAAAAATAATAATAATCTTGCTGTAACATCTCTATCTCTTAGATATGATGTAGTACTTGCAAATCAGGAATAGCAATAAGGGAAAAGTTTCTGTGAAAAAGTTGCTGAACTTGCACAATCACCGAAGTGGAGAGGTGAAATGAAGTTCTTAATTGGGAGGATAAAATTGCCTTTTCACTTCAAACAATTAGCCTATAATGCTTGGTTCCTTATTAGTTAGCATTAGATACTTGCGCAATTTCTTGTACCCTTATCATTGAGGTTTGAAACTTAAACGTTGAGTTGGATAGTTTGAAATCTTTTGATCACTGGTCTACATGCTCCTTATTAAATTTTTTTACAATTCGCTATGTTTCAACTTCACAAATTGCTTAAAGATTAGGAGGGAATGAGAGTAAGTGGCAGTGACATTTTTAAGTGCGCAGATTCAGAATTCATACTTCAATGCTGTGCTGCCATTTATGCTGTCTCTAAATCCCTTTCTGGTACTCTGTCTGAAGGGTGGGAACAATTCTGGATTTTTGTTTAATGCACTGCTATCAGATACTTTGCTGCATTAGTTTTAAATGACAGTTTTGCAGTTGATGGTTGAAAGAGAAAGCACACAAAGAACCAAGGCAAGAATGTTTTGAGTCAAATGTAGGTCGACTTTATTTTTTTGGTTTTAATCTGTTCTCTTCGAGTGTGCATGTGGAGTCTTATGGTGCATAGCAAGCATTCTAATTGATCAATCACTGTTTGCTTATTGTTTCCTGGCCCTGTGGTACTACTTTTTTTGAGCAAACCCTGAGAGAACATCCTTGAATGTGCACATTTGTACATAACACTATATATACTGATTTAATTTTTATCTACAGGTTGCTTGACAACGTACTTTGCTCTTTCATACTAATAATTTGTATGTTGTAAAAAAAATTTCAGTATTTTCTTAATCAAATCACTTCTTGAAATGTTTTATTGTACTCAAATTATTAGAAATATTTGAGATATGTATTTATTATTGTTTTTCTTTATCATAATATTAGTATTAGAAACATTGCGGCTGTAAAGAATCTAAGCATTATAAATTATTGTGGAAGAGACCTAAGTTTAACTTAGGTGGTTAGGTCATAGTTGTGTTGCAATATACAATTAGAGGTCCAGTGTTGAAGTTGTAGAATGAGTTCCTAATATACAGAGGGATATTATAAATCAGCAGAGACAAATATCTTAAGCATTTAAAAAGAAAAATCATCTTTTTATGGCAGTTTTTAAGTTGTGAACCATTTAGTGGAATTAATCTCCATGTGAATAATTTTATCCTTTGTGGCTCCGTAATTTAAGCCCAACTGGCAAGTTGGAAAATTTTTATAATTAGAGGTCCAGTGTTGAAGTTGTAGAATTGCCTCCTAATACACAGAGGGGTATTATAAATAAATGGAGACAAAATATCTTAAGCATTTAATGGGCTGGATTCTTCCACCAACCCATCACTTTTTTACCTTTCCAGCATATTCCTATAAGTAAACGGGTGATCAGTGCCTGTAACTCAAAGAAGGCGCAGAATGGCGAACTAGGGAATGCCTGAAGATCTCTTTGTGGAAATCCGGGCAAGGCTTTCGGTGAAGTCTTTGATGCGATTTAAAAATGTAAGTAAGCCCTACTGTGATCTTATCACAAGCCCCAGGTTGATCTCCAAACATTTCTTGTTCTCTGCTGAAAACCCTCGCTTCTTATCTTTCATTACCAAAGTAATTTGTGATCAAAGCCTTGCATTTCATTGCTTTCTGATGGATTATCATAGACCCCCACTAATTTAGGGTTACCAAACTCACAAAATAGGCAGGCTCCTCAAGATTAATTGCTACCTTTCGCCGAAGAATCAGTGCTCCCCATTGATTCAGGGCTAAGATTGCTTGATATGTCACAGCCTCTTATTGGATTACAGCTAATAGACCTAGAAATATCACAACCCACTGCTGATTTTGGGCAAACATTTTCAGAATCATCACAGCCCCCGTTTGATGCTTACCTACCATTTTCTGATGTATCACAGCCCTCTGTCAAATTGGAGCAACCAATCCCAAAAATATCCAGCCCCCTATTGAGTTAGAGCTACCATTCCCTGATAAGGATGTTTGTGAAATTGTACCTTATGGTCCTTGCAGTGGAATTTTCTGTCTTTGTGGAGGTTATTTAGATAGACCCGGACAATTCATTTTTTGGAATCCAGCGACAAAAGAGGTCAAGGTTCTTCCTTTACCTCAATGCCTGCCCTCTCAAATGGCAATGTGCACTCATGGGTTTGGTATAGATCCCAAAACAAATGAGTTCAGAGTTGTGAGCATTTTGACTGTAGCAGAACTTCAGACATCGTCTGAACATTCTGGAGAAACACAAATACCTTTAGTACTAATTCATGGAGGAAGATTAATGACACTATCCCTGCTTTTAACTTCTGCTATTCATCTTTACTTCCTATCTAAATGGAATTTACCATTGGTTGGATAAGAGCAGCCAAGCAATTGTTTGCTTTGACATGAGTGATGAAGTATTTTTGAAAATGAAGTTGCCCCTGGTTATTGAAGACCGTACAAATGAGTTTCTTATGAATTGTAATATTACTGTCCTCAATGATTGTATTGCTTATGTTGAGAAATATTGTAGCTGGCATCTGTTGGGCCGTCGAATTGAGATTTGGGTGATGAATGATTATGTTGTGGAAGATAGGTGGATTAAACGTTATAGCATTAAACCAAACTGATACAACACCTCCATTAAGGACTTATTTTCAAAGAAAATACCGGAGCCTAAGAGGAAAAGCTGAAGGGGAATAGCCACTATAATTCTGTCAGTTATCGTTGTGTCAGTTTATTTCTGTCAATGTCAGTTTTTTATTTCTGTCAGTTATGATATTATGGCAGTAGTGGTAGTAGTGGTGTCAACAGTAGTGGTGTCAGTTAATATGTTAATAGCAGTAGTAGTGGGGCAGTTATATTGTCAGTTTCTAAGGTTAGTTTCTATCTAAGGAGTATATATACATGTATTTATGCTTTCATTTGGGTAGAAAGAAATTTCAATAAATTCTTCTGGAGATTTGTCCTCTCCATATAGGACTTGAGAGTTTTCAGATTCTGGCTCTCACTTTTTTTTCTTATTTTTCAATCTAATTCTTATCTAAAAAGGCAATTCAGTGGTTCATACCACAAACCTTGGATTGGGGATATTTCGGGGCTTTTGGAAAGATGATGAGATGCTTGCAACGGATGACAATGGGACATTGTTTTCTTATAACCTTGATACTCAACAACCAGTGCTAGAATTTCCAGTTCATTGAGGAATAGTGTTGTGTCCTCCTTTGAAATATGTGGAAAGTATATATCCCTTATCTGTCTTGGTTGGGGAGTAAGCTTGAAGCCTTGAACCACTTGATCATCTGTTCCGATCAAGTTATATAGTCATGCTTGAAGAAATTTAGGAAAGGGTTCTAATGTGTGATGTAGACTGATGCCATTTGATCAGAATTGTTGCAGTTGTAATAATTATGTGTTTACCTCTTTCTTTTATGACTACAGATCTGGGATTGTGGTGACATCTTGAAGATACATTGATATAGTAAGACTTTTATCAGCTTGTTATCATCTTGTGTTGTTTATGGTTGTAAATGTTATTGTTCAAGATTTCATTTTTAATGTGTTGATAATGAATTAATATTATATCTGTTTTGATATTGAGTTGTTAGAGAGAGAGTTTTGGAGGAGAGGAGAATAAGGACATTAGCAATGTGGTTGCTCTGATTTCTTGTCATGATTGATATATTTTTATAAACAGTTAATCATTCTACTAGTTTAGAATCCTAGGGAAATAGCTTAGCCAAGTGTAGCTTGCCATCTTGATAGAGGATTAATTAATAGTGTATAAGTTGTAATGATCATTAAATGCAAGAGAATGGTAGATTGCCCAAAAGGATGGGGTCTTAGACATAAAGATGCATTAATTCTGAGTCTTTAACAGGGTTTTAGTGAGACAAAATTTTTATAGAAGATGAGTCCAACCTATATATGGATTAAATACTGAAATTTCAAATTCATGGAGTTCTGAGGAAATTTTGGGATCTCAACTTTGCTGAATGTCTAGTAATCTAATTCACTTAGTTACATGGAGGAGTTAGATTCTGCCATCAGATGGCTTATTGTATGAACTCCCTGGTAAGTGGTTTTTCTTTCCGTGATAAAGCCAGAATCTGTGCCCGTTTTATGAATGTTTTGTTGTTGTGGTTCATTAACTGTCCTGCTTTTGTTCTATAGAGCAGGATTTTCATGATATTAATGTGGATATATAGTTATGGTGTCCCTTTTTTATTATATTGGACTTATATACGAAAATAATAATTGTATTTTAGTTGCTGAGTTTGTCTCTTTTCTTTTTATTTTTTTGGTGTTCTTTGTTTTGCATACTAGATATATTGGAAGTTTGTTTGGTCTAGGTATTGGATTAGCTATTGTGCATAACCTATTACCAAATAACATCCCAATTTATGTAGAAGAGTAAAGGTCATCAAAAAAGTCCACAGCACCTTTTAGGTTTGGCCTTTAGTTATTTTTTTTCTTATCCCTTATTTTCTGCCTTTTGATCCTTCCTTGAAGGTTGAGATTATATCCCCTGTCATTCTAATTTTTCTTCATCAAGACTTCACTATAGTATATCTCTAGGTATCTAGTGATTTTTCAGGCGTGGTCACTGCTGGAGCACAATAATTTTAAATTCCATGGGATATTTAATTGTCTAGAAGAACTAAGAGAGTGATGAGTAAAATGCTGAAGGTGGGTGATTTTGATGAAGTTGCTAGTATTAAGTGATAGGTGGGATTATGGCTGTATGCTATATTTAAGAAATTTGAGAACAAGATGCATCAGATCCCAACCAAAACTCTGCATTTAAAGAGTATTTGGGTGAGAGTAGTACTAAAATGGATAAACTCTTAAAAAATCCTTGTGTTGTCTATCAAAAAGTGAAAGTTTGAGATTGCGTAGTCATCCAATCGATGACATTAATGACAAAACAGAACAGAGGCAGCCAGCAACTTCTCTAAGTGAGGCACACATGGGAACTGTAATTTTTAGAGAGAAGTACTCCAGCTTCCCTTAATTTTAGTTTAAATTATATTAGATGCAGTTGCAAAATTCTCTCTTAACATAGCTGTTTAGACCTGGGTCAAATGAAAAACACCCAGGTGCATTTTCTGGGAATGACATTGAATGATGGAAAACTCTTAGAAGCAGAGAAGTTGTTGCCTGGCTCTAATGCTTGTTGTACTGCAAGCAGAGAGCATTATTCCCAGTCAAGTATGAGGAGAAAGTATTCATTTTAAGACAAAACTCATAAGTCTTTTAATTAAGTGTTTGTCATAAGGTTTTTGGATAAAGTATAACACATTGATGGATTTTTCCTTTGAAATGGTCGATTATGTGGTGTTGAAATGAATTTTTTATCTACATGTCATTTTCTGTTCGAAAGTTATATATAAAACATCTTTAAAAGTCAAAACTTCACTGCAGTTGTTTAATGTTAAGGCTAGCATCTTAGGAAAATGGAATTTTAAATATGAAATGTATTATTTGTTATTATCAACCAACTGGGTTTGATACCAATTAGTAGAAAAAAAAAAGGGGGTTATATAATAAGATAGAAAACTTATATGAAATGTGGTCATAGAAAATATCAAAATTCGACCATGATCAAGTATGCAACCTGTAAGCCAAACTAAAGGGGGGAAGCAACCCAAAAAGAGAAAAGGAAGACTTAGAATATAACTCAAAGGTCACATGAAGGGGAAAGTCAGAATGCTATATATTTCATAGTTACTTGATCTGATATATGAAATAATTAATTTATTTGTTCTCCAAAAATAACTTTCAATATCCTTTAATTTTGAAAAATTAATAATTAATTAAATAATTATCATAAGGCTTAAAATATCTTTTTTAATCATCAACTAGTAATTTGATATGATTATTATTAATAAGTTTTGGGTGGTAGGTCGAAATCTTTATCCAATAAATTTGTGGGTAATCCAATTATTATTGATTATCTACAGTTAACATGTATTTAATCTATTTTATGTTTTAAATTAAGATTGTTTGCTTAATTAATAACCATAGGATAAATGTACTAAAATAAGGTTAATTTTAATCTCTAAAATAAAATAAAATTATTCTAACATTTTCTTTATTCTAAAAAGATTTTGAGAGACAAAGAAAGATTCGGTACCCTAGTATGACATGAGCTAGGAAAAGCCCAAATCTAACGCCTTTTCATAGCTTGATATGAACAGATACCAAACGTATGATGCAAGTAAAAGAAAACCAGTTAAACTACAATAAAAGCTTTTTTTAAATGGCTTTTTTGGTGCCCTTTACTTTTATAAGGGTATTGGTCCCTTGTTTATGTGGACAAATAAAAAGTTGCCATGTAAGTTTGGGAATTAGAATAGTAAAATTAAAAATTAAAAATCCTGACATTTATAAACCTCATCTTTATTCTTTGAATAGAGTAGAAATTTTGGAATTTTGGATTACTCTGATAGTGTTTTTGAATTTCACTGACTATGAGTTTTCTGACTTACCATGATTCTAGATTTCTAAGTTTCCCTGATTTTGAATTTCTAAATTGTTTGGTTGTTAAAATGAATTGATATTGAATTTATAAATGTGTTGATTTCAATTCTAATTTTATATTTATGATGTACTTTGATTTTGGGATTTCTATTTACTTTTATGTAGTCTTTTTGAATAAAATTTGATATATTTTTGGATTTATGAACTTCTGATTTGTTGGCTATGGATCTATGTATGTAAGAGAATTTTTGGAGAATCCATCTTAAACAGGATCATGTAACTAATGATGGACGTTAGTCGTATTGTACTACAATATGATATTCTAATATGATTGAAGCGTAATGTCGTTGTTTTAATATGATTGAGACGTAATGTAGTTCTAATATGACTAAGGCATAATCTCGTTGTTTTGATATAATTGAGTCGTAATGTCAAATTTTGATGTTTGCCTGAGGCGCCAGGATTCTAATGATATCAAGTCATATTGCTTGAGACTTATATCTGTAATGATTTGTTAACTAGCTTAGAACTAGCTTTGATATCTAATATATTGTTAATTCTATTAGAGGTTCCCAACCATAGTTGTCAAAATCACGATTCAATACGTTAAACTTGTTGATTCTACATTTTTAGGTGGGAAAATTGATCTAATCCGATGGTAGAATTAAAATAAGAGTAGACTCAGTCAAACTTGAGTAGAGTCGCCAAATTTGACCAAAGTCAACCAAATTAATTTTTTAAAGGTTTTTTGCCCAAATATAAATAATTCAATATTCCAATAAGACTTTTTAAGAAAAATTAAATAACTTTAAGCTCAACTTAATTATTTCAATCATTAAACATAAAAAAAACATATTATAAATATAATTATATTATTATGACTCTAATACATTCTGCTTGCAATTACTAGCAAATAATGTATTACAGTGTGATTAAATGATTAACTCTACTTTCAAATTTTTTTAAAAAAATATTTCCATGGCATAGCTTAAAATACATCATTATATATATATATATATATATATGTGTGTGTGTGTGTATGTGTGTGTATTTACTATTTACCCTAACTTGTTTACATTATTATCACTATTGAAATTACTATTATTTTAAATTTTAATTACTTTGAATTTATATATTAGTAAGTATTATAATGACAAAGTTTGCCTTTAATTTCTTTTTAATAGATTTAATCTCAAAGCTTCCAAAAAAAACTTTTAAACTTAGCCTCTACCTAATTAATTATAATTAAAATTTCTATGATTCAAGTATATTTTCCTAATGATTTTTTATCATTCCCTCATTCTATAATTTGGGTTATTATAATAGTATTTTTTATATATGTATGAATTTTTATTTGTATATTTGAAATTGGGTTATGTTTAATAGCTATTTATTAATATAAGAAAACTCTTATGATTCTACCTTATGAGTTTATATTACGGGTTTACACCCCCTTTTATGATTCTGCCTAAACTTGCGAATTTGGCAACATTTCCAACTGCTTCGTTATTGACTTGATTTTCCCATATTTTTATTCAAAACTCATCTATTTTCTCAGTAGGTATTCCATACTAATTGAATTATTATTTTAATGGTGTTTCATATTTCAAGGAATAACAAATGATTTGTGAGAAACTCTAATATACCCCTTTATTTATGTAATTAGAATTATTTACTTTTTTTTTTTCTCTAAACATATTATGTTTATGTGGACTATTTTGTATACCTTATATACATACATATATATATATATATATATATATATATATAAAGACAAATTTTATGTACAGCTTAAAGCAGAGTCCCTGTGCTCGGTTTGGAAAATTTAGTAAGGTTGTTCAACAATTTGGCTTGAAAAGAACAAGTGTAATCACTCAGTATTCTATAGACAATCTAAAGCTGGTATAATTCTTCTTGTAGTATATGTTGATAACATTTTTATCACAAGAGACATTAATGAAGGGATCTCATCCCTTAAATAATTCTTATATGCTAAATTCCACACTGAGGCCTTGGGACAACTAAAATATTTTCTATGAATGGAGGTAATAAGGAGCAAGAAAGGAGTCTTCTTATCTTAAAGGAAATATGTGATTGATTTACTAACAAAAACTAATAAAATAAAAGCAAAACCATATAGCATATCTATGGCTCCTAATCTAAGTCTCACAAAAAAAGATAGTGAATTATTTAAAGATCCTGAAAAGTATAAAAGGTTGATTGGAAGGCTAAATTATTTCACATTAACGAGACCAAATATTGTGTTCACTATGAGTATCATTAGCCAATTTATGTCATCACCTACAGTTAATCATTGGGCAGCTTTAGAACAAATTTTATGCTACTTGAAAGGGGCTACTAAACAAGAATCATTGTCACTCTAATATTGAATGCTTCATCGATGTTGATTGGGCAAGATTTAAGATAGATAGAAGATCTATTACCAACTACTATGTATGTATTAGAGAAAATTTGTGTCTTAGAAGAGTAAGAAGCACAATTTGGTATCTAGATCCAGTGCTGAATCAGAATATAGAGTTATAAGACATTCTACATGCAAAATTATGAGGATATAACATCCTATAGAGGAAGCTAGATTGAAATTATCACTACCAATAAAACTTTGGTGTGATAATCGGGCTACTCTTCATATTGCCTCAAACCCAATCTTCCATGAACAAACTAAATACATAAAGGTTGATTGTCATTTTGTTCATGAAGAAATACAAAAAAATTTAGTCTTTACGGGATATGTGAAAACAAGTGATTAGTTGGGTGATATTTTCACAAAAGCTCTCAGTGATATTTTCACAAAAGCTCTCGATGGGAATCATATTGAATATCTTTGTAATAAGCTGGGCATGACTAATATCTATGCACTAGTTTAAGGGGGAGTGTTGAAATAAGTCAACAATAGCATTAATTAGTCACATTTGGTCTCACTAGCATTAATTGGTCTCTCACTTACCTATAATATTAATTGGTTTCATTAGCATTAATTAGCTTACATTTTTTAGTATATGTTATGTATATAAATATCCATGTAGACAAATTGTTGAGTAAGTGGAAGAACTATTTTTTTTCCCTTCATTACATGCTTACTTGTTTTGAACAAGAGTGAATGTGAACTCTTAGTTTTATTGTATTTAAATACAACATATCTAGGCTTTGATTATAAAAAGAGTGAATATTTGTTGGATAAAAAATTTTGAATTGAGAGAGTTAGCCCCAACCCACAACCTCCTTACATCCATTCGTAAAATAAAGTCTAAATTCAAAAGACAAAACAAGTCGTTCCATTAGGGCTAAGACCAAAGGATACATTCAATTGACTATAATATGTGAAAGCTTTGAAAAGTAAAACAAAGCAAAAGCAACCTAGCTTCTTCCTCGTTTTGTCCTCTGATACCAAAGTCATATGAGCAAGCTAGGTTTATTTGAGATTACAAAAAGTTCTTAAATTTAGAATTATTTTTGCTAGAACTATCTTGTTTTGGGATCACATTTGGAGATGTTTCATTTTTTGCACGATTATACTCCTTTTCACATGGATTTAATTCTAGCCAATTCAACATAAATACTTTAAAAATGTTTATATACATATAGTGCTAATTTTTATAATTGATAGTCATTTTACTAATTATTTATATTTATAATAATTTAAGATAAAAATTAATTTCACCTATTACTTTCTAGTCTTCTTGTTTGGAGACTTAGACATCATAGTAGCATCATTTTAAAAATATCTCAAAGTTGCAATCACAATACTTATCATTTTCTTCTCTTTTTACAATAAAGTCAGGTCTGAGTTTTTTTATTGATGCTTTAAAATTTGTAATTTTGTACTTTTCGTTTTCTTGATAATTTATCAAGTGTCCAATTGTTTTGGTGTAAATTTTGATGAATTAGCTTGCAATTTTGATGGATTAAGACAATAGATAAATTAGATTAAAATTTTAAAATGCAAAAAGAAAATGTGTATTATATTTGAAGTTGTAGTTGACATTATCCATATATGAATAAGTGTCACTCTTACTTTTTGTTCTTGTGATGAGTGGAGATGAATTAAATATTAAACACAAAATTTTAGGAATTAATGAAATTTATATAAACATGATTAAAGCATATCAAACAATCAAACAAGTAGAATAGTGTGATAAAAATATATTATTAAAAATTTAAAAAAAATGAAACGGTAGATTTCAAAATTTTTCAAAAGTGAGCTATTTAAAAAAAATAAATTATTTAATAGGCACCTAACTACTCGTAACTAACAGTTTATATAACATGAGATTATAATTTTACTCTTAATATAATTATTTAAGATAATGTTAAACTCAAACATAAAGCTATAATTCTTATTAATAATTTGTTAATAAAAATAAATACATAATTCTTTTTTAAAAATATATGTCATGCAAAGTTAACTTTGTAATTTTTAAAATAGAAAGATATGTACAATAATTTAATTGGTGGAATTTACTCTAGCATATTTGATAAAGGCATCTTGCAATAGTAACAAAATTGAAATAGGGAGAGTGAGAGAATATGATTGTATTCACCAGTAAAAGTGTGCATAGGTTTTCGTTAGCATCTACAATGATTAATTATTTTACAGAGCGCTCTACTATCAACATTAGTAACAAATAATTTTCATCTCAAACACAGATTCAGAATCCAGAAAGAAAACAAGGAAAGGGGGTTCAACTTGCAAAAATCATTAGTAGAACTGGTCAGAAATTTCAGGTCAACATCGAGGAAAAAAAAAAAATGAAATAGCCATGTGGACCTGGACAGAAGAAAAAGAACACAAAATTCCAAGTCAACGTAGAAATAGAGGTATGCCGTCTAGACCAGAACAAAAGAAAAGAAAGGTAGGAAAAGTAAACACCACGTATTTCGATGGAGCCTCCAATCATTTTCATGAGTTATGTGCTCTCTCTCAGATTTTTTATTTTTATGAGTCATATATTTTATATTTTTGGTGAGTTAATTTCTGATTTTTAAAACAAAAAGATATGTACTATAATTTAATTGATGGAATTTACTCTAATATATTTGATAAAGGCATGTTGCAATAGTAACAAAATTAAAATAGGAAGAGTGAGGGAATATGATTGTATTCACCAGTAAAAGTGTATGTAGAGTTTCATTTGCGTCTTCAATGATTAATTATTTTATAAAGTGTTCTACTTTCAACACCAGAAACAAATAATTTTTATCCCAAACATGGATTCAGAATCCCATCTATATTAGTATTAACACGTCGCATTGCATCTCATCATCCAGAAAGAAAACAAGGAAAGGGGGTTCAACTTGCAAAAATTATTAGTAGAACTAGTTAGAAACTTCAGGTCAACTTCGAGGAAAAAAATAAAAAGATATAGCCGCGTAGACCTGGACAGAAGAAAACGACCACAAAATTCCTAGTTAACGTTGAAATAAGGGCATGCCGTCTGGACCGGAACAAAAGAAAAGAAAGGTAGGAAAAGTAAACACCACGTATTTTGATGGAGGCTGCAATCTTTTTCATAAGTTGTGAGCTCTCTCTCAGATTTATTATTTTTGTGAGTCATATATTTTATATTTTTGGTGAGATAACTTCATGATTTTTAAAACAGAAAGATATGTACTATAATTTCATTTATAGAATTTACTCTAGCATATTTGATAAAGGCATCTTCCAATAGTAACAAAACTGAAATAGGAAGAGTGGGAGACTATGATTGTATTCACCAGTAAAAGAGTGCGTAGGTTTTCGTTTGCATCTTCAATGATTAATCATTTTACAGAGTGCTCTACTTTCAAAATCAGTAACAAATAATTTTTATCTTAAACTTGTATTCAGAATCCCATCAATATAATTATTAACATGTCGCATTGTATCTCATCATCCAGAAAGAAAACAAGGAAAAAAGGGTTCAACTTGTAAAAGTCATTAGCAGAACTCAACTTGGAGGAAAAAAGTAAAATGAAATAGCCATGTGGACCTGGATAGAAGAAAACGACCATAAAATTCCAAGTCAACCTAAAAATAAATGTATGCCGTCTAGACCAAAACAAAAGAAAAGAAAGGTAGGGAAATAAACATCACGTATTTCGATGGAGCCTTCAATCTTTTTTTTGAGTTGTATGCTCTCTCTCAAATTTTTTATTTTTGTGAGTTATATGTTTTATATTATGGGTGATTTACTCTTCTTGAATTGTGCTTTGTATCTAATATGTCTTATTTTGTGAGGCATATATATTGTTTGATATATGCACAAATAAATTTTGATTATTGGATTAAATTTTTATTTTTCATGAATTTCAATTTTTAAGAACTATTCAATCTTCACCTGGGGTCGATGTTTATGGTATCATAGTTCATTCCCTTTGGCCAGGGTTTGATCCCCATGGCACCAGGGTTCATTCCTGTGGTTCCAAATTCAACAGGGATCGATTCCCATGGTTCTAAGACTTATTTCTAATGCCCAAGGTTGGATCCCTATAATACCAAGATTCGTTCCCTTAGTTTGTTGTTGCTTCCCCTGCCAACCAAAGCTTGACCTTTGCTAACTTGTAGTTGAACAAGAAAATAAAGACTATCGATAAAATAAAAAGTACTACTTTGTTAGTTATATACTCACCAATAGAGATCAATAGTAGAGATCATTTATTCTTACAATACAACCCCAATTAAAGAGGTTTTCACAAAGTTAACTCTCACACAATTATGAATGCTTTTTACACGACTTTTCTTTTTAATTTCAATAAAGAAATTTTAAAATGTTCATGTTATTTTATAGAAATTTTCAAGTTAGAATGTAAGTTACTATTTAACATAATGCAAATAGTACCCAAACACATTTTTGTTGACAGTTTACTATGTAAATAGTAATTAAATGCATTTTACCGATATTTATTATGCAAGTTACTATGTAATAATTAAAATTATATTTTTATCTCATAAATTTTTTTTTTCATTTAGTGCCAAAAAAGTTAAAATTATAATTTGTACACTATTTTCTCTGTTCATTTTAGTCTATAAAATTCTAGTTTATTTTTCTAATGTTATTATTAATATATATATATATATATATATATATATATATATATCATTTTGGGTTATTACAAAGAAATTTCCAACTCTGTGCCCGTGAAAGTTGTGATACATTACCCGTCCTGATCATGGATGATTACCCAGTAGCCTGAGGCTTTTTGTACAGTGAAGATAGCTGCATCTACATAGCAAGACCAAGCAACATTACTGTTTGAAGTGGATGGGTTTTCTCTGGCTTCCGCGTTGTGGTTATGTGCGACTCGCCTCCTCACTTCTTGTGCATGTCGCCATTCCATCGACACGGAAAGTCCTCCCCGCGTGATTTGGTTTGTTGGGGTCGTTTTCCTATTCCACATCAACTGGTTTATGTTTGTCCAAATCTGCCATGCAATGTCCAAAGCTAAGCTGCTTGGTTTTTTTCTTTTATTTATTATTGCGTGTGCAAAGTGGAAGAAAAATAAATGAAGGTTGTTTGTGCACAATGGTTTCAAATGTATCCATCAGCATTGTTTATTAAAAATATTTAATAAAATAAAAATAAACGGCCAAGATTCAACCGTGCACAGATGACACAGATAAGGAACGGAGAGAATCCATTTCTAAAAAAAGCTTCAAGACTAGGATTTGCTCTAAATAAATATTAATAATTATACTCTTGCTCATTATAATTTCACTTAATTTTTATTTTGGTAGTTATGGTTTAAAAATTTGTATTATGTCCTTTGAAATTATAAATTTTTAAATTTAGTCCATATTATTATATTTTTATTAATGTTTGCTACATCTTTAAGTTAATTTTCTTGCATTATCATTTTATTAGCATTAATTATACATATTAAAAGTGTTAAGATAATATACAATTAATTACATCTGCTGATTAAATTAAAACATTTATGAATTGTAAGGATCAAGTTACAAATTTTTTTAAACTGCACTTACTGTAGGGATCTATTTTTTTGTTTGTGATTCACATTTAACTGCAACATATTTTTTGTTCTTTTGTTTCCACTGAAGTATATAATCATGCATATTGTGAGGAGCATATCTTCTATAGTCAGGTGATTAACTGTAAAATCGTAGTCAAATTCAAGCACGTCATTGAATTTTTTGAGCCTCAATGTAGGCTGTTTAATACATCATGGGGCGAGATAAAATGTATTAAGCCATGAATTGTGTAGAGATTCTTCCTTTGTTAAGGTAATGGTTAACACCTTTCTTTGGTGGGATAAATGTCTCTTGAGTGAAAAGAAGTTTTTGTGAATTATCATGGCATAGCCTAATAATGCAATAATTATAATCATATCCGTCAAACTTAAATAGTGGTTAGAATTCCCTCAAACAGATACCATGTAGAAATAATTGTACTCTTGGTAAAGGTTCTAAAATAATTTTTAATCATGTAGAAATACATATGTTTCGTAGATTGATTACCAAAAACAAAATAAAAAAACAAAAATCCTTTGAGGAAGGTATAGAAAATATTCTCACACCAAGACACTGGTCCTTAGGGCGTACCAACAATGCATAAGATTAAAATACTCATTTTGTTTAGGTCGATGTATGTATTTAGCAGGAATTTGTCACACAAGTCACTCAGCATAACAAGGGGTAGAGACACAAATGGAACCACAGAATTTAGGTCTAACAATGGTGATCCTCTTTAAATTGTAACATAAGTCATGTTCATAAGCCATTGGCATAAAAAAATTGTTTATATTATATTATCCACCACACTAACTCTTCATATTTTATTATCAAAAGGTGTATTCTTATCCAGGAGTATGAAGTACAGACATCTTGTGAGATTAATCTAGGATATTTGGTTTGTGTCTTTCATTTGTGCATGGAAAAAATTTTTACAAGTACAATGTGAAATTCCAAAATCCTAACGCAATTTTCTTTCTTGAGAATTTTTTTTAAACCCATTTCCAAGATCCGCAAAGACAATGTTACACAGAAGATTACTATGCTAAAACATAACACATAAAACTGGTAAACGCATAATGAACGAGGTTAACATTAAATAGATATAACAACTCTCACAAATTGTTTAATAGTAGAAGTAAAAATTATATATATTAGTGAGCTAAGAGATGTATGTGATCATTCCACTTCATGAATCGCTTCTAACTCTAAATTCATATGTCTTGCAGGAATAATGGTACTTGTATTAGTTGAAGTAGTGAAATCAAAAGGAGTAGGGGGCACCTTCAATTTAACTCCTTCTCCTTGCAGCATTTGTATCACTGTTTTCATCGATGGGCGATTTATAGGGTGCCATTGAATGCACCAAAGTCCCACAATTGCTAATTTCTTTGCAATCTTGATGTCTTCTTCATCTTCTATGGGAATATTTATATCTCTATCTTCAATCAGATTATGGATCCATTCCGGGTATAGAACTTGGAAAGTTTCTTGGCCTTTGTGAGTATTTTTCTTTCCTCCAACCATTTCTAGCAACAACATCCCATAGCTGTAAATATCTGATTTGTAGGACACATTTCCAAAATTTCTAGAGAAAACTTCAGGCGCAATATAACCTAAGGTTCCCTTAGCTGCAGTCATTGATACTGTACTTTGATTTTTAGAACACAACTTAGCTAGACCAAAATCAGAAATTTTGGGAGTAAAATTGTGATCTAATAACACATTACATGGATTGATATCAAAGTGAAGAATTCGAAAATCACAACCTTGATGAAGATATTCAATCCCTTTGGCTATGCCAAGAGCGATTTCTTGCAGCTTCAGCCATCCAAGGAAGCTTTCCTTGTTGTCTGGGGAAGACATGAACTTTTGTAGTGAACCATTTGGAAAATAATCGTAAACAAGGGCACGATGGAAACCATCAGCACAGAAGCCTAGCAAGCGAACTACATTGATGTGATGGATTTTACCCATAGTTCCCACTTCGTTAATGAACTCTTTGCCATCCCCCTCTGAGTTATTTAGCACCTTTACCGCCACTGGAATTTCAACAGATAGCTTACCTTTGAAAACTGCTCCATGAGCTCCTTCGCCCAGCTTATCCTTAAAATAGTTTGTCATTCTTTTAAGATCAGCATAAGAAAATCTAGTAGGCTTTAGAGCCCTGTAATCCTCCAAAAATTTTTCGAGTCTTGTTTCATCATCTCCTTTTCTTTTGAGGTAGCGATATATGAGAAAGAATGCAATGCACAGCAAGACCAGCACAATAGAACCTGCAGTTACAGGACCACATTCATTGAACATGAAAAAGTGAAAGAGAAAAAAAAGAAAGAAAGAAATGCAGAGTCAACTGTTGTGACCTGTAGTTGGTAAAACAATCCTGGGTATCTTGCTTGATTTGTGTTTGCAGTAAACATTTTCAACATCACATTTTGGTTCGGACCATCTGAGTATTAAGTTGTTCATCCGAAGGTTGTCCACGGATACCAGCGAAACTAACTGAAACATCTTGCTGCAGGAAACAAGGTCCATCTGGAGGACACTCTCGTTGGAGCCAGCAGCATAAATCGGGCAGACGAACATATCTTGTGCACCTTCACGTGATCCGTAATAGTTTTTGAGGTATCTCGACCCAACCGAAGAACAATCGAAGAAAGTAACATTGGTAGGTGTTTCGGAAGTATACAGATTTGCTGGATCAAATTGCAAAGGATAAATCGATGAATTGTAGAGTTTTAGAAAGAGTCTGGGAAGACAACCTTGAGGATCACATGTGAATAATTGGCGGGATTCATAGTCTATGTCTATGACGGGGAGTCTTACTCCTGAAAGAGCAGGAATTGCCGGGAACTCGACCATCGTCCCATTATTGTTACATGCAGAAGCATAAAATTGATGGGAGTCAGGGTGATCACTATTATTCGACTTGATCTCCACGAATTTGAAGGGATATCCAATTCCATTATTAGGGACATACTGGATCTGACCATTCCCCAGATTCGTAAGCAGCGCCAATACCTGCATCATCACCAACAACAAAAATCTCTGACAGCAAAACATTGTAATAATTAAACAAAGCTTTTATTTCAAACTTGGATTCAGAATCCTATCTATATAAGTATGAACATGTCGCACCGCATCTCATCTCATCCAGAAAGAAAACAAGGAAAGGGGGTTCAACTTGCAAAAATCATTAGTAGAACTGGACAGAAACTTCAAGCCAACTTCGAGGAAAAAAAAGGAAATAGCCGTGTGGACCTGGACAGAAGAAAACGATCACAAAATTCCAAGTCAACGTAGAAATAAATGTAAGCCGTGTGGACCGGAACAAAAGAAAATAAAGGTCTAGTAATAAATAATTATGACTACGCATTTTTAAAAAAAAATAGAAGAGGGATCATATTGATTTTATATTAATTGCAAGAGTGAGATCTCAGAAGTGGAAGCGCATTGCAAATCATAGTGAAGGATGGGTAGAGGAAGAGGCATAACAGGGTGTTGGTGTTGTTTAGTGTTGCTGACTCTGCTTCTCATACAGGAAGCAAAGAGTTCAATTGAGGAGAGCATAGGGTGTGCTCCGTCTCGTTGCGGCGAAATCACAGACATAAGATATCCCTTTGGACTGCGAGATGATCCAGCGAAGTGCGGCGACCCCACATACGAGTTAGCCTGCAAGAACAACGTCACTCTGCTTCTTTTGTACTCAGGAACGTACCGTGTGCTGAGAATCAACTACAACAACTCCACAATCCGACTTGTGGATCCTGGCATTCAAGAGGGTGATTGCTCTTCCCTGCCTCGCTATTTCTTGTACCAATCTAATTTCAGCGATACTTTCAATTATTCCTTCGGTTACGACACGGATCCCTATCTTGCCTCTCTGTGGCCAGACTCGAAAACTATATTCGAGCACGTCGTTTACTTGAACTGTAGCGATCCAGTGAGGGACGACCCAGAGTACGTGGATACGTCTCCATGCGTGAATTGGGAGTCCAAAGGGAAAGCTTATATCTATGCTCTGGTTGGAGACCTAGTGGTTGACAAGTTAAAATCTCAGTGTGGTGTGAAATTGGTGGCTACCATTACCTCAAATTGGAGTTCCTTCTTACAGGGAGAAAGCTTGTCGTACGCTGAGATTCACAGGGTTCTGTCCTATGGATTTGAGGTATACTGGTGGAAGCGAGCTTTCAAACTTGACATTCAAAATGTCCAACGCTATCAGGGTCAACACGAGTGTGCTACTCCCATGGGAATAATGTATTATACCGATTGTCGTAAGTCACTTCTCCATTCTCATCTACAGGTTTTTTCCTTTTGGTCAATGAATGATTCCATAACAGAACATATGAAGGAAACGTACAAAGAGAAGTCATGAGCACATCCAAAAAAAACTAAACCACGAAACAAGTAGGGATATATATTTATTATATTATTATTAACTAATCATAAACTTATTATATTTTAATTAAAAGAGATATAAAAAATTATATTTAATTCTAATCCTTTTGGAATACCATGTTCTTTAAAAAAAATAATGGTGCTTATGTCATTAATTATCAATTAAATAATATTTTTTTTAAAATATATATATTTATACTAATTAATGAATTTAACTATGATGATAAATTTATTAAAGTAAAAAATATTGTGATATATTTAATAATATTTGATAATTAATTACATTATAATTACGACGCATAGTGTTTCTAAAAACATATAATCATTACTTTTAAACAAAAGAATAAACTTTAATGAACAAAATATAGAATGATAAATATTCAACATGATAGAACATCAGCGTAAGTGTAAAGTATTTATTATAAAGGACTTTAAACTTTAAAATTATTTAAAGAATTTAAAGATTCCATTTTCTTTTTAATTTATTTTGAAAGTCTATCTTAAAACAGGAATTCCAAAACAGAGTATATCAGAGTCTTAAGTTGGAGTTAAAAAAATTATTTTATTTCTAAATCTTTGTAAATGATTTTAAAATTTAATATATCTTATAATAAGTATTCTAAAATTATAATTTCTCCATGTCATTTCGGTGTTAACCCAAGGAACATTGTTGATATAGTTATGATCTTCGAATTTTGAATTAATACTATGTTTCGTTGTTGGGTCATGTAGGAAAGCTGGCAAAGTTGCGCATATTTGCAGAAGGTAATGATTTTATATTCAATTTTAAATCCTTTACGTAAATCATTATTTTTAAAATAATTAATTTTTTAATTTAATCTAACAAAATATTACCTTATTAATTTAGTGGGAAACTAACTTTACAATTTGTTCCAACAAAGAAACAAAAATAACCGAGAAAAACTATTATTAAGGAGTTAAATTGTGCAGATTATATCTTTAAACATCAAAATAAGGAGTTAATTATTGTTCAAGAATAAAAAAAAGTATGTTAATAGATTGCTAATATCATGAATTATGTCGTTATTTTTTATATTTGAAGTTATGTGTGTGTCTTTTCCTTGGTGAATTATGTGTGTTTTTAAAACACGAGAAGTTATTAGGTTCTAAAATCGTATAGGAGAACTCAATTGAAGATAATTCAGGATTTTGTAATAGACAAGAGCAAATTAACTATTGATTTTGAGTATAATTGTGTTAGAATTTTTTCAAATATAACATATTGTGTAGCTTTTTCAAAATATACAAGTGATGTGTGTAAACTTTAAAAGTAAATGTACATCTAATTAAAAAAATAACATAGAGATTGAAGTATTTTAAAAGGTCAAAAAAGAGTAAAAGATTGAAAACTTCATCCAAGTTAAAAAATTATTAGTTGATTCAGACTTACTAATGTGGTAACTAATTTAATGTATCATTTTTAATAAAATTATTTAAAAATAAGAGTAAAAATTATTAAATGAATAATTATATTAAAACTAAAATATTAAATCAATTGTCATATAGATATATTAGGATTAGTCAATATTTTTTTGATCTCATTAACTATCTTACTTTCGCACCTATACTTCCCATTGACCATTGTTGACCTTTGTAAAATTTTGTTACAGATTATCTCTACGGTATTTATAAAGGTAAGGTCCTGAACCAATTTTGTATAATTTACTTTATACATTATTTCTTATATTTTATTGGCTTAGCTTCTATTTTAGTGTTTCTTAATTTTATTTAGTGCTTTTTTTAGTATTTTAAAATAATCTCTTAACTTCATTTAGTGTTGCAAAATGGTTCTTGACATATATAATGAAAAAGAATGAAATTGACACGAAGGAAAAATTTAAGAAATTTAATTGAAAAAATTGAGTGATTGAACTTTAACAAAATAATTAAAATGGTACTTGAGCCTTATTTTAATTTGTGTGATATTTTAATCAATCTTTTAATGTCATTTAGTCCTTGTACAGTGCAACTAGGTGCATCACAACTGTACATGTTTATGTGTTGAGTTAGGTATAGGCCAAAGTCTAAGACAAATTTACATTAAATTACAAATTTGGTCCCACACCTTGATTGAATTTCATTTAGTCCAATTTTAATTTTTGTTGACTAAAATGCCTTTCATTAACTTAAATACATATTTTTTTCTTAACTTTAAATAAGTTAAAAGAGAGGATCTTCTAGTAAAAAAAATTTAAATTCTACTAAAGTGTAAGTTTTTTTTTTTTTTAATTTCATGTAAGTTAATTTTTGTTGACTACTAATTTGTAATTGAGCCTGAGTTCGGTAGCCAAAATATAGCTATACCGTAAGGTAATTTTGTTTAATTTTGATAAAAGAATTTTCTGGAGCAAATTTGCAAATTTCCTACATTAACAACATTTTTTTCTAAAAACTTCCACAATATAATGTAAAGTCTTATTTCCACTTTCATTGTCAACAAAATAGTCATATGTTTTCGTCACTAACCAATTTATTGACCTTTATGGTAATATACATATGTAGGACTACACCAAATAGTGAGGTAGGGTACAGACCATCAAAACACTGACTATGATTTTAGCCTAACACAACCTGCCATTGTCCTAGGAGAAATCACTGGAAGATGTGTTTTGCCATACATTGTTGCCAGACTTCTATTTGGTATCATGTTCCTACTTGCGTTGTTAATTTATACATGCAGAAGAAGACACTTATCGATATATGAAAATATTGAAGATTTTTTGCAACTTCATAATCTCATGCCTATAAGGTACTCTTACAAGGAATTGAAAACAATGACTAAAGGTTTCAAGAACAAGTTAGGTGAAGGAGGCTTCGGCATTGTATACAAAGGGAAGCTAAGCAGTGGCCCTTATGTTGCTATCAAAATGTTAGGTAAATCCAAAGCTAACGGCCAAGAATTCATCAATGAAGTGGCGACCATTGGAAGGATACACCATTTCAATGTGGTACGCCTTGTTGGATTTTGTGTGGAAGGAACAAAGCGTGCTCTTGTTTATGAATTTATGCCTAATGGATCTCTAGATAGATATATTTTCTCAAAAGAAGGAAGTGTGCCCTTGAGTTATGAGAAAATATATGAAATATCTCTTGGAGTGGCTCGTGGGATTGCTTATCTTCATCATGGTTGTGATGTGAAAATATTGCATTTTGATATCAAGCCTCATAACATTCTTCTCGATGACAACTTTACCCCAAAAGTTTCAGATTTTGGACTTGCAAGGTCATATCCAGTTGATGATAGCATTGTCACTTTGACCGCAGCGAGAGGAACAATAGGGTATATGGCTCCTGAATTGTTTTACAAGAATATTGGGGGAGTGTCCTATAAGGCTGATGTTTACAGTTTTGGGATGCTGCTGATGGAAATGGCAAGTCGAAGGAGGAACTTGAATCCAAATGCAAAACATTCAAGTCAACTTTATTTTCCCTTGTGGATTTATGACCAATTTGATGAAGAGAAAGATATAGAGATGGAAGATTTGACCAAAGAAGAAAAGGATTTAGTAAAGAAAATGTTGATAGTAGCACTGTGGTGTATTCAGTTGAAACCTACTGATCGTCCCTCAATGAACAAAGTATTAGAGATGTTAGAAGCTAATAATGTTGAAAGCCTTGATATGCCTCCAAAACCTTATCTATATCCTAGTGAGACAGTTCTTATGGATGACATATCCAACTTTGATGAAACAACAGCCACTAACTCCATTCATTCTCCTAGCAATCTAGGTGAGGTTGCATGTGATGGGGAATAATACTTCGCAATTGATAAAAATGACTAAGAGCTGGGTAATTTTCTTTCCATTATGTATTGTCACATTTAGCATCTTCAGGTTACTTACTGATTTGTATTTCATAACAATACTTAGTTATTGCCTTCATTTAGGTTTCACATCAATAATTGTAGTATCTCAATATCATTTCTCTAGAATGATGTAAGGGTATTTATATAGATTATAAGTTGTCTCAAACTAGAAGCTACGATGCAACTTGTTATTGGAGCAATAAACATTGGTCTTAGTCTTTGATATAGACAAATTACTCTTAAGGAAGCTGCTTTTCAAGATTACCAATTCATTATAACAAGATCAGTAAAAGCAAATGGATTAGGTGGCAAAATGATGACCTACCTACTTCCAATATACATTGGAACAACACACATAGAAGTACAATCTACAATAGGTTAAAATAAAAGGTTTCAAACAAGTGCAAAAATTTGCTCTAATGGGTTGTTCTATTTTGGATTACGGGTCTATAGCCCAAGATGATTTTGGTCACTTATAGACCAGTAATTAAGTCTTAATGACAAGGTGGGTAGAGATCATACAAATTAAATAATAAGGAATAGTATTGAACTTGCTAGGTTAAGAAAGAATCAAGTAGTAAGTATAACTTGCTAACTTAATGGAGATAATACTAACCCATGAAAATTGCTACTTCTTGTTTACATTTTATGTAAAAAACACTATATTAAATGAAAAACAGCTCATTTTGCCTGAAAAGATAGTACTAACTTTAGAAAATGGAAAGCCTAAGGTTGCACTAGAGGGCAATACCCATTACCACCAAACAAGCATGATATTAAAGAAAAATAACTATGAAGAGAACATCAACCTATAAAAAGGGCAAATTTTGAGGTAGTAACCATTGCCAACTTGGAAGCAAAATCCATAATCTCTTTCAAAACATTACCATCCACTTTTGGAAGTCATTACATCCTTCTCCCAATAGGGTAAATCACATTGAACACAAATCACATTTTGCCTCAAAAGGAAAATCATATTTCATCACAAAAAATGTTCGCCCTATTGGAAAAAGTCATATTTCAACCTTGCATCATGGCATTAACTTTGAAAAAATCATGTATTAAATTAAATTGCAATTATTATGCTTTCCTTACTTACTACATAAAAGTTTATTAATGAATTTTCATGATCATCTTAAAAGGTTTACTTTTTACTGATTTTATAATAAATAAAAATGACCAATTTCGATCACCTAAGTTTAAATGTAAGTCCTAAAATTTTTTATAATAATTAATATTAATCATCAAAGTTCACTTCAAAATCATTAGTGTATGAAATTCACTTTAACCAAGATTGAGGTTGGAATATTTTCCAAACATTTGAAAAGAACTTTGGTATCGAGACAAGATATGTTGAGTTTAGACACGTAAGCATTTCTCAAACAAATTCTCACAATTAGATTATAATTATTTTAAATTCAACTCTACAATGTTTTATCCAAACAATGATTTTTTTTGCCCATGGAAATCTGCATGTTTAATTAAACAAAATATTGATAATTAAATTTATGGAATCTTTTTGGTCTTTCTTCAAGAGGAAGGTTTTCTTACACAATGAACTTGTCTTTTTTATTCTTGTGCATTAGAACACATTGCTAAACAATATGGCAAAAATCCTAGGTACTTAGGGGACAAAGATAATACAATGGAGAGCTTCTTCCTTGCCAAAACACTAGGGTCCTCGCAAGGAACAAACATAATATGGTATGCTTAACTTATAGGTTAAATGAATTGAGTTAAAATAATTTTATTAAATAAGTTTACATGTAAATATAAAAATCAAACTCATTAAAATATATGTAATATTTTTAAAATTTACATGTTAAATATCTTATTTCAAGTGAAGAAATTTTTTTAAAAATCATTGTATGATTATGAAAATTTAAAAAATTACAATTGAGATAAGAATAAATTTTTATAATTAAGGAGTAGTAAAAAAATTAAATACAAATGAGTTAGTATTAAATTTAAGTTTACGGCTCATATAAATGGTTAAGCCTCATTTTATGGATTTAGGAACACAAGCTTAAATCCTCATATGGATAACTTCAAAGTAAATCTATGTTTATTTTTTAAAAAAATTTTACCACATGTCTCCTTCACACAAAATTACTAAATCACCCTCAAAGTTTTTCTTCTTCCCATGACGTTTTCCTTTGTGTGCGTCTGAGTGATAGCAGCAACTGAAGCAAATTTCTTGCCTTGAATCTCTTTGTTCTTACAAGCCCTTGGAGTTTCTGTCACCCTCTCCCCATTTTCATCATGTTTCCAGCTTGTCACCGGCGTGATTGTTCAGAAAATGTGAGGCTCCGACAAAGCTTTCCACATGTGGAATTTCAAAGCAAATTGAGCTAAATTTGTGCCTTTTTTTTTTGTTGAATTTCTTGAATACGTCACTAAACCATGATTTTTGAACCTTTATCTACCATTTTCATATATGAATTGCAACTAATAAGCTCTAAATCGCGAAACCCCTTTTTACAACTTGTTCTTCACGAATATGGGGAAATTGGGCATAATTTCAATTTCTCTTCAAAATTTGCATAGGGCTTCACTTGTAAGGTGAATTTCAAATCTTTCTGTCTTATTTTCTTGGATCAATTTCATTATTTTGACTCAGAATTGAAAAACTCCCTTTTTGTAATGTTTAAACAATGAAATTTTTAAAATAGGGCTTAATTTGTTGTGGTCTCATCAAATTGAGTTAGACTTTATATTTTAGGTCAATTTTGCATCTATTTCCCCTAAAATCAAATAATAATTATTTTTTTTGGCTTTGATTGAAAAACTTCAATTTGATTATGTGTGTTCATGCTTGTATTGTAAGGTGATTAAATCTAAAGTTTTCGGACTCCTTCAGCCAAATTGAACATTTGAGGGAAGGAATAAGGCCAATGAGGCTTTTGTTTTAAGTTGTAAGTGGATTTCATAATTTTTCTTAATTTCCTTGGATTTTCATTTATGTAAAAGGAAGGAAAGTGGAATGAAAACTTTGTTGGAGTTGATATAGTAACCTTATATTATTATTACAAATTAATGAGTAATTTTGGAACTTAGTTGGTTAATCCCGAACGTCACATAGGTGAAATTGATAAATTTTTTGAATATGAAATAAGGATATAATAAAGCATATTGGAGAAAATTTATGACATTAGACATTATTTAATATTATGGAATTTGTTTAGACTAGAAGAGTATCCTTTCCCAAACCATTGATGAAGTTAAATGGCTGGTGATTATAAGAAGTAAAAATGGAGCAATGAACAACTTAAGAAACCATACTAATGGAATATGTATGTGTTTACATTTTGGACTTACGTCAATTAATCTTTTATTGGTGGGAATTCAATAAAACTTATGGATAAAGAAACTTTACCCAATATTGTGGTGTTTTTCCAAGTGCTAGCTAGATATAGTTTTTGGCTCAATGGGTTGAAGAGTGAAATTTTTACCATTTGAATCATTTAGGTCCCCTAAACATTATTCCTAAATTGTATATTTATGCACAAGTTAGCCTTGAGAATTAAAACCATAAAGGAATGAAATTGAATTTTTAATAAGAGAAGGAAATGAAGGAATGAGGTGTTTGTTAGGAAATGTGTTTAAGTATGATATTGGCTAGCATATGATATTAGGTCATATATAATGTTTTAAGGGTAACTAAGGTTACTTTATCTAGTAAGGTTAAGGAGACTAAATGAGACTTTTGTATTATGTGTCCAGGTGAGTACATAATGTTAATTATGTGGAATTTCTATTTTACACTATCCTTTTACAAAATTTGCATTATTCAAATTTCCTTGAGCTTTGGGGTAGACTTCTTGACATTTATAAACCTCATATGTATTCTCTGAATAGATTAGAAATTTTGGAATTATGGATTACTCTGATAGTGCTTTTGAATTTCATTGATTATGAGTTTTCTGATTTACCATGATTCTAGATTTTCTGAGTTTCCCTAATTTTGAATTTCTAAATTGTTTGGTTGTTAAAATGAATTGATATTGAATTTATAAATGTGTTGATTTCAATTCTAATTTTATATTTATGATTCACTTTGATTTTGAGATTTTTATTTACTCTTATGTAGTCTTGCTGAATAAAATTTGATATATTTTTGGATTTATGAACTTCTGATTTGTTGGCTATAGATCTATGTATGAGAATTTTTAGAGAATCCATCTTAAACAGGATCGTGTAACTAACGATTGACGTTAGTCATATTGTACTATAATATGATTGAAGTGTAATGTCGTTGTTTTAATATGATTGAGACATAATGTAGTTCTAATATGACTAAGGCATAATTTCGTTGTTTTGATATGACTGAGCCGTAATGTCGAATTTTGATGTTTTGCTTGAGGTGCCAGGATTCTAATGATACCAAGTCATATTGCTCGAGACTGATATCTATAATGATTTGTTAACTAGCCTAAAACTAGCTTTGACATCTAATATATTGTTAATTCTATTGGAGGTTCCCAACCATTGTTCTTAAAATCGCAAGTCAACTTGTTAAAATTGCTGATTCTACGTTTTTATGTGGGAAAATCGATTTAATTCAGTCGTAGAATTGGAATAGGAGTAGACTTAGTCAAACTCGGGTAGACTTGCCAAATTTGACCAAAGTCAACCAAATTAATTTTTTAAAGTTTTTGGCTCAAATATAAATAATTCAACATTCCAATCAATTTTTTTAAGAAAAATTAACTAACTTTAAACTCAACTCAATTATTCCAACCATTAAACATTAAAAAAAAAAACTTATATTACAAATATAATTACATTATTATGACTCTAATACATTCTGCTTGCAATTAATAGCAAATAATGTATTACATGGTGATTAAATGGTTAACTCTACTTTCAAATTTTTTTAAAAAATTTTTCCATGGCATAGCTTAAAATACATTATTATTATTATTATTATTATTATTATTTTATATGTATTTAATATTTACTGTAACTTATTTACATTATTATCACTATTGAAATTACTATTATTTTAAATTTTAATTACTTTGAGTTTATATATTAGTAAGTATTATAATGACAAAGTTTGCCTTTAATTTCTTTTTCATAGATTTAATCTCAAAGCTTCCAAAAAAACTTTTAAGCTCAATCTTTACATAATTAATTATAATTAAAAGTTCTATGATTCAAGTATATTTTCCTAATAATTTTTTATCATTCCCTGATTCTATAATTTGGGTTATTATAATAGTATTTTGTATATATATATATATATATATGTATGTATGTATGAATTTTTATTTATATATTTGAAATTTGGTTATATTTAATAGCTATTTATTAATAGAAGAAAACTCTTACGATTCTACCTTATAAGTTTACATTATCGGTTTACACCCTTTTTTACAATTCTACCTAAACTCATAAGTTTGACAACATTCCCAATTACTTCGTTATTGACTTGATTTTCCAATATTTTTATTCAGAACTCGTCTATTTTCTCAATAGGTATTCAATTGATGATTTAGCAATTTTCCTTATTCCATACTAATTGAATTATTATTTTAATCATGATTCACATTTCAAGGAATAACAAATTATTTGTGAAAAACTCTAATATACCCCTTTATTTACGTAATTAGTATTATTTACTTTTTTCCCTCTAAACATATTATGCTTATGTGGGCTGTTTTGTGTACCTCATATAAAAAATAAAAAAAAGACAAATTTTATGTGCACCAATAATCACTCTCTGTGTGTATTAACTTTTGGCCACGTTGCTCACTCCCTTTATTGACTTCTAAAAACTAACTAGCGATGATATTTTGTGTTGATATCAAGCGAAGTGACAATTATCATAAAACTAGTACAATTTGAAAAATTTTATATACTTCCAGTTCTTATAATTTTAGTTAATTTTTAATATAGTCCCTAAAGTTTTACAATTTTTAACTAACTCTTTTTATTTACAAATATTGTAATTTAGTCTTTACAATTAAAATTATGTAATATTTTATTAAATGTTGTTAATGTAATTAATTATATATAATGTTGCAATACTTTTAAATGTGTATGTTTTATACTAACAATAAAAATAAAAGTAGATAATGAAGCAAAATTAACGCACCTATATAGTAAAATATTGACAAAAATATAATAATTGAGACTAAATTATAAATGAGTTAAACCATAAGGGCTTAGTCATAAATTTTAAATATAGAAGGACTAACTTAAAACTTAAGTGAAACTCTCATAATTTCCCTTTTGGATCCCTCATTTTGAGATGTACATGAACCCACTTTTTATTTTGAAAGGTAGAATGATGACATTGAAGAAAAGAATGTTAAAAGTAAGATCGAAGTGGAAAATTTTATGGTAATGTAATAAATACTTTTAGCTTTAAACGCTTTGATTTAGTTTCACTCAACTTGATCTAATACAAATCAAGCATATATGCTACATCTACATTGATGTTTCCGTTGTTCTATTCTTTTGACGATGAAAGAGATGCTCTAATAAATTCATATTCATATTGTTTTTTACTCCATTAAACTAAAGCATTTTTTTTTTGTTATTTTTAATTTTGTAGAATTAAGATAGGGAGAGCTTGCCAAATCATTCTTTTTTTTTTTTTTGTCATTTAAAAAAAGAGAGATGGATGAAAACTAACACACTTTTAACCTCTTTTTCCCTTTTGCAATATTCCTCACTTATATGTCTATTTGAAAAAAGTTGAGCCCGTTGTTTTCCTTAGAGCCCCAGATATTTGGAAGTATTATTTTGTTTAGGATGTTTAACCTTAGGTCACTTAATTTAGCCCAAAGTCTTTAAGGTGTGTCTTCCTAGGATATTCTCATACTCATAAGGGATTTTGATGCTTTAGTCTTGATCTCAATATATATTTGGTATTTGTCGATGTTACCTTTCTTGAGAATATACCATTCTATAGCGCACCTTCAAATTCTACCAATAAGAGCGAGGGTCAAGATTGGTTGGTATATATAAAATCACCTCTAGATATCCCCGCTACTAAGTAATTAGGCGATTTTGATTGTCTCTAGCTCTTGAATCCATATAATCACCGCCTAACATTCATGTTTATTCTAAAAGACAAAAGACTCATGATGCATGTCCCACACCATCTCCTTCAACATTGGATCCGAATCCTAACATTGACAACCTTTCTATAGCCCTCCTTAAATGTAAACGCCAGTGTACCGTTCTATTGGGAACAACCATCGATACTGGATGCGACCTCCAAGTTTGGCCTCTTCAGCTAAGTGTACAATTAAACAAACCATGATTGTAAAAAATAAGGGCGAGAACATCATCTCCAGACAACACAATAATAAGATTACCCTATTTTGAAGTTCATCAAGGTCATTTACGCATAACACTTTACTACATAGCACCATAAAGAAAGTACACAAGTATGATAAAACTGCAGTACCTCCTTAGGAAGGGTCTTTCTCATGGCTATGGGCAGAAGTTGTTGTATTAGAATATGTGAGTCATAACTTTTCAATCCATGGATCTTGCGTTGTCTTAGATCAATGCATATGAAAATGTTGCTTGAATACCCATTGGACACAGTAATATTTTTCAAAGTCCTCATGAAGGTATCTTTGTTTGTATTCATCAAAGTGAATAATGCTGGAGGATATCTACCACTTTCATTAGGCCATAGATCAGCTCTAATGCCTATCTTTTGTAAGTCTCTTTATATATTAACATGGTCTTTTGAGCGTTTAGAATCATTTAGTAAAGTGAATATCACATTGTCACACATTTTTTTCTCGATATGCATTACAACTAAATTATGGTGCAACGAATGTTTTGTCCAGTATGGAAGTTGAAAAAATATACTCTTCTTATACTATTATTGGGTTTCACTGTTAACAACACTAACTACTTGAATTTGTTTGCCCCAACCTTCAACTTCCATATCATTCCCAAAGACAACATTAACATTCTCAAGTTGTTTTAAGATTTTCAACCTGGTTATCGAATATGAGGGATTTATTCTCTCTTCCTTCCCATCAAATCGACTTCGAGCCAATCTAAATTAATGACCTGGGTTCAAAAAATGATGATGACTCATAAAACACCACTTTCGACTATGAGGGAGCTGAACTCAAGCAGAGTCAAAATTAAAAGTAGGGCTTGTTGACCTAGTATGAACGTTCCACCCAGACAAAGTTCCAAGACTAGGAAAATCACTAACTATCCACATCAATGCTACTTGCATATTAAACATCTCACTTGTGAATGAATCAAATGTTTCAACACCATCAACCCACAAATCTTTCAACTCTGTAAATAGTCATTGCAGATACACATATATATCATTCCCTACTACCTTTTCACTAGGAATAATCATTAAAAGAATAAAAGAACTCTATTTCATGCATATCCAGAGAGGCAAGTTATAATTTATAATAACTAGTGGTCAAATGCTATAACTTTTGCTCAAATTGCCAAATGGATTAAAGCCATCGATGGCTAAACCTAGATGTAAATTACAAGGATCCAAGGCAAATTGTAGGTTCATTATGTCAAACCCCATCTATACCTCAGAGTCCCTCGAATGTCGCATCATGCTATCATTTTTGTTGTCCATATGATGCCATCTCATATGCTCATATGTTTTAGATGACATGAATAATCTTTATAGTTATGACTTTAGTAGGAAGTATGTTAATATTTTTACAGGCCTTTTCTTCCTCTTTTTTCTCTTACTTTTTGGTTTCCATCTAAATGTGTTACACTTTTTGCACACATTTATATTTTCATCCTCCCCCAATATGACATGCAATCATTTGGGCATGCATGACTTTTTTGGTAGTTTAGTCCCAATTTGTTAATGGTTTTTTCAGCTTCATAAAACGACAATGGAAGTTCGGCATGTTCAAATGCATCTGCCATTAAGTCCAGTATCATTGACATAGCCTTATCACTTATTCCACATAAACATTTGATGTGATATAACTTTACTAGAAAAAAAAAATTTCAAGTACTTCTCGCACCCTTCAGACAAGCTATGTTGGCCATCCAAAAATAATTCAAAAAATTCTATTGCATTTTCATTCATCGTGGGGTTTGATCGTGGAATTGCATAATCAACATCATCCTTATTTTCGTTTCCTTGATGAATTCCAAATGTATCACAAACTATATCTTGCATAAGGTTATCTCTAGACATATGTAGTTCTCTCACTTGTGGCCTTGTCTCAAGTTTTCTATAACATGAGTCTTCTATATTTCTCTTCCTCTACCTATGCCAAAAATTGGAACCAAGTGGGAAATGTTTAAGTATTAAGTGGTCACCCACAACTTCTCTAATTTGCCATTTCTTAAACCTACACTTTGGACATGGACAAATTATTCTGCCTTCAACACTTCCATTGGCAAATGCAACGTTTAAGAATCCATTTAGTCCTTCTAAATATTCACGAGTATTTTGAGGGTTAACAATCCAAAATTTATCCATCTCCTAAATAATTTGGTAACACACTTTGTCAACATGAACACAATTTAATATATCATCAATCTAACTCAACAATACACATGTACAAAGATATAATATATCATCAATCTAACTCCAAAAAAAATTCCCAAAAAAAATATTTATCAACTTGAACAAAAAAGTGTTATGTTAAAAAATGCAATGTTCAGTAGATATAACTACTTCATCACCTGTGATCAATTGCCTAAATAACTATTTAACTATTTTTTTCAATAAGAAATGTAATTTCTTTTTTCTTCTTCCTATTACTTTAAGGCCAAGCAGAAATTACAAAATTGAATAAAATCAATGCCATTTAAGTAGACATTGTAATAAAGAAGTAGCAATTTCTAGCAATCCAAGTCGCCAATTGTATTACAAAAGACAACACAATGAGTAGTTACCCACACTATCACTTAGAATCTTATTCACATAGCCATTGACAATTATGTTAAAGCAACAATTTAGGAATGAATGAGAATTGTATAAAGTGAAAACCAAGGAAGCACAAAGGAAGAGAACTAAGCCCAAGAATGGAATTACATTTCCGATGTGTTGGACCCTTGGAAGTTGAAGCTAGTCACTTTCCTTTTGAAGCAGTGAAATTGATGAATTAAAAAAGTGACAGACTATGAAGGAAGGGAATGGTCTAGCATATATATTACAAAGGCCTATGTTAGTGTCTTATTTTTTACCTATCCTGTGTTTGTGGCTTACTCTATAATAATGCTTTGCAGTTAGCAAATTTTGCAACTTTAGACTTCTATTTTCATTGATTAGCCATTATTAACGTCATTGTTAACTTTCCCAAGTACCAAATATATATTTTTCCTTTATTTAGCATTATTGATCCTGACCTAACCCACAATTTTTTTATTTTTTAAAGTATTGATTAGACTTAATTAAAATTAAGTATATAAACTTATACAACCACCTTATTACCAACACTAAACTTTTTATTTGTCTAAGATGGGTAAGCATATGGTATACCTTTATCTTTATTCTAAAACGAAAATGTCAACTGCCTCTAGCTTTTTTCCTACATATTCTTCATTTTGTCTTCTGCTTATACAAATTATAAAGAGTATGATTCACTTTGCTAGTAGAGTAGTTTACACATTTAGACGTATGAATAAAAAATTAAAAAAATCATTAATAAGCTAAAACATAATATCTTAGGCTAAAATATGTAAAAAAAAAAAAAATTGACCAGCGGCAACAACGGCGGCAGTGGTGGTAGCAATAGGTGAAGCTTCATCAGAGACTGGTGGGTTGACCGGCGATAGTGGCTAGAGGCAACAAGTGTCGGCTAGAATGAAGAAGAAAATGGGGAAAAAAAAGGGAGGAAGAGGAGGAGAAATATACCTCGTCAATGGCGAAGGTGTTGGGCATCATTGTTGATAGCAAAGGAGTTGGATGTCATTGCTGGCTTCGGTAACACCAAGATAAGGGGAGCAAAGGTCACACATGAAGGCAAAAATGAGGAGAAATCATGCAGCCGGCAAACTAAGGAAGAAGAAAGGTGCGGATAGGTTTAAATTAATGGGGCCTAACTGTGGCTAGGACAAGGCCTAGCCACGGTTATTAAACCGTTGCTAGGACATGTCCTAGCAATGGTTATTTTCTTGTAACCGTGGCTAGGCCTTGTTCTAGCCATGGTACAGGAAGTAACCATGGCTAAGATAAAGGGTTGGACTAAGGCCCAAATTTATTTATCTTAGCCATGGTTACATTAACCATTGTTATGATCCACATAACAATGATTAATCAATAATTGTGGTTAGTCATACTCCTAACCATGGTTATTAGATAACCAAAGTTAGGACTACCTTCGTCCTAACTATGGTTATTTTATAACCATTGTTATGGCATGGTTTAACCATGGGCATTCAAAACTGTGGTTATGTTTGATTTAATGGCCACGTTTAGTTTGACCATGGCAAAATGTGTCTTAACGACAGTTAAAATGAACTGTTACTAAGTGTCCATTGTTATGACCCAATTTTTTTTGTAGTGCTATTATCGGCTAATGTGTATTTATTGGAGAAAATTTGGTGTCTTGGAAGTGTAAAAAATAGTATGTGGTATCTGGATCCAGTGCTAAATCAGAATATAGAGCTATGATACATTCTACATGTAAGATTATATGGATATAACATCCTATAAAAGCTAGATTGAAATTATCACTACCAGCAAAACTTTGGTGCGATAATTGGGTTGCTCTTCATATTGCATCAAACTCAATCTTCTATGAACGAACTAAACACATAGAGGTTGATTGTCATTTTGTTCATGAAAAAATACAAGAAAATTTAGTCTCTACAGGATATGTGAAAACAAGTGATCAATTGGGTGATATTTTTACAAAAGCTTTCATTAGGAATCAGATTGAATATCTTTGTAACAAACTGGGCATGACTAATTTCTATGCAGTGTTGAAACAAGTCAACAATAGCATTAATTAGTCTCACTTGGTCTCACTAGCATTAATTGGTCTCACTTAGTCTCATTAGCATTAATTGGCCTCCCACCTACCTACAATATTAATTGGTCTCACTAACATTAATTAGCCTACATTTTTTTAGTAAATGTTATATATTTAAATATTCATGTAGACAAAGTGTTGAGTAAGGGGAAGAATTATTTTTTCCCTTATTACATGCTTACTTGTTTTGAATGAGAATGGATAAGAACTCTTAGTTTTATTGTATTTAAATGTAACACATCTAGGCTTAGATTATAAGAAGAGTGAACATTTGTTGGATTAAAAAATTTGAATCATGGGAGTTAACCACAACCCATAACCTGCTTACAACCATTCCTAAAATAAAGTCTTAATTCAAAAGACAAAACAAGTCATTCCATTAGGATTAAGACTAAAGGATACACTGAATTGACTATAAAATGTGAATGCTTTGAAAACTAAAACTAAGCAAAAGCAACCTAGCTTCTTCTTTTTTTCCTCGAACACCAAATTCACATGAGTATGTTAGGTTTATTTAAGATTACTAAAAGTTCTTAAATTTAGAATTATTTTTGCTAGAACTATCTTGTTTTGGGATCACATTTGGAGATGTTTCATTTTTTGCACGATTATACTTCTTTTCACATGGGATTTAATTCTAGCCAATTTCACATAAATACTTTTAAAATGTTTATATACATATAGTGCTAATTTTTATAATTTATAGTCATTTTACTAATTATTTATATTTATAATAATTTAAGATAAAAATTAATTTCACCTATTACTTTCTAGTCTTCTTGTTTGGAGACTTACATATCATAGTAGCATCATTTTAAAAATATCTCAAAGTTGCAATTACAATGCTCATCATTTTCTTCTCTTTTTACAGTAAAGTCAGGTTTGAGTTTCTTATTGATGCTTTTCATTTTGTTGAATAATTTATCAAGTGTCCAATTGTTTTGGTGTAAATTTTGATGAATTAGCTCACAATTTTGATGGATTAAGACAATTGATAAATTACATTACAATTTTAAAATGCAAAAGGAAAATGTGTGTTATATTTGAAGTTGTAGTTGATACTATCCATATATGAATAGGTGTCACTCTTATTTTTTGTTCTTGTGATATGTGGAAATGAATTAAATATTAAACACAAAATTTTAGGAATGAATGAAATTTATATAAACATGATTTATACATATCAAACAATCAAACAAGTAGCATGGTATGATAAAAATATATTATTAAAATTAAAAAATGAAAATGGTAGATTTTAAAATTTTTCAAAAGTGAGCTATTTAAAAAAAAAAATTATTTAATAGGTACCTAACTAATTGTAACTAACATTTTATATACCATGAGATTATAATTTTACTCTTAATATATTTATTTAAGATAATGTTAAACTCAAACATAAAGCTACAATTTTTATTATTAATTTGTTAATAAAAATAAATACATAATTCTTTTCTAAAAAATATATGTCATGCAAAGTTAACTTCATGATTTTTAAAACAAAAATATATATACTATATTTTAATTGGTGGAATTTACTCTAGCATATTTGTTATAAAGGCATCTTGCAATAGTAACAAAATTGAAGTGGGAAGAGTGAGAGAATATGACTGTATTCACCAGTAAAAGTGTACGTAGGTTTTTGTCTGCATCTTCAAAGATTAATTATTTTACAGGGCACTATACTTTCAAGCAGAAACTTGCTCTCGTAATACATGGCATCTATTGGATTATGGCCATGCGGCAAACAAGAAGATCCGGAGATCCTTGTAGGCAAAGAAGAAGTTGTCTGAACCATATATGTTTTCATTCCCTCCCTTCTTCTTCTTCTTCTTCTTTTTCTTCTTGTTCTTCTTCTCCTCTCATGCAAGGTACAGAACGGCATGGGCTTCATGGTGGAAATCCTAATGGCAAAGCCTTTGGCGTGACTGTGATGTTTGAGCTGGAGCAATTTCTAGTTGGAGAATCTTCAGCGCCTTGTTCATTCATCATCACTTTGCTACTATTCATTTTGATTCATTCTCACTTTTGGTTTAGAAGAAAGTAGAATGAGTGGTAACAATGGACAAACTGGAGTGGGATTGAAATTAATGTGTTAAGGCGGCTTTGACTAAAAATTTATAATTGGATCATAAACTGTTTCGTTACGTATAACATTAAGAATTGGCCAGAAATATCCGTGGTTCCCATAGCCATATTGGTTGTGGAGGAAGCCTGAACTACTTGATGGTTTATTACATAAAGGAAAAGCAGAACGAGGTATTGTGATTATGATATTGCTATTTCCTTACTAAAGTTTTACATTTCATTGAATGAAATGTGTGGGATATATAGAAGATACATTAAAATAATTTCTTTTGTAACCTTTGAAATTTTTTTCTTATGGATTATAATTAATTAGTAGGAATCACAAAATAACAAGTGAGAGTGAGAATTTGAAATCCCATTGTTTCATCTTAGGAACCATGGAGATTGACACAAACGCATGGCGTGGTCATTATGGCATTTCATAATTTGAAATGGACCTGTCTAATTTTAAGTGATGTGTCATGATACTGCTCATATGTCTTGGGGGAGAAACCATCAAACTTTGATGTTGCCTAATATGATATAACTAGGATTCTAAAGCAAGTTGCACCTTAGTAATGACTTATTCAAACTTCAACTTTTTTTGTGCAAACGAACCATGTGGTTCTATTAAGACAATAAGTCACTTAAACATATGATGACAAATATTCCATTCCATCTAAATTGTCACAAATTTTAGGATCACGAACTCAAAATAAAGTCCGTCATGATCATCAAATTGAGAGAAGTCAGAGAACTTATCATAGGAAAGCATTTACGTTTCAAATTTCACCAAGACATTAATTTAGTTTACTTTCTTTCTTGGCTACTGATGGTAGGAGTTAAAGGTTGAAGCTTCTGACTGTCATTATTATGGGTATCCTATTTCCCATGAAACTTGTCATATGTTTTGTAAGTAGCATGTATAGAAACGAGGAATATATAAATATGAGTCAGCACTAACTTAAATACAACTTTCTGCATGATTATTATCTTATCAGCCAAATTGTAATCAATAAACAGAATAGCTGGGCTTAATTATCTCATACTACACCTGCTTCAGCTGCTCTTGTATTGTTGTGTGCAACTCCATCTATATTGAGCTTATAAAATGAAAGCAATGGAGAATCTTTTTAATATTTCTTCTTTTTGTGAAGAAGTTAATATTGTTGGAAAGCTCAAAATTATCTACTCTAGTTATATGTATTGATTAGGAGAAAAGATATGAGCATTTTGATTATTATAATATGCAATGTTGTCAAAATTGCGATACTAAGTAGACTCAAAAAAGTGGGGCGGATTAGTAACGTAAAGTTGTAATGTAGAATCATAAGAGTTTACCTACACTTGTTATTTAAGCTATTGAACATAACTATATCACAAAATCACATAAAATTTCATACATAAATACTTATATTATTATATAATCCATTCCATATTGCATACTTTTCATTCAAATCAACATACAAAGTTCAAAAAACTCTGTAATCTATAGTTCATAATCCATAACACATAATACATAATAATCATTAATTTAACATAACAAACTCTTAATGTAAATTCATTAAAGATCATCAATCCCACAACTATCATCACTTCCAAAATCTTGATCATCTCCTATATAACCTCCACCTATCTCATTCTCATTCACACCATTATTATTATCTTCATCCTCATCTTGGAAGTCATTATCGAAATTCATATTGTTAAATTGTTCACCAGCACCAGTACCACCAACATTAGCATTAAGTTGAACAACCAAATCACCCATTCCTATTGTCATCGCAAGAGGATTAACTTGAATGGGTTCAAGGACCTCATCATCTGCCTCAACATTACCTTCATTTCCCATCTCCTCAGTTATCCATTTATCATCAAAACAAATATTATCAAAATCATAAACATGAGTTCTTATAGTTTGCTTATTGTTTAACTTTAAATTGCACATCATAAATGCCAAGTCATTCATCTTTTAGTATAAGTGATTTCTTTTCTTGGTATGAAATTAAACAAAATAAACAATGTTGATAAGTATTCTAACCCTTAAAAAAATTAAAATTAAAATAATTTATAATTTTACAATTACTTACCCTTTCAAAAGCACTATAATTATGTTCACATCCAGAAGAGCTATAACATAAGCTAAGAATGCGAATTGCTAATCTTTTAAGTTTTGAGCATCCATCTCCATAGGTTTCTCACCATTCTGCTAGGGCCAATTGTGTTCTTAATGTCTTTGCAGAATCATAACTAAACATGCCCTTTGCGGAATGGAATTCAATCAATTGGAACTTTATTTTGTCTCTTTCTCCCTTATCTTTAACTAATGTTGCTATGCATTCATACAACATTTGTTTAACCATATAATCAGCTTGGAAGTCAGTGTTGAAGTGAAAATAAGGATTCAGGTAGTACACAACTGCATGTAAAGGCCTATGTAATTGAGCATCCCACATTTAATAAATTATGTTCAATATAGGCTCATAACTACAATAATCAACAAACAATGAAGTCAAAATATATTAAAGATAAAGACACCAACATAAGGTATACTAGTTTGTATTTTCCTCCTTGAAACATTATTAAAGTTCATCTTAATTTTTGCCTTTGTACTTTCCATTGCTTTATATATGAACCCCATTGATGGTTTTTCATTTGAATCCACTAAACGAAGAACTTTAATGAGAGGAGCAGCTACTTTGAGGTAAGTAATAATATTCTTGCATAACTTGTTATCCATAACACTTCTTGCCACTTCCTTCCCATCTTTAGAAACAAAAAATTTGCTATATTTCCATTCCTCAAAATTAAATAGATTTATCAATGCCGCTTTATGCTCATTAAGACAACCTAATGTCAAATAAGCTGTGGCAAAATGAGTCACAGTTGGCCTAATCAAGTCTCTCCCTTTTGTGAATTTTCTCAACATATTGATGAGCATTGATTTTGCATAAATGTAAGTTGTAATTCTTCTGCCCCTACTTATGGTTTCTTTATGTAACTTTATTTTTTTTTCCTAAGTCCTCCAACATTAAATTAATACAATTGGCTGCACATGGTGTCTAATACAAGTGTTTTCTTTTCTCCATCAATTTTTGTCTAGCTGTATTGTAATTTACAACATTATCAGTTATTATTTGCACCATATTCTCTTCTCCCACTTTGTCAACAACTTCATCAAGCATCTCAAACACTTTATCAGTAGTTTTAGAAATATAAGAAGTGTCCAGTGAATATAAAAACATGATCCCTTTAAGACTATTGACAAAAAAATTACAAATGGAATGTCTTTTAATATCCGTCCACTCATCTGACATAATGGAACAATCCATTTTTTTTCCTTTGTTGCTTAAACTCTTCAAGCATGGCATGTGTGTTCTTAACTTCCATATTCAAGTATTTTTCTCTAATATCATGATAGGATGGAGGCTTAAAATATTGGCCATATCTTCTAATAATCTCACACATCTTAATAAACTCAGGATTTTTTACATAATTAAAGGGAATGACACTTATGTAAAAAAAAAACCGAGCTACTTATTAGCGAACTTCTTCCTTAATATCTTTCTTGAACATGTGATTAATGGTAGATTGTGAGCTGCCTTACTATTGCTATGTTTTTTTAAAGCTTTCAATAAATTTATGAGGTCTTAGGAATTAGAATGTCCTTGAGTGCCTGGAGTTTTGTCCTCACCAACATCAACCCATTGTCTTTTCCTTTTAGATGATGCACATTTGGCATTAATAACGTGTTGTAACATTTGTACCTTAACATCATCTGGAACACTAACACATGGTTCAACATCTATTCTTGTGCCAGCTAAATGATGTTTGAAACTATAGACTCCTTCACTATAAACCTTGCCACAATAACTATTAAATGTAATAATTTATTAATTATTGTTTTTAATATTGTTTTTTAATATAAATATATAATTAATAATTTTATTATTATTCAATATATGAAATAATAATCTGATTTATTTATGTTAATATGTTTTTATTTTTTTTTATTTCTTAACTCACAAAATATAATATAATTTTGAAATAAAATTAATATATATTTTATGTAAATAACTTATAATATGTAAAAATTATTTATTTTAAAATTTTTTTAAATAAATAAATTTGACATTTTAATTAATGATTCAATAGAAGAATGTAATAAAAATTAAATTTATTATTCGCTGAAAAAAAAAATGTTTTCAAGAGAAATGTTTCACAATGCAAATATTAGATAAATTTATAATTTTAAAAATTTTGAAAGGGTATAATAATATTTTTAATTAATGAACCACTTTCTTCTATCTTGACCCCCTAATTTAAAGGGATAACAAAATTAACATTTTGGATGGCCTCCTTTGCCATTCCATTTTATTCTCATAAAAACATTCAAATGTGTATTCATCTCAATTTGATTATTTCATTCCAAGTTAATCCCTCTCTGACCTTCTATTCAAATATAGTCTTAGTGGCAATAATCCTATTTTCGTAACTCTCATTTTTTTAAAATTTGATATTTTATAAATTTGTTTTCCTTTCTTTATAGATAAAATAATTTCTAATTTAAATACTCATTAAATTATTATAATAATTTAATTCCTCATAAATTATAATTTTTTATTTGATTTTTCATGAATAAAATGTTATTAACGATATATTGTTATCCATTTATTTAAGTAAAATTAATAAAAATAATGGCATATAATATATTTTTTATTACTTATTATTTAGATTGCTATGAAATGTATGCTGAATAACTTTCTATATAATATATGTTCTTTTTTTGAAAAAAAAAACAAATCACAAGAGTGTCTTGACGAACATATTATAAACAAAATCATTGTAAAAAGGATAATTTATTTGATAGAAAGTAATAAAAAAAATTGTAATAAATATCTAGAAATCAAAAATATCATGTGTATATTTTGACTGAAATTTAAGTAATCTTAATACAATTAGTCATCTAAATTTTTACTATACTTTCCTTGAAACTTCGATAAATTCCCATAACAAAATATCACAGAATTTTTGAAAATAGAGTGACTAATGACAAACTCAAGTAAGATCGTCATACAGCATAAACCTTTGACTTTTTTATTTTTATTAGTAACGATTAAGGTAATTAGGAAGTAGTTAATGATTTTTACCCATTAAATTAACCCCAATGCATTGACTATAATTTGATCAGTTTGAGATTTTTTCTTTTTTAAATAATGTAGAAACAAGTCACTAACTAAATTCCAGTGAATGAGTTTAAATTATTTATCAAAACTTTCATATGCAATCATTCATTCTTTCATTAATAAAACAAAAATACAATCACGAAGCACAAACGTTCAAAACCTTTCCCTTTCTGTCATATCTCCATGCAGGCAACCTCTAAATCAATATCTTCATTTTAAAAGCCTACCTTATGGAACAAAGCTGAATTATTAAGGAATGACATTATTAGACATCAGAAGAGGTAACATGTTTTGTTTGTCACTCCTACTCTTTCAAGCAGTTCACATGTTAAAAATGCAGAACTCCATGGATTTGAATCCTTTTTGTGCTTGTGTAGTAAGGTTAAATAGAACCTGGTTTCTATCATTCCTACAAAAATCTTGGGTGTTCAATTATGTCAGATGGGTGGACTAGTCCGACAAACAGGAGTTTGATCAATTCTTTAGTAAATTACCCTATTGATACTATGTTTATCAGGTCCATTGATGCATTGTCATACATAAAAACAGTTGAAAGATTATTTAAATTACTTGATAACTTTGTAGAGTATGTTGGAAAAGAGAATATGGTGCAATTGGTTAACGATGATGGCTCCAACTTTGGCAACCGGTAGTTATTAGAAATGAAGAGGCCTAACCTTTATTGGACACCATGTGCAGCAAATTGCTTGGATCAAATCCTAGAAGATATTGGAAAAATACCAAAATTTTCAAGAACCATTGAAAGGGCAATCAACATGACTGGTTATGTATATAACTATATCGGTGTTCTAAATATGATAAGGAGATTCACAAAGCAAAGAGAATTGTTTAGGCTTGGGAAACAAGATTTTGCACTTCTTATCTCATTTTGAAATGCATCCATCAACAAAAAAATCAATTGACGGTTATGTTTACTTCAAAAGAATGGGTGTCAAGTAAGTGGTCAAAAGAAGTTAAAAGTAAACGTGTGGTGAAAACAAAGCTTATGCCTTCTTTTTGGAATACGTTGTTTATATACTTAAGGCTATGGGTTTTCTTGTTCAAGTACTTAGGCTTGTGGACATTGGAAAACAACCGACTATGAGTTATATTTATGAAGCCATATAAAGAGCTAAGTATAAAGAGATATTCAAAATCATTTATGAAAGGTGGGATTGCTAACTTCGTTAACCTCTACATGCTGCTACACATTTCCTTTATTCAACATTCTATTATGACAATCCAAATATAGAGTTTGATAAACAAGTCACATAGGGGCTTATGTCTTGCATAGGGAGGCTTGTGAAGGATTTTGATGTGCAAGAGAAAATCATGATTGTGTTAACCACATATAAAGAGCTGAAGAACTCTTTAGTGTTCCATTAGCCATTAGAACAAGGAAGATAATAGTTCCAGGTATAGTTGCTAACTTACTAGTTATAATTTTTGTTTAGATAATTAGTCACTATTTTAATTAAAAAAAATCTTGATTCACTATGCAACTGAGTGGTGGGCTACTTATGCAAACTCTACTCCACATTTATAGCAATTGGCAATTAGAATTCTGGGCTTAACATGTAGTGCATTGGACTGTAAATGAAATTTGAGTGTGTTTAAGCAGGTCGATATTAAAATTTTAATTTATTTAGCACTTTATTGGTAAGTTTTATTATATTATGATAGGCAAATTAATTATTACATGTATTCCTAGATTCACACAAAAAGGAGGAATGAACTTGCTTAACAAAGACTCAATGATTTGGTGTTTGTGAAGTGTAATCAAGCTCTAAAAGCTCAATATGATAGCAAGGATGTTGACCTCATTTCTTTGGATGATATTGATGAAAGTAATGAGTTGTTGGTTGGAAAAATGGGTGTCGAAGCATATGTTAATGAAGATGTTGATGATGAGCTTGTATTTGAAAATGAAAATGAAGAATTGACTTGGGGGGTTGTAGCAAGGGCAATAGGTGTTGAAGAATCAAGTAAACAAATTAGAAGCCAAACAAAAAAAGCTAGCTCCTCCAAATTAAAAAATAAGACAGCAGAAGGTTCTACTTCACTTCATAACATTGAAGATATAAAGGTTGCTTTAGATGAGACAAGAAAGGACTTTGATGGATATAAATCTCATGAATATAGACATGAAAGTGATGATAATTATAAATTTGAATATGATTATTCATATTAGTACACTACTACACTTATGGTTTTTGGTTTTTTATAATTGGCTTGGCTGCCATCTTACTTTTTAATAAATGGTTTGACTATCATATTGATTTTTGTAAATGGCTTGGTTGCCATCTTAGTTTTTTGTAAATGGTTTGGCTGTCGTATTAGTTTTCTGTTAATGCTTGGCTGCCATCTTAGTTTTTTGTTAATGGCTTGGTTGTCATGGCTTTTTGTAGTAGTAATACTTCACCTTTTCAATTATAAATTTGACTACTTAATTACTTCCTATGATATTATATAGTGTTTACAACTTTGAATAGTTAATTTATATGTTTAGTGCTTTTACAAAGTTGCATGTATTTATTTCCTTTTTCTTAATGTAGTGTATTTAAACATTTTTTTATTATAATGCCTTACTTCACTCGGGCAAGCACGTTTTTGGCATCTCTCGCCTTAAAGCATCTAGAAGCCTGGTGTTTGAAGTGCACCTTTCACTTTTGACTACCTTGCATCTAACACGTGAAGGGTGCAAAAAGTAGAGAAACTAAATGCCAACCATTATGGAATCAAGTATGATGTAACTTATCAATTCAAAGTGAAAAAGCAAAGTTGATATTCTAAATAAGAATTTTGTTTCACCTCTCAAGTTTGTGTAAATCCTGAACATATTGACAATAAATATCCGTTAATTGCATGTAATAGCAAGATTGCAGTTTTTATCTCAAGTTACACTACATGTAGTAATTTCCCCGTCTAAGCTTTACTTTGATCACTTGAGAGTCAATTATATAAAACTTTATTACTTTTATTTTCAGTGTATACATGAAATAGGGCGCACAAAAAATATGCAACTTACATTATTTTATATATAGCAACAATTCCAACACGCTTAAACTAAATAACAGAAAGTTACAGCAAAAGGAAAGCAAAAAAAGAAAGTGATGCGTAATCTTGTTCTTCTCCTTCATCCTTTCCATAGAAGAATTAAGATGTCAAACTCAAAGTCCTTGAAAAAAGGCAAGAAACTAATAAATTACGTTGTTAAATATTATACTCATAGACATAATGTCTTCCTACCAAACAAAAATATGCAAAGGAATTCACATGGTAACCCGTCAACCAGCTTGAAGCTTAGTCCTCATGTAATTAGCTAAACTAAACTGCTAGACTATTTCACAAGATTAAAATCCCACAACTCATTGGGAAGTCCATAAATTTCGCATTTCTGTACTTACTTGTATCATGATTGTCATGAATCAGTTGTCCCCAATATTTTACAAGAATCTAAGAGCTTCTTTTAACCTTCTTTGAAAGTAGACATCATCTAAGAGAATAAGTCAACATAGAGCTGGAAGATCAGGAAATTTCATAAAACATAGAAAACCAGCACGAAAATTTGAAAAATATAGCAGAACATCAGCTTAAGAGGGTTCTACAGTTGCTTTGCAAGGCTTGCAAAAACTTTTTATGGACCCAAAAGAAAAAGGATGCAATTTGGGATTGACCTCATCATTTAATTTCCATTGGATTTAATAAAAAGCTTGTCCTATGGGGAATCTATTTGTTCTCACTCTTGATTATTAAATTATGTATCAATCCTTGTGATGATACTCTTATCACGCCTACTTTCTTAATTAGGTTAAACACATTTTCATGACATCTAATCTTGCCTCCTTGTGTTACACAGATTCAGAGTCAAATGAAAACATATAGAATAAAACAATGGAATTTAAAATTTTCACTTAATATCTCATGATTTGCCCAACAAACAAAAACCTAAAGTAGATGAAGTTTCAAGCTCACTCCATAACAAACAACTATAGTAAGGCAAAGATTCGAAGGCTACAAAAAACTTGTCATGTTAACATATCTTACTAGTTTCTATTTTTGGCACAAGAGCTCCTTCTCCTTTTACGTAATAATCATCGAGTAGTTCAGGCTTGGTCCACAGCCTAGATAGATGAGGGAAATATGGAAACTTCTTCACTGGCTGATTCATCAAAGTTAAACTTCCAGTCCAAGCCCCCTCAACACGTATTCATCTATTGATCTCAATCCCAATGTGGTTAGCCATTTTCGCGTAATAGCTCCTCCTTTTACTTTGTCATCGAACTTTGAATAGTTTACCCATTTTCAACCCGGTTTGAACTAGAAGTAACAGTGGATAAATACCAGATAGCGACAGAGTAATCATGAACGAATACAATGCTGAAGAGACTTGTTTGCTTCCAGCTTAAGCATCAGAATCGCGCCAAAGATTTCCATCATGAGATCACGAGACAATGCCCTTGTGCACTTGCTGGAGGAGGAAGCCTAGGAATTCGAATATAAATATACGGAAAGAAATGTATAATGGTTCAAATTAATTTTAATAATAGTGTATAGTAAGAGATTTTAAATTTTAATTATACGTAATTTAAAATTTTGATTCAATAATTTAACATTAAATAAATACAGAAAATACGCTATACATAAAATTCAATTCAGAAAACCTACTTGGTATGATCCAGCTGTAATGTCCAAAGTTTAGATTTCAGTTCGCTTTCAAGAGATTTTCCGATTCTGTTTAATCAATTGGCCAAAAAATAAAATTGGTTGTGTGCTTGGGTCTTGTGGTGCTTTCAAGCCTATGAGTTTGTATAAAAAAGTGAGATTTTTTACCTAGAATTATAATACATGTAAAAAAAAAAAAATTTGTCAGCTACATGTAAAAATATATAAAACAAAAATCTAATCATGGGTATTTAATTATAAAAATTTATAGGTAATATTAAAATTAAATATTTTTAATTACAAAGCTTAATATTTTTTATTACTAGTGAAAAAAGCGTGTGTATTGTTATTGTATTACTTATTATAAAAATATATAAATATTTTCTAATCGTGGTTGAAAGCATATCAGAACCATTGCAAATTTACGTTAATATTTGTATTAGTATACGTTAATCCTTAGTATTAGTTAATCTTAAGAAATAATTCATTTAAATAATTTTTTATTGTGTTGATAGTATAAATGTTTTTTCCACAACTATAAAGCCTCTTCTTTGAAATTAATAAATCAACCATCTTTCCCAAAAGTAAATAAAGAAACAATCAAGCATATATTGTTATGTGTAGTAGTCCTATTGAGACTATTAACCAAGTCCTAATGAGAACGCAGATGAAGGATTTTAGAAATAGGAAAAATTTACCTTCTGTCCTTATACTTTGCACTTGTTTTTTAATTAGTCCCTATAATTTATGATTTTACAAATCACTCCTTACACTTTTTCATCACACCCAAAATAGATAAGTGCATATTAAAAGTAGGAAATATTTAGTACCAAAATTTTCATAACCAAATTAATAAAATTCATACAAAAATTAAGCTCAAAATTAAAATTATGCACAATACTGCATTTATACATGCATAATTTTCCCATAAATTAACTGCACAAAATTTTTTAAACTCAAATTTGGAGAGTACCAATCCAGAATCCCTGTAAAATATTATGAAAATTCAAAAACTCATATTTTGAATTTCAAAAGATTTCAAAAAACAAGTACCATTAAATATGAAATAAAAAACTAACACAGGAACCACCGAAATGGGCCTTATAAGTTTGCCCATGCACTTACATGCACCATGTTGCGCAAGTAGGACTTGTTAGGTGATACTATTCATTACCTTTTATTTCTCAGTGGGTCTGAAACTAGTTAAATGACCTAGTTGCAGCTCCACAATGCGACCCGTCAATTTCTTGAGTATTTTGGGACATGTTGGATGTCAAAATGCTCAGAATCTCATAATCTACGAAACCACCAATGTTATTTTAACTTAAACTCCTCCACTTTGGTGCATTTTGTTCGAAAATTTTGAAAATTTTTTAACTTCAACATTAATAGAGGCAGAGAACATTTCTTCACATTTTGGATATGCTTTTGGTACTGCTTTATTCAAAATTTCTTGGTCTATGAAAACCTTAATGCAATTTCAAATGAATTCCTACTATTCAAGTAATTCTTTTATAAAATTTTAGGTTTTCATAGTATTTTACATTGGACATTATGATCGAAAATGGCATCCGGTGGCTTCCAATAACAACAAATTCATATTCTTAAGCTTGGAAATTGCTATTACAATATATGCAGACATCTATGATTTTTATTTCACTTCAAACAAACACAAGCATATATGTCTAAAGCTTCATATTTCATCCATGGCTAAGCATATGTTAAAGAGGAAAACAAATTCATTCTCATAAGGCATAAATGAAATATATCATAAACAGATTGCCTATTTTCTCATATTTGCATGAAATCTGAATGGATAAATAGATCAAAAACTAAGTTTTGATACCATTTACTAAAATAATGACATAAAATGACATAACACAACACAGTATGTCTAAGAAGGGAGATAATAAGAACAGTAAATTGACCTAAAAATTAAAAAAAAAATATCAATCATGATTTAGATGGACAAGGTATCCATAATACTCAGTGTTCAAAAGAAAAACTATTTAAAAAGAGAGAGAACAATAAAAACTAGGGATTTCTTATATAGTTAAAAATGTCTCAATCCAATGGGCATTACTAATTAACAATGACTAGTAAGTTGGAGTCTCTATCCAATAGGCATATAAGTAATGCATCCTATCATGGATTATCCACTATTAACATTTATCCAATTCATTTGTGATTTAGATCAAGATTGATTTCTTAATTAATAATCACAAGAAAATTGTACTAAAAGAAAATCAATGTTAATCCACAATATAATTTAAAATTATTTCAACATATACACCATGAACGAAAAAGCTTTACTAACTTACTAACTACTACTACATCAAACTCCATAGCAGCCAAAATGCTGACAATTTTGTAATCATTTCTTTCAGGAACAATACCAAAGCCATGTATGAAGAATTTGCCTACCAAGGAAATATGATGAGGTGGTGAAGGAAGGACATTGACCTCTCATGTTGCTAGATTCCACAAATTAACATAGCTGACGATGAGTTGTCATGGTAAGTAAAAGGAAGACCAAAAATACCATTGTAAGGATCATAAGGTGTGATTTCAGCCACGTTTTTGTTTAAGAGCCATGGAAGCCGTAGATTGGTGACGAGTTGCGAGTTTTCGTCAGCAAGCCTAGTTGGTTTTTGGGAAGTTTAAAGTGTTTTTATGTTGAAACTAGTGGTAGAGATACAAGCATGGTAGGGTTTATTCAAGCATTTGAACTTAATAGGATGTTTCAAGAGGACTTCCACCATGCCATCTTAGGATTTGGATCCTCTCCTTTACCTTTTTCTTATGTTCTTGTTATATTAGAGAGTGTATAAATTTTACTTGAGTGATAAGTTCCACTTAAAGATTTGATACTCATTTTGAGTCTTATTCACTCTGTATTTATCTTTTTATAGCATAATAGGAACATGAAAAGTCAAAAAAAAAAAAAAAGTATCCAAATCTAAGATCTTAGATAATTGCCTCAGTGCATCCTGGTTCTTTACCTCTTCTATATTGGGAAATGGGTCTATGACTTACATAACATCCATTTTTTTGATGAACTTTTTTTTTTTTTTTATGAACACCTACATAACATCTATTTTCTTACATCTCGACACAAGAGGACAAAATTTATAATCTCAGTGGGCCAGAGCTAAATTTTTGCCTTGAGGATTTCTCTTCAAAAGGAAATGCTAAATTAATTAGGACAATAAAAAATAGTTTTTGTATGATTTAATAAAACTAGCAAATAGAAAACTTTTCCGCTTTAACAGATATAAGAGATAAATATTTGGTAGATTGGATTTTTTTTTTTCCTTTCAGATGTTTTATTTTTACTAAAAATACTTTTATATAAAGAAAAGACCATAACAAATTTTCTTTTTTGTTCTTTCTTTCTATTTTCCGGAATCCAACCATAATTATAGTGTAGCATATGATTATTTTAAAAGATTTAGCATGTTTGCATTAAAAAACAACACATTTTCCTAAACAAAAGACGTAATACCATTATATTTTATTACTTACCATCTAAGAATGCTGAATAACGAAACAAATTCATAGCACGCCAAGATACAGATATGATGACACAAAGAACAAAAATTTAATGTTTTACAATTCAAATATAATTTTAAATATCATGTCATATATAATACAAGTGTCGAACGTGTGCTATATACCCGTACAGTACAATTTTGTTTTTGAATTAGCATTCCTTCATAGCTTGCTATACTTAGACTCTAGTTGCAAATTTATCCATGAAATCAAATTGCCAAATATAGTTCAATATAGAAAGGATTTATTCATTTATGTCTTTCTTTAAATCCCTTTGTTCACGATGCAACATATACTAATTGTAATAATTTAATGAGGGACATCATAGTAAATTTATTCCTCCAAAAGCCCATATTTAATAACTTGCCACTAAACATAATTACAAATTAAAAAGTTTGTCCTACTCAGTAAGCTTAATTTGGTGAAAAAAAATAAAATTTAATTAAAAAAGTTTGATTTATAAAATGGGTTAGACTGAGCCCAAAAACCTTGAATAAATATATTTTTAATAAATAAAAATTATTATTTAAGAATTTTCTTAGTGTAACATAATATCTTGATAAAAAAATATAAATTAATTCATTTTATTTAAATGATTTATATTAATTTAACAACTCAATTATATTTACAACTTATTTATTTATAATCTTACAAGTAATAATAATAATTAGTTATGTTATTTATCTTTAAGTATTAAGAAACAAATTGACTTGATCATATTTTAAAAAGTCTAACTAGTCTGATAGGCTTAATCCAAAAAATATGAATAAAAATTTAAATAAAAAAATTTGATTAAAATATAATGTTGGATTTTTTTTTTTTGAAACCGAATTTAAACCCAATTTTTAAAACTTCAGTATATTGATTAATTGATTAGGTCTACTTGCCACATGTTATTATTTGTTTAGACTGGTATAGTACAGGCAAAACAAAAATGTCTGGCATGATACATTTGTAATACAATTAAGGCAAGAGGAGTCCCTAGCCCAAGAGATTAGGGCTTGAATTGGATAGCCTCATCCCTTAAATCCCATATTAAGTCCTTTTTCTTCTTTTATAAAAGGAAAAGAAAAATACCATCCTAAGTCTTTATGGTTGCCCAATGTGGAATATATCATTGCATAACCCTTTGAAGGAGTGTTCAGCAATGGTCCACTAGTGTGTAATACCTAAAAAATAAGAGAAGGAACCACCTTGAACCGTATGAATCTGATAACCTTGATGTCAAGCCAAGTAAAGAACATAACCTATAGAACCACAGCAAAAGAACCAAATATTGCACCTTGATCTTCAGTCACTTTACCCTATGACCTTATGTTTATTCTGGGCAAAGGTACAAAATAGTGAGTGGAGGCTCGTCCATGAAACCTAAACATATAGCTTCAAAAGATCTGACAGAGGAGATAGAGAGGACTCTGTCCGCGGAGACAGAGGCGCAAAAATTTTTATATTTTATTTTAAAAATTATGTTTTCATATTATATTTCTTTAAATGAAGTTCTTTCTTTTAAAATTTTGAATTAAACTAAATGAGATTAATTTATTACAATATCTTAATTTTTTTTTCTTAAATTTAAAAATAAGTTTAAATTTATATGATTATTGTACAATATATTACTTTTATATTAATATTAACTTCATTACCTAGATATTTGAAAAGATATTTATATCTACTCACTACTCATATAATGTATAACAAGAATATACTTAAAAAATATACATCACTTGCCAAAGCTATGATAGTTCAATAAACTATTCAAAATAGTATTTTGAAAAAAATTTATATGATAAAGCATTAAAATTTGTAACTGTCAATTTGCCAAAAAAAAAATTATATTTATAAAGCATTATAAATATTATTTTATCTAGTATTTAAAAAAAATTTACAGAATATTTTTAAAAAGATTGTTCAAAGTCTAACTAAAAATAATATAATGACATTTGATTTTAATTACATTCTACAAAATTATCGTAAACTACAATTTACAAAAATATATTAAATATTTACACATAAATTAAATATACCATTATGTACATAATACATACGTGAGTAACAGGTTGACATTAAAATATTAAATAATGAAACATAATAAATCTTTCAGCGCACAAAGGCAAGAATATCTAAAAGATCCTAAAATGTTAGGGAATTGATGGGGATGCACAATTTACTTAAGACAAATCTAGAATTTGATTTTGGGAAGGAGGAAAAGTTTTTGAATAAAAAATTTGAATCAAAAGAGATAAATTTTTATAATTCAAAGAGATGAATTAAAGACCCAAATAAAAAAAATAATTCAAAATGATAAATTAAAGACTTAAATAAAAAATATAAGAGAAAATTATGCAAAAGTTGATATTTTCTAAATCTAAGAGGGGCGATTGCATCTCTGCCCCCCTTGATTGCTTATACATATTTCCCTTCTGTTGGCTAAAACTCCTAGCACACCAATTAGAGGCCTTGAACATAATCTATATATCGACTTTTCACCAAGATAGAGTCCTAGAAATCGTTTGGAACTCCATTAATTTCACATTCCTAAACAAACTGTGTATCATGGTTATTAGGAACCAGCTATTCACAATATTCTACAAAAATCTACCGTCTTTCATTTTCATTTCATAAAAGTAGACATCATCTAAGAGAATGAAAACGATGCCTTAGAGACTTGTAGTAAAAGTTCCGTCCAGCTAAAGCACCAGAATTGCACCATAACTTATTATTATACAAGGTTGTTAAACTCATGAGTTTAGACAAAATTGTAAATGAGATGTAGACTCGTAACATAAAATCGTGAGAGTTTACTTCTATTAATAAATAGTTATTAAATATAACCAAATTTCAAATATACAAATAAAAATTCATACATATATACAAAATACTATTATAATAACCCAAATTATAGAACTAAAGAATGATAAAAAAAAATTATTACAAAAATATACTTGAATCATAAAACTTTTAATTATTAGAGATTGAGTTTAAAATTTTTTTTAGAAGTGTTGATATTAAATCTATTAAAAGAAAATTAAAAGTAAAATTTTTTATTATAATACTTACTAATATAGAAATTCAAGATAATTAAAATTTAAAATAATAGTAATTTTAATACTAATAATAATGTAAACAAATTAGAGCAAATACATATATATATATATATATATAATGTATTTTAAGCTATGCAATGGAAACAAATTTTTAAAAATTTGAAAGTAGAATGAACCATTTAATCACAATATAATACGTTATTTGTTATTAATTACAATTAGAATATATTAGAGTCATAATAATATAATTATATTTGTAATATAAGTTTTTTTTTATCTTTAATGGTTGAAATAATTGAGTTGAGCTTAAACTTAGTTAATTTTTCTTAAAAAATTTGATTAGAATGCTGGATTATTCATCTTTGGACAAAAAAAATTTTAAAAAAATTATTTTTGTTGACTTTAATCAAACTCGATGACTCTATCCAAGTTTGACCAATTCTACCTAAATTTAACCGAGTCTACTCTAATTCTGATTCTACGACCGAGTTAAATCGATTTTCCCAACTAAAAACATAAAATCGACTAATTTAACAAGTTAACTCGCGATTTTGCCAATTATGCCATCATGTGTGCCTTGGATGCAAAGTGAGGGGAAGGGAACCCTACTTGGTAGGGTTAGCGCATTCAATAGATATTTCAAATTCTCATATTTTTTTAATTTGATATTTAATAAATTTGTTTTCTTATCTTCATAGATGAATTTTTATGTTAATTAATCCCTTGTCAAATTGTTTTAAAAATTTACTTTCTTATAGATGATTATTTTTTAAATTTCGTTCTTAATAAATAAAATTGTTAGTAATCATATTTTATAATCAATTTATTACAAATAAAATTAATAAATATAATAACATATAATATATAATTTTATTATTTATAGCTATATTCACCACTATACGTACGTAAAATAACTTTGAGATCATGTATGTTCTTTCCCCAAAAAAAAATACTTAAGTGTTTTAACTTATATATTAAAATCATAATTTTTACGTCATACAAAAAGTTAACTTATTTGATATAAAGTATATAAAAATATTACAATGCATAACTAAATTTCGTAAGAATCAAGTGCAAGTTTTGAGACAAAAGAATATCAAGTATTACTTAACTAATCCTAAGAATATGTTAATTAGCTATCTAAATGTTATTGATAAATTTTTCACTAGACGTTTATAAATTCCATTAACAAAATATCATTGAATTTCAAAACACGAGTGACTAATGAATACTCAAATGAGATGTTCATACAATATGAACCTTTTTATTAGTAATGATTAAGGTGTTTCAGAAGTTAAGTGGTAAAGATTTTTACCAATTAAACTACTAACCCAATGCAATGACTAAGATTTGACCCGTTTGAAACATGTTTTCTGAAAATAGTGGTAGAAATAAGCCACTTTAACTAAATTCTAGTAAAGAGATTAAATAATTCATAAAAAATTTTAGATTCAATCACTCATTTTATCATTAAATGAAACAAAAATATACTCATGTAACTTGAAAATTGAAAACCTATAATTTTTGTCATTTCTCCAAGCTAGTAACCGCTAAATAAGTACCATCATTCCAAAAACCTACCATATGGAACAAAGCAGGATTATTAAGGAATCTCATTATTAGACATTACAAGGGGTAACATGCTTTCTTTGTCACTCTAACCCTTTCAAGCAATTCAAATGTTAACAATTTAGAAGTCCATGATTTTGAAACCATTTTGTACTTGTGTATTAAGGCTATATGAGACTTGGAATATAACATCCTCTACAAGAAACATGCATCCTAAACCAACCATGATTGACATGATTCTTGATTCCTGAGGAACAGTAGTTATAGTTGACGAAAAAGAGAAAAGAAATGTTCAAAACTTTATCCTGATTTACTATAGCAACACTCCAAAAGAAATGATATCCCAGATTTCTCATGATTCTTTCTAACCTGGCAATAATTTCATTGCATTGATAAGAAAATTTGAATCAGATCAATCTCACGTAAAACCCATGACCACGGAAGGTGAAAAAGTTAGCTAATGAAACATGAGTTGTACTGAGAATCAATACAACGCTACACTTCATATCAAACGGCTCGAGTGTGGTTTATTCTTAAGCTTCCAAAATTCTAAGAGAATCACTACACAAGATAAAAACATGAGAAAGACAAACCATACAACTCGAACATAATCTATAAATAGCACAATCCCTGGAAAACACCATGACACACGTCTCTATATAATCATTGCATAAACCTATTTAGTGGAACCGCGCTCGATTAAGGTTTCATATTATCAGGCGTCACAAAAAGTAAGATGTTCTGTTCTGGTCTCAGAATAACACATCTTGCCAAGCAATTCACATGTCAGCAATCTAGATTTATAGAACACTTAGAAAAAGCCAGAACCTTGAATATGGTTGGAACTCCAAGGATTTGAAACTTTTACTTGTTCAATAAGGTTATATGGAACCCGGCATATATCATCTTCCAGAAGAATCTTACACCCTATTATATTGTCATAAAACATTCACGGTTAACATAATTCCTCATTATTGAGGAACAACGATATTTTATTTAAAAAAACAAGAAATGCTCAAAACTTCAATTTGATTTATGATTTCAAACCCCATAAGAAATGAAATTCTAGATTTCACACAAGTCTCTCAAACGAACTAATGACAAAACTGAATTATTTTATTACACTGACAAGAAAAACTGGATGGCATCATTTAGACATAAAACATGACCACAGAAGCTGAAAAAGTTTGTCTGATGAAATGTAAGTTGAACCAATAATCGATACAATGCTACAATTAAGATCAGTTGCCGTGTGTATGCTTCTTTCTGAACTCACCATCAACTAATTTAAACTACAGCTGATCACAGACACAGTCACGGGCTCACGGCCATGAATGATCCAAGTTTGAAACACAACAACTTTTATTTAAGATAAAATTTAAAGCCCAGCCCGCAATTAGGTGATTGGATTGAGGAAAATGAAGGGAAGAAACAGATTGATTTAGATTTAAATCAAACATTTCCTTCCCTTCTTCACTCCGCTGTTCTTCTCAAACCGAACACATCAGGAAGCTCATTCCGCATTCAACACAGATAAGGGAAAAATACTTCCTACATATCTTAAAGCCTGGAACATTGCTCGTCCTACATGTATTGAAACTCCTGTACAATCTGACAATCATCAGGGTTATATGAAACCAATGGTTGATTATCTTGTCCAAAAAGAATCTCATCTTCTTTTCAAAATCCCAAGAATTTCCAGAGTCCAATACCTGGTCCAATCGTAAATCTTCTGTTCCAAGAAGCTTCAACACCATATTCATTCATTACCCAAATCTCAATCCGACTATCCATTGAATAATTTAAACTATATTCTTTAACATAAGCAATAGAATCATTGATGACAGCAACATTAGAATCAATAAGTTCCTGAACTGAATAATCCTCAGAAACTTTGGGCAACTTCATTTTCCAAAATGCTTCAGTGCTCATGTCAAAGCAAATAATAGCTTCCTCCTTGTAATATTCCAAAATTTTATATAAAAATTTTTACTTTGAGGGATAATTTTTTTTGTTTTCCTGAACATGGACATAGAAAAAAGAGAAGATAATAAATAAATACAATAATAAAATTAATTGTTGAAATGGGAGATTTAAATGAGCTACTATATTAATTCAAGTAATAAATTTTATAAATTCTAGGTTGGCTCAAGTGGCTAACTGTGACCTAAGTTTGCACTAGGACCTGAGTTTGAATCCCCTCTCCTACATTAGTGTATGATATTTTGTTAGGCTAACATGTGTCCACAAGTGAAATTACCAAAATCCCTTTAAAAACTCATCTTCTTCATCAGCCTTTCTTCTTCTTCTTCCCGAGCTTCTTCACGGTTTCTCCTCCTCTTTGATTTTTTGTGCAGCTCCCTCTCCATCATGCTCCTCCATCAGTTCCAATCATAGGGGTGGTCAGAAAACTATCAAAAGTCTGGCGAAGAGTGCTGCAACGGGGAGTGTCTTTTTGAAGCTAGAATTCACTATTTCCAAGTTAAATTGTTCCGTTCTTATGGGGGTTTTATGCTAATCTTCATTTTGACTTGTTCTCCATGGATTTCAGCCTTTAATTTCGTGAAATTTGATCAGAAACTAAGCTTCTTCCTGGCTAGCTAACGTGAGTGAACACTAAGCGCAAAAATTGAAATTTGGACGCATTCTTGGAAAATTTTGTTGTTTTGCTTGAGGGTTTTTACTTAGAAGGGATGTTTGTGTTGTTTTCTGCCCATTTAAGCTCCAAATTTCTTAAATTAGTGCTTGAATTTAGATATCCCTAATTTTTGGATGAAGAACATGAATAGTGACATTAACTGTGTCGTAGCTCAAAATTTGAAATTGAGACATAATTTAAAGTTATTTTTGAAAAATTTTTTAGGGGTTTTGATCTTAAGTGTGAACACCCTACCTCATATATAAGTGAATAAAATAAAAATTAGCACTAAACAATTGATTAATCAATTAGTTGATTGATTAACAAAAAAAAAAAGGTGAAAATAAATAAATTCATAATATCATAAATTCAACGAAATAAAATAAAATAATACTAAAAACAAAAAAAATTAAAGTAAATAAAAAAAAAAAAAAAAAAAACAACAACAACAACACAAGTATAATGGTTGTCCAATACCCTCTAGTCTATAGGCTGCACATTTAAAAAGGAATGCCCATGTTGAGCTTGTGACCAAGGTGGGCTTCTTCATCAGCCAAAGTGCCAACCACGAGAAAAGGAAATTCGTAGCAGACTGGGACATTGATCGAAAAGGGCAGACCCATCTTTGCACTGTGAACCATATGAAGCCTACTCCTACTCAACGAATAAGGGAGACCGAACGTAAAGGCATGGAGGAGCTCAGGTAGTGAGTAAGGGAAAGAAGAGAAAAGGACTTGAGCTGAAAGGGAAAGATAGAAGTGTAAAGGTGCAGATAGCTCCTAAGCTGAAATTCAACTCATTGTCATCGAAGAAGGAAATAAGAAGGAATGGGATTTTGGACTTCGCCCTCAGAGCCTCATTGTCTCGGTTACAGGGAAACTTGGTTTTTGGGGGGATGAACAACGGAGATACAAGGGGAGGCTCTACATTATAAAGGGAAGCAAGAACACAGCCGAATGGAGGAGGGGGGAAGATACACAAAGAGAAAACATCGAGAAAAAGAAGGAGAAAGAGAAAACCGAAAGGTTCAGAGGAAAAAGATAAAAATAGGAGGCTCTTCGAACTGAACAGGGAGAACTTGGGAGAAGAGCATGAGAGCATGGCAAAAGGAAAGGAAAGACAGTGGCAAAGAAGCTAAGGAAATAAAGTTGCAAGCTTGAAGGAAGGGAAAGACGCACAAAACTTTACTCTGGAAGCCCCTGTCTCGATGTTCCAAAACAAATAGGCAGGAGTTGTTGGTCCGAGGAGGTAAGAGCAAGAAACTCCCACGTTGAGAGACCAAGAAGAAGAAGGAGGAAAAGACCACTGGAGAATAAAGGAGTTTTGTCAACGGTCCGAGAACACAAGGTAGGCCACCTTCACTGTAATGATTTACCTCTTCCTGCCTTATTATTATCATTATTAGTATTTTTCCCCTGCTCTTCCTATACGATGGTGAGTGGCTTACTTTTCCCTTGCTATTGGCACGTAGACTCTGTTTAAGGTGTTTAAGGCTCTCTTCCCACCTTTTGATAAAGATAAGATGAGATAGCCGCACCACTCCTATTTTAGCTTGTTGCAATGCTCATTATTTACTGTCTAAAAGAGATTTTGTTTCTGCATAATCTCCTTCTCTTTCACGGTCAAGTTTGATGTCAAATCAATGAATATATGGCCACATGATTCTTGCCTGTTTTTCTTGCCATGGGTATCGACCTTTATGACTAAACACTTCTTTTTTTTACTGCCATGTCAGTTTAAGTTAGGCGACAGCATCACCTCTATTCCTTTGATCTCATGGTGCCTAATCTTATGATGCATGTTTCTCTTTTCTATAGCTGCCATAGTGTATGTTTCTACAATATATATCCCTCTTTGTAACCGCCTTGGTGTATGTTTTGGTTGTCATAACACGTTTTGGTTAATATCGAATCCTTAAGGCCATTGCGCTATTTGACATCATTTATGTCATGTTAGTTTTTACTTTATTATTTTAATTCTTTCACCGAGACGTGAGAGAATAGGCTGGGTAATGGGTTATAAAGAAAAGAGAACAAGGAAAGTCGAAAAAAAACCTTAGGAAGAGGAGAGAAACTTGAACCGGGGAGGAAAAGACTGAGAGTTGAGAGAAAAGAGAAGAAGGAGTGAAGGGAGAGAGAGTGAAAGAGGGTGGAACCGAAAGTGGGACAGTCGAAAGAACATTTGGAATGAGGAAAGAATGAATAGGACGAAGGAGATGAAGGAAGTTGGTGCATCTCTATTCCCGAGACCGAAAATAGGGCTGTAACACGTTGGTTGAATGGCTCTAATGGAAGAGATTAAGGAAGGAGTACATAGGTGAGAAGAACGAAGAAAAACAAAAAGGGGGTGGCTCATGTAAGAGAGAATGACAGAGAGAAGTTCAGGAAGGGAGACCCAACGAACAAGAATTTCTGGGTGAAGCAGGTGGCTGTGTGCGCAACTGCTGAGACAGTGAAGGTGGTTACAAAGCCACTGCTATAGAACGAAAGGCTCCAAGATATGATTGGCATCTTCTAGTTTTGTATCCTCGTCCTTCGCTCTTACCTTAGCATTTTTTTTCTTCGAGACATTGGCCTCGATAAGTGGTAGAGTTTTTGGAAGCATTCTCCACATATTCTCGCCCCAATCCGCCATCCTTTGTATCTTCCAACTGCTTTGTAATATTTTATGGTCTTCAAAACCCTTGTCTCACGTGCTAGTCCAATCATAATGCCATTTAGAGATATTGTTCATGAGCTAAGGGAAATTCGAGATGGTGTGGTGTACAAGTCTAAGAGAGGGGTGAAGTCCAAGCTTACCCATTGCTGTGGAAAATCTCTTATTGCGCCTGAATTGCCCTCACCCGCCTCGTCCTCATTGTCGGCTTTGTTAGTGACTCAGGAAAGCTGCTGGGCTAACTGCTCGGTGGGTGGTCATAGCTTGTGCCTCAGTTTGTAGGTCATGGAGGAAGGTAACTGAGGAGGTTGTCAAGACACTAGAACAGTGTGGGTGGCTTACCTTTCCCATATCACTGAAGCAGCCTGGTTCGAGAGAGACCCCAAAATAGTGTTTTATAAGAGAAAGGTTTGCATGTTTTGGTGTTAGAGAGGCATGTGATAATTGAAGTTCATGAAGCAAGAGAAAGGTTTGCATATTTTGATGTTAGAGAGGCACGTGATAATGGAAGTTCATAAAGCAAGAGAAAGGTTTGCATGTTTTGATGATTATGGAGGCATGTGATATGCATGGCAGCACGTAGGCTTTGCTTATCATGCGTTATAATTTTCTTTTTCCCTCTTTTCTCCCTTCTTCATTACAAATTCTAATTTTCAAAATTGCATAAAATAATTTTATTTTGCCTAATATTTGATAATTGTTGTGTGTGATCATCAATCTCCATAAGCATTTGAAAGTTGGCCTATAGAGACAACGTGAAATTTTTAGTCACCTTAAATTTTAACAATCAATATCTACTTTTAAAATGTAAAGATAAAATACAATCAAAAATACAGAAAATGGATTTATTTTACCTATTATTCATAGTTAAAATGCTTCCTTTATTATAATCTCACTTTCAAAATTAAAACTAAAATCCAAAAATAAAAAAAAACATAAATTCAAAAATCCCAAAAAATAGTTGTCCATATAAAATTTCTTTTGATCTCAACAATAAATCCTAATTTCAAAAATAAAAATAAATAATAAACTCAAAAGAGTAAAAAAAAAAATTGTATTATAATTTCACCTCAATTTCAAAATAAAATTCTAGCCCCAAAAATCTTAAGAGATATTTTCTCATTTCGTATAAATTTCAAAATAAGAGTTAAATTTCCAAAATAAAAAAATTAAAAATTAAAAAGGAAAAATGAAGGGAGCAAGGAAGGGTTATTAAATTGATTTTGTAAATTAAAGCACACCAACCAGATTTAAATTTCATTTTGGTTGTGAAAATCTATTTGATTTCAACTATCATGCTCTGTTCACAAAAAGATAAAACCACCAATCAATTGCTATGCATTTTTGGATGAACTGTGTGAACTTTGATCCCTATTACAAGGTACGTAAGCCCTAAGCTTTCATCCTAGGTCAAGTCTACCCTTTTGTAAATATCCATTTGTTTGCTTGCAGTATTATTGTTCTTGTCTTTTCTACTTAAAGTCATATTCTATTTCATTTGACCAGTTTAAGGTAACCATCCTCATGAACAAGTATTGTGGGATGTCTAACACCTTCCCCACACTCAAATAGACTCCTGAACCCATCTCTATGTTCGCATACCACTTTTCTCTTTCTTTTGTTTTAAATTGGTTTCCCAAAGTTTTTCGTTAAAAATTTTAATGGCGACTCCAGTAAATTGATTTTCAAGACTCATTTGGGAATCAATTTAAACTCCTTTTTATTCTTTCCACTGAAAGGTTGGTTACAACACTAAGTGAGGTTTTAACATTCCTTGTATCAATTTGATGATTGGATTGCTCAATTAAAAATCCTTATTTTCTTGGTAGGGTTAAAGTGTGCCAAGCAACGATATATGGAGATTTTTTGATTTCTTAGTGTCATTGGACCTCAAGGAGAACAAGTTGAATTGTTGGAAATTGTCATTGAAGTAGTAAGTCACTTGGGAATTTTCCTCAAATTATTTTATATGTAATTATTGATTAGAGGAAATCCAATTACTTGGTTATTGTTGAAATAAATGTTGACCCAATGGATAATATTGGATAATTTAAGAGTTAAACAAGGCAATGATAGAGTTATTTGGGAATTAGTATAGTATAGGAATTTACAATTAAAATAATTATGATTGGCAAGTGTGAAGGCCTTATGTTGGATATAACATTAGAAATGTGAGATGAAGTTGATAGGAATTAAGTGAATTTTAGGTATATCAGCATATTGAAAGACATTGAAATATTATAGTGTAAATTAATTGAGTTGGTTGGTGGAAAGGTTGAAACGGTAAATTTATGGGCTATTTGGATAACCAAAGTAACTGTGCTGTATGTACGAAATTATGTATTAATTATGGTCATTGAGACTGTCATGAGAAATAATGGTTAACCTTAGAGAAAAGCATAAAGTATCGTAATGGATATTAAATGCCAACTCATTGTGGCAATTTTTTAGAATTTATTTAAGTTTAAATATTTCTTAGAATAATATATTAAACGTATATCATTTGTATTTAGGGTCATAGCTATTGCACTTTATGCCGAAGTAAGGGAAGTTGAATTGTGTGTAGTTCAATCAGATGAGCAGATAATCCTAATTATGCAAGATTTTGTTTTAATTGATTTATTTTCAAATATAAATTTTTGTTATCTCTGGTACCTTAGGCAAACTTCTAAATTTATAAATTTTATTGCATATTCTGAAACCAGGGAGTTTTTTCAGCTTATGAACCTTATGATTATGCATTTTTGAAATATCCAAATTATTGAAATATGAAATTTTAAAGTGGTCTGACTCTGAAATTCAAATTTATGAATATGGATGTTTGTATATTTAAGAAACTTTTGGGAATGTGTCCAAAACAAAACTTGTAGCTAACGACAATAAACACTAGTTGTGGTGCATTGCGATTAGCATTCTGATATGGAGAGGTATAATACCCTTACCTCCATATTCTGTTATAGGCTTAAGGCCATTATTATGTTTATTTAGAGTTGATGGCCAATCATGGATCATTTCTCTGATCTGTTTACATTAGCCTTGAACTAGTTTTGCATTCTGAATATATGATGGTTCTATAACAGATTCCCAATATGTTCGTTTGGATATTTTAAATTCTTATTAGATGTTGATTCATTTGAGTTAAGAACATGACTTGAAAATGTAAAACTGGACTTATTTGATAATGAATGGTTTTCCCAATGCCTTTAGAACTGTTGAATTATCTCTATAAGCTATCTGGTTTTAAACAAAGAAAGCATTGAAGATAAATCCTACCATTGTCAGTCTGTCCTTCCCTTTGTATTATTAGAATTATCTACTCACTGAGTTTCCACTCACCCCATTATTTAACATTTTCAAATTCCAATACTGATATAAAACACCCACCTATGGAATAAGAGTTGTGGTGTTTTTATTCTTTTGGTGAGCCTAGCCTGTTGCCACAACAACGATTTCTTGTAGTACATTTTGTAATTAGAATTAGTTGCTCCCTTGTATACAAGCTGATTGTCTTGATATATACCATGGTTGTGGACTATGTTGTATATATATATATATATATATATATATGTGGTAGAGCTGAGCTCTCCACTTTGTTGTATATCAGATATCTCTATTATAGAAATTTTGGGAGAGTCATAATTCAAAGGTGACTGCTGAAATTTCTACACATATTAAAATTATTCTTTTGATAATTTTATGCAGAGGTATTAACTTTAAGTTTGTTGAATGAGGATCTATGTATTGGTTAAAGTTCTGTTGTATTAAGATATTTGATAGGCTTACGAGGAAGAGAGATACCTCATTCTCTATGCTAGTCACATCCTATCAACACAGGTCATGACACTCCTAAAGGCCTAAGGTTAACCAGTGATAAACTCCATTTAAATAGGAATAAAACAATGGAAAGACTAAGCTATAAGCAAACTCAGAAATATTAACCATTCTTCATGAATTACTACTAAGATTGTATACCTCAGTTGAAAAAGGTTTACTCTGTTCTATGTTAAAGTCCTTAGCAGCCAAAATGCAGACAACCTTGTAGTCATTTGTTTTAGGAACAATACCAAAGCCATGAATGAAGATTTCACCAACTGAGCAAATCTGGTGAGGCAAAGGGAGGACCTTGAGCTCTCGTGTTGCTAGATTCCACAAGCACGACTAATACGTGTTGTCACTATAAGTCAAATGAAGGTAGAATATACCAAGGTAGTTAAAGGCGAAAGGCACCCTTGAGGTGCCAAACCTTTAAAACACCTTAAGGTGAGAAGCACCAAAAAGACACTTGCCTAAATGAAGTAAGGTGCTATAATATTAAAAAAAATTCTAAAATATGTTATATAAAAATAAATAAATAAATACTTGCATCTTTGTAAAAGCACTTAACATATAGATATATCAATTAACTATTCAAAATTGTAAACATTATGATGGAACCTAATAGAAACCAATAATATTATTTAATGATGAAGACTTTAGCTGCTCTGATATTAGGCAAGAAAGAAAGAATAAAAAACAAGATAGTAGAAATAATCAATAAAAAATATTCTCTTGGCTTTTGAGAGGCTAAGAACTCTCCCTAAACTTTCCTCTGCCAAATATGTCTGTTCCATACACCTTTCCCCACTTTAAATCCTGCTAATTTAATCTATTATTCCCTTCTTTATTTTTTCAACTTACTCCATAAATTATTGAATGCTTTTCCTACTTACAGAACCTAACTTCCACTCATGTTTCCCACTACGTAAATTATTCCCTTCTTAACTGACTAATTAAATTATATTTTCCAGTGGGTCCACTCTTGTTCCCCACTAACTAAATTAATCCTTTCTTAGCTTTCATGTCTATAATTATAATCACTTTCATATCCATCTTCATTGAATTTTCATCCAAAAGCCTAAGCTTTACCAAGGCACAAAAAGCATTGGAAAAAAACTAGTAGAAGGCACACAAAGGCACTAAAAAGCAACACTGGACGAGCACCTCATTGAAGTCAACACCTTTCACACCATGAGAGGTGCTACAGGCAAAAAAACACCTTGTCTCAGCGCCGAGAGCCTTTAACTACATTTGAATATGCCATTGCAAGGACCATAAGGTGTGATTTCATCCACTCTTTCGTTTGAAAACCTCAGAAGCTCTACATTGGTAACAGGTTGGTACTCAAAACTATCAAAACTTTATATTATTCATTCACATTTAGCTCATTCCTTTCCCAACTATTTATAACATAGCTAAGAGCATTGTTACTACAGTTCAGACTAACTAACTCAACTGAACTAAATGTTATTTTGATACAATTACTTCCCACCATTTCCCTTGTAACAATTACAACCCCCTTTAGCATTTCCTTGTCCTCATGTAATAGAAGTTGAAGTATAAAAATCAGGGAATTAAGCTTTGATAGCTTCCAAAGGTTCCAATGTAGTGTCTACAGCCCCTGCATATTGCCATTGAATCAAAACTTGAGTTAAAGGAAGGTTGTCCTTCTTAACTACACACTTAACGAGGACTTTTTCTGGCTACATTATGAATTGGCCTCTGTCATCAACTGCTGGTAGAATTATAGATACTATCGTGTCTTCCCGTGTTTCTTTAATAAAGAAACATGAAAAATAAGATGGATATAACATCTTTTAAGTAACTCTAGCTTGTAAGCCACCAATCCTATCCATTCCAAAATCTTGTATGGCCCAAAGTACCTTGTTAGAAGTTGATGTAAAGGACTATTAGTCAAGGTTATCCTTTTAAAAGGGTGCAGCTTTAAGTAAACTAAGTCCCCTACTTCAAATTCCCTATCCGTCCTCTTTTTATTGGCTTGCTAAACCATACGATTCCTTACTTTCAATAAATTATATTTAAAATTTTGTATGATAACTTCTCGCTCTTTTAACTCCATATCAACACATTGATTAGCTGAATCCCCTATGTATGAAGGAGGAGGCACTCCATAAACTGCTTAAAAAGGTGTCATTCCTACAACTGAATGGAATGTGGTGTTATACCATAATTCGACCATAGGAAGCCACTTGACCCATTGCTTAGGATAATCTCCACTCATGCATCTCAGATAACATTCCAAGGTTTAATTCCAAACCTCCATTTGACCATCCGTAAAAGAATGTTAAGCGAAAGAATATAATAGCTTCACATGTTGACGCTTAAAAAGTTCCCTCCAAAATATTGGATCACGATCGATTACTATAGACTGAGGTATCCCATGAAGTTTGATGAAATTATGGAGGAAGAGTTTGGCTACACTGAATAATCTTCAAAAACTTTGGGCAACTTCATTTTCCAAAATTCATCCCTGCCCATGTCAAAGCAAATAATGCTTCGTCCTCAAGGCCAATGATTAACTAGTGATAAACTCCATTTAAATAGGAATAAAACACTGGAAAAACTAGACTATAAGCAACATTAATCATTCTTCATGAATTGCTACTAAGATTATAAACCTCAGGTGGAAAAGATTTATTGTGTTCTATGTTAAAGTCCATAGCAGCCAAAATGCTGACAGCCTTGTAGTCATTTCTTTCAGGAATAATACAAAGCCATGCATGAAGAATTCACTGACGGAAGGAATATGGTAAGGCAAAGGAAGAACCTTGATCTCTCGTGTTGCTTGATTCCACAAGCATAATTGATACTAGCTATCATGGTAAGTAAAATGAAGGCATAATATACCATTGCAAGGACCATAAGGTGATTTCACCCGCTCTTTTGTCTGAGAGCCTTGGAAGCTCTATATTGGTAACAGGTTGTGAAATATCATCAGAAAGTAATGTTGTAGAAAACTGATGGGCCCCTAGGACTGACAATATCGTTTGTCTATAGTAGAGGAGTTGGAAGGCCTAACACATTAGTTAGAAACGTAAATGGAGCTCAGGAGGAGAAGTCTCGAGGAAATGTCGTGACTAACTAACTGGTGTCCTAGTCAACAGTGAGAGTGTGTTAAAAAAGTGAGTTAGCTAGATAACCAACATGAAGGGTGAGAGGGAGGAGAAGGAGGTAAGGAATTGGTTGTAGGAGAGTTCTTGCCTCTCAAAAGCTAAAGAAGGACTGGAGGTGCTCCGTGAGTTTTCCTTTGTTTTCTATCTTTAATTCCAGTGTAATTTTAGCTTCTTAGTTAAGTGTTATCAACGTCAAAGCTCTGTTTTTTGCTTTATATTCAAATAAGACTACCTAGGCTACATCAACTTTGGTATCAGAGCCCACATTCCATAGGGTATGGTCGACATGTGCGTAGAGAGCAGAATTAAAGTGATCGAGAAGTCATTGCCAGGAGTGATCGCTAAGCTTGTTGCATCTCGCAGGGAATGTCTCGCAATTCAGTTAACATTATTGGAGATACGTGAAGAGTTATCTAAAATGAGAACAAGGCATCATTCCATGGATAAAAGTAAGTCTACAGAGGTCCCTCTTGATTGTGATACGGTTATTGGCAAAGGTGCCAATGGTGCTCACATTTCACAGGAAGTCGGTAAACCTGATTCTTATAGGTTTTGGCATTTGAAACTGCCTCTCTTTTATGGAAAGAACCCAAATTGGGTGGCTTTTCAAAGTCAAACAGTATTTTGTTGTTAACATCATCTCAGAGGAAGAGCATTTAGAGGCTGTCACGATGAGTTTTGAGGGGAAGGCACTGATGTGCTTTTAATGGATGGAACAATATGCATTGTTTCATTCCTAGCGCCACTTAAAAGATGAAGTTATCCGATGTTTTCATTCTTAACAAAGTGGTGATGCTTATGAAATGATTATAGTGTTGAAACAGGAGACTACAATGTTGGATTTCCATGAACGTTTCGAGTTGTTATTTACTACGTTGGAAGGGGTGATGATGAGGTGTTAATGGGCATGTTTAAGAGTAGCCTCTTCTCAAATGCAGCCAGCCACCTTGGCTCAACTTATGGATTTAGCTCAGCAAATTGAGGATTGCAACCTGGCACTTGAGCCATCCAAAGACACTCGTCCCTAACGCAATTATCGTCCCTCCTATAATCCTCGTTGGAATGGCAGTCAGTCTTCGTATTCTAAGCAATTTTCATCTTCTGAGTCTTCTAATAATAATTCTATGACTACTATTAATAAGAAACTGGATGCGAAACCTACAAATGAGGATCATGGTAGTATTCCAATTACTTATGTCTCAACTAAGACTGCTTCATCTTTTAGTTTTATAAAGCTTTCTGAAGCAAAGATTAATCGCAGGAGGGAATTAAGACTCTGTTTTAAGTGAGAAGACAAGTTTGGATCAAATCATCGTTGTAAAAATAAGCAACTCAAAATGCTTATTGTTTCTAAGGATGTTAGTGATGATAAGGGTCCAGAAGTTACTGAAAAGCCCTCAAATCCGTAAGATACTAACGAAGTCACATGTCTGTTAATATAGTAGTAATGTTAGGTCCCTACAGAATTAAGTTGTTAGGGAAGGTTCATCATACTGATGTGTTGGTTTTGGTGGATAGTGGGCCCACCCATAACTTCACTTCACTACACTTGGTATCTAAAATGGGTTTAACAATTGAACTTACAGGTACCTACAAGGTTACACTAGGTGATGGCCGAGCTGTGTATCGAAAGGGAGCATGCAGAAGGGGTCATAGTGAAACTCCAGGAATTATTGTTAGTTCAATCCTCTTATCCGTTTGACATGGGGGACATTGATTTAGTCAGAGGCATGGAGTAACTTGAAAGTTTGGGGAAAGTTTGAGTTAACTAGAGTTTATTAACCTTAAAGGTTAAAGTTAATGACCACTGGGTTTGTCTTTAGGGAGATCCCAATTTATCTTGAACCTTAGTCTCTCTTAAATCCATTTGCAAGACGATGAGTGCAAAGTGCCAAAGCATTATTAATGAATTTATGGGGCTATGTTAAAGGGAGAGAACGAGCATACCTCTATTTGCCCAAATATTCAGTCCTTACTCCATAAGTTTCCTTCGGTTTGTACACCTGGTATTGGGTTACCTCCTAGACGTCACAAAGACCATGTTATAGTATTAAAGGAGGGGAGTCAAGCTCCCAATATTTGTCCCTACTGATATGCATATTCATAAAAGTCTGAGACTGAGAAAATGATTAAGGAATTGCTTCAGACAGGGATAATTTGACCAAGTGTGAACCTTTCCTCATGTCTCATTTTTTAATAAAGAAAAAAGATGGGAGTTGGCATTTTTGTGTCGATTACAAAGCCTTAAACAAGGTGATAGTGCCTAATAAATTTCTTATTCTGCCAATAGATGAATTATTAGATGAACTAGGAGGGGTAGTTGTGTTCTTTAAGGTTGATATAAAGTCTAGGTACCATCAGATCAGAATTAAGGAAAGAGATGAGTCCAAAACCACTTTCAGAACACATAAAAGGCATTATGAGTTCCTTGTCATGCCCCTCGAGCTCACCAATGCCCCTTCCACATTCTAAAGTCTCATGAATGACATTTTCAAAGATTATTTACAAAAATTTATCCTTGTTTTTTCTTTTTCATGATATTCTCATTTACAATGTGGATATACCTTTTCATTTAGACCATTTGCGAATAACTCTGATAGTGTTGCAAGAACAACAACTCATCCTTAATATCAAGAAGTGTGCTTTTAGGCAAAATGAGTTAGAATACTAAGGCCATATTATTTCTTCAAAAAGAGTACAAGCTGACCTTGCTAAGCTGACAACCACAATCAACTGGCCAAAATTGACTACTTTAAAAGCACTTTATGGGTTCCTGGGTTTGACGGGTTATTATCATTGATTTATCTAAAATTATGGCATGATTACAGCTCCTCTAACTCAGCTGCTAAATAAGGATAATTTTAAGTGGGATGCTGCAACTCAAGATGCTTTTAAGAAGCCTAAAGTTGCTATAACTTGAGTTCCAGTATTGGCTATGCCCAATTTTACTCAGGCCTTTAAATTGGAAATAGATGCATCAGGTTGTGGTATTGGAGCAGTGCTCATATACAAAAGGAGACCCATAGCTTTCTATAGTCATGTTCTGTCCAAGCAAGCAAGGTTGTGTTTTGTGTACGAGCGGGAACTGATGGCAATTGTGATGGTTATGAAAAGGTGGCAGCATTATTTAAAAGCCCACCATTTTGTTATTCGAACAAATCAGTATGCCCTAAAGTATTTGTTAAAGCAACGCATGATGGAACCGGATCAATAGTGTTAGGTCTCAAAGTTCATAGGTTACAACATTGATATTGTTTATAAACCTCACAAGGAGAACAGAGCAGATGATGCTCTTTCGTGATATTGTGAAGGACCTGATTTTCAAGTAGTATCCTTATGGCAACTGGAAGTTATTGAGACTTTGGATAAGGAAGTACAACAAGATAACACTTACTGAATTATTATTTCTAATTTAGTGGCTTAAAAATCCACTATTTCTGGTTATTCCCTCAAGAAGAGGAGTTTCTTTTATCATAACCATTTGGTGATTCCCTAGTCTTCTCATAGGATTGAACTTTTACTACAAGAATACCATAACTCACCCTTAAGTGGGCACTCTAGCTATTTACATACTTATAAGTGTCTAATATAGTTATTTTACTGTAAGGGGATGAAGAAGGAAGTGCAGTAGTACATAGCATGATATAAGAATTGCCAACGTAATAAGTATGAAGCTCTTAGCGCGGCTAGCCTCCTTCAACCACTACCAATTACATCTCAGGTGTAGGAAGATATTAGTATCAATTTTATAACTAGGTTGCCAATGTCTTTGGGGTAGGGCTGGGCAGGATACCTAATGGCCCGGTAGACCCAGCCCGACATGGTCGAGTCAGGCCAGGTGGAAAGTTAATTACAGGTCTAACAAGATAAAAGCTTTGCATGTATCATGCCTGGGCCGAGCCGAGTCCGAGTGATGGGAAAAATATGATCTACCTGGCCCGGCTCGAAGTAAACATTTTTTTTTATATATTTTTATGTTTTCAAATTTCAAGATAAGTGAAAATAAATAAAAAAAATAAAAAACCCTAACTGATCCCATCCCATGCCATCTGCTCGCGTTTCATACTTCCATTGATTCATTCTTCTTTCAGTTGCATGCTACCATTGCACTCTAGTTCCGTCGAGCTCATCTTTGGTCTTTCTCTCCTTCTTTTGCATTGATTGTTAAAGCCCTCTAAACTTCAACCTCCATCGCTCTTTCTTTTGTGCGAACGATTAGTTCATCTTCTGCATTGATTGTTGAAGCCTTCCGACCTCTGACTTCCGTCGCTCGTTCTTTTATGTAAATGGTGGATTTTGTGCATTTGTCTCTCTATTCGAAGCCCCCTTAGTGAGTCTTTACATTGCTTTGTTGTTCATCTGCCTCCTTGGAAGTCGTCCAAGTTTTCATTTCTCAATCGCATCAGCATCAATTTGACAGTGCTAGCTTCCGAAGCATTAGCATCAATTGTGCATCAACACCCAAGGTAATTGGATTCTTCAGTCTAATTTAAATGAGATTATTTTATTTGGGTATCATTTGTTCTTGAAAAATTTTATAGCATGGGTTTGCATTTACAAAGAACACACCTTGCATGCATAATTTCTTGTTAATTGTTGTCTTTTCTTCCCACCATTGGTATAAGTTTACATTATTTGTGTATGTTAAACAATTTTTGGGCCTTTATCTGTCATTAGGTAATTCATTAAAAGCTAAATGTATACACACTCATTCAATTTCCCATCTTTCACCCTATTTCTGAATGCATGTAATGGCTTGGCAGTCTTCATGTCAGAATTAAAGGAGGGCCGCTGAGACCTAGTTTTTGTAATTTTTTTCTTAATTTTTTGTGTGTAAATATATATATAGTGTATGATAGTGACGATAGATATACAAATGTAGAGTATCAATATTATGTTTAATAAAATTTTCATGTGAAATAAATCTCCAAATCCATCCTATTCTAGTGATGAAATAAAGTAGCTCTTATATATTGATAAGTATTAATACATAGCCATTTAGTAATACAATTAATGTTGCCTATTTTCAAATTTAAATTGATTGATATGAAGATTATTTTTATGATATAGATGGCACTCCTTTCTTATTTGCTTCCATGTTTGTGTTATTGACTAAGAAAGTATAATTAATGATGGAATGGTGTAGAATGTAGATACTAGATCGTGTGTAGGTGTTAATTAGTCTTGGTTATTAATTAGATGTCAGACCCAAACCTGATAAGTCAATAACAACAAGTACAAGGTGCATCCTAAGGCAGCAATATATTGTCCAACCTAACCATTACCCTCTAGATGCTGGTAATAATGTCACTGCCTCTGTTATGGCTGCTTCTAGCTTTACACCAGCTACAAATTCCACAGTAGTAGGTTAGGTGAAAAAAGAAAGTTAACCCTAAGGAAATCAAATGTATGGGATCATTTTGTGAAGCTCCCTTTAGAGCAAACTGGGGAGGGATATAAAAACTGTTTGTAATTACAACGATGCATCCTATGCATGTGATCCAAACAAACATGGTACCAATTCACGAAAAAACATTTAGTGAGATGTAAGAAGCATCCGAGTAAGGCTAAAGAGAGCAAACAATCTATGTTAGCATTTCTAGAACCTGGCAGAGGAGGTCAACCTAAAACCTTGGTCCCCCATAACAATAATTTAGATGGTTGTCACAAAGCCTTAGCAAAGTATGTTATTAAGGATGAGGTACCATTTCAATCAGTTAAAAAGGATGGATTTTGAGAATTATGCAATCAATTGGAACCACAATTTCCAGTTCCATCTAGAACAACAATTGCTAAGAACTGTTATAGGTTGTATCTTGAAGAGGGAAAGAAATTAAAAGATTCTTTTAAGAGATTAGGCCTCCATGTAAGTCTTACTATAGATACTTAGACATCAATGCAAAATCTCAATTATATGTGTCTCATAGCTCATTATATTGATGATAATTGGAAGCTACAAAAATGAATCTTGAACTTCTATCCTATCAAAAATCATAAGGGGTGACACAATAGGAAAGGCAATTGAGACGTGTTTGCTAGAGTGAAGGGTCAATAAGGTATTCACTATGACAGTAGACAATGCAACCTCAAATGACACTGGTATGACTTATTTAAAGAAAAGACTTAGAAATTGGGGTGGGTTAGTTTGTGATGAGGATTTCTTACACATGCGTTATTGTGCACATATTCTGAACTTAGTGGTGAATAACAGTTTAAAGGTGATGAATAGTTCTATCTCCAATATTTGAAATGCAATGAGGTATGTCTGCTCTTCTTCTGCACAGTTGCAATGATTCAAGAGTTTTATAGACAAGGAAAAAATTGAGTCAACCAGTCTTTTATGTTTGGATGTCGAAACTAGGTGGAATTCTACCTACCCCATGTTAAACAGTGTCATTAAGTTTCAGAAAGTGTTTGAGAGGATAGAAGATAAGGATGATGAGTATGTTACGTATTTTACTAATGATTCTTGTTGGGCTGGGCCACCAAATACCACATATTAGAGCAAAGCATCTGTCTTTGCTAAGTTTTTAAAGACCTTTTATGACACCACTTTAAAATTATCAAGATCATTGTATGTAACCTCGCATACTTGCTTTAATCACATCATAAATGTACAAGATATGTTGTTATCGAACTTTACCCATGACGATCCTATTGTAAGGGATATGGTAATGAACATGCAGGCCAAGTATGACAAGTACTAGGGGATATTTGAAAATATGAACCTTTTGCTAGTGATAGGGCAAGTATTTGATCCACAGTATAACATTACTATGTGTGCTCCACTTTTGACGATATATACCCTAATCCTGATGTGTGTGAAGCTATGAAGCATAAAATTTGATACGCATTGCACCACTTGTATGAACACTAGTCTAAAGGAGTTGTTTAGAAATCAATTGAAACCACTTCAAAGAGTAGAACATCTGATAGTACAGGAATAAGTCGTTTATCAAATCGCAAGTATAAATGGTAGGTATTGAAGTAGAGAAAAGTTTCCTTAGACAATAAGTCTGAGTTAGAAAAGTATTTGGAGCAAGAATTGGTTAGTGATGGTGCCTCTTTTGATATCCTAGCATGGTGGAGAGACAATGCTGCAAAGTATAAGATGTTTACCCAGATTACACGTGATGTGTTGGCAATTCTGGTGTCAACTGTGGCTTCAAAGTCTGCTTTTAGTACTGGTGGGCGTATACTTGATGTGTTCCAGAGTTCCTTGTCCCCTAAAATGGCCTAAGCCCTTATTTACGCCTAAAATTGGCTTTTCCCCTAAACGCTTATCTTTGATGAGCGTGAATTTGATCAATTTGAAGAGTCTAAAAGCATTCCATCATATAAGCTCTAACTCTACTATCACTTGTCAATTTACATCAAGTAATTTCTAACTTCATTGTTTCATATCTTAATTGACGTTCATCAAATGTCTCTAAAGATTTAGGCATTGTACATACCCGAGGTGCTATGGCCATTGACTACTCTTATGTATTCGGTAAGTAATACAAGTTTCTTTTTGAATAACCAATCATAACAATGTTAAGACAAGTGCTTAACTTGAATAATGTTTGGTGCAGGTTGAAGTTGCATTTTTGTACAAGGATTTGCCAAAAGCTGGACCTTTATGTTTATCTTTTTTATTTGACTATCTTGTTATATTATGTTTGTAAACTTCTGCATGAATAACCTTTGGTTTTATTGTTATAGTTATGGGATGCTCAGAGACTTGTACATTGTTTCATTGAAAAATAAAATGTTTCCTCTTAGTGATCATCCAATATATCTACTTTTTTATGTCATGGTTTTTCTATACTGAATTAAGGCGTACCTGCTCAAATGATAGAAGGAGGAATGGAGTAAATTAAGTTTATCTATTTTTCTAAAACATCTTTTCATTCTAGTGTCAGATATTTAATTAGTATGGGTACTTTATTAATTAGTCCAATATAATTTCCATATGCAGGTTCTAGTGTTAGTACTAATATTTAGACTAGTTATGCTGTAAGAATTATGGTTATATCTATCATTCCATTTCTGATCATTCAGTTACTACGAGTACTCAATTCTACATAGGGAAGGCATTCAGCTATTTTCATTGCACTTATTGTCTCCAAAAAATATTTGGAACTAAAGAGCCAACTAACATAGCATTCATCATCTCTTTTAGAGTCTTATTTTTCCTTTCTGCTACTCTATTATATAAAATAATAGCGTCAAATGCTTCATCATTATGTCTAAGTAAGTACACTTTAGTGTAACTTGAAAAATCATCTATAAATGTTATATAATAATTTTTCTCACCTCTAGTCATTGTTTGTTTTAGGCCTCCTAAGTCTGTATGAATTAAACTGAGTAATTCAATTTCTCTTTGTACATTAGGAAAAAACTTCTTAGTTTGTTAAGATTCAGCACAAGTCTCACATATGTTTACATTTATATTATTAATTCCAAAAATTAAACAAAGATTTGGTATTTTCTTAATATAAAAGATACTAACATGTCCTATTCTAGTATGCCATAAATCAACAAAGTCAATCAAGTAAGCAAAAGAAAGTGCATTCTCATTCATAATTTATAAAATATTGAGTATAAAGAGTCCCTTATTATAATAATTTTTACCAACAAAAACGTTGTTCTTTGCCATTATAATCTTGTTAAAGTTAAATGACACTTTAACCCCAACCTTTCCCAGCAGAGCCACAAAGATTAAATTTGCTCTGATGTTAGGTACATATAGCACATCACAAAAAAAAAAAAGCTATTTTGAATGCTCAGGGAAGGTCTTGGAAACCCTCCCTTGCCATTCCACTCCCTTTAAAAAAAAAAATCTAAATATATATTTTACTTAAATTGACCATTTCCTTCCTTGCCATTCCATTAGTGACCCCTCATCCAAACATAGTCTTACCTTTTCCAAGAACGTTTATAGTTCTTGAATCACTAAGATACACATGTTCGTCTTTGTCTCCTACTGTAGTGTAAGAGGCAAAGGCATTTTTGTTTGCACAACATGCCTAGTAGCACTAAAGTCTACTAGCTATTCTTTCACGTTAGCTACCATGGAAGCTTGAGAAATGACTGTAGCAATTATGTCATCTCCTTCGACCAAATATGCATTTAGCTTTGGAGGCTTGTCATTTCTTGCTCTTTTCCTACATTGAGCAACATGGTAACCTGGTTTCCCATAGGAAAAATAGTTCTTTTCTTTTTAAAAGTGAGATTAGATTGCTTAGACTTATAATCAATTTTCTTTTTATTATATCTTTGTTTGTGTAGTTTTTCTTGTACCAGGTTTGCCTTTATGGTCATTTCCTTTACTTTTACAGCTTCTAGTTCATCCTGATTTGTGTTTTTTACTATGATGTGAGTGATTAAATCTGCAAGTTATAATTGCCTTTACTTAGGCTTAAGCTATTGTTTGTAATTACTCCATGAATCTGGTAACTTCTCAATCACTATGCTAGCAGTGTACTCATTAGGGAGGTTGATCTTCTCAACTTGGAGTTTCTCCAATAAGTTGTGATATTCATTGATTTACATTTTTATGTCTTTCCATCAGTCATCTCCCATTTGTAGTGGTTTCTTATGACAAATTTTTGTTTTCCAGCATTCTTGGTAGTATATTTAAGAATCATTGATTTATAAGTTTTGTTGGTGCAATACATGTCTAACAATTCATTAGACAAAGTGTTAATTATTGTATGTCTACATACCTTATTTGTATATGTCCAAAGCTCCAATGTTTTTGCATCAGAGGTTGAAAATGACATTAGGTCAATAAGAGTTGAAGCAATTCTATGCATATCCAAGGTAGAGAAAATCCACTCTTGCCATCTCCAAAAGTTTTTTCCATCCAACACTTGGATTTTTTATATATCTAGAAATGGCTTGGCATAGGGAACATGTGACATGACTGGAACAGTCATAGCTCCTTAAGTAGAGGTTGCAACGCAAGTGACAATGCAAAATCATTGGAGGTATTGGTAGCAGTGGCAATGGTGTTCGTATTCCTAAGATTGTTAAGAAATTGGTGGTATGAGTCACGTTAAAGAACGTTATCCTTAAGAATATTTCATGAACACATGAATTTCTCTCAAGATTAAACAAACCCTTCTGAGAGATGACTTAGGAGCATAAGCTAACAAAGAGAAAGGAGAAGGAGAAGCTTTGATTGTTGTGTGTTGTAACCCAGAGTATGTTTGGTATTTATAGGAGAAAACCTAACCGTTCGAAATTAGCCGTTAGAAACTAGTCGTTAACTAGTCGTTGGACAACTAATGTTATATAAAATCTCGTTCTCCCAAGTAATATAAGATTTCTTTTAAAATATCCATACTCATATTTTTCAGCACAGTCCCTAAAAAAGCAAGACACCTACAAATTACATCATCAAATATTATATCACAAGACATAATGTCTGCCAAAATGGCCAAAAAAAAAAAAAAGACAGTTTCTGCATACCACATAAGAATATGCAAGGAATTCACATTTTAACCCGTCAACCAGCTTGAAGCTTAATACTCATGTAATTAGCTGAACTAAACTGCTGGACTCTTTCACAAAATCAAAGTCCTAGAACTCATACGGAACTCCATAAATTTCACATTTCTATACTTGTATTGTATCATAATTGTCAGGAACCAATTATCCCCTATGTTCTACAAGAATCCAATAGCTTCTTTCAACCTTTTTTGACATGATCTAAGAGTATAAGTCAATACAGATCTAGAAGATCAAGAAATTTCCTAAAACATAGAAAAGCTACAATAATATGTGAAAAATATAGCAAAACATCAGCTTAAGAGGGTTCTACAATCACTTGGCAAGGCTTAAAGAACTTTTTATAGACCAAGAAATAAATAGATGCAATTTGGGGTTGACCTCATCCTTTAATTTCCTTTGGATTTAATTAAGAGCTTGTCCTATGGGGAAATATAAATTCTGTTTCAATCTATCATTCCTACTTTCATAATTAGGTGAATCACTATACCAGGACATCCAATCTTGCCTCCTGGTGTTACACCGATTTAGATCCAAATGAGAACAATTAGGACTATGGGATTGAAAATTTTCACTTATTTGCTCAAGATTTGCCCTAACAAACAAAAACCTAAAGTAGAAGTTTCATGCTCACTCCATAACAAAAATATAGAAAGCCAAAGATTCAAAGGCTTCAAAAAACTTGTCACGTTAATGTATCTTTGTGGTTTCTATTTTTTGCACAATAGATCCTTCCGCTTTTCCTTTTATGTAATAACCATCAGTGGTTCAGGCTTGGTCCACAACCAAGATAAATAAGGAACTATAAAAACTGGCTGATTTATCGGAAGTCAAACTTCCGGTCCAAGTCCCTTTAACGCGTATTCACCCATCAATCTCAATCCGACTGTGGTTAGCCCCTAAGTACTTTGTCATCCTGCTTAAAAGAGTTCACCTATTTTCAGCCCCCTTTGAACCAAAGTAATAGTGGATCAAAACCACATAGTGACAGAGTAATGATGAATGAATAGATGCTGAAGAGGCTTGTACTAAAAGTTGCTTCCAGCTTAAGCATCAGAATCGCACCAAAGACTTCCATCTTGGAATCTCGAGAGAGTGCCATTGTGTACCTTGCAAGGAGAGGAAGGGCAAGGAAACCCTACTTGGTATGGTCTAGCCGTAATGTCCAAAGATCATAACGCTTTCAAGAGACTTTTCGAACTTCTAGTTCGCCTCCATGGGTGCTCTTTGTGCTCAAATTTAGGGCGCGAATTTCTGTTTTTGTCCTGCGTTATGTAATTTTCGGGTCACCGCTTAAATTTTGAGGATATCGGTAATTCGGAAGGAAATACTTTGTTGATGATAACACTATTACGTCAGTCTCATTTTTTTTAAATTTGATAGTTTATAAATTTAACTTTTTATCTTTATAGGTAAATTAATTTATAATTTAAATCCTCATTAAATTACTATAATAACTTAATTCTCATAAATGATTATTTATATTTATTTTCATAAATAAAATTGTTATTTTTTTAAGTCTAAATAAATTTGTTATTAACAATATATTTTTAACCATTTATTATCTGTGAAATTAATAATATAATGGAATATAATAAAACTTATAATTTTATTCACTATTATATCTATGTAAAAAAACTTTCTATAAAAAAATTATATAAGTGTCTTACTGAACATATTAAATACAAGATCATTGTAAAAATTTTAATTTATTCTATACAATGTAATTAAAAAATTGTAATACGTATCAAAATATCAAAAATATCAAGTTTAAAATTTGATTGTAATTTAGGTAATTGGCGTTAATATATTTAGCTATCTAATTTTTTTTTGTAATAAATTTTCCTTGAAACCTCTATAAAGTAACAAGACATCACAGAATTTTTTATATAAGAGTGACTGATGAAAAACGCAAGATAGATGCCAATACAGTGTGAACATTAAACTGGTTTATTTTTATTAATAATCATTAAAGCATTTCTAAAGTTAAGTAGTCAATGATTTTTACCAATTAAACCAACCCCAATGCATTAACTATAATTTGACCAGTTTGAAATGCGGTTTTTAGAAAATAATGTCGTAATAAGCAACTAACTAAATTCCAGTAATGAGTTTAAATAATTTATCAAAACTTTTAAATTCAGTCATTCATTCTATCATTAATAAAACAAAAATATAATCATGTAGCACGAATGTTCAAAACCTTTCCCTTTCTGTCATTACTCCATTCAAGCTTCCAATAAATCAATATCAACATTTCAAAAGCCCACCTTGTTGAACAAAGCTGGATTACTAGGGAATGACATTATTAGACGTCAGAAGAGGTAACATGTTTTGTTTGTCACTCCAACTCTTTCAAGCAATTCACTTGTTAACAATGTAGAACTCCATAGATTTAAAAACTTTTGTGCTTGTGCATTAATGTTAAATAGAACCCGGTTTAAATCATCCCCTACAAAAAATTAGTATCCTACGGTACATAAACCATCCAAGATTAACATGATTCTTGCTCTTTAGGAACAGTAGTAATAGGTGATAAAAACGAACAAACAATTGCTCAAAACTTTATCATGATATACTATTGCAACACTCCAAAAGAAATGTAATTCCAGATTTCTCAAGACTTTTTCTAAAATACTAATATCAAACCTGACAATAATTTCATTGCATTGATAAGAAAACTTGAATCACATCAATCTCACAAAACCCATGACCACATAATATAAAAAAGTTTGTCTGATGAAAAATAAATTGAACTAAGAATCAATAGAATGCTGCATTTGAGATCAAATTGCTTGAGTACGGTTCATTTCAGATCAAATGCCTTGAGTACAGTTCATTCTCAAACAAGAATAAGACACGTCTCTATATCATCATTGCAAAAACAGATTTGTGGAACTGAGCTGGATTAAAGGTTTCATTCAATCGGGCATCACTAAGAGGTAAGACGTTTTGTTTTTGTCCCAGAATAACTCTTGCTGACAAGCAATTCACATTTAGCAATCAAGATTTATAGAATACTTATATAAAGTCAGAACCTTGAATATGGTAAGAACTCCAAGGATTTGATACATTTGTTTAAAAAGGGTATATGGAACTGAGGATACATCCTAATAAAAAATTCACAATTAACATAATTCCTCATTCTCGAGGAAATTAAGAAAACAAGTGCTCAAAACTCCATCATGATTTATCATTTCAACACTCCATAAGCAATGAAATTCTATATTTCTCATACTTCTCTCAAGTAAACTAATAGGAACATAAGTAGTATGAGATACTAAGTCCCACATCGAGTAGTATGAGATGCTTAATGGAGTATTTAAGGGGTGTAGTTCTTTCCTCTTGCAAGCCGGCTTTCAAGAGTGTGTTCCCCACACTCTCTGGGGTCCTAACACAAACTAATAACAAAACTGAATAATTTCATTGTAATGACAAGAAACCATGGATCACTTCATTTAGACATAAAGCATGATGACCGTAGAAGCTGAAAAAGTTTGTCTAATGAAATGTAAGTTGAACCAATAATCGATAAAATGCTACAACTAAGATCAGATTCCTTGTGAATGGTCCTTTCTGAAGTCACCATCAACTAAATTAAACTACAGTTGATCATGGGCACAGTCATGGCCATGAATGATCCAAGTTTGAAACATGACAACTTTTATTTAAGGTAAAATTCAAAGCCCAGCCCACAATGAGGCGTATGGATTGAGGAGAATGAAAGAAATAATGAAGAGAAGACACTACTCGATTTAGATTTAAATCAAACATCTCCTTCCCTTCTTCTCCCCTTCATTCTCCTCAGACCAAACGCATCAGGAAGCTTACTCCTCATTTAACACAAATAAGGGAAAAATACTTTCTAAATATCTAAAAGCCTGGAACATTGCTGGTCGTACATATATTGGAAGCTCATGCACAATCTGATGATCATCAGGGTTATAAGAAACCAATGGTTGATTATCTTGTTCAGCAAGAATCTTGTCTTCATTCCAAAGTCCAAAGAATTTCCACAGTCCAATACCTGGTCCAATCGTATATGTTTTGTTCAAAGAAGCTTCAACAGCATATTCATTCATTACCCAAATCTCTAGCCGACTATCCATCAAATAATTTAAACTATATTCCTTAACATAAGCAATAGAATCATTGATGATAGAAAAATTACAATCAATAAGTTGCTGAACTGAATAATCATCAGAAACTTTGGGCAACTTCATTTTCCAAAATTCATCACTGCCCATGTCAAAGCAAATAATGGCTTCATCCTCAATGCCAGGGGTCAACCAGAGATAAACTCCATTTAGATAGGAACAAAACCCTGGAAAAACTATGCTATAAGCAGGCTCAGTAATATTAATCATTCTCCATGAATTAATACTAAGATCATATACCTCAGCTGAAAAAGGTTTACTGTGTTCCATGTCAAAGTCCATAGCAGCCAAAATGCTGACAACCTTGTAGTCATATGATTGAGGAACAATACCAAAGCCATGTATGAAGAATTCACCAACTGAGGAAATATGGTGAGGTGAAGGAAGAACCTTGACCTCTCATGTTGCAGGATTCCACAAGCAAAACTGATACGAGCTGTCATAGTAAGTTAGGTGAAGACAGAATATACCATTACAAGGACCATAAGGTTTGATTTCACCCACTCTATTCTCTGAGAGCCTTGGAAGCTCTAGATTGGCAACAGGTTGTGAAATTTCATCAGAAAGTAATGTTGCGGAAAACCCTATTTGGTAATGAAAGATTTACAAACCTGGGTGTTTCTTGGATACCTCAAAGTGTCTTTTGATGAGACTAGGGCTGTTGATAAAACACGGTAGGGTTTAATCACACATTTGAAGCGCATCAGAGACTTTATGGGGAATTTCAAGAGGATTTCCATGACATCTTGGGGTAGTTACTTCTGTGCCATTTTGGTTCTGTGCCTCTTCTGAATTAGGAACACAGATTAATGAGACTATATAGCACACTTGAGAGTTACAAACTGTCATATTCATATAGAAGTCAGCAATGACAGGTCAGAACGCAGCAGGGATGGTTGGGGAGCCTGACTGTTTTCTTACTTCTTCGCATAAGAGGACAAAATTTGAAATCTCAGTGGGCCAGAGCGAAGTTTTTGCCATAGGGATTTAATTGCAGAGGTTGGAAAGGAGACAATGATACAAAAGGAAATGCTCAATTAAATAAGAGAATAAAAATTATTTTTATTTGTTTTAATAAGACTATGAAATAATAAGTTAGCAAATAGGAAAATTCTCCCCTTTAACTGAAGTAGAAAGAAACTAATATTTCGTGTTTTTTATTTTTATGTTTTTTGCAGCTCCTTTTACTAAAAGTACCTCTACATAAGATAAAGACCATAAATACTTTTCTTTTTTGTTCTTCCTTTTTATTTTACTCTATCCAATTATAATTATAGGGTAACGTATAATTGAATTAAAAGACTTAACATGTTTACTTTAAATTAAAACTTTTTTTTGTAAACAAAAGGCTTAATTCAATTATGTTTTGTTACTTACCATCAAGCATGGATAATAAAACAAATGCACAACATGACAAGATATAGATACCGCAACACAATAAAAAATTTAGTGTTTTACCTTTTAAGTGCAATTTGAAGTATCATTTCATGTCTCATACAAATATCAGACATGTATCATACACCATACAACTTTGTTTTTGAATTAGCTGTGCTTTACAGCCTGCCAAAATTAGATTCTAGTTACATATAATGTACCCATAAACTTAATCAAATTACCCAATAAACTTTACTAAAGAAAAGGAATTAATCATCTTTTTTTTCTTTCAATCCTTTTCTTCATTGTGCAACATACACTCATTGTAATAACTTAATGAGTGATATCATATTAAATTATTCCAGAACTCCATTATAAAGACATGCAACATGGTACTATTTGTTTGATTCAGTAGATTACACTTGTCATACAACTTGAGTCAAGAGGAGAGCTTATCTCAAAAGAATGGCCTATTAGGACTTGAACGCGAGAGCCACAAGGCTTAAGTACTATCTTAAGTCTTTATGTATGCACAATGTGGAACATACCATTGTACACCCTTTCAAAAGAATGGTTTGCAAGGACCCATTCTAGTTGCCTACTTAGGGTAGTTTACGCTTCGGTGTTCCTAGACTCTTTAAGGTGCTTTCTGGCTACCTACTGTAGGTCCTAGGAAATGCTTTCCCAAGTTACTCCTTCCCACTTGAGTACGCACTACAGGTGACTTTCACTCTAGTAGTTGGGCCCCTTAAGCACCAAATAGGTCGTGTCCAAGGTTGCTTCTTCCCATTCCTTAGGTGCCCATTTTGGAGGCCGGCCCTCAAAGGCCCTCAATGAAAGCACGAATTGATATAATTTGAACCAAAAGGACAGCCATTGTCTGACTAGCTTGTTGGGCGCAAGAGCTCCAAGGCTATAAGCACATCTTAGGTATTGATGGTTGCCAAATGTGGGATCCCCACTTTGTGTACGTGAGGTTTCTTTCTTGTAGCTGTTTTTTGACATCCATTCCCTTTATGTTGTTTTGTTTATTTTAGAATCTACAGCTTCAACTAGGTGAAAGAAGGAATGTGATAATATGTTCAGAATTTAATTAAATTATCACTTAAATACAAATCGTTTTAAGGATTTATAAATAGTAGTTGCCGAAGATTGAGCATAGTATTTATGCTCAAAGAAATATAAATCACTTGCTTAATTTAGATCATGCTTAACTTAATGAATTCAAGACTACAAAACATCACATTTGTCATTTATTTTCTAATTTGTATTTTTCTTTGAATATATGTTAGTCGCATTCAAATCAAAATCTATCACTTTGAAAAATAAAAGATTCAGCAAAATGTCTATGTATAGCTGCAGAATTTAGATAACATATAACTTAAAACCTAAAAATATATAGTGTGTAATGCTAAATAAATAAGAGAAAGAAATACCTTGAGCCATGGAAATCAGATAAACTTGATATCAAGCCAAGAAAAGAACACAACCTCTAGAGTAATAGAGCAAAAAACCAAATGTTGCACCTTGATCTTCCGTCACCTCACTTTATAACCTTATGTTTATTCCAGGAAAAGGTACAAATATCGGCTCAGTAGATCTGAGATAGAGGAGTCAGAGAGGACTCTGCTGCAATTTAAGTCTTTCAGTGTATAAGAAGGCCAAGAAGATCTCAAAGATGCTATAAAGTTACAGAACTAAAGGGAATGTGGATTTTACTGGCATGTTGACGCATATTTCCCTACTACAGTCAAAATTCCCAGCAGGACAACTAGTGGCCTTGATATAAAGTTTTGCAATATTTCAAAGAGGAAAAAGTTGGAATATTTGCAACTGATGGAACTTTTTGATATGGATTGTGAAGTATATTAAAAAATTATCACAAAACAATAACCAGCATTATAATCTCATACAATATCAAGTCTTCCTAATATGTATTTAATTGGACATGCAAGATACACTGCTAAAATGTTGCTTATCTTCCTTTGATTTAGATTTTAAGGTTGAAGAAGTTGCCCTTTATTATAATAGATGAAATGCTGCATTTATTTTCTCCTAATCAATACGCATTAACAAAGTAGATAACCTTTGAGCTTTCCAAGGAAAGTGTTTGTAAGGAAAACCCACATTTTAAAGTGCAATCAGACTTTTCAACCCTTCAAATGCCAAAACCAAACACACTTTTACATTGGTTCTTTGTATTTCGCACCATCAATTGCGACACTGTTATAACACAACTAATGCAGCAAACTATCTGTTAGCAGTCTATTATATGCTTAACTGTCCACATAGCACAGACACAGAATACCAAAAAGAGATTTGGAGAAAGCACAAATAGTGGCACACCACTGGAAGATGAACTCTGGGAACTGTCACTGTTATTCCCACTCCTTCTAAAACCATAAGAATTTTCGGAAGCTGATACAAGTAAATTGTATAATATGAAGTATGCAAATTCACAGGGAACCAAAATAAAGACAAAACTGGCACGATACCTAATTATTTAAGGGTGCATCATATCAGGCATTATTAGAAGATCAGTGCAATAAACAATAAGGGGCCTATATAGACCAGTAATTTTAAGATTTGAATCTGTCCAACCAAACCTTAAGTGCAACAATAAAGGTACAGTAAACTCCACAGACATCTAGCACGAAAGGGTGCAAAAAGTAGAGAAACTAAATGCTAACCATTAAGGAATCAAGCATGATGTACTTTATCAATTCAAAGTGAAAAAGCAGAGTTGATATTCTAAATATTTTGTTTCACCTCTCAAGTTTGGGTAAATTCTGAACATATTGACAATAAATATTCGTTAATTGCATGTAATAGCAAGATTGCAGTCTTTATCTCAGGTCACACTACATGTAGCAATTTTCCCAGTCTACCGACTCTAGCTTAAATTTGATCACTTGAGAGTCAATTATATAAAACTTCATTACTTATGTTTTCAGTATACATGAAATAGGGTCCACAAAAAGTATGCAACTTACATTATTTTAATTATAGCAACAACTCCAACAAGCTTAAATTAAATAACAGAAAGTTACAGAAAAAGGAAAGCAAAAGAAGAAACTGATGTGCAATCTTGTTTTTTTCCTTCATTCTTTCCATAGAAGAATTAAGATGTCAAACTCAGAGTCCCTGAAAAAGGGCAAGACACTAACAAATTACATTGTTAAATATTATACTCACAGACATAATGTCTTCCTACCACACAAGAATAAGCAAAGGAATTCACATCGTAACCTGTCAACCAGCTTGAAGCTTAGTCCTCATGTAATTATTAGCTAAACTAAACTGCTAGACTATTCACAAAATTAAAGTCCCGCAACTCATTTGGAAGTCCATAAATTTCGCATTTCTCTACTTGCATCATGATTGTCAGGAATCATCGTCCCCTATATTCTACAAGAATCATATAGCTTCTTTTAACCTTCTTTGAAAGTAGACATCATCTAAGAGAATAAGTCAATATAGAGCTGGAAGATCAGGAAATTTCATAGAACATAGAAAACCAGGAGGAATGTGAAAACTATAGCAGAACATCAGCTGAAAAGGGTTCTACATTAACTTTGCAAGGCTTGCAAAAACTTTTTATGGACCAAAAAGAAAAATGATGCAATTAGGGATTGACCTCATCCTCTAATTTCCTTTGGATTTAATTAAAATCTCGTCCTATGGGGAAATCTATTTGTTCTCACTCTTAATTATTAATTTCAGTTTCAATCCCTGTGATAATACTCTTATCATGCCTACTTTCTTGATTAGGTTTATCACTTTTTCATGACATCTAATCTTGCCTCCTTGTGTTACATAGATTCAGAGTCAAATGAAAACATATAGAACAATGGAATTCAAAATTTTCACTTAATATCTCATGATTTGCCCAACAAACGATAGAAGAAGTTTCAAGCTCACTCCATGACAAACAACTATAGTAAGGCAAAGATTCGAAGGCTACAAAAAACTTGTCATGTTAACATATCTTACTAGTTTCTATTTTTGGCACAACAGCTCATTCTTCTTCTACGTAATAGGCATCAAGTAGTTCAGGCTTGGTCGACAATCTATACAGATAAGGGAAATATGGAAACTTCTCCACCGGCTGATTTATCAAAGTTAAACTTCCAGTCGAAGCCCCGTCAACGCGTATTTATCCATTGATCTCAATCCCACTGCGGTTAGCCATTTTCGCACAACAGCTCCTTTTATTTTGTCATCCAGCTTCGAGTAGTTTACCCATTTTCAGCCCCCTTTGAACCAGAAGTAACAGTGGATAAAACCAGGTAGTGACAGAGTAATCATGAATGAATACGATGCTGAAGAGATTTGTTTGCTTCCAGCTTAAGCATCAGAATCGCACCAAAGATCTTCCATTCATGAGATCTCGAGACAGTGCCACTGTGCAACTTGCATGGAGAGGAAGGGAAAGGGAAGCCTACTTGGCATGGTCTAGCCGTAATGTCCAAATTCCAAAGTTCAGAACGCTTTCAAGAAATTTTCCGAACTTGTTCTTTGCAGCCATGGGTGCTCATTGTCTTTGGATTTAGGGCGCGAGTTTCCGTTTTGCAAGTCATCTGCAATTTTCGGTTTTCTGTTTAATCCTCAAGGAAAAGGGAAACTGGGAAGGAATAAAGTTAGGTTTTTTATATAACATTATAATACATTTAAAAAAATTCTAATAACGGGGGTATTGAAGGAGAAACAGACTTATACTATGAGCTTCATAAAAATATGATAAGTGTCGTTAATCACTAATATTTTAATTAAAAATTAATACAACAAAAATATAAAAAATTATATATAAATTTGTTTATTAACTTAAAAGAATTTACAGATAATAAAATTATATTTAAATCTTTTTAATTAAAGCTTAATATTTTTTATTACTAGTAAAAAAAATGTGCTTATTGTCATTGTATTAGTTATTATATTTTTATATATTTTCTAATCATGGTTGAAAGCATATCAAACCATTGCAAATTTACGTTAATTTTGTCTATTAGTATCCGTTAATTGTTAGCTTTAATTAATTTTAAAATAATTCATTTAAATAATTATCCTATTGTGTTGATATTATAAGAGTTCTTTCCACAATTATAAAGCCTCTTCTTTAAAATTAATAAATTAATCATCTGTCACAAAATAAATTAATAAACATCAAGCATATCTTATTATATATAATAGTCCTATAAAGTTGAAACTAATCATTTAAGCGGAGAAAAGATTTTAGAAATATTACCTCAAAAAGCTGCAAAATAGAAACATTTTACCAAAAGACAGCGTGCCTAGTTTCTTCTTCGTTCCGAAGGCTTCGCTTCTTTGTTCGTGAAGGCGGAAGGACGGCGAGAAGGTGGTGCGAGGCGCCGTTTCAGTCGTCGATGGTGACGTCGTGGCCTCTATATATATAAACTTCCATTTTGCAAAAATCAATGGAGAAGCGAGACTTTCTAGTCCCGACGGCGGCCATAACAACAACGACCATGTATTTCCGCCAGCGGCCATCGTATGTGGCGGAGGCGGTGGGATCCTTTCGTGGCCAGTAAAGAATGCTGAAATTCAATGAAAGAGCAATGGTGAGAGTGAGTTGAGTTCAGTAGAAGAAGGTATCGTCTAGCAGAGCAGTAAATGAGTGGTGAGTGTGTATATATGGAATTACAGATGACCTAGAAGTATATTTTCATTATGATTATTTGATTAATTAGTTTCTTTAGCTTAAGTCTCATCCTGAGACGTAGGGGACAAAGTCCCGCCAAAATGCTTTAGTATTATGATTCTCAAACTATGTAAATAGAGTTGCAGAGTTGGTAGTATACCAATTTTCTAGAATAGTTGAGAAGATTATTGATGTCAATCCAATTATAGAGAATACTAAAAAGAAGGAGATGAAGAGAGCATAAAAAGGAATGTAAATAAACTATAACTAGCTGGGGAAATTACATCAGGAGATACATTCAATCTTTGCTTGAAAAATTCTATTTGCTAGACTATATTTGATAGGAAACCCATAAAAGAAAGGAATAACAGAATAACAAGGTTGCATATCTTTAACGACGACTTCTCCTTTTCCATATACAGCACTGTTCATTTGTACTGTTCACGTGCCACTCTTCATGTGTGGCAATCTGTTATCCACGCATGGATTATTTTCTTCTTTCTCTTAATCTTCTCATACATCTTATGCTATCTATCATTACCTTCCAAAAGGTACAAGATGGATTCTAAAGTTACATTTGGAACGATTTAAGTGAGAATGGACTCTGTTAACGCAACTTTGCTGTCATTTAGTGAGGGATTGATAATAGAATCTCTGTACATGGGATGGGATAGAGAAAGTCAGAGAGGTTAAGAAAGATATAAGAGGGAAGAAACACGAAGTGTGGAGGAGAGAGAAAGGAGAGGATAGAAGATGACAAAGGAGGTAGATGAGATATGTTTCGACGTCACTTTTATTTTGTTACCAACTCAACATTTAATGAGGAATTTAGGACATATCTCTATTTTGGTTAGTTTATCTTGTGAAGGTAACGGAAGGACAAAATTGAAGTCAAACATTACTCTGAAGTACTAAATTGATATATCTAGTAAATAAGGGACCTATCTGAGTACATTTTTTAAGGACCTAGCATTAATTTAGTGGTTTCGAGTCCCTGTGCCTTTCTGTATACGACAAGACAATCCCCCCCCCCCCCCGGGCCCCCGGCCCTTTTTTTAAAAATTTTGATAACGGCTATTTAAAAAAAAAAAAATACAAAACAAAATGACAGACATTTTAAATCTTCTCTTGGTAGGTGCCATCTTTCATAGCTTCAAGTTAGAAGCTGTTGGGCTTCACACCCTTTGTCTACTAGCATCATGTTGGTACGCTAATAGAACATCAGATCATATAGTAAGATGATAATAATAATAATGTGGTCTAGAAATTAAGATGTTAATACTAAAAAAGTTAGTATTTTCGTGTATTTTAGTAATTTTAGTATTTGTAAAAGTTTGACAATCAAACTTGCTGTGCATACATGAATAATAAGGCCCCATTTCCTTAATTTACTAATATAAAATTGTATGCACGTTGTGCATCAAGGTTATATATGGATCCCATCTTTACAAGGTTTAAGACAGTTTTTTAAACCAACCCCCATGAGACTTAAATAAATTGGCCTACCATTTACAAAGAAACAGTGAAGAGGTTGGACAAAGTCAACTTGAAAGTCTTATATAGAAGTCAATGTATTCCAAAATGGAGGCTAGCTATTTGGACAAACTTTTTTACAAGGTGAGGTTGCCATTTCAACCACGCATCCTGATCTAGGCTAATTTGATTTGAATAGCCTAAATGCCGCAACTATTGATCTTGATTATCAGTTTTTAAGTACTGACTGTAGCCAAAAGGGTCTTTCCTTTTGTTACTTACATGGTAGTGAGTTTTTATTCCATGGATATATTGAACCCTGTGTATGACCTTACTTGTAGATTGTGCGGCATCACTGCTACAACGATAGGTAATGTGTTGAATTTGGACAAAAGGGTTCGCCTTCTCATGACTGAAGTGGAGGAATTAAAGGAGAAAAGGGAAGATTTGATGAGGCAGATTGAGCAAGCTCTCGTGGACGAACAAAATTGCACAAGCCAAGTCAAAGGCTGGCTGCACAGGGTGGAAAATATTGAAGCTGTAGCAGGACCTCTAATAGAAGATCTCAGACAGAGGAGACAGAGCGGTATCTGCTGGAATTTAAGTTTTTCAGTCTACAAGAAGGGCAAGAAGATCTCAAAGATGCTTAAAGAGGTTAGGGAGTTGAAGGAGAAAGGGGACTTTACTGTCATTATTGCTGATGGATATTTCCCTACTGCTGTCCGGGAAATTCCTTGTAGGCGAACATGTGGTCTTGACATGATGTTGGGAAAAGTTCTGCCATATCTTGAAGAGGAAGAAGTTGGAATAGTTGCAATATATGGAATGGGTGGAGTTGGTAAGACAACCCTCTTGAAGGCTATAAACAATGAATTCCTTACGAAAATCCACCATTATGATGTTGTAATATGGGCTTTGGTATCTAGGGAGTTTGTTGCTGATAGAATCCAGCAGGCCATAGGAGAAAGGTTGGGTTTTTCTTGGGAAGGAACTGAAACCCAACAATTGCGAGCTTTGAAGATAAATAGGGTCTTAAGAGGAAAAAAATTCTTGCTTTTGTTGGATGACGTTTGGGAAAGACTTGATCTGGAGAGCATAGGAATTCCTTTTCTAGACAAACACAATAAGTGCAAGGTGATGTTCACTACACGTTCCCTGGATATCTGCAGTGACATGGAAGCACAACGGAGGTTTAAAGTAGAATTTTTTAAGAGAAAATGAAGCATGGCAATTGTTCTCTGAGAAGGTAGGAAATAGGGAACTTTTGGAATCAGAGTTTATTCAACCTCGTGCCGAGACCATTGTCAGGAAATGTGGAGGGCTACCACTGGCTTTGATCACAATTGCAAGGGCTTTGGCTAACAAAGAAACTGAGGAGGAATGGGAAAATGAAATAGAGGTACTCAAGAGAACCCCATCAGAGCTAAGAGGTATGGAAGAGGTATTTGCTCTATTAAAATTCAGCTATGACAACTTGGGGAACGATATATTAAAATCATGCTTCCTGTATTGTTCCTTATTCCCTGAAGATTACTCAATAGAGAGAGAACAACTTATAGAATACTGGATTGGGGAAGGATTTCTTGACAGCTCCAGTGACAATAATGTCCATAATAAGGGGCATGACATCATTGGATCTCTAAAGGTTGCTTGCTTGCTGGAAAGTGGTGAAGAAAAACCCTAAGTGAAGATGCATGATGTTGTAAGAAGTTTTGCCTTATGGATAGCATCTGAATGTGGTTCGAACAGGAAAAATTTTCTAGTGGAGCCAAGCATGGGACTAAATGAAGCACCCTCAGTTGAAGTTTGGCAAGAGGCAAAGAGAATTTCTTTATTGGACAATGGGATTATGAAACTATCAGAAATTCCTCAATGCCAGAACCTCTCCACCTTGTTGCTCCAATGGAATTGGGGTTTAAACAAAATTTTAAATGATCTTTTTAGATTTATGCCTGCTCTGAGAGTTCTGGATTTGTCATTTACCAGCATCAAGGAGATCCCAACTAGTATCAGTAACCTAGCTGAGCTGCACCATCTTGATTGTTCAGGGACAAAGATAAGCACATTACCCAAAGAGCTAGGTAAACTGGCAAAATTAAGACATTTGGACCTGCAACGCATACATTCACTAAGCATTATACCACAAGAGGTTATATCTAAACTCTTGCAGTTGAGAGTTTTGAATTTATATTGCAGTTATGCAGGCTGGGAAGCGCATCATGAAGGTGAAAAGGAAATTCAATTTGCAGACTTGGAATGCCTGAGACACCTCACCGCACTTGGTATAACAGTGACTGAATTAACCACCCTAGAAAGGCTTGCTGGTTTCAGCATGTTACTTGCATGCATACAGTATCTTTATATCAAGGAATGTGATAAGCTGCTATACTTGGAATTGCCATCAGCTTCAAGTGAAAATCTAAGGCGGCTTAGCATCAACAATTGCTATGACTTGCAGTATTTAGCAATTGGTGCCGGGAATTGCTTGTGAAGTCTGGAGGTGCTTGCGTTGCATGGTCTTCCCAACTTAACCAGAGTTTGGAAAGATCCTATAACTCAAGAATGTCTGCAAAATCTCCGTTCAGTGAATATTTGGTATTGCCATAAGTTGAAGAATGTTTCATGGGTTTTACAGCTTCCAAAGTTAGAAGTACTCTATATATTCTATTGCAGAGAAATGGAAGAACTGATAAGTGGATATGAGAGAGTAGATGGATATAAGGCATTTCCTAGCCTTAGAACTATATCAATAAGAGACCTTCCTCGACTAAGGAACATCTGTTCATCAGCCTTGCTTTTCCCTTTCTTGGAGAGAATTGCTGTTATTGATTGCCCAATGCTGAAAAGGCTGCCTCTTACTCCTCATGGTGGATTAACATTACCAATAATATATGGTACTAAGGATTGGTGGGACAAATTAGAGTGGGATGAAGCTTCCATTAGATCAGCTTTTCTTTCTCAATTCATGGCAACTTGATCAACCTCATGCTCAGGTGATTTTTAACCTACTGCTATTTTGAACTAAAAATTTTGGGTAATTCCTATCTCTTTCTATATTTCCTTGTCACTTATTTTTTTCTTTTATTTCCCCGATATGTCAAATGTGCGTGAAGAAGGAGAATTTGAACTTAAGTCCCTTCTTTGGTGGAGGAGATTGGAGCCACCAAGACCAATAAAGAAGAAATCATTGGAGTCCAAATCGAGAAATTTTTATTATTTTTTCTTGTGAGTTACTAATATTAGTTGAAGAGTCTGACTTTCAAGTAGCAACACATCTTAGAAGTACCCTTTTGAAAAAAGGAAAAAACTTTTTCTGCTACACTTCTAGCTGCTTATTCTAGGATGGCAGTCTGACATCTTATATTTGGTTAATAAGGTACGAAACAACTGGAAAAGAAGAAAAAAAAAAAAGGAAAAGAAATGTTGGAAAGGCGAATTTGAAATAGGTTGACAAATTGTTGGAGTCAAATAAGGCACATCCTGCAGACAATAAACTGTTCCTCTATCCAATGAGACATCTTAAACATATATTAGGACCCTAACTGTCCCCTGTCCTACTAATGTCATTCTGATCCAAAACACCATGAGAATCTAGATAGATAGACCAGATTACATCAATGAGTAGGTATATAGGTATATCATGTAACAGAGATTTTTGACATTTTTATATGTTTTCTTCTATTTAACTTAATCTATTTAAAAATTTATTATATATAATTTTTTTAATTAAATAGACTCAACCTATTAAAAATAAATAAATCATGTCAAAGTTTAGTTTTATAACACTCTATTTGCATAAAATTTTTTCATTTCTTGTATGAACGTTTTTGTAGACTAGCCAGTGAATATCATCTATCTGCAGATAAGTCTTACCAAAAGGTTACTTAAAAATGTATACACGGATTGTTTATCGGTTTAATACATAAAGATTTTTAGACTAAATTTATACTAAAATACATTGGAAATAACGTGATAATGGCAATTACTTCTAGGAGCCAGTGATTCTTGCGACACTTAAAAGCATTCCTTTAGGCCTTTTGTTTAACAAATGGGATTGAGCATCACAAACAAAAGCTAATAATTGTCAGCAGCACTCAACATTTGAACGCCTCTTGTCCTTACACGTCTTCATTTTTCCACGCATCCTTTTGTTCAATGATTCTTGCTTTGGTTATTTATTTATTTGATCAAAAGAATATGTACTTTATAAATGCTACGTTCCTTCAATATTCACCTCTGTATGTGCAAAAACATAACGTCTCTTTTCTACAAAAGATGTATGAATTAAACATTAAAATTAATTTAATCATAAAATGTTAGGTACACTGTTAATTGAAATTTGTCTTATATGTATCTATACTTGATCAATATACTTAATCTCTTCCTCTATCGGTACTATTTAAGAATCTTACCTTTCTATACTGATGTTGAGTTTTGGATTATCTAAATACCAGTACTAATTGGCTTAGTGCCAGCCTGAAGGGATGCATAGCATTTTATCCAACTGTCTCCTTCTTTATTCCATTTTTATTATTAATTATTACTTAACAAGGATGGCCAGATAAATATTCCATGATTTACCAATTCATGTATTTTGCGAAAGCTATTAATTAACAAAGATCATTAGTTAAAAGTACATAGCATAGGGTCAACTTAACCCACCAAGCCTCAGTCTCATGGAATGATCATTAGTGATATAAATCGTCACTAAGATGCTTATTATCTTTCTAGAATGGATAACTTTTCTGAAGTTTACATCAACTTAAGACTATAAGCTTGTTGAGTACTTGTCTTCAGATAGGGCTAAAGATTGCAATAAACAAATTAGCTTCAAGAGCATGACAGTCATTCTAATCAAACGTGATTAAAAGTATTAAATCCTCATATTTGTTAGACCTAAGATCTCAGAAGAGTATATACCTACACATATCTTCTCACTGATCACCCAAGAAAAGAAAAAGCTATATTTTCTTTGCTAGCTAAGATGATTGGGAATCCGTGACATAGAATTAGAGCTAACCATGGGACGGCCAAATTTGTTTCAATTTTTTAAAATTTGACAGATTTGTATGTTAAATAAAGTCTAAATCCTTATCTGTGATGAGAAATACAAACCATGTAAAAATTCCATATTAGTGATTGAATGGTTAAAATATAGTTTGTGACCTTAATTGTGGAGCTAACACAATAATCTTCATAACAATAGAACTAGGAATGGATCTAGATGTCACGTCTTCTTAGAATTTTAAAATTTTAATTTTTATATATGTAATTTTATATTATATTTTTTATTTAGTTCTTTAATTAATAAGAACTTGTGGCACTAGATTATAAAAATTTGTCTTTCTTTATTCAAATTTTTTATTAAAAAACATTCGTATTCCTTAAAATTAAATCTTAAATCCTCCTTCAAACAGAACTAATTATGACTGAGGGATATGCCTAATTTTTGTTAATTTTTTATATGTTTGATCTTGTAACATAACAAATCTATATGTAAAACGAACCTCATATATTTATTTAAAATTTTATATATATATCTCAACGGGAGAGGCCCACAACGTCCCAAAAAGAAAGAAATATCTTCCTTTTTGGATGAATGGTTAAGAAATATTTTGGTATGAAAGAACCAATCAGATACAACGGAAGAGAATTAATGAAGTAGGCTTACCAGCATATTGTCGTTAGTTGTCATCCTGTACAAGTTAAAATGAGACATATATTCCTACATAATGAACGACATGCACCTCTTGTTTCTTATCCTCTCCTATTTATAGAGCCCCAAGAAACCAATTGCACACAAACCAAAGAAGACTGACAAGCACAAGCTCTCCTTCTATATATATATATATATATATATATATATATATATATATATATATATCTTTAGGGCTACAGAGGATTTGAAGCAGAAGTGTCACCAATACATACATAAGTATGTTAATGGAGGTGACAGAAGAGAGGGAGCACTTGGCTCTTTCCTTGCATGGGTCTTAGTTTCATGCTAAAAGCTCAGTGCTTTCTTTCTTCTGTCACCACCTCCTTTCCTTACCTTCTCTCTATCACTTTGTTGCATCTATACATATATGTATCTACTTTACTTTAATATGTTGATTCTTATTTTCTATTTATTGATTTCTACATAAATCCAATTTGTGTTTTAACGAGAGCAAGCTATTCCATGTTTTTTGAAGCCTTTTTTTAACAACGGATGCAGAAAGGACTGCATATATACTGATAGATTCATGCTGCATATATGGGTGTTTATGTGTGTCCGCTTTTGTGTGTATATTATATATTGCCCTTTTCGGGATATAGAATTATACGTTTAAGCTCTACTTATCATCTATCATGGCTGATTTTTTTTTTCCAGCTGACCTAGTGGTGTCTGTTTCTTTATGTGTGAAACCCAGAGGTTTCTGCCATGGAAATAATACACTGAAACCAGGTATTGAAAGTTTTTTAAATAAACTGGTTTAAGAAAAATAGGTAAACGATTAGATATATAACTATGTTATATATAATCTACTTATTTTTAGTTTTTTTAGTCTTTTTTACCGAAATAATCTCTTCTGTTAATGCACAAGTAAACTAAAAATAAATTTGATTATTAGACAATGCTTTTTAAAATTGGTTTTAATCACGTTTAGAAAGAGTTTGAATCCTTTTTTAATAGTATTTTTTTATTTTAATTTTTATTTATATTTTTTGAATTAGACTTATTGGGCGAAATAAATTTTTTTAAGTTATAATTAAGTTTATTTATTATTTAAAATTTAAGATAAATAATATAACTAATTATTATTATTACTTATAAAATTATACACAAAAAAATTATAAATAAAAATAAGTCATTGTATTAACATAAATTTTTGAGATAAAAGATATTAATTTTTATTTTTTTTATTAAAATGACATATTACACTAAAATTTTTATAATAATAAATATTTTTTATTAAAAATATTATTTCAAATTTTTTAAAGTCAGACTAAACTTTTAAAAAAATTTAAATCTAATCTATTTTACGAAAATAAAATTTATTAATTAGACTTTTTTGTTTGTACTGTTTTTTTTTTTTCCAGCGGCTATGATGTAAAACTTGAATGATACCTAAACTTGTGAAGTCAACTATGTAGTGTCCCCACCATATGTAATCATTCGCATATTATAATTCAGTGTCATCAAGAAGTTATGAAGAGTTCACACCATAATAGTTGGTGGATATAATGATGATATTAAATATTTATAGTACTCCCATGCATACTTTATGCAAGACTTAAATTTGTCACTCATTGTTGTTTTTTCCACTTACTATTAAATCTCAATTCATAATGACCTTATCAGGACTACTTCTGGTCTACTATACTAATTGTTTTATATGTATTCATAAAAATTTCTGTCTGACTTATTGTTTGCTCTATTACTCTTCTATGTATTTTGATCAAACTTTATTTTAAGTAGAAATTAGAGCAATTAAATTAAATTTGCATTCTCACTCATGATCAATTATTTTCATTTGTGAACATGACGTAAAACGCCGGCTATTTATGAATAAGAAAGCTACATATATCTGCTTGTCTCCAGCTTCCCAATTAGACGGTGCAGGCTATCATATATTAAAATCATAAAAAATAAGCACTATAGTTTTGTTCTACTTTTTTTTTACTAGAATACCCGCATTAATTTAAATACATTTCTTAAACTAAATTAATTTCTTACATATATATTTTATGAAGGATATTTGAATTAAAAATTTAGAATTTTACTAGTATATATTTTCTAATAATAAAAATTTATATAGTCTTAACAAAATTCAAACATTTTTTATGTAATTTGCTTAATATATAATATTTTCATATAATTTAAAATATGATATCAAGTCTATACAAATATCGGATACATTAACCCATGCGGAACCCCTTTGGAAATATTAACATAAATTAGCATATGACTATCATGTTTTATCTAGTTTCAAGATGGTTTAATTTTAATTTAAATCTTTTAGAGTGTGAAGTATGTTTTTATCTTTTCTAGTAGGGATGCAAATGAGAACATAATTAACAACAATTTTTTTTTTCAAAAAAAAAAAAAAGAATTAGAAAGGAGATTAATGAATATAATCCGGAGGATTGATATAATATTGGATTATTTGCATAATTATTAGTATGAGTGAAAATCAAGTAAAAATTTTGTGAGGAGTGCGTAAAATCATATAATTAGTATATTTGTCCGTGCGTTACATGAGACTTAAAAGAAAATTAGTTTGTTTTATTATATATCAAAATATTTTAAATCAATAGTATCTGTAAGTGTTAGTAAAAAAATTAAATACATTAATATATTGTAATATAATGAAAAATAATAAATTAATTAATGTCAATAAAATTGATTATGTGAAATTAATGAGAGAGAAGTGACATTAAAACAATCATAAATCATTGAATCATATGTTATTTTTTTTATTTTAATTTTAAACTATGTCAAATTATATTTATAATATCTTATTAAAAAATTTAAGAAACAACTAATTAATTAATTAATTTTTTTTCATTTACTTTAAAAAATATCTAAACTTCAAAGAATTTTTAATTTAAGAGGTGGTTAATTAATTTATTATTTTTGTTATTTACTCAAAAAAATTCTTTGACTTTGAAAAATAATTCATTAATTTTTTTGTTTATTCCAAAAAAAAATTCTTAAAATTTAAAAAATTCTTGATTTATAAGAAGGTTATTAATTTCTAATTAATTATTTCATTATTCTTTTATTAACTACAAATAATTTATGTAAATTAATAAACATATTATTTTTCTTATTAATTATAAAAATTTTATGTACTTTAAAAAAAGTTTAATATATGTATAAAAAAAGTGAAAATTTATTGTACATTCTCATTAATCAACGAAACTCTTATATTAAAAAAAGTATATTTCATTTATATATAATAGATGGCCAAATTAACTTCATTTTCATGTTAATTAAATATGTGATATAGAAAATCTATGACTACTAAATAATAAAGTATGTTTTACGATGGAGCAATGATCATATATTTTGGAGAACAAAGTATTCTCTATTTATGATGTAATTGATTATTAAATATAGAACAATAATTTATTTTTTTAAATAGATTCATGATTATAATCAAAATTATTAATTATTAACTACAAAATGCTTTAATAAAATATTGTATAATATATAATTATTAATTGCATCATAAATAGGAAACACCATAAATATAGTGTTCTTAGAACTTATGATGATCACTCATTACAATGAGCTTTGGTTGAATCATACTAAACTTTCCTTCGCAAAATTTAAGTTTTAATTTTGAATCGAATTTAAAATTAACTAAAATTGATTGTTAAATATGTTTTCACTACGTACACCCTCTATCTCCCATTAAATTGGGCGTTTAAATTATTAACGCGGCATATTTTTAAGCATTTAAAGTATATTTATAAATTTGAATACAAAGTTCATTAAAAAAGAAAGTATTGTATCTATAATATTTATAATATTAACAACGTACTAGTTTTTTAATCTAGGCATTTCAAACTTGTTATGCTTAAACATCTAGTATATAAGTTTTCAAAAAAAGAATAAAACATCAAACTTAACTTCTTCTTCTTTTTTATAAGAGGGGCAAGAAAGCCAACAGAAAACCAAAAAGTAAACCAGAGTTAAACGGGAAACAGAAATTCTTTCAAAATTCTTGTGATAAAAGCTAGCCATTAAAGGGGATTATCAAGCTTGAGAATACCAGGTGAGAGAGACAAGTAATAATTTGCAATCCAATCTACACATTAATTTTTTTTTCTATAGGCACATGTGTGAAAGACAATTATGCGTTAAAATAACAGTAAATAATTATTTTAATTTTTAACTTATTAATTATTTTTTAATTTAATTTTTTTTAAGTTTTATTTTTAATTTGAACTACTATTTATATACTTATCCCTTTATTTTTAATTTAATTTTATATTCATTTATATTTTTACTTTTATCTATCATTGATTAATTTTTTTATTTAACCTTTTATTAATTTAAAAATTAATACATTTTAATTTTTTTAGCTTTAATTAAATTTAAAAAATATACCAACATTTGAATCAAATTAAAAATAAACTTATAAATAAAAGAAGAAGTTAATTCTCAAGTCTATGACCACTTTCCCGTGATCATTTCTATAAGAAGATTTCTCGAAGTTCGACACCAAGCTCCATCTTCCCATTTGCTTCAAGTTTAACCTGGTCTCTAAATTATAATTTTTTTTTATATCCATCTCTTTATGTATTTAATTTTTTTTAACCTTGGGTCATCCTTTTGTATATATTCAAATTTGAACCCAAAAAAAAATTGACTAGGATTTTTATTAAAATTATGGATATATGCATATATATACTGCTTAAATTTTGAAAAAATTAAACATATTTTTTTATAAGATATATTATAATTTTAAACTGATATTCACAATAAAAAAAAATTCTAACATTTACGGAATCATGGAAAAAAAATTTGATTTCTTTCAGAAAAAATTAAGCAAAAAAATTATGAATATAACATTTAAACGAATGATCCCACCACCTTCGGAGCTTTCAGTTGTACTTTTTCTTCAAGAGTATACAAAAAACAAACCCAAAAGAAAGTCAACCGTTGGTCAAAATGCAAATGATATATTTTTTTTAAAGCAAAACAAGAAGACAAAATTTGGATATTTGTGTTGGACGAAGTAGAAACGCGTTTCCGACGACTTGGCCTCTTTCACCGTTCCTGGCTTCGCCGGCGTTGGGATGAGATCAGTTGCCGTTGCCATCAACAGCGGTTCCGGCGCCGGAAAGGGTAGCCGGCGAGCCGTCCAGTGGGCGGTGGAGAATCTTGTGCCTCAAGCGGATAGGTTCATCTTAGTTCACGTCATGCCCAGAATCACTTCAGTTCCTACCCCATGTATGTACCTAAATTACCTACACTTATTACTTGTTTGGAGTCAACGATAATTTAATCATCGTTGTTCTTCCCCGGGATACAAGCTATGTTACTGTGATATCATAGATAACCGGAGACCCCCTTTTGTTTTGTGCAGAGAATTCAAGCTACAAATTTCTATGAAACAAAGGGTTTTGCTATTTTCCTTGAATATTTATAGATCTTACTTTCTCGAGACATACACAAACCACCCCTCAATCATAAAATTGAGCTTAAGTTTTGTTGATTAACAAAGATGTTATCAACTCCTTTGACTTCTTATTCATCAAAATGGTCGTTGAGTGTAACACGTTCTTCTAATTGAAAGGAGATTCGTGAAAATGAAGAAATCAGAGGGAGGTAGAGTAATTTGCTTAGCCATAGCAAATTATAGTCTCAAACTACTGTCTGAACTAGCCGTAAAAAATTGGAGTAATTTGCTCTTTTTTTCTAATTTTTGAATATTGTTAATTCGATGTTAAAACATTGCCAAAATAGATTCAACACTCAATTTTTTATGTTCGATGCTGATGTGTTAGACATTATAAGACTATTTACGGTCTTTACTTAATAACTAAGCCTCTAAGTTGAAATGGTTCTTGACACAGTATCACAGTTCCTATGACTGACAAAATGATCTTTGAAAGTGATCTAAGGTTCTAAACAGAATGTAACATAACATAATCACTTGATTGAAAACATTAATGCTTTGGTGCAAATGCGTCAGAGGTCATTAGAGATTTATTTCAAGAGCTGATGCATTGCCATTGCTGGATTTGTTGATGTTCAGCTGGAGAGTGTACTCATATTATGGATCTAGATGCCAATGTAGCGGCAGCTTATGTTGAGGATGTGAAAGCAAAGTTCGAGCAAATCTTTATTCCATTCAAGAAACTCTGCAAAACAAGCACAGTGAGTTCATTTTCTCATTTTTGCTAGTGCCAAGACTGAGCTGGTAAAGTACTCAAATTAATCAGGAATTGCTGTAGGTCGAAACTTTGTTGCTAGAAGATGACGATCCTGCAACTGCACTACTTAGATATATATCAGACTCGAAGATTCAAATATTAGTGTTGGGAAATTGCTCTTCAAATCTTATCACAAGGTACTTGTTAAAATGAACATTCTTATTTCATTTTTTTTTTTTAGTATAATGTTTTATTTTGCCCATCTCAAATACAATGTCTCCATCATAATGTAGTATTATTAAGTAATTAAAATATCTGCAGACTGCAGTTATTAATGTGTATGATTTAGTATATAATATATCAACATCGCATAGATATATTTGTTTTATGTAATTGATTGAGTGATATGACATAAGCCTCTATTTGAGTTTTAGCAGTTAGATGATGCTTCGATGCTAGATCTGTCCTAAAACCAAAATCTTCCACTGGAGTATAATGAAAATACCTATCACTGTTTCACAAATAGTTCGTCAAAGAAAAAGAATATTTTCTATATATATTCATAGCAATTGCTGTTGGGCTAGCTTCTCCATAATTTATGTTTTTCTTTTTCCAGGAAGCTAAAAGGACCAGGGATATCCACAACTGTTCTAAGATGTGCTCCTGACACTTGTGATGTATATCTTGTAGCTCGAGATAGAACTATATCAAAATTAGCTGATTCTTCATCCTCACCCTCTTGTGGTATGGTAAAAATTCTTCCATTTAAGATATCAATCTCTGCTGCTGATGATCGGTCTTAAACTCTTGAATTTTATGTCCAATTTAAATTAGTTTTTAATCATGCTTTTTGTAGGAATGTGGTGATGAATATATATAATTGTACAGGTAGTTGTCACGTATCTGACTGTCTGACTGTCTCACTTTCATCTATCAGAAACTAGCCCTAGGTACTCTATGTCTGCTCAAGGGAATAATGGAGACAGTGATGCTGGCATTGGTAGAGAAATGTCTGGACTTAATTCTTCCACAACAGGACCTAAATCTCTCCAAAACTTCAGATTTCCATCAACGTCAGAGTGGAGCTACATAGGTTCTCAAACATCTAGTCCCATAAATCAAGAAGGAAATCTAGAGAACTTTAGAGATGATGTTGAAACCATTAGCATTCACTCGTTTGATTCCATGGCTTCTGCACAATGTGAACAAGTAATTTTTTCAGCTTTGGTGTAAGTGTTATATTTTTGATTCTCCAACATAGAATTGGTGTTCACATGATGTTTACATATGCAGCCAGTCATGAAAGAAGTGGAGCAGCTGAAGCTGGAGTTGCAGAATACTATTGCTATGTACAAGCAGGTTTGTGAAGAGTTGGTTCATGCTAAAACCAAGGTGAGACTTTGTTAGTTTTATGGCATTTCTAGTTGCTTCTATGTGCATGAGGAAATAATGTTTGAGTCTCCAATTCAACTACCCTCCTTTTCCTTTGTTATCAATGCTTAAGCTGATGACTACCAAAAAAAAAAATTTGTATAAGCCAGACCTGAAAAGGGACCTAAGAAAAAAAAAAAAGAATAATAGCTTTTACCATTTCTTATTTAATAAGGTTTTAATTAAAATTTACTTATTTGAACGATGCATCCATCTCTGCTTCATTGCAGAATTGAAGCTGTATAATAATTAGGAGCTTGGCATACCACATTATTTATGCCCGTACTTAGCTCCTTTTATGTGTATGCATAGCAGGTTCGTTTACTTTCATCTGAATATGTTGAAGAATCAAGAAGAGTAAATGCTTCCCTGAAAAGAGAGGAGACTCTGAGAAAGATTGCTGCTGAAGAAAAAGAGAAGTATTTAAAAGTCATGAAGGAAATTGAGGCGGCAAAAAATATGTTTGCAAAAGAGTCTTATGAAAGGCAAATGGCTGAACTTAATGTGATCAAAGAATCCCTGGAAAAGCAGAGAATACTTGATACATTGCTCTCAAGTGACAGGAGATACAGAAAGTACACTATGGATGAAATTAAAGAAGCAACAAACTTCTTTTCAGAGGATTTTTTAATTGGTGAAGGAGGTTATGGGAAAGTTTATAAGTGCAGCCTTGATCACACACCAGTAGCTGTAAAGGTTCTCCACCATGATGCAAATAACAAGAAAGAGGAGTTTCTGAAAGAGGTTTTTCTTTCTCCTTTGACTTCATTCTTCCTTTTGAAGTGTATAATTGAGTGGAAGTTTCTGGGCCTAACTGAACTCGTTTTAAAGTGTCATGTCCATCTGATGGAGCTCTTCATTCTATAGAAATTCTAATATGTGGACAGATATGTCTTGTTCTCAAGATTTAATATAGGCAAGCTTTGGTATCTATTTACCTTGGTAATTTTTAAAACTGGCAAGCCCACTACCCGAATAGGAAAATTTTGTATTCATAAATAGTTACCAATTAGCTTATCCTTGACTTTATCTAGCATATTTTCCCTGATGTCTTCTTTGTTTTCTATTTCCGATATGCTGCAAAAGCCCCTTGCTCTGAGTCTGTACAATATGGCAATCCCATACCTCCAACTGATCTTTTACTTTACTGGTGTAAAAGTTATTTATAATTTCGAATATCTGCTCCTTTCCTTAATTTTTCATTGCTTTCTAGACAACTGATGCAGTTTTTAATTTCTTCAATGCATATTATACTTGATTCTCATACTTGTTACTATAATCACACGAGAGGCATTTCTTTTGATTGTTTCCCATTTCTTGAAGGTTGAGATTCTGAGTCAGCTACACCATCCACACATGGTTTTGCTGCTAGGAGCCTGTCCTGAAACTGGTTGCCTTGTTTATGAATTCCTTGAAAATGGAAGTCTCGAGGACTATCTTTTCAATAAGAGTGGGAAGCCACCACTTCCTTGGTTCATTCGATTTCGTTTAGTTTTTGAAGTGGCTTGTGGGTTATCATTCTTACATAATTCAAAGCCTGAGCCAATTGTTCATCGAGATATGAAACCTGGAAATATCTTGTTAGACAGAAATTATGTGAGCAAAATTTCAGATGTTGGGTTGGCGAAACTCCTTTCAGACGTCGTGCCCGACAATGTCACTGAGTACAGAGAATCTGTGCTTGCTGGTACTCTTCACTACATGGATCCAGAGTATCAGAGAACTGGTACTGTCCGACCAAAATCAGATGTATATGCTTTGGGAGTCATAATTCTTCAATTGATTACTGCTCGCCATGCACGTGGACTCATTGTGGCCGTTGAAAATGCAGTTACAAATGGCTCCTTCCCTCAAATTTTAGATAAGTCAGCTGGAGATTGGCCATTGGCTGAGGCAGAAGATTTGGCTCAAATTGCCCTAAAATGCTCTGCACTTAGATGCCGAGATAGACCAGATCTTGATACTGAAGTTCTTCCACTACTCAGAAGACTCTGTGATGTTGCAAATGTTACTGCAAAGATGGGAAGAAATAGCATATCCCCACCAAGCCAGTATTATTGCCCAATCCTTCAGGTAAAAAGCCGCACTCATCTGATGGATAAATGATTAGTATATAATAAGAGATTATAATAAAACTATTCACTGGTATTCACTCAAATGCTCAAGGTTTCAGAGTGAAATAGTCTTTTGACATAGTATTGAAGCCTTTACAATCAAATGATCATGAGTTTGGCCCTTTCATCGTCCCCCCCAACGCTTGAACTAAGTTTCATTAAAAGGTGCAGTAGCCCTATGCTATATTCACACTTCAAGTCTAAGGGACTTTTGGGTTAAACTATTCATGGACATTTCCTTAAATTAAGCTTTTAAGGTGATGTGGTTATTTTTGTGATCATCATATTCAATTATCTTTGTGCATTCTTTTATTGCTGACTTTTGGTTAATGTAGGAAATAATGGATGATCCACATATTGCTGCGGATGGTTTTAGTTACGAGTACAGAGCAATCAAGGCATGGCTCAGCAAACACAATGTGTCACCTGTCACTAAGCTTAGACTCCAGCATTCCATGTTGACCCCAAACCATACCTTACGTTCTGCCATTCAGGAGTGGAGGTCGGAACAGAAGTGAACCAAACCATAAGGTAGTATTTGATATGTGAAAATTTTAATTTTCCAAGTATTTAAAGACATTTTTATAAGATGTTTGATCATACCAAATATGAAAACTCTCAGGCCTAAATTTCTTTTCATTATTTTCAGGTACTTGGAAAATGAAAGTACACACGTATCAAATACAGCGGTATTTGATGATTGGATTGTGTGTGACTCAAGCAAGCTTATCTGAAATGCTTGTCTGTCCAGAGTTTACTTGACAGCTGATATCAACTTTAACATGCAATAAAAATGTGAAGGCCAAAAAAAAAAAAAGATGCAATAAAACTGTCATCATTTGAATGGCATAAAGGGGTTGCAAAACATTATAGAAGCTGAGGTTTTTATTGATGTAAGGATGTAATTGTCTTTTTCTTTTTGTAAATAAGTTTTCTAAAAACAATGTAAATTGATATTTGTATGCTCATCAGTGATATTTTATTTAGGTATGCATGTTGTGATTTATGCTCTCGTGTCTGTTGGCCTCTTGGTTTGCAGTTTCTTATCCTCTTCATACATCTCCTATCACTCAGTGTCACTCTTCATTCCCAGAAAAGCGTGTCCTCAAATCTTATATACTCTGAAGTCAATTTAATCTAAGATCTTTCTAATTTTGGAAGTGATAATTGCATCATTTTGTACCATTCAAAGGTATTCTCTATTTTGAAATTATTATGAAAACCAACAAAGTTTATGCAATCATGTACCTCTTCCCTATTGTAATTAGCTATTACCTTCGCAATAGCAATATTGGTCGAAATCGCCAATTCCTATTGTTTACTATCCTCCGAGAAAATAGGCTTGATAGCCTACAAAACAAATTACTTTTCTAGCTGAAAATTTCATAAAAAAGCTGCAACCTGACAGATCAACTCTAGTTATGGTCATACTTGATAGTTTAATCTGCAGTTGAATGGCAATTCTTATTTGCACAATATTTCTTACTCAATTTTCCAAGCAAATTAACAATTTAATTCTTGAATTTCAATAAACACATAAATTAATCCTTAGAAATAACAATTTCATTACATATTAGTCCTTCAATCAAATTATTCAAAGATATCAAACGAATCAACCTGCGTTACATTTGTCATTTTCCAAACTAGCTAGTGTTTTCACTACTTTATAGGGACTAAAGTGACTCGAGTCTCACAATTCAAATAGCAAATTTTTACTTCACTCATTTCCATTTAGTATTTCAGGTGTAATATAAGCCAACACCATCTTCTGAATTGCCCTCCAGAGAAAATCATATGAACTACTAATTTGCTTCTGCACCTGCATAGCAGGTCACTTAAGTGGTGCTTAGTACCATACCCTCATACTTTACATTACATATATGCATTCATCTATAAACTGATTGGTGGTGACTTTTAAGGGGATAGAGGCAGAAGGCATGGCCCAGGCAATTTTGTACAACTACTAATAATATCAGACATCTACTTGTGTAAATTCTAAAGCGTTTGCATCTGGATCACGTGTAAAGATTGCTGGTCTTCCAGATCGGCTAAGTGTGTAAGGGATACCTGTAGTGTAAGAAAAGCACTCAAAATTAGTAAGTGCTTGTTTGGCCATGCTTTCAGATTCTACTTGTTTTAATTTTCAGAAAAGATAATGACTTTCTCAAAAAGCGCTATAAAAAGGATACACAGACAAGCAGTGTTTGGCAAAATGTTCTGGTAAGAGTTTTTGTTAATGTCATTAGTGTTTGGCCATTCTTTTAGAAAAGTAATTTTTACTGTTAAAATACTAAAAATGCTATATTCTAAAGAAGGATAAAGTCGTATAACATTTGTAATTCTGCATTTTGAGTGAAGGTGTTTCTTTGAAAAAAGGTTATTCTTCTTCCCATTTCAAAGGAAATGCTCTGTTTCTTGCTTATTCGTAGCAGAAAAATAGATTTTGATGTCATTTCAAAACAATTTTAAGTCTTGGTTGGCCAAACACAAAATCTAAAAGAAAAAAAAGGTACTACTCTTTTAAAATAATTAATAAGCAGTTCTATTTCTCTTTCACAGCTGGGCGAAACAAGAAGACATAGTGAGGGGCAAGTTATTTAATTTAAACAAGAAAATAAGTACCAGCTTCATCAAAGATTGCTTTCAGCTTGGACACATCCCGGATAGCAATACATGTATGACGATCTCGACCCCCATGTTCAGGTCTTCCAGTTAAAGGGTCAGGATTTGGAAGCTCCATCAAATGAATCATCTCAGAACCCACCCAGAGCCAAGCGCCTCTGTATGGAAGCTTATCATGTGGCCTGGCTTCATTTATCTTGAGACCTAATTTACATTGAAACTAGTTGTTGAAATACTTTATTCTTGTTAAAAACCAAAGTCTGGGCAGGAAAAAAAAATAGTTCGACGAAACATACATACCTAGCACGTTTTGATAGAAATCTAGTGATCTTTCTAGGTTTTCACACAAAATTCCAACATGGTGTACACTAACAACCTCATAATCTGAAAAACAGCAACAACTGGATTTGATAAGACATGTAACAAAATGGAAAGAATGAAAATGGATCATTCTCGTAAAATGGCATAGATTCTATGCAAATAACAAGATAGATCAGCAAAAGCATGTCTGAAACACATCAATAGTTGGAAATTAACAATAGTCAATGTATTTTCTATCAGGTATTTCAATAAAAATATGACATTTTGAGAAACTTTTCTTAAGGAGCACATAATGTAGTGTTGAGCTGTAAAAAATGTCCACATCTTGAGTACATCTCCTTCAACAACATACCTTTTTCTTCGTTGCCATGAACTGGCTCTTTCTCAAGTACATTTCCTTCAGCAGTCACCTGCTGGGCTTTCACTGTCAAACTTGACACAGGACATCTACCAGTTCTTACAATAGCATGATCAAATTTGGATTGCATGTTAGTAGTTATGGCTGAGAAGCTGACATGATTTACCTACAACAAAAGAGGGACAGAGATGAATAAACCAGAGGATTAAGAGAAGTACCAAGATGTTCATATAATAAAAGCAAACCCCAGTAGAGAAGGAAGGGGAAAATATGGTATATGATAACTTCCCTTCCCCTTGTTTAGAGAAATATTTTCCTCCAAAAAGGGAAGGGGTAGAAAATAGGTCATTCAGACATAGAGTGAGTTTGGAACACTCGAAAAGGTAATCCAAACAACAAAAGTCAATTTAATTCTAGAGAAGTTACGCCTGAAGTTACATCCCAATTCCCATACATAAAAAAGAACTAAATAATAGAATTCAATTGAATTATTAGTAAGAGTTCATTGAAAAAAATTCTTGATAAATATGGTTCCAATCACAACGCAGTAGTTTATTTCCTGAGCATATGTAAACTCAAGTAAGCTACAAAATAAATAAACACTCACAAAGTCAGCAATCTATGTTTAACTAATTGCAAATGTTTAGCAGTTGCAGACCACCAAATTCTAGACTAGAATTCTAACTTAAGAACTAGCATCTCCTCCCGAGCCTCGTAACCCAGTAATTCACTTAATAGGAACAGAGAATTACACTCACTCCATTCATCTTGTGCGAAAAACTTCAAAACAACAATTTGAAGCCCCCACAACCAGTGCGCATATCCGACACTATACAACGCGACACTTCAAATTGTCATGTTGCGTATCTTTGCTTCTCAGAGAATCTCTTACCCAAGCAAATGGATCATCACATATAAAGTTCATTTAAACTCAAATTTTCAATTTTCGCAGAATAATTCATTAAAAACAAAGTCAAATCCAATCGGATTACCCTCTTCCTCTAACCCAAGCCACAGATATTATCATCTTCATGCCCCAGAATCAAACCCCATTTTTCCATGATTATTATTTTAGACAACCTCCCAACCTCGAAGCTCTACACAAAATCAAAAAAACAAGCAATAAAAGACTTATGTGTGCGAGATTACGAAATAATAGTAGCTGGAAAAACTACCATGTTTAGGTGCAGAGGAGCAATAAAGGACGGTGCTTTGAGAAGGGACCCCATTGTGGAGGAGCAACTCATGGATTTCATGGAATTTGGTGCGAGTGATGTTTTGTGAACCCGAAAGCCACCAACGAGTGGACAGAAGCCTCCTGGGCCTGAGGCTCACAAATTTCAGAGTCCATAGTCACCACTAATATACCTTCCTTGCCACTTCTTCATATTTTCGTTGAATTTTATTTCACCAAAATCTAATCTAGAACGCTGGTGATTTGAATTCTTTAAGACCTTCAACAATTTACCTGGAGATTAAAAATCCGTAGGTGTTACAATTCAAGTTCCTTTAAATTTTTATTTAAGTTATTTTTGTGATCATTTCTGAATAATATGATACTCCGTTAGATATTAATAGATGCTACATGTATGAAATTTGATTTTTTACTCTGACGCAACTTGATAAAGCATTTAATGACCAATTATCATCGCAACAGTTTTCTTCTCCCAATATATTTAAAAGTGCTTTTGCTTTTTGGAAAAATCAAATTTTTTTCTAATCAGGCCAATTATACGATCGGATGTTCCAGAACATGTAAATCACATTCATGCGTTTAGAATAAGACATTTTAATTTAGGAAAAATTAAATTTTTAGTTTTTTAATTTTTTTTTAAGTTTCACTTAACATTTAGTTTCGTTGATCCTTAATTTTATTTTATATTTTATTTTTATTTTTTAATTTTATTTTATTCTAATTTAGTCCCTTAATTTTAATTTTAAGTTTTATTTTTTTCCTTTAAATTCATTTGATTTTAATTTGATCCATTAACTTTATATTAGGTTTTACTTTTATTTCTTAATTATATTTTGTTCCAATTTCACTCTTAATTTTTAAAAATTTCTTACATTCGTATATCAATAGATAAATAAAAAAATAAAAAAATAAAAAATAACAAGTGAAAAAAAAAACATTTGAGTAGTATTATTAAAATTAAGACTAAAGTAGAATAAAATAATATTAAAGGATAAAAGTGAAACTTAGATAAAATTAAAAGACTAAATTGAATCAAATAAATTTAAGGAACAAAAATGAAACTTAAATAAATTTACTTTCAAAATTATTATTATTATTATTATTAAATTTTACTTAATTTTTGTTTTATATATTTTATCTTTAAACATCAAAAGAAAAAATGAAGAATAAAAGTGAAAAATATTTGAATATTAATACATTGTAATAGTTAATTACATTTTAAAGGAATAAATTTTATTTTAAATTTATTGTTAGTAAAATGTAATTGAATTTTTTAATTTATTATATATTATAAATTTAAACATAAAAAATTAACGATGAAGGCAAGAAATATTAGAGCATTAATAAATTTATCTTTATTATATTATTTCATCAATTTATTTCAAATATATTCATTAATATATTACTTTATTACAATATTTTTTCCATCTGACTTCAAAAATTTTATAAAATATGTTCTTATTTTTACTTCTTTGTTCATAACTTTTAACAAAAGATTAATGTTTAAATGTTTTTCCTTTCACTTGTCATTTTTTTATTTATTTATTGATATGCGAAAGTTTCATGAATTGTAGTAATTATTATTTTAAGATTCAGTTTCTGTCTTATTCTTTCATAAACTACATTGATTGGCACTCAGTAACATAATTGTTTTAATCTTTTTTTTTATTATTATTTTGGTATTCCTTACCTAACTTTTTTTGTAGACATAAAATGCTTAATTCATACAAAGTCTAGATACTTAAATCATTTTAATTTGATGGTGTTAGAGGGCAAAAAACACATTTAAGAAGTTTTTAAAATTAAGGGTGAAAATTTGAATAAAATAAAATTAAAAGACAAAAGTAAAATCTAAAGTAAAGTTAAGGGACCAAATTGAAATCAAATGAGTTTAAGGAATAAAAATAAAACTAATTAAGAGACCAAATTAGAACCAAATGAAATTAAAAGAAGAAAGTAAAACATAAAATTAAATTAAATAACATAATTAAATGAAGTTAAAGGACTAAAGTGAAACTTCTACTAGAATAAAAGGACTAAAAATGCAATTTTGCTTAAAATAAAAAGTTTTATTCTGATCGTATGACTGTGATTCACATGTTCGGGAAGTTATAGTCCTATGATTGACACAGAAAATTAGTTATTAAATGTTTCACCAATATTATCAGAGCCGAAAAAAAAACCTATAAAATTTTCCATCTCAATTTAGATAATTTAATTGCAAGAGTTGTTATGTAACATTTTTTATTTTCTTATGCAATTTGGACATCAGCCGCGTGTATGGCACTTTTTATTTCTCTAATTATATGTGACATTAATTAGGAAGCGATTGATGATTTTCATTAATAAATATTTGATTCTAAGGACTCACAATCATTTAAGGCTTTTCAAAAGCTTAATTCATAAACACAATCCCCTTTTGATTATTTAAAACCCTTTTGTTATTTACACACCATTTTTAAATTTAAAAATAATAATAAACAATAGATAATGATAATTATGTCTCTTCTTCTCCTTTTCAAAGCTATTATCCTTACAAATTGTAATTAAACAAAAAATGTTTAAAATCCCTTATATTTTTAAAGAGAAAATAATAATTTTAATTCTTGATTCATCACTAAATTATCATTTTAGTCCCTAACTCATTTTTTGTAATATGATCATTTGATTGGTTAAGTCAATGTTAATCACTACTATAAAATTATGATTTATGAGAAGACGCAGACGCTTTGTTGTTAACATTGAACCCAAGTGAGAACAGCATTCAGGAATCATTCACAATTGCTCACTCTTGATTGGGACTGATTTATCATTGATATTGACAATTTAGGATTTGTCAAGCTCAAAATCTTGTGAGACACCTCGGTAGTGTTATTATTAATCTCTGTGCATGAGAAGTGCCGATATCATATAAAAAATACATGTACAATATGTGCTTATTAAATAAAGATAGAGTTATAATTTTAATAATTATAACTAAACTCTAATTATAACTTTTTTAATAAATAGACAAGTCTATTATGCTACATATACACTAATTAATTTGGCCTCTTTATGTGTTTTAAATAAAACACTTGTCATATTACTATAACGAGTATATCATACAATTAGTTATTTTAATTCTAATAAAATTTAAGTGAAAAATTTTTTATTCATCTATCTCATATAAAAGCTACATGCATAAGAAAAGTTGAATGATAATTTTAGTAATTATAACTAAACTGTATTCATATATTTTATAAATAAAAAAGTGTGTTATATGACATATACACTAATTAGTCTAGCATCTTTATACGTTCTAAATGATACATTTATAAGGTGTACTTGTTAAACAAAGATGGAGTGATAATTTTAATAATTATAACTAAACTTTAATCATATCCTTTATAAATAGATAAGTCTATTATACGACATATATATTAATTAGCCTGGTCTCCTTGTACATTCTAAATAAAACACTTATCATATCAATATAATATGAGTATATTGTACAATTAGTTATTTCAATTCTAATAAGATTTAAGCAAAAAGTTTTTATTCATCTATCTCATATAAAAGATACATTCATAACAAGGTTAAATGACAATTTCAATAATTATAATTAAACTTTAATCATATATTTTATAAATAAGCAAGTGTGTTATATGACATATACACTAATTAGTCTAGCATCTTTATACGTTCTAAATAAAACACTTGTCATATCAATATAATATTATTTCAATTCTAATAAGATCTAAGCAGAAAATTATCTATTCATCTAATTTAATTTAATTTTATTTTTTTTGTATTTTTCTATCAATAAGAATCATGTTGAACTGGGCGAATGGGAATACTTTCGTATGAAAACTCGAAAGATTAAATTTAGTATCTGTTGAAAATTAACCAAAATAACCACCAGACCACAAATGTAGCGTCTCTATTTGCATCAGATTTTGATATTTTTCCTCTTCAGCTTTTTTGACATGTAGTTTACTTTGTACAGATGACTCTGCAAGATGTGTATGTATCCATCCTTCCTTCCTCCCCTTGGCTCACGTCCATGATCGCACAATTGAGGAGTACTCTTTCCATAAGGGTGCATCTGTTGGCTGTTATCATGGGCTATATAGGAGAAATACTTCCCAACGGTGTGATTGACCAGAAATATATCAAATTAGTCTCATATTTTTATATTTTGTAATAATTTGGCCTCTCATAAATTATTGTAACAAATTAATTCAAATAAAAGAACTAATTTTATATAAATTTAACAGTTAATTTATAAATAATTAAATTGTCATAAAATACAAAAGTAGAGAATGAATTTTACATTTTTCTCAATTATTGAGGGAAAGAAGAAATATTTTTTGTAATATTTTTCTTACAAGTTCAAGTTCAATGTATGTTAAAACATTCGCTCCAATTCAGTAACGAAAACGATTTTAAGTATTTATTATTAAATTTTTTTATATAAAAATAATATTTGAACTTTTTAAAATATTAAATTATTGAATTTTTTTATAAACAAAATATCCGTCCGCTTGGTACAATTTTAAGGAAAACTAGGATGGTAAATTCTTTTTAAAAAGTACATATAATAATAATAAACTCACCAAAATTTGTAGAATTACACGTCATCCTAAAAAAAAAGTTTGTTGAATTACCCAGCTCAATTTATTCATAACACAAGAGTTAGTCCCTAATCATGTTATATTTGTATACGTTTTACTAGAAAATTATTATGTATGTTGAACAAATTCTTTTGATTTAATGACCAAATAATATTAATTTTATATATTTTATGAGTTAAACTATTTAATTGCTTCTTTGCATTTAATTTATCTAATTTCATACTATTTTTGATAAAAATTCCATAGAATTGCATTAATAAAAGGAAATGATGAGTTAGAGGCATGAAAGAGAAAGATTCAATGATGGTAAAAAAGATTCTACAAACAATGTAGAAGTTGAAAGAAACCAAAAAAGAAAGTTAAGTTGATATTCAACTCAAGATAGTGAATACTCAACTTTAATGCCACTTTTGAATCCCTAAATATCATAATTTAAAGATGGACATTTCACAAAAAGTTGTAGATCCCATCGAGAGCTTTTCAACAAGTACTCATTTGCTAAAATCTAACATTGTATTGGGAAGTTATAATTTAAATACTAAAGTTGTATTAATGAATATTATTCTAGTGCCAAGATGCCTAATAAAATGCAAAATTTAGAAATTTGGCACCAAGGCGTCCCCATCTAGCGCCTTTGCACCAACACGTAACTTTATTGAGGGTAAATGCATATTTTGATTAGGAAGTCATTATAAATAGAAAAAATTAGGATTTTTTATGCCGGAAAACTAAAAAGGAAAGCAAGAAGCACAAAATAACTGTAGAGAACAAGGATTTTTGAAAAAAATTTTAATCAACTTACTCTTCCAAAGTGTTTTCTTGAAAGGAAAGGTCAAGAATTGGTTTTTTTGGACTTCTCCTGGTCAAACTTCTATGAATTCTTCCATATGAGAGAACTCCTTCCACTCTTTCCTCCTTCCTTACCTTTTCTCTTTCTTTTTTTTATTATTTCTTTATGTAGCATAGATTAAAGGTTGTTTTTAGTTATTTTGTTAAATGATTGAGAAATATTGAGTTGGAATTTATTGGTTTTGCATCCATATATGTTAAGAGAGATTATTTCTAATTTCTCGTAATTATTTGTTGATTAATGAATGTATATTACTTCTTAACTGAAACTTTCATATTATTTTGTTAGTTGAGATTATTGCAAATAGATTGCACAGTTTACATTGTTAAATTTTGTATTAATCTCTTGTTATAGTATTAAATGCCCACAAGGTGTTTAATAAAATAACTAACTTAGAATTGAATGTTTTTGTCTTAAATGTTTGGAGACAACTTCTAAGACAAATTTGTACTTACATTCTTAATTATTTTTAAAGACCTAAAATATCTTAATATTAATATTCCTTAAATGTATAAAAACAAGCTCTAAAGAGGCTAATAGTTAAGGTAATATAATTTTACCTAAATGTTTAAAAACAACTTTTAAATAGGTTGTAATTAATGATATAACTTTTGAATTTAATACATTCTAAAAGAATTACACTTAAATGTTTAGAAACAACTTTTAAATATAATTGAAATTAAAACCAAAATAAACTCTAGAAACAAATTTATCTTAAAAAGTTAAATTATTCAAAAATAGAATTAAATTATATTGATATAAAATTAATATTAAACTTAATGACTCATTGCAACTCTTAATTATCTTGATTAACTTAATCTAATGTTATATTTTGAATCTTTTTCTTTTAAAGTCATTGTGAGTCATAGTGATATTAGATGTTTAGATTTATTGACAAATAGAAATATATAAATAATCACACTAACACATTGTTTTATAAATCGTAAATTTAGAAAGTAAAAATTTAATCTTAAAAATAATTAAAAAAACATATTATTCTCGTAGAAGTGAGACTAGATCCTTTAAATTCTTTTATTACAAGTTAACACTGTTCATCAAAGAACATATCCCCCACAGTAATACAGGGACTGTATTTTTCCGCAGAAAATTAGAGATCCAACAGTCCCAAATAAATCACATAAAAATATTTTTAAAAAGAAAAAAATTTAAATATTTTTAAAAATAGACATATTAATATTTTATATAAGTTGACCCCACAACATAAGCAAAACTCCTTGCATCACGTTTTGCGCAGGTAAGTATTGTAGTAAGATGACCAACCAAAAGACAAGACAGAATTTGTAACAAACGACAGCAATAGAACATTTCTGTTAAGCCTGTTACCATATATAAACCTGCAGCAGATGGCAGATGATACGTGGCACAATTTTACTGTCAGCTTCCTTCTCGCCGAAGCTGGAGTATATCAAGGAAAATAGCACGAAAGAATTTGGGGGGAGGGGGGGCGGAAACTGAACTCAGTCCCATAAATGCCAAAACTAAATAGGGTACAACTAAACAGAAAAGATGATACTAACACACTAGCAAATAGTACATGGAACTCTAGCCAATTTTTAAGCTTTTCCTTCAGTAATAATAAAACCGTAGGATTAAGCATGGGTTGCAGGAGAGGAAGTATCCAATCCAAATGCAAAGGCTTGATGGTCAAGGCTTCATTTTCGACTCCTAGCTTCCTCGTTTTCCCTCTCCCGCTTCTTGTAAAGCCTCTCAAGAACACGCTTGGCCTCACATTGTGGAAAATTTGACAAATCATAGTAATGTGGTGCTACATCAATAAGCCTGCGTCGGATAACAATTGTATGTAGCAAAGGTCAACCACTTCTAAGAAAAATGATGAAAAGAATAGCAGAAAAATAATATGATTGAACCATTTTCCTATTTTCCTAATAAAATCAGTGCGTATAATTTTGTGTGCATGTGTATGCCTTGCTATATTAAAAAATTTTACATTTGACCAGATATTTCTAATACGATGGAAGACAGTTATATTGATTAGCTTTTTTAACTGAACAAGAGTAGACTTTCATCTGGTTCTATTATGAACATCATTTACTTTGCCAACTAAAGGTTGTCAAACTGTGTTCCATTAGAAAGCAATGAACTAACTACATCAACAACTGGCATGCATAGAGAAAAAATCTTACCACTCCCCACGTATATCCGTCACAGTACGAATAAAATTCCTGCTGGTAAGAACATATTCATTGTAGATGACCCATTCAGGCTTGTGGTCCAGGCAATTTGATGGATGCAAGTGCACCACCTTAACGCAGAGAAAATTATAATTAACATTTCAAAGCATATAATCACAAAGGAAAAAAAAAAAAAAAAAAGACCTGCACTTTAACTGTTTTTGGAAGTAGATACAAAATAAACATGACCTCCAGACTAACTCACATATACACAGCATCAAATGAAAGAAAAATGTTAAAATCAACTCATCTTAGCAAACCTGGTTGTCTTTCACTGTCAAATAGTGTCCCGTGCGCTCCAGGTGAGCTACCTGCATAAAATATCCCGCTAGCATAGCCTTTCTTATGTTGATATAGTAGTCACGACTGTTGAAGTCAGTGCTGCATAATTTAAGGTTGAACCGGGCCATAATCCGCACTAGTTGTTGTCTAACATTATCAGCTGCTTTCAGTGCCCTGTGATTAACGAAGTTGTCGTAGCACCAAGAGGGGTCCTCATCTGAAAGGGCATTCGCAGAGTTAATATAATTCAATTCCAAAAACATATTAACAGCAAAGAATTGAAAAATACAAAAGAAATGTGACAGAAATAAGCACTTACTATTTTGCTTGTAAGCATGGTACACATTCAAGAGGGTGAGATGATCTCCATCAATATGTCCAAACCTAGCCTTTGCTTCATCTGCTGCTTTTTGTGCCTCCCTAGGCCGGACAAAGCAATTGGGTACTAAAGAAAGAAATTGATTATCACAGAGGAGGCCCAATGTAGGTCAGCAGATGCATAGAGGCGAGACCACACCAATTGCTTCATGAGAGAATACTGAGAAACTGCAACTATCTGCATCAGCACTTACTTAGAATCCTATGGTGCATGCCAACCGGGGGCATGGAACCCAGAGAAGACAGTTGCTGATGACAACCTAACAGGACAGACTTTGCCGACCACAATTATGTGCAATTGAACACACATGCAAGCGGTCACCCATTCCCAACATATGCACAAAACTATCTCTGTGCACATGCGCAATTGCTGGGCATCCATTGAAGCCCAGCAGAACTACTACCTTGACATTACGATGGGACTCATGACAGACACAAGCAATGAATTTAAAACAATACCTGAAAGCATGGCAGATATTGATAGAATCTCATTTGAACAGTTGAATTCAGGACTAACAACAAGCATCTTTGACATCTGCGGGTCCAGGGGAAATTCACTCATAATTTCTCCTAGCTTTGTTAGGTTACCATCATCATCTAGTGCACCCAAGTAATTCAAAACTTCCAGTGCACGCATCAAGGTCTCTGGAGCAGGAGGATCCATGAAATCAAAATGGACCAAATCATCTATACCGAGTTTCTTCAAGGTAAGAACTGTGTTGGCAAGATTTGATCTCAGAATTTCAGGATAGGTCTGAGGCTGAAGATCATTATGGAAACTTTTCTCAGTATAAAGCCTAAAACATTTCCCAGGTTGAGTTCTTCCAGCACGCCCTGATCTCTGGTGTGCACTAGCCTTTGATATTGGGGATACTAACAAAGACTCAACACGAACTCGTGGGTTATAAACCTTCTGCTTAGAAAACCCAGGGTCAATAACATAGACTATACCATCAATTGTCAAGGAAGTTTCTGCTATGTTTGTTGATACCACAATCTTCCTTCCAGGAGGCCCACCTTCCTTAAGTGGAGGTGGAGCTGGCTCAAAAATCTTCTGCTGCATAGCTGGGGGAAGAGTAGAATACAAAGGCACTACTTTGACAGGGCCCACCTGATCTCCCAAATTTGCAGCTTCTTTTGATATTTTGCGGCATGCATCTTCTATCTCCTCCTCACCCGTTAGAAATACAAGTATATCTCCAGGAGGTTCACACATGTGAATCTGCACAACAGTCCTGATGGCAGCTTCCAAGTAATCCCTTTCAGGGTCCTGGGTATAAAAAATTTCCACTGGATGGAGCCTTCCAGGAACTTTCATAAGAGGAGCACCATTAAAATAGCCCTGAAACTTTTCAGCCTCGAGAGTTGCACTCATAACAACCAACTTAAGGTCAGGTCTATTTTTAAGCACTTCCTTCAGAAGGCCAAATAGCACATCTGTAGCCAAAGTCCTTTCATGTGCCTCATCAAGGATAATAACTTTGTATCGTTCCAAAAGTGGATCTGTCATTGCTTCTCTTAAAAGCATACCATCAGTTAGATACCTATCAGAAAACACACAGTTCACTTTAGAATAGACTATGCTTAACAATGTGAACCAAGAAGAAAAAAGCAGATATTAAGGTACATATCAATTACAGGAAGGACTTTAATAGCACAATATCACATACTTCAAAACAGTCCTTGCACTACTGCAATCTTCAAATCTGATGCTATAACCAACCTCTTCTCCAATATTTACATCCATCTCTTCAGCCACACGTCTGGAAACAGACATCGCAGCCACTCTACGAGGCTGAGTGCATCCAATCATCATCTTCCTGCGTTTATCTGGGGTTTCTAAATCAACAGCTTCCAAAACAAACTGAGGGATCTGTCATCCACAAACAAAAATGACGATATGTGACATATGAACAGAGAATCAAGGGTAGAAGTTCATGTAACTAAAACCCTAAAACATAACAAGAACAGTAAAATGGGCAGTTATTGGTTGGGCATGCCAATAATAAGAAGTCCAATCCAAGACGGCTGACCTAAAATTTTAGTCGTTGAAGTTCAAATATCAATAAACGGAAATGGCAACAGCGAAGTGAAAGCAAAAACAAAAAATGTGAGAATCCTACCCCCATGACATGAACAAAAAATTACCATAGAATAAACTATAAAGTAGTTCCACCAACATCTCACTTAGCTCCTAATCCTCTTTCAAGCAATATATTTGTGTAACTTAACATTTGCAATTTACATAAAATCGATATCGTAACCAATCCACTCAATATCAACTTCAACAAATAGGGGGAATTAAATATATCATTATTGCCAAATTAACCGAAATTGACTGCCGAACATATATAAACCACAATCCATATATTTAATTTGAATCAAAAAACTAACCTGGGTAGTTTTGCCACTACCAGTCTCACCAACCAATATCAAAGTCTGGTTACCCTTCAAAGCCTGGAAAAACTCCTCTTTCTGTTGCCAAACAGGTAGGGTCTTCCTCTTCTCCAGAATTTCATAGTACCTCTGCGAATAAGGTCTCCCAGTCCACCTATTAATAAGATTGTTACCAATGGTGTTGTTGGCGTTGACGGCCCCACCATTTGCTTTGGCCATCTTCATCGTTGTGTCGTCTACCACATCGAACAAGCTCACCTTCCTCTTCCTCTCCGTACCCATCAAAACCCTAATCCCGCAGAACAGCAGCAGAGAGCCCAAACTAAGAAAATCGGCAGAAGAAATAACAGAAACAAGCAATTATAAATAAATTCCTCTCGGTTCAGTCTCAGCTCCAGTACAATTATAAGATAACAAGAAGCATCACATTATAACCGGGCAGCCATTATTCTAGACAACATGATCAACTAACTCGTTATAATGATGAAAAGAAGCAACTTTCTATGCTTATAATCTGCTTCTTCAACTAGTGAGGCACAAACAAAATTTAATAGGTGGTATAATTCTCAGATAAGAAAATAGATACACTTTAATTAGCAATAAGTTCAAATTTTTCATGAGAGGAAAAGACGGAAGAGAGGCAGAGAGGAAGAGAGGAAAAGAGGAACCCAATTAAAGAGAGGAGGAGAGAAGAACCTGGAATTCGTCGAACAGAGCAAAAGACGACACCGGAGGAAGCTGTCAGGACGAAGAACCCGCTGGAGCTGCCGCTGCCTTCAGGGACGAGATCGATAAAGATGGGAAGAAACCTAAACACCATACAACGACATCGTTTTGAGCTACTGTAGGTTTTATTTAAAAGAAAAAAATAACTGATGCACCAAATGACATACCCCTCTAAAGATGAAGAGGGAAGACGAAGTTTACAGAATTACTAATGAGCCCTTTTATATTTTATAATATTATTTTATTTGAAGCGGTGAACTGATCTGTCTTTGGTCTCTGCATCGGCGTTGCGGTGCATTGTATTAGGGTTGAAGCAGGGTGAACCGACAATGGGCTTGCCATTTTAAAATTCCAATTGGGCCTGAATCACCCTTTATCAGGCCCAAATGTGTCCAAGATTACACAAAGCTGGACCCATTAGAAGTCTTGGACTCTTTGATCCAGCTATTTAACACTCGTGTTCTCCGCCAGTCAGGCAATGTTCAGCCTTGAAATTTGCCTCACTTAATTTTGAAAATAAAATATTTTTTATCCTTTATTTATTATAAAATTATTATTTTAATTTTTTATTAATTAAAATATTTAAATAATTTTTTATTTATTAAAAAATATCACACTTAATTTTTTATTTTTTTAAAAAATATTAAATTTAGTCTTGCTATCAAATTTTAAATTATAAATCTAAATGACTACATTTAATATTTTTAGAAAAATTTAAGAATCAAGTCTAATTTTTTAATAAGTGGGAAATGATTTTAGCTATTTTAACGGATGACTAAAATAACAAATTTTTTATAAGTCAAGGACAAAAAAAATATTTTATTCTTTAATTTTGTCACTATTGCCCACTGTCACACGCACCCACAATTACACATGGAATTTTCTTCATATATTTATTATAACTTTTAGCCTTATATGTATTTGAATATGACATATATTTAAAAAAATTAAAATTTTAGAAAATTAAAGACAAACAACCATCATCGCGTCCCCCTATATATAAATTAAGACAAATATACTTTTTTATCCCTCATTCATCTTCCACTTATTTAAAATTATCATTTTAGTCCCTTATTCATTAAAAAATATCACACTTTGTTTCTTATTGTTCAAAAAATTATCAAATTTAATTTTTTTTGTCAAACCATAAATCATAAATTTAAGAGATTAAATTTAATTTTTTAAAAATGAATAGCCAAATATAATATCTTTCAATAAGTGAATAACTTATTTTAAATATTTTAATAAACAAAAATTTAAAATAACAATTTTATAATAAATAAATAATCAAAAATATATTTTTCTTTCTTTAATTACGTGAGGCCACTGTAGAGGACATGCATGCGCCTCCATGACTGAATAAATTGGGAATTACATGTATGTTAAAACAATGAAACTTTAACTAGTTTGTTCATTTTGAAGCCATGCTGGAAAGTGGGAACAGTGTTCTTGTTAAACATACCCCGCATTGTTGTCACAAACTTAATGGGAATCGGAATCATTCTTGCTTCATTAATCACAACAAAAGTACAACATAAGATGAATCAATATTGCCTTCTTAAATGGGTTTAATTGTTAAATAAAAAATAATGTTTTGTTTATGCTAATACAATATTATTTAATTATTTACTATTTATGTCAAAATATCTAACGTTGGTTCCTTTATACATAGGATAAGTCTAGATTGATGTGATAAAATAGAATGCCCAAAGTGCTGATTCATTTAAAAGTCCATTTCGGCCTAATAGCTTTATAAAGCTCACTAAAATTCAAAATCATCATAACCATGTTTTCCTTCCCTCTCACCTCTAGTGGTCTGCGACACCTGCATGCATTGAACGCCATCTCTAGCGAAAAGTTGCCGGCTAACGAACATTAGACACGTGGCCTTTATGGTACACGTTGAAAATATGGCTTTTATCTATATATATATATATATAGATCGTGCCTTACCATTTATCATAAAATGTCCTTGTGACAAGAAGAATATATCACTCTTATTTACTGTGTGCTCTCTTTATATTTCCTTAAATTATTTTATATGTGAGATAACTTGTTGCGAAAATTTTTTATTTTTTCTTATTTTTTGTGAAGAACTTTTGTTTTGACTGTGAAATGTCTGTATCTATGTATAGCACAATTGTGTAATTGTATAAGTTACCTGTAATTGTAAAATTTCTTATTCTGTTACTGAATTATTTAAGTTCTATGTAAAAATAGTATTACTGAACCGAATAAGTATAGATTAGTTGGTTAAAAATAACATTATTTATATGTGCATTTAAAGAATAGACGTAGAATTAGTTATTGATCTAAATTACTATAACTGTTGTGTCTAATTTTTTAATTTTGATTGTATCCTAAGAAACCAACTTCACCAGTAAAAGTGCTCATAAAATATTTTAAAAGATTAATTTTAACATTAAATTTAAGTAATTCATCACCTTTTGCTATATACGCGCTAACAGTTTATTTTAATAAATTTAAAATAATTAGTTATTAAGGCAAGATGGAAGATACATGCCACACCTTGAACAACTATGATAATGATGAATCCTGTATAATCACTGTACCATGCAATCCAAAAGTTGATATAAAATGTAATTAATTATTAAACATAAAATTTTATTTTAATTAATTAATTAATTCAATCATATTCATTAATTACACAAAAATCTAATTTAAATAATAATTCGATAAAATATTATATTATATTTAATAATTAATTGTGTTATTAAGGAAAATAGTATTTTTTTACAATCTAATATCGTTATTTTTATGACTATTAAAACGTAGAGAAAATTTATTTTTTGGTGTTTATCTTAATTTTTAAGTTGGTCGATATAGTTTATTTTTTAATTTTTATACTCATCCTTATATTTTCCAAACATCTTCGAATTAGTCCTCGCACATAAATTTTGTTATAACGTTGTCAATTAGTAGCTGACATGGAGGATGAAATATTAAGATAGATTTTAGGTGGAGTTGAATTTACCACGTGGATCTATTATAAATTATTTCTTTCTTTCTTTCTCACTTTAAATTAAAAAAAAAAAAAACCCTCTAAAAATTGACCCACCTACCTGCGTGTGAATGCGAGGTCTGTCCATACTTTCTCCTTGCCCCGGCTTTAAATTAATTTCATTATAACCAAACTCTTTTCTTTCTTTTGCACTGTTTGATTGTTCTACTCTTGCTTTTCCATTCTCCATTTAGGATGGATTTAAGAGAGGTGCGAGTTGCCGCTATTCTCTTTTATATTTTTAAAATTTTATTTTATAGTTTTATTTAATTTTTTAATTCATAAATGTTTACCTCATTTGAATTTTAAAAATTTGTCCTTTTTAATTCAAAATTTTTATTTAAAAACTTTTATCTTCCGTATAATTAAATCTTAGATCCGCCATAACCCATTTATGTATCATGCAAATTTAACCATTTATTAATATTAACCATTGTTCAAATGGAGAAAATTTTATCTCATGTATTTATACTGAAATCACTATTTTTTTTTTTTTTTGGTTGGCTTAATCACGCATATCTACTAAATGAAATCAGATTTCTGTACAGCAATAATGGTGTAGCTAGGGATATTAAAAAAAATGTAGAATCAAAAAAATTTTAGCTATACATCATCACTTTTCTACAGTATATAAAAATATTAATTGATGTTGATACATTTAAACAACAATTAATGTAGTGTATCAATTTTAATAGTATTTTCGAATTCTTAGTTGTAAATAATTTTATAAAATTAGTATATTAATTCAACTACCGTATAAATATATTAAGACTATTTTTTTTTGGTAGGATCCACTCTCCCTGTTGAACGTAGACATGAGATTTTTGTCTGTGAGCTTGTTGCCGAACTGAACGGTGACGTGGATGAACGAAACCTGGAAATACAGTTCTGATCAGCGAGACCTACGAGGCAGTTGATTCCTTCTCTGAGTTTTGTTTGGTGGGTGGGTGGATGTTGAGATTTTTCATAGTGAGGAAGAAATTAAAAAGATTTTGTGATGAATCCACGTGGCAAACCCAACTCCAGTTAGATTTTCATATTCCACATTAGCTACCAATTCATAGTATTATGAGGAAATTTAACAATGTGGACTAATTCTAGACCGTTTAGAAAATATAAGAATGAGTTTGGAAAAAATAAACTATAGGACCTAACTTAAAAATTAAGGTAAATTATAAGAATTGAGATGTTTTTTATAAAATAAAAACTTGCAAGACAATGTTTCCATGTCCTACGGACTTCTCGTATGGGCATGAGGCTCTTCGTCCCTTTAAAAAATATATTAATTAGTTTTAATATATTTATGTGACAATTAATTTGATATATTAATTTTAATAAAATTATTTAATTACAATCTTTTTCTTAAATAATTTTATTAGAACCCATAAATTAACTAAAAAAAATTAGTGAACTTAGTAGTAAAATTTTAAAAATCATAATTTAAAATAATTATATATATATATATATTCATTCACTTAATATGTATAATCAATATCAATTTTTATGCATAACTTATAAATAAATGAGATGTAGATTTAATCCAGTATTCCAATTACTTAACATACTAATAACAATTTGCTAATATTATTCATTTAATTATTTTTGTTATAGTTGTTATCATATTATTTTAACACATTTTCAATAAATATTAAACCAAGACAATTAAAATTTAATTTGAATATATATGAATCTTAATGTATATGGTAAAGTAAATGGCTCAAAAATTAGTACCGCAAATATTTGTTTTCCTATTCTAATTTGAGACTTTTATAATACTCATTTGATGAAAAAAAAAAAAACAGTAAACAAAGCTATTATATTTTCGGAATTTTTTTTAAATTATTGAGTAAATATTTTTTAATAATAATAAAATGAAGATATTTGAAAAAATAATAAAATTTAATAAATATATTTTTAATTTTTATATTTTAAATTATTTTTAAATTAATAAATTTTATTTATTATTTATATATCAAATTTTTTTAAATGGGGGAGAGGGCCCTTAGTAAATTTTATAAGCCTATGGGTCACGGAAACATTCATCCCGTGTCTTGCAAGTATTCTTTTTAAAAAAATTTCTTAGGTCAAAATAATGAAAAAAACTTGCAAACTTTAATGAATTCGGCCAAGTCTCAAGTTCAACAAGACCGAGGCCAACTTTGGTATTGTCTTTTAATTTTTGTTTCCAAATATTTTTATTTTATTTATAACAACTTGTATTTATAATAAATATTTAAAATATTAATTATTTTCAAATTTTAATTATTTTTTATTTTAAATCTTAATTTTATATTTCATTCCATTTCTATTCATTATAAATCATAATTTTTTATATTTTTTATTTAAAATTTATTTTTAGTAATAAAAATTTATTTTAATAAAATATAAAAAATATTTAAAAAGTAATAAATTGACATAAACCGGACCCAATGTAACGCAACAGAGAACTCGATCACGTATCAAGCCTAAATTAAGTTAATTGGGTCTAAAAAAGAAGACTCGATGTAAAATTGAACCAAGTTCTAGCCATAAAAGTTACAATCCGCCTTGACTTGACCTGACTCGTGTGCACCTCTAGTCATAAAATTCTAGTATGATTATTTATAATATAATTAATTTGGTTCATGAGTTATTTAAAATGATTTTTAACATTTAAAATGTATCATAATAAATATATTAAAATTATGATGTAATATTTCTTGTTGACAACGCCACTGTAGATGTCACAAAAAGTATAATTTTTGCATTTGTTTTCATTATGACTTCAACTTCAGATGTCAGCAGCTCAATTGTACTCCTTTCCCAGCATTAATTTTGTTGCAATTATATATTTGTTTTTCTCAAAATAAATTCAAAACCCACGTTAAAATTTTTTGTTGTCATTGATGTTTATCAAAGAATATATGTTACTTGTCTGTATTTTTTTTTTGCCATAACAAAATAATACATAGCTTCCATATAAATTCTTTTTATCAATGTTTGTATTTTATTAAATCATCCAATTAAATGAAAGTTATCTCTACTTGTACATTCTTCAAATTAAGTTCGAGTTGACTGAAAATTAAGAAATTTAAATTTTCATAAAAATCAAATACATATAAACCTGAGAACATGCCTAGTTTGGTATTATTAATTAAAGCAAAGAGGTCAAGCTCATTCTGTTACGGGCGGGCTAGTATGAAGGTCTTTTATCTTCCTCATCCTTCTAAGCGGTTGAATAACATGGTTAAAAGGCGATGATGACCAACCTGGATTATCTTTAATCTCTAGTAACTGGAGATAATAAAAAATTAATTTTATATTAATATTAAATTAAAATAATATATTAAATAAAAAATTTTTAATCATCTCTAATTACTGCATAAATGAAAATGATCCATCTTGGATGAAGACTAAACAGAAAATGCATAAAGATTGAGAAGGGGAGAGAGGAGAGCACTTTTTTTTTTTTGAGGGAGAAGAACCCACGTAGAGTGCTAAAGCAGAAGGTGATGCGTCTTGTCCGTGCGACCTTCGTTCATGTCTTAATGGCAATGCATTATGACATCTTGAAATTTGAGTTTTAGATATGTGGAGGTTTCATGCTTGCTTGATATGGGTATAAATTGAATGTTGTTTACACATTAGTTGGCATTTTATTTGTCTTCTTATGAGCTTGCAATTGATGGGAATAAAAGGAACAAAGACACTAGGCATACGGTCAAAGAGAAAGTTAGAAATGGAGTTCATTGCTAGTTTTATTATTGTTATGATTTTTACCATTTATTTTTATAAATATTACTTAAATGAATTGTTCACAAGCACATACTTATACTTGATATGAATGCTTTATTTTATTTTATTTTTGTTTGTTTTTATTATCTAAAGTAATGATGTGAGATACCATGTCTCTTTTAGTATTTAAAGAATTAACGGGTGAGCTATGTGAGACTTTGTGTTTTTTTAGATTTTATCTATTACCATTCATTTTTGTTTTTCCTATTAAAAATAAAATAAGTTTCAATGGCTCAAGTCCAATTGGTGTCTTGTAAAAAATAATAATAATTAAAATAATTTCTCTTTTAATTAAAAACAAAATTCATCCTTATATTTCACATTTTGATTTTAAATCTTAATTTTTTTTTTCAAATTCTCAAATTTTATAAAAATCCAAAAAAAATTAAATAGGATAATTAAAAAAGCCAAAAAAATATACTTTGTTTGAAATTTCTCGTGAATGTTTTATTCTAAAATCAAAGTACAAAAAAATTCTATTTCATTGTTTCTTTTCTCATTTTTCAAAAAAAAAAATAACTTCTTTTAGATAACAAAAAGTACAAAATATTTATCTTTTCTTTTAAACTTCTCATCTTGATTTCAAAACAATAATAAAAAAAAAATTACACCTTCAGTAAACTTCAAAACTAAAAAACTGGAGAAATGAGAAAATGAAGAAAGCAACGGAGTAAGATTAAACTGATTTTGTAAATTAAAACACACCAATCAAATCTCAAATTTATTTCGTTTATGCAAATTAATTTAATTTTGTCTATCTTGTTTTTTTTCACAAAAATTAAAAGACCAACCAACTGTCACACATTTCTACGTCAAACTATATGGACTTTGATCCTTATTATTGGGTACCTAGGACCTAGGCTCTCATCCAAGGTTAAGTCCCCCCTTTGTAAATATACCTTTGTTCGTTTTCATTGTTGTTGTTTAGGGTTTAGGTGTTTAATATGCATGTGTGTTATTATGGGCGATCAAGGTAAATTTAAGGTTCATATTACAATTATTTCAATTGACCAGTTTAGGAGAACTGTCTCTATGGACGGGTGTTATAAGGTGTCTAATACCCTCCCTACACTTAAACAGAATCTCGAACTCATCTTTATTTTTGCATACTACCTTGCTTTTTCTTTTTGTTTTAAAATAGTTTTCTAAAGTTTTCCTTTAAAAAATTTTGGTGGCTACTCCAATAAATTGGTTTTCAAAATTTGTTTTGGGAATCAATTTACACTTCCTTTAACTTTCTCGCTGGGTTGTCTGGTATGATAGTTTGGTAACTTCACTGGGAAGTATGAGAGTCAAGCCTATTAGATTAGTCAATTGAAGTAATATGGCCTTTCTTTTATTTCTATTACCCTTCTTATTTTCTATTATTGTCTGTTTATCTTTCACTATTCTTGTTCGTTGGTCTGTGCATGTTTCCTTGTTTTAGCTGCATAGCATGTTTAAAAATCTTTATTTGTTTGTTGTTTATTCATGTTGTATGTTATAATTTGTTTGCTATTTATCTTTGTTATATGTGTTAGGATAGGTAACATGCGGAATAAACCTTACGGTAGATGACTCTTATCTGTATTATGTGCTTTTGATTTCTTTTGTAGTTTATTTACTTAGCAGATGAGGGTTGGACAGACTTTGGATTAACAATTTTGTATACTCCCTTCACACACTGAGCACTTGCATATCCTACCTTACAAGCTTTTGGGCCCCATACCTGGGTCCTTGCATACCCTAGGTTAGTAAAGGTTTATATTAGTTTTTCAATGAAGCTTTACGCTTCCTGACATTACCATGAAGCTGTCACCTAGATTGTGCCTTGATACATGGATTTGACTTGAGTAGGATCTCTTCTTCTTTTAATCTAATTTATGTCATGAGATCCTTATCCTCTTGGAGGGGGCGATCTAGGGATCAACATTCCTTTAAAATGTTCGACCTACCCTTGATGCCTTGCACATTATTGAAAAAAGCTTAGTAACCAGCCATGCTAAAGCTTGTCATCTTTAGGGTGACATCTCCCTATTCATGGTACCCGAGATAGGATACCAGGAGAGCACATTTCATCCTTATTCAACAAGTTATCACATCATTCACAGCATAATCACGTTTTATTTCTTTTCCTTATTTTAAAAAGGATAAAAATAAAAGAAAAACATCTCTTAAAATCAAATTCTTTTAGTTTAATTATCACTACATCGTCATTCAATACATTATTAGGCTAAACATGTTATACTAAACTGAAAAATCCTTTTTGCATGAATTGATTTGGCTAAATGTTGTATCAATGGGATTATGAACTATCAGAATCAGTGATATTCTATGAAAGTAGTACATTAGCGGATTATTTGGTTTGCCAATTTGCATTAAGCATTACCCGCACAATGACCCTCGCCTTCTCTTGTTGACAACTAAGCCTTTTATTCTTTATGAATCAATAAGGTTCATGGTGAGTAATAGGGAACAATATGCCAAATATCTAACTGCTACTTATAAGAGCTCTTAAATACCAAAGGATCAGATTCATGCATTATTCTTGACACAATCACCTTCAGGAGCACTCTATTAAAAGGAAATCGTTAAGACACATTATAATCCCTTTTTCCAAAATTATTTTCACAAAAAGGATAAGATGATCAATGAATGCATTAATAGGTTAGAAGCAAATATATCATTACTACTCGTATAGAGACCTCTTTTCTCTTGAGGTACTGGCTACTACCTTCTCCCTGCGAGACCAATAAGGCTCTTGAAAGGGAAGAAGTCCTTTTAAGAATTACGTATAAGCCTAACGATGTAATAATCGTATTCATGTCCTTTAAATCTAATTAATGACTATTATGCCCTCAAATGCATGTTATGTCTTGTGAATGTTTTGAAACAGCCCTTGATCATAGTGAAATATCTATTTTTCATGACTTGACTATCACCATTAAGAGACGTATACAAAGCATTCATTAAGACGTTGGTCTCGAAATGGTGCTAATAATACATAAGTTCAAAATAATCATATCTATACCAATGCATTAGTAGAAATTTATTAGCCATGCTATCAATTTTTAGGCATAAATTGTGTTAAGAATTCATTTTATCTCAAATTGATTGATAAATAGTCTCTATTCTCGCACTGATATGTCTTCTCACTTTGCCTTTTTTGGCTTTTACAAAATCGCAGTCATAGTTCTCATATGTTTCTTTGTTCTCTCATCCCACCTTGATTTGGTTTCTTTGTTTTGTGCCCTCGCATCTTTGGCTTCGACGAAGGGTTCTTGTTTTGGTCATCAACCGGTAATTAAATGTGATGATAACTACGATATTGATCCTTTTTCCAAGGAATTTTATTTTCTTCGTTTTCTTCTTCAACTTATTCTTTTTCTCTTGTAATTAGGTTATTTAGAGGTATAGGTAATATTATATCTTATTGCTATTATTGATGCTTAGTGGAACTTGAAGTGATTATGTATTTGGCTATTTAGCACCTTTCAATGTTTATGTTGGATTGGATATTAGTTTGTAATGTGTCAAATTTGAATATTTTACTCATAATCATATTTTTATTATCAATGAATCATTAAATTATTTGATTACTTTATTTGTTTTAATCCGTTGAGAGACATGTAAAGTTGTTAGGTTTAAATTAACAGTCAATTAATTGGCTGAAAAAGGAATCTTTAATCATCTTGTCCCTTTTATAGTGGTTAACCATACGAGTCACTGAACCTAACAAGGAATAATAACATAAATAGGTAATATTCAATCCTAAAATTTTAGTCTGACATAAGGAATCCTCTCTAGATCATGACATTGAGCTATCAAATTAGACATTATTTTAACATGGGTTACAAAATTAACTCTTGTTTTAATGTTGCTTAAAAGTTAGCTTTTGATTGGTATATACCTTTCACAAGTTAATTGTCTTCCATCTCCCTATAGAGTAACAGACTCCTAGATAAGATAAGAGATTTCTTTTTGGCACACCTTACATTAAAATCAATCTGACTTAACTCATACATCATTTAATCACCATGAAAAGAAACTAAATTAACTAAAGATGAATTTACTAAGGATGTAACTTATCCAAATATGTTACCTGGCAGGCAATATCATTTTGGTTACTAAGCTTTTCTCAATGTTAGTTGTGTAAGGCCTTTATTCCTTCATAAACTAACTGTCACTTCTTGTTTCTTAATGATGCAGTAAATATCCTAAGAAATGGAAGTTTTGAAAAAAAAAATCATGTTGTGTTGAAAGAATGCAGCCTCCTTATGATCAGTTCACTAAATCATTCATTTAAAATTAAACAAAACAAAATTGCATTCATGCATACTCATGATGCTTTTTTGGGAAAGTATACGAATTTGGAAAAATATGATTTCGTTTGGTCATTTGCAATGGAAATTTTAGCTTGTGTTATGGCAGCTACTAATGAGGATGAGAAATACCCAAGGACTAATCCACTTCATATTTCGGTTAGGTATCACCCACCCTCCATCATACCCCGTTAACTTTTAGGATCTAAATCTTTCTAAAACCCACTAGCAGCTTACAAAATTCATCCCAAATAATCTTGAGCTTGTTATTCTCAAAGCCAAAAGCGACATTGAGTACCTTCCATCCAAATTCTTACACAACTAGTTTTACCATGTACAAGACCTTTCTTTAAAAAGCCTTTAGCCTCTAATAGCATAAACCAAATTATAGTTGTGAATCTCACCTTAGGACTTGGGGTTCTTAAAGAAGCATTGCATTGTCATCCTAAACAAATTGAAGGAGGACAAGGGAAAGTTAAAAAATCTCTATACCTAGTTCCTCATTTGACCATGGGATTGTTTAAAACTAAACAATAATGTTGTTTAATATAGTTTCTTCATTATATAATGCTTGTTTGGTCAACACCATTTTATATAGCTGAAGTCCAAAGCTAGTAAAAGTTGATTGTGTCATTAGACCTTATGTTATTTAACATTATCAATGCAATATTCATGTGTTTTAATAGACCCTTTCATTCCACTAAACTTGTTAATGCCACATTTTCCTTGCATAATTTTCCTATTTTAATTATTAGAGACCAAAAAACCTAAAAATCTTGTGATTCCTTTGAAAATTTTCATTTGATGGGGAAAATGGTAAATTTTGAAGGTAAAATAATCTTAAAACCTCAATTTCTTTCAAAAAATAAATAAAGGTAATGCATGTTCCGTGAACAAACTATGTTAAGGATATAAGACATTCTTTGTCTCCTAAAATGTAACAAAGTTAGCTCTAGTCACCCTAATTGAGCATTAAGTAGGGAAGTTTCTTTCACATGCAATAGTAAATATCTAGGTTGAGCAACCTATAAAAGGCTTTTGTACCAAAATTCAAATTTCAAGAGAAAATCAAATTCTTTTCATACCTAAACACTACTTAATCGTTGCCACATGCTTTGAGCCTTTATAACTTTTCAAATACCCAACATGAATTCTACTCAGGAAGCAATGAGAAGCCAATACAAAGAACCCTTGGTCTTAATATGAGCTCTCTATGAAAGGAAAAAGAAAAAGTGAAGTGCACAAAAGTCGACAATGGAGAAAATAAAAAAGGGCAAAAGAGTAAGTTCTTTAAGGAGGAAGCTCTCATTGAATAAAATCAAGAGAATGGAATTCCTAAAAGAGAGTTCATTATCCATTTGAAAGAAAAAAGAGTACAATCTTTAAAGGAGACTCCTTTATAATTATGAAGAGCTAGTGAGTCTTGCCAAGATCGCACGATCGTCAAAGTAAAATTCTCATAGTGACCTTATATCAATGTTTGAGCCATTATATCCTGTCTTCTTAAACCACACTTTTCACCCTTTAAACCCCATTACAACCTCATAGTATCCTCCCTTGTTAAGTGAATCTCGGATATAAAAATCATGTTAGAGAAAAAGACTAGAAAATTGATGGAGAAAGTAAGGGGCACAGGATTTTAAGTTTAATATTATTTCATTTCAGAACCCAATTACCATGGCCACACCACAAGCATCAAAAGTCTGTGTTGAGGTATGACTTGCTCAAAATAAATTGGGGCAAAAAAAATCTTATGAAGAATGGATTCAAAAATCAATAAAAAGAATTTGGGGTAATCATCCATATTGAAAATTGAATACTTCCTTATCAATTAAAGGTTTTCAAACGAAATGTCTTAGGTTGTGGTCCCTTTTAATAACATATTCATTCCATTACTTACCTTAATTCATGAGGCATGCTCTGGTGCTTTATCATTTCCCACATTATGTCAAATTAGGGCAATCCATTTTCTTCCAAACTCATAATGTAGCATTCCAAATTGTGCTAATCATACAACTCATTTGGAATCGAGGCTCCTCTTGCTCCAACATATTCGTTCCTTTGGCATTGTTTCACAATGAATCTCTAATCTTGTTTGTGTATTCTTTCACTTCTCAAGTCTATTCAAAATAAGGCAATCCATCTCCTTTAATTCTGCTAAGTCCTGCACAATCAAGGTACCTTTAATTTTAACCTGTTCTCGCATAGTCAGGGCATCTTTAATTCCAGCCAAGTCTCACACAATCAAAACGCCTTTAATTTATGTTAAGTCTCATATAGTTAGGGTACCTTTAATTTTCGTCAAGTCTCGTACAGTCAAGGCATCTTTAATTTCAGCCAAGTCCCACACAATTAATGCACCTTTAATTTCTATCAAATCCCAGACAGTTATGGTACTTTTAATTTCTGTTAAGTCCCACACAGTCAGGGCACCTTTAAATTCTGTCAAGTTTTGCATAGTCATGGCACCTTTAATACCTTTAATCTTTATCAAGTCTCGTGCAATCAGGGCACCTTCTCATTCCTATCATGTCCTACATTAGACTCCATCACCTTAATCCTCCACCAACCCATTTCTTATTGGGACAATTTCACTTTATATTTCACATTCTATCCCTCTTACAAGCTAGTGTCTTATAAAAAAGAAAAAAAAAACACATAGAAATTTAAAAAAAAGAAAAAAGAAAAAACTCTCAAATTCTCGTATTTCCAAATAAAATTAACTTATTTTTCCGATTTATGAGCCTTTCACCTTTTAGACCAAACACTTGCTCCCATATTCATTTACTCGAAAGTGATGAATATTGAAATCTAATTGTTCAGTGTTCTATGTTAGAAAATATGTGAACTAGGGCAACCTACCAACAATGTGTTTTGACTATATCATTTTAAAGGCAATCAAGTCATTTTGGCTTACCACTGGTTGTGTTCCCTACACCGAGCGAATTGTGTTTACATCTTTACTTACTCTTAGGTAAGATCACCTCATCACCTTATTCGCCTTCCTTACCTAAGAGACAAGTAAAGAGGGGCAACTGTGAACACCCAACCCAAATTTTTTATGTTCAAAAGTGAAAATGAAATTAGAGAAATTGAATAAGTAAAAATAATAATTCAATTTAAATTAATTAAAAGTTCAAATAAAAATTAGTTACAAGAATGTAAAAAAAAAAAACTAGAAACAAAAGAAGCCAAAATTAAAGTCAAACAAAGAATGATACTGAATGAGAAGATGCTTGTCCACCCATATGCATCGAAAAAGCATAAGAAAAAAAGGAACCCTACCTAAAAAGAAGCATCAAAAAGTTGAAAAGGGGGAGGCTATAGCTAAAACAAGACAAAAGTGGATAAGTGGAGAGAGCAAGGAGAGAGAGAATTCTAGAAGTAAAGCAAGGAAAAAAAACTGAGGAGAGAGAGACCGAGAGAGATTGAGAACGCTTAAGAGAGACTTGGTAAAACTAGAGAAAGTAAAAGGAAGGGAAGAAGAAAGTAAGGGCAAAGAAGGGAAGGAGCTTCTGCATCTCTATTATCTTCACTAGAAAACAGAGTTGAAACATTGCAATAAAAAAGGTTTTGATGTAAGAGATTAAGGAGCAATATATATGTTGGAAGCTCTTCGATTTTCCCCTATAGCAGTAATCCTAAACTGAATTGTTCAGTGTTCCCTCATCCTTCTTAGCAACTGAATAGCATGGTTAGAAGGCGATGAAGACAAAAAGAAAACATATAAAGGTTGAGAAGGAAAGAGAGGGGGGCATTTTTTTTTTAGAGAGAAGAAGCCACATAAAGAGCACTCTAAAGCAGAAGGATCTGAAGCAGAGGGATCTAAAGTAGAAGGTGATGCGTCTTGTCTGTGTTATCTTTGTTCATGTCTTAAGTAATGGCAATGCATTATGACATCTTGAAATTTGAGCTTTAGATATACGGAGGTTTCATGCTTGCTTGATATGCATATAAATTGAATGTTGTTTATTCATTAATTGGCATGTTATTTGTCTTCTTATGAGCTAGCAATTGATGGGAATAAAAGGAACAAAGACACTTGGCATACTAGTCAAAGAGAAAATTAGGAATGGAGTTCATTGCTAGTTTTATTATTGTTATGATTTTTACCATTTATTTTTATAAATATTACTTAAATAATATGACATGATTTTTTCACAAGCACACACTTACACTTCATATGAATGCTTTATTTTATTTTATTTTATTTGTTTTTTCCTTTTGTCATCTAAAGTTATTGTATGAGATACCATGTCTTCTTTAGCATTTAGGGAGTTAGCAAGTGGGTCGTGTGAAACTTTGTGTTTTCTTAGGATTTTCCTAATACTAGTTCATTTTTGTTTTTCCTTATTAAAAATAAAATGGGTCCCAACGACCCGAATCCAACTGGTGTTTTGTAGAAAATAATAATAATTAAATTCATTTCTCTTTTAATTAAAAAATCCATCTTCATATTTCATATTTGGATTTTAAATCTTAATTTTTTATTTTTTTAAATCCTCAAATTTTATAAAAGTCCAAAAAAATCAAATAGGATAATCCAAAAGGCCAACAAAATATACTTTATTTGAAATTTCACTTAAATGTTTTATTCTAAAATCAAAGTACAAAAAAAATGCTATTTCATGGTTTCTTTTCTCATTTTTTTTTTTTAAAAACCTTCTTTTAGATAAAAAAAATAAAAAAATGTTTATCTTTTCTTTTAAACTTCTTGTCTTCATATCAAAATAATAAAAAATGAAATAATTACACCTTCAATAAACTCCAAAAGCATAAAAACTAGAGAAATGAGTGAGATTAAACTGATTTCGTAAATTAAAACACCAATCAAATCTCAAATTTATTTTGTTTACAAAAATTAATTTAATTTCATCTATCTTATTCTTTTCACAAAAATTAAAAGATACCAACCAATTGTCACACATTTCCACGTCAAACTACATAAACTTTGATCCTTATTGTTGGGTACATAGGCAATTAACTTTCATCCTAGGTCAAGTGTTCCTTTTGTAAATATCTCTTTGTTGGTTTTCATTGTTGTTGTTTAGGGTTTAGGTGTTTAATGTGCATGCGTGTTATTAAGGGTGATCAAGGTAAATTTAAGACTATATTACAATTATTCTAATTGACTAGTTTAGGGTAACTGAGTTTACATTACAAATGTTGCTGTTTGATTTTTTTCTTTTAAATCAACTTTACCCTCCAAACTCTCGTTTGCACAAAAGTCAAAAATAGTTGTTTTGTGTTGAATGAATTGTAAGGATGACAAAAATCCATTTTCAAATGAAACTTTTTAAACATAAATCACAATGATACAAAATCACATTTGACCAAAATCAATTTTAAAAATCAAGGTAATCTAAAATTATATTAATTCAACGTTAATCCAAACACACTAAAAATATGAGATTTTGTTTAAGAATAATATTAAATCAATTAACATTAGAGGGCAAAATTTTAAGTGCAGTTCATACATCTTTATTAATGAAAACATAACATATTAATTGTGTGTGTGTGTGTATATATATATATATATATATTCAAGCACCACAGAATTAGTTATTTTTTAGAAAATAAAAATCGCATCCAATTTTATATTAAAACTTGATTGTAAATATTAAAAATAACATTACTTACGTTTAACTAATTAAAAAACAAACTACTAATTTTACAATATAAAGAGTAAATTATGCTAAGTTTCCTTGAATTTTAGCATGTTGCACATAATACTTATCTTGTTTTGAATATCATACTCAATTCTCTAAATTTTTAATATATATATATATTGCAGAAACTTCTTTTCCAATTGAGTTAACTCTCTCCGTAGCATAAAACTGCCATTTTATTCTTATTGTGACAATCAATGTTATTGCGTAACTTAAAATTTATGATTTTACTTCTAATATGTTAGTTAATATCATTAAATAATTTGATAATTAAAAATGTATATAATTAGAGATGTGGAGAACACACATATATGCATAGTGAAATATTTTTTGGTCATTCACTTATCATAAAATTTTTATTTTGGTCCCTTATTCATTAAAATGTCCAAACTTATTAAAAAATGTCACACTTAGTCTCCTAATTTTCAAAAAAAAATAATAAATTTAGTCTATTAGATTTGTGGTTTAACATTTGATAGAGAGATTAAATTTGATAATTTTTTTAAAAGTGGAGGATCAAGTGTGACATTTTAATGAATTAAGGACCAAAATAATAATTTTGTGATAAGTAAAAAACTAAAAAAGTATTTTTCTATATATATTTTATAATAAGGTGTCATTTTTTGTATAATTATAAAATTAGCTACATCAGTACAATTTATGTGTAGCATAATAAGAAGACACATGATAATAACATGTCAAAAAAATTTTAAATTTATAAATAAAATCTAAAAATAATAGGGTCAAAATATAAATACAATAAATTAAATTTATTGACATGTCAAATATGCTAATATGTCAACTAAAAATAATTTTTTGTGTTTATATTTTGACCTTAACACTCTTATATTTTATTTATGAACCTAAAACTTTAAAAATTTTCAAGTTACCTCTCTATTTTTTATTTTTCAATAACTCTAAAAAAATATAAATCATTAGTTAAAAACAAGAATAAAATTAGAGAATTGTAAATTTATTAAAAATATAAAAAAAATATGTAAAAGTGAATTAATAAAGTTATAAATTAGTATTTTTGTGTGAGTTATTAAAAATAAAATATAAAAAAAATAAATTGAAAAATTAAAAAAATTTAAATTCATAAATAAAATTTTAAAATAATAAAATTAAAATATAAATACATTATTATATAATTAATATAATATGACACGTAATATCCGTATAATAATATTGAATAATTATTGAAGATTGAAGTTCCGATATCCGTATAATAATTGAAAACTAATTGCAGATTGAAGTTTCGATGAGGTAGGCGAGGACAATGACAAGACGCAGACGCTGCGATGTTGACGTTGAATCCGCGTTTGTAAGGCTTTCAAAGCAAAGGCATTTATTGTTGCTTTGGTCAACCCAACCATTCTTCATTGATTTACACTTCACACGCAACCAAACTCATCCTTCATCCATAATTCTTATTTTCTTTTTTTTTTTTTAGTACCCCTAATTTTGTTAAAATATTTGATTAAATTATGAGTATTTTAAGGTTAAATTTTGTTTATTTGCTAGTAGTGACAAAGTTAGAGAAGATATGGTAACAAAGTGTATAAAAATATGCTCGCTTTTATAATTTTAAATGCATTTAATGTATTCAATTATAATGTAATGATATAATTATAATAATATTAACTCAAAAAATAATTATATTTTTACATTATAAATAAGAGTATTAATATATTTAAAATTATAAATGCACACAAAATTTTATTAATGTTTTATTGGATTTATGATATAACCTTTTGTTTTTAACATTTTGTTTCTAAACTTCAAACTCTTTTTTTTTTTTTGAAACTGTCAACTTGCATCTTCCACTTTTTTTTTTCAATAATCCCAAAAATATTGATTTGTAAATTTGTAAACTCATGTTCTTCTTTTATTTTTACAATAACCTTTCAAAATTAAAATCTCATCCTTCTTTCCAATTTATAAACCAATATTCTTGAGAAATTTTTGAGAAGAATAAAAAAAATAGATAGAGTAACTTAACAAAATCAATACAATTTTTGTAAACAAAATCTAAAAAAATTAAAATATTAATATACACAATAAAAATATTTTAATATAATATTCAATTAATATATTTTAACATTTCATTATCACATACATCTTTCTTTGTAGTGTAATTATTTTTAAAAATATATGAAAAAGTTTACTGTATTTCAATTATGACATCATATTAGACACAAAAAGATCCGGGTGGCAATGCTTCTTCAACAAGTTGGATAGATGTGGCTCCATTAGAAACTCAATTATTTTAGGTTTAACTCTATAATATATATATATATATATATATATATATATATATATATATATGTTCAGTACTGTGTGTTGAGACAGTCAAGTTCACACTGAAACTTTTGGTGAAGGTGGGAACGCAAAATATAAGATGGTGACACCTGAAGTGGATTTTAATGATAATCTAAATTAATCCAATAATATTTTTATGACGTCATGATAATGTGGCCCGATTTTGTTATGCCTTGTTTGTATGTTGTGCATCAATGGTCAACCGTGTCTCCATTGACTTACACTTCCAATTTGTATTGCCAAAAAATTATAAGAAATATTTTTTGTATCTAAGATAGATATTATATGGAGTATATAAAAGTATTTTTTAATACATATTGGATTTTATGATAAATTTTTTATTATGTTTTGTTTGAGAATTTGAGAAAATTCATAATTCATAATAAAAGAACCAGAGAATTTAATACAAACAAATTAAACATAGTTTTATTAAATTTTTTTTCGGAATAAGTAATTATAAGAAAATTTTAAAATAAATATAATAAGGAATTTTTTAAGGTATTAGTCGAAATTTTGTCATTTTGCAGTTATTTTTTCATCAAACATATTTTTTAAAACACTGACTGAAAATTTTAGTATTTCTAAGAGGATGTCAAGATCGAGTCATACATCCTCATTCACCATGCTCTACTGATAAATTTGTTTCTTATAAAAAAAGAAAGAAATTATTTGAAATGAAATATAATAAAACTTTTTAACATAATACAACTTTTAAATTATAACATATATTCATGTATTGCATTATTATTTAAATAATATGATATGTGTGATACTACAATTTATTTTTCTTTTTATTTTTCTATAATCATATACCAATTAACTAAAGGATATATATAAGAGGGGACATGCCAGAACATTCTCTTAAAATTTTTAAAATTTTAATTTTTATGTGATTTTATTTTATACTTTTAATTTATAAAAGTTTACTCTTTTGAATTGTAAAAATTTATCTCTTTGATTTAAATCTTTGTTCTCAAGATGTTACCTACTTATATATATATATATATATATATATATAATTGTTGATTTAACATTACGTGTTGGTACATAACATAATTTCGTGGAAAGTTAAGTCAAAATTTCATGACACTTCATTCACACTTTTGCTTTTAACACATACAATTAAGTATGCCATCTATTCCTTGTTTAGTGAATTAATTATGTCACTTTCATTTACCTTTGGCCCTCAAATTCCATTAAACGTGTTTAGACTTTATCTCTTTCTCCTTTTATAGTTAAAGAAATATCTCATTGAGAAGTCAATAATAGTCATAGGTCCAAAAAGTACAAAAACCTCAATCTTCCCAGAAGTTCCATGGTAACCCTACAAAAGTGTAATTAATTGGAAGTTAGAGAATTTCCAATATTTCTAGAAAAATTACAACCTTTTTTCTCAAATATTTTCTTTATGCATGATAATTATTGTAAACTTCTCAATAAATTTAATTATTAATTCAAGTGATCATAATTAACATAAATAAGTAATTAGGTGAGATCAGTTATATTTAGATATAATTACCATTCATTGTCAGAGCTGTAAGGTTTCTCAAGTGAGTAAAATGATATTTTACTTCACTACCTTTAATTATAGGTGCCGTACTACAACTCTTTTCCACACAGTCATGTAAGTTCATATATATATATATATATATATATATATATATAAAAGACTCATTGGGAGATTTGTTTAATTGATAAGAAATCAAACCACAAACTCTATCTATGATGACTTTTTACTTTGTTTATACATGCATCAAGAATTATTTAAAATGTATAAATTTTTTAGAGTTAATGAAAAAATAATATAATTAATTATACAATTAATTAACTACTTTTTTAAATTTGATAATTTTTTAAGTTTGAAATAGTAATTAATTAATCGTCTCTTATAATTATTTAAAGTCTAAGATTTCTTTAAATTTTATGAGAAAATTAATAAATTAATTGCCACTTGAAATTCCTAATAAAAGAATATAAATATAACTTTTCATTAAACATCTAATTTGTCAAATTATATTAATTTTTTTGTGATAAGTGGAAGAGATTGTTAGCACAATTCCAAGTAATGAAACATTATGATTGCTTACTCATTTCTTAATGGCAACTCTTAAATCTCAAACATTTGGGCCATCTTAAAATTGTAAGCTGTTTATCGCCTCAATAAACCAAGTAGGTGCCTTTATATGATGTTTTCGGAAAAAGTATAAAATTAGTTATTTAATTTTATACTTTGTAATAATTTGATCTCTTATTAAGTAATCGTGACAAATCAATCATTCACAAATTTAAATTTGTATACAATCAGTTTTTTATAAATTTAAATTTATACAAATTTAATCTTTCTACTTGAATTAATAAGAAACTAATTTTGCAAAAAATAAAATTTTTAATAATTGATTTGTCATGATTAAGTTATGAAGAACCACATTGTTACAAAATATAAAAGTAGGGGACTAATTTAATATTTTTATTAATGTTTTTATTTTTTAGAAAATAGAGTAATAGAGCTAACATGATGATAAATGTGGGACTTACAAATAGAGAATTAGAGATATGGCAAATTTAGGTATATGGGAAATACATGTGGGTTTAGAAAAAATTAGCCAATCTTTAAGGGAATTATTGTAATTATACAGACAAGTAGGAAACTCTGTTATTGCAAAAAAAAATGTGGGGCTCACATGAAAATAAAATAAAATAAAACTTTATTCCATTGCAAAGGAGGTTGGGGCAAAATGATAATAATTCTATAAATTGAGTATTTTTCACAACAACTTCTTGCATTATCATCATGTTATTACACGTGATGCTTGCATGGTTTAATATAATTGAGCGACAAGTGAGTACATCAAAATACTCAACATTCAATTAATTGCAACTTCATCATTTTTTTCTTATTATAAAAAATGTATGAGAAAAAACCCTAATTAAGGATATTATTTGTAAATGTTGAAGAATAATATTAACTCAATTGACCTTTAAGGGTAAATAATTTAAGCGCAATTTTAATATCTTTATCATGAATTTTTTCAATAAAAACATAACATTAAATTATATATATATATATATATATATATAAGCACCACATAATTATCTATTTTAAACAAAATTCACAATTCATTTTACATTAGAAACTTGATAGTAAACAAAAAAAAAAACCTCTACCTAAGTTTAACTAATTAAAGGACAGGCTACAATTAAAAAGTGAATCACGCTAAGTTTCCTTGAAGTTTAGCATTATTACACATAATGCTTATCTTGGAAAAAAGTATAAAATTAGTTTCTTATTTTTACATTTTATGACAATTTGATCATTTATAAATTAACCGTGACAAATTAATACATAATAAATTCAAATTTTTACAAAATTAATTTTTTTGTTTAGACCAATAAAAAAATTAATTTTATATAAAATATGATTTTTTTAATAATTTATTTGTCACAATTAATTTATAAAAAATTATATTACCATAAAATATAAAAAATGATATATCAATTTGATACTTTTTTCACCTATCTTGTTTTGAAAATCATATTCAATCCTCTTAAATTTTAAGTTATATATTACAGAAACTTCTCTTCCAATTAAGTTAACTCTCTCCATAACATAAAATTGCTATTTTATTCTTAATATAACAATAAAAATAGTCAAGTCAATGTTGATCACTAACATAGAAATTATGATTTTACTTCTAATATGTTAGTTAATATAATTAAATAATTTGATTATTAAAAAACGTATGAGATTGAGATTATGCTGAGGTCGGCAAAGACAATGACAAGATGCAGACGCTGTATTGTTGACTTTTGGATCCGCGTTTGGAAGGCTTTCGAAGCAAGGCTTTTTTATGGCTTTGGTCAACCCAACCAGTCTCATTACTTCACACGCAACCAAACACATCCTTCATGCGTAATTCTTTTTATTTTTTTATTTTTTTTATTACCCCTTATTTTTGTAACTTTATGAAATATTTTATTAAATTATGTATATTGTGAGGTGGATTCATTGGTGTATCTGTAATAGTATGAGAATATATTGTAATGAAGTGTAAAAATATGTTAACTAAATTCTAACAGAAATATTTTAATGTATTTACATTTTGGCTAAATTTTTTTAAAATTTTGTTTATGAACTCAAAATTTTTTATTTTAAAATTTTTCATAATACATACTTTATTCTTTTATTTTAATAATCCCAAAAATATTAATCTATGAATTTAACAACGTCCCAAATTCATAACCTCGTCATTGTTTCCAATTTACAAGCCAATATTTTGGAAGACTATTGAAGAAATGAAATCAAAGTAGATCAAATAAGTTGATAACTTAAAAGAGTTTCGCGAACAAAATTTAAAAAATATTAAAGTATTTGTATACACAATAAAAATGTTTTAGATTATGATATTTCATCAACATATTTTGATATGTTTGTTATCTTTGAAAGAATGGAGCTTATAAATATAAGAAATTATTTTATTTGATAGATTATTTTTTTGAGATAGACTCTCTTTTTTATAGGACTTTATTATTCATAATTACGTTATTATCATTGATATTTTTTAAATTATTTTTGAAAGTACACGAAAAAATGTACTGTATTTTAATTATCATATCATATTAGACACGCAAGGAGAGGGGTGTCAATGCTTCTTCAACACGTTGAATAGATTTGGCTCCATTAGAAACTCAATTATTTTAGGTTTAACTCTTATATATATATATAGAAAAAATAAAATATTATTTTGGTCCCTAAGATCAAGTGTGATATTTTTTAATAAGTGAAAAATTATTTTGTATATTTGTATATATATATATATATATAGAAAAAACAAAATATTATTTTGGTCCCTAAGATCAAGTGTAAAATTTTTTAATAAGTGAAAAGTTATTTTGTATATTTGAATAATTAAAAGATTAAAATGATAATTTTATTATAAATGAATAATTTTAAAATATTATATATATATATATATATATATATGAAACTGTGAGGCTTGATTATGATAAAAGTAAACTTTAATTACTTTATATTCATTTAGAATCCTCGAGAGCCTGCAGCTTTACATATAAATTATAATCATAATATATTTTATTATTATTTTATATATATATATATATATATGTGTGTGTGTGTGTGTGTTTGTGTGTATGTATGTGTGTGTACTGCCATCAACTTTGAAATTTTAAGTAAGCATGTCTTGAATTTAAATTTATTAAATTTAATGAAGGTGGGAACGCAAAATATAAGATGGTGATACCTGAAGTGGATTTTAATTATAATGAAATTAATCCAATAATATTTTTATGACGTCATGATGATGTGACCCGATTATGTTATGCCTTGTTTGTATGTTGTGCATCCATGGTCAACCCTGTCTCCATTGACTTACACTTCCAATTTATATTGCCAAAAAATTATAAGAAATTTTTTTGTATCTTATAAGGAGTATATATCAATATTTTTTGAATACATATTGAATTTTATAGTTATTTTCTATTATGTTTTGTTTGAGAATTTAAGATAATTCATAATTCATAATAAAAGAATTAGATAATTTAATAAAAACAAATTTAAACATAGTTTTATTAATAAGTTTTCGGAATAATTAGTTTTAAAATTTTTTTAAAAAATATATAATAAGGAATATTTTTAAATTAATAGTCTAAATTTTGTCATTTTGCAGTTATTTTTCATCAAACAAATTTTGAAATCACTAACAGATATTTTTAGTTTTTCTAATTAAGATACTGGCAAAAAAAAAAATTAATATGAATGTCAAAAGTCACACATCCTCATTCGCCATCTACTGATAAATTTGTTTCTTATCGAAAAAGAAAGAAATTATTTGAAAGCAAATATAATAAAACTTTTTTTTAACATAATACAACTTTTAAATTATAAATTATATTCATGTATTGTATTATTATTTTAAAAATATAATATATGTAATATTGCACTTAAGCTTTCTTTTTATTTTTCTATAATCATATCCCAATAAATTAAAGGTTATTAAATAATTATATATATATATATATCTATATATATATATATATATCTATATATATATATATATTAGGATAGATTAAAGAGAATGGGAGGATAGTCACTCCTTTTGAACTTCTCAAATTTTATTTTTCTATATAATTTTATTTTATATTCATAATTTAATTTTTAATTTATAAGAGTTTACATATTTAAATTATAAAAATTTTCCTCCTAAATTAAATATTTGATCCAAAGACTTTCACCACTTAAAATTAAATCTTTGATTCATATATATATATATATATATATATATAATTGTTGGTTTAACATTACATGTTTGTACATATAATAATTTCGTAGAAAGTTTAGTCAAAATTTTGGTGACACTTCGTTCACGCTTTTGCTTTCAACACGTACAATTAAATGTGTTCAGACTTTATCTATTTCTCTTTTCAAAGTTAAAGAAATATCCCATTGATAAGTCAATAATAGTCATAAGTCCAAAAAGTACAAAAACCACAATCTTCCCATAAGTTCCATGGTAACCCAACAAAAGTGTAATTAATTGAAAGTTTGAGACTCACCAATATTTCTAGACAAATCAGAACAATTTTCTCAACTATTTTCTTCATGAATGATAATTATTGTAAACTTCTCAATAAATTTAATTATTAATTCAAGTGATATTAACATAAATGAGTAATTAGGTGAGATCAATTAAATTTAGATAATATCACCAAAGTCATTGTGAGAGTTGTAAGATTTCTGAAGTGAGTAAAGTGATATTTTAAAATGATGTCTCATATTTTATTAAATACCTTCAATTAATTTAGAACAATACAGAGAAAAATATAATAGTAATATATTATTATAATTATTATTATTTTAACTTTTGAGAAATTACAATTAATAGACTATAAGTTTAAACATTTACTACATAGAATTTTAAATTTTAAAATTATTTGAGAAGACTCAAGAATCTTTTTTTTTTTTTTTTTGTTAAGGACCTTACCCTTAAACTTTGGGATCCTATCCTCAAACTTTTTTATTTTGTGTTTCTAAAATTCTAGAGCGGGGTTCTTCAAAGTAACCAAAAAAAAAAAAAAAAACATTCCTAGGTTCTCCAAAATAATTTTATAAAATTTAAGATCTTTTATGACACATATTTCAAACCTATGGATCTTGACTGTAAATCTTCCTCAACTTTTCTTGTGATTTTAAAATTACACATAATATTCCTCTCTCTTATACAAGGGTCTAATGTAAAAACTTATCCTCTATCTTCCTTTTTATCAATGAATATAAACTTTGTGTAAAACATAAAATTATAATTTTATTCTTAACATAACAATCTATGCATTTAGTTTAATGTTAATTAACTTAATGATAGTAAAGATATAATTAAAAATTTTATTTTCGGTAAGAATGTATTTTGTGTATAAAGCTAACTTTATTAACCAAAAAATTAAATTGGAGGGAAAGTTTATACAATATATGTCAAATATTAAGGGAGTCATATTTTTTTTTCTTTTTGAAATAAAAGAAATAGTATTTTTCATTTAATTACCATAATGATTTGCGTAATTTAATTAAATTATTATTATTATAATCATACTAATGTTTATTAACATTTTTGTTTTATATATGTTTAGCATTTATGATGAAAAATGACCATAGCAACGAAGAAGTGGCATATTTTATTCTAATAGCTATGTTTTGTCCTTTGTCTAACCATATAATAATAATAATAATAATAATAATAAAAGAGGTGGCATAGAAAATGGTCATGAGTAAAATATTATTTTGATATTTTATTTATTACCAAATTATTTTTTTGGTTCTTTATTTATTGTAATATCCAAAATAATCATTCACTTATTGAAAAATGTCATATTTAATCCTTCACTTTTTTTTAAAAAAATTCAAATTTAGTATTTTATATATAGGGCTTAGAGTTTAGTAGATGAGCTAAATTTGATATTTTTAAAAAATAATTAAGGATTAAATATGATATTTTTTAATAAATAGAGATTGTTTTAGGCATTTCATTCATTTAAAATCTAAGTTATAATTTTTTACTTCATTTTTTATTCATTTAAAATCTTAATTTTTTTAAAAATATTACTTTTTTATTAATAAAAATATGTTTTATAAAATGTAAAATTTTTAAAATAATATATAAACCTGGACCGACTCAATTACTATTCAATCCAATACCAAGTTGAGCTAAATTATGGGCCTTAAAAAAAAAATCTTAGAAGAAAACTAATCAAACTTGAGTTTTACAAAAACCTAGGTCAATTTATATTCACCCCTATCTTGTATAAAAAATTTATAATATTAATAAGTTCTTATATATTATGATAATATTTTATAAAAATTTAATATATAAATAAAAATACTACGAATGCATTTTGAACCATTAAATTTCTTTTAAATTATTCACATCACATCTTATACCATACAAGATGTATCTAGATTTTTTAAAAGTTTTTGTTATAAATTTCTTTGTAAAATAGAAAGAAATAAAGAAAAAAAAGGAGTAGATAAAAAAAAAAGAAAAAAAGAGTCGCTTGTACACTCTCTTTTTTTTTTTTTTTCGTTTATATTTGTTCGAAATTTATAAAAAAATAAAATTTAAAGAATTTCTTCGAAAAAGTTGTCATAAAAGCAGTCTCTTAATTTGTCAAATAGAGACAAAAAAAGAAGAACAATAGCGAGATGTGGCGTACAAATCCTGAGCAATTATCTTATCACATGTGGCTCCATTGGATTGGATGGCCTTCCATTCTATAACTATCAATGAAATTTTTGGCCAAAAAAGAAAACTACCAATGAAATTAATTAATGAAAAAAGCTATTTTCTGTGGTCGGTGATTTATCATGGTCAAGTCAACCGCCTTTTTGGCTTTTCGTACCAAACTACTCAAAATATGTATTTGTTTTTCTATTCAAAATAAAAAAAATTATTAATTTTCAGTGTTGGAGAAATGATTCTCATTTAATCAAATGATTTAACAAAATAAAAACATCAATAATAACAATTTATTTGTTTAACTTGTGTTTTGTATTTATTTTTTAAAAAACAAATATATATAATTGCAACAAAATTAATGTTGAGAAAGGATTACAAATGAAATGCTGACAGCTGAAATTGATGTCATGACGAAAATAAAATTAATAATTATACTTTTATGACATCAGCAATGATTAGCCCAAGGCAATGTAACAAATATGATTAAAGATTATGAATTTAATATATTTACTATAGAAACTTTAAATTTTAATAATTTTGAATAACTCAAGAACAAAACTAATTTCATTTTAAATGATTTTATTCTAAAATTTTAAAATTCTTTATGATATGTTTCATTTGTTATAAAAATAATGATGTAATATTTTTTTAAAAATAATGTTTTTCTATGATATATTTAATTATTAAATATAAAATAATATGATATTTAAAATTTATTTTTGTATAGTTAATAAATATAATTATCATAATAAATTTATTAAAATAAATAAAATTTTATTTCATATTTAATAATTAATTACGTCTGATCAACCATTCTATATTATCTTTTGTATTCAATTGTATTGTTCATTGACTCATGCTTAACAAATTTTCTAAAAATTATTCAAACAAAATAGCACAAAATATAAAGAAATGACGGTTTTTTGAAAACATTGAATGCATTATATTTTTATTAAATAGGAGCTGCCACTGGACATAATTATTTAATATAATATTACTCTTCCCATCACCTAATTATAATTAATTAAAAATTTTGAGTTCTCTTTTTTCACTTGTAAACATATCTCAAGAAAGTGTAGGCAAATAAATAATACTATTTCCTTCACTCAATTTTATAAGTGAATTTTTATTTAACATTAATTGTATGTAAACTTAATAATTTCCAAGAAATTTTAGTCTCCTTATACACGTTTAGAAGCATTATTGAGTCACCTAATCTTTTATCACAAGTAAACTTAATTATAATATAAAAAGTTTATCTAGCCTGAAAAGATAAAATCTAATTAAAAAATTTTGTTTTGTAAAATGGGTTAGACTTTAATTTTCGTTGAAAATCTTGGATCAATATTTTTTTAATAAAAAATTTATTATTTAAAGAAAAACATAATGTAACATAAAGAAATAAAAATTAATACCTCTTATTCAAAAAATTTATAGTAATATATAAATTATTCGTATTTATAACTTCTTTATGTATAATCTTATAAGTAATAATAATAATTAATTATATTATTTATCTTAAATTTTAAGTAACAAATAAACTTGATCATAATTTAAAAAAGTTTGCTCAATTCAATAGGTCTAATATAAAAAATATAAATAAAAGTTTGAATAAACAATTGGATTAAAAAATATACCTAAACCTTTTTTAAGTCTAATTTTAAGAAGTTAGACTAAAAAATAGACTTAAAATTTTTTAGGTCCAATTTTAAAAGGTCTCACCCGATAATTTGGTATAATCACAAGTAGTATCAATTTCATCATCTCATTCTTCCATTCTTTTCTTTTTCCTTTAAACTCATAAGCTACATTTACATATTAAAATTTAATTATTTATATATTATTAGAAGTAGAAAATAAATCTAGTGACAATAATATTCATGCTTGCAACTACATTAAGTAATATCAACCACTCCATAATTTGTTATTCATCTCTCATTCTTTTACATTTCCACCTAAAATTCCACGAAGTGCTTTTAGACTCACCTCTCTCTCTCTCTCTCTCTCTCTCTCTCTTTTAAAAGCTAGTTAGAATAATTATCTTGTTGATATTTTATTTACTTCTTTAGTAAGAAGTCAGAAACAGTCATAGGTCCAATGTGCCAAAAAGCAGAGTCTTCCAGAAATTCCATGATATTTAAATGGCACTTAGCAACTTAGAAAAAGAACCACCCATTTCTCAACTATTTTATTTTTGAAAGATGAGAATTTTATATTCTTCCATAAATTTTATTATTTATGTAATTTGAACTTAAATAAATTAAGTGAGATCAAATTTCTATATATAATCACCGAAGTGGTTGTAAATTTCTCAAGTGTGTTAGGTAGTTTTTTACTTTATGTGATCTCTTTAGTTGTATACACTAAAATTTTTTTCTTCTTACAACCCTCAATTAAAATCCGATTGCACCTAAGTTCATATTTGAATTCAGTATTTTCAAAATTAAATATTGAATTTTAATATTATGCTTTTCCCCTAATTTCTCAAATAATTTTAGAGTTATAATAGTACCTAAGACTCCCTTACCCCCCCCTTCCCCAAAGTTATCATTTTAACATATTACATTTTTAAATAATTATTATTTTTAAAAGAACTTGACTAAATTCAAATATGCCTTTTTTTTTTGGTTAAAAAATTCAGGTATAATATTGTTTTATGAGGATGGAGTAGAGATTAATTTCCGTGATATAATACCCTCATTAATTTCGTTGACATCATGAAGGTATTAATTTATTGAAAAACTCAAATATAATAATAATAATCATAATAAATTGCATATATTTTGAAATATGATAAAATTATATTTCATAATACTTTTATTAATACATATCACAAAGATATTCCTCCAATATACTTCTTATAAAATTTACATTTTGCATAATATGAGACTATAATGTCATTTTAATACATCATTAAAGTGTCTAAGTTAATAATAAATTTTAACTTTTACAATACAATTAATAAAATAAAAAATAAAATTGAAGAAAGATTTTTTTACCTAATAATATTTTTGTCAGAAGACCCCCTCTTATGTTTTTTTTCTTCCTTCCTCCCCACTCGCAAAAGGAAACTTCTCCACAACCCTCTCCTTTCTCTCTTTTGCTTTTCTTAACTTTGATGATATTCTCCAACAATCTCAACCGAAACTTCTTCATAACCTTCCATCCTCTTTTCCTCAACGTTTTTCAGACCCACAAAATTCCAATATTATAAACAAAACCATTCGCCTCCACCGCGTTGAAACGACACGCTTCCTTGGTGAATCCAGATCTCTCTCTCTCTCTCTATAGTATACGTCTAATCAACAATCACGGTACATAATATCATAAAAAAAATTAAATTTCTAATTTTTATCTTCAAAATCCGAAAACGAGTCATGGTCACCGTCAAATTACAGCATCTACCCATCCACGCGTTCAGATTTGCGCACACGCTTCCTTCCTTCCTCTATATATCTCTCAAAACTCCCTCCCTACTTCCTCACTCCCAATTCTTCAGCGTTCACACCTTCCGTTCACACACTTTGATTCATTCATCCAATCGAAACCTATTCCAATTGCGAACCTTGATTTCACACACACCACCCCAGAAGACAAAGACGGGTTCTTGATGGAAATTAGCCCAGTCCCATTTCTTAACCAGGAGGAGTACTTACACTTCTATAACTTATTACCAGAGATGGATGCCAATTTCAGTGTCAACAACAATAATAAGAAAAGGGGTCGAGGGGACGACGAAGGATGGAATAGTGGCAGTGGAAATGTAAATGGTCATGACGAATTGAAGAAGAATACGTTCAGGGATATTTTCACTTCCTTGACTCTGTTGGACGAAGAAGAGAAGCAGGAGGAAGAGAAGAGGATTATGGAATCCGAGCGAGACAAAGCCATGTTCGACTCTAACTACGAGCAGCAAGCTCAAGCCATCAACGATTACTACTTCCAGCTTCAAGACCATTACTCTGAGATAGATGAGTTCGACAATTTGCAAACCAAAAGGGCTCGTCGCTCTGCTTTCGCTGCTTCTGCTTCCGCTTCCGCTTCTGCCTCGGTTTCTGACAATGTGGGTTCTGAAATTCCAGCGCCGGCGAGTTCTGCATCGCCGTCTTCGGGTCAGCACCATCGCCGGCTATGGGTGAAGGACCGGTCGAAGGATTGGTGGGAACGGTGCAACCACCCTGACTTCCCCGAAGAGGAGTTCCGGCAATCGTTCCGGATGAGCAAAGCGACGTTTGATATGATCTGCGAGGAACTCGACTCGGTGGTGATAAAGAAGAACACCATGCTTCGTGACGCTATTCCGGTCAGGCAACGTGTAGCTGTGTGTATATGGAGATTAGCCACAGGGGATCCTCTTCGCCTCGTATCGAAACGGTTCGGATTGGGTATATCAACATGTCACAAGCTTGTTCTTGAGGTGTGTTCCGCCATTAAAACTGTTCTAATGCCTAAGTTTCTTCGCTGGCCTGATGGGGGGAAGATGAAGATGATCAAGGAGGAGTTTGAATTAATGTCCGGAATAGCAAATGTTGGAGGATCAATGTACACTACCCACATTCCTATCATTGCACCAAAGATCAGCGTGGCTGCTTATTTCAATAAGCGTCACACTGAGAGGAACCAGAAGACTTCTTACTCTATCACAGTTCAAGGGGTTGTTGATCCTCAAGGGGTTTTCACTGATGTTTGCATTGGTTGGCCTGGTTCAATGCCTGATGATCAAGTGTTAGAGAAATCTGCTTTATATCAGAGAGCCAACAGGGGGCTTCTGAAGGATGTTTGGATCGTTGGGAATTCAGGGTTCCCTCTAATGGATTGGGTTTTGGTTCCATACACACACCAAAACCTCACTTGGACTCAACATGCATTCAACGAGAAGATTGGGGACATTCAGAAGGTTGCCAAGGATGCCTTTGCTAGATTGAAAGGCAGGTGGTCTTGCTTGCAGAAGAGAACAGAGGTGAAGCTACAAGACTTGCCTGTGGTTCTTGGGGCTTGCTGTGTTCTGCATAATATCTGTGAGATGAGAAATGAAGCAATGGATCCAGACTGGAAGTTGGATCTCTTTGATGATGAAATGATAGCTGAGAACAGCATACGGTCTCCCCATTCAGTCCAGGCCAGGGATTATATTGCTCACAATTTGTTACACCATGGCCTTGCAGGCACTAGCTTTTTGCAATAGATTCTTTTTTGCTGCTGATTTTGTATTGTCATTCTTTTGGCTATGTATTGTTAGTCATACTAGAGAATAAAAATTATCATTTATAGAATACACATTGTTTTTGGTCTAGAAAACATAAAAGTGGATACCTTTTTCTGCAAATGGGTTTTTGTGTCTCCAATTTCTAAGTTTAATGCCACATCTTTCCCTTTCTTACCATGTCAGGTGTCGTGTCCCACCATGTTTGACTCTTGAGCTCCGGCTCCATATCAGGAAGACTATTAATGATCTGCTTTTGGCTTTAGTACATTCAGTATTTTGGTAGGCGGGGATTACCTCAAATTCCTCTGTCTGTTCAATAATTCATATGCCTCCCCTACAAATGCCCTTCATCCCCTTTGTTGGAGCAGAGAATACCCTCCAAAGTCCAGCCATATCTGTGCCTCCCCAGATGAAAGTCAACTAGAAAATTGTTGGTCCCGGGATGCATTTAAAACAGATACAAACACAAAATTTCTTAAAATTGGGAATACCCGTTAGAAAGACCACAACTTTTTTCTTTTGTTCACATACAAAAGTGGACTCTTGTCCTTTACCCCTTACCCTTCAAGGCTTCCTCTGTCGCAATTAAGAGCAATAGTGGGATAGACCCATGATTACCGGACATCTTAGGAGGAGGGTGAGAAATTCTGCAAGATGAATCCGATTTACACGCCGGATCAACCGCACGTAGGGACAAAATGAAGTAAAAAAGAATGAACGGTGCATCTGCTTCAGCAGTTATTACACATATATAGAATATAGAAAGACTGTATTGTCTTTGTTTAGTGCTTTCCAAATAAAGCCTGCTTAAAAATACACAAACTTGTAGATAATCCCTTTTTTCTCATTCTTTCTAAGAAAGAATAGCAAAGGCTAGAATAGGATAGCACAGAATAGAACAAACAAACATCGCAAGCTATATTGGCATTATTGTTTTTGGCTCTATCAAAGGCATAGCTTTCCCCAACATAAAGATGACCTGGGATTATAATTGATTAGACTGGTAAATTCAGTGAACCCTCGTAGCCATCAATAATCACAGCCCGGTATGATTAGGGTTTGATGAATAGTGGTGCATGTTAATCCGAAATGTTGCCTTCCTTCCACCTCGACATCTTAGATGTCCAAAGTTGTGAGGATTGAGGAACGAACCAATCAGCAGTGAACACTCATCGAATGGAGAAATAAAGAGGTCGAAGGGAGTGTGAGAGAGAGACATGTAAGCCTTTTTGGGTTTTCTGTAGAGGTCTTAATCGTCCCGTGTCTTCAGGCTTCACTGTCACGATCATCCATATTCACAACCCAGAGAGAGAGAGAGAGAGAGAGAGAGGTTTTGGGTATGGAGGACAAACATGATGTGGAGAAGGAGGAGGAGGTGGGGCCCATGGCTGGGGAGGAAGAGGAAGGAGAGGTGGGTTCGAGCTTGACGATGGAGAGGGTGGCTGCTGCCAAGAAATTCATCGAGAACCATTACAGAGCTCAGATGAGGCTCATCCGAGACCGCAAGGAGAGGTAACAGTAACACACCCACTTTCTCTTGCCGTTCAAGAAAATCCTTGGATGGATTAGGATTTCACTAGATCATATTTAAATAAATTTGAATTATCAAATTTTTATTTAATAATTTAAATTTTTATAAATATTAAATAATTTTTAGTAATTTTTAAATTTAAAATATTAATTTTTATCTAATAATATAAATTTATAAAATATTAAGAATATATTTCAAATAAATAGAATCACAAACACCCTTTTCTCCTGTTCAAAATTCAAATATTCTTTCTTCTCCTTGCAAAGGTGATTTAAGATAAAATGAAATGGATAGGTAATATGATTATTAATAGACTTTTTTTTTAATTAAAATCTGACTACAATAACATAAAGATAATATTGGAACAAGTTATTTATTTTATTATTATCTCTTCTCTTCTTTCATTAAATTTTTTTAATAGTAAAATAACACTTGAATTATTTTTTTATTCTAACTATTCCATTCTATTATTTTTTAAACTTTTCAACATATCTCAATAGGTTGCATATGTGTTTATATCATATAAATTCTGAGGAATCCAATGCATTGTGCATGAATGTTCTGTATATTAAGAAAGAATAGATAAAAAAGGAAATAAGTAAATAGAAAAGTGGGAATTTCATTCACACTTCGAATTTTTTTGGTTACATTCTCTCTGGTACACTTTAAATTCATGGTAGATATGGATGCTAGGAATCTTTCATGATTATATTGTAAATTTTGCTTCCAAAAAGTCCCCTCTTTGTAAGACACTTCAAAATCCTCCGACTAGAACAACTAAAAGTTATATATTAAGCACGAGTTCAGGGAATTTTGAAATGTCAAGTTTCTTAAAAATATTTTATTCTCATTCTCTTATTATAACAAATTTTCGAACAATAAAAAATTTCAATACATCCCATGCATGTTATAGAAGAATCAAATTGGGAATAATATTTTTCCTTACCAACAGTGGCAGCTCCTTTGGCTAATACATGTAGTTAACTTCGTTCCGGTGATCGAACAAATTTTCTTTCTCTCTGCTAAGATTTCTATTTCTCATTTCCTTGCATGTCGTTGGGACTTGGAGCGTCTTCCTTTTCATGCTTGATTTGTTGGGGGTGTTTTGAAAGTCGTCTTGTCAAACATATTTATTGTTGGGCGTAATGCGAATATGGTAATTCTATGATGTGTGTGAGGTTGTGGAAACTTTACACATTTCAGCTATTTGTTAATTGGGTAAGGTATTGTATTCTCTGGGTTCATGTGTGCTCGCTACATGCTTGATGTTCGTTAATGCTTCAATGTTTGGATTATAGGAAAGCAGTTCTAAGCAGTTCTCTCTTGGACATCTTCTAAGCATAATGTCGGTGATTTTGCTTAAAGAACAAAAGATTTTTGGTGTTTACTATCAATATTTTTTCAAAAGTTATATTTTCATCGAAAAATCTAATAGCAACGACATTTTTTTTCCTACTTAAGTTCTGGGTGACATTGAAAAATGAAGAAATGCTGCCCTGCCTTTGGTTTTGGAGCCTCCAGGCCAAAAGTCAATAAAGATGGTATGACAAAGGATGTTTGCAAAGAAGTTACTGATAATCTTAGTTAATTCTGTCCGTGCTTCAAGGCTGTTTCTTTGAAGAGATATCAGAAACACACGCCTCAGATCAAAAGAGACGCTGGGGCATAATATGAAGGCATGTCAACTGCCTCATGTTTTGAAGAAAATATCTAGTAGCATGAGTTTCGAACTTAATGGGGAGGAGGGAAGGTGGTTTTGGTATTCCTAATTGAATGCAACAATATTGCTTCCTTCATGTTCTGCATGCATGTATTGAATTTCCCCTCGGCCCGTACAGAACAAAAGAATGGCAAAAGAAGTTAAGAGTTTTATTTTATTATTCTTTGAAAGTCCTATACATTCTCGTTGTCTCTTATGCCCGCTTAATTCTGTATGTTGTACCCTTTTGGTAGTTTATTCCAGACAGACACAGATGCAGTGGGCATATAAATCTGTCTTATCCACAAAAAAAAGTCATTATCATAGAATATCATTGACATTTAATATGATGGGACTCTAATATATTATTTGTCCTTTTTTCTGCCTTTGTTGATCTTAGTATATTATCAACCATGAATTTATTATTTGCAGGCGTTTAGTGTTGGAAAAGAAGTTAGAATCATCTCATGTACCAAAAGAGGAACAGATATATCAACTGAAGGATTTGGAGCGCAAGGAAACTGAGTATATCCGATTAAAACGACACAAAATATGCGTTGATGATTTTGACCTTCTAGCTATCATTGGGAGGGGAGCCTTTGGAGAGGTAGAAATAAGTTCAATTAGATTGCATAATTAGTGGCTTCTTTCTGTTTGTATTTCTTTTTGGGTGCCATTAAAGCAGAAAAATGCAAGTCTGTTAGGAAATCTATGCAGTACCAAATATTGTTTTTACTATTTAACATGATTGAAATAATTACAACTCAATTCCTCTAGTGAGCTAAATATTTAAAATTTTTTTCCTACATATTTTTAGTACAAACAAGTTTGCTAGGAATTAAGTTGTCTGATATGGACTTTAATTTAGATAGCAAAAGAGGGAAAAAAAAAAAAAAAACTGCCTGAGGAAACTAGATGAACATCTGCTTCCAAAGACTGCACTTCTTAACGTCCATGAATCTAAGTCAGAATTCTCTTACGTGTACCTACTAGCCTGTTTTCACATATAACAACTATGTATGTGATTGCTCATTAGTCTTTTATTTTGTTTGGATTCTTCTGTTCCTCTACATTCTCGTAGAAAAGCAATTTCTGATCATGCAATGCAATTTCACTTCTAAAAGATCATTGTTATTTTCTACTTCTTCTTCTTTTCAGAACAGAAAATCACTTAGTCTGGAAAACCTTAAAGGCATTGAATTGAAGGTTAAAACATTGTGATGAAGGTGTACTTGTGGAGGGAGTGATGCCAAGGATATCCTATTGGCAAAAGCATAGGAATATTGCTACTAAATTCAGGATGATAGGGAGTAACATAGATAGGTTTCCCATAATTTGGTGGCTATCATCATCACTGTGGTAGACGTGCGTATAAGGTCTTGGCACAATGATAGTCAAGCTGCATGTGGACCATTTAAAGTGCTCATTATGTAACCATTTGTAAGACTGAAGCTTTGTTGTTTGCTGGAAATAGTAGGGGCAGCATCAATAGAATGAGGATGAGTGTTGATGCTGATTTAATTGTTACTTACAAAAGTCACAAGTGGAGAGAGTTTCAAAGTTAAAACAATGGAACAGAGGATTCTCAAATCTTCATTTTTCACTTATACTGGGTGGGAGAATCCATCTTTCTTCGTAGCTCAGAAGTCTTTGTTTGAATAAGGTCATGGTTGCTAGTTGCTACAGACAACAACTGTTAAGAAATGAAATCTAAGCATTCTAATGAATACTTAGGTTTTCTTCTTGATTTACCCCACCTTATAGATTTAAGATATTCCAACTGGCAGATTATTGACACTTGAATTATAACTTACAGGTTTCTGTTTAATTACATCAACAGAATCTTGGTCTAATTTCGCTGCTGACTGGGCTTGAACCAGACAAATGCATTAAAGCTTCAATTCCTCCTTAATTCTGCATCATCCCATTACCATATTTAGCTCTAGGATCCTTAGTTTATCTCTTTCCTTTTTCTTCTGAGTTGTAATTGCTTCAGAGTTTATGTTGGTTAAATATGCTGGTCATATGTGATCTACAGTGGATTTGATTAGTCATTTTGCTTTTGTGCTATGATTCTTTAGACTGAGATTGTTTGGATGCTTTTAAAATGTGATTACATAGGTAAGACTTTGTCGCGAGAAGAAATCAGGCAATATTTATGCCATGAAAAAGTTGAAAAAGTCTGAAATGCTCAGCAGGGGGCAGGTAAGTTCTCATTTTCATCCCTTGTATAATTTCTGTTCTTTACATTATTAAATTTGTCACAAAAAAAGAAAGTTCTTTCTGCTTCATGGTTTAGGTTATATCATGTGATGCAACTTGCTTATTGTTTATGAATTTTCTGGGTACATTTGCAACACAGGTTGAACATGTTAGAGCTGAAAGGAACTTACTCGCAGAAGTTGCCAGTCACTGCATTGTGAAGCTCTATTACTCCTTTCAGGACGCTGACTACTTATATCTGATAATGGAATATTTACCTGGCGGTGATATAATGACTTTGCTGATTAGAGAAGAAACTTTGACAGAAAGTGTGGCTAGATTTTACATCGCTCAGAGTGTTTTGGCCATAGAGTCTATTCATAAACACAATTACATTCACCGGTTGGTATTGTTATGTCAGGATCATTATGTTGTTAGCATGGTCCGTAATAAAATTCTACAACTATAAATTTCTCCTCCTTCCCTTTTTTCCTGCAGAGATATAAAACCTGACAACCTTCTATTGGACATAAATGGTCATATGAAGCTCTCTGATTTTGGTCTTTGCAAGCCACTTGACTGCAAAAATTTATCATCAATAAATGAATGTGAAGTCCTAGATGATGAGAACTTGAATGATACCATGGACATTGATGAATCCTTACCAAATTCCAGATGTGGACGGCGTTGGAAAAGCCCCCTTGAACAACTTCAGCATTGGCAAAGAAACAGAAGGAAGTTGGTAACTGCCTTGTGCCTACATCCAGAAATCACATATTGATGCATTCTTGTTTGGATTGTATTTCATTTCTGCTTACAATTGCATAATGGCAATATGCATTTCATTTTATTACAAAATTGTAGAGAATATTAACACTAGAGGTAAACAAGTACCTAGATATGTGCCATCTTTATGTCTGCATATGCTTGCCACATAGTTATCTATTTCTCAAACAATGCAGACAATATGTCATCAGTGGAGAATAATGGATCAATTGACGAATGAAAGATTTCCAGTTGTTTACTTTTCTTTCAGATGTTGGGCGTAAGGGTCAAATTCTCAATTCTTAACTAGTCAATTTCTTACTTCTTTTTCCTGATTCTGCATATATTCTGGTCACTTATTTGTTTATAATTATAAAGATCCATTTCAGCCTAGAAGCTTAAAATGATACGAGAAAGCCCATTAGTGGTTTTTGATATATATTTCAAACACACCTCCTTACGTGAAAGACCTTTGCGTTTGAAGTGTGGACAAATCTCCACTATGGTGAAATTTAATTTATGAAGATTAGGGCAACAAAGATTGAACTGTTGACCACTTAATCATTAAAATTCTAATACCATCTGATGGTGCATTTTCCTACTAGGTTAAGCTATTAGGAGAATCCCCCTCAATGATTTTTAATATATATATATATATATCTTAAAAAATCGTTTACAGTCTCAAATGTAGCATTAGTACATGAAATTTCAATTTTGAATTGCATTTTATTATTTTGAACAGATTGTCTATAGATGAATAGATTTCTGCACGCATGCCCTTCTCCAACTTGTCTTTCATTTCATGACAGGCGTTTTCCACGGTTGGAACTCCAGACTATATTGCTCCTGAAGTGTTGCTGAAAAAGGGATATGGCGTGGAGTGTGACTGGTCTGTTGATATTCTCTTTCTAGTTTCTGTTGTTTGAGCTGCACTGCATCTGATCATACTATGTTTTGTAAGCTATGGCATTTTGAAGTGAAAGCAGACAATAAGTTTGCAATGAATTTTCATTTGGCATCTCTGGATAAGAGTAGTAGAATAAGTTCTAGTTTCTAAATTATTGTGTATTTTTTTTTTTTGGACCTGAATTGTGTATTGATTTTAAGTATGATGCAGCAAGTGAATTCTGCATATGTTTATCATTATAAAGTCCATAGAATATCTTGTTTTGAAATGTTATATGCCAAATGCTATATCTCTATGCCAATTAGTTACTCAAGTTGTTCCTATATCTCTGATGAAGAACAGAAAGCTAGGATCATTTGATTTGAGTAACATTAAGTGGTCTTGAAGTGGGCCTCGGCAACTTTACTGATCAACTACTAGTATAATTTCAATAGATATACATTCAGTCTCAAGATGTTTTAGGATGTTGATCTTTATGAACAAGATATAATGTAATACCAAAATTACAAGAATAGGAATCAAATTAAATGATTAAGGGCATTTGAATGATATGGAAAAATGAGAAAACAATGAAGAACAGAACAAAATGAAGATGGTTTCTAAATTGTTTTACCAGTATTTAGTAGATTATTCTTCAAATTAGTTGCTTTAACCCGGGAAAATGCTGCTTAAAACAACGTTGCCTTTCTTGAAATGGAATAGTTGGCTTGTTGATTTCAATCCTGCCTGGCTGCAGGTGGTCCCTTGGTGCTATAATGTATGAGATGCTTGTTGGTTATCCCCCATTTTACTCTGATGACCCAGTAACAACGTGCAGAAAGGTTTTAATCTCTCTACTTTTTCTCTTTCCCCTTCTTCATCTGTCGTCTCTTCTCTTCGTTGGGCTTATAACTCAAAATATTTTCTTCAGGCTCTACCTTTCAGGGCCCTGTAAAATAAAACTATGATAATAAGGGATCAATTTCAGCCAATAAATTTTCGTAAGGGTACAATAGCAACAATTTGGAAAGCAATTTGGTTATCAACAATGAAGTCCATTATTGTTTGTTAGTCCTTTAAGAAAAATAAATTGGACATGAATCAAAGGGAAGTTTCAATATGCTAAAATTTGTTCAAATTGATGATATTAAAGAAAAAACATAGCTGATGAAATACCAGATTGTTTGAGGGGATTGCTTTCATCAGGGCTTTGTATTTTAACTGTCCTCACCGCCATAATTTTTAATGCTTTTCACATGTCTAGTTTGTCAGTCTATTATTTATATTCAGATAATAATACAATTACTTGAAAGATTTCACCTAATTGTGTTCATGGGAAGCACTATATTTATGGTTTTTGACCCATCAGAAATGAATTACCATACAAGGCATTGAACTCTGAGAAACTGCGGAAATCTGAGGAGGTATAGTTCTTGTTTCCCCTATCAGAAATTTAGTAATAGAACCTTTTAAGGTACTCTTAAGAATTCAAAACTTAAATACCGCCTGTGATTACTTTGGCTTACTCTTACTTCATTTTTGAGCCTGATTGAGTTGCTCTGAACCATTATTCACACACTTTTGATGCCAATTATTAGTGCTCAGTACTGTTGCTTACTTGCTTGTCTCATTTGTTTGCAGTGTTATTAGTAACCTTTGTTCTTTCTTGAAGTTCACAACAATTTAAAGTATTCGTTAGCATTTATTGAGTGGTTTTAATTTGTTTGTTTGGATTTGGCACCATATGTTATAACTGAGGTCCCTTATTTTGGCCTTGGTGATGATTGTCTGCAGATTGTAAATTGGAAAAATCACTTAAAATTTCCAGAGGAAGCAAGATTGTCACCTGAGGCGAAGAATCTAATTTGCAGGTTGCTTTGTGATGCCGACCAAAGGCTTGGTACTAGAGGGGCAGATGAAATTAAAGTGTGAAAAATGTGTTTTTTTTTTTTTTTTTTCACTATAGAACTTCATTATTACATTACTTTTTTTCTCTATTAATATTATTGGCACTTAATCGACCAGGCTCATCCTTGGTTCAAAGATGTTGTATGGGACAAGCTCTATGAAATGGAAGCAGCATTCAAACCGCAAGTCAATGGAGAGCTTGACACTCAAAATTTTATGAAATTTGATGAGGTAAGATGTCAAGAATTCTTCTTTTGGTATGCCCAGTAGGGTTCATAACCATGATCTCTTTGACTCTGTTGTTTGATCCCTCCAGCTTGTCCTTCCCTTGGCCATCATGAACGATCACCAATTTGTGTGCGAGTTATCTAATCATAAGCAATATATCTCATGTTCTGTAATTGATAGAGAAGTTTGTCAAAAATTAAAAGGAAAGGGCCAAATCACTTTTTGTTTTTCTCAGGATGGTATATCTGCTGTTTCATATTTTGGCACAGAGATTTCCCTGTCCCCATTAGTCTGTCTACAATGCCACGTGATGTTTTTATCAATCACTGTTATATCTATAGTAAGAACACATGCTGAGTTATAGGAAGCTTTCTTATGCAGAAGCAAATGGGTGTTCCTAATTAAGTTGCTTGGTTTGGTTATTTTATCCCTAGTAGGATTAGTATAATATTTCCTATTCTGAAATTAGAATTCTTGTGCGTTTCCTTTTAGTTTGCTTATCCTAGTTAAACTAGGGTTGTTTGAGCCCTCTAATTATCTTAGAGGTCTCATCTTTTGTGGTTGAATTTAAATAATAACAGAGTGTTTTTTAGAGGATTGTTCATTGGTTGCATCTCCTGTATTACATCAGATGATATCCTCAAACCAGAAGAATAAGAACATGCGGACTAAAAATCCAGGTTGAAAAGCAATTACACCAATAAAAATTGCAGATAAAACAATTTGAGTTTTTATGAACTGTATGCATTTATGTTGGTATGTATGCTTGCTTACGTGTTTGTTTGTTGAAATTCAGTCTCCCTTAGTAGAATCATTATCTAATAGAACAGATTCTAAGAAACCATGGTTATGAAGTGATTGAATGTAAGCATGCCTTCTTTTGGATGCTATCTTTGTTATATGTGCATGAATTCTTATACTGTTTCTCTTACCAGGTTTGGTTTCCTTCTTATGACATGATTGTAATTGTGTTAATAGGTTGAACCACCAAAACCAAAACCAACTAGAACGGGATCCGGTCCGATCAGGAAGGTATCTATTCATTTTACTTGAAAAATAATAAAATCTCTCAGGCAACAATCAATTAATTTACTTCAATTATTTACCGTTATGAACCGTTCAATTTGAAGTGGAGAACCTCAGCTGCACTGGAATGTAGCCTCATTATAATCCTTGGATCTGTCTTCAGATCCTTAGGCTAAGTCCTCACCAAAGTGGGGTGTAAGAATAATAACCGCATAAAGAGGTATGTCTCTTTGAAAATTGAACACACAAAGTCCAATTCTGCTAACAACAGTTGGCTCAGTTGGTAACATTGAGCTACATTAACCAAAGGTTCTTCTGTTTGATTCTTACTGGTGATAAACATTTTATGCTTGACGGTTGGGAAAAAAAAAAATAGTAATCTACCTACTCTTATTAAAGGCATCCGTAGTGTGATTTTTACTGGCACATTTTGTCCAAGCTATATCGGTATCCTATGTATAGTTTGAGTGGAGTATTATTCACAGAATACCTTTGCAACTTATTATGTTTTCTTTGTCTGCAGATGCTATTGACTCCTCAAGATCTTAGCTTTGTTGGTTATACATATAAAAACTTTGAAGCTGTCAAGGGAATGCGTCGTTCTGTGGGTACACGATTTTATTCCCCAAGAGTTTAATCTTATTATTTCCTTATGATCTCTTAATACCGTGTTATCAGCCAAAGACTTAAATTGACACAGTTCAATGGCATTTTCACTTTTCTAAACTATTGCCTCTTATAATCATTGCCTCAAGAGGAAACATGCTAGAGATTTTGAATCTCAATTTGACTAAACAAGAGGCAACAAGGGAGTTAGCTCAACTAATATATAAGATGGCATTTCTCTTTATCTACAGGAGTTTGATTCCGCTAGAAAGCACTTTGGGAGTGAATTTCTAAATGCATTTGGCCAATATGGATGAGTGCACCCTTAAAATTGCTAGGGAAAGAGATGTAGTTTCAAGCTGAGCCCACAAACACTCCTGACCTCAATACTGAAAGAGAACCTATACAAGAGGCAAACAATTTGTTTGAATGGAGATTCTTTATGCTTTGAGTCTCAGATTTGAGTCCTATCAAGAGCAATGTGGTTAAAGTCAAATGATGGTATATTGGTAGCTATCTTAGGATTAAATTGATGGAACAAGCATATTTCAAAGATCAAAATGGTAGTCCATTCTTTTATTTCTTTTAATTGACAACTTTCACCTCAAGGAGCTATGACCAAAAAAAAGTGGCAGAATCAGTTGATGAAATCTCAATATACCTGTTATATGTTATTGCGTTATAGATAATGGATATTATATTATTGTTCTTCAACTGTCACAGATACAGGTACAGTGGGCATCCCATCACCAATGACTCCAGGCCTTGAGTCCCCACAGAGTAATGGACATGACTTTAGTTAGTACTCATTTAGTTTGCATTCTATTAAGTTAAACTGTTCTGATAGGTGCATTTCTTTCCAGGTGATTCAGGAATAGACTATTCTTCTGGATTCTCTATGGACAGGCCATAATCTTAGATGGTTGCATCCCCCAGGAATGCCACTTCACGGCGAACGGTGACCAGATTCTTTGCCATGTATAGAGTTTCTAATGTTACACATGGATACCAAACCTTCTATGATGTTGGGTAGGCCTGCTTATTTCCCAGCCAGGTTTGCATGCATCTACAGTCAACTTTGTTGACAACCACATATATATCGTAGAACTTAAGTGTACAGGGATATCCAAGTGCCTCGAGGTTTCATTCGTCTAGTAGTTCTCGTGGTACATAGTCTTCTGTAAACCTGGCCAATCATGAAGAGACACGTGAGTACATGAAAAAATTTCTATGCACATGTAATGTACAATGACCCGTTGAAAAACTCACAAAAGTGAGTTTTGCAACTAGTTGAGTTCACTCATACACACACTTCAGTGAATGTCTATTGTCCCCTGGCATTAACAGACTTTGTGAGGAGTGTATATGAGGATCATTTGTCAAGTGAGCTTTTCAATGAGACTCACTTCTTACATACTAATGTTTTTTTTTTTTTTTTTACTATTAGTTTGATTTACTTATCTTTCATGAACTAGATTTATTTCGTCCAGAAATTGTCATATATGTCTCTGAAAATTTTGAAGACAAGTAGAAGTTCGTATATATGTAACTAAGTCGTGGCTAGAAACCAGGTTGACAGACAAAAACACATCATGTCGTGCGGCAAATTTTGACCTTCTTACCGCATTTCAAACACGTTTAAGAGACATCTATAGGTACAATTTAAGAGGAGGACTTTTTCTTTTCTTTGTACTTTGGCGAGCATAAGAAACATGTTTGATTTGAACTGAATTGTGATTAAGTTCTTGTTATTTTGTACCACATTGTAGTAAAGAGTTAAAAAGGACGGCTACTTTAAAATAACGGACAATATCTATATCGAATATGTATATAATATAATATTCAATACAATATACTTTTATGTTTTTTAGAAAAAAAAGTTTACGAGATAAAGTTTCAAAATGTGTTGAAATAATATTAAATCAATGCTAAACTATTGTTGAGGATTTTATCTCTTATTTTTATTATCTTTTTTGACTATATTTTATATAACTTTCTTCATCACCATTATCTATTTATTAATATATATATATATATATTAAAATTAACATATATCATATATTATAGCATATCATATCATATTTAATACTCAGACAAATACAACATGATGTATCATAATAAAATTATGTATGTTGTTTTCTACAAGTCTAAGTCTAAAATATATATTAGATGATGTAACTCTTTAAGATAAATTCAATTATTATTTCAAAACTTTTAAACCATTTCAAGAGTTAATAACTAAAAAAAAATTAAATTAAATTTTACTTTCAAAATTAACATAGTTACACCTTTCAAATCATATATATCATAAGATGAGTTCTATTGAGAAAGTCACCAAATGAGAATGAGAAGTAATTATCATTTTTTTTTATTTTTCATACTAAATTTTAAATAAAGCATATAGTGAAGTAGTTTTTCTCTTTTATGTTTAGAAAAATATAGTAATTTTCGATTAACATCAAATATTTTTATTATGATATTGATGACAAAATTTTAAATTTATCAGTACATGTTATAAAAGTTTCATTTTTAATGGAATGAACAAGCATGAAAGACAAGTTAACATTGAAAAATTAAATTTTGTAGGGTGGGAAATATCTCTCGCTCCTCGTATTTATTATTAATTATTTTTTTTATTTCTATTCCTTATTCCTATGAAAAATTTTCTCTTCATCCTGGTTCTCCATGGGGATATGAAACATGTGGATCCCCATGAGAACCTAAACTTTTTTAAATAGAAAAGGAAAAAAAAAGAAGAAAAAACCTCATAATACCATCAAACTATATTTTAAATACATAACACTTTTTGGTATTAACGCAACCCATCAATTAATGTAATCCATCAAAATTGTAATATAATTCATCAAAATTAGCACCCAAAAAAATTACAAATTAACAAATTTTACATTATCTAAACACTCAAACTTAAACCAATCTTAAGAAGAGAAGAAAAAGAAAGGCAGAGACATAACTCTAAGATATTTTAAAAATATTCTATTGTATCATCCAAATTTATAAGAAACAGACTAAAAAGTGATGAGTGAAATTCATTTTTAATTAACTTGTCTTTTCATTTGAATTAGTATACATAAAAATAATGAGTGAAATGATTAATAAAATACAAAAATTAGTAATACATATACATAAAAATTTTACATATATTTATATGAAATTGTCAGGAATAAAGTTTCCATGAGGTAAAGAGCATGATCCCTGTTTTTATCTCTAAATTATTTTTGGGAATATTTTTTACTTTATTATCATCCTTATAGCTAGAAAATCCCCAAATATAATTCTCGAATGAGGTAATTCCCATTGGGATCTCCAAATTTGGAAAATTGTTTTTGGTCATATATTACAATAGATATGTGATAGAATGTGATATACATATTATAACAAAGGAAAAAAAATTATATACATTTATTTATATCTTTATTATGTTATTATTCAACTATAACATAACAAGAGTTTAATTTTTCTAATTTTATTATAACATGTGTATATTATTATAGATAACTATTTTATTTTTAAATTAAATTAAATATTATTATTAGTTTATAAAAGACTTGTTTATAATAAAATTATGTATGGTATCTACTATATAAGTCTAAAAATATATTAAACGATGTAACTCTTTTTTTAGATAAATTCAACCGTTATTTCCAAACTTCCAAACCATTTTAAGAGTTAATAACTATATAAAACTAAATAGTATTTCAAGATTAGGATAGTTACACCTTTCAAACCATATCATAAGTGTTCTATTGATACGATCATCAAATGAGTATGAGAAGTGATTGTCATTTTTTTAATTTTTCATACTGAAGTTTAAACAAGCATATAATGAAGTAGTTTATCTCTTATATTTAGAAAGTATACAGTAATGTTGGATTAATGTCAAATGTTTTTATTATGAATTTTATGATAAAAATTTTGATTTAACGATACATTTTATAAAAATCTCATTTCTAATGGTATAAACTTGATTATAATTAGCATGAATATTAAAAAACCTTGCACGAAAAACAAGTTATCAGTTTTATAAACAACTTGGTAACAATAATCAAAACATAATAAAAAGTTAGGAAAATCATTTTGTTTCAGTCGAATAGTGTTTGATAAGGTAAAATGAAATAAATGAGAAGTTATTTCACTCTGCAAACTCTGGTTAACAATCGAGTTAATTAACTTTTTCTACATCAATTTAATTATTTCATTACAAAACTTTTTTTCTAAGTGCATGATACATAGTTGAAAAATAGAAAATAATTTTCGTATAACCTAATAATAGTTGCTTTCTTTAGGAAAACTATAATCAAGTCCCATTTGTATAGCACTATATTTCAATTCAATCTATTTTCTAAAATTACCCTTTGAACAATAAAAATTGTGATATAATAATCAGAAGAAAAAAAATATGAGAGTATATTTCTCTTGGACATAGTTAATTAGTTTGAAAAACTAAGTTAAAAAATTTGTAGTTGTGATGACATATATCTAAATCTCACCTTGGATATATTTAAAGATTTTGAAGCTTATATAAATGAATATTTACATTACATATTAAATAAGAAAATTAGAGAAAAACAAGTGTTATTAAATAAGTATTATTCAAAAGCACTTAGTACTTGGCGTTTATGTATGCATTGAATTGAGATAGATCCAACAATTCTAATTTTTAATATGTTTTCATATTTTTAATTAATTAATTATTTTATTTCAATAAATAAATAAATAATTTTCTTTATTTATTTTCATTTAAATTTTAAACGTTTATATTTTTCAATCTTCATAACTTTTTGTTTAAAGTTTAAACGAATATAAACTTTAAGAAGAATACAAATTTTTATAAAGAGTTTTATTCGTACATATTTTTACTATATATAAGGATCTAAGGATCTAGATCGATTAGAAAATACTAAAAAATTAAAATCCTCCTCTCCTCTCATATTTTCTAATATGTTCCTTTAAAAGTTTTTCAAAAAAATTCCAGAAGTTGTTATTTGTAAATCTTTACATATTTGGGATAGTTTTTATGGGTAATTTGTCATATACGATGTAGCAATTGTAAGAGAAGCAAATATCATGTTAAGAACAATATGATAAACATACATTTTTTGACACTATTTTTGTCTTCTATATCTTTTGAATACATTTTCTTTACTATTTTCTGCTAAAAATTTTACGCATGGTTCTACATCCTAGTGTTGTGATTATTTAACTTTTGACAAGATCGTGAGTCTTCTTTTTCTTTATTTTTCCAATAATGATTATTACATTAAGAGATTTGGTTAATTATTTGAAGCAATATTAAGAAAAACAAAGGGCATATTTTTTGTCATAGATATAGTCTAACAAAAGGTCATATTTTCAGTTGCAAGGAAAGTTCTGAATTTTTTTATATTAGACGAGAGAATTATGTAATTTAAACATCTTTCAAGAGAAAAAATAATTTACTTTTTACTTTTTATGATTATGGTCTTGTACCTTACCTGATTTGAATTTTTTTTAGGACATATTCTTTTATATTAATTTTGTGAATTTAGAATTTTAAGTTCAAAGAATGTTTTTAAAAAATAATTAACCTCAATTTATTAAAAAAATTATCATATCTTACCGACCAAACTATTTTTCTTTTTGAGAAAATCATGGGGCTACATGTAAGAATTCTCTTATATATATATATATATATATATATATATATATTGAACCGGAAGCAATCAGTTACTTTCCAAATATATATTCTAATTCTTCAGGTTCTCAAGAGCATTTGGCCTTAATTCTTGAAACTCTTAATCTCCATGCTCTTCCTTCTAATCATTTAAGCAATCTCAATGCACGTATCTCTGATGAAGAGATTAAAACAACTACTTTTGAACTTAGGGCAGATAGTGCCTTGGCCTTGATAAATTTCATAGGCGTAATTTCAGTATTTTTGGGACATTATAGGAAATGAGGTTTTGCATATGGTCAAAATGTTTTTTCCAAAGGCTTCCTTTTGAAAAGTATGAATCAAACTTTCATTGTCCTTATTCCCAAAAAATGAACATCCGCAAATTCTCCTTGACTACCGCCTTATGAGCCTTTGCAATGTGGCCTATAAGATAATTTTGAAAGCCTTATGCAATAGGCTTAAATTAATCCTTAATGATCTTATTGTTCCCCACCAAAGTGCTTTCCTTAAGGGTAAGCTCATTACTGATAATATTATCTTGGCCTTTGAAATCTTGCACAAAAATCAGACTAAAAAAGGGGAAAAAGATAAATGGTGTGCTTGAAACTTGATCTTGCAAAGGTTTTTAATCGAGTTTCTTAGGAGTTTATTCAAGTTGTTTTGACAAAAATGAAGTTTCCATTTACATGGATTCAGCTCATCATGCAATGTATTTCTACTATTAGCTACCATATAATTCACAATGGTAGCCCTTTTCAAGCCTTTCTACCTTCGATAGGTATAAGGCAGGGTGATCCTCTCTCTCCATACATATTTTTCCTATGTGTAAATGTTTTATCTAGCATGATATTTAAGGTTGAAGTAAAGAATACTTGGAAATGAATCAAAATTAGTAAATTATCTTGTCCTATCTTACACTTAATGTATGTTGATGATACATCTCTCTTCTTTAAAGCTGATGCCTTCACTTCTCATTTTGTCCAAGACACATTGCCTCTTACCATAAGCTTTCTAGGCTGGAGATCAACAAGTTAAAATCTATTATTCTATTTAGCCCAAATACCTTGCATATCTTTAAGAAATTCCTCTCGAGTGGCTTTGGAATTAAGTTTGCTAGCAGATTTGACAAGTACCTAGGAACCTAGATTGATGCAAGAAGAGATAAGAAGAAGATCATGGATAATATTGTTGGAAAAATTAAAACTAGACTTCAATATTGGAAATCTAGTCTTTTATCACAAGTAGGTCGTATGACACTTATTTCATTAGTTATCAATTCTTCGTTGGTATATCACCTCTCTTGTATAAGCTTAAATCAACGTCATTGTGCCAAAATTGATTTCTTGGTGGCAAACTTCTTTAAGGTCAAAAGAGTAATCATCTTAACATGCACATGCTTGGATGGAATATGCTTTGCTTGAAAATATCAGAGGTAGGTCTTGGTTTCTGTCCTATCCACCTGTTTGATACTGCCTTACTTGTAAAACAAGCTTGAAGAGTTATTTATAGGAAACACTCTTACTCTACCTTGATCAGTGCGCTTCAAAACAAATACACGTCTGACTTTGATCCCAGCTATCTCAATAATAGATCAAGTTCCTCCTGGATTTGGAAGGGAATTCGGAAAACTGAGCACCTTATTTCCTCTCACCTTTCTTGGCAATTAGGATCTGGTGACTCTATTCCAATTAACCACCTTACTTGGTGGACTATGCAATTAAGGCTTGCAGAGAATATTTGGTATGTGTAATGCTTAAAAAAAAAAAAATACTAAGTACTACTTCTCTACAATTATAAAATTTATGTATATTTGGTCTTAAATAATAATAATAATAATAATAATAATATTCATGGTAGTTAGGAATCCTCTTTATGTCTTAAAATTTACTATGTGTTTAATTTTCACCTTTCTAAGTCCAAATTGATCCAGGTGCCTTTAACATAGTTCTAGAATGTTCTTGGCAAAGAAATATAGTAATCCCACTTTCCAATGACCATTTAGGTGGTATAATCCTGCCATAGATCTCATAAGTTATGGGATGAATTGCTTTGCCAAAGAACTCATAGGGTTTAAATTAATCATTTAGGCGGTATAACCTGCTATAGTCATTTTCATACAAAGTCCATAAGACTTTATAAAGGTACTATGAAATTTATATTAGTGTGTTATTTCTGCTCATTCTATTAAATGTGATTCTATCACCATTATGTACATAGTATGTAGAAATTTGTTAAAAAAAGATAAATCAATACTCTTAAAAGACTAGTTCAATATATATATAATTTATATCAAAATAAAGACATTAGATATTTTATCTGAACCAAAATGCATATTAAAAATATTTACAAAAAAATTCTAAACAATTTATAGGAAAACATATTTATAAATACAAATAAAATCACAATAGTCACATAATACAAACATATTGTATACATCATTCTTAAGATATAGTACAAACAATAATTAGCATCATAGTTCTATAGCCTACTACATGGTTTGTTTTCCTCTATTTTCGTAGAAATGTTCACTTGAAATTTATTAATCAATTTGGGTGAGATTATAAATCTTAGTAGTCATGTACCTTATTTAGAATATACAAGCATCATTATCATACATACTGTAAGAATTATGAGTATTAATATGAGCTATGTAATTCAATGCATATTTGGTTTCTATTGTAACCACAATTCCATACTTATAGCTATCTCATCATATCATCATCATGATCATTATCGTGTCATAATATTGGCCAATTTATTATCATGGTAAGTTTTGAAAAAAAATTAAAAATTTAATCTATCTATAGAAATTACCTTATGACAATTTACAGATGAATAAAACTAATGAAATGCATACATAACAATACATACTGAAATATATTAATAATCTAGTTTTAAACAGGTATATAAAGAATAAAAATACTAACTACTTCTTACGCAAGTTATAAATAAGAATTTTCCACGAACGCTTCTTCCATTTTCTCTTTTTTTCTCTTCCTTTCTGTTACCTTCAAATGTGAACAATTAAGAAATATTCGTATTATTTATAGAAATTTTTAAGTTACTGTGCAAGTTATTATTTCACACTGTACAAACAGTAATTACGCATTTTTTACTGATATTTAAATAGTAACCACATGTGTTTGCCGACATTTACTATGCAAGTTACTATGTAACAGCTAAAATTATATTTTTATCTAAAATAATATTTTGTTATTTTCATTTTAGTCCCTAAAAAAGTTAAAATTATAATTTTACCCTAAATGTTATTTTCTCCTTTCATTTTAGTACTTAAAATTCTATTTTTAATTCCATTTTCTTAGCTTATTATATTTGTATAGGCCAACTAATAATTATATGTTATCTTGTTAAAATTAACTTTCACTTAATTGAGTCTCGTATATATTTAAAATACTCCAAATAAATTTATATTTTCAATTAAGATAGGTTTAAAAAATACTAGAATGTTACAATCTTCCCTACTTTAAGGAATTTTGTTGTTAAAATTATATATACCTTACTTAAATAATTGAGGATATGTCTTCCTCTGTTTCCCATGTAGCTTTTTTGAATGATAATCCCTTCCAGACCACTTTAACTAGGTAAATGTTTTTATTTCTCAACTGTTTAACCTTGGTATCAATGATTCGATCTGATTTCACAGCAAATGATAAATTGTCTTGTTAATGCGTTGACTTATGCTTTATGACATGTTAACGGTCTGGTTGATACTTTTTAAGTTGAGACACATGAAAAATATCATAAATTTGAGAAAGATTGGGTGGAAGAGCAAGTTTATAGGCCATTGGTCTTAACCGATCAAGAATTTGGAAAGGATCGATGTAATGTGGACTAAGCTTTTTGAATTTCAAAGACTGACCCACAACTGTGATTGGACTCACCTTAAGAAATACATGGTCACCTGTTTCAAACTTTAGGGGTCTTATTCTTTTATCAGCATAACTTTATTGTCGGCTTTAGGCAATACGTAGTTTATTCCTGATAAGTTCAATTTCCCTAGTGGTTTGATCCACAATGTCTGGTCCCAATAGGCTATTTTCTCTAAGCTCAACCTAACATATGGGTGACCTACACTTCCTCATATACAATGCCTCAAAAGGTGCCATATTGATATTGGAATGATAGTTATTGTTATAGGCAAATTAGCTAAAGGTAGGAATGCATCCTAATTCCTTTTCATCTATAAAACACATCCTCTAAGCATATCCTTTAGGGTTTCAATTATCCCTTATGCCTGTCCATCAGTCTGATGGTGATAGGTAGTGCTAAAATGGAGTTTAGAACCTAAGGCATTTTGTAAATATCTCTAAAACTTAAATGTAAATCTTGGATCTCTATATGAAATAATGCTGCTAGGCACACGACGCAGTCTAACTATCACTTTAACATATGTCTGAGTCAATTTATCAAGGTATATGTAGTTTTAATGGCAATAAAGTGAGTAGACTTAGTTAGTCTATCAATTATCACCCAAATAGAATCATAACCTGAGGATGCAACCCATAATGAAATTTATAGATATGCTATCCCATTTCCATACAAAGATTTCTAAGGGTTGTAGCAATTCTGTAGGTTTTTGGTGATATTCCTTAACCTTTTGACATGTAAGACATTTTTCCACATATTGAGCTATGTCTAATTTCATTTCAGGCCACCAAAATGATTTCTTAAGATTTTGATACATCTTAGTGGTTCTTAGATGAAAGGTGTACCTACTTTTGTGGGCTTCTACTAAGATAATTTCCCTCATATTTCCTCCTTCAAGTACACACATCTTGTCTTGACATCTAATCACCCTTTGGATATGCTAAATTCTTTGGTCTTTCCTTGCGAAATTTGCTTTTTAATATACACTAAGAAAGGATAAGCTATTTGTGATTTCTAATATGATCACTAAGGCCATTTTAAATCCTTACTTTACTGACATGGAGACTACAAGGTTATATGGAGATGGAGAGACTCAAAACCCTTAAACTCTTAATCAATTCTCGTTCTTTAACCATCATAAATGCCATGTGAATAGATTTTCTACTCAAGGCATTAGCAACCACATTTGCTTTGCTCGGGTCATACCTAAGAGTAAAATCATAGTCCTTTAGGAACTTAAGCCATTTCCTTTGTCTCGTATTCAATTCTTTTTGATCAAACAAGTATTTCAAGCTCTTGTGATCACTAAAAACCTTAAACTTGGAACCATACAAGTAGTGTCTCCAAATCTTAAGGGCAAATACAATAGCTGCTAACTCTAGGTCGTGAGTAAGGTAGTTTTCTTCACGTGGTATGAGTTGTCTAGAGGCATAAGCAACTACTCTACCTTGTTGCCTGAGAACACATCCTAAACCTTTTTTAGAGGCATCATTGTATATGGTAAAGGTCTCTCTAGGGTTAAGTAGGATTAAAACTAGTGAAGAAGTTAACGTAACCTTTAACTCTTGAAAACTATTTTTACATTTATCATCCTAAATAAAAGGTTGTCCTTTCCTAGTTAGCCTAGTCAATGGCATAACTAACTAGGAAAATCCTTTGATAAATCTCCTATAATACCCAGCTAAACCTAGGATACTCCTAATCTCTATGATTGTCTTAAGCTTTTTCCAATTCATTATTGCCTATACTTTGTTAGGATCTATGGTTAACCCTTCCTCCGAAACAACATGTCCTAGGAGTTTGACTTCTAATAGCCAAAACTCACACTTACAGAGCTTGACATACAGTTGTTTCTTTTTCAAGATTTGATGAACTATCCTAAGATGTCTTTTATGCTCTTTAAGACTTCTTGAATAAATGAGAATGTCATATATGATGATTGCCACGAACCTATCAAGATATGGTCTAAAGATCCTATTCATGTAGTCCATGAAGATAACTGGGGTATTAGTCAAACCAAAGGGCATAACTAGGAACTCATAATGTCCATAACAAGTCCTAGAAGTTGTCTTTGGGACATCTTCAACTCTAATTTTCAATTGATGATACCTTGATATTAAATCTATCATAGGAAAGATAGAGGTTCTTACCAATTGGTCTAAAAGATCATCTATCTTAGGCAAAGGATACTTATTCTTAATGGTCACCTTATTCAATTCTCTATAATCAATACATAACCTAAGGCTCCTATCTTTCTTTTTAACAAATAACATAGGTGCTCCCCATGGGGATGCACTTGGTCTGATAAAACTTTTTTCCAATAGTTCCTTTATCTATTTCTTAAACTCTACTAATTCTGCTGGAGCCATCCCATATGCGGCCTTGGAGATAGGACTTGCACCAGGCATTAAGTCAATAGAAAACTCAATTTCTCTATTAAGAGCTAAATCGCTAATTTTCTTTAGAAATACTTCTTGGTAATCCCTAACCATAAGTACTTTTTCTATACTTTCTTCAACCTCAGCTTGTAGAGAAAAGAAGACTAAGAACCCTTAACAACCCTTCTTAAGGTATCGTTCGACTTGGGTTGTGGATAGATAGGATAGCTTAGTTGAAGAATCAAACTTAGCGATACAAGCAGGCAAGGAAACAAGTTTTCTAGAACAATCAAGTAAAGTGTTATTTGCAGATAACCAATCTAGCCAATAATAACATCAAAATAAGATAAATGAAGACAAATCAGGTTAAGGGTAATTTGACATCACAATTAAACAAACATTAGAAGTAATGACAAGAGCTCCTGTGGGAGTAGAAATAGACAAATCATAAGGTAAAGTACTCATTTAAAAATTCAAACCCCTTGTAATAACCCAAGCAATTAAAATTTTGAATGCAACTGATGGTATAATATTTTGTTAGGTGAATCAATACAATGAAATTGAGACTGGCTCAGTGGTCAGGCTTCAAGCTGCATTTCCTCAGGACGTGGGTTCGAGACCGGGAAGCTAACCTCCATTGTTTTTTTCTGGAGCTGCCACGTGTCCCCTCCACAGTGAAAGGACGAAATTGCCCTCATAAGCCTTCTTCTTCCTCCTCCTTCCTGCGTGCAGCCGAGAGTGAGAGAAGAGAGAAAGGCTTCGCGAGAGTAGCAGAGAGCCACCGTGGTTGAGCCTCCACCTCGCCTGAGCTGAGCTGCACCCCCGAGCACCACCGGCCACCCTTCTCTGCCATTCCAGCCGGCAAACCGCCATTTCTTTGGGCGAAAACCACCATGGAACCGCGAGCTCTCCTGGCCGTTGGTGGGCTATTTTCTCGGCGTGGCTTGGACGGGTTGTGAGCCTCACATCTTGGCCGGCCATTTCCACCTGGAGATGAGCTCAGTTGGCCGCCGTTGGAGCCGCTTTTCCGGCGAGAAGGAGAAGTTCGAACCTTGGGCATTTTGGGACGATTTGGTACGTTTATCTCTTCAGATTGAGCTTAGAAGTAGCATTTTCGGCCCTTAAACAACAAATTTGAGCTCTAAAATCATGGATTTTGGCTGCTTGTAAGAAGAATGGCTGACAGGGACCAAAATGAAAATTTTTGAAAATTTTGGGTTCTTGAGAAAATGGAAAATTTCTAACTTGTAATTGATCCATATTTATTCTAGATTAATACCTTTAAACTGCTAGGCATGAGAACTAAGAAATTTGCTGGATTTGCATTAAAATGGAGGCTAGGGCTTGAAACAGGGACCAGAATGAAAAATCTGGAAAATATATGGGGCAGAAGTGTAAATAATCACACATTAAGGAATGAAAGATATGGAATTAAAGAGATGGGGGAGTTAGGTCCTAAATTAGGATAATGGCCCGAACGGCGATTAATCCCTGCGTGAACTTCGGTATAGGTGGATCATAAGGCCGATTCTGGCACCCCAAGGAGAGGGCAGCGTACCGCTTGCGTTAATCAGAGTTCAGGTGCACAGATAGCACCCCAAAACTCTTATTATTGCCTAGGCTGTTCTTGTTTTAATTGTTTTCTAAATGTAAATAAATTCTTTCTGATTCTGCCTTACCGAATTGTAGGATTTAAAGCAAGGGACCTCTGTATGTGTTGAATGATTGTAATTACGGTATTTGACTTGTGATGTGATTAGAGGTGGTTACTAGCTAGATATAATAGAACCACAGAAAATTTTCGTATAATTTCATCTTTGTATACTTGCGTGACGTAAATTCCTTGATTTTTGGAGAATGACGAATGATAAGCTTTCGCGAGACGTAACTCGCGCCTGTTGGTTAGTTACCCTCAAGGACTGAGTGTTCTCACCTGTTGGTTAGTTACCCTCGAGGACTGAGTGTTCTCGCCTGTTGGTTAGTTACCCTCGAGGACTGAGTGTTCTCGCCAGTTGGTTAGTTACCCTCGAGGACTGAGTGTCCTCGCTCGTTGGTTAGCTACCCTCGCGGATTGTGTATCCTCGCTTGTTGATTAGATGCTTTCGAGGGTTGTGTACCCTCGCCCGTTGGTTTTTAGCAGTCTTAATCCTGATTGTTTGTCACAATTGATTGCTTACCTGAGAATGGTTGTTGACTTGACGTTTATGAAAAATGGTTATTTCGTTCGACTGTTAAATTGCAAGTTGTTGGATCTAAACACTATTGCACTGTATTAAATCATTGATTTTTGTTAAAGCTTCTGTTTATATGTGAAATGGTTTACTGACTTGGGGTGCTATCTGCCGGAAAACTTTTGGTCCCAGAAAGAGAGTTAGGCGATCTTCTGGAGCCGGTGGAGCATTGACCGGGGAGCCGCATTGAGCCGCTTGATTTGGGTGTGAGACGTGCCCTTTCGTTAGATTACAAATTTGGCATTTTCTTTTAGGATGTATATATATATTTAGTTTGGTAGCCATTACTGTATACGGGATTATTTTGCGACCACAGCTGAACCCGCCATGTTTTTGTCTTTTGTTGTATTCGTGGATTTGGGCTGGTGGGAGCGGAGCTCCCCTATTTATGTATTGCCTTGCAGGACCTTGTAGAAATTTCGGGACGTCTTAATTACTGGGGAGGTGCTGCCGAAATTTCTACAGGAGGCCTCGTTTTGTATTGACATTCTCACCATATATATTAAGGCAACGACATTATGGGTATTGGAAATGTATGTTAACGATCGTCCCTTTAGTGTAGGCTTGCAGGTCATGGGGATTTCCTCGTGATCTATGCCGGTCACATCCCAGGGAATTTGGGGCGTGACACCCCTAGCACAACCATATGCAATAAATGAATGCGTAGAACCTGAGTCAAATAGTGCATTTACATGAGTATTATGGATTATGATCATACCATAGATTGAATGAGGAGACTGGTTAGCCTTTTGTTGAGAAAGTGCAAACACTTGACCCTGATTCTTTGGTCTAACTTGTAACAATAACTCTTTTTTCTGTTTGCATTATCTTGTAAAATGTCCATGTTGACCACAATTATAGCGCACTCCTTGCCTTACTCGACAAGGTCTATCACCATAATATTTTCCATACTTGCTACAATTACTTGGATTCATCCTCTTACCACTTCGAGTCTGAATCCTTCTATTATGACCACCATCGCCCTTAAACTTTTTGTTCCAAGGCCTAATATTCTTCTTTTGGGATTCTACCTCTCTGTCTCACTTTTCTGATATTAGTATCTCCCGTTTGTCAGATTCTGCACACATCATAATAGCCTCTGTAATTTGACATTTATTAGCTAGTTTGGCAAAGTTTCTAATTTTTAGAGTTGCCATTTTCTCTTTGATTTCTTGATTTAATCCCCTTTCAAAATTTATAGCTTTCTATACTTCATCATGAGTAAGTTTTAAATATGTAGAAAATTTTTAAAGCTCTTTATATTTAGCCTCATATTCACTCGCTGACATTTTACCTTGCTTAAGTTGAAGAAACTCAGCCTCTTTTTGATTTTTCACATTATTTGAGAAATATTTGTCATAAAAAGTAGTTTGGAATACATCACAGGAAATGTGAGTTTCCTCAGCTTGCAGAAGACTTTTAGCACCCTTCCATTAGTGCACAGCCTCCCCTTCTAACATATAAGTGGCCAAGATAACTTTTTGCTATGTGGTACATGCTATGACTTTAAAAATTTTCTCTATTTGCATTATCTATCTCTCTGCAATTATTGGATCATATTCTTTATGGAAAGACGAGGGATTCACTTTTTGAAATTGGCTATGGATTTATTAATCTAGTTATCATTATTTTCATTTCTACTTGTTTCATTATCTCCTCCCAAGTTAGCCTGTTTAAGAGATTCCTACACCTATTGTAAAATTTGAGCAGTAGTGGCTTAAGTTGTAGCCTGCCCCTCAGTTCGTTCAGCTAGAGCTGGAATATTATCAAAGATTTTCCTAAGGAATTAGGCTTGGGTTCTCCTATCTATCATTTTATCCTAATAGATATATACATATAATATTCACACAATGCAATCAATTCACGAAAACATCATAATATATGCTTCCATTAATCATGTTCCCAATCTATTAATTTCAATCATATTGATCAAATATCCTTAATAAAGTATTAATAAATTTTCAAAATTTCATGCACAATCATTCAAGGCATATAACCTCAACATCAAGAAATCATCATCCCAAAATCAAAATTTTTTAAAATTATCCTTAGTAATTTATTGTAAAATTCTAAATTATCAAGATAAATATTAATAAATAACCTATGTTATCCAAAATTGATCTTATTTGACAACCATCCTCAACTAAATATAAAAATAGTTCATACTAATATCTTAAAAAATATCAATGATTCTTCATGAAGTTAAAATTACTTAAACCATATATATCTTTATTGTGATCAATTAACCTAGACTTACCCAGTTGTCTTAAGCACCTGAAAGTCAGTTCTGAATATTCCTCAACCATAATTCCAATATCTAAACTCAAATTTTCAATAACTAGAGCCACTTATAACTATATTGTCAATAATAAGCATCAATTGTACTTGAAACTTGTAATCAAATCACTTGTAAACCTGTAGATCATTCACATTTATACCTCAATTATTAGATATGGAAATCACAAATTCTATATATATAATATCTATTCAAGCCTGAATTAATTATATTGAAATATAGTCTTAATAATACTAACTATCTTTCTGGGTGCAAAAACTAAAAATTTTCATTTACTCATATTCCTTTAATCAATCAAAACACTAATCATTACTAGAAACCAAACAATCATTTATCAGTCAATACTTACCACTTAACACCTATCAGTTAACCATTAATCATTAATGCAAAAATATCATTTATACCTAGAACCATTACTCTAATACTAAAAATGTGCGCCTAAAAAAAATACTAAGTACTATTTCTTTATAATTAAAAAATTTATGTATGTCTGATCTTAAATAATAATAATAATAATAATAATAACAACAACAACAACAATAATACTTGTGGTAGTCATGAATCCCTTTTATATCTTAAAATTTACTATGTGTTTAGTTTTCATTTTTTTTAGTCCAGATTAATCTAAGAGCTTTTAGCATGATTCATGTTTCAGAATGTTTCTAGCAGAGAAATATAGTAACCTCACTTTTTAATGGCCATTTATGCAGTATAATCCTGTCATAAATCACAAGAGTTATGGGATGAATTGCTTTGCCAATGAACTCATAGGGTCTAAATTAGTCATTTAGGCAACGTAGCTTGCCATAGTCATTCTCATACAAAGTCCATAAGGCTCCATAAATGTATTATTAAATTTATTTTATTATCTTATTTATGCTTATTCCATTAAATGAGATTCCACCACCATTATGTATATAGTATGTAGAAGTTTGTTGAAAAAAGATAAATCAATACTCTTAAAAGACTAGTTCAAAAAAATATGTTATATATATATATATATATATATAATACATATCAAAATAAGGACATTAGATATTTTATCTGAACCAAAATGCATATTAAAAATATTTACAAAAAAATACTAAACAATTTATAGGAAAACATATTTATAAATACAAATAAAATCACCATAGTCACATAATACAAATATATTGTATACATCATCCTTATGATATAGTACAAATAATAATTAGCATCATAGTTCTATAGCCTTCTACATGGTTTGTTTTCCTCTATCTTTGTAGAAATGTTCACTTGAAATTTATTAATCAATTTAGGTGAGATTATAAATCTTAGTAGTCATGTACCTTATTTAGAATATACAAGCATCATTATCATACATACTGTAAGAACTATGAATATTAATATGAGCTATGTAATTCAATGCATATTTGGTTTCTCTTGTAACCACAATTCTATACTTGTGTCTACTTCATCATATCATCATCATGATCGTTATCATGTCATAATATTGGTCAATTCATCATTATAGTGAGTTTTAGAAAAAACTTAAGAGTTCAATCTATCTATAAAAATTACCTCATGGAAATTTACAAATGAACAAAACTAACGAAATGCATCCATAGCAATACATACTGAAATATATTAATAATACATTTTTAAACAAGTATATAGAAAATAAAAGTACTAACTACCTCTTATGCAAATTATAGATTAGAATTTTCCACAAATGCTTCTTCCATTTTCTCTCTCTTTATTTTCCATTCTCTTAACTTCAAATGTAAAAAATTAAAAAATATTCGTATTATTTATAAAAGTTTTAAAGTTACTATTCGATATTGTGCAAACAGTAATTACATATTTTTTATCGACATTTAAATAGTAACCACACGTTTTTGCCAACATTTATTATGCAACAGCTAAAATTATATTTTTATCTTAGATAATATTTTTTTTATTTTAGTCCCTAAAAAAGTTAAAATTATAATTTCTTCCCAAAACATTGTTTTCTCCTTTCATTTTAGTTCTTAAAATTCTATTATTAATTCCATTTTCTTAGTTCATTAAATTCTTATAGGCCAACTAATAATCATATGTTACCTTGTTAAAATTAACTTGTACTTAATTAGACCTCGTATATATATAAAATACTCCAAATAAATTTATATTTTCAATTAAGATAAGTTTAAAAAATACTAAGATTTGTAGTATGTCTCTAACCTTATTCTACATAATAATTTCTGCTGGAAACTCTGATCTTGTTAACACCCTTTACCCCCCTGGCATTCAATCCCAAATTGACTCAACGCATTTTTCCTTTACTGGCCTTTCTGATTATCTTGTCTCGGATGGCCATTCCTCATATTCGTATAAGGTCAAGAATGGTTTTGACCTTTTACTTTCTAATTCTAGAAATATTCTCCATTATCGTTTTACTGCTTGGAAAAGTCTTTGGGCTTTGCATCTCCCACTAAGAATTATCACCAGCTACTAACTAAATCCCTTCCCCTCGGAGATATATTACAGAAACATCGCATGTCGGTTAATTCTATCTGCCCCCTTTGTTTTAATGCTTTGGAATCAATAAACCATCTTTTTATTACTTGTCACTTTACAAGAGCCATCTGGTTTGCCTCCCATCTAGGCATTCAGGTTGATCATTTTAGTGACACATATTATTCAATGGCTTGAATCTTCTTCAATGCAAAAATCAATGGGGTGCTATTGAATCTTACACCTACTGGATCATCATATTTAATGGCATCACTTTCAGAGATTGGAACTGGTCTTCTCAACGCAGTCACAACTCCATTCTCCTTTCCCTTAGTGCCATTCGCAGGGTACTTCTTTGGATATCTCAGCTTGATTAGGTGGCTTCAACCTCTTTTAATCTCTAACTTCTCTCCACAAGCGCTCATCTTCTTCAACATCTGATTCGGAGCAATTTCCGCCTTAGCTCTGAAATTGTCATTTGTGAAGATATTTGCTGCCTTCTTTCTTCATTTAAGTTTTATGAAATTGCTCTTTTAGATTTATCTTATGGCCTTTCTGCTTGCTTGTAGTTATCTTTGTCTCTTTATTAAAAAAAAAAACAAATATATATCGTCTTCTCTACGCTCCCACCTAGTTTGATAGCTAATTAATGTCATGCATTTTTTGTTTAACTTTAGTGTGTTACAATTGATTATAATTTAAAAAACTGACATAGTTTGGAAAAAATAAAGTTAAATACAAAAGTTTGATTAAAAAGTTCAATAAACGAGGTAGGCTTGGCCTTCTTTTAAACCTTAACTTGAGTTCAAAAAATTTAAGTGAATATTTTTTTTAATAAAAAAATTTTATTATTTAAAAAAAACTTGATGTAACATGACATCTTAGTAAAAGAAATAAAAATTAATATATTTTATTTAAATTATTTATATTAATATAACAACTTATATTTACAACTTTTTTATATTTAATTTGACAAGTAATAATAATGCTTAGCTATATTATTTATCATAAATCTTAAATAACAAATTAACTTGATCATAATTTAAAAAAACTAAATTGGCCCAATAGACTTGCTCAAAAAATGTGAATAAAAGTTCAAATGAAAAAAATCTAATTAAAATATGGGCTCAAACATTTTTAATCCAAATTCAAGTTTAATTTTTAAAACATTTTTTTATTTTTATTGTTTTGTAATATTGAGAGCCTAAAAAGACATAGACAGAAGAAAATTAAACAACAATAACACAGTATGGTGGTTCCAACATGATCATCAGTATGAACTTGTCTATATTATTGATTTTAACTAGTATTGTTTTTCTTTGGATATAATTTCATATAATTCAATTAAAATGACACAGTTGGTAGTTTTTTAAACTTAATTTGAATAAATTTTACTTGTATTGATTTCTAACTATTTTGCTGTAGCTTTAGTTTAAATAGTAATTACCAAATTCTAGTGAATCAAACAAATCTCTAAATTTTATTTTCTAATCTTCCTTTAAGGGCAAGATAGATATTAGAAATGCAAAGAGGTCAGATCTTTTATAGTTATTGTAAATTCTATAGTAATAATATGAGTTGTTGATTTATGTGTTAGTGAATTTTAATCTTCCAGTTGAGGATTTTACTTTTTACCAATTTCAATTTTTAATTTTTATCAATTTCAATTACACAATTTTAGATATAAGTAGTTAAATTTTTTACACTTATCAATATTGATTGTTATATTCTATTAGAAAAAGACTATCATACGTATACACATTAGTAGGGATGGTTGTAAGATTTGATTTTAAGGAGGACGATAGTTTTTGAATCAACAAAGACAAATATTTACAATCTAATAGGTGAGAACTCTTATAAATTAAATAACTAAATCAATAATATAAAATAAATTTACATATAGAAGTTAAAATTTTTAAAATTTAAGGAAGTGACTGCCCTCTAAACCCTTTGGATCCATTGCTACGCATTAAAGATGCAAAGTGAAACTCACTGTATTGGATTTCTAGTTGACTCTATTGATTTCATCTTTTAAAAAATGTATGAGTTTCATTAAAATCTCAATTTATATATATATATATATATATATATATATATAATATAAAATTGTATCACACTTTAATCTAATTCTAAATTTTTTTTACTATTCTCATAATTGTATATACATATTTTCTTAACTAAATATCCTTTTATATTTTTATGGGAGTATTTGACATAAAAATTTAAAATTAGACTAAAAGTGTATATTCTAAAAATAAATGAAAGATTTGTGTAATTTATTCAAATACATTAATACTCAAAACAATATTGTGATTAAACCTTATCATAATTTAAAAAGTTCGTCTGATTCAAAAAATAAAACCTAAACAAAATAGTTTGATTAGAAAAGGTCAAATTGTAAAATAAGATGGGCTCAATCTTTTTATAATGCCCAACCTGAACCAAAAAGTCTAAATCAATATCTATTAAATAAACAATTGATTATTTAAAGGAAAACTTAGTGTAAGTAACATCAAGTCAAGTAATAAAAATTAACACTCTTTATCTAAAGAATTTATGTCAATACAACAATTCATTTATAGAGTTGTTAAAGTGGGATAACCCATTTAACCTATCTAAAGAATTTAGGTTAGTTAGCTCGTTTAATCTACTACAAAATAAAAAATTTTGAAAAAATAATTTTCATTGTCTTCGATATAAAGGAGGACATACTGAACAATTAGCCAAAAAAATTGAGGGTCAGTTTCACAAAGAAATTGATAATATATACAATGTTAGTTGCGAGCTTTGTTACACTGTTCAATATGACGCCAAATTCCAATTACTCCTATCAGGCCACCACCATGCCTTTATTTACAAAGCCATGAAATTAGCCATATATTCATATTAAACTTCTGTTTTGACACTAAATGAGAATTTTACGAAGCATCGAAGTGGAACTTCAGGTTCTATGGCAAGAAGCATAAAGCAAGGCCCATTTCTATTAGCAAACATAAGTTAACATATTAATTATTGATATAAAAATTTAGTCATAACACACAGCCAGTTATCCTTTACATCAAGCAAAAATTGGAATTATGCAAGCATTATCCAGGTTTAGATAATCTCACATATATCTAAAGCAAAGACAAATAATATATACCTTTCCATCATCAGTAACACTTGCCCCAAACATATATCTAGGGCTTTTAGGATCTTTCCTGCATAAAATATCTTCTGATTGATCAGTACCCAAAAAATGATAATAAAGCTCATGATAAAGGTTAGCATTTGTCTCGGTTCCAGCATCTGCTACTTCTCCATCTCTGAAGTGTAAAGTAACCAAAGTCATTGATTCAATTTTTCAATGAAAAAAACATGAAACTGATCCTACCACCATCCTCATGGATAAGTTATTTACAAGATATCTTATAGAATAATAGCTGAATTTGTGATCATATTTGCTCTCTGACTGGCAAATTTAAAAGGCTGACCCGATGATTTGATCTAATTGTGAGATTTGGATCCTATCTATTTCTCTCCATCAATTTCAGAGAGAGATAGACATAAAATGAGCAAGGTCCATTTAGATTGCTAGAGAAATTAATGAAAAGAAATAGAAATGATCTAAATCCCTAACTGTGATAAGCTTATATCAGAGTGACCTTGAATACTGCTAACTCCTTTGGTAAGATGGAGTAATTGTTATGAGAATGGGAATGAGCATGAACTTGATAGAATAGAATCACATGGTCCAAAATCCTAGTTGAAATGATATAAAAAAGAATGAAAATTGTAGTCTTTGTTCTTTTAAAATAGCTAAAAACCAAAATACCCTTGTTTATAAAATAAAAATGATACTATTAAAAAATCGTCCCTTTATCTCCCTTACTCAAATGTCTTCCACTACAGCTATTGGTCACCTTCACTCATCGTCCTCCGCTGTTTTTCAGAAGCTATTGGTTCCTTCTTCATCCTTTCCCTGTTCGTCATCTTTAGAACCTATTATGCAGAACAGAATACTTCTAGAAGCTGTAATTAGAAATGATGAACTAAATCAATCTAAATTTGGGTTTTTCAATAATGGAAAATTTGAGTTTTGAAGAAGAAACAATGATTTACAAGTAAAAAAGATCATGAGTTTTTGAAAATTGATATGAATTTGGCACTTGAAATTTGATGGCAAGCAAAACTTTTTCTTAGAGACAAGTGTCACAACCCAAATTCATTTGTTGTAACCGATACATAAGCTAAATCAACTTAGTCCAACCAACCTAAAATGACATTTTTTTTTCCATTTTTTAAAAATATCAATGATAAGACACATTTTGAAATATAATTCAACAATTTTACAATGATATTAACTGATAAACTTAATAATGTTGAACAATATATATAGTTGGTATAATAAGGAAATAGTCCACACAAGGCTTACAATACTTTACAAAATCCCAAAAAAGTTGACATCTAGTAGCCATCACATTGGAGTTAGACGTACAATATGATTAATCCAGAATGACATACCAAAAAGGTCTAGACAATAAAAAAATTCCTAGGGCAACTTTACTAGCACATATTGATATAAAAATATTAAAGAGAGAGGTGTAAGCCTATCACTAATTTAGTAAGTGAATAAATAGCAAAGCAAGCGGAAAGGAAAATAATAGAGAACTTATAATTTTTTCACAAATAACAAGTTTCAATAATATAATTTTATTTGAAGCGAATATCAAGGAAAGAACCAAGATTATCATACTCATATTCATTTATTATATATGTTTCAATAATTCGTATTTGTATCCCTTCACTGAATACATCTCAATATTTCATATTTGTATCCATTCATAGGATACGTCTCAATAATTCATACTCGTATCCCTTTACCATATATATCTCAATATCTTATATCCGTATCATTTTACTAAATACATTTTAATAATTTATACTCATTTCCCTTTATTGGATACGTCTTTAATAATTTATTTCAACAATGTGCACCAAGGCCATTACTCTTGCTAATGGCTACGGGGTTGTTACATGAATACTCATCCATCCTTTAAAATATAAAATCCATTGGATAATGTAAATAGGATATATAAATAAATAATTTTATTTAAATATATTTACTACCATAAAGTAATTTAAATAAAAATAATCTTGAAGATAAAATAATATAAAGAGTGATTAAGAATGAAGTGACAATAATATAAAGGACTAAAATTCAAATCACTTGAGAACTTGCAGATCATTGACATATATACCTTTATTTGTTAGATATAGAAATCATAAATCCTATATGAGTATCTAGTATTTTAAAAATAATAATAATCTTAATACTCTTGATAGTTTAAAATCCCTTTATGTCTTAAAATTCACTGAATTTTTAGTTTCTGCTTTTCTAAATCCAAATTGATCTAGAAACCTTTAACATGGTGCAGTTCCAGAATCTTCCTAGCAAGAAATATAGTAACCCCATGTACTAGTGACCATTTAGGAGGTATAATCCTACCATAGGTTTGAGGAGTTATGGGATGAATTGTTTTGCTAAGAAACTCATCAAATTTAAATTAGTCATTTAGGCGGCATAGCCTACCATAGTCTTTCATGTACAAAATCCCTAAGGCTCTATAAAGGTACTATTAAATTTCTTTTTAGTGACTTAATTCTACTCAATATATTAAATGGGATTCCACTACCATCATGAGCATAATATGTACAAGTTTATTGTATAAAATAAATCAATACTCTTAAAAGACTAATTTAGAGAGAAAAATTATATCTATATGTAATCCATATTAAAATAAAGAAATTGAAAGTTGGACAAGAAAATAAAGATGTTTAATAAAATAAAAAGTACTACTTTGCTAATTATACACTCACCGATAGGGATTAATAGTAGAGGTCTCTAATTCCTATAGCATAGCTAGACTAAAGAAGTCCCTGCAAAGCTACCTCTCACATAAATATGAACGCTCCTTCAACCTCTCTTTCCAATTTTTGAATGCAAAAATTAAGAAATATTCATACTATTTATAGAAAATTTTAAATTACTATTTGGCATTATGCAAATAGTAACCACACATTTCCAACCAAAATTTGCACATTTTTGCCAATATTTACTATGCAAGTTATTATGCAATAGTTAAAATCATATTTTTTATCTTAAAAAAATTTTCTTTTCATTTTAGTCCCTAAAAATAGTTAAAATTATAATTTGTACCATAAATACTATTTTCTCCTTTCATTTTAGTCTATAAAATTTTATTTTATTTTTTAATGTTATTATTAAAATTTATATATTTTTAAGTTATTACATTTTTTCTCCTTAAAAAAATTTTGGTCTCCAAATTTTAAAGAAGCTACTTACTGCTAGAAACAAAAAGATAGGGGTACTTGTCCTGCATGACTTCTTCGGCTTCCTATATTGCTTCTTCACCTGTATGATTCTGCCACACCACTTTGAATGACGCTATGTCTTTGTTCCTCAGTCTCTTAACTTGTTTGTCGGTAATGGCGATAAGTTGCTCCGCATAGGAGAGTTGCTCATCCAATTGTATTGATTGTGGTTGAAGGACATGAGAAGGATCAAATAAATATTTTTGGAGCATAAATGCAAGGAAGACAAGATGCACATTCGCAAAATTTGGTGGAAGAGCCAGATGATATGCTACTGCGCCACCCTTTCTAGTATCACAAATGGTCCAATATATCTAGGATTTGACTTTCCCTTCCTTGTAAATCGCAAAACATCTTTCATGGGTGATATTTGCAAGAATGCTAGGTCTCTAACTGCAAATTCTAAGTCACGCCTCCTATTATCTGCATATGCTTTTTGCCTATTTTAGGCTGTCAATAACCTTTTGCAAATTAATTTCACTTTGACCATTGATTCATGTATTAAATCTGGGCCTATGAGTTTAAACTTACCTACTTCAAACTAACCAATTTGCGACCTACAATGTCTGCCATACAATGCCTTAAAAGGTGCCATCTGTATACTAGATTAATAGCTATTATTGTAAGCAAACTCCATTAAAGGCAAGTATTTATCCCAACTGCCATTAAAATCCAAAACACTTGCACTAAGCATATCTTCTAATATTTGAATTATATGTTCTGATTGTCTATCAGTTTGAGGATGAAAAGTAATGCTTAGATCTAAGCGAGTCCCTAAGGCTTCTTGGAAGGACTTTTAAAACTTGGCAGTAAATTGTGGCCCATGGTCGAAAATAATAAACATTAGCACACTGTGAAGGGAAGCGATCTTATCTAAGTAAAGCTTAGCATATTGGGCTACACCACAGGTAGCCTTTATAGGTAGAAAGTGTGCAATCTTAGTTAACTGATCTACAATTACCTATATTGAATCATAACTTTTAAGGGTCTTAGGCAAGTCAGTAACAAAATCCATTGTGATCTTTTCCCACTTCCATTCCAGAATCTCAATCTGCTGAAGCAAGCCTACAGGTTTCTAATGTTTAGCCTTCACTTGTTGACATACTAGGTATCTAGAAACGAACTCTCCTACATCCTTTTTCATCCTTTTCTACCAATACAACTCCCTCAAATCATGGTACATTTTATTAGAACCTGGATGAACAGTGTATGCAGAATGATGAGCACCTTCCTCTATAAATGTTCTACATTTGGCATATATAACCTATGACCACATCTTAGAACACCTTCATCATCGAGTGAAAACTCTTGTACCTTTCCTTCATGGACTTCTTCCATAATCCTCTTTAACTTAATGTCTTAGTCTTGTACTGCTTTAATTCTATCCACCAAGGTATAACGAAACTATACATAGGCTAGCAATGAGCCAAGCCTTAATATCTTAAATTGTACTCCACTTTCAATAATCTTTTGGAATTCTTTCGTAATCAGCGTCTTGTTTCTAACTATATGAGCCAAGCTACCTATAGACTTCTTACTTAAAGCGTTAGCAACTTTGTTAGCCATACCTGGGTGGAATAAAATATTGCAATCATAATCCTTCAAGAGTTCCACCTATCTCCTTTGTCTTAAGTTCAAGTCCTTATGTTGAAATATATACTTAAGACTCTTATTATCAGTGTTAATTTCACAGGTTTTACTATAAAAGTATGTCTCTATATCTTTAAGGCAAATATAATTGCTGCCATCTCTAAATCATGAGTGGGATAATTCTGTTCATGCTTTTTAAGTTACCTAGATACATAGTATGCTACATCAATCCACAACCTAATCCCACTCTTGAGGCATCATAATAAATTGTATAGCCAACACTCTTAGAAAGAAGAGCTAATACTGGCGTTAAAGGTAAGTTCTCCTTCAATTTTTGAAAACTTTCCTCACAAGCATTTGTCCATTTAAACTCTACACCTTTTCTAGTTAAACCAGTTAAAAGAGTGGAAAGTTTGGAAAAGTCCTTAACAAATCTATGTTAATAACCAGCTAACTCGAGAAAGTTACGTATCTCGGTCACTGTGGTGGGTCTAGGCCAATTTAAAACTGCCTCTAGTTTCTTTGGATCTACATTAATCCCATCCTTGGACATAGTGTGCCCTAAGAAAGTCATATTATCCAACCAAAGCTCACACTTGGAGTACTTGACATATAATCGATTTTCTCTCAAGGTTTGTAAAGTCATCCTTAAGTGTTTCTTGTGTTCCTCCTTGATTTTTGAGAAGACAAGGATATCTTCAATGAAGACAATCACAAAACGATCTCAATAAGGCTTAAAGACCCGATTCATTAGGTCCATGAAAGCTATCGGAGCATTTGTAAGACCAAATGACATAACCAAGAATTCGTAGTGCTCATAACAAGTCCTAAAAACTATCTTTAGAATTTCTTCCTCTCTAATCTTCAACTAATGATATCCTAATTGCAAGTTAATCTTAGAGAAACACTGGGCCCCTTGAAACTAGTCAAACAAGTTATCTTTTTGTGGCAATGGATATTTGTTTTTCACTGTCACCTTGTTCAATTGCATATAATCAATACATAACCTCATAAAACTATCTTTCTTCTTCATAACAATACTAAAGCACCCTATGATGAAGAACTAGGGTGTATAAATCCCTTGTCAAGAAGATCTTGCAATTGCTCTTTTAATTCCTTAAGCTTTATAAGGGCCATACGGTATGGGGGTATAGACACAGGCTAAGTACCAAGAATTAAGTCTATGCAAAACTCAATTTCCCTATCTAAAAGTAAACCTAACAACTCTAATGGAAAAATATCGAGGTACTCACACACTATTTGTATATGTTTTAAGGTTTTTGTTGTCCTCTGTGTGTCTTTAACCATCGCCAAGTATCCCTTTTTTTAACAACTTGGTAGCACTAATAATTGAAATTAGATTATTAGGTGTTAAGCTTTGATCTCCTTGAAAGGTAAAGTTTTCCCCTATGGCAGCTCAAATTTTACCACTTTGTTATGACATTCAAGCGTGGCATGGCATGAAGAAAGAAAATCCATGCCAAAATCACATCAAAGTCCATCATATCAAGGACTATCAGATCAATTAGTAATTGATTTTCTTTTACTAAGACTTCACATTCCCTATACACATGATCAATGATAATTGAATCTCCAAAAGATGTAGATATGACTAATGGTGTATCTAAAAGTGTTGCATCCTTAGCAAATCGCAATGCAAAAAATAGGGACATGAAGGAATACGCAGCCCTAGGATCAAATAAAACATGTGTATCAAAAGAAAAAACTGGAAGTATACATGCAACTACAACATTAGATGTTTAAGCATCTTGACAGGTCATAGCAAAAACATGGGCCTATCCTCTCCCCGCATGTCCTTGATTTGCCTTTAGTTTGAGATCTGCTAGATCCACGGCCTGTAGGACCCCCAATTTGCCTAAGGGAAGTGTTGGTATTAGAGATGATAGTAGGGAAGTAAAGGCAGATGCTTGACTAGCGAACAATGGTGCAGATAACATAGGACAATCCTTCTTAATGTGGCCTTGTTGACCACACTGGTAACATACCCTCCTAATCACAAAATAAATACTAGTATGCATCGTTCCACAAGTGGGGCAAGGAGGTTGAGACACTAATGATCACCCCCTACTATTACTTTACACAATGCTAGAAGAATGACCACTGTGGCCTCCTCGTTAGTGAGAATTCCTTTAATAGCCTTGATGACTCACTATGATCTCTCTACCACTGTTGTTACCACCACGACCTAGTTGACCACTTTGATTACCTCCAATATGTTGTCGTTTATAGTGCTCATGCATATTTCTACTTCCTTTGAATCAAGCTTCAAAGAGTTTTGCATTATCAACCACATCTTCCTAGAAATCATATCATGGTTTGGCCACTAATCTATATAAATATTCTAGAAGCCTATGACAAAGTGCTTTGCACACATGTCTTCAGTTTTCACTAAGTGTGGAGTATACTACGACAATTAAGTAAATATCACTTCATATTCCCTAACGAGTTGGTCTTCTCTTTGTCTCAAGACATCAAATTCTCTGGCTTTTGAGTCTCTTATTAATTGAGGGAGGAATTTCCTAAAAAATAATTGTGTGAATTCCTTCCATTCTAAATGATGTAAATCTTGAGGTCTTCCCTGCGTCATGGTTTTCAAACCAAGTTTGAGCTAATCTTAATAGTTGGAATTTTACTAACTCTACTGATCTAGTTGAGGAGTGCCCTGCAAAGCCAGCTTACCTCATCTAAAAAATTTTATAGGTCCTCCATTGCTTCTGCACCTGTAAAGGAAGGAGGCTTGCGTTTCATAAAGTTAGATAACTGAACCTCAATACTCCTCCCTTGTGGACTTGGTTGTCCACTAACTGGTTTAGCCTTTTGTTGAGGCTCAGGGTCTACATGATGTCTTCTACCCTACTGTTGTTGCTGCATTATCATGCCCATTATTTCTCTCATTATCTACTGCATATCAAGCATTTCAATAACTACATCAACTACAGTCACATTTTCTTGCCTATTTTTAGGCAATTCATCTCCAACCCCTCTAACGGTCTCATTTCTTTGACCATGTTCTAGTCTACTGCTACATCCATAACCTCTACCAACCTTACGCCCTCAACCTCTGGAAGCTAAAACGACATTATACTGTAGGGAGGAAGCCTTATTAGGAATAAACCACTTATGTGTTAGCCAAGGTGTATGGCAGTATTTGTCCCATGGTGAAGGCCTAGGTGTAGGGCCAAGTCACAGTTGAAATGTGGTGTTTGTGCTAGGTCGTTGTTAAAGGAAATAGAATTGCGCTTTGACTAACAGCTATAACTTTTGGCTTAGTGGTAAGTGCTTGATCTTACAAGTGGTATAAGAGCTTGGGCTCTTGTTTAAAGAATTTAACCATCTCAAAAGTTTGTATGGCAACCATTGGATGTTTACATTAATGGAAGGTTTTAATATTACAAAACCCCATTTCCTTGATGTTACTAGTTTTGATTTTTGGAAAGCTTGAATGAAATTTTATATTCAATCTCTTGATATAGACTTATGAGATGTAGTACAAGATGATTTTACCTCCAAACCAAGGAAATAGTGGAATGAGCATGATAAGATGTTATTTTCTTTGAATATTATAATAATGCATGTATTATACTGTGCTTTAAATGAAATCAATTATGTTATAATCAAACATTGCTCTAATGCTAAAGATATATGGGATACTCTTCATGCTTTGTATCATTCCAATCATGTTGTTGAAGTTGTTAATGTTGATAACTCTCAAAAGAGTGTACAAGATGAAGAAAGATGCTTTATGGCTCATGAAGATCATGAAAATCCTCAAGAACGCTTCATCAACAATGAAAAGGAGGAAGATTCCCAAGGTAAGCTTAACAATCAAGAATTGGAAATTCTCATTCTTCAACTCACAAAGATTCAGAGGTACATGACAACTCTAAACTTAATTGTATCGTTTCTTATGAAAAGTTGTCACCATTATTTGATGAATTGCATAAGAAAATATCTCTGACTTTGGAATGCTCAAATTGTTATGATAAAAAAATTGAAAATAATTTACTTATTGAAAATTCAAATTGTACTCTTCCCAAGTCTCTAGAAGGGAAATATTTAAAAAGAAGTTTTCAAAATCATAATTTAAGATACCATTTTAATAAAAAACAAAAATTTTCTAGAGTTGTGCCTCAAAAGATTCCTGTACATATTGTTTGCAATTATTATGGTCATGAAGGACATATTTCTCAATTATGTCCTATTAGAATAAATTCTCATGTGAGAAATAAATATATTTGGGTTTCTAAAAGCACTAGAAATCATTGTACTAACAATCAAGGACCAAGTTAATATAGGTACCAAAAAGTTCTTCTAATGTTTCAATTGTGCAGAAAATTCCTCATAATAATGGACCAACTGGCATAGAAAAAAAGAACTACAAATGAAAGCTTCTCAAGTACCAAAAGATAGAATTGCAAAGTTCAAAACTTATAAGGAGAAGCATTGGGTAAGAAAATGGCATCCTTCAAATGCGATGGCCAAGGTATCAAGTGACCAAACCTCTTATTTAACCATATTTGATATCCATTGAGGTATATTACAAATAACCTTAGGTATAAGCATTGCATTAGTTAAATTCATGGGAATAAATTGTTATTGATGTCATGTGGATATATATAACTTGATAATTCACATCTTTATATTGCGAATTTGAATAAGTTATTTATATGAGAAATGCATTTTTTGATATCAATTCCTCATGCTCTTCACTATGCTTATATTGATAAAAGGGATAATGAATATATGAATAATTATGTGTTTAATTCAATATACTTAATTATCTTATTTTGACTTGTATAATTCTTTAAAGCATATGAACATTGAAACTTTTTCATTATAACCACTCTTAGATCTAAATTGGTTCGTTGCCAAAGAAAAAAAGGTTATATATATATTTCTTACCTCTGCATACAATAACAATGAAGGATAATAGAAGAATCTTGAGGATTAATCAACCTATGATGATTAAGGATGCTGAACAAATGGCAAGTCAATTAGAGAAAAATACAAGTAAACTTGATTCCTCTTCTAGATTTCAAACTAATCCTAAGGAATCACACTATGTTGTAATTAAGTGGATTTTTTGATACTTAGTAGGTACTTAAAACCATGGGCTTTGGTATCCAAGGAATAACAATTTTGATTTAGTCAGATATGTAGATGCTGATTTTGTAGGTGATAAATCTGATTTTAAAAAATACTAGCGGAAAGTAAAGTTTAGTGGCTTTATCCATAACTGAGACTGAATACATGGTCTTTAGGAGTTAGTGCACACAATTGTTATGGATTAAACAATAACTCCAAGATTGCACACTAAAAGTGCCTCAAATTCTGATGTATTGCAGGTGATGTTTGCCTCACTAAAAATCACGTTCCTCATTCCCATACAAAGCATATAGAAGTAAGATATTACTTCATTAGGGATCATGTTCAACAAGGTAATATTAAGGTAAAGTATGTTCAAATTAACTATCAACTTGCTGATATTTTCACTAGGCCTTTACATGAAGATAGATTCCCTCTTCTAAGAGTGAATTATGGATAGTTAACTTTTCTACTTAAATTTTTTTATTTTTTTTGCTCTCTATGCTTACCTAGTTAACTGGATTTCTATTTGTTTGCATTTATATGTTTCTGTCAGAATCTAGTTAACTGTCTACGCTTACCTAGTTAACGAGATATCTATTTGATTGCACTTATGTGTTTTTGTCAAGATCTAGTTAACTAGATAACATTATATAGTTAACTATGTTTTTATTTGACCCTTAAATTCCTCTTTAACATAAACAATGAAAGGTGTCAAATTTGCCAAATTAACTCATAGTTAACAAATAGCAAAATACATAATCATTTCAAAATTTCACTAAGCATCAATAATAGCAACAAGATAGAATATTAGTTAGCCTATGTCTCTAAACAATTTAACTACAAAGAAAAATAATCTAAATCATAAGAACAAGATAAAGAATAAGAAGAAGAAAAAGAAGAAAATACAATTCTCCAAAGCGCAGATCAATCGTATTGTCTTCATTGCTACTAAAATAAATGAGTTAGTAAAGAAAAGATCGAAAAATAATTTAACTATATATATATATATATAAAAGCTTACCATTTAAACACCCTCTGACCACCAAATCACGAACCCTCCATACCAAAAATGCAAGACACAAAAACCATATTAAAGAAAGAGGTGAGAATAAAGACTACCGACGGTGCGACTGCAAGAAGACCGAAGAACAACACAAAGAAGGCGTAAATATGATTTAAAGGGTTAAGACTTAAAGAGTATGATGGAGAATAGAATTTGAAGCAAGTGTATATGGATTAAACTGGTTAGGTTTATAGGAGTACATTCAATGGGTTGCCAAAAAGGCCTCTCGACCTAATCCACTTCCATGTGAGTTAAACAGGCTTAATTCACCCCACTCCATGGTCATTTCTATCCTTTCCCTTATGCATAATATATTTCATATTTTCTATTGAGAATGACTAATAAATATCTTCTTATGTTATTATTGCTTTCCATATCAAAATACATTAAAAGGATAATTGTCTTGACCCGTTACTTAATTTTAAAATGATTTTGTAGTTCTCACTTATATCCTATTTTTGATCAAGCTTGCAAAATTTCAAATATTACAATATACTAACTATTTGGAGCTTGGATATTGGTGTCAAACTTCAAAGTAAAAAATATAATAAACTTCACCCCAATGCCAAATAGTTGAATACAAGGACATGAAAGACCATTATTTTTGTGAGAGAGATATATATATATATATATATATATTACCCACTTTATAAGCACTGTTTATAATGTCATAGATGGATACAAATTATAATTTTGTGTATTTACATGTCCTTGGTGTGCCTCTTTAGCAATCCATATTTAAATATTAATTATATGATATTGCATTTGCTAGAAAGGTATATGCTTTTGAAATGTGTATATTTGTCTACAAGTGATCTCCCATACTTAAACATATGTGATCAAGTGGGATCCTTTTGTGCTTAATTGAAATATATTTGTTTCACATACTATCCCATTGTCTTATACATCTTTTAAGCTTAATGAAGCAAAAGTTTATAATAGACTTATGTTCTTTATATGCGAGGTTTCCAATACTCATTGAATAATTTTCGTAAGTCAAAAATTGTTTTCATCTTAAAAGTTGGTTTTATGAAATGTTTTGTGAAATCCTTCTTAAAAGCAGAAAAAAAAAAAAAGTTTGGCTCATAAATACTCTTAGATAAGTAGGCTTGGTTTAAATCTTATTTTAGAGAATTATAAAGTTAGCTTAAGTATTATAGAGTATCATGAGTTGTAATCATGAGCGAATATGAATATTGTAGAACATGTTCACCTTAAAGAAATTAAAGATGAATCATATGCTTTCAAATGCATTATATTTGATATATTGATAAGCATGATAACACAAGAAAATCTAGAGATAGCCAATAATAAGTTCCACCTGAATAAAATGGAAAGATTTGGAAAAATGATAGAAAAACAAGTTTGACACTCTTTGGATATCAAGAAACAACATTTTTGGCTTTTCAAAATTCTTATTTCTTATGGTTCCTTAGTTTTACTTTTTTTTCTTTGAAATGATCTTTTTATTGGACAAGTGATGGTTAAATTCCAAGAGGATGTAACAAATTAAGTAGCATCTCTATAACTCTATAATTTCTCATATTAATTTTGAAACATACTTTCTAGATTGATTAATTATGTTGGCAATTATAATTGACTATATCATGAAATGTATCCTTGTTAATACTTAATTATACAAATTAAATGAGTATGATTGACTTGTCATTACTTGAGTTTATATATCTTGTAGCATATTGTATTTGACATTAAAAGACTTGGTTTGCTTGCCTATACTCTTGGCATCACAAAAAAGAAGATGGTATCTCTCTCTTATCTATCTATCATATAAGATAACATTTTCTTATTTCTTCATTTATTTTGTCTATGGAAAATGTTTGTGACATCATTTTTTAATGTGTTATACTTTGAAAAGCTTCCATTGCCTAGTTGATGAGTTAATAATCAAGTTATATAGTTGATAATATATTTTTCAATCATAAATTGCAATAATCAAAATCTTTGTGGCAATGAAAGAATGATAAGTTTTGATGAGACCTATCATATACCAAATTGACATCATTATATGATTTACATGAATAATAAAGGAATATGTGCTTAAACTTTTATATATATATTGTTTTCCTTAAACTTTTTTGTTAATGTTAAATAAGGGGACAAGGGGAGAAGAAAAATATATGATTATGCTTATTATATTGCATACATTATTATCAAACATATTTTTCTTTGGTGATTTGTCATCATAAAAAAGGGGGAGATTGTTAACCCTAAGATTCAATGTTATAAGTTTTGATGATGACAAATATATGACAAAAATGTAACAAATGAGTTAGACATATAGTATCAACATGTGCTTAATTGATTAATAATTAACATGTAATACTTTATATTTGAATCATCCCTTATATGAGATATAAGTACTTATAATCCAATAAGCTCATTATTAGTTGTGTTAAATTCATTTGGACTTACATTTATTGGCCAAATAGATTTTGGTCTTATAATATAAGTTTGAGCCAAAAAGATAAGAGATGTGGATTTTAAAGAAGTTATTTTTAAACCTTGGACTACTATTTTTATCATATCTCACAAATTAGAGGAAATTTTGAAATGAAACCTACTAAATCTAAAGATAGACTTAAACATCTTTCTAATCATATATCACATGCTTAAAATTGAAATTAAGAAGTTATGAATGTCAAAAGTTTAGGTATAAATATCTCACTTTTTCCTAACCTCCTGTCACAATTTCAATAATATCTCACTAACCGGTTAAAAGTTTAACATGAGGTTCCTTTTATATGAAAATAGGCTCATACCTATTTTCAGTCATATATCACATACATAAAATGGATTTAAAATGAAAGAGTTATGAGAGTCTCAATTTGCGGCTACGTATATCAATTTGTTATCTAACCTTTTGTTACTCTTTCAACAATATCTCAACAATCAAATTGAATTTTGAAATAAAACTTGTTAGGATAAAAAATAGACTTGCATAGCTTTTTGGTGATATATAATTTTTTTAAAACAAAGTTGAAATAAATGAGCTATGAACATTTAAAATTGTAGCTATGAAATAGAGGATTGTCATAAAGTCAACAAATGGAGCTACTTACTTTCAACAATCAAGTTGTACAAGTTTGAATTTCCCAATGGCTCCAAATGGTTCTTTTACTTTTTTGGCCTATAAATACATGTTTCAAGAGCTTAGAAATCACTATAAATAAAATGAAAAACATCTTTAGTGATTCTACTCTCAAAGGTCTTTATTCTTGCTAGTGAGCTTCTTGCTAATGAGCTTAAATTGTGTTATTTGCTCTTTTGAGAGTTTTTATTGTTGTGAGTACTTTCTTCTTCTATATATTATGCTCATAATGGTAGTGAAATCTCATTTAATATATTGAATAGAATTAAGACATTAGAATGAAATTTAATAGTATCTTTATAGAGCTTTATGGACCTTATACAAGAAAGTCTATGGCAGACTCTTCCTTGGTGGCATCCTATACCGGATATAAGTAATTTAGCTTTAAATGGTTATTCTAACAAATTCAATAGCTACTTAAATATCAATGACACATGTCCTATGATTAAAGACTCCATGATGTGGATTTGGTAACAATAGCCTCCTGTATGTAAGGTATGTTGCTCAATTTACACAATTACATACAAGATTCCATTACTTCCCAACCTAGTGGCTACTAAGACCTAGACAAATTTAAACATAACCAGGCTTTGATACCAACTTTGTCACAATCTAAATTCATTAGTCATGATCGATGCATAGGCTAAATCAACTTAGCCCAACTAGTCTAAAATAACATTTTTTTTTTCATTTTCTAAAAATATCGATAATAAGACACATTTTGAAATATAATTCAACAATTTTACAATGATATTAACTAATACCCTTAATAATGTCTCACAATATATATAGTTAGTATACTAAGGAAATAGCTTGCACAAGGCTTACAATATTTCACAAAATCCCAAAAAAATAGACATCTAGTAGTGCAAAATGCTAATACATTTTAAGCATTTTTTTTCTCTTCAACATAGGATGAAAATTTAGATAATCAATTGAATTTAGAATAATTTATTTGGACAATGTGATTTTTTCTAAAATGAAATTCAGTTTTTTATGAAAAAATCATTTTTCAAATAATAGTTTGAGCTGTGAAGTGGAAAGAATTTTTTTTTCCTTTATCATCAATAAACTTAGTTTGTTTGTTTTTCCTATAACGAGGCGTGTATTTTCATTGTCATGAAATTCACAACATCTAACACTCGCTATATTCTAATTTAATCTTTAACCATTACCCTTTTTAGCAGAATAATCACGGTTTAAACTGTAAGTATCATCATTAAAATTAATTACATTTCCCAAAAAATTCAGAAAATTAATTATTTTATTTTTAGAAATCTTCAAATACATTTCTTGCACTTAATATAAGAAAATAGAGCTGAAAACAATGTTTGATGCAAGGAGTATATTTAAAGAGGGGCAGTTATATATTTTTAGAAACATTATATTTTTTTAAATTATGACATAATTAATTATTAAATAAGTGAAAAATATTTTTAATAAATTTATTACTGTAATCCAATGCATTAGTTATTGCATACCAAAATTTTTTAATAAAATGTTATTTAATATTTAATAATTAATCATGTCATAACTAAAAAAAATGTATACTTAAAAACATATGATTATTCTTTGCACAGTGAAAACCTATGATTGTTACTGATACTTAAAAGATTATCTGCTAAATTGTTGTTATATTAAAAACTTAATTCCAATTACAACTACTTTATTATTAAGTTCAAGTTAACACAATAATCACGTTTACTGATAGTATTTTAATTGCATTTATTTTTTACTCAAAATATGATCATTAAATGACAAATTTTGAGAAATAAATACAGAGCAAGAAAATAGAATGGCTGTCTCTAAGTAATTTTATACAAAAATGATTTTTTTAATAAAGAATTAATTTTTTAAAATTCACTATTGGAGGAGGATAGTACCGAAATCTAGGAATCGTTGGATTGCGTATATATTGTTTTTGTGTGCAATAGTACAGGGTAGCATAATCACATGTAAACTCTTTTGCCAGTTATATACTGTATTGAACATTGGTATACCGAAAATACCCCTCCTTCAATGCATATTTTGATTATCGATGAGTTAGAACCGCATGGGCACAACCGTATTTTCAAATTGGTCCAATTCATTGCCGATCAAAACACCGGACTCCTCGTCCTCCATGGCTTCGTACGATTTGGAGCTCCAACTCAGGCAACTGCTCGCAATATCCAATTCGAAGAACCGACCTCTCCAATTCTTCCAGTGAGGGAATTCTTGCAGCTGAAGCAAAATTGATAGCTCTCTTCTGCATCATTGCAAGATTGAAGGTAGATTTTCTCGTTCAATTTTGATTTGATTTTTTTTTCCGGTTTTTGATTTAACTTCTAGGGTTTTGTTTCTTGGATTCGTGATGCTTGCCTGTTTGACGAAGGCAGTTTTTTATTTCTCTTCGTGGTTTAAGGTTGATTCAAACCCTAGGATTTCGTTTTCCTGCATCTGTTTTTGTGCCTTTTTTTTTTAAAATATTTTTTGACGGTACTTATAAAGCAGCGATGAAATACAGGAGAAGGCGTGTCTGCATGCATGAGGTAGCCAGAACATATGCAATAGAACTTATATTGTTGATAGATACATATTTAATTTTCTTCTGCTTCTTAAGATAATTTTACTGACAATAACTTTCATACATATAGAAGCAGGAAAAAATTGCTTGGGGTTTTAGATTGCATAATAATTTTTAACCGTGCTGTCATTGCCTAATATGAGCTGCTAACAAATTGAACTAAGTAAGTGAGCTTAAGAGCAAAGGAAGAGGGGTGGGGGCCTAGGAGATGAATATCAACTGCGTTGTGTATCTGATGTAACTGGATAACACATGCTAAAAGTATGATTCAATTGTTATCATGGGATCACTATCAATGTTACCGTTAGAAATGGTTGATTAATTATAATTAGTAGAAACAGTAATTATCTGTGTCAGCTGGTTAAAAATTCTGGAAACATTAGTGGTATGTAAAGATTGTCACGACTTCCAGTACAACTTATAAGCTAAGGTTGATCTTTAAATTCAAGAGGGTTTAACTTATTGTAGTATGCGGTTTTAATATAGTATTTCATATATGAATCTTCATACTATTTACTAGCCATAAAATCATAGATTTTACCTTGATTCTTGTTGAGCAATTATTTCTATAAAGTCACATATCTATGTATGATATGGTGTTTGGTGAAATACTAATATGATATCTATCTGACTTATGCAAGATGAGCTTGCTTGTGATACGTGCATAGAGTGCAGTGTTGACTTATGTGGGATTGACAAAATAATTACACATGTTTGTAAAGAAACTTTTTCCATTTTCACATGGTTTTGCCCAGGGGTGTCAACATCCAATGTTCTTCATTTAACTTCCTCATTTTCAAAAGATATCTACATCTATAGCAAAAGGGTGTACAGTGGCAGATAATTGCCATTGGACCTAAAAGTAAACATATAGCATCACAAAATTTCTAGCTTTTCTAAAACAGAAGCAGGGGCTGAACTAACAAATTAGCGTACTTAAGAAACTTGGGGTAGCACCAACTGTAACCTAAATAGTTGATGTCATTTAGAAGAGTGGTGATGTGGTATGAAATTTTGTTGGCATCAGCCATTAGTTTCAATTTTGTTCAAATGAGATTTTGTTTTGGAGATTAAGTTGGAAATGATTTTTGGTTGGGAGCGTATATGGAGAAAATATAATAGCTTAGTGATATCGGAATAGAATATGTCCTATAAAGAGCAAAATGGGTTGATATATATCATATAATAATAATAATATAATCTCTTGTTTTTCTTTTTCTATGCTTGATTTGTTAAGTAGATTAGTATCAGAACTATCCTATATAATGAGTTTGTTTTATTTTAATCGTTTGGTTGCTTTTTTTCTTTTTCTTTTCGCACCATTTTATCATTCTTTTCAAGTTTCCTGTTATGACTTATGAGACTGCTGGAACTGGTAGTTTTAGTTTTTTATATCTCTAAATATAGAAATTTTTTTGTATTCTTTGATTGTTTTGATAATCTTTTTCTGTGGTATTATCAGCATCTATGCGGAATTATCATGTCTTTTAGGCAATGGGACTAGAAGTATCACATTTACTTGAGCCATCCAGATAAATCTTATATGCTGTCTTACAAATCTGTTTTCTCTATAAATTTGAAAAGTTTTTTTTTTTTTAATGTCTCACCCAATGAGTTTAATTTCTATTTTTGGTATGAACTTGATCCTTTCAGGTGTATTGTCCTATTACTCTGTAAATTAGATTTGTCCTTTATGTGCCATAGCACTACACCTTTGTCATGCACCACTCTCTGGTTTGGATTCTTGTCTCAAAGGATGTGTGGGAACTAATTCAATGGCAACGTCTAGCAAGTTTGATCTATCTTCTAGTAGCCCTAATAGGCCATTGTCCACTGGGCAGCGTGGATCCCAGGTAGCTGCTTCATTAGATAGATCAGGTAGCCTTCGTGAAAGCATGGAAAATCCAATTCTGTCTTCTCTGCCAAACATGTCAAGAAGCAGTTCTTCAGTGACACAGGGGGATGTGACGAGCTTTCTCAAATCTTTGCGTTTTGATCCAAAGTTGGTAGCTGCAGAGCATAAGTCTAATCGTCAGGTGGATCTCAAACAACATGTCAATGTTGCTCTTGGGCTTCCACCTGATGAATCTTCACCTAGTTCTTCCAAAGGCAAGCTGCTGGCCTCCCCAGTACCAGAAGATATAAAACGAGTCAAGGCTGGACTATGCGAAAGTTCTGTGAAGGCTAGGTAGTTCTTTGTTTGTCTTACTAGTTGCAAACTTGCAATAACAAGAGAGCTGTTTAATAACAATTTGTTATTCAACAGGCAACGCTTGAAAACCTTCAATGAAGCCTTATCTGTATTCAACAAAGTTTTCCCAAGTATTCCTTCAAAGAAGAGATCTCGATCTGAAAGCTTTTCTAATGATCGCTCTAGTGTCATGCTAAGTGATCGATCAGTTTTGGGACCTAGTGTAGGTAAGGCTGGAGGTCAAGGTCATTCTGTCATGGGTAGTTTTGAACTTGAGCAGCAAAAGTCAGAAGAGCGGACCAAGAATATTGTTCCAAACAAGCGCACTCGAACTTCTTTGGTTGATGTAAGGGTAAGTATATTAAATTTTTGCACTTGCATGTTTACTAGTATTCCTGATCTTACAATTTCGTTCCTATTAATGCCTAATATTATTGCTTCTTCAGTTTCTTACTGTTTCAAGCAAATACTGCATGGTTGTAGCTTATAAGTAGTATAAACCTCTCACTAGAATATTTGAAGCAGTGCTCTTTATATCTCCGTTGCATGGTATCCTGTTTTAGTTAAGTTTTCCTGTGCAAAAGTTGTCTAATAGAACATTCCCCCTGGTTTTTCTGGTGGAGGTATGGCCTACTATTTCTAATTGTACATATATTTCTATATTTGAAAACAATTATTAAATTTTGTTTAACACCCTTAAGCTTCTATGTATGTGTTTCTTGAACTCAAGTTTTTCTTTATGCCTTTCCCATTGCTGTTATGAAATCTGCAAAATATTACTATTATACCTCTCAGTCCTTATGATCTAATAATGAGCATGAATGTCTTGTTCTATATGACTGTGTTTGTAGTTTTCTTTATATTAAGAATCAGCTTTCAGATTAACTCAGCATGCATTAGAGGCAGTTGATGAAAACTTACTTGGTTTTGGTTATTGTAGATGGATGTGCGGACTAATCCTCTTGTCAGGCCATCTGGGACTGTAGATAGAGATAAGGAAATGCTACGGCTTTCCAGTAGTAGTGCTGTTCAGGGTGAGGAACGAACTTTACCTCTTGGAGGTGATGGATGGGAAAAGTCAAAAATGAAGAAGAAGCGATCATGCATCAAACCAGATGGTTCCCCAAGTACAGCATTGACTAAACCGATTGATGTCTTCCAGGAATCTAAACAAGGAATACAGCAACGACTTGTTACTGATACTCGGTCTAAATTGAGTAATGATTCCCATTCTTTTAGGTATGAATGTGCTGAAAATATTTATTTTCTTCACTTTTTTAATATGTTATTATTTTGATGAACATTTTTATTATAACATTAACCTTGAAATTGTGTTTATCTTCTCCCTCATGAATAAATGGAGGGATTGTGGACACTATAACGGGTTGTTTTATTCTTCAAGTCTTTGATAGTTTAAACTTTGATTTTATTATAACTTTTAGAAATAAACTGTTTGTTGTGATCCCCACAGCCAAGCCTCCCAATAGGGATTCTGGAGTGGGAAAATGTTGATATATATCCAGGACTTATTTATTAGATATTATGGTTTGTGATGTGCTGAAGCTGTGCTGATTTCTTTTTGTCTCCTTTCATTTTCCTTGTCATTTAATGTCTCAACTTTCAAGCAATAACTCTGCTTTTGGTGATGTTGTGGCAGGAATGGCATATGTCTGTTGACTTTCTTTGATTTTTTTTGGGTACCATGTGCACTTACACTTTCATGAAGATATTAGTAGCTCATATAAGTTTCCATTCCACCATATATTAGAATAGTAATTAGTAAACTGATATATGCATGAATGAATAAGTGGTCTATGAATCATATAAGATGAAAAGGGTCGAAGCTTGATGATCTGGGGAGGTAATGAGTCCCATATATCAGAAATTTTAGTTGATTACTATTCTGTTTACTATTAAGCTAATAATAAATTAATTCTGTATTATCTAATATAGATCATATTTTTCTTGGAACTAAAGGAAAACAGATTAATGCTTGTGTTCAGGGTTAAAGCGTTAATGGTTCAACCTCATTGTAAGATGGGGTCAAGTATTGGCCTTAATTGTCAATGGACTAGCCAAATATAATTACAGATTTATATTTTCTTTATTATAGTTAGACTTGATCCATCAGCGTACAACTATACCTTTATGGTGAATTTCTATTGTATTTTGCCTATGTAAATTCAAAATTCACCCTTTTCCAGTAAAATTTTAGAGTACAATCTTTTACTGGTGTTATGTTCAGCTTACGCCACATTAAAAATGGGTATAGGACCCTTGTTCTATTATTTTAATTGATAATTGGTTGAATGCTTCTTATGGTTAGAATCCAATTATGGAAGACAATATAAAGGATACAATTCTAAGGAGTTTCCTCCTTATATTATAAATGGCGAAAGGCTTCTCTTCAAATGCGGAAAATCAAATATTGTTGTGGGGACTTTGCTAGGTTCTATCTAGATTTTAGGATCATGGTTTTGAACTCCTTGGTGAAATATATCATGTACAAGAAGATTTTCTCAATTTCAATTAAATATTTCTCTATAATTTTGGCCAGTAATATAATATTTTTGTGTATCATTGTATAGGTCTGGAGTTCCTAATGGAACTGTTGGAGCTGGGAAATCTGATGGGCCCTCTCAACAGACTGGGCTGGGTGTACGTGCCTCTACTCCTAGAAATGACCAAGATAATAATTCCCTCATTAGTGATAGGCGGGATCGTCCCATTAATTCAGACAAAGAAAGGGTGAACTTCAGAGCCATTAACAAGTAAGCATGAAATATGAAGCCCTTCTTTTTTTTCCATGATTCAGTGCTTTTCGAGAGAAAATTCTTTTAACCTTGGCATTCAATCTTTGTTTTCATGTTGCTTTTTAGGATTCTGTTTAAGTGGGGCTGTTCCTTTCTTGTGTTTACATGTGTGATGGAACCTTATGACTAGTGTTCAAAGCAGCCATTGATATTGGTGATATATATTCTATTATTGATTAATCTCTACATTTTATGTAATGTCCAGGACAACTGTTCGTGATGAGTTTAATTCAGCTAGCCCTACCTCAAATACAAAGATGAATGCTTCTATTCGGGCTCCACGATCAGGTTCAGGGGTTGCCCCCAAGTTGTCACCAGTTGTCCATAAAGCAGCTGTGCCTAATGACTGGGAGCTGTCTCATTGTACCACGAAGCCCCCTGCTGGTGTTGGCACTAGCAATCGCAAACGTGTAGCATCAGCACGGTCATCTTCCCCACCTGTGGCCCACTGGGCTGGGCAGAGGCCACAAAAGAGCTCCCGCACTGCAAGAAGAACAAATTTGTCACCCATTGTTCCAAGTAACGATGATTCTCCTGCTTTGGACAGTGTATCTGATGTGGCTGGTAATGACCTTGGTTTGGGATTTGCCAGGCGTTTGGCTGGCAATTCTCCTCAGCAAATTAAAATAAAAGGTGAACCTTTATCTTCAGCTGCTGCCTTATCTGAAAGTGAAGAGTCAGGGGTGGCTGAGATCAAATCCAAAGATAAAGGCAGGAAATCTGATGAGATAGATCAGAAAGCTGGTCAAAATGTTCAAAAGATGTCTAACTTGGTCCTGTCAACAAGAAAGAACAAGCTTGTTTCTGGTGAAGAGCATGGAGATGGTGTTCGGAGGCAAGGAAGGACTGGGAGGGGTTTTACTTCCACGAGGTCTCTCATGCCAATTACATCTGAGAAGCTTGGAAATGTCGGGACTGCAAAACAACTTAGAAGTGCAAGACTAGGCTTTGAGAAGAATGAAAGGTTAGAAGCTTCCTATCTAAATATTCTCTTAAGTTGTTTGCCGATATGATAAATATCTGATTTTGTGCTTTTAATGGAATTGTTTGGGCACACAGATTAAAATCTTACTTTTTTTTCTGAAAATTATGCAGCAAGGCAGGCCGTCCACCAACCAGGAAACTTTCAGATCGCAAGGCATATACACGTCAAAAGCATGTTGCTATTAACACAGCAGCAGATTTTCTTGGTACTAGTGCAAGCTCCTTTGAAAGAATTGTGAACTAAACCTTTTAAATATAATGCTATTGACTTTTACTTTCATTGATTTAGTTGGATCAGATGATGGACACGAAGAGCTATTGGCTGCTGTAAATGGTGTTATTAACTCTGGTATGGATGTTACTAAAATATTATATATATTATGTAGCCTAGATATTTCCCTCTGATGGAGTAGTTTTGGATTTTTGTTTTGCTGCAGCTCGTGCCTTTTCCAGCCCGTTCTGGAGGCAGATGGAGCCTTTCTTTGGTTTGATATCTGAGGAGGATATTACTTACTGGAAGCAAAAGGTGCTGACCTCCTTCCTTCAATGATTATATGTTACGTTACTGTTGCTATTGCTATTATTCTATGCAAAATTTGTTGGATGAGTGTATAGTGTGACTCTTATCACACACACTCAATGAGTCAAGCCATGGATTTTCAAATGTCAGAAAAGAGAATAATTGAGCAGCACTTCAGATTTTTGTGACATGACTTGGTTTTAACTTCTAAACTATTTCAGGCATAAGTAATTATTAAAAAGGAAGACAATATCTGAATGTTACTGGAATCATAGTTTTAACTACTATTTTTGCTCAGCTGGGTCCGTATTCTGCTGGTGATTCAAAGCAACTTCTCTGATTTTTTGTTAGTTTTTGGCTTTATTCTAGTAGTGATTCAATGCAAAAAATTTCCTTGATGTCATAGAGTAATGTTGACCTTTGGTTGATTTTTTAGTAATTAGAATTATGTTATGAATTTTTCTTAGATCTTGATCCCACAAGCAAAGCCATCGGTTACTTTGATATTTTCTATTTATTTTTTCAAATATGTTCTGTTATAGTTTGGTATAAAATTGTTTTTCCCCTTCATATGTAATTATTTATATATTTCTTTTACACATAATTGAAGCATGGTTAAATTGATCTGAAAAGTTTGAGACAAATTCATCATATGGCCAATTTTTTTTTTTCCAAGTTGTTTTAATACTTCATCTGTTCCCCAGGAAAATCTTGAATTAATTGCACCAAATCCAACTCCAGTTCCTTCAAATCTCGATGGTTGTGAATCTATTATTAATGGTTTTGGGTTAATTGGCTGTGAAAGCGATGTTGGGCCTGGTGTTCAAAGTAATGCTGGAGTTATACCGGAACATTTACAAATAACTAAAGTAGATCATAATGTAATCCCCCTCTGTCAAAGGTTTATGGCCGCTTTTATCTCAGAGGAAGATTGTGGCAGTGGAAATGATGATCTCAGTTTTGATGCGTATGAAACTGAATATGTGCCAGATGGGGACTTGGAATTAAACAGTTTGGATCAACACTCATGGGCTGATATTCAGTTTGCTAGCCGTTCTGCTTATAATGGTCATAGGAAAACTGGGAAGCTAGAACATGATGAGACAGAATGCAATACAGCTAGTATTCCGACGGCAGGGTTGAATTCAAGCTTTGGTAATTCTACAAATGGTTCTCTTCAAGACAAAGCATTGTTTCCTACTTTGAACTGCTCAGAGTTGCAATATGATAGCTTGGATATGAATGAGAAGCTTCTCTTAGAGCTTCAAAGCATTGGAGTTTTCCCAGAACAAATGGTATGCTTACTTTCCTATGGACTCTTATCTATTTTGCCTTTCATTGTTCTGTCATATGATTAAATAGTTGATGGATCAAAAATTATTGGGTTCTTGTTTGCTCTGTGGTTCTGTCAGAAGTCTGTTTATGGATTTACCTAATGGTTTTTACATTGCGCTATTTGTCCTTTATTATTAATTCATTAAGATTATATTTATGATACTTATTGATTTCTTTTTCTTTTTCTTTTTCAAGCCTGACATGTCGCAGAAAGATGATGAAGGGATTTGTGAGGACATTGCTAGGTTAGAGGAGAATTACCAAGGACAGGTATGGACTGATGCTGAAGCCAAGTTATAGTGGCTGACTGTCCAATTTAAAAAAAAAAAAAAAATCATAATTCTGACTTGTCATGTAATATTTTACACGTTAGATAATTATTTATTGCTTCCCAAGTTTATGTGTGTACATAAATCAGTTGTAGAACTAGAGACAATTGATTAACAAATATTCAAAGTTCAATGAAGTAAATTTTGTTGTTATGTAAATTACTTAATTTGTTATACCATAGGTTTCCAAGAAGAAAGGATTGCTGGACAGGTTGATGAAGTCTGCCTCAGTGACAAAAGAACTTCAAAAGAAGTAATTCGACGTCCATTTATACCCTGATTATTTGCTTAACCTTTTGTGCCTCACCATTCTAAGTGGAAATATAATCTTTCCGTTCAACAGGGATTTTGAACAACATGCTCTGGACAAACTTGTTGTCATGGCTTATGAGAAGGACATGGTAATCTTCTTGACATTCTGTGTTCTCTGTATATTTTAATTAGCTCATATGTCAAAGTGAACTGACAATTATTGTTTTACAGGCTTGTTGGGGTTCTGGTACCTCTGGTGGGAAAAGTTCGAGTAACAAAATGGCCAAGCAAGCAGCATTGTTACTTCTTAAACGAACATTGGAACGATGCCATCAATTTGAAGATACAGGCAAAAGCTGCTTCAGCGAGCCTTTATTCATGGATATGTTCCTTTCTGTGTCTTCCCAGCTTAGTACTGTTCGTCAAGTGGATGGCAGGGAGGGTGAATTCTCAAGATTATATCCTTCCCTATCTCTGGAAGCAAGAACAGGTGTCTTCTTCATTACCTTCTGTATGGAAAGCTCTAAAGTATTTTGTGTTTTTTCTATCTCAGAGTGTTTGATGGGACCATGTTAGGCAACCTTCTTAGATAGCTTTAACTGTATACGTCATGCCATTTTTTTTGTCCCATCTGTTATGTCAATCTTGTTTTCCTTTTCATCCGTTTTGGTGGTCCAGATTTTAATTTGTTTCTTTTCTTTCTGCAGCTTCCATGGGTTCACAGCAGAGCCCTTCACAATTTAGTCAGAATATGGATAATCATGATTTCAATTCATCAGATGTCCTTCCTACTATGAATCATTCATCTGAACAAACTAGTGGGAAGGAAGATCTGTGGTCAAACAGGGTGAAGAAGAGGGAATTACCGCTTGATGATGTTGGTGGTACTACAGTTATTTCAAGTGCCCCATCAGGCATTGGAAATTCTCTATCATGCAGTGCAAAAGGAAAGAGGAGTGAGAGAGACAGAGATGGAAAGGGGCACAGCAGAGAGGTACTATCCAGGAATGGAACTACCAAAGTTGGTAGGCCAGCACTATCCAGTGCTAAGGGAGAAAGGAAATCTAAAACAAAGCCTAAGCAGAAAGCAACTCCACATTCTGTTTCTGTTAATGGTCTCCTTGGCAAGCTATCCGAGCAACCGCAGCCAGCATTGCCTTCTGTTTCAAAGTCAAATGAAACATCTAATAGGAATGCCAAGGAAAAGGATGAGTTTGGCTTGGGTGGATTGGACGACTCTGAGTCAATTGATTTGTCCCACCTTCAGCTACCTGGAATGGATGTACTTGGTGATGATCTTGGTGGCCAAGGTCAGGAGGATCTTAGTTCATGGTTTAATATTGATGATGATGGATTACAAGATGATGATTTTGTGGGCCTTGAAATTCCCATGGATGACCTTGCAGACTTGAATATAAGGGTTTGAAGCTGCTCCCTATGTATAGTCCTGTTCATTATACCAAATGACAAAGGAAACAAAGTAATTTTAAGAAATGGCTAGTTACAAGGGATGGTTTTATGACTATCCTGTCCACAATTAGGTTATATAGATTCTTTGGTAGAAGACTCCTCCCCAAGTTGCTTTTCAGTGACTTTTCCAGCTGGTCCAGATTTTGCTCGTGTTAAAGTTTGTGACTTCCACTGTAAAGATCTTTTTGTTCAAAGTACAAGTTAGTATTCCTAGTGATTATATCCTAGCAAACACTACCCTGGTTGTAGCTCTTACAAATCAGAGAACAAGACCTCCTGTACATACATTTAATATTTCTAATAAAATCAGCTTTTCATTTGCTGAAATAGCACCTGGCTAGCCACTCTGTTTATTCCCCTTCCCCCTTTGCCCTTTCCCTTTCCCCCACCAAAAAAAAGTATTTTGCATTTTGCAGAATCGTTGTCCCATTAGAATGCAGTTCAAGCTGTTCACTGCAGTGGTTTTGTCCCGATGTTTATCCAGGTTCCAGTTTCACTTATGAAGCTGAGGAATAATCTATGTGAATGTAACATTGTCCCTGTTTCATCAGATAATGATCTTCGTACTTGTGGCTATGCTACTTGGATACATATAACGAATTCTAGTTGTCTCTCAGGCTATCTGATGTTATATTTGCTAGCTGAACTTGCTTGGAAGTGAATCAGATTACACACATGGCCATATCTTGTAATAATCTACAGGGAAAAGGTCTTGCCTGATTGCAGAAATATCTGATATCCTTCTAGTTCATTTTGACTCAATGATTTGTCAGTTTGAAGAATTACAGCATCCAAAGATCGAAGGGATATCTTGTTGGAGACAAATCTCCAATGTTTTTAACAAAGTCTGAAAATATCTTATGCATCAAAATCTTGTTCTGGACATAATTGAGTTGCAGATTCCTTTCACATATGGAGGTAAGCTCTGAATCATTACAGGCCTTCCTTACTCCTGTCTATCTTTTTCCTTGAGTTCTTACATGTATGTTGTTCAGGAGACTTGACGGTGCTATGATTTGTGGGATAAGTCCTGTGCAACAAGTACGTGGCATGATTTGCTTCCTTCCTCGTTCCTCAAGTCTGGCTTCCTTTATGTTGTATTGCATTGCTAAAATCTGTTTGGCTATTATAATAAAACTTGATGTGAATTGATGATTGCCTGGTTGTTTTAAAGATTATTGAAAATGTATGAGGTTTTAAGTTTTAAAACTTTGATACCATCAAGCAGTCTGTTTTTAGTATGTCATGAATTCCCAAGTTCAAATGCATTAATACCTTCTCTTGCATGAAAAAGATAAATCATCCCATTGGGGAGTTTGATATAATGGTGTAATGTAACTTGCGGTAAGTTCATCCATCAGTCAGCACCTTCGACTCTGAAAAATTGTCCTGTTCATTCTTAGGGATGCCTCAAGTGTGAGTCATTGTCTGCCTATCTCAATGTTTTGTTGAATGCATGAAAAGTTCCTAATAAAAGAATTACATAAATTGATAGATATTTGAAATGCAAGTTGCATCTTGCCTGCAAGCTGGCCCCCCCATCACTAACATTGATCAAGGTCAAAGTTTTGATCGTGTTCAATTGTCTTATTATTAGGCTGGAATTTAATCTCCAATTTTGTGCATATTTTTATTTGGAAAATCCGCATAGCATATTTAGTGTTAGGATGTTACAGATGTTTATTCAGTTGTAGGCGTTCATTTTACTACTTAAATTTTGGATGTCTTTTTGACTTAGTATGACTAACTTTCTTATTGTTAAATAAAATTTCAGTATAAGATATGTGGGTTTTATTTTTGTCCAAAATCATGGGATTTTATGTAACAGCTTGCTTTTAAGATGAGGTGGTTTGTGAAGTGGTAAAATCTGAAGAGGTTTATGGTTTTCATACCAGCAGCTTTGACATGTTAATCTGAATTACCTGAACCTTGACCCTTTCTATGAACTTTTTGTGGTATTATGTTTCTCCAAATGCTCGAGTTACAATTAATTGTTGCTGACTACTCAACACTGACGGGTTTGATCTAGCAAAGCAATACTTTGGGATACTCATGTTAAGCTCTCTGATTCTTTGAATATTACATAATGAAAAAGTTTATTTGGGTCACACACTATTTGATTGTTGTGCAAAGAAAAATTAAACATATAAAAAGGATTTGAATTCTTTGTATTTGAAAATTCAAATTTATTGTATTTAAGGGAATCTGAGTCATTAAATTTTTATTTAATGGTTTAATTAAACAATTTTCAATAATTTTTTAAAATTTAGATTATTAAATTTTATTTAACGGTTTAAATATATTAAACTCGCGTGTGTATATGAATTTTCAATTTTTCTGAATTCATTTAATGTATTTTTAAGATGATTTGGATAAGAAAATGAAACAGGATAGAGAAAGAAAGTAAATCAAGAAAAAGTTAAAATTGATAGCTGACCTAGTTTTAAGGATGAGCAAAAATTCAGCACTAGTTCTTTTTTCTTGAACGCCCTTGTCTCTAATTTGTTTTTCAAACTTGCTGAGCTGTAAAACATGAACGTAAAAGAGTGACAATGCAAAAAATGAAACAAAATATCTAAACTAAAACTATGTACGAGTATTGTCTTCTTGTCTTCTTGTCTTCTTGATCTAGTATGTTCTTAAAGTTTTTTTTGGTTTGAGACAAACGGAACCACATATTAAACATGAGATAAGAAAATAAGTACATGATTTCATCATTGAAGGTCAGCATACATAATAGAGGCTCTGGCATGTGCCTCCTTATTGGCTTGTCTTTTTATCCAACTACAAGAAAAGTTCTTGTTCTCTTAAAGGATTGATTTATAATCATCTATAATAATTCCAAATTCTGAGTTGTCAGTGGTCTCTGTGTCTAGAGCATGTGTTACCACCAAAGCATCCGTGTAAAAATTTCTTTGTCCAGATTAAAGCTATGAGCAAAGCATACGCTTCAGCAATTCTGGGATGTGGGTTGTCTCATTTAAGACTAGAAATAGCTTGAATGAATTCCTCATTATGCTTCCTGAAGATAATCCCAAAGCCCTATTATGTTCTTAAAGTTCTGTCATGCGATTGGCTGCAAAATTTTTTAAATGTCAAACCAAATATGCTTTTATTTATTTATTTATTTTGGTCAATTGATAACCTTCCATGGATGCAACCAAATCTACTGACAATAATATAGACTTCAAACATTCTACATATTGGTTTTGGTGTACTGAATCCACCTTCTTCATCTTTTATTCTTACGAGAATGACATGATGACGCTGCATATAAATATTTAAATATTTATATAATATTTGTTATATCAAAAGAAGAATAGCTAATTTCTCATATCTTCAATCCAATATAAGGATAAAAGTATATTTAGGTCTCTAACTTATTATAAATTTGTCATTTTAATCCCTTACTCATTTGATATGTTAAAAATAACTATTCACTCATTAAAAATATCACACTTGGTTCTTATTTTAAAAAAGAAAAAAATTCTAATTTAATTACTCATACTAAACTATAAACCCTAAATTTAAATAATTAAATCTAATATTTTTTTAAAAAATAATAAATTAAGTGTGATATTTTTCAATAAATAAAAAGTCATTTTAAATATTTTAACGATTAAGGTACCAAAATTACAATTTTATAATAAGTGGGGGATAAAAAAATATTTTATTCCCAATATTAGCTCTCAATGACCTAAAAAGCGGTTGAAAAGCTTCTTAAATTTTGAGTTACTTATAGAGGTTTTTTTTTTTTTTTAACTTCTTGATATTACCAATTAGGTCCTTACTGTTTTCACATTATAGGAAATAAACCCCTTTATATAATTTTTCTTAACAATGCTATTCATTTGCATTTTAAACCCCATAAATGTCAAAATGGATATCTCTGAATTGCACTTCTTAATGCAACAATCTCCTCGTTGGCATATAAAGAATCTGAGGTGGCAAATGAGTAAATTCCCTTTGGAGAAAATTAGACATAAGAACCTGTTTTTTGGATTGTGAAATTTTAAAAATTTTATTCAGTTTTGGAAATTCCAAAAATATCTACAAGCGACTTAAGTTTAAGAGAATTTTTTATATTTCTTTTAACAATTCCATGTGTGGTATGTGTCATTGTTTAGAAAATTACAAATTTGATTCCCTACTTTTATATTTTTTAATAATTTAATGTTTTACAAATTAATCGAGATAAATCAATCTATTACAAATTCAAATTTTTATAAAACTACTAAATTTATTTAGAATAATTGGAGATTAATTTTTTACAAAATAAAATTTTAAAAAAATTAATTTATTACAATTAATTTGTAAAATAATATAATTTAAAGATGAATAACTTACTTACCGCATGCAATTTTACCGCATGGACATGCCACAAATGACATCATAAAATGACTTATACCTTTTGATCAACTTAGATTCTATTCTATTTTTTACAAAAAGAAAACTTAGAAATATTCTAGACCATAACATATATTTAAAAAAAAAAACTCCTTTTTTTCACGCAAATAATAATAAGTAAAGAAAACGACCGACAGGGTGGAGAGAAATGAACAGATGAAATGGTCGGTGAGTGAGGACCCACGAACAGGACACGTGGCGACAAATTAAAGGGATTGATGAAAGCAAGGGGTTCATGTTCACGTCCATCATTTTCACGACGCCGTTTTGTTTCAGTTCATGCGTTCTGATTGTTGTACAAAGAAAAATTAGACATCCGATGACATTTTCCCTCTATTAATTTGAAGTCAATTTAGAGTTTTTTGATAACAAAATTCTCAATGCACCAAGTTTTTTTTTATAATAAAATTATAAATGCTGAAATTTTTCCATAATAAAATTTTAAATGTACACAGAATTTGAATTTTCTACCTTTGTGAATTTAAATTTATTAAGATTATTAAACTTTCATATAATGGTTTAATTTTTAATCTATATTAAATAATTTCTATTAAATTTTTAAAATTTGAACCATTAAATTTTCATCTAACAATTTAAATTTTTATCAAATTCACTTACACTTGAATTTTCAAGTTCATTGAATTCATTTTAAATAATTATAATTTCTATATTTGTCCTTAATCTTAATTTACAAATAATTAATATTATTTTTCTCAATATTTACTTTATATTCTTCATTATAATGTAATCATAGCTATAAAATATTTTGAAAAGAATCTTACTATGTTCTCCAAGTTTTAAAATAATGAAAGATTAATATATAATGAGTAGAATTATTTTTCAAGTCAAATTAAATTTTTAACTTTTAATTGTTATAATTATAAATAATAAATGGAATACAAATATTAGTACATACACCCACATACATATGCATGCGCATGTATGCACATCCATGCACAGACACAAACAGTTAGACATATATATATATATATATATATACACGTAACTAATAAGTAATATAATATAAAAACATTAAATATACTAGTTTTCAAAAAAATAATATAATTGTACATGTATATGTTTATATATATAAAAGTACAATTTAATATTACAACGTAATATTATAATATGTATATGATATAACATAACGTTATACACGTATATGTTTACAAATTCATGACAGAACATTTATTGCATATATGACATGTGAAATAATCTTTTTTTAAAATATTATTTTATATGATAAATATAATATGATGTTACAATTACTGAAAATAGTATCTTATATCGTCTAATCTAAATAAGAAAAAGAAATTATTTTTCAAAAACAAATTATAAATTATTTTTTATTTTTATCATGTTTATCATTTTAAAAAATATTTATTTTTTATCTAAATAATAAAATTAGAATTAAATTTGAAATTACAATTTTATATTTTAATTTATTATTGAACCAGACATAAATTTTAAAATTTTAAATCAATTTCAATTCTAGTAGAATTGGAATTATAATTATAATTCTATATTCTAATTCCAATTGTTGATACCAAATGAAATTTTTTTAAGATGATTTTGATAAGAATTTACTTGGGGATGAAGTTTAAATGCATCCACAGTGTCACACAGTGTGATAACATAACGTCCTGGCAAGGACCTATTCTTAAATGGTTGTGAAGTTGAAGGAGTTGTTTGCCCAAAAAAATATACAGGGACCAAATTGAAAATTGAGGGAAAGTGTAAGGACCAAATGATGAATTTTCCCTTAAAATTTTGATTACTTAGATCAATTATATTTAAATTTTTTTTGACAAAATAAACACAAAATTTTTTTACTGTCAAAAATTTTTTTCAATAATAATCTGGAGAAGAGGGCAAAACGGGTTTATTTTAAACAAGATTTAAATCAATTTTTAAATATTTACTATAATTTTTATAATGAAATTTTAATTAAATATTTTATTATTAATTATTTTTTAAATTACATGACATAAAAACTATATTTATGAGTAAACTTTTGAATATTTCTCATTAATTTTTTTTTTAATAGACACTTATTGTGAAAAATAAATATTTTAAAATATTTTATCACTGTAAAATATATCTATTTATTATCTTTTCATTAACGCTTTTGTTAACAAATATTTAAAAATTTAACTTAAATTTTGCCTTTACATAGCACTTACATGCCATCCTCACATTGTTCTTCAACATTATTGTAATTACAAATTTTTGTAATCCACTTCACAACATTAAGTTTTTATTCTTTTTAGTAAAAGAGCAAATTGTTCATCTATGTAAAAGATATTTAAATTATAAAATTTCTTAATTTTAATAGAACATGTAAAGTTTAAATTTAAATATAACATCAATATTCTTACTAATAAATTTAGTTTTCTATTAAAAAATTTAAATTGTAAAAAAATGCATTTTGAAAATTTTATATTAATATTATTAAATATATATATCCACTATATGTTATTAATGTATACTTAATATACGTATTGTTATTATTTAATCAATTAATTACTACCGCTCAATTGATTAGTTTTGAATTTTTAATTGTTTTTTAATTTTTTACTTCAATTGCATGAGAAGCAAGTGTTTTATTTTTTATTTTCAAAGAAAGGAAATATAATTTTTAAAATAGAGAAAAATGTATTCAAAAAAGTGGAAAGTCTAAATTTAATAGTATTTAATATATCCAATAAAAAAATTATTTTGTGTGTACCTCTATATATATATATATATATATATATATTCAAGATCTAAAAGTTTCTTTGATATCTTAATATTTCAAATGTTAAAATAGATTAATACGCCTTAATATTGTAATATAGTATCTGTCAATTCATTAATTTTATCAAATTTTACAAGACTTAATTGTTATGTACGATTTTAAAATTTTTAAATATCACAAAATCTTATACCTTAATAAACTATTTTTGACATATAAAAAAATAAATTTTTCTAAATAACTCATGATTCTATTTTTTAAAAAAATATTATACTTTATTTTGGTGTAGAACATCAAAGCAATTTTTTATTGCAGTTTTGATGTTGAACATTTGTGGTTATAAAATACAATAACATATGAAAAGACCACATTTGCAAAAGATAATAAGCCCAATAATGGATGAGAGAGATTGGTAATACAAAGACGTTCACGTCTGAATCTTTGTTTTAGTAAACCTTAAACACATATTATATTCAAATAATGTAATTTAACCAATCTAATCCACCTACCAAATTTAAAAAAAAAAAAAAAACTTTGCGTCAATTTCTTGATTCATCCTTCATGGGAACAAGTGGAATGCCTATAAATGTGATGTTTCATGTTGGAAAATTCGAATCTACCACACAAACATATAAATATATATATATAATAATTTTGAGTAAAACTTTATTTTAATCCCCCATTTATGAGGTATTTCTTAATTTAGTCTTTTGTAGAATTTCTTTCTCAATTTAGTTATTTACAAATAAGGTAATTCTCAATTTAATCCTTCACAAAATTATTTTCTCAGTGTTTAAATTTTAAATTTGATTCTTTATGAATAAAATTTTTATTAATAATGTTATAAAAATGTAAATTTAAAAATACGAAATATATTATTTATAATGATTTTATCAGCGAAAGGTCGACTTATGAAATATGCTAAGTTAATAAAGAAATTCTATAACTTGAGTCTATAATATTAAAATAAAAAGTCACAAGGACTAGCATCTCTGTATAAATAAGCATTACCTACAAAATTTAATTTGTATAGATATGTCTGATTTGGTATTTGAAGAGTTCAAATGTTTATTTGTAAATTTAAATAGAATTTACTTGACAAATAATTTTGTTTGATTCAACATTAGATTTTTTTAAAAAATTATTCTTGTTTTCCAAATCTGTATTTATATGAAAATAAAAAATTATTTTTACATTAATTTCATTCAAAACTTTTTAAATATAAATCACTATCATGTACACTCTTTTTTTTGTTTTTAAATCAAGTTTATAAAATCACATTGATTCACAATCAAATCTGCACAATTTGAATCCAAACAAACCAATTTGATTTCGCCCCAAATCGAAAAGGGAAATTTATGAAGAAAATACTACTGAGTAAATGATTTAAGTGTCCTAGATGCAACAACTATATAGTCTTGGAGGTTTCTTTGAATTGGACTTTTTCCATTTTTCTCTTGGACATCATATGGTGCATTTTTTGTTTTTCATTAAATCAAAATCGTTGAATCAAAATTTTGGATCGCATGCAATCAAAATTAAAAGTTTTTTACTACACATAATTAACTAAATTAATTTGAACTGTTAAATTATGTATTTTTTTAATATAAACTATTAAATCCCTATATTTCTTTTAAAATGCAATAAATACGGATTCAGGTTTCTTTCCAAGTCTCCATCCCTACCCTCACCGTTAGACGCAATTGATAAGGTATGTACCTAAAAATTATTGATCATCAGGATATTCTTTTCCCATAACTAATGAGTCGTCTGTGCAATTCACTGTTCTTCCTTGAATTGAAACAATACAGGAGTAGTTCACCAGAAACAAGCCAAGCAATGGCACAAAGAGGACGGTGAGGGTTGACATGAACAATAATAATATTATTCCCTGTTGTGAAGAATAAGACCTCTTCTTGATCATTAGATTCTTTTATAATTTGAATGTGTGATAATTAATAATCGAGAAAAATATTATTTTAGTTCTTCATATTCTAATTCAATTTCTTTTTAGTCCTCCATCAATCAAAAATCTCAAAATAATTTTTTATATTTTAAGATTGGAATCAAAATAATCTTCCATTTTAAATTTAATCTGATTTATAGATGAGTTATTTTTTGTCACATTTTAAAACTTTTAATTCATGTAGAAGTAAAATAGAACTAAATTCAAAAGTGAAAAAATAAAATGATATTTTGTTTTATTAAAAATTACTTTATAAAATTTCAAAAATTCAACCACAAGGTCATCTCTATATAAAATTAAGTTTTGGCCTGAAAGTCTACATCAAAGAGGGTGGGGACCCCTTATTGTAGTTGACAGATGGAAGTAACACAATGGAGGAAAACCCGTTGAAGTTTTCAATGGTTGATGTGAGTTGCCTCACATCTAGGGAACCTTGCCTCTTACTTTTGTACTCTTTAGCCGGTGTCTTATACTATTATTCTGTCTCAATGATCCCAATTGTGTATGTCAACTTACATGATTCAGTTCTTCAATTGCTTCTGCTATTTCAGGAATTAAAGGGTTTTTGAGGAGGTAGAAATACAAGATTTTGGGGGCTTCACTTGTGTACTGTTTGGCTGGTTGAAATTCAAACTAGAACCTAGAGGGCTATTCTTTTTCTAGAGTGAAGCTTCACTGCTTCAACGATAACTCCTGCACTTTGATGCCTAAATCACAAAATTTTAAATGGGTTTTGTTACAAGCTCCTCCATTAATTTCTTGCCGTCCAGGTGTATGGTTTTTTGTCTGAATGAACCCATGTCGTAGAAGAGAGGCTTAAGGACAAGGATAGAAAAAAGTAGGTAAAGGCTAGCAGCTTATATAGGATTCCAGAGGGTTTGAAAGGATAAAGACTATTGCTACAAGGCTATGGAGGAAATATCTTCTGCTGTTGCAGTGCCATTTACAATTGGGAAGTTGACGCAGAAAGAGTCATCAGTAACGAACCACATGGAAATAGCAGGGCTGAAGCTTATGGCCAATACAGCAGCTTTGATATTGAATCCTGCATTGGAGGATTGTGAGAATCAAAGGGATTTAAGTTCTCAGCATCAGATTGCTGTATCTGCAGAGGGAGAGGAAAATCAGGTTGGAGACGCCCCTGTTTCAGATATGATTATAAGATGTAACAGAAATTGGGCCTGGAATGAAACTCATAATCAGAAAAGCATGGAAGATGATTCCATGTTAGCAGTTGATTTTCAATGTCGACGTAATTCAAGCTCTCAATCTGCTACTGGGGATCAATCTTCACGGACTAATTGTTCTGAGATTGATTCAGCAATTAGTATCATCAAGGTTGAAGATGCTATAGCACTACAACCAGTGCAGAAAATGGTCTCTGCTGCAATGGATCTTGAGAGTGAGGATGCCAGTGGATCAGATGGGTGTGATCCTAAACCATCAGATTCGCTTCTTGTGATGTCAGAGGAGAAAATATGTAGAAGTAGCTGCCCGAATGGTTTAGAATTGAGTAGTGGGGCCTTTTGGGGGTTTTCATCGATCTGTGGAAGGAGACAGGAGATGGAAGATGCTATTGCTGTTGAGCCTCAACTCTTGCAAGTCCCTTCACAGATGCTAATGGATGACCATGTAAATGAAAACCCAAAATACTCGGAAGCTCACTTTTTCGGTGTCTATGATGGACATGGGGGTTGCCAGGTATGCCTTAATATCACTGTTTCTGTTTAAATAATACCAGAAGCCGAATTGTAAAAGTTGCTTCATTTTAACTGAAGGGTATTCCCTTCGGATATAAAAGAGCTGTGGAATATAACTCAACTTCGTAGAAGTTTTTACTTCATTGGCAGGATAGGCTGGGTTTGAGTCAAAGTCCACTAGATGTATTGAACATAAGCTTGGGCTAAACTCAACTTATTTAGGTCCATCATTAAACAATGAGTAATGAATAATCACGGGCTTGGTCCATTCTTGGTCCATTCTCAATGGATATAAATATAATTTTACTCAAATTTTATTAAAGAATTTTAGTTGAGGAGATTTAACAAATTTTACAAGAAAATAGTATTTTTAGATGAAAATTTAATTTATTGTAATCGGTATCACTTTCATGAGTACAGGCATTCTTGTCCAAGTAGTCACATTTTCTCATAAATATTAGGAAAAGTAATTGTACTCATAAAGTGAAATATTAAAAATGAGGCAAAGTAAGAAAATATATAAAGAATGAAAACAAATAATGTATATAATACAAAACTTAAAAAGTAAATAAACTAAATATAAGCCTAACATTTAAGCTTAAATTTAAGTTTCACACTAAGCTTATTAAGTTAGACTAAATATACCTATGAGCCAACCTAGCCCAATGCCCATGGAAACCTAAAATTATTTAGAGGGTATACTTTTCACAGGTTGCTAATTACTGCCGGGAGCGTCTTCATTCAGTGTTGCTTGAGGAGATAGAGGCTACAGAAACAAGCTTGGGTGAAGAGAATGCAGGAGACAATTGGGAGGACCATTGGAGGAAAGCATTCTCCAAGTGCTTTCAGAAAGTTGATGGTGAGGTTGAAGGAAAACATGCGGCTAATAATGAAAACAACAGCCATGGATCTGAGTGTAGTAATGAACCTGTTGCTTCAGAAACTGTTGGTTCTACTGCTGTGGTTGCCATTTTAAGTCAAACCCGCATAATAGTTGCAAATTGTGGGGATTCAAGAGCAGTCTTGTGTCGTGGAAAAGAAGCCCTTCCATTGTCTGTTGACCACAAAGTAGAGCATGTCTTTCTAGTTTTACAATTTGTTAAGAAATTGACAGTGTGAAATTCAGAGTTAGACAAAATCTGTGTAATTCTACTTGAGTGGTGGATTCCTACAATGCATGTGGGTCAAATACATCTAGTAGGACTTGCACTTAAAGTTGACGTCGTCTGATTTATTTCCCTTTTATATGGTTTGCAGCCAAATAGCGAGGATGAGTGGACAAGAATAGAAGCTGCAGGAGGAAGGGTCATACAGTGGAATGGGTACCGAGTTCTTGGTGTTTTGGCAGTGTCAAGGTCCATAGGTATGCTTTTATAGCATTTCAAGCATCATGCGTGACAATCTTTACTACAACATGCTTGTTCTTCTTTCTATTCGATATCATGTGGTTGCATATTCCTGCAACATTGTTGTTAAGGGATTATAAAGTTGATACAAAAGGTGACCTTTGAAATCATACAAGGCCGTTTTAATTTTTGTCACATCCTAGCATCCATGTTTGTAATGTATTGGGTTCCATGTTTGTGACAATATCCACACTTCTTAGTTGATGAGGGATCAAAGGTTTGATAATGGAATTAAACGGCTTAACTGCTATTTTTAGAATTTCCTGCTATATGATCTGTGGTATGTTTGCCTTTTTAAAGTGAACATTATTTTCTGCACATGGTGAATGATTCTTTCAAGGACATTAAAAAAAAAAAAAAACAAAACAAAAAATTGAATTCTTTTCTTGGATGCTTTCTTGTCTGGGCACATTCTATCATGTGAACTACTCTCCAGTTCCAAAGACCCAAGATTTCTGGGACAGTAAAGGACTATCAGAATCGGAATTCTTTGCTCAGTTTGCTGTGTACTGCCCAGCAGAGAAAGAGAGATTTAAAAAAATTAAAGGGAGAATTTTGGATGGAGGGCAAATCAGCACAATAGGGGATCTAGATCCACCTTGATACACTAATTTCAATGTGATTTTAGCATTGACGTACTAAAGTCGTAATCTTAATGGCAATAATGTATAAATATTGTGATGTTTATACTACAGAAGGCATAGATTTTTCTCCATGTACTTGACATTTTGGTTTGAGCTAAGGATTAATTCCTATGTTAGCATAAATATAGCCCTTAGATAAACTGTTTAACATTAGTGAAACAGACTCTAAACCCTAAAAACCCTATACTTATGTAAACTCACTGTCCCTCAAATAGATTGCCTATCATTAAATTACCATTATTCCAAGTGCCTTGTTTATCATATTTGTTTTTATTTCAATCATTTGGGTTCAGTCTAATTTTCCTTCCAAATTACCAGGTGACAGATACTTGAAACCATGGGTAATTCCAGAACCAGAAGTGAAGTTTGTCCAGAGAGACAAAAATGACGAGTGCCTTATTCTAGCCAGCGATGGGTTATGGGATGCAATGACAAATGAAGAAGCCTGCCAAGCTGCAAGAAACCGAATCCTTCTTTGGCACAAGAAGTATGGCAATGGCAACAGTGGATCTACTGAACAAGCAGAAGGAGTTGATCCTGCAGCTCAGTCTGCTGCAGAGTATCTATCTAAACTTGCCCTCCAAAGGGGAAGTAAAGATAACATCTCTGTTATTGTTGTAGACTTGAAGGAACAAAGAAAATCTAAGAGAAAGGCATAGTATAGCTAGCCATCATCTGGAATTATATTTTTTTCAGATATATTATTTTTTTACAAATTTTCTTTTTTTATAGCTGAAAGCTACTTAGGTAGGCCCAGTTTGTTAGAGATAGGAAGAACAAACGAATGATGAAATCAGGCAAAATGAAATACAAACTAATGATAAAGATATCTAAGTATGTTAGAAATAACTCACATAAATCTGTGGAGTACGAAGATATTCAACTCCTAAGAGATTGAATATTTTTATCGTTAAGTGTATTTTGAGATTTTTCACATTATTAAACAAGAAGAGCGTGGCTATTGAAAGTTTCACTAACAAAGTGGTTGCATTTTTATTTTTTACTATTGGATGTATATCCTTGCCTAGAAATTTGTACTATTCATCTCACTTGATGAAAATCTCCGGACAAAGATACAAGTCCAAAGGTAGAAAATTCAAACTTTTGGAAGGTTGAACTTTACATGCAATAATTATTTAAATATTTAAATGAAAATCTCAAAGAACATTTAATAAATAAAAATAATCTCTTGAGAATTAATTATTTTTCATAGAATTATCTAAAAATGTATTTGAATGAACACTCTCAACCCTAAATCCTAAATCCTAAATATTCTTACATAATTATTTTAAGTCTATCAATTTTTTGAAAACCAGGTCTACACTAGATGGTAACATATTTAAGTTAACCCCTTCAGTTTAAATAAGTTATCCCTCTGAAAGCTGCCCACATCAGAAAATTAAATTTATTTATTTTTTCCTTAAAATTAAATTTCTTGTTAATGAGTCAAAGTTTCTTAGCAGCCCAAATGATCAAAACATAGGTTGTACACAACAAACCATGTCATCCCATAACTTCATAAGACATTTATCTAGAAGTGAACCTGGAAAACGGTTTCTACAAACAAAATGATCTCAAAACCTCTGAGCATAAATTTATACTTGCCTTTGAAACGGCCTGACAAAACTTTCATGTCTTATAAGGTTGTACAGTAAACAATATCATCTGTATCTGAGGCAAGTTATAGTTAAAATCACACAATGTTATACATTTATCTTCAAAATGGCCCCTAATACTCAATCCTCAGCATTGAAAGTCTATATGAACTGCCAATCATCGCAGTCTCATGGCACTTGCATCTACTGGAATCTCAACAAATTCTGGAAGTCAATCACTCAACAACCAAATAAAGACTCTTCCATAAATCAATCCTAGAAGCTGGTTTCTCTGACTCTAATCCGCACATACACAGTGAATCTATGCAGAAAGGAACCAAAACAGCAGTTAACATATCATGCAGTAGTTGTACTCGCCATAAAGTGCAATGACTTCCAGTGTAAAGAAATATCGATCTTTCAAAAAGGCACTCAGATTTTCCAGAAATACTTGTAACTAAAAGTGGAAAATTGCAAACAAATTAGATCACTTCTACACATAACACAGTACTTTGTAGTCTATGTAACCACCATATCAAGACCCAGTCAATAAATGGATGATATTGGCTTTAGAAAGAATGTTTCTTTCTCCCAACTAACCTAATACAGCTAGCCTCCATCACAACGACTCTTTTAATTGAATTCAGTCATATAACGTTTTGGCGCCTAATCAGGACTTTGTATAGGAGGTACAGGGATCAAGCCCAAGACATCAAGTTTGCTTTAACTTTAAAGATTAAGTTGGTGCCATGTGAATTGTAATTATATAATGACACTACATTCAACAATACATTTTGAAGTGATACATAGAGTAAAAAGAATATGCTTTTACCACCAGGTTTGGAAAATGTTTATGATTAAAAGTAAAACATACCTAGTAAGTCCTATAAAGTAGCAAGTGGAGATCCTGCATTGGAGAAGTAAGCCAAAAGATCCACATCCAAGTCTTCATACATGTTGATATATGGATGTCTCTGGGTTCAACATAACATATTATTTCAGAAAGGCTATTGAATAGAACATATTCTTGAGCTGAATGATAGGATTTACACATACCATAAGTTCTTGAGCTGACAATCTATCCTTTGGATCTTTCTGTAAACTAAACAAATAGGATATTGAAAAAGGAGAATGAGAAACCAAATCAGATGCACACGGTGACATAAAATTCATGATAAATAAACCAATCGAAAAGGTATCCGTTTATAAATTTGTAAACATAGACAGACTTGTTCCATGAAATAATGACAGATAGCTTAAAATAAAAAGTAAACTATTATTTTGGGTCTTGGGAAGGTTCATGTTCCATCAAGTTAGTCCATAAAAAAACTGTCATTTGACCCCAAAAATTTATAAATAAATCATCAATATAATCCTGCCTTATGTTCTATTAAGCATCAATTTCGTCCATGGAAAGACAATAAACATCAGTGTTTAAAAATTTTTAAAGTCAAATGAAGATAATTATCTTCTAAATATCTAAATTGATAGAACATGCATCTTTCAAGGACCCAAATGATAGTTTACTCTAAAATAAAACATTTGATCATCCCTTATAACTATCTACTAATTTAACGTCAATATTATAGGTTCATCAAGCATCTCAGCTAATGTCAAGAGATTTATAGAAACTTCTAGGTTTTTGAAAGTGTCTCCTTCTTCTTTCTCTCTCTCTTTTCTGTTTCCATTTTCTTTTGGTGGGTCAAGATTACAGAGATCTTGCACAAGCATATATAATCCTTACCATGCTGATATAAACGAGCAGAACTCTGGGGAAAATTGATCAGATGGAGCAGAGGGAGGAGGATTTTCAACAACAGCTTCAATAAGCTCAAATACACTTCCCCACCCTTCTTGATCTGGTGGTGTATATGGAAACCTCCCTGTAGCACACTCAAGCAATATAAGTCCCAAACTCCATATATCACTTTTGTAGTTGTAGCCACGCTGGAATCCATTGATTCTCTCAGGCTGTAAAACAGGCCAAATAAACGAGTTATATCCCAGGCAATAGCAGTGTATATAAGGTGATTGGAGGTAATTGACATATAAACATGCATAATTTACTCACAGACATATAGTTGTATGTTCCAATGAAAGTGTTTGCTTGACCAGATGTATTTTCCATAATTGCACTGACACCAAAGTCAGTGATCTTTACTTCCCCTCTGTGATTTATCAACAAATTAGAAGGTTTTAAGTCCCTGTGAATAATATGTTTTTCATGGTGAAGATACATTAAACCCTTCAGCACCTACATTGAAAGAAAAGGAAAACACAAGTCTTGTTTGATATTCAGTAAAGTAAGAAAACCCATAAGTAAGACTGAAATATAGTTTCTTTACTCCTCACCTGCTTGCAGATGGCAGCAAGATATGCTTCTGGAATAGCTTTCACTTTCTTCAGAAGATCTGCTAGAGACCCTCCATCCATGTACTCTAAGATGATTGATATAACGCCATTTTCATAAAAGGACTGGTAGCAGACAACAACATAAGGACATTGAGCTGACTGATTAATTTTCAGCTCTTGTGCTATCTGCCTGCGCGTGGATTCCTCAATATTCATTTGAATTACCTAAATTACAGAGGAGACATCATCATAACTAATGGATACAAATTATATGATTCAGATTGTAAATAAATCAAATAACAAGAATATCAAGGACCTATATTAGGATAACGTATTATAATTTTATAAATCCATAAATATGGACTAGCATAAGTCAAATTACTTTATAATTTAAAGTCCTCATTTATGTGAATGTAATATTAATTGTTGCACATGTCGGATCCATATAGGAACATGTATTATCTTCTTTGGCACTTAGACTATCAGTAGAGTGCTAGCTAGCGTGTGGGTTGTGAACGGTTTTGTCCATGATGAGTAGGACTTAGGAGTACTTAGTGAGACATTCTTTTATATATATATATATATATATATATATAGTACCATAAGCCAATTAAAACTCACTAAAATGGGTAATTCAGATGGTAGGGTTGACTAATACACCCACTATGGTGAATTTCTATTCACGTCTTGCACTGCCTGACTGGACAAAACTTGCACTTTTAAGAATTTTCTCTCATTGGCTGATACAAGGTGAGGTCTCTCATATAAGTTATGGTGGCCCTATAGAAACCTAACAATAAGAATATATGCAATCCTCTGCACACACACAAACCTTTTTATAGTAACATGTATTCTTGTATATAAGATAATTTAGAACGGATTGTGATATGCTATTCCAGGTTGAAGCTTTTTATTTAAAAATATCTTTCCCTCATAATGATATGGAAGCAACCATTCAAGCTAATAAACCAGATGATAAAACTACACAAGTACACAAAGATGTTTAGTTTATTAACGTCAGAAACAGATGGAAGAAACAATATGAGATTTGTTATCCTTTTGTTGCTCTAAATTCAAAAAATAATAAATGCATCCAATGAATAACCATGAAAGAAATAGAATAGAAGTGAATGAGGACAATTTTCTTCGAAAAGTAGGCAAAACTGATTTTTAGTGACTGATGTCCTGTGATAAGAAGCTAAATTTGCTCCACTGAATGATTGATTAACATGGAGAGGTTCCAAGGGACAAGGTCTGTAGCTCAGTTATTATGTCCCCTGGCATCAAAAGGTCAAATCTTGGGCAAACAGAAAGGCAACATTCTAAAATAAGGCACAGGAATGCATCTGCAATAAATTATCAATTTTACTAAATAATCATTTTTCATATGAATAGGACATTGTTAAGACAAACATTATTATCTGAAAGTTAAAAGGTATGTGCTCTTAAATGACACTGAAACTGCATGGAGAAAACAAGTTTTAGACGTCACACTAACTGAACCAGGTTGAACATATCAGAGTCCTTAATACAAGATCTATGAAGAATAGTAGCTATATTACCATTAAAATAATGAAACTTGGAAGAAGATGCCAGGACAAAAATACAAACTAACTGGAAAGAAGTAGAGAGCAGAAGATGGAAATTCCAAGCAAGCTATGCAATATGCAGCAGCCAGCAAGTTTACCTTTAATGCGAAAAACTGATTAGTCCATTTGTGTTGCACCAGTTGCACTATACCGCCACTTCCCTTTCCAACCACTTTGATTGTGTCTATGTCTGCTAAACTTAACTGGTTGTCTAGTGGCGTGATGGGGGTAGGCTGATATCAATAGAAAAGATGTTAAACCCATTAGAAACAGATTACCAGACAGCAACAAAATCTGCTTCCTAAAAGATTTTCACCATAAATAAGTTTCATAGGAAATATGTTAACATAGGATGTTAGATTGGTGATTTCCTTTCATCTAATTCACTGAGATAAACAGGTTAGTCATGTAGAAACTGATATAATCATTGAACAAGCGGTAGTATGTTCTATAGGTTCTGATAACTGATGAGTGACAATTTACATGAGAATTCTGGCAAAAGAATAAGCGTCTAATACTTGCACTCTGCCTTATTAGCAGCCCTACATCTAGCAAGAAAATAAAATAAAAAAGACGGTGTGGGGGAGAAGTAGATGGTTCAACTGATGTAATGAACCCAGAACACGGACACTGTCTCTACCAAAGTTGAAAGTAATCACCACAACAGATTCATCTACTTAAAAGGAAAATAAAAGTGAAAATGTGTTTAGTTATTCTTCAACTGCATGATGTCTACTGAGCATATAAGCTTCCCCTTCATAAGCTTGCAGCTTATCCACCACGTCGTTATCGGCAAGAAGAAAAAAATTTTAAACAAACAGTAAATTCCTTTACCTCTTTAGGTTCTAGACAATAACAAAAGCTTTCACTTCATCAGCTTGCAGCTTATCCCACATGGTTAAAGACAAAATAAAGATAAGAATTTGATTTAATCAGATATTAAATTCCTTGACATTTTCTGGTTCCAAACAGAAAAAGGTAGGTAAGCCAAGCAGAATTTCCCAATCACCCCCCCCCCCCTCCCAAAAAATAAAATTGTAACATTATAATTATATTACACATAACCTTTTACTTTTCAAATAAACAATCCCCCATTTGGTTTTTGAAACTTCAAAATGACGAAACCACAGAAATTTCAGGATTCCCTTCCACAAAGAACATTTCGCAGATCCAGACGCACCAAAAGAAACACTTGAGAGCAATCTGATTAAAAATATACTAAAACTTACAGTAACAGTGTAAGAGAAAACGTCGACAGAAATATCTTACTGCTTCAACTTCACTCTGAGGGACAATTCGAACTCCGTCCCTGTTGACTAAAAGATCCCCATCCTTGAAGGTCCCGCTCTCAGTCCTACCATGTTCAATATATACCCATCATTTTAATTAGAACAGTGATCAAACAAAATACAGACACATTCAGATATAGATATATTTACACCCAAAGAAAGACTTACAGGAACTTGGCAAAAGAAGGCTGATCAGACGCGGGAACAGTGAGTTTGAGATTTGGGCCTAAGCTTCCTTTCTTCATGATTCTGGGGTTTCCGATGGGGCTCGCGGGCTCTTTGTCTTCAGCAATGGCAGAGACTAGAGAGTATCGCTTGGCTTTGAGAAAGAGAAAATAGTAAAGATAATAGAGTATCAATATAGTTTATATATTAATATAATGTAACTATTTACGTATGTGCCGATATTCAAGTGAAAAAATGAGAGCTTTATTCAAGGTGGAGTGTGATACTAAATTTCTGATAGCGGGATTGGTTAATATAGAGCAGTCACCATTGACGAACTGAAGAACGAAGAGAGAGAGGCTCTGAAGACGGAGACTTTTGCTGACTTTTCAGACTTCTCACCCTCTTACCAACGCGTTTGACTTTATTTTTCGTTTTCTTTCTTCTTCGTCACTTCATAGCATGCATTAGACTTTCTATATTACACGAGAAGTTGAATTCAACTACATACTATATCCTTCTGTTTCTCCAAAATTTTAACGCTATTTAATAGATATGTTAGCAACTTAGCATAAAAAAGCTGCCCGGAATTTAGATGCTCCAATTATAACAACATACGAATATTCTATTACCTTCGTATTATATGATTTTTTTTTTTTTCAAGAGGTAGGTAGATATTACATCCGAAAATAAAAGCAACAATTAAAACTCTGAACAACACAATCCACAAGAAAAACAAATTAAAGAATGAGTCTAAATCTTTTACAGTGGAAGAACAAATTAACACTTGTTATTGGAGAAAGCAAAATTAATAACTTAAACCCTAGAAAATTTAGTTTATTAAAGACCATATTATCATATTTGCAGAAAAGCATAATTAATGTTATCAGATAGAGATCGACAAAGAGATTAATGGAATGGGAGGAAAATCAGGGGATGAGGAGAGTCATGCCACAGGAAGTATAGAGCAGCACGTGGTGTGGAAAAAGAAAAGTAAAAACGATGAAAAGAAAGAGAAAAAAAAAAAAAAAAAGAACGAGAAAACAATGAAGTATGTTATAACGCCGAAATATGAATAGTATAATTGTTACTTGGAAAGACTGGCTTTGTTTTTCTTATTTCTCCATATCTTGTTTGCTCATTTTCTCATGGGGCATTCAATCTCACACGACGAAAAATGTGACCCTTTGATTTAATTTATTTTCTGTACCATTAGTGACCACCTTTTCTGGTAGCTTAGCAAGTAGCAAGCCAATGTCGAGAAGAATAAATAAATAAATCTCCATTAAATACCATAAATGTCGCTGTTTTCATCATTACAATATCACTCTCGTATAGAAAAGGCTATGGTGTATGTATACATATATATATATATATGTACACGGATACAAGCCCCTGCAGAGACACCGGATCAACAGGTTAGGAGGGAAGCATTTAAGACTGGATAATGTTGAAAGAGAACTTTGAGAGCAGCTGCGGGACCCCTGATATAATTGTGCCATACGTCTGCAATATGCCAGGTAAATGCGTCAACCCAATCAATCATCAACTCAGAAATCCAGCATCAGACACGAAAAACTAAAATAAGAAACATGTGAGTGTAATTTAAAGTAATATTTGGTGTCCAACACAAATGTCTGGGTTGAATGACAGACTCCTTCCATATTAGGTCTGTGTGCTTCAATGATAGACTTTTAACTTATCTAGTAAAACTTTATTTTAATCTTTTATATATAAAGTATTTTTTAATTTAGTCTTTCACATAATTTTTTTTTAAATTTAGTCCCTACAGATAAGATATTTCTAAATTTTTTTAGATTTAATCCCTCATATTATTCTCTTTTTTATTCAGTCACTCACATATGACATTACTCAATTTGACACCTCACAAATAAAACTGTTATTAATAAATAATAATATCCTCCAAAAATATATTAATTTCAAAAATACGAAAAACAATAATGATTTCATATGTGAAGGACCAATTTAAAATATATCTATACGGGAAGAACCAAATTAAAAAGTATCTTGTCCAATGGACTAAATTGGAGAAACAAATTTTATGAGCAACTAATTAAAAAAAATAACCTGTCAGGAACCACATTGGAGTATAACATATCAAAACCATACATTATAGCAACGGGAAACTATCACCACGAGCAATCAAATGAGAATATGAGATATCGTTATCCACAAATGCATACATATATTTGGGTCATTTATGCTTATTCAGGCCAATCACACATGATGATTTCAAATGTTACCAAGAACTCATAGTCTAGAACATATTGCCTGTGCGCATCAAGGAATACCCAGAAACCCATTTAATTTCCAAGTCTGATGGAAATCCATACCTTGTGATTTTCATGAACTTGGCACAACGGGACAGCAAGCAACCTTTGATTTTTAGGCACAATGAACTTCCGAGACTCTGGTAGCTTGACAAGGAAGAGTTTCGTACACTCCTAAAGTTGAACGAGAAAGAGAATAAGACATCGTCCATCACAACTTGTAAATAACAAGCATTTGAATAATGTACCTTCGGACTTTTCACATTAGGTGGCAAGTAGGGATACAGTAAGGTTTCAAAGTCAGGCCTCCACCACATTCCAAGGCATTCACCCACCTAGATCATATAAGTTATAGTTCAGCATATCTATATGCAGTGAGATTGACAAAAGACTATACGAGTTCAATACCTCCCATCCAGTTCCATCCCCATGTTCATCAACAGAAAGCTTCCTTGCCAGCTTACGTTTTAATCCATCGATATCTGGAAATTTATGAACCTCTGACTTCAGCAAAAACTTGGGAAAATATCCCTAGATAATGCGTAAACATATAGTTTTTATTTCAATGTTGGAACCTTGATTCCTTACCTGATTCACCTGGTCTTAGGCGGCCACCAGGGAGTTTATAGATGGAATTTCTTACTTGCAACAGCAACAAATGTGGATGTTTGAACAACTCAACCTGATCCAAGCATAGTTACATTCTCTCGTTTTAGAATCATATTTCAAAATTTTGACTAATTGATATTTAGGATGACAATATCAAGCACTTCAACGGCAAAACCAAACAACCAATAACTAACCATGCCTCCCCCAACCTCAATCTTCTAGATGGATCTTATATCTTAACCTGCTATAGGAAGTTTCGAAGGGAATATATGCAGAAAATAACCCATAGACTTCAAGATGATCATTGTAGGTTAGATATTGGAGAGGAAACTGAAGATGACCTTGAAAGAGAATTCATAATAAAATATACTGATTGTTTAATCTCACAACATCCTGATTGCACAAGAACATCAGGCTTTTTTCCAGCAGAACCAACTATCTAGTCTTGGATGTGCTAACAATGTGATCAGCTTGTAATAACCAGGTCTTATATCCCCAAGATCAGAGTGATTTAAGAATGTGCAGAATTTACACAAAGAGGGAGCACTGAAAAATTTGAAGAGTAAGAGGTGGTTGGTAATCACAATAAAACCCTTAATTATTTATTTTTCTTTTTAAGTGCAGTGGACCAACACCTTCTGGATTATTACATTTGCAATGTCCCATTTATTCACGCAGCACCTATATCCATCGTGTTTTCTGATTAAAGTCAAGTGAGGCATCAAGTCCCTCCCCTCCCCTCACAATCCCAAAGGGTAGAAGAAAGAAGGAACCATAAATGATAACAAAATCAGGGACAAAATGAGAAAGAAGTCAACAGTCTCAGCTAAATAACATGTATGGCTCTTTAGATTAGCAACTAAATGAGAGGCCCTAGGCAGATTACAAGTGTCTCATCACCCTTCAAGCCTTCGTCAATATGACAATTTAATACTCCCACGGAATAGCCCAAGTGAATCACCGAAAGCTTCTCCATCTTCATGGAGATATTTTTTCTGAATATATATTTAAACTGAAAATCAATCACTAACTAAAAAGAACTATTTTATTCACCATTAAAACTATAAATAAAACATTAATAAGACAATATCCAACAATTAAGCTTTAAATCAAACTTCAGAATTTCAAGCCCCGGTGAAACGTAAGTGGTGACCAGTACGGAACTCACACTCACTGAAGAAATTATATTAGTCTAAACTGATCAAGAATCAGTGATCCTGAAAGCTTAATCTGTTAAAGAGAAAAGCACCCCCTTCCCAACGCAAAAGCCCTAGGGGCTACTACCCTGTGTTAAAATTAGTACAAGGATAGGGTGGCAAGATTGACATAAGATGCAATTGGTTAGCAAAACTCTCATACCATGCCAATAACATTTATCCTATATTAAATATCAAGTAAAGGCTCAGGAATGGCTTTCATCTGTATTTATATTTACTGACTCAACTATATTGCACCAATTACAACAACCTTAAATCCTGAAAAATTATAGTCCTGCAAGTTATTAAGGTCGTATTCTGCACGGAGGTATTATAATTTTCCAACTACATGGGACCTAATCATTCATGACAAATACAAAGAAGTTTTTTTTTTTTTTTTAAGTTTTTATATTTGTTAAGCACAAATATATATATAGGCTCCTAAATGCTCGGAAAATAAAATTTCCACCAAACACCGCCTGGAATGCAGGAGTTCTAATCCTAACACTTTGAACTTGAAATAAATGTGTGACAAAACAATCGTGTAAGAAAGAAATCGTAGAAGACGAACCAGTATGACCGCTTCCACACAAGTTCGTAGTCCATGAGCAGCATAGCTAAAATGAAAATTTGAAAAAAAAAAAAAAAAAAAAAAGGTAGTTAAGACAAAATATTAGATTTCAGGACTGACACATATAAATAACAGAAAGAGATGAAACGAAAAAAGGGGGGGGGGGGGGGGGGAGGGGGGGAAGATTCAACGAACTTAGATTTCATCCTCTGAACACGATCAGCTAAGGTCTCGTCTTTGAAGGGAATGGCATCTTTGGAGCCAAAGTAGTAGCCGCTCAAAGGGTATATGTCAAATTCAAGGCTCCGACCATCGATGCTTCCATTTTGATGACGATGATGAAGCCTGTTCGCTTCAGTAGCACCCACCCCTGCTTCTTCCCCCATCACTCGAATCGAGAAATACCTTCTTTCTTTGGTTTTCCGCTTGTTCGAGTGCACCAGAATGCCTCACGAATACTTAAATAGGAAATCCGAATCAGAAGGCACAGAAGCCGCAGTGGGCAAAGTGGGGAAGAAGATGCAGAAGGTTGAAGAAGAAGAAGAAGAAGAAGACGAAGAAGCGAGTAGAGAGAGGTAGCTGACGTGGCAATTCCAGATGGTTGAGGGTGCGGTGTAGTCTGTTCTGGAACGTAGCATTCTTGAGAAATCTTAAACTGCAAATTAGCCTACACATGGACCAATTAAGAATTGACACGTCATTGTTACGTAGGTTAAGATAAATGATTGTGTGATAAGCTGTTAAAATTAACAAAAAAACCAATCAACTTTAAAGTAATTTATAATATTTATTTTTGAGCCCTAATTGATTTTTTATTTGTTTTATTAAACCAAAACTCTTAGTCAGTAAAATTCACAACATAACCTTATAATTTGTTTTGACTGATCCAACTATTATTATTTCTTGAGTACAGTAATTCTAATATGAAGCACACTTAGTGTCTTTCTTTATAACTTATGATTATGTCTTTTTATATAGTGATAAAGATTATATTAAATCTTACATAAAAAATATATTAAAATTTAACAACAACAAAAAAAGTTCATTGAAAATCATTTCTTTTACTTTTCTTAAATTTACTAGTAAATAAAAATAAATAAATAAATAAATAAATACATAACATTAAAATATAAAAAGAAATTTCTTTAACTTTTATAATACTTCTTATAATGTTATTGTTCAAGTAAATTTTTTTTTTTTAACATTGGATAATTTGAGACAAAGGCAGAGCACAAGAAGAAAATATGAGAGAAAACTAGTTAGAAGACGAAAGAGAAAATAAAATAAAATTATAATGCAATTTTAAAATTTTATTTCTTATTTTAAATTAGTTCCTTAAATTTAAAGTATTTTATATTAGTTCCTTAAGTGTTAAATTTATCTAAATGTCTCCCATACATAATTTTTAAGGGACAAATTGGAAGTAAATTTAAAAAATTAGTAATCATTTTTCAAATTTAAAGAAATAATTCAAAATGATAAATAAAATTGAGGAATTGTTTTTACCTAAATTATTTTATTTAGAATTTATCGGCTTGTTCTCTCTAATTTCTCATAAAAACTTACATCCAAGCCGAATCTTTATTTTGTACTAATCAATTTATTATTCAATCATAGTGTAAAAATGTAACATTTCGTAGTGAGATGTAAACTATGTAATTTGATCATATATTTATATTTGTCAAATAAACGAATAAATTATAATAAATAAATAGATATCTGTATTGAGTTGTTTGGTGTCTTCTGATCTCATAACTAATGCAAAAGATAAATATAAATGGTGATATTAATCAATTTTTTTATAAATTTTCAAATTATTTTAAACTAAAAATTAATTACAATTCAATTTTTGTTCAAAATTTTGTAAAAAATAATTTAACGAAAATACTTATATATACTTTATTCCATGCCACTAGTCTCTCTCTCTCTCTCTCTCTACACGTGTGTGTGACCCTCAAATCATAATTTAAATGTACTTTAAAAAAAAAAATAGAACCATATTTTGGTCCCTTATGTAAATATAAAGTATTTTTTTAGTTTAGTTTTTCATAAATTTTTTCCTCAATTTTCATTTGTCATAGATAAAACTTTTGTAAGTTAGTCCCTTCTAAATTTGTATTCTTAATTTGATTCCTTGCATATCAACATTTTTTATTTTGATCTCTCACAACCAAAATAATGGTTATTAATAATGTTAATTTAAATAATGTAAAAAAATTAATAATAATAATTTCATTTGTAAGAAATCAAATTGATAAGACAATGATAATGATTAAATTTAAAATACTTTATTTATAAAGGAACAAAGTAACAATTTTAAGTCCAATATTTTATTTTAATATAATATAATTTTTTATTTTAATTTTAGGGTTTAATTGGGCCCAAATAACCAGCCCAATTTGACTATGAATGTTTCGATAAGTGTTTGGGTTATTAACCCCAAAAGAGCTTGGGCCAACAAGTGAATATGGCTTTTAACTTTTATGAGAAAATAATAAGGGAAAGGAAATGCTTGGCTCCTCCCATTTTGGTTTCAATATATTCCATATTTTCTTTTTCAAGAAGGAAGATAAAAAATTAAAAAGAACAAAACTTATTTATTAAATTGGGTTTGAAGGTAAGCTATAGTTGACCCAATTGCTAAATAATAGAAAGTTGATTGTGATGGGATATGTTTGTATATTAAATAAAATACAGGGGTGAATTTGTCATTAACTATTTCAAGATGTTGAGTTCAAGCATAATCCAACTTATGACTCTTCAAATGAGGAAGAACATTCAAATTTACTACCACCAATAAGACAAAATTTATTTCTTTTTTAAACTAGAGTATTAGGACAAAAACTTATAATAAGATAACAATGATTATTGCAAATACTTACAAATTTTTACCTAAATTTGATTATTCACAGTATTTAAGTTAGTTTAAGATAAAAAAACTATATTATATTTCTCCATGTAGAACATGATTATAAAAGTAGTGTGTTAAATTTAAAATTTATATAAGACATTCAAATTTTGAACTAAAATAAAATATTAAAATGAAAAATAAGAGACAGCATGATATGACGACAATGTTTAATTCAACTCAAGAAGAGACTTGACAACAATTTTTTTTTTTTATTTTCAAAAAGTTCATTTTTACATTCAAAACTTAACTGATTTTAAAAAATTTTAAATTAAATTAATTATTATACTATATTTTAAAATAGACATATTCACTTTATAATTAAACTTTAGCTTTGGACAATTTTTTCTATTATTTTTTCTCCTAAATTTGCATAATGGAAAGTCCCGCCCTTAATCACGGCTAGAAAGGATTGGTTTGAGTCAAGTATCGACTTTGCTAAGTATAAGATTCGAAGGCTCTTTTAGTTCCTACGGGAAAAGTCTTCAGTTAGAGAAAAGTACACTTTAGAATTGTAAATTTAATATATTTACTTTTAAAAACTTCAAATTTTACATTATTGTTAAGGACTCCAAAATTAAATTTTATTTACTCTAAATTATAACCTTAAAATTTAATATTCAGACGCATGATAATTATAAAATTATAGAATTGTTTCAAAATAAATTTAAAATTTAAAATATTTTTAACAAAAAAATTTATATAAAATTTATTATATTTATATTATATTCTTTATTTATTAAAACATAGCAAGTATATAATTTTTTTAAAATATATCATAAATATATATATATATATGATTATTATAAATAATTATATATTTTTTTGATTGAAAAACTTGATAACAAAAATATGAGTCTAATCTAGGTAAAAATTATAATTTACAAATATAATTTTTCTCTTTTTAATTTTATCAACACAAGCAACCACCAACCTAACGCTCTTCCTAGAGTTTAAAGCCATGTGCTACTTTTTGGCTTATTTGTAGAAGAAGAATAAGAAACCAAAAAGAAATAGAGGTCTTCCTCTGCCGCTTCACTTTTTAAAAAAATTTCAATTTTAAGGTCAAATTCATATCATCGCCATATGACTAAATACTATGATTTTTTTTATAACTTGACGACTATTCTCTTTTCTCATTAAAAAAAAAAAATTGAGTGGAAGATTTGTTTTTTTTTTTATTATATTAAACCGACAATTTAGTCTTAGGTTGATTTAATTTTAGTTCTCATTTAATGAGCGTATAAGTTAATATTTACAAATAACAATTTTTTATGTATTAATTTTTAATTGAAGAATTTTAAAATTTTAGAATAATAATATACAAAAAATTTATCTTCAAAAATTAAGTTGTACGCTAATTTCATAATTTACAAATAAATATATTTAACCATACAAAGAATACATTGTTAGTATATTTGGGGGAGGGGGGTTTAATTCGGTTTTGATAATACGAAAAATTATATTTAAGTTCTTTAAATATAATCTTAATACCAATTAGTCACTTCATAAATTTTATATCAATATAATCAAATTTTTAATTTTATTTAATATTGTAGTACAAATTCATATTCAAAAAGTTATATTATATTATTTTAGAGTCAGTAAGATTAAAATAACAAAATTGTATATGTAAATATTGATACAAATTATATCAGGGGATTAAAATGAAATTAATGTCAATTTGATAAGCAAGGAGTTTCCTTGAGAGGCATGCACTTTTTTATTTTTTGAAAAATTTTATTACAATGCATGTTGACGTCTCACCCACTCATTAAGAGATTACTATGCCATTTGCAGTTGGATGCAGACTTCAAAATATAGTATGTACATAAAGAATGGTCCATCTAATTAATTATTGGTGCTAGTTTTTTAAATAATTTTTATTGCATTTATTAGATGAAAATAACCCATAATCAAACAATTTTGTTCATTTCTATGTTTACTATTAAATTATTCTCTTGCTCTCCCCATACATCCATCAATTGGCAATAAAATTGAGAAACTAAAATTGGTACAAATTTTTTGATATTCTTAACTTAATATTAGTTGGCATATTCTATTTTTTAATGTAAATTTTCAAAGCCAATAGCCAATTGCAAATTACAATTATTGAATGGACCCTTTTATTATTTTAGCAAAAATATTAAATACAATTGGTTTGGTTTGGAATCATTTAGATATAATTTGGAAGTATAACAACTTTGATTTGTAAGTCAAACATGGTGCTTAATAGTTTATTCTGGTATTTGTCTAATTATTTTTTATACAGTTTAATTATTTATCATAAAATTTTGTATGAAAAATATAATATGAAAAAATTAAAATAATAATATAATATTTAATTTAAAATACTCACATTTTTTTAAAAAAAATCATAACAAGAATTTTAAAAGCTAGACCTTTTTTTTGGGCAAAATTTAAAAACTATACCTAACTTCAAAGAAATATGCATGTGGAAGCAGACAAGAGAGAGAGGATTAGAGGTTGCGTAAATATTAAATAATCAGATTCAAATACAATTTTTTATGCTTTTAAGACATTTCGGAAACTGCTTATCATTGCAAACTCTGTCTTTCTCTTTCTATTTTTCAATCCTTGCCAATAAATTAAGCGCACAAAAAGTTAATATGGTCAATTCTCTCCAGCTCTCAGTCTCAGTTGTTTAATGTTGAAGAAGGAGACTCTTTGCACTGGAAGGAGATAAATGGTGGGGAAGCGCAACAGGTCATCGTGTAAACCGACTACCCCATATAAAGAAAGAGACTCTATTTTTCATTTTTTAAATATTTTCTGTTCCTTTCTCCTCCTTCTGATCGTTGGGACTTCTAGCTCTTCCAAGGCGAGTATTTGTTTAAATTTTACTCAGTTTTCTGCCGTTTGTTTAGTTCTATATTGCTTTATTTCTAATGGGTATTTAATTTTTTATCTGGGGATTCCTTGGGTGCTGATGAAGTCTCTTTCTTTCTTTCCCCTTCATCTCTTAGATTGACGGAGATTTGGGGAATTCTGGTTTATGAGTGTTTGCCTGTTACTTTTTCTTGGCCTCATATGATTTTTCGAAGCTGCATGTAATAATAGAAGTTCAATGGAGTTTATATGAACTGAAATTATGAATTGGGAGAGGTTCATGAGGGGATTCTCCAACTGTGATTTTGGATATCTATTGCATTACAATTCAAGGTTAGTTCCTGGCTTCTAAAGGTTGGGGTTTCATATTCACTATATGCTTGAATAGGATTGCAATTCTGACTTGGTTTCAAGGTCAAGTACAATTACCCAATTCTCAGAACAACTGAAAATAGTACTTCTACAATATTAGGTGTATGCTATTAGAATTTTAAATAAAGACGCAACAAGTGGATATTTTAGCTCAGCGCTACATGATTGGATTTTTAAAAAACGTTTCTCCACATGTATAATTGTTAGATAGGTTCTTTTAATCTAAAAGTTTGAGATCTTGCTGAGCTTCAAAGTCTTTCAAGGTGGATAAGCCCTTATTTTGCAAGAGTGATATTTTGATCTAGTATTGCTATTTGGCTTCTGAGTGGAACGTTCTGGTCTTGCAGATGGTGATTTTAAGATTAACTAAGAGTCAATCTGATTTTGCATAACAGGAAATTTGAGTATTTTTTGAACGGCCAGAGACCTAGGCCTGCAACCTAGCTCCAGAATCCATGGACAAAGGTAATCAAACTTGATTATATTTAATAAATCAACTTGTTCCTCTGGAAAACAGCTTTATGGTAATTTTGCTATCTATGTTTGCTTTCTATATTCGAAAAATTTGTGTAATGTATTTACTAAGCTGTCCACACAATACCAAAAAATAATATATGGATCAGCATGACATGCAGGAGAAATTTGAAATTTAAACAATCTAGTCTGCAATTTTTTTTAGCACATCTGACAGAGGTTCTTTGTCCAAATGATTTGCACAGTTAGGTTATAAGTTTGAAAGACTGCAAGTAGGAGTAGGATAGATTATTCAATATCGACAAGCTAAGAAAAAGCTGCCAAAAACATGGGAAAGTTGTATATTATAATGTGTTTCTTCTTGCCAAATTGTAACAATTAGTCCTTAATTCAATACATTTTTATGGAACAAACATGATTTTTGGTGGGAATAAGTTTTTGGTCTCTACTAGAAAGGTTGATGTACTTGTAGACTGTCTGCTGTGATCATGACATGCATAGCTCGTTTGAAATTTTAGAGTAAACTATGTAACGTGATACACGTACTTATCATGCAATTTGACCATGTTTGGCGTTACAGAAGCTAGTGTGGAAGAAACTATTGATTTAAAAAACAGTCTTGAATTGGCAAGATCAGTCTCTGAGAAGCATCTTGATCTCTTGAGGCCATCTGCTCGATATTATTCAACATTTAAAGGTAAGAATGCCTCCCTTGATGATTAACAGTGCTATATACCCAAAACCCAAACTATGCTTCTAAAAGTTTACTGTCTGTTTCTATATGTTCCTCTATTGCTCACTTGCATGATTTATGAGTATGAAACCTTCATTTGAATTTTATTTGGTGGAAAGCATGGATTGGTATACTGATGGCTCGAAAAGATTTAAATCATCCTCAGTATTTTGCCCTCTTTGTAGGGGGTGTAGCAGGGCATGTGTTGTCTTCTAGAGTCTACTTTAGGACATGTAATTTTTAAGAACATGACAAATTTGACAGTTATTTTCGTGCTTTTGTTGCTGCTCCATTTTCCTATGCAACACTTAGTCCCTTACATACAAACGAACAAGCTTCACTTTGTATGAAGTAGAAGTAACTGTTAGCTTCCTCCAGCACTTGCTTAATGGCATATATACCGTGTTTTCCCTTCATCTGTGCCTCTAAAGACCGAAGTAGGCAATTCCCCTCATAGTCCTACTAATGAAGAATGGGATAACCAATAATTTGTTATATATTTATAATTTAGTTATTAGAGATAAACTTATTGATATTATTTGTAGTTTAATTTTAGGAATTATAATTAGTTTGAATTTATATATTTTTTGTTAGGCTTTTAATTATCATTTGGTAGGGTTTAATTTAGTATTTCCTTTGTTATTTTGTTTTGTGATGACCCTCTTAATAGAGCTTCAGCTTTAGGTATTTCAGTTTCCTATTTTGTAATAGGTCTCTTACTAGAGCCCTAGTTTTAGGTATTTTAGTTTTATTATTGTGTGTCAGGTAGCCTTAGAATTCATGTTATGCAGTAGACGATTTTAATTTGATTAATAAAAGTTTTTAGTATTAACATAAGGTTTTCTCCTCTTCTCTATTAACTTCTCCCCTTGTTTTGCAACCTCTTTCACCTACCCTTTGTCTATTGGTTTGGAGCCTTGGGCACATTTTTCTTAATTTTAATGAATAAGGAAAATTCCTTTGTCAAAGATATTAACAAACGCAATCATATGTCTTCACTTAACTGCTTAAGCTTTTAAATTGAAATGGTTCTTGAAATGGTATCATAGCCTTTATCAAGTGGTCACAAGTTTGATCCTTGCCCCTTCTATATTTTCATGCTTATAGTTAAGTTTCAGCATAAGGCATGGTGAACTTGAAGCTTTCATGCAGAGGGGGTGTGTTAGAGATATTAAATAAACTATTGGACTTCACTTAACAAGTTCTTACGTTGAGATGGTCTGTGATGACCTTCATAGGCCTGGGTTAAAAGTTAAATGATGTGCAGGATTGACTTACTAAAAACCCATGACAGCTATGCAAACTCAGTTTTCTCTTTGTTAAGTGGCATACTTACGGCCAATGTGTCTCTTTTTGTTTAACACTAATTGTTTTAACAAATTTCTTCAGAGCACTGATAGGTTTTGTGCATGGCAGGGGACCGTGAAAAGGGCAAGTATACCCTACTGAGAGATCCGGAGGACTTTCAACAGGGAATTTATGACAGGCCTCTTCCATTTTATGGATGTGGAATTGGATGGTTCTCGTGAGTTACTTTCATTGACTCTCTTCCCCAATTTCTTCTTCATGTCTCATGGCCTTATTTGTTGAGTTGCAGATTTCTTCTAGGATTTCTTTGCCCACTTATGTGGTACTACGGGACAATTCTCTATTTTCAAAAGCACTATCGGAAGGATCCTAGAGAACGGGCAGGGTTGGGAGCCTCTGCAATTGCTGTACTTTTTCTCTACTCTCTCTCTCGCCCGGTCCCCCTTTCTCTGTGTCTGTCTGCTGCTCATATAATGCCCTAGAATAAGATCAGTTGTCATAAGTGGATTAAAGCAGAGTTGTGTTCTAGTTCACATGGCTTGGATCAAGTTAAAAGGATCTTGGTGAAATTGTACTTTACTAATTAAGCTTCCATCAACCAAAGATACTTTGTAATCTATAGAGCTCAGACAAACCTTGTTTTAGGTATCTCATGGTATGACACTACCAACATGTGTCCATACTTCCTTATTTTATAAAGAAAAGAGAATGTGGCTTCAACACATTTGATTAGAAATGAAGGGAACAAAACCCAAAAAAGCTAAAGCTAGTATAAGAGCAGAAATGCTGTCTTGATGAGATATCAAAAGTTCTTTTCTAATATGTTTATTATTTACATGAATAATTTGAATACTGTAGCCCATCATCTTATAATTTAGTACTTTTCTGGAAAATAATAATGCGAAACACTTGGAATATTTGATGTTCCAAATTGAGATGAAAATCATGAAGATTATTAGTGTGCATTTTAGTGGTTTTTGCCTTAATTTGGACAATTAATTTAAAAGTAATTATTAGCTCCTATCACCTGTCAGTTGATATGCCATGTCAGTAAGTAAACAAGCAATTAAATAGGTTAATCATACTGGAACTTAGACAACTATGCTTCCCTCCTATTCTTGAGATATTCTTTATGACTCACTGTATTACACTGTGCTTGATCATTGTCAAACTAAAAGTGACATTTTGATAATCTTGCAGGCACTAGTATGCTCAGTAGGATTGCTGATTACGGCAGCTATTCTTGCCTTAAAATTTGGGTCACGGCAATTATAAGTCAAGTACTCATGCATTGGTGTGAAGATTGAGAAGCAAGTCTTACAGTATATTTGCAAAGATTGGACTTGTATATAACAATTTGAAAATATAGGGCCAAAATACTTGCATATTGTACTTGGAGTGAAACACAAGAGATTGCCAGAAGTTGAGAGAAGGGTGATAAAATTGCATTTAGGTCTTCAAAATTTCTCAGGTGTCAATCTTGATGAGAGAAAGTGGGAGTTTCACAATTTGTGACACAAGTGGAGAATTCACTAGACTTTAGATGTGTCTGTTTCCATTTGACATTGGCATTCTCAGTAAAAAAAATTAAATTATTTCAATCCAATAAGGTTGTATGCAGTATTTGTTAATTTTGTGATATTGCATCAATAATACAATTAAAGATCCAGGCACCCACTGAGCCCTTATAATGGCATGATATAAGTGTGTTCTATTATATAATTATGGACAGCATTAAGTACGCTAAGCATCTCTTATTTGGTAAAATCTATATATAATATGAACTCTTGCTTCATCTTATTTTATTTTTGGTAGATAGAATTTATCTAAAAGCGTGTTGTAATAAGCGCAAATTTGATGGTCCAAAATAGTTTTAAATTGTTTATATTAACAAAATTTTATTTTTTTAAGAAAAGTATGTTATTAATATATAAGATTTTTTTTATGCAATATAACATTTTTTTAAAAAAATAAATTATAAGATATAAATAATAGATAGAAAATTTATTAAAACCTATTCATATTTTATCATTTTGACAGTATACCATTCTGTATGAAAAATAAACTTGGATGTAGAAAAATATATAGTAAATTGCTAAAACAGTTCATTGTTCTGTCTTCAATAGAATAACATTCTATATAAAAAATAATCTAAAACATTAATAAAAAATCTTTGTATATTATTTTAAATTTCAGTCATAGAAACCCTGATTGAGAGGCAAATGTAGAAGAGCGCACGTGAAAATTAATGCCAAGTCAAGAACAACTTAGTACCTCTGAACCTGCCAATTACCATGTTCTCAAAAATAGTATACAACAATAAAACAAGTTCTTTTTTGGTAATTTAAAATAATCGTTTTGTACAACATACTATTTGAATACATTTGAATAGCAATGATCAAGAATTTCTTCTCAAAAATTTTCTGGTAAAAGAAAAGGGAGGGAGTTTAAAAAATAAATTAAAACAGCATCCTCCCTCAATCCCTCTGCAAATATTAGCACAAAAAAGGACCGCCTCAGGTTAATTCTAAACGGGGGATTAATGTCCACAAAATAGCAACACCCCCCCCCCCCCCCCCTCTTTTCCAATTAAAAAAAAAAACCATGGACTCCTGGTTAAAATGTCACAGCTACACCTTGCTATCTTTGGCCACCAAACGCACATACTTGTTCTCAACTGCAAATCTGGAACTTGAATTGATCTGCCACCATACAAAATTTCATAAGGAGTCCATAGAGGCATATAATTCATAAAAGAAGAACTAAAACAAACACAATCAATTACGTGGGCCAACCTTCTGCTGAAGTGCCTCACTAACTTCAGTTTCATCCAATACAACGCCAGATTCCTGCAGGGCTTTATGGACAAGTTTTCTCAATTTCTTCATCTTCAATGTTCCATCAGGATGCTGCCTCACAGCAAAAGATAAGCACATGTAAGGGCATGTAACAATCCAAAACAAAGGCAAATTAAACAACACCTCACCAACCATAAAATAAATAAATAAAGGCAAATTTAAAGCAAACTCAATAGAGATGGGAGAAGCAATAGTTGCTTCACCTTTGTTATCAACCAAGGGCAGTAGGATCATACATAACCATTCAAAGCTCGCTATGAGGGCACAGTATATCAAACTAAAATGCAAAACAAGCACAAATGGCATTCCAAACTCACAAACACATACAGATTTCAGTGCTGATTTGATAAAGTTCTTCCACTTTATATTCTTCTTGACGTCAACTATCTTTTCTTTCTTTAGATGATTCTCTCTTTCAGCAGCTTCTGATCTTTCACCCCGAATTACTTCCCCATTTTCCATCTCACCTGAAGTGTCATCCCTGCCCTTTTTTCTCATATGGTTATCCTCCACCGCATCAGGTTTCCTCTTTTTATTTAATGGAGAAACTTCATTCCTTGATTTCAAGTTATTATCCTTAGATGGATCTTGCAATTTTGGCTGCTCCACAATATTGTTGACTTGCACTTCATTATTAAAAGCATGCTCCACTGGGAGCTTTGCATCAGGAGCAGACATGTCTGTCTGGATTGGTTGTTGCTTTGCAGCATGGAATGCTCTAGCTTTTGCCCTGTGTTTCTTTCCATCAGCATGGAGAACAAGTGTCTGCTTACTTGTAGCTCTCGTATTGCAGAGACTGCAAAGCAACAAATAGGTATAGGAGAAGGAATTGGATGGCAATGCAAGGGTGAGACAGCAGCTAACAACAAAACTTTGTTAAGAACTTTAGACCCTGGGAACCAAACTCAAGCACAATTCAACTCCCACTTACTAACTTGACATATCTGTAAGAGAGTCTTAGACAATAAGTTGTGTTTGACAGTCAGACTAATGATTGTGTAGGTTCAAAACTAAGAGACTTTAATGAAGAAGTAAAAGGAAAAAACAGTATTCATGCTAAGTGAATGAAGCCAATTAATCTAAATAATTTTATACTTTGACTGGCAATCGATTCACAAAATTTAGTTTCAACATATAAATTTGCAATCAAATAAAATGTAGATTGTAGAGCCCTTAAGTCACAAGGGACTTGCGGACTACTTGTCAGTTAACATGGTCCAGTTTTAGTGGCTGAAATTCTACTATCGGACAGAGTTATACCTAATGCCAAGCATTTGTCCAAAAGATAGGTACAAATATACAATTTTACATCAACTTTAAAAGGACAATACAACAGTCTTCATACATACTCCACAGTGAAAAAAAGGGCACATCACTAGATACCTCGAACTTGCAAACACAGGTTTTTAGCTAATTTTTACACCCTGTTTATGTCACATAAGAATTTAAATTAAAACCTTAATGATCTTATGAACCATAAATATAATAAGTACTAAATAGAAAGCTGATTCATATGCAGAGGATAGGTACTAGGAAGTCTTAATCCCATCCCGTAGGAATATAAAGACCTGGAAAATTATGATTATCTTCATGAGATTTTAAAAAATTAAAATGGCCATTTCAAAAGACATTAACTCTTTAATGTGAATCTACTAAATAGCATGGTACTGGAAAGTGCGACCAATAAACTATACCTACAAAACCACGGAGGCCGTTCCGATAATCCAACATGAATATCAACTTCAGGCTTTTGCTTGTTATCCTTGTTAGGTTTGGCAGTTATAACATTCAAAGTTTTGTTTTGGCCTTTGGGACCGTACTTTTCCTGGAATAAAGAAAGGGGAAAACCTATTTAAATAAATATACCTCAATAAACTAACAAATGTAAAGGTAAACAAGAAATACAATGTAGTCATACTAAAAATGAGAATTTGGCAAAACTCTAAATGCCAATTATTATAACGGAGTAAATGACCATTAAGCACTTAGAGGCAAGCAAAAACATCTCAATTCCAACAGCAATGAGAGGACAACGATAGGAGTAACTGGGAAGTCCAGAGAACTAGCGCTCAGTGACTATGATTAAATCTTAGCACACTCAAATTGTGGCACCCAAAATTTTTCATTTACTAAAAAGACAAAAAACAACCATGTATTAATCACATTCATGGCCATTGAACAAATTCAAATCGAAAAATAAGTAAAGTGAATGAAAGACAGCATTTTCATGTTTATTTGAGTTGATCCAATAGAAAGATTATAAGATTGAGAGACACACCGCTTCCGTAATGCACTGTGTATGTTGCTGAACAGTGTCTTGCCCAAATATTTGCCCACAGTCAATGCAAGACAACTGCAAGAAACAATCAGAGAAAAAGAATCAATCAAGACAGAACTGGTCAACAAAACAACTGAGGTGGCTCCCCATTTCATTTCCCAACTCCATACTGTCTTCACGAAATTTATTCAATCAAGCAAATAAATTTACCCGTGTTTTAATCAATAACAAGAATACAAGTAAAATCGAACAAGAACCAACCCTAGAAGCGGAACAAGTTCGGAAATGATTCGGTAACTTGGGCTTCTTCAGATTGTCCCCACAATCCTCGCATTGAAACCAAACCATCCCTCACTTTTTGGTCGCTCCCAGTGAGTACGAGAGAGAGAGAGTTTCAAGGGCAGACACTAGTGGTACTACCTCTGCAACTCCGGTTTAACTAATTAGGGGTTTAAGGGAGCTAGGGTTTTTGTAAGAATTCTCGTGGTGTAAGCATTCTACCGCTTCCCAAACGCACCGTTTTGTTCTGTCTGATAATTGGGCCTGGGCCCATTGTTGGCCCGCTCTCAGTCATATGTTTCTCTAACATACTTAAATGTCCTCTTAGGCTCTGTATGGTACTTTCATTTCTCTAGTTTTTTTCTTTTGACAAAAAGGGTTTTCCTGGGTTCGATGAAATAGATAGAGTAAGAAGCTACAAATGCTATTGGTATAAAAAGGCATTTCAAGGTATCTATATTGAAATTATTTATAGACAATAGTGATACTAATCATGAAGATATTATGGTTATTTAATACTAATAAGAGTAGCATAGCATTGCTTTCTGGATAGATAGTTATTTCTTTAGTTCTATGATAAGCATGGCAGAGGCCAAAAGAAAAAGAAATTGTGAAAAGTCATGTAATTTAATGAGGAATTCTATGTAAATTTTAATTGCATAAGAAACAATATTTAATTCTTAGGGAAAAGTATACAGTTAATCTTCGTAGTGATTTTTAATTTAATTTTTATAGTTTAAAAATTTATAATTAAGTCATTAAAGTTTCAAATTTAGTTATTTTCATTATATTTTTAGTAATATTTTATTATTCATGTGAGTTTAGTTTACTTTATTATTCATTTTTATATTTTTTATCAACATAAATAATATATATTGAAGATATTAAGGCAGTATATAATTAGTTATATTAGTAAAATTTAATAAAATATTAAGTAACTTTTAATAGCTGGGACCAAATTATATTTGTAAACTATGAAAATTTAGTGTTAAATTTTTAAACTATAAGGACCACATAAAAAGTTGTATAAAATTATGAGGATTAAAATTAAATTTTCTCTAATTTGTACCAAAACTTTTTATGTACATATTTATCTTTTTTCTAAAGCACAAAAGTGATGTAGGAGAGAGAGAGAGAGAGAGAGAGGATCAAGGAGAAAGAGAAAGTGGTCGAGAGAAGAAGATAGAGGAAGTGAAGAAACACTATATTAATAACATAGTCATTATTTAAGTAAAATAATTTATTAATGACAAAATATTTAAGGCTATTCATAGAGAATTATGTAATAAAATAAGATAATATAAAATACTAACAAAATATTTAAATGTAAAATAATTTAAATAGATAATCTAAAATATCCAAATTTAAAATAATTTAAATTTATAAATTTATTATAACTAATTAAATCCTAAATAAATAATAAATTATCTAAATTTATCTTTAATAACTAAGTTATAAACAAATAATAAAATATCTCTAATATCATTCTTCATTAACAAAGCTCTTACTGGTCCTTTCTGTCTCTATTTCTAATCGTTGGATCAATTTGTATGTCAATTAAACCAAGTCTCTCTTGAAAGAATTTCTTAAATAATCCTTACCCCATTAGGATAATAAATTTAGAAAAATTGTTCCCTTAAATATTGGCCCAATATTTAAATATAAGTAGTTAAAACACTAAAAGTACATCCTCACCTACTATACTCAATCCCTTATAGTTAAGCACACCAACCAAATATATTTATACATTTTTTTAAAAGTAAAAATAATATATTTTAACCAAAATAATTTCATATTTTGAGGAAGAATCTAATTGCTTTATTAAAGTGACAAAAAATTTTAATTAATTAAATGATTAAAATATATTTTTAATTATTCACTTATCACAAAAATTTTATTTTAATCTCTTACCAATTAAAATACTCAAAATAGTCTCATATTCATTATAAAAATGTCATACCTATTTTCTTACTTATAAAAAAGAATACCAAATTTAATTGTCTGAATTTAAAGTTTATGGTTTTATAAAAGAGAAAAAGTGCAAAATTGGTTTTCACTTTTATACTTTGTGCCAATGTGGTCATTCACAAATTAACTATGACTAATTGATCATTTACAAATTTAAATTTATATAAAACTAATTTCTTACAAATTCAAATTTATACAAAATTAGTCATTCTATTTAGATTAACGAGAAACTAATTTTACATAAAATAAAATTCATGACAAATTAATTTTTCATATTAATTTGTGAGATACTAAATTGTTATAAAATATAAAAGTGAGAGACCGAATTAATAATTTTCTCTTTTATAAAATGACTAAATTTAATAATTTTTTTTATAAGTAAAAGATCAAATATGATATTTTTCAATAAATAAGAGATTATTTTAAATAATTAGTGAAAAAATAAACTAAAAATTTTATGATAAATAAAGGATTAATAGAATATTTTTCTCCTAATTAAATTAAGAGGTGACGTTTAATGAAATAAAAACATGTGAATGTTTGATATTTTGAAGGTGGGAGCGGGAGATGCGTCCCAAAAAGTGGGTCACAAAAATTGGTTGCCAATGATGGGTTGGGTAGGGCCCTCTTGTATCTTTCAGAAGTGGGCCTCCTTGAGGGCACGGGCCCACTTCCCCAACAACGGAAATTATGTTATCCATGGCTCGACTTTTTAAAAGGTTGCGGGCTTTTTTAGAAAGCTATATTTACCGATTATAAATTTAAATTCTGAAATTATTAAAAAAATTAGGTTCTTTGAGAAACTTCAAAAGTGAGAGCACGCTCTGAGTAAGAGATGCTGGTTGTGTATTAATTTAAAATAATATATAATATTTATATTTTCATTTTAATTTTTTAATTTTTCTTTATATTGTTTTCTATAATCCCTAATAATCAACTTATAAATTAAAAATAATGATAGAATTAGTTGGTGAGTTACTAAAAAAATATATAGAGTTGAGTTAATAAATTTATAAATTAATTTTTTTATGATAATTACTTAGAAGTGAAAAATAAAAAATATAGAGGATAAATTAAAAAAATTTTAAAAGAACTTAGGATGTATTAATAAATTTTAAAAATATTTTAAAATATAAAGACAATAAATTGTTTTAAATTAGCATACAATTAATGGTTGTACCAGGATAATTACTTTTTAAGTTACGTTAAAAAATTCACTTAAAAAATTAAGAGATTAGAACTTGTTTACTTTAAAATTCTTATTTGAAACTCTAGGATCTTGCGTTAACAGCCTTTATTATGTGTTTTTAAAGTTTTTAAACAAGGTCTTACAAAGTTACACAAATTTGATCCCCAAGTTATTCAGAATAATTTTAAAATTTAAGACCCATTATTGTAAATACTTTAGATTAATTACCTTTAATTGTAATTCTCCTTGTTTTTACTGCTTAAAGTTATTAATCAAAGAACAAAATTAAACTTTTGTAAGATAACAAAATTTTAAAAGTATACCAAAGCAAGTGTTAAAGATTAAAAAAAATTAAAGAATAAAATTATTATATACATATATAATACCTGTAATTTTCTTTTAGGCAATCGCCCTTGAAATGATTTTACCTATATTTATCTATAATTTTGATATTTATATATAGAGTAAAAAAAAATCTCTTCTAAATTTTGTCTAATCACATGAATATCTTCTTTCTGATTAAAATATAAATGCATCTCTCCTAAATAATTAATATTTATACGCAAAAGTAAATTACATAGACTTCTTAATTTTGCTCAAATTACACGGACATTTCTTAAAGCAAAAAATGGTGCTACATTTTAATTCAACTTTATATTCTTAAAATAAAATATCCTCCACTAATCTGAACACATATTTTTAACTAATATTTAAAATAAAATATCCTCCACTAATCTAAACACATATTTTTAACTAATAAATCCTCTTACATGTGTTTCAAAACCTAAAGATTTTTAAATAAAAGAAATTTAAATTTAAAATAAAGAGTATGTGTTAAGGGTGAACAATAATCTAGTTGGTACCTGTGTTAGGCCAGGTCATATTAAAAAAAGTTACATCTTTGACTGAGTAGGGTTAGACCATACAAAAATAAATTACATCTTTGATCGAGTAGGATCAGGTTCAATATTATTTTTTATTATTTTAAAAAATTTTTATCTTACTTAAACTAAATTTTATTTATAATAAAACTTTAAAATATCAAGTCTTTTCCATTTTTAATTATTTTTATTTTAAATTTAAAATTTTTTTCTTTCAATTTTATTTCCATTCAGATCTTTATTATTTTATTTTCTTCAAAAAATTATTTTCATTAATAAAATTTGCTTTTTGGTTTATTAAAAAAAAAAAAAGAGAGAAAGCCCAATTAATGTGATTGAACTCACCTTAGCCTGGTAACAAATTAGATCTAATACCATGTGTTGAAAATAGAATAGAAACATATGTAATTTCAGCCAAATTTAAGCTATAATAAAATTTTATTTTATTTCATACAAATGTAAACATAATTAAATAATGAGAGAATTCAAATTCTCCATAGATCAAGCTTTTTTTTTCTTTTTTCTTTTTTTTTTAATAAACATGACTGAAGTTGTGAAGTGAATAAAGGTGGCTTGTGATTCAAACTTGATGCACAAACGACATGGGTAGCCAGAGTAAGAGTGGTTGGAGGCACCCAACTATGACTTGTCCTGAGGAGTAGTCCCTCGGCAAGCCATACACCAGCCCTTTATAAGGGTAAACCCCACCATAAGGAAAGGTCCCTTTTGGGTGTATCAATGACAATTATTCGAGGTTGAATCCCTTAAAGTAGGAGATGGCTATATCTTTTTTAATTTTTTTCTAAAAATATTTTTGTTTTTACGTTATTCTCTATTGTAAAATTCTTATAGCAAATAATTTATAATCTAATTATTTATAGCTTTAGATTTTTTGCATTTGAAAATCTAAATTCACTGTATTTAAAATTATCTAAGTCATTAAATTTTTATTCAATAATTCAAAATTTAATAGATATTAAATATTTTAACAAATTTTTAAATTTTAAACTATTACATTTTAATCTAACAATCATATTTAAAATGTTAACTTCACTAAACTTGTTTTAATTATTTATGTATTTATTGGGATATGACATTGCTAGTTCTCTATTGTAAAATTCTTATAGTAGATTATTTATAATCTAATTAGTTATAGATTTAGATTTTTTACATTTGATAATTTAAATTTATTACATTTTAGATTATCTATGTCATTGAACTTTTATCCAATAATTTAAATTTTAATAAATATTAAATAGTTTTTAACAATTTTTTAAAATTTGTACTATTAAATTTTAATCTAACGATCATATTTAAATTTCTAACTCCACCAAATTCATTTTAATTATTTATGTGTTTATTGGGATATGATATTCCAAGTTTTAGTTAGCCTGGGTTAAGTGTATAAAGATTGGTGAGATATGAGGCAATGCTTGTGTAGTTTATCAATTTTGTTCACTAATATATATCTGAGTTTAATTCTTTTTTTTATCTTTTACTTTTTGAGGTCTTGAGGGATATGAATATGTGACCATGAAAAAAAATACAGGAATTAAGTATGGTTCAATACTTTACATATTCTATTGGCCAATATATATGTATATAATGTGAGGAATAACTAGACACTAAAAAAGGGTGAAATTGAAGGTTTTTGATTTCTTGAAATTTTTTAAATGCAAAAAAGTGAGACAGACTATAATGTATTTTAAACTCAAGGAAAACAAAGTCCAAGATAAATATGCCAAACAACGAAATAAATAACGAGAGGAAGAGTTAACGAGATTAAATACTATATATTTTTTATTATTTAGGTTGAAATATTTTTTTTATTATTATTACAATACAAACCAAATTATAAGAATTATTTAATCAAAGGTTACTTCTTTTTACGACAGATTTTAACCCAAATTCAATTTAAAGAATCTCTATTTTTGTGATTTCAATCTCACAACACACGGGGGAGACTATATTAGCAAAAACTACTAGTGGATTTTTATAGCCTAAAATTCTATAGAATGGAGTAGAAGATAGATTTGAACTCAACAATCTATTTACTATATATAAATAAAGTATGTTTTTTTTTTTTTGACAATAAGCTTCATTTAATCAAATTTTTAATTATTTGTACGATATCTTTTGACCATTTTAATATATGCATCAAAATTTATTTGAAATACATAAGTTTTTCATATTCAACAAAAAAAATTATGAAGCAATTAATTAATTATTTCTTAAATTAAAAATTCTTCAAGGTCTAAGAATTTTTCTAAAATTAACCAGAAAATTAATAAATTTTTTGTAGTGAATAAAAAAAATTATGAAGCAATTAATTAACCATCTATTAAACCAAGAATTCTTTGAAGTCAAAGAAATTTTTAAAGTACATGAGAAAATTAATGATCTAATTAACTAACTCTTAAATTAAGAATTTTTTAAAGTTTGAAAAAAATTTTTAGAGTGAACAAAAAAAAAATGAATCAATTAATTAACTATCTTTTAAACTTTATAATAAATGACTATAAATATAACTTGGCACAATCTAAAATTAAAGACAAAGAAAATAATATATTATTAAATAGTTTATTCAATAATTTATGTCGTTTATCATCATATATTATTTAAAGTTTGAAACAAAGTAAAATGCATTCAATCAAATTTTGATATTTCATAGTTGTTCATAAAAAACAACAATAAGAGTTGCTTCCTAAATTAAAGAATATCTCCTATGATGATACCTTTTCAATGAACTCATTAATTTTAAATTTGTTGGCATATAATAAAAAAAAAACTAATGTTTTAATAAACTAGTTAATTGAATAAGATTGTAAGCAAGTTTTCACAATGATAAATAGCATCAATCCCAAAATAGTCCCTTAAAATAAGTGGAAAGTCAATTTGAACAAACATTACCATTAATGATAATTCTTTGGAGTAAACATAAAATTATTGAATTAATTAACTGCCTCTTAAATTGTAAATTTTTTGAAGGTCAAATAATTTTTGTAGTGAACATCAATAATAATGAATTATTTGATTGATTATAAGTCTCATTTGATCAGTTTTTGATACATACATCAGGAATTCTTTAAATTACGTAAATTCTTTAGAATCAACAAAAAAAAATTAAAGTAATTAATTAATTAATTAATTAACCATTAAGTTTAAAAAATGTTTAGAATGAATAAAAAAATTAATAAGTCAATTAACAGTCTCTTAAATCATAAGTTCTAATAAGGCAAAATAATGTTTGGAGTCAATAAGAATAATAATGAATTAATTAATTAATTGTCTCATAAATTTTTTAAGAAAGAGTTATAAATATAATTTAACATGGTTTAAAATTAAAGTAAAAAAAAATAATATATGATTTATTTAAAGATTTGAATTATTTATTACCATACATAACTTATAGTTAAAAGACATAATCCAATGTAGGTCAATTGATTTATGAGATTTTAGAGTTATTTTCAATAGCAATGGTGAGAATTTTTCATATAACAAAAAATATTTCTTATATTAGTATCCTCCCAACAAGCTCATCTTCATTACTTTTCTCTTACTAATTTTATGTACATTATTCAATTTATTACACTTTCTCTATATCACAACACATTATTAAATTCAACTTTTTGTTAACAGTTATAAACATTGTTGATTTAAAATATATTACTATATGATAAATTAAACTAATTTTTTCCAAAACCATCAAGCAAACAACTAAATTTTTAATTTAACTTGAACCTTAAGCCTATGTTCACTCCCTGTACTTTAAGTTGAATTTTTTTTTTTTAATTACCACAAGACAAGTTTTCAACGGAGCACTTGCCAATCACTACGCCAACTACCTCATAAAAGTTGTTCAATCAAATTTGACTTTTTTTTACAACTAATTTTAACCCAAATTAGGAATCTTTATTATGGAGATTTCAATCTCACAACATATAAGGAAAACTATATAAGCAAAAACTACAGGTGGATTTTAACCAATTAAATCAACTAAATAAGATTATAAGCAAATTTTCACAATGATATATAGCATCAATCCCAAAATAGTTACTAAAAACAAATAGAAAGTCATTTTGAACAAATATTACTATTAATAAACATTTTCGTGTTGCAAAATTATTTAGTTTTGAATAAATTTCAATATCAAATAGGAGGGTTCAGAATACTAATTTAACTGATTTTTTTGAGCCACTCACAATGAAAGTACCACTCTTATAACCTGAGTTTGAAGGAAAAAAATCAATTAAAAACATTGATATCTTGAATAGGAAGTGTTGAAACTTAAATATCATTTTAGGTTTTAACAATTTGTCAATATGAGATGGGTAAATTATAATATATCTAGTTTAGCCAGATTCAAAGAATCTCATTCAAGCCTCACTTTATTACCACTCAATTATCTTATATTTATTTTGTAACCAAAACAATCATGTAAAAGTTTAAATGAATAACTTTATTATTTAAAATATATATATCTTGAGCTTTTAATCCAATTGGTTTCCAGCATAAGATTTCAATGCCGAGGAAGCTATCAAGAGATTTCAATAAAAGAAAAGATATATTGAGTCAGTGCTTTTTTCGGTCTTCAAAATAAAAAAGGTTCAATTATTTTTAAGCCTTAATTTAATAATTTAAAATTTTGAGTTAAATTATTTCTTAACACTCTAAATATGTTGACATGTCCAATTTGACCAACTCGTTGATATTAGGTTGAGTTGGAATGATTAAGGTTTTTTTTTTTCTTCATATATTTAAAAAAGTATGGATAGATCAAGTCTCGAGTGTGCTTAAATGTCTAAGTTTATAATATATTTATATTTTATTTAGGCTAACATGTATTTATGATAAATTATTACAATATTAGTTCTTTTCGTATTTTGACTATTTTTTTATACTAAATCATTTTTATTTTAAATATTAACTTTTTACCTTTTTTTAAAATTTTTTTATTAATAAGATAATTTTTAATGATTTTTTTTTATTTAAAAAAAAAAAGCCTCAATCCAACTCAATCGATTTGAACAAATACCCAATCATAAGTTCAAATCAGCTCTCGGGTTTTTGCATAAATTTAATCTTCGTATATCCGCTGAAATATGAATCAACTTCATTTTAAGAATTAATTTATACTTTTTTTAACAAATATTATATAAATTTAACCACTGAAATCTAGATTATTAATTTAGTCAACAACAGAGAATGAAATGTAAAGTCTACAATAGTTATTTCCTTTTCATTTGAAAATATGAATAGGACACAAGGTGCCCTTTTTTCCTCGAAAGTATCTTTAATAAGAATTCATAAAAGCCATATAAGGTATTTTGCAATCGAATCGAAGAGCACACAAAAGTTAACAAAAATAATAACAAATATTTGGCAAAAAATATATTTTTTATTCATCACTTATTATAAAATTATTATTTTAATTAATTATTTATTAAAATATTAAAAATAATCATTTACTCATTAAAAAAATAAACTTAGTTTTTACATTTTAAAAAATTATCAAATTTAGTTATTCTACTAAATTTTAAACCTTATATTCAAATAACTAAATTTGATATTTTTTTAAATATATATATATATATATATGATTAAGTAACATTTTTTAATTAGTAAAATTTTATTTTAAATATTTTAATCCTTTTAGAAAATTAATAAATTTTGTATATCTACCAAATCTTAAACTCTACACTTAATAAACTAAATCTAATAATTTTTTAAAATATAAAAAATTAAGTGTAATATTTTTCAATAAGTAAGGAATTATTTTTAATATTTTAATAAATAAAGGACCAAAATGATAATTTTATAATAAGTAATAGACTAAAAAGAGATTTTACTCTAAATGTTTGTGTGAGGTGGAAATAGTATAATTTACAGGGAGAAATAGTAAAAAATTAGAAGAAAGCATAATTTGGAGAAGTTTTCTTGGTGTAAAGGATATGAGGTTCAATCATTGCAGCCACGCTACAATGATTCAGGTTCCTCAAAAAGGGTAGGTCTGTCTACTCCTTGCTTGTCCCAAGGACAAAACACGTGGCGCTCACCCACGAGCTCGGAAAATAATATCTAAATAATGAAGAAAAATATTTATTATAAAATATTTTAAATGAAATAGTTTAAAATTAATCATTTAATTTTATATTTTATGACAATTTTTTTTATAAATTATCAGTGAAAAATTAATTTATTATAAATTTAAATTTGTGTAAAATAATATATCATAAATTTAAATTTATATCAAACTAATCTTTTTTATTTGAATTAATGATTGATTAATTTTGTATAAAATAAAATATTTGAAAGATTGATTCGTCAAGTATATTTGTGAAAAATTAAATTATCATAAAATATAAACGTAAGGATTGATTTGATATTTTTCTCAATTTAAAAATTTAAAAATGTGAGGCAAAATATTTTTAAAATAATAAACTTGAAATTTAGGAGATTATTTTGGAACAAACTAAATTTGAGGGATTGATTTAAAATATTAAATAAAGTTAACGGATTATAATATTACTTAATTTGAAAAGTTTATGATTGTAGGTCTATATGTATTATGTTGCTTAGTTCACAAAACTATTAATAATTAATAGATGGAATGATTAAATAAAGTATTCTTTACATTTTATTTAGTTTAATACATAAAGGAGGGAAGTTTGATTCAAATAGTACAAGGCCAAGCATGATAGATTTTCAAGTTGAGCTCTGTGTTCTGTGCTAATTAAGGAACTTAATAATATGAAATGTTAATTGATTTGATATTATTAATTTTATATTAATACATAATTTAGGGTTTAGAATTTAATATTTATATTTTTATTTAAATTTTAAAATTAAAAATTTTATATTTGTCTGAATACTAAACCCTGAGCATATAAATACATAATAATTATTTGTTATACCAAACAATTGATGGTTAAAAGTTTTATTTTTGTAAAACATGTGTATAGAAAAAATAAATTTTTGTGCTAATTTTCTTATTGCTAGTAGGTAATTATGAAATTCAAAGTTGGTCTTCTTCCTTGTAGTACTTCTACCTACTTCTCCTAATAATAATTTTTTTAAAACAAGATATTAAGCCATATGTTCTATATATTTTTCTTGTGTATTTTCTGTTTGTTTTCTTCTTTACTCTACCAAAAAAAAAAAAGTTGTCTTATTATATAGACTTATATGGAATTCAACTTATCTTATCTTAAACTTGTTCAAACTAAAGTCATATAAATTAAAATATATGGAAAAATAATGATTACATAATAACATTATTGGCATGGTATTGAATAAGTCATGAAGCTCTCTTTGCGGACAAACAAAGAGATCACTGCAAAATCTGGCTGTCAAGAGTTTTACTTTTTTGTTTTTTTATTTGGTCACATCTTCTTTCTTTTTCCTCTTCTTCTATGTTCTTTTTATTATTATTATTATTTTCAAAGGTAAATATTTAGGATAATAAAGACAAAGCAAATTACTTGAACAACTTAGCAACTATAAACGTAATAAAATAGTATTCCATGTTAATTGGAAGGGGTTGCAACACGCAATAGAGTTATATTTTAATCTTACACAATAATTTCTATATGATAAATCAATTAATTATATAAGAAGTTCACAAAGGAGAAAATGATTTATTTTTTACAAACTTATAGTGTTAAAATAGTCTATTAAAAATTCAATGATAATAAAATGCAGTCCCTTAAAATGATTATAATAGGCTTGACCTTGGCATAATGATAAATTAATTTTGATTACTGTTCAATTTTAAAAAAATTATTTGGGACTACAAATTTATAAAGGATGAAATTGATATTAAAGTGAAGAATTGGGAACCAAAATAGTACTTTTATTATAATGAAAATTCAACACAACAAACATATTAGGAGTTGAGATTTAGTGGCACGTTTGGTTTAACATATTTTTACTAATTTTTCTGTACAATTAATTAGTATATAAAATATATCTCAAATTATCTCAAATACATGAGTAGTTCTAAATTGATACCATATGAATAGTTTTAAATGAAAAATTTAAATATTATTTTAAGAAAAAAGAATTGATACTATGATCCTATTTAAACAATCAAATAAGTATAGATGAGGCTCTTCCATAGGTATTGGAAAAATGTTATGTAGGTCCTAGAATTGAATTCCGACATAATTGCTTTAGCAAATACATTATAGCCTTTCCCAAAGTTGTTTTCAACCAAAAAATAAGAAATAAATATAAAAATTAGGCACTTTATAAGTTGGGACCCAACCAAGTGCCAAGCAACGTGAATCTCATTGATTGATTTGATATTCATTAAAATTTGGGGTTAATTATATTTATCATATTTAATACTAAAGTTTTTAATATTTAAAATTATTATTAACATGTTTAAAATTATTATTTTTTAATTCTAAGGAGTCTATTATGAGATTGAGACCTAATATTCAATGGAATCCTACAATTCTAAGAAAAATTAAACATAAAGTGTTTTAGTATACTTTTTAATTTTAAAATATTTAATAATAATATATGTTAAACTTCTATTCGATAAATGTAATTTTTTTTATTCTCAATCTCAATATTAATATAAAATAACCTTTTAAAATAGAAAGGAATAAATTATTTTTCTTTCTAAAAGAATGTTTAAATTAGAAGAAGCAGTTGGAAGACCCAGAAGTTAGGCGAAGAACATCCTTAAAAAATAATTCTTTTTTTTTTTTGCCATACATTAAAATAATTCGTGACACATATTTTAATACCTTTATAAGGCATATTCAAAGAATTTAATTTAACTTGATGATTTTCTTGTCACCAAAGAAAGGCATGCCATAAAACTACAAGAATGATAAAAACGTAAAAATCAAACCATTGACATCAACATTTGTATAATTTAGATTGATAGAACATAAATGGTGTTGGTTACTTGTGAGACTCAAAGATACTTGATTTTACTAAATTGTGATTAGATTTATTTGTAGTTTTTTTTTTATATTTATTATATTATTTATTAATTAAAATATGATAAGTACTTGAATAATTAATAATATATTATTTAATTTAAAATTTAAAAAATTACTTATAATAATTATACACATAGTGTAATATAATTTAAAAATTAAACACATGTTATAATTAAAATATAATATAATAATTTTTTTAAAACTAGTGTAAAATATAAATAAGTACTTATAAGTTCGGGTTGTTTTTGAAAAACTTAAGACTTTATTTTTTTTTTTTAAATAAAGAGGATTTAAATCCAAAACCTACGTGTGCATAACTTTCCTTACACTGTAATATAGTATAAGTTAACTTACAAGACATCATTAATTAAAAATCTAAATGATTGTATATTAGTTTTTTCAAAAAGGTTAACTATAAAAACTCTCTTTCATAACTTTTACAAACCACTATGAAGCTAAATTAAAAATACAGTTATACGCGTGATTTCAATAATTAAAGGAATTTAAATTTTTTGCAGTTAAAGTTTTTATATTAAAAAAATATAAAGTCAGAAAAAAAAAAAAAAAAAGTGAAACCTTCTATCTGAGTTTCATGCAATCGAATTTACTCAAATGGGGATCCCTTATTATACAGCATACAACAAGAGATTAATGAAAAAGAAATTGCAAATGACAAAAATATACGAAAAAAAAAAAATTGAGTGTGGAAGTCCGTCACTCCCTAACTTCATATTTCTCTAAATTTACTTTTATTGAATCAGGTAAATTTAAGCTTCTCAATGTAGTCAACGTTTGGTTCATGAAATTTAGAAGAAAGAGAAAGAATGTGAATGAGTTTAGGATATAGGGTTTAAAGAATGAAATTGTTCATTCACACATATGCGGGAATAAGCATTCTATAAGAAATAAGATTCCATGTCTCGATGTAAACCAAGCATGGGAATAGAAAGCATTCCCTAGAACGAAATGGTGAAGTATCATTCTATCCCTTCCCTCGTCTTGTCCTTCTATGTCCAGAACAGTCTCTTTCACGGTGGCTCAGATGAATATCAATGTTCGGTTGGCTTCTGTTCCTCGAAGACGGCAGAGGTGGAGGCACACGGCTTCGTCGCCTGTGGATCTGAAAGTGAGAGAGAGAGAGAGAGAGATGATTTTGTTTTAGGAAGAGAAGAGAGGGAGAGAGGAGATGTCGAAGAACGAAGACAAGATGCCGGTGCCCGAAGAAGGAAGAGACAATGCCGATATCCGGATAGGGAAGAAAAGACGCCGGACAAAAGGAAGGGATTATCCGGCAACATAGAAAAAAGATGGAGGGAGACGGTACTGGAAGAAGACCAGGAGGATGATACTGGGAGGAGAAATAAAATAAAATATTTACAAAATTAAAAATAATAATTAATAAATTAATTATAATTAATTGTTAATACTAATTTTAAAATTATTATCATAATAATTCATTTGTAATGCTAATAAAAATTATTATTTTCTATGAAATAATAATTCTTTAATAATAATATAATTTTTTTTACTAAGATAATAATAATAATAATTTTTTAATACAAAAAATAATTAATTTTTAATAAAGATATTATGGTCAATTGATTAATTTTTATTCTCAATCTTATAATTTTTTTTAATATCATATTAAATATAATAAATAAACTTATACTTTCATTTTATCAAAATTCATTCTAAATTCATTCTCATTTTCATTCTTAGTGATTTCATGAACCAAACAACGTACCTTAATTCAAAGTTTATAAAAGTATTTCTATATTAGTATTGCATGAAAGTTAAAATATTGGATTATGAAAGTTAAATAAGTTTTCATATATTTGAAATTTGGAAAACAAGTATATTGTACCGCTCAGAGTCCCACATGAAACCCACACACTTCGCTTTCAACCCAAGCAACCAAAGCACAAATACAAAGATAAGGGAACAGAACAGACCAGAGTGCACCCACCACCACCACCACCCAGAACCTCCATGCCTCGCCGTGGCTCATCCGCATCGTCTCCGATTCTGAGCCCACCGCTGCTTATTCTACTCATCCCAATCACCACCCTCATCTTCCTCTTCTTCGCACTTCCTTCCTTTCTGTCTTTCACCTCTAACCTCCTTCGACCAACTTCCGTCAGGAAAAGCTGGGATTCCCTCAATATTTTCTTCGTTATTTTCGCGATTCTTTGTGGGGTTTTTGCCAGGAAGAACGACGACGATTCGGTGTCACCGGGAGAGGAAGAAACCATCACCGTGAGAGCGGTTGGGTATGAGAAAACTGTAGAAGAAGAAGATGGGTCAGTTTCTCGGCAATGGTTTGGGTTGTCGGAGAGTAAGATTTATGATTCCCCTCCGATCATCCGACTGCAGTCGCCGGTAACTGGAGTTTCCCAATTGAGGAGGAGCAGTAGCTCTTACCCCGATCTCCGGCAGGAGTCGTTGTGGGAGAGCGGAAATGATAGGTACCGTTATCGTTTCTTTGACGATTTCGAAATCGACAGGTTTCGCTCGCCGGCGAGGGACCAGATGCCGGTGGACCATAGCACGGGGCGGGAAGGAGATGGAGAAGATGCTGATGTGAAGGAAATTGAGGTTGATACCTTCAAAGTTCGCAGTACGTCGCCGCCGCAACCAGCACCAATATCACAGACGCCTCCTCCTCCGCCACCGCCACCGCCACCGCCGCCTCGACCTCCTCCTCCATCTGCAGCTCAACTTGAATCACGACGAACATATCGGACAGTACCAAGCAAGGAAAAGACGGAAAATGTGGAGCTCGATAAAAGTGATATCACAAGAAATCGTTCTCAGCCACCACCGCCACCGCCTCCTCCGCCGTCAGTCCAAACACGATCAGAGCATAAGCACGGAAGGAATGAAAGGAGGAGGAGTAATGTGAAGAGGGAAATAGCAATGGTCTGGGCTTCGCTATCCAATCAGAAAAAGAGGAAGAGGAAACACAGAACATCAAGAACCAATCATATTACCGATGAAGATAACGTCAACAGGAGACAGCCGCCGCCGCCGCCACCTCCTCCGCCGCCGTCGGTCTTCCACAGTTGGTTCAAGAAGGGACTTGGCAAGAACAAGAATATTCATTCAGTCTCAACGCCTCCGCCCCCGCCACCTCCACCGCCATTGACATCTTCGAAGCGATGGTCATTCCGAAAAACCAAGATCCCACCTCCGCCGCCCCCGCCGCCCCCTACGACGGCTGCGGAACCCCTCCGCCGTAGGAACGCCGGTAGGCCGCCATTGCCAACGAGAACCATCAATCTCAACGACGAGACATTGATAAACAGCGGCAATCAATCACCTCTAGTTCCGATTCCTCCGCCGCCGCCGCCGCCATTCAAGATGCCGGAGATTAAGTTCGTGGTTCGGGGCGATTTTGTTAGGATACGCAGCACCCACAGCTCGAGGTGTGGCTCACCCGAACCCGAAGAAGCGATGAGTGACCCGAAAACCAAGGATGACCCACCCGAAATGGACGTGGGAGGGTCCGTTTTCTGTCCAAGCCCCGATGTGAACCTGAAGGCTGCAACTTTCATTGCGAGACTCAGGGGAGAGTGGAAGCTGGAGAAGATGAACTCATTGAGGGAGAAGCAGAATTTGGGCTCTACGGCCCAGGCCCATTACCGGTGAGATGGCCCAGCTTATGTTGGCACTAGCAGTGAGATTAAGACTGAAAATGATGGACCACTCTTATTTCTGTGATCCATCTCTTTCAATAAATGGTAAGGAAAATCATACACACACACACACATGGCAACATACTAGATATACAATTACACCTGAAAGGGTAGAGAAATAGGGCTCTAACTATGGTCATTTTTGAAGTTGAAATATTAGAGCTCATTGAAGAAGAAAATGGAGTCTTGGATTTGGGTTTGCTCTAGTTGAATTCACCTCCTGAACATGTTTTAGCATTGATGCGTAATGGATTTGTACATAGGTTTATAATGGGGCTCTAATTGAGTTTTTTGATATCCCATTGGAGCCTCTAGTGTGTCTACTGATATATTCACGAGTGAGATTCCTTGTACTAGTTGACCATGCAAGGAATGTTCGTAAGGATTTTTTACTTTAGTGTGATTACGAGCTATTGATTTGGTTCTTTTGTTTGTGTAGCTATGCTTCCAATAAAATGCCCTGAGCTCTTATTATCTCAGTATTGTGTACCTTTGCTTTAGACCTTTTTGGATGTCGTGAATGGTTGTGCATCGCCCTGTTGGGTATTAGAAATAAATTATTGAGGTTATTGGATTCATCAAAATGTAGTTTAGACTTTAGTACTTGTTCTTATTGCCGGAAATTGGAGGCTTCACATGTGGTGACTACTTGAAGATGAATTCTTGAATGCCAGATTTTGCACTGTTGCATTTTTTAGCCACTGCATTTGGATTCACATACTATTCTGCTTCTCCGTTTTTTTTGGATTTGAGCTCTTTTGTATTGCCTCATGTGGGAATGGGAGAACTCAAAGCATCAAACTCTTCATATAAGAGTAGTCCACATAAAATTCTCTCTTCTTTTTCTTAGAACAAAAGTACCTATTCTGCAGAACAACACGGTAAGATACATTCAATAGTAATATAACTCTGCCACCAATATTCTGAAGGTTGCAGAATGGTCACTGATTGCAGATTTTATTCTTTAGCCTCTGATCTAGTCATTCTGCATACCGCCAAATATGGATATTTCATGTTTTGGATTATTTGCTGGAATATATGAAGCTTTAGTATGCATAAAGTTCTTTAATGTTAGTAAATGCTACCAAAAAGTTGGAGTTATTCAGAAGAAGCATACATTTTTGAATGCTTTATTTATTGTGTGTCATCTATATGAGTCCATGAAGATAAATATCTGGAGCATTGTAGACAGCAAGTATCATTCATTGCCAGTTTGCCATGAGGATGTCTGCCTCTTGCAAATCGTTTGGACACGTTTGGTGTACAAGAAAGATGACCGATGGAAAGGGAATGTGATTGGGATTCTTTTAGTTGGCATATTTGGTATGTTGGAAAGAAAAAATCTATTCCATTAACTTATCTTGACTCTCCCGTATTTGAGAATCCTCATTTCATCAAGTCACCTATGGAATGAGATTCTTTTCCAAGGAATGATTAAATAAAAGATTAAAACACTCTTTTTATTTCTTATATTCTTTTTGCATTTATTAGAGGTGAACATAAACTTAGTTGGTTTGACCAACTTAATCCAACTTGGTCATATTGGACCAAGTTGGTCCAGGACAATTTAAAAAAATTTACATATTTGATTGGGTTGGGCTAGGTTTCGAGGGACATAAAAACTTAGTCCTGTTCGATAGTTCTTTTTATTTTTTATTTTATTCAAATTAAATTTTATATATAATAAAATTTTAAAATATCAAATTTTTAAACTTGTAATTATTTCTCATTCCAAATTTGAATTTTTTTTCTATTCCATTATATTTCCTTTTAAATCTTTATTTTTTAAAATTTTCTTCAACGAAAAATACTAAGAGACCCAACCGGACTTGGCCATTAACCAGGTCTAGTTGGGTGAAGTCGGGTTCTAAGTCACAAAAAATGTGGCTTGGCCTCAAATCAGGCCAAGTACTAGGTTGCTTAAAAACCTAACCCGACTCTTATACAGCTCTAGTGGCCTTGAAGATGTCTTGAAACTACTAGGGTTAGAGATTTGTTATAAAATTTAAATGAGTATTTTGGATATTTTACGCAACTCTCTAAACTCTTACATATCAAACATAACACATGATATTAGAACACATTTTATTTCTATACATACTAAACATATTTTTAGTTTTTATAACTCCATTCTATTTTATTGTTTATTCTCATTCCCATTTCCATAAAATTCGTTCATGCATATGAAACGTGGCTTTAGAAGAAAGGAAAAAATGAAAAGAAAGAAGTGAACTTCGTGTATAATTTTACCCCTCTTGTACACTATCTCTAAATGCATGTGTATTTAATTGTAAAGGATTCATGGGAGATGACATTTGTGGTAAATCTCATTGTACACGAAGTATTTGTAAACTATTCATATATGGCTCAATACAAGTTGAAATTTAATTAAATTAATTTATAAAATAATGAATAGAAATGATATATTAAACACATTTAGTTTAATGAATTAAATTTCAAAAATTGATTTCTAATTCTTAACCAGTATATTTATTAGTAAAATATTATTTATAAAACAATTTTAATTTGGTTCCTATTATTTGGAAATTTGTAATTAGATTTTTATAGTTTTAAAAATTCTTAAATTTGTCATCGTCATTAAATTTTGTTCATGTGGCCCATTGTATATCATAATTTGATTTTTGCCAATAAAATAAAAAAAGTAAATAACGAAATAAAATGCAAGTTAGTTTAGTGACTTGAATGATTTAGCTTGCAACATGTATGTTCAAAATAGCAAAATGGTTTCAAGTAATATAATAATAAATTAAATGAGATAATAATCTTGAGCAAATTTATTTGAAATAATTTTGTTACTTGAGTAAAGTAGTCCCAATCTTGATCCATCGAATTTTAAATAGATTGAGGTATAAGATCAAATTAGAGCAACATTTAGTTTAAACCACCAAGCTTGAATATATTACTGTTTGACGTGTAGGGAGAGATTATTCATTTCTTTTTATGTCTCTCACTTTAAATGCGTACACTCTAATTGAAGATTCATAATGCCACCTTCATTTTTGACATATCAAATTGAATTGGACCCTAAATCTGTTAGGTTCAGATCTCCTCCCATTATTTTTTCTTGTGCTTTTCTCCTGCGAAATATCTTAGTCGTCCAATGCATCTTGTGACTGAGATGAGGGCACCGAACCACTTGTGTCAAAACACACAATTTCACTTTAGTGAAACGGTGCATTTCAACCTATTATTTTTTGAATCCCAAAACGATGTCGTTTCACAGATTTTTTTTTTTTATGTGAATAGTAAACAAGCACTATTTCACTTAAGTGAAACTATGCGTATTGACTTTATTTTTTCAAATTTTCCATTAGCTCAAACGATGTCGTTTGATGTTATTATTATTATTATTATTATTGTTATTATTATTATTATTATTATTATTTGGTATAAGCAAGCTAGACGACGTCATTTTGCAAGAACTAGGAGCTGTCTTCTTCCTCCATCACTGTAGTATGTCATTTGGTGCCAATTTCACACGAAAATGTTGAGCTTTTGTTGCAGGAATGGGAGGGAGATTGCGCTGTTTGCTGTGGGTGACTTTGTTGTAAAAGGGAGAGGATGAATGAGGCACTTCATGGTGTGTGTCTGAGTGCTCTGTTTTCGGTGTCTAAAACTACCCATATTTAAGTTGTGATTTTGTGAAATAGAGGTCTGATTTCATTATGCTTCAACAATAGTGAGCAATGCAAGTTTGTTCTATTCTAATGGTTATCTACCATATTTGAGTTTAGTGGATTTGTACAATACGTAAATGTGTATGGAACAATGGTTTTTTGATACTGTGTATATGCATTTTTGGTATTGTAAGCTATGTGGGACAATAGTTGTGCTTGAAAACAAAGGTGGAAAAAAAAAAAATCACTTGAGATATGTGGGGGATTGAATATAAAGAATAGGGGAAAAGAAAGACCATACTTAAGTAAATTTTTTTATGAAAATAAATTGATTTTGAAACCAACCTAGTTTATGAATGTGGACTTTTTGTTTTATTTTTGCCTTTTAAATACTGGAGTTAGATGTTGATATTTGATAGATGAAGGCTTCATATAAATTGTTTAATGATGTTTTTGATAATGCTCATATATTGCTTTTATAGGTGAAGGTTTTATAAATATCAGAGTTGGATGTTATCAATCATATGGATATATTGAATTGTTTGATATCTTGAATAATTATGACAAAAAACAACTTTCCTTGCTATATGCTAAGCCCAAAAACTCAGTAACCTTTGTGAGAGATATTTGTTATTGTTCAATTTCTTTTCATACATGTAAGATCAAACAATAGGATAACCAATAACAACGTAAAATGTATATAATTTAAATTTTAATTGGAGTTTTTTTTTTTTAATTTGGATATATTGTAGAAAGAAAGACTTGGCACGCGTGCACACACACACATATAGGACATTTGCACAAAGTCTGGGGACTTGGAAAGTGATGGCAACCCAATCAATGTAAGTATATAATCATGAATGAAAAAATTGACTCACATCATAGGGTATTCTAAACCTATTTTGATTGACAAATTTTAGAAAATTACGTACCTTCAATACTAATTTGACCAATGAGGGCGACGTTGAAGTTGTAGGCAAGCCCGTAGTTCGTATGAAATATGATAATACAGATATGACTAGACAATTTTGGAGTAACTATGGTTTTAAGTGGGATATGGAGTACGAAAACAATACTTTAACAAGAATAAGAAAGCTGAAATTGTGACATCGTACATGTTTGTTTATTATAAGGAGGGTATTCAAAAGGCAGAAAAAGAGACACTCCAACTACAAATTATAGACTTGAAACTAGAACAACTTGTAAAGTTAGAGTGACCTTTATATCAAGAAAGGGAAAATTAATAGCTAATGAGTTTGTGGACAATCATAATCACCCTCTTCAACTTTTGGAGATTACATGTATGTTGGCTTCCCATCGTAACATATATGAACTTCAAGCCCATGAGATTCAATTGGCTAAAAACTTAGGATTATCGTAAAAGGCTACATTTCAGTTAATGACACATGTTGAAGGTAGAACCAACCTCAGCTTTACTCGATTATATGCCAATAACTATCTGTGATCTAAAAGACAATGCAGTATGGTTTATTGAGAAGTGAGCTATCTACTACAATATTTTCAGTGACAGTTATTGCATAACCTTTTGTTTTTTCATGCCTATAAAATGGATACGGATAAGCAGATAACGAATGTGTTTTGGGAGGATGTATGCATGATCGTGAACTATGTATATTTCGGTGATATGGTATTGCTTGATACAACTTGTTGTACCAATCATGCACAAAGACCACTTGCATTGTTCTCTAAGTTCAACCACTATAGGTAGACAGTTGTGCTTGGAGCAACATTAATGTATGATGAAACAATTGATTTATTCAAGTGGTTGTTCAAGACATTTTTGGAAGCCCATGGGAACAAAAAACATAAACTATTTTTATTGATCAGGATTAAGTGATGGCGAAAGCAGTAAGTGAGCATTTAGTTTTGGTACAGTGCATGTACACAGTAATATTAAATACCATTATCTAGTTTTTTAAGTCAAGTTTCTTGCAAGTGAGGTGATGCCCGAGACTAACTACGATTTTTGTACGTGGCACTTGATGCAGAACGGGATCAAACATCTTGGTAATGTGATGAAAGATGGATCTCGTTTCCTTACTAATTTTAGGAAATGCATGTACCAGTATGAAGATGAAGGTCACTTTGAAGCAGTTTGGGAAAAAATACTTTTGAACCATGATGTTCAAGATAATATTTGGTTGAAGTCCGTATATGCACTGCGCAAAAAATGGGCTTTGTGTTATATGAAACAAACATTCACATTAAACAAACAAAGTAAGCAATTAAGCGATAGTTTGAATTCCAATTTCAAGGTGTCCATGAAACCTAATGTGAATATTACACAGTTTTTCAAACTTTTTGAGTGAGTAGTAGAGAAAAAATAGTTTAATGAGTTGAAGGCAGAGTATGATACTTGTCACAAGCTTCCATGATTGAGTTACCAGCATTTGTCCATTCTAAATGAAGACGAACAAATCTACGCACACAAAATTTTCGCCTTGTTTTAACAAGAGTTTGACTTACTATTTGCTATTTCAATACGACAGAGAAAGGAGGATCAACCTATAAGAGCATATGTTTTATCCATGGTTAACTAGGAAGGTGAATAATAGGTCTTATTTGATCCAGTTCAGAAGTTTATTGCTTGTACCTGCAAAAAGTTTGAGATGTATAAGATATTATTTAGCTATGTTTTGAAATTTTTCATTATGCTAAAAGTTGAAAAAATGCTTGATCACTTTATTTTAAAGCAATGGACAAAGAATACACGTAACAATATTATGCATGATGTAAGGGGAAAGGAGGTTAAGGGAGACCCTAAGCTAGATAGCTCATGGTGGTACAAGCAAATATGTTCTAAGGCTATTAAACTGGCATATAGGGTGGCTTTGTGTGAAGAATTGCACTCTCTTGTGGACAGAAGGATGGATGACTTGTGTAAACAGGTGATAAGTGTTTGTCTGGGACATTAGATTTGTAATAAGGAAACCAATCAACCCATCACCTCAAAATGCAATGGTGTAGGTCAAGTTAAAGGATTGAATATGAAAGTTGAATTTATGAGGTGAAAACGACTGAAAAGTTAGGTCAAGCTTCAGCGTTCTAAGAAAAGAAAGGCTTCGACCACTACACGTTCATGATATCTACCACATTAGGTATGTATACTTTTGTATTTGTGCATTCACAAAATTATTGTTTTGATTCTTTCTAAATAGTAATAACAATTTTTCTTGTAGGGTAATGGCTCATCTAGTTCATTACTATGCGAAGTGCCATGTGCAGCACCTTTTGCATCTTATGATGACTATCACAAAAATGGGAATCACTTCACTTTTATAAGATTTTTAATGGTATTTGTATTACAAGATATGTTTATTTGTGTTCAATATCTAGTTCTCACTTTGGTACATTGTCTTCATGTGTGATTTTAGGGGCCATTGGAGATTCCTATGCAATCGCTCAAAGATGAAGACATGTAAAGTTAGCTGCATGCCTTCAAGTTTTTTTGAGATAACTATACATTCACTTTAGTTCATTCTTTAGGTTGAGTTTCGTTATTCACTTTATTATGGATGCTCAACAATTGTATATTTTAGGCTTACTAAACACTTGTATATGTTATAGGTAATTGACACTTATATTTTTTTTGGAGCCATTAAGCTTTTGTCAACATTGTGCACTGTAAGCCATAAATTCATATGTATTACTTTTCAAAGGTCAAATACATATACATTGTTCAGGCGGTATCTTATTGAAGTGACATTGCCTATTCTGGTAGTAGCTTGTAGCATTGCTTTACAATTACAGTATTACTATAACTGTATAACATATTACATTACACAATGGCATATTTCTTGCTCTTTCTACTGGTGTGCTTTTCTTGACTCAACTAGTGTGTTCTTATTGCTCCAATATTGTTCCCCCTAGACCATGATGCTTTGGTCGATTCAAATTGGTCTTGGTTGCTCCAACCTTGTTCACATTGTATTTTTGTGGTCCTTACTCTTCCCCCTGATGTGTTATTCTTGGTTCTTGAATTCCAAGTCTTTTTTTCCTAGCTGTCTAACACCTGTTAACATTATTTTGTAGTCAAATTAGTTAAATAAGAATTAAAAACAAAACTATTATGAAGTAACAATTCCACTGTACAATAGAAACATACTATTTATCATCTGGAGCAAAATGTCATGTTCAAGTAAACAGTAATTGCCTTCAGTTAAGTGAGAAAGAATTTACCAAGTTAAATACATAATATCTTTATTTCCTTATAATGCAATGATACCATGCAACATCCACTATTCTCCAATGGCACATCATTGCCTCATAATTTAGTCATTAGTATTTGAAGGAAGATTCATGTAACTACTAAAGAATGACAAGTTTTCAATTTATCAAATTTCAAACATATACAAATGGAAGGCCTACTACTAGCCAATGCAACTACCAACCAATGACAACTACTAGCTATTGAAGCTATTACTATCTATAGGTCCAGCTATCATATACAAATGCAAGGCCTACTAGAATAATATATACAGTTCAATGACCAATTTGTACCATATTGCAAGTACTTACATAGTATTATAAAGGAGACCAAAATTACTTGTCAAGATGAGCAATTAGGCAAAAATTTAATTGGGGGGGTCAATTGTCTGCATAAATAATTGCTAAAAATTTCCTTGCACTTTTAGTAGAAAATGTAAAGTAACAAACCTCTATAATTCTAGCCTTTCAAGATCACCTAAGAAGACTAGCTAACTAGATCTCTTCATTTACTTTCTTTGTCGTAAATAATTTCTTCATGCTCATTTGAATACCAATTAGAAATATTCTCTACATTAGGCACCAGAAAAGTATCACTTACGTCTGATGCAAGACTAATATACCAATAGTAGTACAATTCCTACATTAAAGAACAATAACAATATGTATGTCATGTCTAATTCTCCTAATCGCATCCCACAACTATTATCCTTATGATATTACTTAACTATAATAAGTGTATCTTAAGCATTTTGAAATTAACATTTCCCTAAACAATAGCAAGGATTCATTACATAAATAGTGAAATTAATCAGATAATATTACACAATAAAATTTGGCAAATATGCAGGTAATCTACTAGGAAAATAAATCGACAGTCTGCTTAAAGCCTGAGCAATAGAGTTATATGCATTGTATCCTCAACACATAATCAAAACAAGCAAAAAATACCTGTAATATGCTCTAATTTGCAAAAAGCGGAACATGATTATGACCTGCAATATGCTTCAATTTGAATCGCCATAGTATTTTCTTAATATGGTAGCATATCTACATAGCACATACAAATCTCAAAATTGAAGGATTCACTAAAACATAATAGCATAATCAAAACAAAAACCTATATAATTGCTAGATGAAAATTGGATTCCTCTTTCCACTTGGTTCCAGTGACCCACCACCATTTGTTGACTGAGAAGCCTCCACCAACAATATCGATCAACATAGTTGACGACGCACACAACAATGGCAACCCAAGAACTCTACACCAGCACTGTCTAGTATGCCTAATAGAGGGAAGAAGAAATATGGGTTGTTGATGTTTGCTCTTTGTAGGTTTCATCTGTCAGTGCATTTCATCTTTTTTAAAAAAATAGCAGTTGAATGATGCCATTTTAGGCAGGGGAAAGATTTTTTTTTTTACTCTAAAAAAAAGAGAGGCTAAAATGGTACATTTTGGCACAACGGGAGAAAAGCACGAGAGGAGATTTCAACCCAAATCTATCAAGCTGAGCCTGTTTAACTAGTTTTTTTGATAGATTGTGATAAAACTTTAGCTGATTTCATATAAATGAATTAAATTAATTTGGCTCATACAACTCCTGGATTAAACATGTTAGTTTGGTAGATTGGCCAATCTAAAAAGTTTTGTAAAGTTAATTAAAAAAATTAGTTTTGCTAACTAGTGCTCTTAAGGGCATTAGTTAAGAAACAGTTATTATCTATAATAAATTAAACTATCTTAACTAATGAAATTAATCTACGAGTATTTATTATTATTAATAATAATGGATATAATAAATAATCATTAACTAATTTCATTGGCTAAGGATTGTTTATTATGTGCACTCATTAGCAAAACCCTAAAAAAAAAGAAATTTTGTAAAGTTTTTTTTTTTATAAAAAGTTTAATATTTCATAGTCTTAGATGATTTTTGTCCTATTTTTTTTTAATATTTAATATTTGATTAATAATAAATAACATGAACAAATTATTAATATTAGATGGCTTGATAGGATAGACTTGTTTGAATTCTTTCTTAACTAGTTCTTTAAAAATATTTATTGGTAGGTCCCTTTTTTTCCTTAAATTTAAACTGGCAGATAAGTTGAATTGAATATATTAACCACTAGAACTACACTAATTTGGGTTTAATCTACCAACTCGTGGGCCAACTCATGTAAGTTATCCCATGTGAGCAAAATAAGCCTGTTTTGATAGCTTTGTTCACTTTGACATGCTAAACTATTGAGATTTTGTAATTTACTAGAATTTGGTAAAAATAACTAAATTAGTGTCTACTTCTCTCCCTTGAATTATTAAGAAAAAAAAAAAAGGAAAAAGAAAGTGTAACCTTGTTCAAAGAAGACTTGGACAGCTGAAGTTGGCTGGAAGGTTGACTTTGTGTTCTCTCTCCCTCTCTGTTCTCGTTGCGTCGGCGGCAATGGCAGGCTCAGCCAACAACCCACCGCCCCAACGTATTCCGTTAAGACGGAACAGAGTCAGATTCGGGTACCGTTATGATTCTCCCTCTTCTTCTTTTCTTTCTGTTCCCTATACTCTTCCTTCTATTTTTCTTTTAATTTTTTTTTCTTTTGATTCACTTTAAAATTCGGACTGCTTCGTGAATCATGGATGCGAATGCATACATTCATCAACACAAAAAATGATATTTTACTTAAAAATTAACATTAAATACAATCATAATAGTGCATTATAAGCCATAAATGTCAAGTCAGGAATTTGTCACAAATTTCAAGATTGTCTAGAGGGAAAAAAAAAAAGATGCTCAAATTTAAATTGTTTCAAATTAAATTCTACACCTATGACATTTAAAAAAATTTTAAATGCCCCATCTCATTTTAAACACAACATGATTGGGCAACGTTATGGACCGTTAGATGTCCTAAGAAAGTAATTGTTTTATTATTAAATATACAAATTTTTAAATAAGGGGGGGTAATATAATGACTTGTATATTAATTCCTGCAGCTAAAAGTAGTCATAAAGGCAACGCTGGACTGTGACAAACGCAGAATCAAGGCCCTAAAAGATGTTGCTGGGATTTTAGGTTTGACTCGCTTAATGTTAGTTCATTTATGGAATATTATTCTTTTATTCCCTATAATTTCAATTAATTTTTAACTTGGTGTTTACCATTTAAAAATTTGTAAAGAGATCTTCAACTTCATAGGTTCATTAATTTTAAATTTGATCCTTGTCTTATATATTGTTAATATTTTATCATGTGTGAGCTAATTTTAATTTACTATTTTATTTCTTATCCTTGTCATTAAATGTATTAAATATGGCACAATATTTTCAATTTGTCATGTTGCCATGTTGATATTAATGTACATGTACATGCTTCCAAGCTAATGAGTTTTAGTTGTGTTTGTAATTTGATAAAAATCTCACAATTTTCTTCTGAACTGTGGCCATCCGCAAACTGTTGTTTTATGTGGTAAAATCTCTCTCTCTCATTAAAATGTTCCTTTGAAATTCTTATGGATATAGAAGATAATAAGTTGGACGAATGTATTGTATTTCTCGAGGTTAGATTTACTACATTTTATTTAACAAATTGTACAATGTTTTTGATTGTATTAATTTCGGTATTTTAACTTTAAATGAAAATTGTTAGATCAACATAATTTTTTAATACTAACTATCTGATATACACGTTTATAAAAAAAAATACAAAAAATTCAAATCTCATTCTTCTCAACATAAAAATGAGATTACAATTTCAAATATGAATTTTAAAAGGCATATAAAAAAACCCTTTTATTCTTTAAATCATGCAGGTGTGATGTCAGTCAGAATAATGGGGGAAGATGAGATGGTGGTGATGGTGGGAAATGTTGACCCAATTTGCTTGGTGAAGGCGGTGAAGAAGAAGGTGAATCATGCCACCCTCCTAAGCTTCGAGGGTCACCACGAGTCGTTGCCTCATCTTTTAGGGTCGTTTGGTTTATGAATTGAAATTTGAGGAAATAAAATATTATGAAATATAATTACGTTAGTATAATATAGAAAGGAGAGATAATGTCAATACTTTATACTCTTTGGTAAGATAAAAATATTGTAGTCATTGAATGGAATGGGTTCAAATGACAAATATACCCTTTGCAAATCAAAAGAAACACTATTAAAAAAATAACATTAAACACCTTTCATTATTTATTTCTTTTGGACCAACATCCATCATTATCAAACACCATCTCTATTTGTCCAAAAAAAATTATCCCAATTATAGATTGAAACACACGAGGGATTTCTTGTGTCTGAAAAACACATAAAGGGAACAAACAAAAAAAAAAAAAGGAGGAAAAAGCACAGGGTTTGTGCTTCCAGCAAACAGTACACCATCAGCCTTTCGACTTTCGCACTTCTGGCGTGATCCAACATCCTTCATTATCAAACACCACCACATTTCCGGCGTTCGTACAGTAGCAGATCAAGCTCTACAGAGTACAGACTTGCTGGTGGCTTCGACCCTGGAAGAAATAACGACCTTGCTTACTGGTGTGGGATTTGTGCTCAACCTGAAGATCTGCCTCCACCGTGACTGAAGAGCGACGTCCATTTGGGTTTTCTTGTTCCTATACGTCTTCACACAGTGGCAAATTGAGCGCTACAGATTCACGGCGGCTTCGACCATCGGAGAAACAGTCACCTCTCTTGTCACCGATGTTCATGACTTCAATTCAAGGAGAGTGGTTGTGGTTCTCGTTAAGGGTGTAGACAAATACCATGGAGAGAAAGCAAAAGACTTGGGGGCAAAATTGTCATAAAAATTGGATTCCCGGGAGATCCAGCCTATTCCTTCCTCTGAGCGTGGGTTTGGACTCTCCCTCATACGAGGGAGTCAGCTTTACCGCAGGAAGGGAGTGATACTGTAGATGTGCAACCAAACTTAGGAATGCAATTCTCACCTACCAGCATTCTCAGTTCCCTCATCTCGAATCTACAAACCAAACATACCATTAATTTTGACAAAAATATACTTATAATATCTTATTTATCACAAAATTAATATTTTAATTAATTAATTATTTATTTATTTAAATATTTAAAATAGTCTCTTACCTATTAAAAAATATTAAACTTAGTCTTTTAGTTTTTTAAAAATTACTAAACTTAGTTCTTCAATTAAATCTTAAACTTTAATTTTAAGAGACTAAATTTGATATTCATTTAAAAAGTAGAGGACTAATTGTAAAATTTTTTAATAAATGAAAAATTATTTTAAATATTTCAATAAATAAAGGATTAAAATGATATTTTTGTGATAAGTAAAACCAAAAAATTATTTTACTCTTTTTCTCACTGATTTATTTTGTAGGTAAACTTTCTTTTGTTGTGTATTTTGAAAATGAAATGCAGTGTATATAAAAACCAACTCTCCTTTTAATATGCAAAATAAACTTTTAAATTTATCAAACACGTTATTTAAAATTTACTTCAATGAACTCAACCAAATAGGTCAATTATAAATTTTATGAGTAAAATATAGTATAATAAAATAATTAAGATTTTTCATAATTTCTCATCGTTGAATTGCATAATTCGTTGAATATTAATCATTGAATCAAAATTTTAAAATTTATTATTTTGATAATTAAAATTATCAAATTCAAATTTCCAATAATAAAAATAGATTTTCATATTTGTACATTTTTTTAAAAATCTCAACTATCAAAATTTGTATAATTCTCCAGAAATACATGAAATCCAAATCAAGAATCAACATGTGGTACTCCTTCAATAATTAGCTTTTCATATAAAACTCCAATTTGAAATATTATAAGGAAAACACACGTTACTTACGTCCTTAAAAATTCAATTAATGTCTTTGTCATTATGCTCTTTTAAGATAAAAATCTGGAATGTCTTCAAATATGTTTCATGATTCTTTGAAAGATCAAACAAAGAATAAGGCTTAAGCATACCAAAGTGGGAATCAATGTAATCATGTTGGTATATTGGTATCAAACATTGTGCCACTAAAATGCATATTGAACTTTGTCGTCTCTGAGAAGTTTGCAAAAGGCAATCAGGCGGATCAAAGTCATATTTTAATTTCTTCAATAGTGAAATTTAAATTTTAGGCAATTTTATATATAAAAATAATTTTGAAATTTGATTTATGAGTAGATATAAATAAGCATACTATGTTTTTTTAGTCAAATAATGATATTAAAAAATGTTGAAATATAAAAAAGGAATATCAAATTAGATCTGTTGTTTTTTATTAAATTTTTTAAACACAGATTTTAGGCACAAATTTTAAAAAATATATATTATTTTGGTCATTCACTTTTAAATTTATTTTCAATTTATTTTTTTATAAATTAACATTTTCAAAATAACTGTTTACTTTTGAATTTAGTCTTATTTTAATTTTTTACAAATTAAAAGTTTTAAAACGATATGTTACTTTTTAAAATTTAATTTAAAGTAGTTCCTTTTAAAATGAAATTAAGAATAAAAATAAAAGACTATTTTGAGACTTTTAATTTAGAGAGAATTAAAATAAAACTAAGTTCAAAAATAAAAAAATATTTTAAAATTTTTAATTTATAAAAATTAAAATAAAATTCAATTCAATTTAGTGGTAAAAGGACAAGTGATGAAAATATATATTGATATACTTAGTAATGCTATACCAAAACCAATAATTCGATTCAACTTTGAGAGGATAAGAATATTTCGATAAAAAAAAGCTTTATTAATTAGTTGCCATATGAAAACTAAAACACCGTAAGGCAATTGAACACTCAAAATTGCCTTCCATTCTACAAAACTAGAAATATTGGAGTGTCGTAGATCATCCCAAAGGATTTTATAGCCATCTCTTATAGTATATACTCCTGAGGCATTACTAGTCCATACTAAAGGAATCATTTTGATCACTGAGAGAAATTTGAGTGGCAGTTCCCTAACCATACAGGTCTCTAATCACTGGCTCATTCCATATCCTTGCACCATTCAGAGTAAGGTTCGATACTTGGATATGTTCCAGGTACCACCTGACTCCAAATTTTATCGAAGTTGATGATTAATAGGTATATTTTCTCCCTACCAATTTGCCACTAAGTTCTATGGGTAATAAGCCCTTGAGTTTTTTTTAATTCCTTGCCACGTGCAAGAGGTATTGGGCCTTTTGCATAGAACTCCATGAAAAAGAAGTTGTTTGCTAAGCTTCCATTCTCCAAACGTGTTTAGCAAGCAAAGAGATGTTGAAAAGATGAGTAAATCTAAAATCGAGGCCTCATGCAGACTTTGCAGAGGAGAATTAGAGTTGTATCCCCAGAAAAATTTGGCAATTTTCCTATCAATGTATGTGCAATACTTTCTTTTGGTAAATAATAGTGTGAGAGATGGTAAACCAAACTAGAGTATAGAGTGGATTTGATGCTGCCAGCTTGTGAAAGGAATTTTGGTTTCCAAGCCTTAAGTTTGCTATCAATCATGTCAAAATTTTCTTGAAAAATTTGCAACTTGTTTTTATTTGTGTCAACCCAAGCTTTGAAATATTCATATTTAACTTTTAATATTTCAACAATTATTTTCTTGAATTGATTAGGAATATTCGAACTTAAAACCATTAGAAATTTTGGAAAAATTAACACTAAATTCGAATAAACCACAAAAAAAATTTAGAGTGCTCTTGATAGAGTTACACATCTTAGTAGCGGATTTGAAAAACAAAGTTGTGTCATTGGCATACATGAGATGAGAGATTGACTGTGTTGATCTACAAATTTTAATACTAACCCAATTTTTCCTTTGTTTTTATCTGTATAAGAGGCTTGAAAGGACATTAAATCACATAATAAAGAGAAGTGGAAATAGTGGATCACATCGATGCAAACCTCTCTTTGGAAATATTTTTGAAGGAGATCCATTAAACAAAATTTGGTAACTAATTGTACATACACATTGCATGATCTGCTAAATCTAATTTTGAGGAAACTCCATCTTATGCAAGATAGCAAATAGAAATTCCCACGAAATGCTATAAAATGTTTTAGAGATGTCTAATTTAAGAGCACACAATCTCTTTTGTTTACTTTTAGTATGATGAATACTATGCATCATTTCCGAAACTAGCAAAACATTGTGAAAGATAAGTCGGCCCTTGATTGAAAGAAAAAAAAATGGTTTTTCTCGTAATGTCTTTTTTTTCTAGACAAGTCCATGATAATTGGAATTAAAATAAAAAATAAAAAAGACTAGTTTGAAAGATGCAAATCCTTCATTATATTGAAGTAGATAATATTTCTATAACACTCTAGGGAGTGTATAATCTGCATCATTAGGATCCAAATGTGTTTTGCACTCAAAGCCACTAGGGGTGTCATTTTTTAGATGACAAAATAGGATATTTCCTCCAATGTCAATCTTCATCTAGCTAGAGTTATCCTTCCATCACGTCGTTGGTTTAATGTGTTCTTAGTGGATTTTGCAACAATAGAGCTTACAGGTGTCTTGGACAAGACATTCATTGTTTATCCAAGAACTTCCTCTCTTTCACTCTTGGAATCCTTTGGAAGATCTCAAGACTGTCCTTCGTTACTTATTTTAATGATATTTCCTTCTATTATTTTTTGTTTCTTTCTTTGTTCTCTCAATCAAAAAAATATAAAGGAAAAAGTTAATTATATTTGTTAGATCAAAATATCTTATTAATATAGTTTCAGGCACTTAAAGAAATTAAATTCTCTATAAACCAACCATACCTTAGAATATAATTCAATTGTGATAACCCAAAGAAATTAATTCTTTTTTAAAACATGTTTAAATTAATTAATAAAATTGCATAAAATTTGTTGAAATATTTATTATTTTATCATTTAATGATTATGTAAAAAATATTATATTATCTAATAAGACCATTGTATATGTATCTAACATATTTAGATAAATGATCCAATTCAGACAAATTACTTAAACTGGCTTAGGAAAAGTTCATAAATCAACGAAATTATTCTTTTTCCTTAATGCTACATGCTCTAAAGAATCTTTGCATTATGACCATGATTGCTGCAACAAGTGATTGCACTATCATATAAGCTTTGATAATCAATAGATTGAAAAACCTTCCAAAATGAAAAAATTAGCCATTAAAAGAATCATTGGTCACTTTTAGTATAAATATGTAATGTTTCGAAAATAGATAGTGTGTAGAACTCGATTAATATTATTTGTTCATATAATCCAACTTGTGTACTTTTTAGTCTATGTAAATGTATCTTAGTGGTTTACATATTTTTGTGTGTGAGAGTATGTGTATTATACGAGGAATAGAGTTTTCTTCTCATTTTATTAATTATTGTAATATGAAATTTGAAATAATTTCAATAATTTTGCTATGTTGTAAAGGTTTGTGAGCCTTAATATAGGTGATTCGAATTACTATAAATATCTAAATGTTAAATTTTCTCGACCTTATCATTTATATTTACGTATTGATATATTTTCAATAATCACATGACATTCTAGTTCTTCAAAAATTAAATATTTCGAAGTATATTTCATCTTATATTCATTATATTAATTTCAATTTTGTTATATTTGTACTAATAAAAACTACTTATTCAAATTTAAAATATTTAAAAATTCCCCTCAAGTATTGTTTTCTAAATCCATTATGATAAATCAAAATTCCAAAAACTACGTTTAAAAAAAGACGGCAGCACCAATAAAATGTGATCAAGTTTTCTTAACAAAACACCAATGTTAAAAATATTATTACAATATCTGCCTTCTAAAATTTACATACAAGTTTTCTCTTTTTTAAAAAAAAAAACTAAAAATTATATACTATGAGTAAACATCATGATAGGAAATTTAACTTTTGCATGTCGGTCAACGTGCTCAAGAATGTCAGACCAAAACGGCTATGGAATTAACAAAAAAGTAATGAATATATCAAATCGCATAATTTTATAGTTCACGTGCTGTGTAAGTTAAAACCTAAAGACAAGTAAATGGCCATATCAAATCACACCTTTAATTTGCGCTTTTTAATGACCAACGTGCATTTTCATTGTTTTGATTAAATTAGCAATTATTTCTCTTTTAAGTTGGTCGGTGGAAAAAGTAAAATGTACAACTGAAATGAACGGTGAAAATTACAGAGTCTGGGGTGAAAATAGAGAAGAAGTAAATTAGACTATTTTAATTTTTTGTTTATTTTGGTGAAATTAGAGAATGAATAAATTATACTATTTTGATTATTTATTTATTAATTAATTCTTAATTTTCCTTTTTATTGATTTTTTAAAATTTAGTCCCTAATTATTTTTTATTATCAAGTTAGTCATTCTTTTATTAGTTTATACTTAATTTAATTTTTTAATTTTAATTACGTGAGGTGACCGAACTAAAAATGAAAAATTAATTGATAAATAAAAAATTAAAATAAAAAATCAAAATAATATTTTACTAATTCATGAACAAACGTGAGAAAACTCGTCTAGCATTTTATAATGAACTTTTGTCAATCTTGATGAAGCTAAGCTGCTTCGATCATCGAAACCACTCTTGATTTGAAGTCTTGCAAATATTTTAATGTGTAAATTAGTAAGGTTAACCATGAAAGTCTTCACGTCGTTTATGGGCGAAGGATGGACCACAGTATGATAATTTCAGTTGTTTGATTGGTTAGTAATGGTAGCCACGTAGCATGTGCCCGTTGATTCCAAAGAAGGAGGAGAGAGTGTGACAATAGGTTTCCAATTTATGAAAACATATATAAATTCATGAAAGAATTTTGCATTAAAATTAAATTTAATGATTATATACTTAGCAACACAACGACACAAGAATATCACAAGAAAAGTTATGGTTAAAAATTATAAATTTAACATATTCATTATGAAAAATTTTAAATTTTAAAATTAATTTGAAATATTTATAGACTATGTGATTTCATTTTAAGACTTTTTTATTTTGTGCTTTTAGAATCTTCAAGACATTATCCTTTAAAATAATAAAAATATTTGATTTTTAGATTATACTTAGATGGATGACAATAATTAAAATGACAAAGAATAAAATAGTTAAAATAGATTAACGAAATATTTTTTTTTGAGATAAAATTTGTAAACTCCAAATTTGAGGGTTTGATATAAAATAGCTAATTGATGCAATCACAATTATATTATCCGTAATTAAAAATTGATTAGAATCACATTTTAGTTATAAATATGATATTTAAGAAATAATATAAATCATTTTATTCTATTAATAATTCATTTCTTGTCATTCGTCATTTTATTATTTTATAAATTTTCATATTTAGTCAGATTCTTTTAGTTAATTTTAAAATTTAAAACAACCTATAATAACTATTTTAAATTTATATATTAACGTCACATGTGATTTCAACATCGGAATAGTGTCGGTCAGGTAGCATCTGTTACACCCAAGATGTACTTAAACTGGTCAGTTTATAATAAAATGTTCATATAGATATATAGATAAAATTTGAGTTTTCTGTATTTAAAATTTAAATTATTAAATATATTAAATTTTTATCCAACAATTTAAATTTAAATATTATCATAAGAGAAATTCACGATTGAGTGGAATTAGGTGCGTCTTCGTTAATGAAAATTGTCACTTTCCACGTTTGCCAAGTCAGCCATAATTGTACGTAACCCAAAAAATTAAAAAAAAAGGTGAGAGGTACTGCTAGTGAGATATTTCCAAGCAGTAAAATTTCAAAATTTTAAATTCATGGTTGGTAAATTTTGATGAAAATAATAATAAGAATAAAAATAAGTTTAAAAACTCATAATTATGTTAAAAATTTGAGAATGATAATCTATTCTAACGTTTCATAGGACAAAAGTAATATAAAAATGGAAAACATTGGTTAATAAATGACATTTATATCCCTAACAAATAGGTATTAAATGACAGTCATCGTAAGGCTTTTTGTTTGCTTTTATATAATGCAAGCTGAAATTACTTAGCTTCTAACGGTCAAGAATGAATTGATAATTTTTATTTGCATTATATACTTTCACTATGTAGAGTTTAAAGCAAGTAAATTGAAATATTTTTTAATAAGAAAAAAAAAAGAAAATTATCAATGGTTTGTCAATATGCCAACTGACATTGCAAAGCTTCAAACTATTGAGTTCTACATAGTGTTAGCACATATATATTAAGATGAGGTGAATTTGCACAATTATAATTGTAAAAAGAATAAATAGAAATGTTTTTTGCTTCTTAAGACGTTAACTGATTTAATGGTTTGTTGAGGTTTATTTCAGATTTTAATGAAATAATTTAAGTATAGTGAATTCGGTTTAATTTTTGATCTTATATCCACTCTAACATATTTTATTAGAAATTTTACTAAATTAGTCAACTTTATACACTAAATTTAATCTATTAATTTTTACACCATAATTCAGTAACACAAAATTAAAGATTAATCGTCAAAACTTTTACCAACTTACAAGAGTTTAGGTTAATTATTGTATAACAGATCTATCATATAATTTTTACTTAGACAATTTTTTAAAAAAATATTAAATTATATACGTATGTACAACAAATCTACTATACAATAAATGATCCATTTTGAACTTAAAAATAACTTTTTGGACTCTTGTAATATACTGAAATATTGAATGATAGGACTCGTGGTCTTTAAGAGTGTACACACACACATTGTAACTACCTTGTCTCACACAAAAAGATTTAGGGAAGATGAAAATATGCAGCAGGCGTAATAGGACACGACAGATTAAGTGTCAAAATGGCAGTGATAACCTTGAGAAAGGGAGACGTTAAAATGCAAATAATCTTTTTGCTACCTTGAGAAAAATGCTAGAGGGAGTAAATCAGGTAGGTGAAGATAGGTCAGTGAAGTGCTGGAGCAAGCTGGACTATATTTGTTGAACCATTTCAATAGAAGTGTTCCATCAGTTGGGCCTTGAACCAAGCATTGAGTCATTTTAGTTAGAGTCTATCCAAGACAAAAATATGTTAATTTAGTAAAACTGACGTAGGTTAAAATAAAATAGATAAAAACACATCTTTATCTCAACACATAAATGTCATTATCTGCCTTTAGGCTAATCAAACAACATTGAGAGAAAGGTAAAGGTAGAGGACGGAGACGATGCAGGGAAAAAGTTGAGTTGAAATGGTGCCTATTTACACAATAGGGAGGACATACTGATAAGGCTTGCCATTGGATATTTCAAGCTAAGGACAAAGCTATCGTGGATGGAAGGACACGGTGCCTCTTTGGACAATAGGGAGGACATACTATTAAGGGTAAGATGGCAGTTGAGTTTCACACAGAACATTGGCCATTCCCTTGGCTTAAAGATGGAATCACAATTTCCATGTCTGTGGGAATTGGATTTCCCCATCCATTCCTTCCACCTAACAAACACCTTTTTATCTTTTATTTTATTTTTTTCTTTGTTTTCGTCCTATTCCTATTTTTGGTTTGAATACTAAGCGTGTTTTTATAAATTATTTTTAAATTATCTCGTTTCTCTGAATTTTTTTTTAAATTTATAAGTATTATTTTTCATCCAATAAATTCGAGTATGCTCTTCATTTATTTTTTATGAGGATTATGTGTATCAGAAATGATTAATCTTATATATGATCTATGATGGGAGTTATATCTATAATATATTTTAAATAATTCATATCTTGGACAGAGACAACCGGTTTAGTTTCATTGATAAAGTGGCTTTGAGGTTTGTTACAAAAAAAAAGATGTTGTATTTCTCAACCTTATCTTAGTTATGTACTTATTAAAGTATAAGATCTTCATTTATAAATATAAACCCATGCATTTATTTTATAATTTTTAGATTCATATATCGACTAGAAACTTTAAATTGTGGGATTACTAAATCTAAGAAATATATAAATCTATATTATTGGTCTAATAATTTTAGTTGGGTTAAAAAATCCTATTTAATAACTAGTTAGAAAGACATTTAAAGAGTGGGATTTTAAAGACTAATATTATAGTTAGCTCTTATATATACATTAACCTTATGTGTTTAAGTTATTAATAATTTAATAAATTTTATAAAATGCATCAACATTTATATGATTATTTACCTTTATAATTTAAATAATTTGCCTATCCTACTTTCTAGGTGAGCTTAAAATCGGACTACTTGCCGTATGAAATTACGTTGTTCTCCCCGGCACTGGCTGCCACATCAGATTGATGCGTACGCTTCAATAACGTCTTCATGACCACACCAGAACACTTCCCAGCCATTAAAATATTTGGGCGCCAGCGAATATTTGGCGGACATCTGATTGTGTTGTCTTAAATCAATTTTTTAAATAGTGCCTTGAATTTATTATCCCCAAAATTCAAATTTTTTTAAAAGCTTTTCAGTGCTCGAATTTACAGTTTTGGACATAGAAGAATTCGAATTCACCAAGAGAGGTACAGAATTGTTATTAGAATGTTGACTAAATTTATTACAATTTTGTTGGAATTACACATTCTTTTCTTAAAAAATATATACATAGTTTTCATTTGAAATTTAAAAATTGCTATATTTTATTTCAATTCTAAATTTTTTGAGTAAATAATTTCTGATAATCTAAATACCTATTTTATATAACTAAATTATCTGTCTAAGTATATTTTATAGAGGATATGTTTGTTAAAATATTTATAAATTAATTAAAAATATATTTTAAAAATAAAAGATCTGTATATATGAGAAGTTTATGTAACTTATTCTAAAATTTTTAATCAATCAATCCCAGAAATATAAAAGGAGTTTTCTAACTCTTAAGCCACCAAAGATAAACTTTTGATAAAAATGTAGGTCATAATCTCTGTTGATATTTAAATTATATTTAACAAATTTAATGCTTTTGTTTTACCATGTATTATTTTAAACGACAACTAGTGTGCGATTATTTACATTTTGAAATTTTATTTTTTATTTTTAATGTAAAGGATTACTTTTTATAAAATACTATTTTGATCATATACTTTTGAATTAAGTCTCATTTGGTCCTTTATAAATTAAAAAGTTTAAAATAGTCCTCTACTTTTGAATTTAATTTCATTTTAGTTTTTAACAAATTAAAAATCTGAAAATAGTTCTCTATTTTATAATATATAATCCAAAGTAATCCCTCCTTGAATGAAACTAAATTTAAAAATTGATGATGATTTCAAATCAAATCTTAAAAATTATACGATTATTTTGAAATTTTTAATTTGTTAATGATCAAAATGAGACTAAGTTTAAAAATAAAAGACTATTTTAAAATTTTTAATTTTTTAATGACTAAAATAAAATAAAGTTCAAAAATTAAATAAATAACATAGTATTATCCTCAATTATTTCTATTATTTGAAACTATAAAAGATATAACAAAACCAAAAAGGTAGATAGGCCTTAAAAAATTTTAGTAAAATAAACACACTAAATTTGATTTGCGAGTTTCTTTAAAATACCGAATTCATATTTGTAGCCCCAATCCACTATTTTTGCTTTTCGGGTTTAATAAACCTGAAATGTCGGTGGGATCGTAATTTTCATAATCCATTGAGAAATAAATAATTCAAATATGAACGCTTAAGTCATTAACTATGTGAAATTATCATAAATTCATTTTTTGTTGTCTCTCATTTAACGTATGAGTTTATTCTGATTACATCAATTCATATACTTAATTTTTTATTTTGTTATTTTTAAATATTTCTTATGAGTTATATGAATCAGTTTTCATACGCCACCCACTCACAAGAATAATAATAATAATAATAATAAAAAATCAATTAAGTGTATTCATAATTCATATTTAAATATTTATTTTTAAATAAACTACATTTCATGAAAATTTTGTTAATTAGAATAATGAAATGAGAAAATACTTTTTGGTATCTCATTTATTATAAAATAATTATTTTAATTTCTTATTTATTAGAATATCTAAAATAATTTGTCACTTATGAGAAAGTGTTACATTTCATCTAATTTTGTAGAAAAAATATCAAATTTAGTCACTATTAGACCATAAATCTCAAATACAAGAGACCAAATCTAATATTTTATTTCAAAAATTGGAGACATGTGATCTTTTTAAATAAATAAAAGACCATTTTGAATAATTCAATAAATGAGATAACAAAAAAAAAATGTTACTCATCATGAAACATATTATATTTTATAACATAATTCTCACTTAACTGGCTTAAAATGCATGCTGATACAAATATTCTTTTAACATTATCTCTTGCTAAAGATTTAATACTAAAATATAATATTCTTACCACATATCTACTTAAATCATGAATTTTTATATCATACATAATATTAACATCAATCATTATAGATGCAAACTTTAAATTTAGCAAAACTAAGTTTTGACATGTATAATCTGTCTAGCAAAGATGAAAATATGTGAAAAAGGAAGACTTTGCTACCACAATTAGGTTGACAATTAATCGTACTATAACATTTGCATAAAAAGTGGGAAATATTAATAATTAAAAAAAAAAAAAAAAGCCATAAAGCAAAATGTAAAAAAATAACTCTTCAATGAAACAAACGAATGTAAAGATTTAACCTGTTTTTGAATGAGTTGACTAATCTTTCTAGACAAAGTGATAATGTTTTTGTTTTGTTTGTATAAATTGAAGGATTGCGGAAATTACATAATTTATTTTATGTTATGAAAGTATACATAAACTTTTATTAAAATCGGAAGGTGATCAAAATATTTTTAAAGATAAAATTAATTTTATTAAAAAATATAACTTATTAATAAATTATATTTTTCTAAAGTTTTATTCGAATATTATTCTTTTTATATTAAAACCATTAATTTAGTTATTTTAAAATCCATTAAATTTATTAATATATATTTAATACACTTTATATTGTTAAAATGATTATTCTTTGTTGTTAAGTTTTTCCAATCAAATAATTTTACAATTTGATAAATTTTTAAAAAAGTCAATACTAATATTAGTTAAATATATATTTAATATTTTTATATTAAACATAATAAATACAAAATTGTTTTAAGTGTAGAAAAGTACAAAATTGTTTTCCTACTTCTACACTTTATAATAATGTAGTCACTTAAAAATTAATAATAAAAAATTAATTTCTCACAAGTTTAAATTTGTTAACAAATTAGTTATTTGTAAATTTAAATTTATATAAAATTAGTTATTGATAAATTTAAATTTATATACAAATTATTTTATTTATATAGACCAGTGAATGATTGATTTTGCATAAAATAAAATATTTAAAAAATTTATTTATTATAATTAATTTATAAAAAATTAAAAATATAAAAATGGATACGAATTTGGGACGTTATTATTTTGATAAAAAAAAACATAATCATATTTGTTTTATAAAATAAATAAATATAACCTATCATTTAATTTCAAAAGGAGAAGATTATAATCAAACATCTCCAAAGTTTCGTTTTGACACGTATAATCAAAGAATGATTAAAAGCAAAGCTAGGGGGCTTATTTATCCATATATATCAAACCCAAATGATCTAAACCCCTAAATTACCTTGTACCGTCAAACATAGAAAACATATAGGGTAGTTTTGTAAATATGAGCAAATGCGTGTCCTAAAACAAGAGGGAAAGTGAGTTGAATACTTTCGTTGTTCATTCCAAAACGCCGTTGTTGCGGAAACCACGAAACGCCCACTGACAGGCAATCCCGTTCCTCATCTTCCCAAGGAAAGGAAGCTCAACAGTGAGAAAAAAGAAATATATATAAAAAAGAAAAATTATTAATTTTATTTAATTTAATTTAAACAACGTAGAGTAAGAGAGAAGGACAGGGCAACTCTTAGAGAGAGAGAGAGAAAGAAGCTCAAACTTGCTTTTCTGTATATAAAGACTTCCATTTCTGTAGAGAGAGAAACAGAACCAGAAAAACTCAAGAGGGACAGAGAGGAGAGCATATCTCTCTTCGGAACTTCGTTATCGCTTTCTGCATCTTAAGATTTTAGCCTTTGTTTTGCTTTCTTCAGAATTCCCGTTGAAGCTTTGAAGCTACCGTTCTCGGCTCGCTTCGATCCGACTCGCCGAGTTCCGGTCCCTGCTCGACTCGGTCCTGCCTCGGATGAGTTAGCATCGAAGATCGCTGCACATTAATCGCCATGGTAACTTTGGACGAAGTAATTCGTATTGTCTGTGTCGCGCCTTTGATGCGTGGATTTTCCTTTGACTCTTTGAGCTGCTTCGTTGAATCTGTTGGACTTGGAATTTTTGGTTCTGTCTAATTGTGATATTTATGTTTTGGGATATAATTGGGTTTCTAAATTAGTCTGTTTGTCACCCAATTTTTTTTTGGGGATAAATATTGAATTTTGAATTTTGCGGGTGATTATGTGGTTTGCATATTTATGCTAGTCCAGCCATGCATTGCTAAAATATCGTGTGCAATGGAATTTGGCGGATATAATCAGGTGCTCAATAAGATTCGAGTAATTTCGAGTTGGCAATTAGAGGGAGATTGAAAGGGAACGAAAGTATACACAATTCGGCACATTTTCCTATAATTGTGTTACTAATATTTTGGGGCCAATGGTCATGTTCTTCACGTCCTACTTTAAATTGTAACCATCTGGAAGCTCAAGTGGCTTTTTATCTTATTCATCTATGCTTGTTGATAATTGTATAAATGAGGTTAAACGTCATAAGGAAACAATGTTTGTTTTTGGTGGGAACTAATTAGCACTGATGGAAGAAAGCTGATGTGAGATTTTGGTTGGTTTCTGCAAAATTTTACATTTCTGAAATTAATATGGGAAGGATGCTTCTGTATCAAAGGCAGAAGGATATATAATAAATCCATTATACTGAAGTAAAAGAAATTTGGTGTACAATATTTTTTTCGTAAAATCCATCCACTGAATAGATTTGCGCAAAATTGCTAGTGAATGGTGCTAATTTATAGTTGTAAATATGGGGGCAAAACTTCTGGGATAGGTAAGGCAGCATTTCCAAGTCATCTAGATGTTGCTTCACTGACAATGGTTCTCAATAATAGGTCAAAGCAGCAAGATGGTCCAGTGACATGAAGATAATAATGATTAAATGCAATCTGTAGTGTGTATGTGCGCATAATGGTTGACAAATTTGAAAGAAAATGACATTAACACTGATAAATGTTGAAACTCATAATATATACACCATCACCTATTAAAATTGATAATTTGGTCATGAAGATATTATGATATATTCTAATTCTCTCATACCACAAAAGTGCTCTAGGTATTTTTTTTTGGTTACTTTATTCCTCTTGTCTAGTTCATTCTTTTTCTTGATTTATAAACTTGAGTCCATTAAACTTACTTTTTAGGGTTGGCTATGCTATCTATGGCCTAGAGCACATTTTTTTGTGCTTGTCTCCCCCTGTTTCATTTTAACAACTTTGTTTGCTTACGTATATGGCTGTATTAGCTGTAGTTACTTGCTGTAGACAAGTAGTTGGTCTTGACCATTTTGTGTATGTCTGTTTAAAAATTCTTAGCTTAATGTGAAATTGTAAAACCTTTAGCAACTGCCATGTATTTTAATTTTTTCTTTTAAATAAACCATCAGGGTTGATATCCTTTAATGGAGTGTTCAATGTGTTTATCTTTGCAGTCTGCACCTGTGAACATCATTGTAGGCTCTCATGTCTGGGTTGAAGATCCAGTGCAAGCATGGATTGATGGAGAAGTTTTTAAAATCAATGGTTTAGAAGTCCATGTTCGCACCACAGATGGGAAAACAGTGAGTAATAAGCTTCCAGATATGAATGAAATTTCCTATAGATTTGTTAACTTGTTTGCTTAGATTTCTTTATTCTAAAAATATCTCTTTGGTGTTGCAAATTCTTCCAGGGTAAGATTACTTTCAGAATTCATTTAAATTTGTGATACGCAATTTTATTGAACTGATCCTTCTGTATTTTAAAATCCTTTTTTGGTGACGAAAAAAGTTTAGGAGTTAGGCTGATTTTGCTCCAAGGTAGGGTGCATTGCAATTGGTGGATGCCTACCAACAAAGGGTCATTGATAGAAGTTGAATTGAAGGTCTTTTGGTTGGGGCAACTTGATCCAACCAATTGAGCCAATCCTTGTTGGCTTTTTAAATCTCTAGTTACAGAAAGAATTCCAGCATGGTCCTTTCATTATTAACTGCATCCTATTTTGTTTCAATGGTATCTAATGAAGAGTGGTGCAACTTTGAATTTTGGTTTAAACAGTTTGAGATTCTGGTTTTAGGTTGTTGCCAATATGTCAAAGGTTTTCCCCAAGGATAATGAAGCTCCACCTGGAGGTGTTGATGATATGACAAAACTGTCATATTTGCATGAGCCAGGAGTTCTGCACAACTTGGCAATGAGATATGAACTAAATGAAATCTATGTAAGATATTTACATGATAACTTGTTAGTAAGAATAGAAACTTGCACATAATGTAACCATGCTACTCAAACATTGTTGCAGACGTATACTGGAAATATTCTGATTGCCATAAACCCATTTCAAAGATTACCACATCTGTACGACACTCACATGATGGAACAGTACAAAGGAGCTGCATTTGGAGAGTTGAGTCCCCATGTTTTTGCAGTTGCAGATGTTGCATACAGGTAACAGAAGGTTGTCAATTTGATGAATGAGAATCACCTCCAGTGCTACTGAAGATTCTTCAGTAATTTCTAATGGATTATCCAATGGTCCTAAATTCATCACATATTTTTTTAAATTTATTTTATTTTATTTTTTTGAAAAAAATTATGATAAAACACAAAGATATATTAATGTTTTAGATTTTTTTTTTCTGCAAAATGGTATCCTGTTCAAAAGAAAAAAAACATAGCTTCTAATGGATTTTAGACTATTGAAGAAAGAAATAAACTGTAAGTTGTGAGAAATTGACTATAAACTGTTAGAAGCTATATAGTTATTTATTTTTCCCTTGAACAGGATACCATCTTATGAGACAGGGATCTAAAACATTAATATATTTTTGCGTAGTATTATAATTTTTTTAAAAAGTTAATTTTTTATTGAAATCAAATTAAAAATATATGTGGTGGATTTTGGACCATTGGATTTTTATCCAATGGTCCTAAATCCATTAGTGGAGAATCTCAAGTAGCGTCATTTTGCAATTTGATATGTTTCCTTTATAATCTCTTATGGATCACTTATTTCCATGTTTATACTGTTAGAGCAATGATCAATGAGGGGAAAAGCAACTCAATCTTGGTTAGTGGTGAAAGTGGTGCTGGTAAGACAGAGACAACAAAGATGCTCATGCGATATCTTGCATACCTAGGAGGCCGATCTGGAGTAGAAGGGCGAACAGTTGAACAACAAGTTCTAGAAGTATGTCGCTGCTGTATTTTTTTTCTTAAACAACCCATCTTTGTTAGTGCATGTCTTTGAGGATGGAGGCCCTAAATAAAGTTTTGTTTACTAAATATTATTTGATTTAAATTGCAGATTTTTTGGAGGCGATTTTTTTTTTCCTTTTTCTGGCTTATATGTTGGTATTTTTGCAGTCTAATCCAGTTCTTGAAGCATTTGGCAATGCAAAAACAGTTCGAAACAACAACTCGAGGTGAGTTTTGACTGCTACAATATCAAGTTTGACTAACAATATCATATAATGGTTAGGCAAAGTGATTTTGACTATTTTACTTGATATATCAAATAACTTCATTAATGGCTGATCTCTATGAATAGTCAGAATTTTGGGTTCTCTTTCCTAGAATTATGTTTCACTATTCGGTAAACCAAGTGAAAGTATTCATAAAAGATGGTTTATATTTATTTTCTCATTCATAACTAATATAACATTTTCTTGTCATGTTTCTCCTAATATTGAGATGCAGTCGTTTTGGTAAATTTGTTGAGATCCAATTTGACAACAATGGAAGGATCTCAGGGGCAGCCATACGTACTTACCTGCTTGAGAGATCTCGTGTTTGCCAAATTTCAGATCCTGAAAGAAATTACCATTGCTTTTATCTTCTTTGTGCAGCACCAGCTGAGGTAATAATTCGCTTTCTTAATATTGAAATGCAACCTAATATTTTCACGAGGATTGGCTTCTAGGCTACAATAGTGTTATACAGTGTAGTAGTATACATCATGCTAAACTCTTTATTTTGTAGGAAAAAGAGAAGTATAAGCTGGGAAGTCCTAGCTCCTTCCATTACTTAAATCAATCAAAATGCTATGAATTGGATGGTGTGGATGATGCACATGAATATCTTGCTACTCGAAGGGCAATGGATATTGTTGGAATCAGTGAGGAAGAGCAGGTTAATCTTCCTGAATCCTATTTGCTAATGGAATTGAAGTAATTTCATGTGAAGCTACTTTTATGATAAATGGCAATATATTTCAGGAAGCAATTTTTAGGGTTGTTGCGGCAGTTCTGCACCTTGGAAATATTGAATTTGCAAAAGGAGAGGAGATTGACTCTTCTGTCATCAAAGATGAGAAGTCTAGATTCCATCTTAATACAACTGCTGAACTTTTGAAGTATGCCTGATATGATCCTCATTTGCTTTTAAGATGCAATAACGTATTATGTTTTTGATATTCTGTAATCTTTACGTTAAATGTGTAAAATTGTTGTAGGTGTGATGCTAAGAGCTTGGAAGATGCACTAATCAAACGTGTGATGGTAACACCTGAGGAGGTTATTACAAGAACCCTAGATCCTGTTGCAGCTGTTGGTAGCAGGGATGCATTAGCTAAAACTATTTATTCACGCTTATTTGATTGGTAATGAACCATTTATTCATGCCCTAATTCTGTGTGCAATGTTGCATGTCCTTCATAAAGTTCATCTCTTGACAATCATGTAAACTACAAATATCTCACATGTATCTTATAAAAAAGACTACACAATTTCATTTAAGCTAAGGACTGAATTTTTTCATTTGAATTTGGTTGTCACTTGTGAATTTTTTTTTTTGGGGGATTGTGAATAGTGGATTTGATTAACTGGTAATAAAATGCATAGTTAAGAAAGACAATAATCATTTATATAGTTGAATGATATACATGAAAACATAAAACTATATGTTGTTATCAGTAGTTCTCTAGGAAAAAATTGATGTGGTTGAATTAACATTTGTTCTAGCTTTTCCTTCCCTTAAGGTTTTACATTCTACCATTTTGACGACTTTTCATTTTTTGTTTCAGGCTTGTAGAGAAAATTAACATCTCAATCGGGCAAGATTCAAATTCAAAATCCATCATTGGAGTTCTTGATATCTATGGATTTGAAAGTTTTAAGTTCAACAGGTAAGCCAGTGCATTCAAGTGGCATCTATGTTGTAGTGTTTTGCTTTATATCTGATGAATTTCATTTTCTAAAAGTTTTGAGCAGTTCTGTATTAATTTTACAAATGAAAAGCTGCAACAACATTTTAATCAGGTTTGTTAATTTCTAGCACAATTTCTGAATTTTGATCTATATTATTCCTTTTTTTATTAGAATTAAACCCTGATGATTAAGGTTTTTCTGATTGAGTGATTGCAGCATGTCTTTAAAATGGAACAAGAAGAATACACGAAAGAGGAGATTGACTGGAGTTACATAGAGTTTGTTGATAACCAGGATGTTTTGGATCTTATTGAGAAGGTGCTTCACTGTTGCTACAAATTGCTACATCTTTAATGTCGATTATCCAATGTGAAATATGTCATTTATTTAGTACCAATTACTGATATGAAATGTGTTTTTTCTTTTTTTTTTTTTCCCTTGGGTTTTCTGCAATCTTTATAGTTGATCAAATGTCATTGAATTGTAATATCTAGTTCAGGCATGTGTGTGCATGTGTTTGCATTTTCTATGTGAAACTAAGTAAGGTAATGATGATTATTTTATTATTTATTAATCTTTTGCAGAAACCTGGAGGGATTATTGCACTCCTTGATGAAGCCTGGTATGTGACTGATAGAGATTTCACTTTAATCTGACACTACTTTTAGTTGTATGCTATTTTTATTTTGTTGAGAGCAGGATATGTTGTGGCCTTAATCAGGCATTCTTGAACCTTCTGGTTTGGTATGACTCATTTTGCTTTGTTGCTTGACACAGTATGTTTCCTAAGTCCACACATGAAACATTTTCTCAGAAGTTGTACACAACATTCAAAAACAACAAGCGCTTTGTCAAACCTAAACTTTCGCGGACTAGTTTCAACATATGTCATTATGCAGGGGAGGTCGATATATTTAGCCTATATATTTTAAAAGTTTCTGTTAATTGCTTTTTTAACCATAAACAGTTTCTTCAACATCTTTCATCTTACTAATTTTCTTACTTTTTTTTCTTTGCCCAGGTTTTGTACCAGGCTGATATGTTCCTTGACAAAAACAAGGATTATGTGGTTGCAGAACATCAGGCTCTACTGACAGCCTCAAAATGCTTGTTTGTGGCTGGTCTATTCCCTCCGTCTCCAGAGGAGTCATCGAAATCATCGAAGTTCTCCTCAATTGGATCACGCTTTAAGGTATTTTCATTGCTTGTTTTTGGGTTGGATAAAGCTATACTTTAAGTATTTGTCATCTCACTTTGCAGATGGCTAAACACACTATATTTTCTGTTGCTTTAGGTTGACAGAGAAAATGTAAACAGAAGCTAGGTGTTCATTGGTGATAACCTTTGACATTTTTCTGATGACAGAAGTAGAAAAAGGATAAGAAAATTACTTATTAAAAAGAGAAAATGATGAAGTTAACACATGCATAACAACATATAAAAGGTCCTTCAATCTCTTCACTGGTGGAAGTAAGGATGCTGTGATATTCATCTGTAGATATATGTAATTGCCATTTGCCAATAGTTTGATTATTATAATCTCTGACACCCTTATTAGCTGTATTATAGTTGTTTTAAAATCAGTGCATTTAGCTTCACCTTCAGCCTAGTACTTTTCTTTCTGGCCACTAGCTGGTACTCCAAACTCTGCATATGTCACTCATCTTCATCATCTGTTGCCTTTCTTGTCGCCAGAATCTCTGAATTTAATTATCTTATATTAAACATATCTGTATTTGCAAGTAATTCTATCATTTTGTGAAGATTCCACATAACTTATTCCAAACACTCCAAGAAATTGAGTGATATAAAATTACATTATTGGTATTTCTGGAGCTTCTCAAGAGCATCACACATTCAAGGGATCTACAACAGAAAGTGACAGAAATCTTAACTATTATATCTTCTAAATGATTAGCCCAAAGTGTCTATAAATTCAATGCCGGCAATGAGTTATTACTGGGTCACCTTCTGCATAGAATTTCAGTCATTACCTTTATAAATAATTTTTCCTATATGAGATTACTGTTGAGTTAGTGTTATTTGTAACAAGAATAGCGTATGCTTTTTTTTTTCCTGCTGATTCTTGAAGTTACTCTGGACAGTGCTTAATCTTGGAAATTATTATGCAGTTACTTGATTAATGGTCCTTAATTTTGTATATGCCCATACTGTGAAGCCATGGGAACCTTGACACCCTTGAAATACAAGGCTTGCAGCTGGGAAATGTCATAATAATCATTGTTATGTGAAGAAAGAATAACCGATATCACAATTTGATTCTGCAAATGCTTTATTTTTTCTGTACAGTTTTAATTCTGATCTCCCTCTGACATGGTGATGCTTGGTAGACTTGAGTGGGATTTATCTGCAACTCTGGTCTTTAAAATTAAGGATTTACTTATGATACACTCTCTGTCATCCCTTTATTAACTCTCATGTATCTGGGCCATTATATTTTGCGACAAGTGAATAACTTTATGTTTCTGGAAAATGCAGTCACAACTTCAATCTTTGATGGAGACCCTAAGTTCAACTGAACCTCACTATATCAGATGTGTGAAGCCAAACAATGTCCTCAAGCCTGCTATTTTTGAAAATCTTAATATTATCCAACAACTACGTTGTGGTGTGAGTATATCATGGTCTTCTTTTGTCTTCTTTGGCTTTAATATATTAAGCATGCAAAGTAACAACATATTTGATACCTATTTACGTTTGGTGATTGGTTGTCTCATTGTTATTTGCCATAGGGTGTGCTTGAGGCAATTAGAATCAGCTGTGCTGGATATCCAACCAGACGGACCTTTTATGAGTTTCTTAATCGATTTGGTGTTCTTGCCCCTGAAGTTCTGGAAGGAAAGTAAGTCTCTTATCCTTTATGGGCTGTTTTTGTCTTCAACTTCATTAATGACTTTCTTTTTTCCTACAAAAACTTGGTTGGCTGGTATAACTGTGATTTCTAGAGCAGTCATTGTACTTCTTTACCTCTGGTTTAACTCTCACTCTCGCTTTTCATCCTCTATACTAATTGATTGTTTCTACTTATTCCTTTTCAGCTATGATGACAAAGTTGCATGCCAAATGATCCTAGATAAAATGGGTTTGAAAGGCTACCAGGTAATCTCAGTACTTCTTGTAACTTGATATGTTGATAATTGCACAAGGGAGGAGAAGTTTTGAAAATCGAGAATAAGCCAATCCCTGCTATTTGCCTAAGTTTATGACACCATTCTTATCCATACCAATCCGTGAATTGTTTTTAATTAATACTTGGGGGATGAGGATATGCAGCAAAGATTATTTTTCTGATTAGCAAAGATCACTGTTGTGATGCTGATGCACTGGGAGTACTTGGAAAAAATTGAGATTTATGAAAGACTTTGAAATACTTTTACTATTTCATGCAGACCTAGCTTAGGGATAAGATTTGAAAAGAAGAAAAATAATAAAAAGAAGTACAATATACATATACCAGTAGCTCTTGATGTCAGTTTTTGTATGTCGGAGGTCCTGAATCAAAAATTTGCTTTTAATGTCTTAAAGGTTACTTTTGCATAGAGTTACATTACCATATCACGTGGAAGTCTATACTAATGCACTTTGTTAATTCCAAATTCATATACTGTTTATCATGGTTTGACAGATAGGCAAGACAAAAGTTTTCCTAAGAGCAGGTCAGATGGCTGAGTTGGATGCAAGAAGAACTGTGGTACTTGGAAATGCAGCCAGAACCATCCAAAGGCAAATACGGACCCATATTGCACGGAAGGAATTCATTGAATTGCGGCAAGCTGCAATTTGTTTGCAATCTAACTTGCGAGGTATCCAGACTTGTGTCATAAAGTGCTACCTTCAATTTTCATTGCTTTATTGTTCTGGTAAATTTTGAACCTTAAGTCAGTATGTGCTGTCTTTGTGAGTATTATGCAACTCTGTCTACTGGTTAGGCTTTTTATATTTAGTTACCATCTGAAGATTGTAAAATTTCTGTAGTTGTGTCATCTAAAGCTTAATAAGAATTGAACTTTGAATATGTGCATCAATCATATGAATGTTGTAATTCAATATTTTTCTATTTGACCTTTTAGAAAATCTAACTTAGAATCTTGGGAGTAGGGGCAAAAACTAGCTTGGTGGGGCGAAAGCTAGCTTGGAGGGGCCTTGTCATATTGGACTGGGTCAAAATAAAAAAGTTTGCAATTTTCCAGGTGGGTTGGGTTTGTACAAAACATGGCCCAGCCCAGTATTAATTTTATTATTATAATAATTTATTTTTATTTTATTTATGATAAAATTTTAAAACATTGATTCTTTTCAAATCCTAATCATTTTCCAATGGAAATCTTAATTTCTTTTCCATTCAATTTCCTATTCATTTGAAATCTTGAACTTTTTTCTTTTTTCTTTTAAACAAATTGTTTTATTGATAATTTTTTTTAAATTAAAAAAATAAAATAAAGAGGAGACCTGGCCTAGTCAAATTTTTTATGGTTAAAAGGCAAGATTGCAGAAAACATGCTGTTGTTTCCTTCTGGACTAAAATTAGACCCGTACTAGAATTATGAGCAGTACCCAGTAGCAACAAATGGTAGAACTATGAATTTCTCAGTTTTGGAGATTTGATGATGAATTATTAGTTGCGGTAATTGTAGGCAGTAGGCACACAATATAAGGGGTTATGAAGTTCAAAAGCAGAGTCAGGGAAGTTGTTGGCAGAAATTCAACTTAAAAAGAAACAGCTGTAGCAACTTTCATAGCTGGAGATTGTTCAAAACTTACTCCCCGATAATATAGGGGCCTTGACTACTAACTTGGAAACTACTATAGCTAAAGTGGGACTGGGAGCTTGTAAAAGAAACAGCTGTAGCAATTTAGATAGCTGGAGATTGTTCAAAACTTACTTCCCCATAATATAGGGGCCTGGACTACTAACGTGGAAACTACTATAGTTAAAGTGAGACTGGGAGCTTGCAGAAAGATCCACTGGTCTGTCAGCAAAGCTTATATGGAGCAAACATGAAAATTATCTGAATTTGCTAGTGCTCAAACTTTGAAGCTAAAAGGATGTCATATTTTAATCAAGATCACTATCAACAATTGGCACTTATCTAGTTTCTTTGGTCATTAAGCCTATCTTTCATCAATGCTCGTCTGTAGAGTGTTCATATCATTTTATAATTTATGCTACGTGAAAAAAACTTAAACATTTCAGGTTAAGTAGGCCTTTTTTCTGCATGTGGTTTGATCTGTATTAACAACTTTCTTAACTTGATGTTCTTTGGTGCTATTCAATAACAAATAGGCATATTGGCTCGGAAGCTCTATGAGCAGTTGCGGCGTGAAGCAGCAGCTGTGAAAATAGAAAAGAACTTCAGAGGATACACTGCAAAGAAGTCTTACTTAACAGCACGATCAGCAGCAATCACAATACAGACAGGTTTAAGGTCTATGAAAGCTCGTGATGAATTTAGGTTGAGAAAGCAAACAAAGGCTGCGATTCTTATACAGGTGCTCTTGTCTATCCTCTTAATAGTTTGTAGACTTGTTGAGAAGACATGATATTTTATATTTTATAATTTTGCCTGGCCATAATAATCTTTTGTGAAAATCTCTACAGGCTCGTGTTCGTCGGCTTATTGCGTATTCTTATTATAAAAGATTGCAGAAGGCTACAATTGTCACTCAATGTGGCTGGAGGCGAAGGGTTGCTAGGAGGGAACTCAGAAAGCTTAAAATGGTCTCTATGATATTTTATTTTTTATAATGTTTGTGTTGTATATGAAATGACTTCAGGATGTAATAATTTGTGTAAATCCATTCAGGCTGCAAGAGAAACTGGGGCGCTTCAAGAAGCGAAAAATAAACTAGAAAAGCGTGTTGAAGAGCTTACATGGCGTTTGCAAATTGAGAAGCGTTTGAGAGTAACTTAATTATCACACTTTATATTTATCAAATTGTTTTCTTGATTGTTGACATGAATGTAGCAATTCTAATGCCATAAACTAATGTTATCTATTTCTTTTTAATAGACTGATTTGGAAGAGGAAAAAACACAAGAAATTGCCAAGTTAAAGGATGCTTTGCATGCAATGCAAATACAAGTAGAAGAAGCAAATGCCAAGGTCATCAAAGAACGTGAGGCTGCTCGGAAAGCAATTGAAGAAGCACCTCCAGTTATTAAGGAGACACCTGTTATAATTCAAGATACTGAAAAGCTTAATTCCTTAATGGCTGCGGTCAATAGTTTGAAGGTATACGATCTTTAATTAGATAGCTAATACACTGTTGATACATAACATTTTCTCCCAAGAGATTTTTGAAAGTTTCTTATGAATAAAGTTTGATAGAAAACGAATGGATACTTTACTTAATCAGAACAGCTGACCACCAATTCATGTTACGTGAATGTTTTAACTTTTTCCCTCCATGATTCTGTCAATGTCTAAGAATTCCTTGGACTTTATTCATCTTTCCATAGATATTGATGTAAATGATTGTAAATACATGATTATGTAGACCACTTGTACAACTGAGTGGGTGATTTTGATTGAACTAAAATTGAAGTTAACTAGCTTCGTATTAACTCACACATCTTGATAGTTAAAATTGGAAAATTTTGATTTTAGACTTAGATCTCAACTCTTTACACTTAGAGGAAAGGAAAAAGGAAAGCAATGATTGATAGCTTTTTTAATATGATTTCATAAGGTACTTAATATTAACTTCCAATCAATGCCTGAGAACATACTGATTTTGTGATCTAATCTCCTATTTAACCATACAGGAGTCACTGTTTTTGGAAAGAGAAGCCAAAGAAGAGACCAGGAAAGCTCATGCAGATGCTGAGGCTAGAAATGCAGAGCTGGTTAAAAAAGTTGAAGATTCTGATCGCAAAGTGGATCAACTACAGGAGTTGGTTCAGAGGTTAGTACTAGTTTCATTTAAATTGTTTCCAACTTACTATATTACATGAGAAACTTAGATTCAGGTCCCATCTACACTCTCAACTTCCCCTTTACTTTTCATTAATTGAATTGGAAGTTCAACTATTTATTTATTTTTTTGATAGAGAAAGAAGCTTTATTTGATTAGAAGAGAATTACAAGAGTGTAGAATAAGACAGCCTCTAAGAAGAATAACCTGAAAATTGGGGAAAGAAAAACAAAAACTTAGAAAGTAACATGCCACCAATTCCCTATTTGTATCAGTCAAATGCACTCCCTTAAAACAACCATGAACAGAACACTCAAGGCAAGTGAGAGGAATGACACTTTCGCATATGTCATTAAGAGTTGCAAAAGCACCATTAAAAATTCTAGCATTCCTTTGCAATCAAATACATCTACACAGCAACACTGCTCATGGACCCTGAAAGAAGGAAATTAAAGGAAAAAAGAAAGTCACTTGGTTTTCTTATTGCAATGGCAGTGCAATATGTTTTGATTTCAGGTACTTTCTGGGAAGTAGGCATTTATGTCTTAGGAGTTCAGTTCTTTTCATTTAATACATCTCACTTTCCATTTAAGATGTCCTAAGTTAACGTCTCAATTTGAATAAAGTGAGCAATTCTTAGAAAACTCTAGAAATGTCTCCAATTCATATTTGACTTCTTGTGATTTGATTTTTGTATTCCCCAAGCTTTCCCCTGGAATGCTTCCAAGGACGTGTATAGTTTGTCTTTCTGCTGTTACTGTCATTGCCATTATCTTACATTTGTACCTAAACCCTGCACTTCTTTGTGATCATGTAATCTTGATTTTCATACAACTCCATCTCTCTCCTTGTCCTGTAAAAACCCATTTTCAACTTCCTTAATTTGAAATTTATTTTTTAAAATATTTCTCTATGTATCAGATTGGAAGAAAAAATTTCCAATTCAGAGTCAGAAAATCAAGTTCTTCGCCAGCAAGCATTGGCTGTATCGCCAACTGGAAAAGCTCTATCTGCAAGACCTAGGACAGTGATTATACAGGTAAACGAAAGGAGCAAATATGAGGTCATTTCTTGCATTGTAACACATGAATGGAAATTTACAGTGAGATTTTGTGCCCAATATGCAGAGGACACCAGAAAATGGGAATGCCTTAAATGGTGAATCAAAAGTTGCATCAGTAAGAGGACATTATTGCTTTGATGAATCTGTCATTAATATTTTTGTAACAGAAAATTTTGTTTAATTTTTAAAATTCCTTCCTTCTGTGCCTTTTAGGACTTGACGCTTGCTGTATCAAATGTACGTGAACCTGAATCTGAGGGAAAGCCACAAAAATCTCTCAATGAGAAGCAGCAAGTGAGTGGCTAGTTAGATCCTCTGAACAATCTAAATTTTGTTGAATACTTCAAATGATCTCTGCAGTTTCCTTCTTTTTTCTCAATCTTCCCATTTCCTCTGACCATCTAATTTTCTCAGGAAAACCAGGACTTGTTGATCAAGTGCATATCACAAGATTTGGGATTTTCTGGGGCCAAACCTGTTGCTGCATGTATGATATATAAATGTCTTCTTCACTGGAGGTCATTTGAAGTTGAAAGAACCAGTGTTTTTGACCGTATTATTCAAACCATATCTTCAGCTGTTGAGGTAACTTGCACATTTTGGATTACTTTTGTACTTTTCTTAATACAGTGCTTTTTCATTTCTAAGTACTTGTACCAATTTCTGAAATACCACAAATATTTTTCTAATAAATAGTGACTTCTGAACCATTGAAGGCACAGGATAATGCTGATACATTAGCCTACTGGTTGTCTAATACATCCACTTTGTTGTTGCTGCTCCAACGCACTCTCAAAGCAAGTGGGGCAGCAAGCTTAACGCCACAACGGCGGAGAACAGCATCAGCTTCTCTGTTTGGAAGAATGTCTCAAGTATAAATCAACTGTATATCAGAATATCCTTTCTGAACAAACTTTTATCAGTTTATGAATTTGTTGTACCTTCTGTGATTTAGGGGCTCAGGGCATCTCCTCAAAGTGTTGGGTTACCTTTTCTGAATGGTAGAGGGCTTAGTAGACTGGATGATTTAAGGCAAGTGGAGGCAAAATATCCTGCACTACTCTTCAAGCAGCAGCTTACTGCCTTCCTGGAAAAAATATATGGAATGATAAGAGACAACCTTAAGAAGGAGATATCTCCATTACTCGGATTGTGTATACAGGTAGATTTTACAAATTACTACTTTATGAATGCTAGGGACAATTGACATTTAAAAATTTTGCTTTGCTTTTGAATGGTTGAAGTTTGGTAGCAATTACTGTCCAAGTGAAAAAAGAAGTTTGGTAGCAATTGGCAATGACATGTGTTGTAAGTGAATAACATATGTTTTTATATGTTACTCTTAAAAGAATTATAGCCAATATTTATGCTAGTAACCAAATTTGAAAATAAAAAAATTTGTATTGGATAACAATTGCAGGATATATATTACAGTGATTGCTAGCTAGAAAAGAAACATTTTCCCCTCTTTAAAAGAAAAATCCTAAAGAACATCATGGAGATGACAGATTTTCATGTGCTACTTCGCACCCATGAGCAATCCCAAAATCACTAGTAGGTTGATGTGAATGCCCCTAGTCTATGCAAGCAGTTACATTTTGACTAGACTACCAAGTATTGACAAGCATTTTTCTCTGTTCCTTAATGTGTTTAAACTTGACCTTCTTTTGACAAAACTGCAGGCTCCAAGGACTTCACGTCAAGGTTTAGTGAAAGGACGCTCACATGCTAATGCAGTTGCCCAGCAAGCTTTAATTGCTCACTGGCAAAAAATTGTGAACAGCTTAAACAACTCTCTGAAGATAATGAAAGCAAACTATGTGAGTTCTTATATTTCACGTATAATGTCTACATTTCCATTGTTGCCCAAACATAATATTTGATTTAATAAGTTGTGTGTTATCAGGTGCCCCCTTTCTTGGTCTGTAAAGTGTTTACTCAAATATTCTCATTCATCAATGTTCAACTATTCAACAGGTAACTTCTCTCCCTCCCTCCCTCCTTTCACCTCCCCATTTTCTTCAACCTGCATTACATTTATCCCTATATTGCTGCAACAAGAATGCAGTCATTTTGATGGACTTAAATGTGATCACTATTGCAGTCTTCTGTTGCGTCGTGAGTGTTGTTCATTCAGTAATGGGGAATATGTAAAGACAGGCTTGGCTGAATTAGAACTGTGGTGCAATGAGGCAACAGAGGAGGTGAGCATTGAACAACCATTTATTCCTTTTATTTTTTTCCAGTTCTACGTCTCCACCTGAATTCTGTTGTTCACAGTATGCTGGCTCAGCTTGGGAGGAGCTGAAGCATATCAGGCAGGCTGTTGGATTCCTGGTACAAGACTTTATTATAGAAGTTGAAATTTAATATCAATATTGATGCTCTCCTCTTAATTAACTGACTGCCATTCTCTTATCTCAGGTTATACATCAAAAACCCAAAAAGACCTTGAATGAAATAACAAAGGACCTTTGTCCTGTGAGTACCTTTTTCCTTCTCTATTTTTCCATTTATGAGACTACACTTGATTCACATCTGATGATTATATTTTGATGCTGCAGGTTCTCAGTATACAACAGTTATACAGGATCAGTACAATGTACTGGGATGATAAATATGGCACACACAGCGTGTCATCAGACGTAAGCTAATATCGCTAATTTGAGTAATCTGTTTACAGTATATATGCTTGCTGAGTGCTTGCCTATTCTGTTCCATTCCCAAGGTTGAACTCCTTTGATAACTCATAACACAGATCTCAACTCTTGATTATGCAGGTCATAGCAAAAATGAGAGTTATGATGTCTGAAGACTCTAGCAATGCTGTCAGCAGTTCTTTCTTACTGGATGATGACTCTAGGTACTGCATAAACTTCTTCAGCTAACAATTTATATTAGAGTAAACTAAGAATTTGGTCCCCCTACTTGTTAACCCCATTTTGCTTTAATCTCCAGAAGTTAGTGAATATAAGAGTTAACCTGTGCAAACTACTCATTGCACGTTCTTCACGCTTATCTAAATCACTTGACAAAGGACCCGTGTTATAAATTCAGTGTTCATAGAAACTAACCTTTGCATATATTTGTTGTCCAAGACTAAAAGTGAACGTGCCTAACAATGCAGGGCGACATTGTTAATTTACTAATTGTATTTGATGGTCTATCTCGGTCTTGGCTTTAGCCTTTAATCTTTGAATGTGAATGCAGCATTCCGTTCTCGGTGGATGACATCTCCAAATCTATGCAACAAGTTGATGTATCTGATGTGGATCCTCCTCCATTGATACGCGAGAACTCAGGATTTGGGTTCTTACAAGCACGCTCAGAGTGACCCAAAATAATCATTGGATGTCAATTATTGCCTTGACGCTTCTCTTTTTGTGGCCATCCCGGCACAACACAAAGTTGCAGGTTCTAAATCTCTTCGGTCGTAATGTGTATATAGTATATTTTCACCAACCCAGGCTTCTGATATTGGTTTGTTGTCTGGGTTAGTTCATTTTTACCCCTCCAGTTTCATCAACAGGAGGGGCTTTTTTTGTTGAGAGGCCATGGTCACATTTGTTATGATACATGGCGATTATAGGTAGGGGTTAGTGTCCAGGCACATCTGTCACACTAGCCCAAGGTCTTATTATTTTATTTTTTGGGGTTAAAAAAGTTTCTTTTTCCTCGTATTGTTGAGTTTACAAGTGTTATAGGTGGGTGTAATTAGTGACATTAGATGTTTAGTTTTTTATTTTTCATTATTTGGATGTAATTTGTATTTAATTGTTGTGATATATTTTTTCTTGGGATAAATTTAAATCTAAGATAGGGTTTTTTTAACGTGGGGCCGAGTTATCATTAAAAATGACTCAGTGCAACTGTACAGGCGCCAGATGATTTATTTATATTTCACATTCTCAAGTTCAGCTAGACGAGAAGCAGCTAGCCTCAAAATCTCAAAATACTGAGCTGGTTGCTTCGTTTCAGACAGATGAATGAACATCTCTGTGTTTTCGCAAATCAAAATTCCAGTGTCCAACATGTGTTACATTTTAATTCAGGTGGGTTCGTTTGAAAATAGAAAATTAAGTGGAGCCAAAAAAAAAAAAAGATTGGCTATAGAGGAATTTTGTCTCAGTTGACGGGCAACTCGAGTACAAACTTGACAACCGAAAGAGTTAAATAACTTTCTTTAAATATTTTTTCATCTAATTCTTAGTAGAAGTCTCATTCTTATCCAAGTTCAATAAATAAATAAATAAATAAATAAATAAATATATATATATATATATATATATATATATCATTCGTTGGGGTTTCCATGTAGTACCTTATTTCTTCATTTATCACCTTTACCCTTATGCGTATGTACTCTAGCAAATAGAATTTGCTATAATAACTAATATAATATAATAATTATATAATATTATAATATATATAATATTCTAATAATTATAATATTATAATAATATTATATATATTTTGACTTTTTTAATCATTTCGATTCAATGAAATTATCATGGCGCGAAGGAAACTAACATCATTATAAAATTTAAATTAGTGTGTATTAGGATATAAGTTACCAATTACAGTTTCAAACTATTAGCTTAATGTTTTTGGTAATTTCTAATTTAATTATGAAATTGTTTGAGTAAATTTTTCTTCCACATCATTGGAAAATTCAGACGAATCCTTCAAGAGACTTGAGGTAAATTATGTTAAATTATTCGAAGTACATGTTGGTACTTTTTAAGCAATCATTAGATAAAAACGGTTAGGTCTCCAAATTTTCCTTTGAGAAACAAACAGAAGGGTCAAGATGTGGAAATATATTATACTCTTTACTAAAAAATCATCTGTAAGGATATGTTTGAATTCAAGGGAATGAAAAAGAAAAAGAAAAATACATTGGATTAACATTTTTTTTCCTTCTCTCTATTATCTTCAATCCAGGTAGCCAACAAATTAGAGGGAAATATGAGATGTGAAATTCACTGTCTCAAACTTCTTCATGAAAAAGGGAAGACTAGAACACACATATTGACACTTTCTGTAGATTTTCCTACAAAGTATGCATCTGCAAAAATCAAGTGAGCTGAGTAAACAAAAAGCTGCATATATATTTATATATGTGCCACTCAAGTTTGCATTTCCAGAACCATTGATCAGTAAGACAAATACAACTACAACTACATGGTGCAACTAGTTTGGTATGGCTGCTGGGAAAATTAGTTGTCCCCAAATTCAGACTAGGGAAGTCTCAACCGATTTGTTCAACTTCCTAGCACCGACGATTAATCTCCTTGGTTCTGAACAGGTTGCATCTCTAATTTCTTTTTCTCCTTGAGAATCACTTGCCTAGGCATTACATCTAACAAAAAGCTTCCTCCATTCCATATAGATGCAGAAACCTTGAGTATTTGGAAAACTACATGCAACTTATATGACAAGAATATAGGGACAGTGAGTGCCATGGTTGCTACAGTGAATATGGCTTGAAGAACAGTGTACATTAACATGCGATTTTGATCACCAAGCACCCCACTTAAGCGCCACCATATATTGTTCGCTTTCTGAGCCTTTTTTGAGAGTTCCCTGAAACAAAAAGACTGATGTAATCTTCCAATGTAAAACACACGCACAGGGCCTGAATCTTAATTCTAGTCAAAGGTGCTATTTGAGTGAATTTACAGATACGGTTAAACTTAAGAGAAAGAAATTTGAAATGTGCAGGTAAGTGTGCAAATGTTTGTTGATTACCTGTAAGAAGTCATGCAGGTAAGTGTGCAAATGTTCGTTGATTACCTGTAAGAAGTCATGACCTCAGGATCCCTTAAAAGCCGTTGTCGGCGTAGGACATTGACTATGAGGAAGTACAGGACCTGCCACAAAGTGTAAGCTACTAAAGGAACCACAAACAGCCATGTCCAGAGGTAGGATTTATCTTCCACGTAAGGCCATGTAGGTCTACGAACACTCCCTTCTGGATGCATGGCTTCAAAGGTTGCAGGATTCCACCATCGAATTGTAAAGAAAACCAATCCTGAAAATAATAATTGAGTTAAACAGCAAAATGCAACCATTAAGCAATAAAGAGTTGGCCCATTTATCTTAAGTCTTGTCCACTGGCAACTTATCTCCGACAATTAGCAATAATGATTTCCATGTAAAGTTTAAGCTGGTCCACAGACTAGCAAACGTTAAAATGACATATTCATAATACACAAAGTACAAATATAGTGACTCAAGATAAAAATTCACTCGGATACACAGTCTCACAAGCATGGAATAAGAAATGAAGCTTGTAACAAGGAACTGGTTCAATTAAAGATAGGAAGAGGCAAAATTATATAATGTGGTGAAAATCAACAGCATAGAAATGCAAAAGCCCCAGTGAGGATGGTTGAAAAAAGCAAAAAAAAAAAAAAAAGAAATTAGCAGGATGGAAGTGGAAAATAGAGAATATGTGTTACACAGAAAAAGGGACTTAATAACAATAAAGGGGCCAATGCTGAGGAATCTTCTGATGAGGTGGATGGGATGGCAGAGAGGGTAAGAAATAATTTGGTTAATGCTCAAAAGCTAGAGAGGTCTGTTTCTTTGTTGTTTCCTTTCATTTTCTGCTTGTGTACCTCTATTTAGCTGATGGTCCTATCTTGATTACCTAATCTGAGAAGGATTACAGCTTTCTATTATATATAACGGTAATACCAGAGTTAATTGGGTTCCATCTTTGGAATCAGAGGCATAATAAACATCTTTGTTTTCTTAATTGACGTCATAACATTGATCCCAGATGAACGGAATTTAATTTAATTTCTATTCTTTTTTTTTTTTTTGGGCACATCTTCCATATACATTAAGTCCTTAGCAAGCATATATTTAGGCTGTAGCTTCTCTTCCCCCCACCCCCCCCCCCCCTTTTTTTTTTTTCCTTCTACTGAACATTAAGCAAGGATTATGTTTTCTACACATGTAGGACATTTTTAACAAATATTGCAAAACATTGTCCAGCTATAAATGTCTAAGCCGGAAAACTCATTATCACTGAATATTTATGGAAGTTATGGCAGCTTAGCAAAAGTCATAATCTGTATCTAGCATGGACCACTTGAACAGTAACATTATTTCACACCTTATTATAAGATGAAGATCAAATTAAAAATAAAAAATAAAAAAACTGAATAAAGGCCAGTAGCACTCCAGAATCTTCTGATACTTTAATAGGAGAATCATTTGGATGATAGAACTTAGACACAAAAGCTAGCAGATTATGATTTACCATAATCATTCCATCACAATTACTATCTTCTAAAATTTAGTGCATGACAGACATACAACACATGCACTCAGAATTAGACATTAAACCATTGAAGTAAGAAGTAAACAATCATTATAATAGAAGCATTTGGTTTCTAAAATTTTATTATCTTCAATACCAGAGGGAAATGCTAAAATAAGAGGGTCTAACTCACCAGGTAGAAGATGAATAAGAACACTAACAATTTTGTCAACAGAACTGAAAACCAGGCTGCAGCGCCACACAATCAAAGCCCATGCCAATGGCCCCTGAAAAAACACTTGAATAAGTCAAAGTAGACACATTAACCATTCGTCTGCAAGGTGTCAAACTACCAAGGCCAGCACACCTACCTCTGCAAACGAAAAGCAAACCATGAAAAGCTTTTCATTTTTTGGATAAAAAAGAAGGTCAACCAAGAATATTGTATTTGCATAATAGCAAAAATCCTGTAACACAAAAAAAAAAAAAAAAATTCATGTCACTCATTTATTTCACTGCTTAAATTTTCGTAGGGGCAACTCCTAACATTTAATAACTAGATTGTTATAATGATCAACAATTACCAAGGGCAAGGTAACAAAGTTGAGAAAGCTGTCTTCACTATTAGTGGGGTGTGTTTATGTAGATATTCCCACCAATCAAACCAAACTTTTGGAAAATCTATCCTTTTAAATTGATCTTCAAACGTCACAATTTAAATGGTATGTGGTAATTCTTATTCCCATCTGCTATATACTTAACCAAATGAGACAGACTAATAAAATGAATAGAAAGCAAATACTTAGAATGCAACTAATCTGAGTTATCAAGAGATAGGTCTAAGATTACATGGTCAACCAGACAAATGCCTACTACCTGCAGGTAGCAGTCCACACCTCCAGTTTTTGACATTCACAAATTTTTGCTTGTACTGCCTTCTCAATAAATGCCTATGGATGCTATTACGTCCTTCGGCCAACATGACAAAAGTAGTGCCAGTGAAACTAAAATTTATCCCAGAGACTAATATACGATTTCAGAAGCAAATATTGAACTAAAAGATGGGCCCGACTATAAGTTTGAGATATCTTATAGCTTACCAGAAGATAGTAATGCCATTTCTTATACCTATAGTATATCCACCGAAGAGGAACAAAGGTGACGTAGAACAAACAATATACATAGGGAATGTCTTGGGGTCCTGGTAAACAGAAGAAAAAAAAAAAAAAAAAAAGAATAAAGGTAACTCTCAGTTTGCTTAAGAAAGAGCATTTTACTGTATTTTATTTGTCATCAACTTACTCGCCCCCAAGAGGAAGCAAACGCCGCCAAAGCCGAGAACCCCCAAAAGATGCGTCACCTGAACATTAACAGAAAGAAGATCATCAATTGAAACTTAGTGTTGATATGGCGAACTGAAAAGGCCAGACACCATATGCATTAAATTGACCAAAGCTAGTGAAATCCATATAGTGATCAATTTCATATCCAAAAACAAAAGGACCCACCTTGTTGATGAACCTTTCATGTTCCTCGGCTTGCTTGGCGATCTTATCAGCCTGCTTCGAAAGCATCTGCTTCGTCTGAACAGCTTGTTTGGACAACATCTCCTTCAATCGAGCCAAACCCAAACCAAGGCTTTAAAATCATTAACCAATACAATCGCCGGTTAAAATCAAATCGAAATCACGACTCAAGCTTACCTTAGATCTATCCCTGAACCTCTGCTTCACCTTGTCAGACGATTCGCCATTGGTAAACTCTACGTGTTCTTCGTTATCAGACATTTTTGCCACTCACTATTCAACCCGCGTTCTATATACACAAACAACACGCAAAGAGAAGAAGAAATGTGGTGTGGCTTAGAGTTGGGGTTGGAGTTTGTAAGCACCCAGAAATCTGCCTCGGAAAGAAGCTTCGGGTTTCTTCCACGGATAAGGGTGAAACCTTTTGCCGTTTGGGTTAATCATATGCATTTCTTAATGCGATTATTAGTTAGTTACTAGTTTAAGTTAATTGTATTCTTTGACCCCAAAAAAAACTGTTAATTATATTCTGTTAGTAGTTTAATATTCATGGTTATAATACACAAAAGACCATGTAAAAAAATTAAACAAAAGACATTTTAGGCACAAATTAAAATATTTATATCTCTAAAATAAAAGTTAATAGTTAAGTGAATATTTATGATTTTAGAATATTGACTTTTTAAAATCTCATTTTCTGTATAATGGCATATACTTTATAGTTCTTGAAGAATTAATATGATATAATTATGTAAATTAGTTTCTTTATTGATATCATTGTAATTCATAAATTTCTCATTTCAATTAAAGGCTTATAAAGAAAGATTATGTATTAACCATAAGATTTAAGTACATGAAAATTATCCACTACATTCTCCTCTTAATTTTTTCTCTTGTTTATATTTTCAATAATTTTGTAACATGTTATTTATACGATTTCACTCTAAGGTTTTAGATTGCTATTTTATCAAGTTATTACATTTATTATTGAAATAATTGTATTATAGTTGATTTTATATGAATACGTTTAATTTTAAAATTATTGTGGATTATGTATGCATCTTAGCAAAGGATTTGTTTACTAATTTGTTTCTTAAATATAGGAACATGCAATTATTTGGTAGCATCCATAGACGAATTCGTACTAGTTTTCTTTCAAAAAATATTACCAACATTTTATCTGTAGAAATTATTTTGTTGTTTTAGACTAATATTATTAATTAATAAATAAACCACAAATCGTATGAATATTTAGCATTCAAATTATAAGGATAATATCATAAATTAACGTATTATATTTACCATAAAAGAAAGATGGTTTAATTATTAATTAAAAACTCATTTTCTTTAATATTGGTAATTTGTTTGAGTTATTATTGTTTTTATATGTTTCATTGAGATATTATTCATTATCTAAAGTTGTCTACAAATTATTTTAATTGTTACTATTGTTCTATTTTAACTTGCGACGTATCAAATCTTATAAACTTCATTTTGCAACCTTTAATATATCGAGAGATAATTAAATATCTTAGATGCTAAAATTTACTTAGATAATAAAATTCAAATAAAATACAAAAAATTTAATGAAAATAAAACAAAAGCAATAATTTTCCTTGTTATTATCTGTATAAAGGATTAAAATCAGTATGTCAAAAAGTAAAAGATCTACTTGAATTTTGAGACAAATTTAAAGAACAGCACGACAATTAGAATACACTAATGTGGTATTGTCACAAGGAACACATTTATCGTTGCAAGACTTTAAAGTTTTGTGAGTGAGCGTAATTTGGAAGTTTTTAAAATGAGAAATCAGTTTATATTTATATGGAGAAAAGATAATGGATGAAGACATGTCAGAAATGAAAAAAACATTTTTCAGTTTTTATGCTTTAAATATGCTCTGACAACTGCAATATTGTGAAATTTTTTTTGAAAAATACTTTGAAGTTATTTTATTGGCTGAGCAAATTAACGAATTATTGATTAAAAATCATAAAATTTATCTCACTGAATCTACTCTATTTGCTAAAGTAATTATAGCAATGTATAATAGCGTTAATAATAGAAAAAAACCATGATGGTAACAATGGACATAACGGATTTTTAAATTTTCATTATCGTGGTGGTGATGATCATAATGTTAACCACCAAACGAAATATAATTATGAAGGATGAGAAATATACTAAGAGTGGTCATAATAATCCTCAAAAAGGTACAAATATTTTTCACTCTTTGGTTAGACACAATTTCATTTGATTATAGGTAATAGTTAATTTCAATATTATTTTGGATAGTATAAAACTAATTAAAGACTATCATTAGTTGGATGGATAAAGTTTGTTATTGATAAAACATCATTTTCTACAAAAATTCAATGATATTTATAAGTTACAATGCGTAGAGAAAATAGACCACGAATAAAAATAAAATTGTAGTAAATAATTTGATAAAAATATGACATACACAGATTTTATGTGAAAAACTTCAATAGGGCAAAAAACCTTGGACAAAGAAAAAAGAGTTTCACTATGAAAAAAATATGAGTTATATATTCTCTCTATATAACAAAGATAATATAATATTTTTAAATCTCTTGTTAATGGGAAAATATTAATCTCATAACTCTATATTCTCTCTCTATTACTCATTTCTTTGGTTATGAGAAATGAGGTTTTGAAATTCTCAATTTATAAGAAAGAATGAAGGGCTTAAATGTAATTTTCAAATGGCTAAATTGTAATTACAAAATATTTCCCCTAGACGGTCACCAACCAAAGACAATTGTGTATGGACAGCATCGTCAATTAACAATCTCCTACCTGTAAATTTGATTAAGAATCAATTAAACTTCACACTATTCTTCCTTCCTTGTCATCTCCTGTTACTCATGTCTTTGTTAGGCCAATAAAACATCTACACCATATGAATTTATTAATGTTTACTAGCTTTGTTAGTGTATCTGCTAAGTTATCTTTAGTATGAATTTTGTACATATCCACACTTCCTTCTTTCAATTTTTCTCGGACAAATGATATTAAACTTGTATATGTTTTGTCTTAGAATGGAATACTAGATTCTTTGCCAAGTGGAGAACACTTTGATTATCACATACTAGTGTAATCATCTCAAGATCGTATCTGAGCTCCTCTAATAGTATCTGCAACTAGATTGCTTCCTAGCTAGCTTGTAAAGCTACAATATATTCTGCCATTATCATTGAAGTGGCCACAATATGTTGCAATTTTGAAACCTAGCTTATAGCTCCTTTTGTAAGAGTAAACACATAACCATTAGTGGATTTGCTGTTGTCAATGTCACCTGCATAATATGAATCTATATAGCCTCTTATGGTAAAATCTGTTCCTTCATAACACAATGCAACATCGATGATCCATTTAATATATCTTAGGACCCTTTTTTATAGCATTCTAAGCTCTCGGCCAGGATTCGCCATATATGGACTAACCATTCCTACTGTTTGTGTAATGTCAGTTCTTATGCAAATCATAGCAAACATGAGGTTACTCACTGCTGATGCGTAAGGTACTTGAGACATTTCCTTCTTCTCTTCTTTACTGTTAGGACCCATACTTGATGATAACTTGAAATTAACAGGAAGTGGAGTAGAGATTAGCTTACAATTTTGCATATTGAAACGTCGCATAAAATTTTTTAAATAATTCTTTTGAGAAAACCAAATTTTCCTATTATTTCTGTCTAAGTGAATTTGCATCATTAGAATCTTGTTTGCCAATCCCCAGTCTTTCATATCAAATTCCTTAGCTAATTGTGCCTTTAATTTATTGATGCGATCTTTGCTGAGGCCTGTTACCAACATGTCGTCTACATACAAAAACAGAATAATGAAATCATTTTCACCAAACTTCTTGCTATATGTACAAGAGTCTGTTCTAAGTCTATTGTATTCAAGGCTTATGATGAATGAATCAAATCTCTTATACCAACATCTTGACGCCTATTTGAAACTATACAAAGATTTGTTTAACCTGCAAACCAAGTTCTCTTTTCCTGTTTCTTCAAACCCTTTTGGCTGGAGCATATAAATTTTTTCTTCAAGATCTCCATGAAGAAATAGAGTTTTCACATCTAACTACTATAGATGTAAATCAAATGTAGCATATATTGCTAAGACCACTCGAACTTTTGTAAGTTGAACAATCAGAGAAAATATCTCATTGAAATCAACATCTTCTTTCTGAGTAAATCCTTTTACCACCAATCTAGCATGATATTGTTTAACTTGAGTATCGCTAGTTCTCTTGATCTTGTGCACCCATTTATTCCTAATGGCCTTCTGTCATTTTGGTAGTGGAATAAGATCTCATGTCTTGTTCTTGTAGAGAGCTTCAATTTCATTTTGTTGTTGCCAACCACAGAGAAGTTTCTAAGCTTTCCATAACCTCTTAGAAAATCAAAGGCTCTCCATCTTCTGTGAGTAGACAGTATGTAACATTTCCTTCCATAATGTAATTTAAGTGCCAAACTAGTTCTTTCCTTTCCCAAGTTAATCGTCGAACTTGTGAAGTTATAAGATCATATTGTTCTTGTTCATCGTTATTTAGTTCTACTTCAGAAGAATATGGTACTTTCGATTTATTTTCTCACCCTTCAATTTGCATTATAGTGGTCTCTAATATTTCTTTTAGTATGCTATCATCTTCATGTATATGTTACTTTCCTTTAGGAAAGATAATATCTCTACTGACTATAACCTTGTGGTTAGTAGGATCCCACATGTGATACCCTTTTATTCCATCAACATATCCCAAGAATAAGCATCTTCTAGATTTAGGATTTAGCTTTGTAATTTCTTGGGCATTATACATCACGTATATCAGACTTCCAAACATATGCAAGTTTGTATAATCAACTGGCTTTCTAGTCCATATCTCTATTGGCATCCTTAGATCAATTGCGATTGATGGTGACCAATTGATCATGTAGCAAGCTGTCTTGATTGCTTTTGCCTTGATTGTAGCATTTTTCTTATCTTTTCCAACAAAGTTTGATTCATCCGCTCAGCCACTCCATTTTGTTGTGGAGTGTATGCCACCATGGGTTACCTCTTGATACCTTTTTGTTGACCAAAAGTATCAAATTCATCACTAGTGTATTCTCCACTATTGTCTGTTCTAAAACACTTGATCCTTTTTTTAGATTTATGCTCCACACGTGTTTTGAAGGTTTTAAAAACTTTAAACACATCTCCCTTTCTCTTGACTGGATATACCCAATATCTTTTAAAGTAGTCATTGATGAATGACATAAAATACTTTGTTCCTTCTAAGGATAAGACTGGTGCTTGCCAAATATCAGAGTGCACTAGGTCTAAAATAGTTTTAATTCTCTCTTTAGAGTTGTTGAACTTCAACATATTCTGCTTACTGGTAAAGAATGCATACAGAAAGGTAAAGAGACCTTTTTGAGTCTGAGAAGACGATTTTGTTCTGTAAGAACCTTCATTCCACGTTCTGACATGTAGCCAAGTTTATGGTGCCACGATATTGTTAATTCCTTAGCTGCTAAATTTATTAATGCACTTGAGACTTCTCCTTGTGGTGTTTCTCCTTTAAGCATATATAGGTTGGCCGTTGTCTTTCTAGCTTTCATTACTACAGGCGCGCCTTTAATGACTTTTAGAATTCCATCCTGTATCTAGGTTTTATACCCGTTGCTATCAAATTATCTTATAGAATAGATTTTTCTTGAGACTCTTCACATGTTGTACCTCTTGGATCGTATGAGTCATACCATCATACATCTTTAATTTGATGGTGCCTATTCTAGCAATCTTTAAGAAACAATCATCTTCTATGAACACATATCTTCTAAAGATAGGTTTATATTCGTGGAATCATTCTCTTTGTGAGGTTATATGCCATGTTACTGCTGAATCTACAAGCTAGATATCATTGAACCTTTTTTTGCCTTCAGCAATTGTTGCTGCCTCGCAATATAAAACTTCTCCATCATCTGAAGTATTTGCAACGCATCCTTGAGCATTTGACAATTCAATATATTTACCTTTAGCCTCTACATTCTTCTTCAAATGCCAACACTCATTTTTGTAATACCCCTTTTTGTTAAACTTAAAACACCTGATGTTCTTATTGCTCTTCAATTTTGATATACTTCAATTTTGGCTCCCACTTGAGCCACATTTAGTTGACCTTACTCTCATTACTACCAATGCCTCAGCTTGTTATGAACAGATCAACCTATCTTCCTTGTTTTCACACCGATTTTCTTATTCTAAAGTGGTTGCGTAATGTCATAAAAAACTAGGTACTCCATAAGAACATTATTGGTCAGGTTTTTAATGAGTTAGTTATAAGAATCATGTAGACTTTGAAGCAAAATTTTAGCATGTTCATTCGACTATATTTTGTGTCCCAATGATGTGAGTTAAGAAAATAAAGTATTTAAAGTGTTGATGTGCTCTGTCACTAAAGTAGTTTATGACATCTGCAAAGTGTATAGTATTCTTTTAAGGAAAATTTTGTTATGAAGAGACTTAGCCTCGTATAATTTAGTCAAATGATTCTAAATTTCCTTTGTCATTTTCTTCTCCTCTATGCTTGACAATATCTAATCTGCAAGTGCTAGATGAAGATTTACAACAACATCCCCATCCATTTCGTTCTACTCATTTTCATCTATGAACTCTACCGGTCTGATAGCCACATGATAATTATCTTTTTTTAAGATAACTTTTATCTTCATCTTCCACAGTAAGAAATTACTGTCATTGAACTTTTCAATGTCAAATTTCTTTGCCATTGCTTTAATCATGGTCTATTTGTGAGCAAAAATAGCTCCCATTATTTTTCACAAATAGTAACCGTGCGTAGAAATAGTACATTGTACACGTAAATAGTACCTGGTGCCTTATAATGGGCAAGACTAATCTAACTTATTTTCTGATGTAGAGAATCCACTGTATTCGTGGTAGCCATAGCGTATACAATAAGTAGATAATCACACACCCAAACAAGCTCTTATACTAATTATAGAGAAAATAGACACAAGATAAAAGCAAAACTCTAGCAAATTATTTGAGAAAAATATACACACATAGATTTTATGTGAAAAACTGTAATGGGGTAAAATCCACAAACAAGGAAGAAAACGTTTCACTAAGAAAAATAGGATTTACACATTCTCTCTATATAGCAAAGATAATACAATATTTTTATATCTCTTGCTAATGGAAAAATACTAATCTCATGACTCTTTATATCTTTCTTCTCGCTCTATATAGGATTGCTCCTTTCTTTGGTTGTGAGAAATGAGGTTTTGAAACTCTCAATTTATAAGGAAGGATGAAATGTTTCAATGCAATTTTTAGAGGGCTCAATTACAATTACAAAATGTTTTTCCCCTTATTTCCTTGGATGATCACCAACTATGACAATTGTCTTTGGATGACACCGTACATTGACGTAAAGATATCCGCAGCAATGGATACCATATTGAGATTGTAAATGAGAAAAATATTATATTTCTATATAGCATAACCATTATATATATTAGAAACAAGATGTATTCTTAATAAATTACTAGCATTGTCTTCAGGTTTATACTATACAAATACTAATATAATTGAAACACAAATTACAGAAACCCAGAAGTATATTAATTCAAATACATTTATTATTTGTCATGACTAGTCAAGCTATCGAAGATCAATTATGATGCAAAAAATTATTGGCAATTCACATTGACATCCATTGAAGAATCACAAAGAATTCTCATGTTATTGGTTCTAAAATAATTAATTACTCAAATGTCACTAGTTAAAATGGGTCTAAATTTCCTACATTTTTTGAACCAATCCAAGGTGATGAGTGTTTATTCATCCATCATGTAGATTATTTAGATATTATATGCTTTTAATATAAGTATATACAAGATGGTTACATGTATATTTGTTATAACATGCAACTTAGCATTTGTGAAATTGATTACCCAAATGATTTAGTTAAGAACATAATTTTCAAATCATGTAATCAAGATAATTCATTGTGATAACATTGACAAGTTTATATCTTTGAATTTTAATGACTACCATATATTTATTAGAATAATACTTGAATAACATGTTGCTTATGTTCACACATGAAATGGTTTAGCAAAATTATTCATTAAGCTTGTTCCATTAACAGATAGATTCATGTTTAAATGAACAAGACATTTTGTTTTGGCTTGGGAATACGTGATTTTACATGTAAGAGAACTTATACGCTTCAAACCAACATGTCATAAATTCTCTCTATTACAATTGTAAAATGGATTCCCTCTATTTCACAGAGTTGCAAAATTCTTCTTCTTCTTTTATTTTTTAAAATATTTTTATATATATTAATTTTTTTAGAAAACTTATCAGAATATATATATATATAATGATTACTTTTTAAATCGTTTCTTATATAGGACATCCTTAAAAAGCTTCCAACATGAGATGTTATTAAACCTTACACCTTTATTTCTTTTTAACAGGATTGCTAAAGATAACATATCTAAGTATATTCAGAATGAGAGATATAAGATGAAAAGTCATCCAACTTGAAGGAGCAGTAGCCATTGTTTAGATCTTTAAAATAATAGAGAAGAACAACCCACAATACCTAAGTTCTAAGAGAGTTAATGTAGAAAAGAGAGAGAGAGATACAAAGTCAGGGCTTTTTAGAAAGCTAAAAATATTGAATAATAATCTAAAATCCTTCATCCATATTCCTTTTTAATAATAAAATAGGTTTCAATATTTTAATAAAACAATTTCATTAACAAAACTCATTTATACAAGTCCAATCCCTCTCTCACTTAGTAACCTGATGGGACAATTACTAATCAACATTGAACAGTAGGTTGAAGTCTCCATCCAATGGTCTATTGGATAACCTATCACATAACTGATTACTCACAATTAACATGAACCCAATTCTTTTTTTTATTTAGATTAATATATTAATTGTCTAATTAACAATTAAAATCATTTTAACAATCTCCCACTTGGATAGCATTAATTAATTATTACGACAATCAATAAAAGCAACAAAATTAAGCAATTAATATTCACATAAGCACATGGATGTGTTTATACTAAACTATGCCAAGTTTAGAAATAAATTTACACAAAGATCACTAGATCTGATAGGAAAATGAGTTATGTTAATATTATCATAAAATTAGTTTTAATATATGAACAAAATGGAATACAAAATGACATTCCAATTGTCATATTAAAGCATAAAAGTCCCTTAAGAACTCAATTTTAACTCCCACTAAACCAAAACTACATCAAAATTTTCAATAATACCCATACAAGTCACATGACTTTTGAAGACTCTTATATGTAAACCTTTGGTCAATGAATCAACCAACATATGTTCAATAGGTATAAGAATCAATTGAGTTTAAGATTTAACAATCTTTTCTCTAATAAACAAGAACTTAACATTAGAGTATTTAGAGCCATTGAAGTTCTTGTGGATTTAAGAAAAACTAACAATAGACAAGTTATCGCAATATATGGTTAAAGGTTATAATATAGAATTAACTAATAACAAAATTTTGGTTTCCTCAACTATATGGCTTGGCGGGTGGCCTCATAACAAGCGATGTACTTTGCCTCTATAGTTAAGGTAGCTATTTTCAACTTTTCTATGAAATAGCTCCTCTATACGTCATAATGATGTATCCATAAGTAGACTTGTAGTCATTAATGCCTAATGCATAGTCTGAATCAGAATATCCCTCTATTTCAAGGGGTTTAGTCTTTTTGAAAGTTAACATGTGATGCTTTGTACCCTAAAGGTACTTCATAACTTTCTTTGTGTTGCACCTTATAAATGCTTATCTATAATTAAAATTTTATGTGTCTAGTCCTTATTGGAAAAAGGTTGGTCCTAGAACTCTTAAAAAAAAATCTATATATATTAAACCTAAACCCAAAACAGTTCAATTTAGCCTTTCTTCCATAGACTTGTATAACTTTGATTTGATTGGTTAGGAAGAATCAATTTCAACCATTCTTAAATTTAACATATCTAAATATTCTATACTAAGTATTGGGGCAAATCTAAAGTCTTTTGGAATATTATCTAATTATAAACACATATTAAGTACTTTGCATGAACAAGAAACCTTCGTTATAGCTTTTACTTACTATATAAATATACACAACTCCTTAACATAAGCTAATATTTATCTTTTACATATATATATATATATATATCTTACAAGAAGAAGATCATCACGAATAGTCATTCTTCATAGTTATACTATAACAAAGTTTATACACATAATTCTCTCATGAAAGTACAAACAACAACAAAAAAATCATATTTCTAAAGCCTATCACATGGCTTGCTTTCCTTTATTTCAATTAGAACTTTTTCCTAAAAAATGTTAATAAACTTGGGTGAGATTATAAATCTCAGTAGTCATGTACCTTATTCAAAACATATAAGCATCATTATTATCATGTATACTGTAAGAATTAGGAGCATTTAGATTGGATTATATAACATAATACATAAATGCATATTTGGTTTTTCTTGTAACCACAATCCCATACTTATAGCTACTGCATCATCATCATGTCTAAATATTGGATAATTAATCATCGTGGTGAGTTTTAAAACTTAAAAGTTCCACTTGTCTTTAGAAATTATCATGTGTCATTTTACAGGTGAACAAAGCTAACCAAAAATATACATTGCAAGATATACTTAAGGATATTAATAATTTAGTTCTAAATAGATATATAGAGAATAGGAATATTGACTACCACTTATGCAATAAAAATATGAATTTTCCACAAAGTGCTTTTTCCATCGCGTCTCTCTCTCTTCTTTTGATTTTAATCTTTTAATTAAAAAAAATAAAAGCATGCTTTGCTATTTATAGTGGCAAAATGCAATTGCATTAAATGCTTGTGGGTCCCACATGAAGTTGATATTAAATGCTCACTGGATATCTTTCAAAGATTCTAACTATTTTAATTAAATTCATATTTAATATGTGGGTTCTATTATCTTTTAATCGCCTTATTTCTATGCTTTACTGACATTTCATTTCTACCAACATGAAAATGTTAAATCTATAGCTTTTATCTTAGATAATTTTTTTTCTTTCATTTTAGTCCTTAATATTCTATTTTTAATTCCTTTCATACAAAATATGCATTATAAAATTTGTTTAATTTTACTAATGTTATTTTAAATCATCTTGAGTTTTGATTAGGAAGCTTTATTATAATTTATACCCATATTAAGATCATGTATCTCTAGCTAAAGATATCATGGGATGTTACACTCCGTAGCCTTCAAATGATCATAGCTAGGATTACTCAAATATATACTAAACACACTAATAGCAAAAGTAATGTTGAGTCTGTGCATACTAAAGCATACATCAGGTTCCTAATAATAGATGTATTGTAACCTTATCCATTGCAACCTCTCACCTTTTTGAATAGGTGTAGCACAAGGGGTATAAGAATGTATGTTAAATTTCCTTAATACTCGGTCTATGTAGGTTACCTAAAACAAACCAAGAATGCCATGAGATCTATGATAGTGAATCAAATTCTCAAAACAAATAAGGCTTCACCCAGATCCTTCATATCAAAATGGCAAGACAAGATGTGCTTCTTATTCAATAAACTTATTGATTTACTAGCTAATAGGATGTCATCAATATATAGAACGAGACTCATAAAGTTGTTCCACTTTTAAATTTATGATAAATGCATGGATTAGAAACATTATCTGTGAATCCAAGTGAGGTGATTATCTTATTAAATTTCAAATACTACTGCCACGAGGCTTGTTTAAGCTTATATATGGATATATTTAGCTTGCACACTTAGTGTTTTTTCCCTTGTTTTAGCAAATCCATTAGGTTATCTTATATAAACATTCTTAAGTAAATCACCATTCAAGATTGTTGTTTTAACATCCATCTGGTAAAGTTCAAGGTTTAACTATGCAACAAGATCCATTATAACTATAAAGGTATCTTTAGTAGACACTGATAAAAAGGTTTCTGTGTAGTCAATCCCTTCCTTATGATTGTAGCCCTTAGCTACCAGTTTAGCTTTATACCTTTCCACTTCACCATTAAACCCTTTTTTTGGTTTTAAAGACCCATTTGTAGCTAATAGGTTTACATCCTTCTAGCAACTCAATAAGTTCCTATACATGATTATAATGCATATAGGTCATTTCATCACTCATAGCCTCTAACCACTTAGATGAATGAGGACCTAACACAACTTTATTATAATAAATAGGATTTTTCTATCATCAATATTTGACTCAAATTCTTGTAAGTATACTATATAATCATATGGAATTGCAGGTTTATGAATCCTTTGTGCAACTGGTTCTTCTATGTTAACTATAGGAGGTTCTAAGACATAATCAACTGGATTCTCAAATAGAGTGTTATCTCTATTAGTATAAACAACAAAAGGAAATGACAAAATTGGCAAGAGTAAGATGACATCCTCATTATGCAAATTGATAACCTAGGTTGTCACTCCCACTACCCAAGTCATCCTCAAAGTAAAATGCTTTATCAGACTTAATGACCTTGGTAGTGTAAATAAGGCAATAAAATCTACGTAATATAGATCCAGAACAATACCCAATGAAGAATCTACTAATGATCCTAAATCAAGTTTCTTAAGCTGAGAATTATATGGACTCACCTCCATTTTGCATTTTCGTATATGAAAGTTCCTCAAACTAGGCCTTTTAGTATACGAGGTATTTTCAACTAATTTACTAGAAACTTGATTCAGGATATAAGCCGTAGTCTTAAGGGCTCCACCCCATAAAAACTTTGTCAAGGAAAAGTGACTAATTGTGCTCTTGACCATGTCCATTAAGGTGCAATTTTGCATTTCAGCAACTTCATTTTATTGTAAAGTGTTAAGCGTGGTATATTGGGCTTTAATTCCAGACTTATGTAAGAATAAAGCTAAAGGTCCAGGGTTTCCACCTGTAACAGTATGCTTAAAGGCATTCAAAGATTCAAATTTATTATGCAACAGGTCAGCCATCCAAATTTGGAGTAATCATTTATAAAGGTGATAAAATATCTGTAATCACTTAAAGTAACAACAGTAATAGATCCATTGATGTACGTGTGGATCAAATCTAAAGTACTTTTAAATCTATTTGCTCCTTTTCTCCTAGCTCTAACATGAAATTTCCTTTTGGTATAATTAACACATGATTCAAAATTAGAGAAATTCGATTCATGTAAAATATTTTGTTTGACCATCCTCTTTAATCTCTCTTTGGAGCTAGACCTAAATGCTGATGCCATAACATAGAAAAATTATGATCAATTTTTTAGAGTTTGTGTCCTATAATGACATTAATAGGTGCCCTAAAGGAAAAATCTAAACTATCATTCATATTTAAACAATATAATCCCTTTACCAAACTAGCAATTCCAATAATAATAGAATTAAAGAAAATATTAATGTTTATATTTTCATGCCAAAAGGAATAACCATGTTTATCAAATACATAACTAGAAATCAAATTCCTTCTTGAAGAAGGTACAATGACAACATCATTCAAAAACAATTTCCCAAATGCAAGTTTAAAACTACAATTCCTATGCAATCTACTATAGCTAAACTTCTTTCCACCACTAGGATGGTCTTTCCCTTTTCACTTGGGCTCCTCTTACCTTTGAGTCCTTGTAAAGAATTAGTTATATGAACATTTACTCCAAAATCCAACCACCAAGAACCCAAAGAGGTTTTAAAATTATTAAATTCAAAATAAATTAGAGTTAGAAAGGCAATATAAAAAAAGATATCATATTTCCTTTGCTTGTTCTTTACTTTGAGATAATCTGAAATCATATTGCCAGACTTCTTACAATAATGGCATTCGCCCATAAATAACTTCTTCTTTTAACCCTTATAATTCTTGTTACTCTTTTTTGGTCTAAATGGTTTCTTGCCATTAGCCTTACCTTCAAATTCTTTTTCCCTTTTGTTTCTCACTTTTAGCATTGCTGCATGAACTCTGAGAAATGTAGTTCACTAATTGAACATGAGAATTCACTTTCTTTAATGACTTTTTCTCTTGAGTCACTATAAATATCATCTTATTAATGGTCCATTCAACTTATTGTGAATTACAAGTGGTTCTAAGAACTCCATGCCCGGTTGGAAGGGATTGTAAAACTCAGTAAAATAGGTAATTCTCACCTAAGTCCACATTCAATGACTTCAGCTTATTAAGGTAGTTACCAGCTTCATCATGTGTTCATGCACTCTCTCATAGTGAGTGTTGTCTAACAAAGAGAGGTAGTAGGCCTTTAGTATTTTATCAAACTTCTTGAATTTCCCACTAACTGCTTTGAGATATTCAGCAGCAGTGTCCTTCTTAAGTATGCTTTGTTTGATAGTTTTCTTAATTGTGTATTTCATGATTGTCAGATAAATCTTATTGGACTCATGTCATTACTTATGATAAGCTTTATCAACAACACTAGACTTAATAGTGAGATCTATTAGTTTTAGTTCTCTCATGGCTAAATCTTCTTTGATAATGGTTAGGTACATATTAAGGGACTTATTCCAGTCATCCAAAATCAGCCTTATTCAAAGTTTTCACTATAAATATTCATTAAAATATAAAAGCTGAAGAAGAACAAATAGAAAACATTAATCATATCTTGGAAGGATAATTACAAACCAAGGTTTTCTTCACAAAATTCAACTTATGCAACTATATACCATAATCCCATTTAAATGCCTTAAACTATAATAAACCAAGAAAACTTGTGTCCTAAAAGTTTTAACTAGTAAGAGAAACAACACAAAATGCATCCACAATTTCCATATCAATAAAATACAAGCAATTATGAAAACATCAATTAAAGGAATGCTGCTAACAAGTCTCAAATAAGCCTTTTATAAAATTATATTAAGAATGTTACACAGATAGGGTATGTCTATTGTCAATATAATACACATTCTCTTGTGGGCATTTCCTAACAATTAATTTCATCCTTAATAATTATAATAAAGCAATATAAGGAGAAAAGAATAAAATGAGAATTGCAACATAGGTGATTCACAAAGTAACGCATGATAGGTGAACACACAATCATTAGGTGTATATAACCCAACATAATCCATAACAGATTATATACAATAATTCCTCAAATATGTGTTCAAATTAAGAATAAAATTAACTAATTATGTAAACAATTTGTTTTAATTTCTTTAAGTATTATTAAGGAGAGTGAACAAAATATGTTGCTCCTTACTATGTATATTCTACTAACAAAATTTTTTGGATCAAAATATTGCAATAACACAATGTTTTAAGGCTTTTGATTTCCTAGAAATTTTGAAACTCCTATTTTCAGGGCTAAAAAAATTTCAAAAAAATCACCAACAAATAGGAAACAAAGTATGGAGTCAAATGTGGAGGTTTAGAGATTAAAGCATCAATGCATGAGGCACACGTGCCTATATATGCTTAGCCTATGTATGGCTTCACCCCACACTAGCAAAGCTTCTCTTACCTTTAAATGGGTTTATAAATCGAGCTTTTCAATCCAGTTTCCAAAGCTTTTAATGATAACATATCTAAGTATGTTCATAATAGGAGATATAAAATGAAAAGTTATCTTAGCCGAAGGAGTAGTAGCCATAGGTTAGATCTTCAAAATAGTATGAAAGAGTAACCCATAGTACCCAAGTTTAGAAAGAGTCACACAAAGCTAAGGCTTCTTAAAAAGCTAAAAAAACTGCATAATAATATAAAAGCCTTCAGAAATACTCCTTTTTAACACTAAATAGGTTTTAATATTTCAATAAAACAAACCCATTAAGCAAGAAAATTACATAATTGCCCTTAGTTTTATTTTTTCCCTTTTTTTCACCTTTTTCCTCATACATAATGTATAACAACAAGGTCCAATAATCTCTCTCCTCTTCTTGCTCTGATTTCAACGTTTCTTTACCATCTCCACCTTTTTTCATTATTTTGGTTAATTCCAACGTGGTACATCCCAGAATTTTGTTAGAATTCCAACAAAGATCACTTCATTCATTTCAACGATGATGAGGTGTCAAGAAGAGCCAATTAGATGCGACTAAATAAAGATTACTCTAAATTGAGTAGTGCATTTTCCATTGGTGAGTAATCTATCATTCTCCCTCTATTCTTTGTGCTCAATTTCATCATCTTAGCCCCCAATCTTACAATCTTGGCCCTAATTTCAAATTTTTTTCAAGTATATGACTTAAGGTTCCATAAGAGGAAAAATTAAACATAATTTGTGAGGGACTTCTTCAAATTGACTTGTGACTTTATCTCATAACACCAAATTTGTTCTTTCCTTTTTATAATCTGCAATCAATTTTTGAATTTGGAGTATTGATTTTGAAGGTATTGATGGTGTAAATTCGAAATTAAGCTTGATTCTGGTGAGATTTCTTCAAATTAAGTTGTGGTTTAGTTCTTAAATGAATTTTAACTATTTTCCCTCTAATTCCCATGTGAAATTGTTAGGTTTCGGTTCCTAATTTCATACCACTTTTAGTTAGATGATATGTATGATGAGGTGATGAAATTTTGAAAATCTTGGACCAATTTTCTTCAAGAATCACTATTAGAGGAAGAAATTAAGCAATTGGAAATTGTCGTTTGAAGTGATATGTTGATTTGATAGTTTTCATAATTTTCTTTATTGTTTTAAAGAAAAGGGATGAAGGAAACCTCATAATGGCTAGCTAAATGACCCTAAGTAATTGAGGAGCACAAGTGCTAAGTTTTCTTTCCTATCTCTTTCGCTTCGCATCTGTCAGCAAGTGTCCAGCATCGTCTCATTATCTCTAGCCAAAATCCACTCGAATTTTGGAGTGTTTGCTAGTGAGAAGGTGTATTAGGGTTCATGAGGCTTTAGACATGATTTAGCTCAAAATTAAACAAGATTCACATGTAAATTTGTGAAATTTTCATGGGGCTTCACTTCTAGGTTGAATTTTAGCTTTCTCTTTCTTGTCTACATTAATTAATTTCATCATCCAAGCTCAGAAACTAAAAACCTCCTTTTTGCAGCGTGTTCATTTCGAATATGATGGATATTGGCTCAATTTGGTACAATTTTCTTCAAATTTCATTAGGGCTTCATTCCTTAATTATTTATGCACCTTTCTCTCTTAAACTAATTGATAAATTTCATTAATTTGGCTTAAAATTAAAAAAAAATCCCTAAATTTAATACTGTTCATACGAGAAAAGTGGAATTTAGAGCAAAATTCCATTCGATCTTATCAAATTGAGTTAGGACTTCATATCTAAGATAAATTTCACATTTATTCCTCCTTAAAATCAATGATAAAGTGCATTAGGGCTCTAAGATTGGAAAAATCCCAATTTGGCTATGTGTGTTCTTACTTGTAAGAAGATAAAATTCACAGTCTTTGGACTCCTTTAGTTTCATTAAGCACATAAGGGAATGATTAAGGCTAACAAAAGATTTTGTTTTAAGTTGTAAGTTAATTTGATAATTTTTCTTAATTTTCTTGTATTTTCATTGATGCAAGAGTGGCAAAATGAATGGAAAACTATGTTGGGGTTGATGAAGTAGCCTTAAATGATTATTACAATTTAATGAGTAACTTTGGAATTTGGTTGGTTGACCTTTAATACCACATTAGTGAAACCGATAAATTCCTGATTATGGAATAAGGGCAAAATAAAGCTTGGTGGAGAAGATTTAATTTATTAAATGCTTTTTAATGTTATAAATTAATTTTGGTTTAAGAAAGTGTGGTTTTCAAGCCATAAATGAAGTTGAATGGTTAATAATTAAGAAGATAGAATTCAAAGAAAAAAAAAACTTGTTGAAAGTGTATTGGAATAGAAATTGATAACAACATATTTCAAAGGAAATGAATTAAAATGAATCAAGTATATGGGAAACACATTATGTTACTCTTTAAGATTAAATTGAAGTGCTATCAGCCTGATTAAGATAATGTTTATTTAGTAGTTGGACTTTGAAATATGAAGTAAGATTACTAAAGTAATTAGAGATGATTATGGAAGGTTGTGTTTGATAAACCATGAATCATAATTATTGAAGCTTATGTTTACGGTTTTAAAGCAAATAAATAACTAAGTAACTAAATTGATAGAATTAATTAGACTAATCCTGGATATGAAAAGGTAAAAGTGTGTTACTTGATTTTATAGGTCTTTAGGATTAATTATGATCATGTGAATTGTTAAAGGCTTTAAAAAGAGTTGATTGTTCTTTTCAAGTGAGTAGATATTGGTAATTATGTTTATAATTTATATTTTTTAATGCATTCTTTACGAATTGGTGCATTTTGTTCACTCAACTACATTAGGGAACAAACTTTCTTGGTTATAGTGTTTTCTTACTGAGAACTTCTCCTAAGGCTTTCACACCTTTAAGGTAATGTGTTACATAGCTTCTTTGGTTTCTAGTGCAACTTTGGTATTAAGATGTATATCTCTGTATATTATAGATTCCAATTTACATTGATTTTGGATTTGTGAATCACAAATCTTATGGATTTTTGAATTACTTTGTTTAGTATTTCTAAAGTACTCTAATTTGTAACTATAAGGTACCATGATCCTATAAATTTTGAATTACTCTGATTCCCTTTCTTTGAATAACTTTAATTCTAGATTTGCTAAAGTACTTTGGTTTTAGATATTTAGAAAACTCCAGATTTAAGATATACATTGTCTTTGAATTCATGAAATACTCTGATTCTGTATTTATGAACTTATCAATTTTTAAATTATGAGTTCTTGTAATTGTGGAGATCTTTCTAATTTCTATAAGTTATATGCTCTATATTTGTGGTGATTTACGCTTCACAAGCTATGTGCTTTACATTTGAAATTTCTGATTTCTATAAGCTATATGCTCTATATTTATGGTGATTTACCTTTCATGAGCTACATGTTTTGTGCCTAAAATTGTTGATTTCAGTGAGTTATGTGCTCTATATTTATGGTGATTTACCATTCACAAGTTATGAGCTCTACATTTGAGATTTTTTATTTCTGTAAACTATATGCTCTATAACTGTGGTGATTTACCCTTCGTAAGTTGTGTATTCTACATCTGAGATTTCTAATTTTTGTGAGCTACATGCTCTATATCTGTAATGATTTACCCCTCACAAGTTGTATGCTCAGAATTCGTATTTTGTTTTGGTTTTGTTTAGTTGTCCCCAGTTCTACTTTGTTAAATTATTATGATTTATTTATTTGATTCAGAAATAGTGATTTGATCATGTTTTGATTTCATGAGTTACACAAACAATGTCTTTATTTAAGTTATGAATAATCAATATTGATTCTTATTCCCATTAATGGTATGGTAAGTTTTCTGTTTGCAAAAAGGAAAAAATTTTTTGGTGCCCTTGGCTTGCCTCTTCACGACATAGATAGTATTATTTACTCACTAAATGTTTTCACTTACTCCTTTATTTCCATGAGAAATGTTAACTATGGACTCTTCTGTTGCATTGATAAAAGTTACATATCCCCTGGTAAGCCTTGTATTGTCTCTAATATGACAGTTTAATTCTTGTTGTTGTTGAACATTGTAAATTTTGTAATTTAGTAGCTTAAATTGTCACTGACAGGGAATTATTGATTGGTATATCTGAGATTGCCTAGTTGTATTATTTGGTAAGAGCAGAGCTTTCTTGCTTTTTGATTTATAGGTTTTCGTTGTAGAAATTTTAATAAGTCTATATTTCAGGGGAAATTTTGCCAAAATTTCTACACAAAGCCTGTTAATTAAATCTATGCTTATGAATTGGCATAATCTGGTAACCATTTAGTAGATTTTTCATTAAACTGTTCAAGGTGTTCGAACTTTCCAGATTCACAGAGTTAGGGTTTACTTTGTTCTCTGTGCTAGTAACACTTCCTTAGTTAGGCAACTCATAATTAAGAATGAAACAAAATTATTTTAGGTCATATGTATATATAAGATTAAATACATGAAAATGGAAACAAATGAACAAACAACAAAAAAATAAATATAAGATTTAAGTGATTGTGATGAAATTTACTTGCAATATTGGATGATAAAGGGTTAATACCTTATTTTAAGATTAAAGAGAATAGATATGCGGTGATTAGACTAGAATTGAGTAAGGTGTTAGGAAGTTATTTGAATTAAGGTATAATTTATGATATGGGAAGTTAAATATGCGTTATTTGTTATTATAAGACTATATACATTGACTTTGTGATCAAGTGAGATATGGAAAAAGACATTAGGAACACAGTTGTTATGTGTGTACCTTCTAGGTGAGTAAATATTGCTAATCATACATGTTTTTAGTGTTTTAAACTGTTCATTTATGAAATATTTTTGTTTTATACGATCTAGTGCCTTGGGAACATGCCTCTTGAATTATTTTGTTAATTCTGACAGTTAATTGTACTTTTTAAAGTTTAAAAAATTTCTTTGTAATATTCCTTCCTGTTTGCATGATCATTTTGAACAATTTATATACTGTATGATATTCTGTGAACTTTCAAAATGATTTTGTTACTGTATAAATTTTTAGACATCGAAATTTCGCTATTTGGATATGGTTTTTTTCTTTATTATGTTACTATTATGGAAAATATGGTTTCTTGGAAATACATCCAATACAGAACGTTGTAGCTAACAACAGTAGATGTTGGCCCTGATGAACCATGGTCTATTATGAAACTCAACCAGTAAGGGTATTGCTAACCCTGTGTGAGACAGTCACCACACATTGGTTTGTTCTGACTATTTACGAGTCATATTACTCGACTATGACTAATATTTGTACTGTGATTCCTACCTTAGAGCTAGTGTTCATTATGGATTCTGATCGGTTTTATGAGATGTTTTCCATTCCAGTATTACCTATTTTAAAAATTAATTGTGGATTTCAAATTCCTTTTAGTATGATGTTTTTTGCGAAGTATCGCTAAATTTGCCTAAACTTTACAAATTATATATGATTTATGATTTGGCTTTTGGAATAATTTTGACATACGTAAGTTTGATATATTTTGAACTACAAAACAATATGGTTATGAAAAATGGTAATGAAAAACTCCAATGGCTTGCTTATTCCCTTCTGGTATGGTTATTAATATTTGCTCACTGAGTATGGTCACTCATCCTTTTCCTTGGTGATTTTTTTCAATGAGTAGTGTTGATCTAGTAATGAATTTGCAGTTTAAAGACGACTAAAAGACTTATTGGTGAGTCATGCATTGTTCACAAAGGTGAAGAGTCATTTTTATTTAGTTGTTAAATATTTGGAAATATTTTCTTTGTACTCTAGTAGCTCTATTGTCACAAACAAAGAGTTTAATTTTATGTAGCCTTGTGTTAGTTGTATGATATTAGAGTATTGAATTAGATATTGTTCATGTCTTTCGTTATATCAGTATTTGGATCAATTTATTAGATTTGTTTGGTTTACAAAGACAAGGTTTACCTTGTTCTCCATGTTGGTTATACTCTATCGTTTAGGGTGTGACACTCAAAATAGTCCTCTATTTTTCAAATAATAATTTTCTCATAAAAATTAATAAAGGCATTTATTACATATTTATGATAGTTCTTGCATTAATTTGAACCAATGATTTACGAGATGAGATGGATTAATAAATACGCATTTGACTCGTATAAAATAGTTAATCATTCAATTTAGAATAAATTAAATTTATAATTTTTTACACAAAATAAACATTGAAATAGAAATTTAAGAAATATAATTTTTGAATAATTTGTATTTTTAAGATATTACAATTATCTCATTATACTAGTAAAAGTACATAGAATAAGAATAAGATGAGAGAAAGAAGAATCAGTATCATTGAATCAAGTAGGACAACCACTCAAATGTATATATTATGGGAAAACAAAAATTTTAGTTCTTTCATTTTTGTCTCAATGTTAATTTAGTTATTTACAAATTTGTAGTGTCAAAATGATCTTTTAAGAATTTAATATTAATTAAAACTAGTTCTTTAAAAGACTTATGATTAATTTAACAAAGAATTACTTTTAATTAATATTAAATTTTTAAAATTATTTTGACACTCTAAATTTATAAAGAACTAAATTAACATTAAAGCAAAATATAAAAATAATTTCTCCATATATTATCAAACACTCAAGAGTCAAGTCTCCTAATTATACTTAAGGTGAGCTAAATCCAAGAGCAAGACACAAGCAACTAATCCCGTAGCTAAGAGTGACACGTAAGAGGGATCCAAAAACCGTGAACAAGAAAGTCTTTTTGTCAAATTATCACTAACCTGAACTTTGAGATGGAATATGTTGAACTCGGACTTCTTTGCTAATGACTTTCTCTCTCACAAAATATAACTTAGAGATCAAAATTTGAAGCTTCGCTAATGTAAAATTGACTTACTCTCCTTTATTTACAACGGTTTTTTTCTTTTATAATTTAGTCATCATAAAACTTGTTATTTTAATTTTGTCTATCATAAAATTATCTTCTCAATTTGATTTCTCATATATAAATATTTTTTAATTTAACTTTTATTAAATAAAAGGTCAAGTCAGTACAATTACTTATACACGTCATTAAATCTTGATTTTAATTACTCTACACAACTTGGAGTGTAAATATGAGTTTATCTGAGTCAACCATTTTGGATGGTCCATTTTTCAACATTGTTTACAAATAAAATTTTTATATATTAATGATATCCTAAACAAATATGTTAATGTAAAAGATAATATTAATAATAATTTTATTTGTGAATGACTAAATTAAAAAATATTTATATATAAAAGACTAAATTAAAAAGTATCTAATTTATAATGATTAAATAAAAAATTTATGAGAGACTAAAATAAAAATACACCAGGATCAAAATAGAATTCTACACATGTAAAATTTGATTCTATAGTCATTAAGGCAACATATAGTAACTTGAGATGATTAGCGTGCGATACTCAAATTGGATTGAAAGTGCCTTGAGCCAGATCAATTTACCTACTGTGTTGGCTTATTACTTTGAATGAATTTAGATTCTCTTTTTTTTTTTAATTATTATTTGAAAGAAATAGAGAAAATAATTGAGTTTCACGTTAATTTTATGTCTTCCAATGAAACTTATCATTTAAATAAATACCACCTACTATTTACCTTTTTTTTTCTCAACGTAATAAAAGGAAGAAAAAAAAAAAAAAAGAGTATGCTATTTTATGACATGAAAGTCAAAGTGTAAAATAGGATTATAGTATTCGAGAATTAGTTTTCCATTCTCCAAGCAAGCCTCCTACATACATTATTAATGAGTGGAAAATTTTCGAAATATATCTCCTCTAATAGAATATAGTCATTGGAGAATTTTTAGTAATTTTTGAATCATTAAATATTAAAAATTTAATTGTTCAAAATTTTTAATCAAGAATCATATATAATTATAATTGCTGTCTGTAAATTTGTATTCAATGATTTAAAAAATTATCAAAATTTTCTAATAATAATTATTGTAACATATTTGGATTGGAGAAATTTATGGCTTTGAAAAGGTTGCATATTAAAGTGCTTACATTCATAGACATGTTTAGTTGTGGATGGTAATTAATAGGTCAAAATTATCAAAATTGTATAAATTAAATATTTATTGAAAATGATTTATGTACATAGTCAAACATTTAAGTTTATAAAATCATTGCATATATAAATCATAATTAACCGGTAATGTAGCTTAGGGTGACACGTGTAAGAAATTAAGAATTAACTCTCTGACAGTCCGTGAGGGAATTTTTATTATTTTCTGATTGGCTAGGAAAGGTTTGTGTATATTTTTATAATAGAGGGAAAGAATATAAATTTATGTATCTCTCAAAAAAAAATTTTGTACAAATAGAAAGAAAATATTTGACTCTATCTTTTTAAATCTTAAGTAACACTGCTTCGAATGGAAGTTGATCTTTTATTTCATTCCGAAAGTTAATCATAATTTTCATTTATAGTGAAATCATAAAATAAATTTTGTATTGCATAATAAGAGTACATTGGATCAATTTCCGTCCATTAAGATAATTAAAATAAATTTTATTATAATGAAAAATCCAATTACATATATAATTTAATAAATAAATTTTCATCCAATAAATTACGACAATCAATTATTTCATTTTTTTTTGTTTTTAACAATATTATTATTTGTATTATGATTTGACATAAAAGAAGAGTAAAATTCATTTTTAAAGCTTCCATACTTATAATGTGTTTGGTTTAAAGTTTGTTTATAAATCTAAATGAAAGTTTGTCTTATAAACATTTTCATTTGATTTGATGTTTGATTTTTTTAAAAATTAATTTTGCCATCCAAATTTAAGTTTGTATATAAATAAGAAAAATTAATTTTGCATTAAATAAATTGTATAGATAGCAAAAATTAAATTTTAAATAAAGTTTTTAAACATAAATCACTTGAATGCAAAATCCAGTTTCACTAAAATTAATTTTAAAATTTAAATTGATTCAAAATCAAATTAGCCTAAGACTATGTTATAAGCATAAGTTCAAATGGTGAACCTATCTCTAAAGACTAATATATTAAATAAAAAAATTTATTGATCTTATAAACTCTCTTCCTTTAAAAAGGCTTATAAGAGACTAATTCAAACATATACCTAATCAAGTAAGGATCTCACCATAAACAAAAAAAAAATGTTAAAAAAAAGGACCAAAGAGAAAGATATACTCATAAAAGGCTAGAAATTATAAAAGTGATGATAAATACACAATTGGAACTATTTGAATTTTGAAAATTCAAATTTGTGAATGATTGTGAAAATGAGCTGGTGAGAGTTGTCCAATCACGGTGGCGCCTCAATTCGAAAATTGCGTGGTGGGCCATTTGAGGGCCCAACCTTTTATTATTATTGTTATTATTCAGCATCAACGAACCCATTATTATTACAAAGAAATCAATTATTTTCTTTTAAAATAATTATAGCTAATTTTTTTCCTCTTACATATATTTTCAAAATAGTGATGTCAAATTTTTGTCTGAATTATTTTTTATTTTTTATTAGTTAATGTTCCACTCATTTTTACATGAAAAAATTATTTTTAAAAATTCAGTGAGTGTAATTGACATTTTTTTTTTTACAACTCAGCGTTATATAAAATTAATTATTGATATTTTTTAAATTTTAAATCTTTAAACTTAAATCTTAAAATTTAAGGCCTGGACTATAACTAATAAATCATTGATAGGAGAGTTCAAATTCTATAAACTTAAAAGAAACAAGATACTTTCCGACTTATTGGGTTATTTCAGTAGAGCTAAAAAATGCATATTATAAAAGCAAATATACATTTTTTTTATAATAAATTTTTCTTGATTAAGGTACCACTCACCTATATGGGATAAAAATTTCCGTATAATTCAAAAGAAAAAAACAGAATCATAATGAATGATTAAAATTTTATTTTGATTATTCACATACAAAATTTGTTTAATTTGGTCCTTTATAAAACAATTTGTTGCAATGTAGTTTCTAATAAATTAATCATTTTTTATTTAATGCTTCATAAAAACTATTTTATCAATTTAATCCATTGTTACATAAGAAAACAATTCTATAAAAAGTGAATAAAAAAAATAGATTTCTTAACTAAAATAAAGTCCCATAACGATTTATAGTTTATTTGGTTGGAACTTCAAGTTATCTTGCTAGAAATTTGTTATCTTTATTTCCATCTAAACAACTTTTTTTTTTTTTACAGGGAATAAAATCTTTGGTATGTGGGAAAATAATAATTAAAAAATCTCATAAATATTGACACATGATTCATGCCGAATATATAAAATACACCCATGGAAAGTGTGCAAGGCAAAAGAGACGAGACATGTGAAAATATTGATGAAGAACCTTCTAATTAAAACCTCTTTTAATAGACCAAATATTTACACCATATTATTTATCAGTTATGACCATTCTAAAAGCTTAAATATTACTTGAACAAACATAACATAAAAAGAAAATGTAATTTTTAATTTGAAAATGGAGTGCTTGGATAAATTAATTATTTTATACATAATCTTAGACCAAACATAATGAATAATTTGAATGATTGTTGCAGGCTGCATGCAAATACATAATAATGCGAAGGAAATTGAAGAGCGTAGAAGAATAATAAATTAATAATAAAGTTGATGAATGAATGAATGAAGGAAGAGTAAGACAAATATTAAAGTGAAGGTGCAATGTTTAAGCATAAAGGCACATTCTCGAGACCATATGAGACAACTAAGCCTCCCATGACTCACTCCAAGCAGCGGACCAACCAAAGTTCTTAGCAATTAATATATATATATATATATATATATATATATATAGATAAGCAAAATCATTTTTTAGTTCCAAAAATCATAGTATCTAGCAAAAAATCTGTATTGATATACATGTATGTATATGCATATATATGCAGTAACTGAATCAGTGTCCCCTATATAATTCAGTTTCCTTAAAGTATTCTTCGTATTTTTATAAAAAGATATAATATTAGAAAGATTTAAAAAGTTTCTTGAATTTTAGATTTTTTGAAGAAAGTATTTGAGGAGCACATTTACACAATGTATAATTTGATTATAAACTAAGAAAAATAAAGTTGTATGCAATTTTTTTAATATTTTGATTATGCTGTTTTTTAAATTAAAATATAATAATTTTTAATTTTTTTAGTAATATCACAAGACGTATATAATTTTATATTTGTAAATTAAAGTATATATATTCTTATATTATTATTAATTACTTGCGCATTTATTATGTGTTAATATAAAATATTTATAAAAAATTAAAGAATTTAAAGAAAACATTAATTATTATCAAACTTCTACAGTACTCAAGTCAACTCCAATGTTGGAGAGAAATGCAAGAGGGTGAGAGAAAAAAAAAGCTGATATGACCACTTCAATTCTTTGATATTAATATTTAAAAGGGACTACAATTGAAAAATGTGGAATTTGAGGGGTAGCAAACGAAAATTAATACAAGTATAATGTATAAAACAATATTTTCATATAAAGGAGGTCATCGTGCGAAACTTCTCATGCCTTGATAGACTATAGTTTCAAGTTTTTGCTTTATTCCGTTTTGAAAGAGGCAGCGGCAATTGAAGAGAGAGAGAGAGAGGTTGGTGAAGATAACAAGCTTTGTTCAGACGTTGCAAGTCTCTGTTAGGTTTAGTTTTCGTGCCTATTCATCATTTATGTGTTTCTCGTCACTCTCCAATCTCTGTCTCTGTCTATTTCTCTGAATTCTTTGGAGTTGAAGGTTGATTATTTTGATTGTTATATAGCTTCACTTTTGAATTTCAGAATGAGGGTGGTGATTTCTCGGGTCCGGTAATATTGGGTTTTCGCTTCAGCTTCTCCTGATGCTTTAGTTCCTCGCTGACGCTATCCGGTAAATCAATTTTATTGATATTTTAGTCTGCTATCGAATCTGTTGATTTTTCTTCTTCATGTGTACGAGCACAAATAATCTTATAGATGCTGACTTCTTTTAGTTTTTTAAGGGATTGGGCCATGTTTAATTCGATTTAATTTGGTCTTTTTATTATGATTATTTTTTTGAACTATAGATGATGTTGTCAAAAGTAGAAGCTGGTAAGAAGGCTGGCGAAAGTTCAGGAGATGGGAGGTTGTTAAAAGAGATTGAAACTATAAGCAAAGCTCTGTATTTGGATAAGAGATTTTCGAGGAATCCACTTTCTACTGCTAATTCTCGATCGAAATCTGCTGGGAAACCCCACTTACCTGATCCCAAATCGAAGCCTACATCTAGTAATGAAGATCCTTCACGCAAGGATAAGAGGTCTATATGGAATTGGAGGCCATTAAAGGCCTTTTCCCACATCCGCAATCGAAGGTTTAATTGTTGTTTTTCTCTTCAAGTCCATTTGATTGAAAAGTTTCCTTCAACTTTCAATGATGCTAGCCTCCGTGTATACTGGAAGAGGCGGGATGGGGTTTTGGTGACCCGTCCAGCCAAGGTAGTTCAAGGAGTAGCTGAATTTGAAGAGAAGTTGACTTACACTTGCTCAGTGTACGGCAGTAGAAATGGACCTCACCATTCAGCTAAATATGAAGCTAAACATTTTCTACTCTATGCTTCTATTCTTAGTGCACCAGAGCTCGATTTGGGGAAGCATCGGGTGGACCTCACAAGGTTGCTTCCTCTTACGCTGGAAGAACTTGAGGAGGAGAAGAGCTCAGGGAAGTGGACTACAAGTTTTAGATTATCAGGAATGGCCAGGGGTGCTGTAATGAATGTGAGTTTTGGGTACATGGTGGTTGGTGATAATAAAAATGCTACCAGGGACAACCATAATGTTCCTAATGCATTGACTTCAAGGCAAGTTGGAAGTGTGCCAAGCTTTACCAAACAGTATTCTCCTCAAACTATAGACGAGGTAAAGGATCTTCATGAGGTTTTGCCATCATCAAAGTCAGGACTGGCCAGCTCGATAGACATCTTATATCAGAAATTTGAAGAAGAAAGGACAAATAGTCCTGTGCATGACAAACCGATATGTGATTTGTCTATGGAGAATCCCGAGCAAATCGAACCAAATGTGTGTCCTTTATCTGATCCTGGAAAGAAAATATCTGAAGAGTGTGTTGATGATGAAGAAAAGAAGTGCAGTCCAGTGCCTGACAATCCAGAATCTAACTTGTTTCAAGAAAACCTGGAGCCAGTCCAATCTGATGGCTATCCTCTATCTGATTTAAATGAAAACCCTGAAGAGTGTGAAGGTAAGTTTTCTGTTGTTGATCAGGGCATAGAATTGTCTTCGAACAAACCTCTTAACTTGGAGGCATCCACCACAAAGGCTTCTGATTCTGGTGTTGATAGTACCAATACTTGTGATACTGCTGGTATACAGTTATCTTCTGAATATAGTGTTGAATTTAATTCCCTGGATGCGGAAAATGATACTTCTAGGGAAAAGGCTATGGTGAACGAATTCACTTCTGAAGAGGATGGCGAATTCACCAAGGAGCTGCTCATGCAAGAGCTGGAATTAGCTTTAAATAATGTCTCAGATTTGGAGACAGTAGCACTGGAATCTCCCAAAGATGAGAAATATATGGAAGCCAAATCTGAATATAAAATGAGAAAATCACATAGCTTGGATGATATTACAGAATCAGTTGCCAATGAATTTTTAAGCATGCTAGGCGAAGACCATAGTCCATTTGGCTTGAGTTCTGAAAGCGAAGCTGAGTCCCCAAGAGAGCGCCTTTTAAGACAATTTGAAAAGGAGGCTCTGGCTGAAGGGTTCTCTTTATTTGATTTTGAAGTAGGCGACGATGATGAAGCTGAAGGCAGCTATAATGCTCCTGTTGGATCTGAACAGTGGAACTTCTCTGAGGGCCCCGGGTCATCATCCTCGTTTCAAGATCTGCTGCAGGAGGGGCAACAAGTTGAATCTCAGGATGTGAGGAGCAAGCAGAGCGCTCAGATGGTAGAAGACTTGGAAACAGAAGCCTTAATGCGTCAGTGGGGTTTGAATGAGGATGCTTTTAAGCATTCTCCACCAAAAGATCCTGCTGGTTTTGGAAGTCCCATCCACTTATCCCCTGAAGAGCCTCCTAGTTTGCCTCCTCTTGCAGAGGGGTTAGGTCCTTTTCTTCAGACAAAGGATGGGGGATTTTTACGAACTATGGATCCCTCACTTTTCAGGAATGCTAAAAGTGGTGGGAGCTTGATTATGCAAGTTTCCAATCCTGTTGTGGTACCTGCTGAAATTGGTTCTGGTATAATGGAGATTTTGCAGCGATTGGCTTCATTGGGAATTGAAAAGCTCTCAATGCAGGCAAATAAGTTAATGCCTCTTGAGGATATCACAGGGAAGACAATGCAACAAGTGGCATGGGAAGCTATGCCTCTCCTAGAGGGAACAGAGAGGTTTGTCAATCCTGTTTTTATCATTGGCCTTGGAGCTAGAATTTTAAAATAGGCATTCCTTTGCATATGTTTCATAATTAAATTTTGCTTTGTCTATGTAGGCAAGGTCTGTTGCAGCATGATTTAGTGGAAGGGCAAGACAATGCTTGCATGCAAAGGGGCTTGAAAGGAGCATCGTCTGGACCAAAGGCTACTAAGTTGAGTAAAAATGCGGAAGGCAATCTGACGAGCTCAGAATTTGCTTCATTGGAAGATCTTGCTCCATTGGCTATGGATAAAATTGAAGCACTCTCAGTGGAGGGTCTGAGAATACAATCTGGGATGTCAGATCAGGATGCACCATCAAACATCATTACACAATCCATTGGGGACGTTTCAGCTCTCCAGGGCAAGGGGGCTAATATTAGTGGGTCCCTTGGCCTGGATGGAGCTGCAGGTTTGCAGTTATTGGATATAAAAGACAGCAGTGATGGTGTTGAATCTGTTGATGGGATAATGGGGCTATCATTGACTCTGAATGAATGGATGAGGTTGGATTCTGGCGAGATTGATGATATAGAAAATATCAGTGATCACACTTCTAAAATTCTTGCTGCCCATCATGCTAACTCTTTTGACTTTATTCGTGGGACTTCTAAGGGAGAGAAAAAAAGAGGCAAAGGCCATGGCAGAAAATGTGGTTTGTTGGGAAATAATTTTACAGTAGCATTAATGGTGCAACTTCGTGATCCTCTGAGAGACTATGAGCCTGTTGGATCACCGATGCTTGCTCTCATACAAGTTGAGAGGGTGTTCATCCCACCAAAGCCAAAAATTTACTGTAATGTGTCTGAGATAAGGAACAATAATGACAAAGATGATGAGTGTGAAACTAAAGCAAAGTTGGAGTCGAAAGATGACAAGAAAGAAGAGAAAGCTTCTGAAGAGGAGGGCATTGCTCAGTTCAGAATTACTGAAGTCCATGTCGCTGGTCTAAAGACTGAGCCTCGCAAAAAGAAGCTTTGGGGTACTTCAGCCAATGAAAAATCGGGTTCTCGGTGGTTGCTTGCTAATGGAATGGGGAAGAGCAACAAGCATCCAATAATCAAGTCAAAGGCTGCATCTAAATCTGGCGCTTTGGCTACAGCAAAAGTGCAACCTGGTGATACATTGTGGAGCATATCGTCACGTGTTTATGGTACTGGAACAAAATGGAAGGAATTGGCAACTCTAAATCCACATATAAGAAACCCCAACGTCATTATACCAGATGAAACCATTAGATTGAAGTGAAAGTAGGGTAGAGTGATGAGCATTTTCAGAATTTTCATGGATAGGTCTTATCCTTGTTGTCAGATCACAAATAAAATGAACTTCTCTTGAAAATTATGAAGATTGTATGAGATGTGGGGATAAATGCAGGAATGACCTTAGCATTAGGCTCATTTTTCTTTTGTAGAGCCGTTTGTAATTTCGCTTATGCATGCATCTGTTGTATTTATGACCTCCGGAAGGAGTGTGTATATGACATTGGCTAAATTATATTGCTGTTAACAAATAGTCTAATACTTGTTGTTTCATGAAGTGCTTTCGGTATTTTGCAAATTTATGCGGGCATCTTCAATCATAGAATGTTCTTGCAACACTATAGCATCTTGCTTTTGTATCCTTCTATTCCTTTCTTGGTTTTGAAAAGGTTGCTCTGGTGGTCTTGTGGCAAAAGTATGATTTTCTCGTTATCCGTGATCTCTAACATGTTTTGCAATGAGATTAGTGAGGTTGTGAATAACTCACCAAACATGAGTACATGACTGAATTTGCAAAAGATAAAAGTTAATGATTAGATTAGGTTAATGTTCATAACGATGTAATTTTACGCAAAGAGTCTTTGATTATAAAACCAATTAGAATTTAACCCGATGGAAATTGGTAAGATGTTTTAAATAAAATTAATTATAAAGGACTTACAAGTTAAACATCATTAGATTTTTATGCAACTCTTTCTTTGGATGACAAAAATATGAGTATTATTTAATTACGTGGTTCTTTTATTGTATATGAGCTGTTTATTGTTATATTTAATTTTTTTACCGCCAGTTTTTGTTGTATTTAATGTTACATCATGAAATGATGGTTTCATGTGTCTAAAAATTTAATGTATGTTTATTTGAATAAACATGTGTCTAAAAATTATCATTAGTTAATGAATTAATAATTTATATTGTATTAATCTCAATTCTTTTAAATTAAAGTAACTATAAATCACGAGTTTAAGTAAATTACTATAATCTTTATTCTTATATTTGAAAAAAATATTTTGTTCATCTTTAAACTCATACTCAAACGGATAATAAATTCAATCTCTCTCTCTCTCTCTCTCTCTATATATATATATATATATATATTTAATGAATCCCCTCCAAACTCATACCTATTTAAACAAAAGACTTTAAAATGAATATTTTTTTCTTAAATTGAAGTTCGTTTACTAAAATATTTCCACATACAGTCACAAAAGAGACTTCTTTACGTTATTAATATTATTCAAATACACTGACAGCATAATTTGAAATTGTTTAATACAAGCTATAGAAAGGAACAGCTAATTCTTTTACACAGACAAGCACGAACAAAACGGATAATCTATAAATCAAAGCGTTGGACCATTATATCCATATAAGGAATAAGAGAAATCTTAAAATTTAACCACGCTTCTAATGATTTTACCTAACACGAGCAAGATGAGACTTGGCCAAAAGAAAAGAAATGGGACAAGATGAGACAGACAACAGTTTGCTTAATATAACCTAAGTAAATGAAGAAAATTCATGCGCACACGTTCAACTTCAATTTCTGAAATATCTCCCGCCATTGATGAAAATAGAAGATTGAACGCTGACAAATTTAGAACTTCATTCTAAGTGAGGCGTAAACCTTTATATTAAAATTTTAAACTAAGATAAGTAAATTGTTATAATTTTAAAAGAATGAACTCTTATAAATAAAAAAAATTAAATTAATATTATAAGATAAAATTATACATAAAAATTAAAAATTTTAAAAATTCAAATGATACAGATAGGTTTGGGAAGATAATGAAGTTGATAACTGTCCGGAAAGTAAGCATTATACACAACACAACCACAGATGAGATGAATATTCTATGGTGTTTCTATCCATTATTTTCATAGCCAATTCATGCAAGCACTTGATTGAGGGCATCCATTGCAAAGAGCAACGCAAGAAAGTAAAAGTGAGTTATAATAGTTTTGTTATATTTATTTGACTTTAATTTTTGAAAACTGATGAATGTGAAATTTAGTTTATAAAAATAACATTCATTCACATTTATTCTTCCGTCTGGTGACTTTGGGAGATTACAAGGCCAGACATGCAACGAGTATTTAGAAATTAATTTGTGCACTCGTTCATTTTCAAGAACAAAGACTAAGTCCAACAATTCAAGAATCAAATTGTTAATTTACTCTATCACAGATAAACTAGCAACATAACATCACCGGGGAATTGAGTAACAAGTTAATCATTCAAAAGAAAGTCTTATGATTTAACCGCCATGATTCGTCAAGGCACAATGTTATGACCCTCTATCTCACACACACCCCAAAAGAATATAGTGAGGCTACAGAATATAGTTGAAATTCATTAGCATCCACAACCTCCATACTAATGTGCAGTTGACCAGAACTTTAAAGAGTCATAGGATATTTCCCATGCTCATTCATCAACCCCTCCCTTTCCCCCTCATGTAGTAGCAAAGGAAAATTGAGATAATTTGCCTGGTTTGAGTGGACTCATCTGATCTTTCCCAGGGAAACCAGAAGTATGTAGGTCGCATATGACCGTTAAATTGAACCTCAAGCCATGTCTTTGTCGTTTTGTTGAAGCTAGAGTGGATGCTATGCTGCCATATGGGGCAGAATATAATTCTGATCAATATAATGCGACATAATAGCAAAGATGAAAGATTGAGAAAGAGTAAGCACGCCTTCTGCACAAACAAATATACTTAAAACATAAATATTTTTCAGTTCTGGATGAGGATTGGAGACATGTTCAGAACCTGCAAACTATCAAACATTAATAATATATCCACATAGGAAGTTCCCAAGACTGAAGTACTGAATGCATATGCCGCACCATCATGGCACAACACAGAACCTTACCTAAGCAACTAAATAGTTAGCAGTCCAACGTGATAGAGTTACACTAACCCACGGCCCTATGGTATCAAGGTCGTGCTCTCTTATTGCTGCATGAGGGGCACTTGTATTGCTTGATGTGCTCAGCCCGGGCAGGAGTGATCTTCACACACTTGCCATGGAACCACTTCTCACATATGTCACAGCATATCCAGAACTCATCAGATGCATAGTTCTCCCCACATGCGCCACACAATGTCTCCCCATGCTCCTCTTCATCTTCTTCATCCAATACCTCATCCTCATCCTTAGCTTGCTTTGAATATTTAGCTGATTCAGATCCTCGCTATTTTGTTTCAATAAGGAAACAAGAATTCAGAAGTAAAATGTTAACAAGGAGATAAATAAGTAATCAACATCACCGCTCTAGTCAGCAGCATGTAGTTATTTAGCTCTACAATCTTTTATGTCTAGAAACTATACAGTAGCTTATTTGATTACTGTGCCAGCAAACTGCACAAATTTTTTGGATTTGTTAATGATTGGTTAAGACAACTAAAATGCTTCACTTTGGAGCAATTCTAACACAATCTGTCTCATGAGCATGGCTGATAGTTTTTTTTTTTTTTTCTTTTCAAAAAAAATATCTCTACCTATATAATGTCATTTCTAAAATCTAATTAACTTCTTACGACAACAACAACAATAATAATAATAGCATCATCATCATCACTATGTTTACTACTATGAATTATTCTTCAGCCAGAAAAAAAAATTTATATTGCTAAAGTCACTTCTTGGTCAGCAATATATACACCACTCCGCTGACACAAGACTATAACCTAGCACACCTCACCCAGCAATTCTCTTTGAGATGACAAAAAAGCAATGAACTAAGAGAGGTTTCCTATTTCCAGATTAATACATTATGACTTGGATTTGGGAAGGGGGGAAAAAGGTAGCTCTTCAAAATTTTACAGTGGACGCTCACTTTAAAAAATTGTGAATTGAATATATCAGATAATGCATACTGAAATTGTGGCAGAATGGAACTTGCAAACAAAAATGGAGGATATATCAGCTATGTTATGTAAAATTATATTCTTTTGCTAAATAGCATACACTTGACTTCCTACTTATACCTTGACCACATGTAGGGGATCCAAAATAATGACCAGTGATGTTAGAGTTTCAACATCTAATAAAGCAATTGTTGCACCAAAATTCACCCACTTTCAGAAAAAAGGAATAAGATACAAGGAAAAGGAGAGACTTTACCCCTTTTGAGCCAGATTTTGACTTGTTGCTGGTGTGGTTTGAGACTGATGTCTTTTCCTTAGCTTGTTTCTTTGCAGTACCAGTCACAACCTCAAAAATTGTTGGCAGATCATTAATCATAGTAAACAAGCGTTTCCTGCATCATGATTTGCATTCCATCACTGACAAGTATATAGATCAAGTACAAATCCGCCAACAACCATGTCACAGCCCTTTTTTTTCTGCTTTTTGTTTCTTTTACTTTATTTTCATATTTTATCTTTTGAACAGCAGTGTCACTTCTTTGCTTTGCTACCTTGTCGTCATACAACATATCTCCAAATGTTTTGCATCACATTCCTGTGCCATTTAAACTTGCCAACCATATCTTAAAGTATGTACACCCATTCACACTCTGCAAAGGGGCAAGCTGTCTATTGGCCACAGAGACACGAGCTTAACATTCAGCATGTATTTTTCACATAAGATGCATAAGAAGAAGTATGCAAGCCAAAAACTTCTAATTTTGAAATAATTTGTTAAGGGTCATTTTGATCCAGCAAAAGCAGAGAATATATGAAGAGCTCCTAGCTCATGCTTCTCTTAGATATGCTTCTCTTTTTACATAACATAAAAAGTCAGATAGTATGAATTCCAGTAGTAGATGAAATGCCACAGAGATATAGAATACTGCCGAGAAAGTCATACTTTATGAAGAATTTACACACAGTCAACAATCACCTTTATAATGTTTTATCCAGTAACTGAATTTGCATGTAATGGACTACAGAGTAATATGCACAAACTAAACAAGTACTACATTACCACAGAATATAACATAAATTCAAAAAGTGAAAGAAAATGATAAGCATCCGGAACATTTGTCCATCCAACCCAGAAAATGATTGCTCAAAGCGCATCATGAAACTGGATAAGGGAATAAGAAACACACCTGTCAGCTTTATCAAAACCAAATCTTGCTCCAAAATAGAAAGCTACTGCAAGTAACCATGCATCACTGTGAACAGCAACTAAAGACAGCCAGTCCTTTTCTTGCATTCCATCCCTTGCAAAATTTATGCCCAATGCAGGCTCGGGAAGTTCAGGAGGAACTTCTTCGGCAGGTAAGTTAACTTCCCACTGTTCATTGGGGGATCCATACAGGCAAAGATTCTCCTTCTCTGATGTACAATGGTTGAAATACTTGAAGTATCAACATATAGCATCATAATCCACTTCAATTGATGTGCGCTGCCCCCAAACCCCCCACAGAGAGAGAGAGAGAGAGAGAGAGAGAGAGAGAGAGAAGGGGGAAAGGGAGAGAAACCAAGGCATAGTGGCAGACACACACTTATGGCAATAAACAAGATTAAACATCACATTCCTGAGCTACATGCAGAAAGAAGTTACTTTGTACAAAACAACTAGATAATACGATACACTGCAAGAAACTCAGCATCTAATTTCAACTGAAGAATTACTAAGATGATGAAGCTTCTAGATCATAAAGGTTCCAACAGAAAAAGATAAAGCATCGAGGCAGCTCTGATGCTTTAGATAATAACAAAGCATCATAACTTTCAAACTAATCAACTGACAAAATAAAATTTACAGGGAAACATGCAACAATGAATACATATATGTCAGCTTCATGCTTATCACTCATTTAAAAGGCAGATTTGGCATGATGTTCAGTCTTAAAAATCAGTCCAAAAACAACCAGAATACGGAATCCAGCTAAGATTGGAGATGAGGCTCAGACAGAACAAAATATTTCTGTCTTTCAAAGGGGTGGTAAAAGCACCAGTTACAAAAATAAAGATGCAGACAAATCAAGCCTTGCCCCATGAAGTGACAGCGCGCCATGTCCAGCAGCAGGCTGCTAAAATCTCTCAAACTGAACTTATGCTTCCTACGAAGTTCACAGAAGCCACTCTTGGCTCGAGAGTGTCTCCAACAGCTCTAATGGGTATTTCCACAAACGTGATGGAGCTACCTTAAATGCTTAACAAGTTCCAACCAAAAGTTATAGAACGCACCATCATCTTCAATATATTAAAAAAAAAGGTCAATTACTATCATTAACACAGGCAGAAGAGCAAAGTAATCATCATACAAGGAACTGTACCAAATTATCATCACAAGATCTTTTGCTTTCTCAGAACGTGAGATAAAGCAACAAGAAGAAGCATCCATAAACACTAAACCCCGACAAACCACAATCACAAACACAATACAAGCAAAAACACATGACCAAACGAGTGCGAAAAGAAACGAGAGAGCTAAGTCAGAAACCCTAACCGGGGTCGCACTGCTGGTAGAATTCCTCAACATCTGCACCCAAAAAAAAAATAACGCTCAATTAAACTTAAGAATGCGCAGAAGCAGCATATTTTGGGATAAATTCTAAAACCTCGAGGGCCGAGAATTCGTACGACAAGTGTCACCCACACTCACTGTTTAACCAAAAGGTAAAAAAGGAGAGAAAAGAGCGAGTGTGAGACGAGACCAGTTGTGAGAGCCTTGATCATGCCAGCCCTACGACCCTTGAAGTCTCTGAAAACCTCCTCGACCGTGCGAGGGTTGTACTGGGCTCCTCCTCCATCCATGGTTGTACAGCTTCAGAGCTTCGTCGCTCGACAATGAAAATGCAAAGAGCGAAAGTGAAGGTAGTTTGAAAAGGACTGAGAAGAAGAAGAAGAAGAAGAAGAAGAGGGGACTGAGAGGGAAATAGTAAAGTTGTCAGGGGTTATTTTAGTAAAAGTGACGACCGGGAATCGATAAACGAAAAACAAACATGTCCAGTAGTCGCAGCAAAAGAAAAGATGGGGAAGACGGAAGGCAAATGGAGTGAGGATAATGGTAACCGGTAGTGTACTACTTGTATCTTGGTGACATCAAATTCATTAAATAATAATTATTAATAATAATGTAATGATAATGATAATGAAAGATGGTTTGGTAAGAAACTTTACTTATTTATTTATTTTTGGTTATCGAAGGAGTGTTAGACTTAAATAGATAATGCACTAAAATTCGTCTTATGTAATATCTATTAAATTATAAATGGAAAATTATGTTAAAATTTTCAAAATACATTTAAAAATAAGAAAATTTAATTTCTTGAAAAATTCATACATTCATCTCTTTGAAAATGTAGACTAAAATTTCAAGTTGGTTTATTTAAGAAAAGTAGAACCTCCATTAGTTTATCAAATGTCCAATTGAAAAAATTATTTATTGACAAAGAGAGCACCAAATTGGCTAGATTGTTAGGATCAAACGCGTAAATAGGGCATGACTTTATTTGCAAAAATTACATTAATAGGTGGTGCTATCTCATAACAAAAATTCCATTAGGTATTAAAAGACTCACGAAACTTAGTATTGCTAACATTTTCGTACCTATACAAAAGATATCTAAACATCAACTTAAAGATATCTGAATAATAACATATTACAATGTCAGTGTTAGGATAATATGATATATATACGCTACCAAAGTAATTTGTCCCCTCATAATTACAAAATAAAGATCAATTGAAATATCAATATATATACATACAACTTATTTAAAATAGATAACTTAATCAAATAACCAAAATGATCAACCTGGAAAGCAAAATCACTTGAACATTCTCAACAGCATGCAACATCAACAATTTGAATGTTAGTTTTTTTTATAAAAAAAATAAAAAATAAATAAAAAAGAAGGATCCATGCTTTAACTATCAACTTTGTAAAACAAACTATGCTTTTAATCTTTAATCATGTCTATATGAGAAAAGGTGTATTTCAATTAAGGTGAGTAAAATTGCTCTGAATACTTGAAAAACATTGTTGAAAGTAAAATTAACTACAACTATCTTGATTAGGCTTTCTTATATAAAGCCCTAAACAAAATTTTCTAAATATTAAAACAAAATAGAAACGCAGAAGTAGCTAAAGGACCTAAAAGTCAATAAGAACGACACAATTTGAGCTTAAATCCGAATAGGATTACCTTCAATAATTTACCTAGACGTTGACCTTTAACTAAACCTTTCGAAATGGCACCATGAGCCCAAAAAATTTCACTGGAAGTTATTTGTAGTTAGATTGTCATTTTGGGTCCACACATGGCCTTCTAACAGTCAATTTGACCCTCTTCAAATAATAATTTACCCAAAAAAAATATGTGATGATAAGTTATTTAGTATCAAATGAAATTATTATGTAAAGTAAATTATACTAATCTCTCTAAAGCTTGAACAAATAATACTCTTTGTTTCAAATCCTTTCAATTTAATTTTGGTAATGGAACCAACAGTTCACACTATAAATATTTCTTCTAAAAATAAAATTATTAAATTATTTTTATTGTCATAATAAGAATAAAATTATAGTCTCGTTAGCATCAACTCAATACGTTGTGTAGAAAGTTAACTTTTTTAATGAAAAAACAAATTAGAAAAAGCTTTACCATATATAGAGGTCAGAAAAATAGAGTATAATTTTGAATGAAAGAAGTATCAATTTTAGAAGTTAGCTTCATTTAATCTGTTATTTTTATCATCTATTACAACTCTAACTCAATGGTATATTTTAATAAGAAATGGACTTGTTACTTGAAATGACACACTAGGAAACAAGACCATCGCATCATAGGCCTGCTCTAAAGGTATCATAAATGAAGTAATATCTCTGGCCACATGGAGCCTAATATTTTGAAGATAAAGCGATTTATGTTGCATAGGGTATGAGTAGCAAGCATACAGGAATTGTCCCATGGGGTCCATTTGCATAAGCATTCACACCAGGAAGAAGAAAATTATTGCTTACTATTTGATTCTTTCATGAAATCATGGTACCTTCACTTCGTTTTCTTTTCAGATTTCAGAAGAATCAGTGATGAGATAATCAATTGTACAAACAAACTAATCACATGTCAATATTTTAATTAGAAAAAGCTGATAATGAGGTTCACAAAGCAGTTTCATATCCTTTGATTAATATTAACTTCGAAGCTACATATAAGAATATTTCCTATAAATGACATGGAGAATTCTAATGTATTGAATCAAACTAAGACATGCAAATTTTATTCCTAAGAAAGAACCAACCGGAACCAACAAAATAGATATTGAGTATAGGCAGATAACATCGTAACAGTCGAAGCGTGCATTGAAATCTAAGATGTGAAGACGCTAAAAAAAAAAGCTGAAAGTATAGTAGACAAGCTCGAGGTTGAGATAAATATTAATTTGGCAAAATTTTATATATATATATATATGTCGTGTCAGAATTCATTAGGTATCCAGAATCCATCAAGTTGCAGTACATTATAGAAAAGGGAATCACAAATTGCCTCACATCTTCCAAATTCTGTAAACCATAATCCATATTGCCCAGTAAAAAAGTCTGATGCGGCGCAGCAGGTCCCAGTAGCAAGCACTTCCCTCACAGAAAGCTCAGTGGCTGCAACTTCATAGGGCAGAAACTGTTTGAATTCCTAGTTAGCGAATTACTATCATGGAAATAATCTAGTTATAGTCAATCACCTCGCCCCAACATCTGGCAGCAGTACAAAACAACAATTAAATTCAAGAAAGAAGTATGCAATAATGGTGCTTGCTTGAGAGAAGGGGTAAAATTTGTTCACAACAATGGTTTTGATTTCACTAAGTTTGAGAAAACAAAAAGGACAAATGGCAGGGCCCCGTATCGGGTAAAATTCATTCAACTCGTTATGTTCAGCAAATGTTATCCTGTTTTCTTAATCTATCCTCAATTGAAAAAAGCCTGAGAAAAAAATATTACCGTTATTGTTTGGAGATGATCTGTTTTCATTTCTCTCCGGGGCATGCTGTTCAAGGAACTCCTGAATTGTTTTCCAGTAGGTATCGCCACCAGCCAGCCATGTGTCCATATGCATGCCAGTAGGAAATTCCACAAAGAGGCACCGGTTGTTACGAGCAGCTGCCTTAGCATAGAGCATTTGCATATGTGACGGTGGGACCATCTCGTCTTGCAACCCAGAGAGAAAAAGGATGGGCTGCTTAATCTGAAATTAAGATGGAAATTTTTTATGCCCAAACTTGCACATCCCGATAGAGATACATAAAGAAAAATAAATGAGAAGCAAAATAATAAAATGATCCTTTCTTGAGACAAATAAGAAATACTAAATTTGAGAATTAACATCCTTCTTGGACTAGAAATGCCATAGCATCAACTCAAAATTTAACACGAGAGATACATATCCTTATGACTGAGTGACCTACTAATTTAATCAGGTATTGCGTCATTTACATGAAAGAGCAAATTTAAAAATGGAAGGCAACAATAGTAAATCCAGCACCCCTCACCTGGCCAACAACATCAATGGTATTCCATGGAGAACGTACAAGAAAATTGAGTACTCTAAGACCTTTAGAGCCGGTTCCTCCAATAAACCACTTCAAAAAAGGTAATAAAACACCAGCCATATCCAATATTGATGTGAAAGTATTTTCCAGTATCAGTGCAGCAACCTATAATGCAGAAATAAGGCCAAAAGAACAAGTAGATTACAGGTGCACGAACAAAATATTGTTGAGAATAACTAGAAGGAGGGGTCTAGCTAAATCTCAGAATACAGATTGCATCAGTCCTTTGCTCTCACTACTAGCAAGAAAAAAGTTCTAAATATGTCCACAAACAAGAAATGTCAGCAAGATGAACTAATCTATTAACATGCTGCAAGGTAAAGCCTCTGCTACAAATCTCACCTATGAACGTACACCAGACAAACGAAAGTGAAATTCTCTATACATACACAAGACAAGAACATCATATCTGAAACATATTATAAAAAATATATATATATATATATATAGCCATTTTTACAGATCTTTGATTTTAGCTTTATAATAATTATTCAATTGCCAAACAACTAAAGTTGAATATACTCTGAAAGCAAAGTTTGGAACAGATACTTTCCTCAATTTAGTTTAACAAACGGGTCCCTTTTAAGAAATTATCATATATTCTTCATACCCCAAGAGTATAATGCTAGTAAAGTAACTTGGGATAAAAACTCCATCATAAAGTAAAAAAGCTCCCAATAAAGACCCATGATAAAGTGAAAATGCTAAAAGAATGGATCCCTGAATCATTTCAGCATGTGATGGCAATAAGCAGGAACTCAGTTTGTCCACCAATAAGATGTTCAACACTCCTTCTAAAGAGTTAATTCTATAGCCGCATTTTTACATTATAAAATTATCCCCAAAAATGATACTAACAGTACTTTCAGTTTATAACCTAAAAGCTTCTCCAGTTTCAATGCTAGATTCTGTAGCATCATTTTTAGACAATACACTTATTTTGAAAGATGATACTAATAGTATTACTCTTTTATTTGTTTGTTTGTTCTATGTGTGTGGGTTGATGGGTGGGTGTTGGAAGACGGAAGGTGAGGAAACAGCAGCGTAAGAGAAATAAAATTTCTCATGTACTGCTGATAATCACGATATGACTTATGAATTAATATACAAGAAGAGATCTTTCGCAATTCTAAGTCAGAGACCCGGTTGGAGCTACTTGATAGAAACTTACTATATGCTTCCTCTTATGAATCAACCAGGGTAAGTAAATGGTATCTTAAAATATTAAGATCCCGGGTGATATCCAAAATCCAACATCTAATCAATTGCAGTCAACAACATGAAAGTAAAAACTAAAAAGTCATGAATCCTGAAAGGGGCACATTAAAAACAAAAAGTGCAAGTTTACCAGAGTGATACCTTGTCAGGGTTATTTTTGGTTAGTACAGCTCCAACTGCACCTCCAAGTGACCTTCCAAATACAACAATTCGAGATGTGTCAATATCAGTCCTTTGAGAAAGATGTTCCAATGCAGCCTGGCCATGAAGAGGCAATGAAAAATAGCATCATTTCTGAGGAAGAGTTAGACAACTAACATAAGATCATTAAAAAATATATATAAACAAAACACACACACACCTGAGCATCCTTAGTAATTCCATGCTGAGAAGGATAGCCATCACTTGCTCCATAACTGTTTTAGTTTAATGACATATAATCACCAATCCAGTGAGAAAGTGGCTTGTACATTTTAGAAGGCATGAATCCGTTGAAAATTTAGAATGAAATAATAACATTCAGGTGCTGGCACATACCCTCGGTACGAAAGCATGAAAACATTGCAATTTAAACGCTGCAGCATTATGCGCACCATTTCAAGACGATGGGCAATATCTAAAAGCCAGTAGTCAAGGCCTCAAAAGCCATATTGAAGCTGATCAAGAGAATAGATATAAATTAAATATCAGAATTTAACCCTAATCTCTATAACCAGGATACTTCCAGCATTTTCTTGGAAAAACAAAATGGTTGGACCTGTCAATGAAACATAAGAAAGAAGAACTGTGTAAGAACAACATCTATATAACAGTAAAGTGCTGAATATAAAGAAACTACAAAGTAATTTCATTAAGAGAAGACATATCAAATGCAAACCTATAAGCATCATCGTGCAATAATACTTAACCACAGTTAAAAATTTGTAATTTTGAATATTGGGCCTCGATTTTTCCATTCTAATGTTTTTATCACTTGCAGCTTGTTATTCTATCACTAGTAATTTAACTACACCTATAAAAATAGCACCGTCAAGGAAGTAAGTTTACACAGTATAGAAACACTTGTATAATTCTGCCCCAATGCCCTGGGAATTCGGGATCTGGAATGATGGGGATCAAACCTTTAACATCAAGTCTTTTGATACTTAAGACTAGAGGATGTGCCGCAAAACCATCATAGGTCATTGGTAAAGCAAGTAATATTTAAATTCGAGAAGAAACACATGTGAAGTGGAAGGGGATCTACTTGAGATGATTCCATTTAACCAAACATAACACATCCTGCCTTATTCAATCAGTAGCAACTCATGCCAAAATGTTCAGTCCAAGCAGACTATGATGTCCTTCACTTCAGTTAATCCTAAGAACTAAAAAGCCAAATAACACATGCAATTTCAAATACACGGCCAAATCAAAGCAGAAGTCAATTATTTAACATATTCGGATTACAATAAAATAAGCTAGAGCAAAATTTCACAAAATTGCAAATCCAAATCGATTCGTATTCATTCACTACAGTTTGAATCGACCTAAAATCCGCATGCTAGCCCCAAATTAAGCTCAAAGACCACGAATTCAAAGCAACCCAAACTTCATATCCCCAGAACAGCCAAAACCCACATCCTAACTCAATCGAGAACCCTCAATTACCATCAATTCCTCAAAAACTAAACCTGAACCAAGAAATTCAAATTTACAAGGCAAAACAAAAGGGTAACAAAAAATTCAACCAGTGAAGACAGATCGAACCTCGGCACTCAGGGAAGAGCTTGATGAACCAGGCGTGAAGACGCACGCCATCAGAGGATCTGAGCCAGATGTCCTCGTAGGTGAGCCTGAGGCGAGCGGGAGTGATGGCGTAGGACTTGGTGAGGCCAGGCAAGACGGGCACGTACACAAGCTTCTCCTGAAACGCGACCAGCAATGCCATGCCGGCCACCACTAGGCCTCCAACTCCGTAGAGCAGAATGTTCACATAGGAAACCATTCTCTGATTCTCTCTAATCTTCGCGTCGTACAGTATGCACTCTCTTCTCACCTCTTTTTGTAGCAGAAGAAAACTGTGTGCGAGTGTGTGTATGTGTTTCTGTGAAACTAGAGAGGCGAGGAGAGAAACTGCGTGGATTGGAGTTTCAAGCTGATTTCTCGGGAACGCCAAGCGAATGGGGTGAGTTGGATTGTATTGTATTTGTAGCATCAGTACACTGCAAAAGGTAAATGGAGTCCCTTTCTTTCTCTCTTTCTTTGGTTTTTTTGGAATTCTTAGTTCAAAGAATAATGGGCATGATTTAGTATCTCTAGAGTTGAAAAATTCAATTACACACTACAAATAACTTTGTTGGATTTAATGTTAGATTTTTTCAAAAAAATAACTTTTGTCCGCTAAATCCCTCGTATATCATATGCATTATGATTAGAGTTCTACATACTTAAATTTAAATCAATATGGTTTTATAAAATTAATTTTGATAAAATTATATTGAGAATCTTTAGATGAAAATCAAGTTTTATCATCAATACAATTCATTTAATTTAAAATTAAATTTATTTCGTTATGTTTGATTTAATGTTGAAGTGATTACAAGCTTATTTACGTATTAAAACAAGGATTTACCTTACACATCATGTTTAGTATCAAACTTTCCTTTAAAATCACTTTTGTCCTAATCCTTGTTTACATAGAAGTTTAAATTGTATTAAATAAACTATATTGAAGACAATTTTTTTTTTTTGACAAAAATAAAGATTCCAAACACATTAAAGTCATATGGACTTATTTTTGACAAAAATAAAGTTTACAAACAACGTTATTCAAAATTTAAGTCGGTACAATTTTTACATTTTTTAAGGTAAGACTATGAGACCATGCTAAAACATGTTTAATTCGGGTGCAAAATGTATTTCGTATTGGGCTTGTCATTAGATAATTTACCCTTTGATGCTTTATACGTATTAAGATTATATAAAAAAAATATTTTATAATTATACATAAATTCTAGATCATTTAAACTAAAGTCTAGCTATAATTTTAAATTAATAAAATTGCTTTGTATGTGCATATATATATGCCCTCAATTTAGAGATGGATCCAAGGAGATGGCCGCCTTTTTTTAAATTTTTATGTTTTTTTATATTCTTCATTAGTTGATTAATTATTAAGATTTTGTCTCCCTCACACAAAGGGATGAGAACGAAAGTTACATAGTTCACTAATAAATTCTATGATTTTTTTATATAATTTTTATCCTTAAATAATATTTATGTTTTCCTAATTTAGTAGTCAAAATTAAAAAAAAAATCCAGTTTCATAATTTAATAAACTTAATTTTTTAATTTAATAGTCAAAACAAATGAAACTTAGTTTTTTAATCTAATAGCCAAAACAAAACAAAAAACATAGTCTCCTAATCTAATAGCCAAAACAAAACAAAAAACATAGTTTGCTAAATTAATAGTCAAAACAAAACAAAAATCTAATTTTCCTAATATACATCATCCTTAAAAGAGCAGGGCCGTCATTATGATATTGAAATCTATGATTCATGTAGTAGTGTTGTTAATTTGCATAATAGGATCTCAAGTCAATTTTATTTATATGATGTAACTTCTCTATTTAAAAATAAAAATTTATCATCATATATCTTTTTTATTTTTTATTAGTATTTAATTACAATTTTATAAATTATTGAAATACAATTTTATTTTTACACTGAGAATTGAAGAAAATAGAATTTTAAGTTATTCTTTTGAACTTGAAAGAATCGAGGATTAAATTAATAAGATATATTATTATTTTATATTTTATTTTGAGCAACTAAATTTTGGTCAATAAAAATATTGATTCTTATTTTAAGAAAAGAAGGTCCAAAAATGATAATGACCAACTATTTTTATAACCTTTTATTTCTATTAATGTCCACAAAAATTTTAAGTATATAAATATCTTTCTAAGAGTCTTAGAGTGGAAATAAATAAGTTTAAAACTTCTTCTTTGAAATGGGATCCGCAACTTTAAAAATACATTAATAAGAATGGACATCCATTTCCCTCAACTTGATATAAGTTATTCTTAAATTGGTTTAAATTTTCAATAAGCAAGAATGTGGCTTTTTGTCTTTCATTTTTTTTTCTAACAAGTCATTCAATTGTCATGGAAGTACTTTTACGGCGGGGGTTTTGGTCATAGAAGACAAGACTCATAAAATAAAATGAAAGATGATTTTTTTTTTTTCAACTTGTTTGATAACATGTAGAAAAAGATATAGTTCGATAGTTTTTAATAAATTCTTTATTTGATGACTTTGATTTTTTTTTAAATGTAAGATACAATTTAGAATGACTGATTTGAGAAAATAAAATAATAATTTAATTTTATTTCATATTTTATATCTTTTTTTGTAGAACTTTAATTATTTATAAAATATATATTTTTATTAACAAAATATAAAAAGTACCAAATTATATCTATTTATGTTTTTAGTTTTTCCCTTATTTTAAAATCAATCCGTAAATTTTTTCCTCGTCTCAATTTCATTTGTGCCGTGTTTGTCGAATATTTATTACATTTTAAAAACAACATATTAAAATTATAATTGAATTTTTAGGTGACCATGATAAAATTTATTTTATCCTTTCCCGAGGTCAAGCATGCTTCATATCGTTATACATTTATTGTTTATTTATTTTTTATATTTTAAATCATGACGATACTTTTGTAAAATTAAAATTATTTTTTCCACTCCATTTCTGTGTGTATTATTAAATTTTATACAATAAAATAGTTGTGATATTATAATTATGATTATAATAATAATTATTATATTGTTATATTGTAAATTTTGTGGCTTAAATATTACAGTTTCAAATATTTGCCTAATTTTAAACCAAAATTAAGAACGTCATGTATGAAAATGTGAGAATACATAGTAAGCGAAAGCGAAAGTTTCTTAAATATGCCTAAAAATATTTATAATTTCTTAATTGGTTTATCTGTGAGATTTAGTAAGTTTTGACAATAAATTAATTAGTACGATTTCAATGTATTGTATTTGTCATTACATAATTACCTTTAAGATATAACAGAGTAATTATGCATTTCTTACAGTTTTTTAATTAGACCATATCATGAATCACATTTTGTTCGAGTTGAAACGTGTTATACATGTCATTTTGTTTAATTTTAATTGGTGTAACATAAACTTGATTTATTTTATATTTAAATTAATTTTAAAAGAGAGAATGATAAAGACAACATATAAATCAAGGCATTAAACCACGATTAACATTTTAAATAAGCTTAAAATATTTGTCTGATTTTATAGGTTCACTCTGAAAAATTTTGAATATGACCACGAAAAATAAAATTCAGACAAAACAATCTTGATTAGACAAGCTAATTCCTCTTCAGCTTAAATTGTCCGAGACAATATTTTTTTTTCATGAGAGGAGTATTAAATTGATTTTTCATTTATATATTTTATAATAATTTAATTTTTTATAAAGAATCGTAATAAATTAATCATTTAAAATTTTTATTTATTATAAAATTAGTTTTTTATTAATACAAAGAAAGAAATTAATTTTGTACAAATTTAAATTTGTTACTAACTAGTTTGATATAAATTTAAATTTGTAAAAAATTAATTTATCACAATTAATTTGTGAATGATCATATTGCCACAAAGTTAAAAAGTAAATTACTAGTTTTGTATTTTTCTCTTTTTTTATAACACAAAACTTATTATTTAAAAAATATTTTGATTATTAAAAAAAATGTAACTTAAGAATTAATATATTTAAAATAAAACTATTATATTTTTAAAGATATAAAATAGAAGTTTATTAGTGAGATTATTTAAATTTTAGTTCAAAATAATTATACATAAATTTTTCAATTATTGTGGTGTGACATCTTAGTAAAAAAATAATAACTAGTAACATTCATCTAAATGTTAAATGTCACTACAATAACTAATTTATATTTATAAATTATTTATTTACAATCTTATAAATAATAAAAGCTATCAACCAAATTATCTATTTTAAGTGCTAAACAAATAAATTTTATCCTAATTTAAAAAAGGTCATCTAGCTTGAACTCAAAAAAAAAAAAAAATTAAAAGCCTAAATTAAAAAAAACTCATAAATTGTTCTCACTTTATTTTAACTTTAAACCCTAAACCTAATCTCATGCCTATTCTCAAATCATTAATTAGAAGCGAAAATAAATACAACATTAGAGTCGTTTATTTACAAAAGCAGGACCTAAGAATTTACCACATTTAATTAATTAAGTAAAAATACAGTATTATATTATCACTATAAAAAGAATTTGAAAAAATACGTTTAAACTCTTGAAATGAACAGTTCAATTTGTTATTGGTGCTAGCTACTTACTAGAATCACATTATAACACGCTTAATTTTGTTTTTAATAAACACTCTTTAACATAACACTATATGACAAAAATAATTCAAATACATGAGTATGAACCTATATATTAAGGAGTTCGTCCTTAAAATATACAGAAAAAATATAAATAAAAATATGATTATTGTACAATGCATTCTGTTGATGCTTCTTCCGAGATATCTTTAATAAAAGAAGCACATCAAACTACGTAGCAAATAAAAATTCAGTGGGCACATCAAGATAAAATTCCATTAACCTAATTTACCAAAAATAAAAATAAAAGGCCCAATTATTATTTTTTTTTGGCAAATACCTCCTTTTCTTGACTAATTTTTATTTTAAAAAATAGAGTAATTTACATCAAGTTTCATTACAATTACACTAGCTTTCCATTTAATTTTAAAATATAGATAAATATCCTATGAAATCAAAACTTGAGTTATACTTTAATTTTTATTTTTTTACTAAAATATTTTCAACTAATCTAAAACATATTTTTTAACTAAAACGCCTTATATTCTTTTTATAAATAATTTAATAAAAATTTTAAATTGAAATAATATATATGTTTTAAATAAAGACGAAAATTTTGCATAAATTCAGCAATATTCAAGAGAATTATATATAATAAACGTTAAAAAAAATTATTTATTGAATAAATTACATTGATTTTTTTTTTCTATTTTTAGTCTAATCTTTATTTTTTGACTAAAAAATCCTCCATTGATTTAAATACATAAAATTTTTCTAAAAGTATTCAAAAGTTAAATTATTTTAATTAAAAAAGATTAAACGTAACTAGAATATATATTTTAAAAACTAAAAATATGTATTATTTCATCAATACTTAGAGAAAGTCTGTATAACTCATTCAAAAAATAATAATAATTTATCATTTTTGACTAAATACTTTCATAGATATATATATCGTAGAACAATGAAAAAGAAAGGACAAGAAAAAAAAAAAATTGAGTTATCTTTCGTTTTCTCGCTCCCTTACCTTCCCTTCCAATTTCGTGTTCCCTCCTTTCCCACCTACAAGCCCTTAGTTAATTACTATGATTTCGTGCGCAGGGAGGCTTTTCGCGAAGCACCTAAAGGCTCTCTAGTTTCTCCAGCGTCGAAACGTCAAAAACTCGCTTAGTAAGATAGAATGGTTTTTTGTGAGAATTAGAATAATAATGAAAATAAAAATTAAAATGAGATAAAAAAAAAATGCTTGATATAATAAAAATGATAATTTTTCTTCCGTGAGATGTATAAAGACAAAAATGTCCATATAATAAAAGTAAAATATAATATTATTGTTAAAAGAAATTATTGGCCTTGAATTTTGTCCCTTTTATTCATCCTCGTCTGTGCAAGCCTCGTCTCTTTGGTGCTCAAACTCTGGATCGGGATGAACTTGGAATATAACTAAGTTGAGTTGGCTAGGTTGAGTCACCAGATTTTATATATATATATATATATATATATATATATATATATATATATATATATTGTTAATTAAATTTTAAAGTAAATTTTTGTAAAAAAATAAAAATTATAATTTATATGTAGTAAATAAAACATTATATATTAATAAAAATAATTTATATTTAATATAAATAAAAAAAAGTGACTATTTTTTTTAAAAAAATATCAAATATATATAAACATATTAAAAAATTTAAATATATATATATATATATATATATATGAAAGATAGGCTAAATTAAAGTTGTAACCCAAAACTAAATCCTTTTATGATAGACTCGGCTCTCGTGCCCAAATAATTTTGACTTGGTTTAAAATAATCAGATCAGACCGAGTTGATCAAGTCTTAATTATTTTTATCTTTCATCATCTCCCTTTTACTGTGTCATCATCCATTTCCTTCAATCATGACCAAAATCACCAACAATGTAGAGAGATCTGACAAGAGAGATTGAGGAAATTTGTGAGGCAGAATTCGATGTTATACAGTATTATATACTAGGCATTATTAATCGTTAAATCTGGAATAACATCATGCTAATGTTATTAATTATTTTGATCTAACAACTAACACTTCTCAGCACATGATGCTATACACCAGATCCCAACTTGGAATTTGTATAATCTGACATGCCATTCTTTGAAATCTGAATGTTTCCATCAAATTTTTTATAAAAAATTCTCTCCCACCTGTTGTACTCGTATGACACTGTCGTACATCACACCAAACATTCATCTTATTCAGTTCCTCCCCCTTCTGTCACTCTTACCCCCTTCTTCCTCCTACCAAGTATACCCCTTGGATCTTTAAATTAATCCTTCACGTCTTTGCCCTCGCACCAAATCAAAATTAAAAATACCAAAAAGATTATGCCCACTTGAAATAAATTGACTAAATCACTGAACTACATTGTTGTGAACATGGTATGTAACTTCCTATATAGATGGACTATTTCTACCCAATTTATTTTTCTTAACAATAAATGAATGAATGCTTATTTAAAGATCTCTTTCTTTCAATCTAGTCCTCCAAGTAAAACACTTTTAAATTTGATTCTTGAAAATTATCAATTCTCCAGTAGACAAACTCAGTTACTTAAACTTATTGATGATAGATATATAGTAAATGTAATCATTAACTCAGGACATAAACATGTTTCAAGAGATATTTTCTCAGAAAAACGATATTAAGGCAAAATTTCTTCCAAAATAGCATCTTTTATATTGCATCATTAAGTATTTTAAGTGACCGTGATTGTGCCTATCAAAAATATCATTTTAATTGAAAAACAAAAGTCTGAGAATTAATTGAAAAACTATATCTTTTTTGAGAACAAAATCAGTAATTTACCCTGTCTATTTTCAAAATGGTAAGATTGGCCTAATTGGCAGAAAAACAAGTGAACCAAACCAATCATGAAACACGAAAATATACCAAGCGCACTAAAAAGACGAATCTCGAACATTCTTAGATAGATTTATAAATGACTTACTCTAGACAACTGAATTGCAAGCCATAGGGACATGTCATTAATTCTGAACATATTCACATGACTAGTTTTTACTGATCTACTTTATGTCTATCCGAGACTTACTCCATTGAAGGACAAAACAAAGGGGTCAAAGTAAAACACAAGGAGACAATTATGAGGTTGAGGCTGGGAAAGAAAAGCAAAGTTCTCCTATAGACAATAGATGATAGATCACAAACTCAGAAGTTTCAAACACAAAGTTTCCTGACTGTAACAGCAACTTTAAGATACACAGCAAAGCAAAGCAGTAGTACCAAAGGTCTTAAGGGTTAATGCAGAGTCTAATATCATAAAACACCATTTCTGTAACACATTAAAACACAAAAAAGTAAAGTGATGAAGCCAAGGATGATTTGCCTGACCGGTGGAATAGATATTGCTCGCTTATCAACTCTCACCGGACAATTGAAGCACGGTGCTGGGTCCCACTGAAGGTGAGTCCCCCGCTGCACTGTGATGCTGCGCCCATGTTAGAGTTCCCCAAGAACTTTCGCTCAGGCTGCCTAAAATTGACATTGTTGCTGGACACACTTGTCATGTCAGAGCAGGTTGAGATGGAAGATGCATTTTCGCCAGTCCTTGAGGGATGAATCTCCACCTCTGATGCATCTTTCTTTTGATACAAATTGACAGAGTCTGAGCCAGAGTTTGTACCAGTCACAACTTCTGCATTGGACTGTTGAAGCTGTTTGGTGCTGAGAAAGCGTCCCCCAGATCCCCTAACCCGGTTCAATGCATGGCGATGCCGAGACTCATGAAGATATGGCTGCAATCATTTTCACAAAGGGCAAAATCAGGGAAGGAAAGGCGCTTTTTTCTTGTCCAATGCAGATGTGGAAAAACACGCAACAACTTTGCTAAAACAAATTCCATATTTACTATGATGGAAATCTAACATGTTTACAGAACAATGCAATTACAGTCTGATTCATAAGTTCTATTCTTTCCCTTTTGATATTCAGGCGATCCTAATATTCCCTTGTTATGAAAGTAAAATAACATTTTACCTGACCCTGCCTCAGAACAGGTTCAGTTTAAGTCTAAACCTACCACATTATGCAAAAGAATCTAGGCGTACGGTATCAACATCCTACATTATTTAGCATATTCGACACATGAATTTCATACTTTTATTTTTCATATCCAAACATCTTATAACTAGGTTTCTAGGCGTATGAGAAATTAAAAATTCCATGTACCTCACACCTTTCTACAGGCCAAAAGGAGATACAACTTTCTGCTCAAAGCAATGACATAGATGTTAATTTTGCATCACTTTCAAATTCTATGTCAGAGAATAGTGAATGACAAATAGAGTTCAAAGCATCACCATATCATGGAACAAACCTTACGACTTTTGATGAGTTTGTTTTGAGCCTCAAGCTTTGCTCGTGACTGTCGCCTTCTCAGTATGCCATGGTATTGTTTAGCATTGACATAAATAGGCCCGTCTTCTGCAAGATCAAGTGGTAATGCAACCCTGGTGGATGCTAACCCCAGCATTTGGGGCACCATTTGGGGTTGATTCTGGTAAAGGTGGGAACATAATCAAAATCAAATAGTATCATATTAGCATATAATGTAATAAAATTTCAAAGAAACAAAAGCAGGCAGGTGGCTTAAATTACATCCTAGTATAAAGAACATGAATACATAATTAAAAGAATTGTACTGGACAGAACTTACACCAGCCTGTGAACCATAAGAAACTATTGAACCACCGAAAAAAGGATCACCATATGGATAGGGAATGCGAGCCTGAGATTGGATGACAAATTGTTAATGACTAGAATTGCAAGCAAGAAGCAACAAATTCACAAATTGCAACTTCACCTACCATTAAGTGATTAGGATGAGGGTGTGAACAATTGAAGTCTGTATCAGTACGATTCAACAAGAGATATGGCTTCATTAAGCTTTCCACAAACCATTAGTAAGATCTTGGCCCCTGAGAATAGTTTCATGTTAGACCAGCCTAGAGATGAAGTGAGGCAAGAAATATCTTAAAAAGGAAGATGTTTATGAAATGCATGATAGATAAGGGTACCAACATTACAGCATATGGGAATGGCATAGTTTTATACTCCATAGGAACATCAACCAAACATGTGTTTCTACTTGATAGGAGAGAAGGAATGTTCCACAGATGTCTATTCTCGATGTAGGTTATAATCATGGATATGATAAATTAATATATTGAGGACAGTCATTAAAAAGAAGTAATTGTCAATGAGCCAATAGCTCACGTGGCATAAGCTGATGTCTTCAAAAATGAGGTTAGCTTGATATAATTGATTCTATCTCGAATCCTTGCCCTTTCCCTACTCCCAGGTAATAAAACATGAATACCTTTCTGACCAGATGAGAGGCCATAAAGGCAATCCTATAGATATATGGACACCGTTTTTGTCAAATATCGGAATATTTTGCTCTAATTAAATACAGTCTTTCTAACCAAATACCCCAAAGAACAGCATACATATCACAGCCAAAGGTTGTTGTGCTTTCATCCTCCGTCCAAAGCCTCTAAAACTTCTATGTTTCAAGAAAAATAACAAGAAAGATGCGAATGGCTCAAAATCTGATGACACACCTAGGACTGGACAAGCAATCCAAAAAGGCTATTCCAAATGGAGATGGCAGCAGCGTAAAATCAAGTGGAAACTGTTTCTGGATGAGAATAAAGCATGACAGTCATATTAAGAGAAAGATCTTTGTGAGCTCTATGAATGTGCAACAAATTATTAGCTATCATTAATATTTCCAAGTAACCTTGCTTAATTGAAGGACCTAACCTCAGAGGACTTCTTGGACTTCCATTGTGGTTTTCTCAAGGAGGGATTTCTCTCTTTGGGGAATGGGTAAGAAATTTATGAAAGAACTTAAGAGAATATTCATCAGAAGGACCATGAATCCAAATCCTCCCATAAGAAGAAAAAAGCCAGAGCAAAAGGGATTCCACCGTAAATGTTTCCTATCATTCAGGTTTATATAAAATAAAAATTTCAAGATATATTGGAGATGTCAACACAGGAATTGTGGATGGGGGAAATGATGTAGAGAGGGGAAAAAAAAACTTGAGTAAGAATTGCCCTTTATTTTGGCATTCCATGAGTTATAATGCTAACTCCAACCCTAAAAAGATAGCCACACAATAAAACAAGGAAAGTATACCAAAGATGACTTTATGCAGCAGTCAAACAAATATGAGCTTTCTACTCTCAAGTTTCAATACGAAGATCTAGGCATCCAATACAATCAAGCCATGGAATGTACACATGTAACAGACATGAAAGGAAAGAAGGTAAGAAATCGTAGGATATCTACCAAGTCTTCCAGTAAAAGTCCTCAATTTATAGATTCTGTTATATAATTGCTTGTTTATCAATCAAAACATACAATCTTAAATATAAATAACCAGATATTGGTGAAGTTAGAGGTTATTCCATGAAAGTCAAAGTTCATATGTACGTTAAACAAGAAGCTGAAGAATTTCAAGAATTCCATCATTGCAGGAGTTTTCAATTTTGGCATTTTTGAAACAATTTCCAGAGAATTGCAGATTCCCATTTCTACTTAACACTATTGCTGTTTCATCTGACTCTATAGCTAATTATTAAAATCATAGTAATGCACAACTAACACTTATATTTGCTGTCGTAACCGTGCCAACATAGTTAGCACTACTAAAAGTTATACTAAGTATTTATCCGATTTATGAAAGTATATCAAAATCAATAATTCCAGATAAATAGAATTGTCGATGTGTGATGCTGAACATTAGAAAGTAAAATATTGCAACCTCAAAAGATGTTAAACAAAACGAAGGTTTTTAGGAGGAACTATGACTTACCATGTGTTGAGTGCAAAGAATATAGTATTGCAACCTTTAATTCTTGAAACCTCCAATCAAGTTCTACAATGATCATATGATCCAAAAGTTAGACAAACAATGAGAACGGCTCAAATGCACATTCTTATGCAGGGACATATATTTATTGTGCCAGATAATGAAAAATTATCAGCATTCGATTTTTTACTCTGTAAAATTAAAAAGACAAATTCTCCAATCATGAACTAGAATTCAATACATTCCCTTTGAATATTGAGAAACAAGGAAAGTTACCAAAAAAATGATTAAGTGCAAATTCTTGTAATTCTCCTTTCGTCATTTACAAATGAACAAGGAGACTAAAAATAACAGAAAGAGGTATCCTTGCCGACAATGTACAGTATAAGAAATCCATATCCGAACATAAACCTTGGTGATATGATATAAATCAGAAATTCAATCAGACTTACAGCAAAGCATCATATCAATCGCGAAAGGCCATTTGGTAAATTGCAAAAGTATCTTGTTATTATGGTGGCATATCAACAAAGCAATCTTTGAGACATACAAACCTCAAAATGCAAGGATTGACCAGAAATTCAAACATAGGTGTAATCATATGATCATCGGAGAATCAGAATACCCCTAAAAATGAAAAAGGAATATGAAAGAAAAACCCATATATGACAGATCAAAATCCGTTTTTTCCTTACACAATGGCCACTGCTATAGTATCAGAAGAGAAGATCAGCAGAACAACAACAATAACAACTTTACACCAATACTAATAATTTTAGACAACTGAACAACATCAGCTGACCTCAAACTTCGCATGCAAACAGGAAATAGTAATCTTAAACCTCAACACTTGGATCCCACGTATATGCCATACTTAAATACACCAGAAAAGAGAGAAAAAGACAAACTACAACAATGTAAAAGGAAAAGATAAAAAAAATTACTATGAAAAAAGAAACAAAAAGTAAAAGAGATATAAAGGGAAGAATAAAAAAGAAGAGGTCATGAAGCAATGGAAAAGGTGACTAGTGTGGGGAAAGGATATGAGGCAGAACGAACAAGTTATGAAGAGAGAGAGAGAGAGAGAGAGAGAGAGATACCTTTGGGATCTGGTTAGTGGTTAAGGCATGAAGAAGCAAGCAATAGAGCTGCTGGGTTCAACTTGGGCATGTCCCCTCCCTAGAAACCCTCACCACCCCCAAGCCACTATCTCTCTCTTTCTCTCTCACACACAGAAGCTTTTACTCTTGTTTCTCTCTCTCTCTCTCTCTCTCTCTCTCTCTCTCTCTCTTCCTCGTGTACTCTTCCCCCTTTTGCTCTTTGGCTTTGCCGAAACACACTCATTCAGCCCATAAATACTCCTTGTTAGGAGATCACACAATGCCCCCCAGCTGCAGGTCCACCATCCTCACCACCTCTTTCTCTCTCATCTACCTTTGCCTGTAATTGTTTAAGACAAAATTTAGATAAGACTTTTTATATTTAGAGATTATAAATAAACTATTTTATCATATCTTTACTTAAAAATTCAATAACACTATTTCTAAAAAAATTTACAAAACTACTTCATTTTTTTCCTAAACTTTGGCCAAAATACACCATCTTTACCGTTTGTGAATTTCTTAGTTTATTAGAGAGCTTTATAGGTCAAATTATTCTCATTTAAATAAATGTTCTTAATACATGTGGATAAAGATGAATCTCATTTTATTCCCATTCATTTTTTTAACTCCCTGCTCTTAATATCTGGTGTTTACCGTTTTGTACAAAAAATTACAATAAAAACATTTGGTATAAAATTCTTTTAAAAATAAATATCTAAAAATGATTATAAAAAAATTTCTGAAAATTTCTATATTGTGCGTCTTTTTCCCAGGGGCCCACATACAACCTTCCTCAACCCTTGGGTCTGGAGCCTTCGTTTTCTTCACTCTGCTCCCAGCCGCCCTTGACTGTTCACAATTTTCCCACTTTCAAACGACACGCGTGCACCCAATCATGGAGCCAGGCGCATTCTCTACCGTACAATTCATCTCCTTCGCGGAGACTACTCTTCACGCGTCATTAACGCGAGTAATGATCGCCCTTGGAAAAACCACGTCTTAAGTTTCTTACAATTTAACCATACTTTTTGCTTTAATTTCGAAAATGTCCCGCCACCTTCCGTTTCGTCTGTATGTGTGACACCTGGCAGAGAATAAATTGCTAAATGTCCAATTTGCCCCTTACTTTGGTATTATTATATTTGTCTTTGTTCTTGGAATCTGAGACTAAATTAATAAACTTTGGGATTGTGGGTGCAGACCAAGGATGACCTAAACAGCCTCTTTACCTTTATCTTTTGGTCTTTTTTTTTAAAAAAAAAACATTATTATTTTTTAATTCTTCATGCTAATGATGTAAAGTGTTCGTATTGGATGCCACTAGGGAATTTAATAATGAATTAAGCTTATCTCATGTGGAATTATTAAATGGTTTAGACTAGTTTGATTAAGACTTATCATTATAGGATAGCTAAGATATTTTAATTTAATTAAGCATTTAATGTCTGGAATCTTTTAACCTTTCCCATTTGGTTGAGATATAGATTAATTGACTTTGCATATTATAAAATGACATAGAAATTAATATTTTTAACTAAGACTTGATTATATTACATTAATATCAAAGTATAGCAATATATTTATCAAGAGTGCATAAATGAAACACATTGTAGTCTTCTTTTATATATAGTTGCACCGCATTTAATAAAGATTTTTTTATTAGGTTAAATTACACATAATTTTTTTAAACTTTAGATCACGTATTAATAACTTTCCTGTTTTTCAAAACTTAATAATAGATTTTTTTTTTTAAACTTTTAAACTTGTTTAGATAGCTCACTAATATTAAGCTGGACCTCGTAAAGTTTAATATTTTGTGCAAATGATTTCTTTGTACTTTAAATTAAGAACATATAATTTCTCTAAGTTTTAGATTATATGTAAATAATCTCCTTATTTCATTAAATAATCAACTAACTAATGTCAATGATTTTTTTGCATATAATTTTAAATTTAAGAGGGTCTATTATTAATTTTAAAAATCAAAGAATTATGTGTACGTGATCTAAAGTTCAAGATTATGTCTAATTATAAGATTTTTTTAAAGAAGAAATTGTAAAATAAATTAATAAAGAAATGATATCTAAGTGTAGCAGGTTTATTTAAGAGAGAAATACCAAATTGATCTCTTCTTCTTATACTTTATAATAATTTAGTTACTCACAAATAATTATAACAAATTAGTTTCTCATAAATAATATTTGATGTCAAATTAGTCCCTTATTAATATAAACCGAAAGATTAATTTTGTACAAATTTAAATTTGTGAGAAATTTGTTTTGTATAAATTTAAATATGTAAGGGACTAATTTGTCACAATTAATTTATAAATGATCAAATTGTCATAAAGTACATAAGTGATAGACCAATTGTATATTTTTTTCATTTATTTAATTAAATTGAATCAATTTAAAAAATATTATAAGCTAACCATTAGGCATGGAAATTGAAAATTAAAAATAAAATAAAATAGGGTGAAGATAAGAGTGCCACTGCACAAAAGATGGGATGGAATCTCTACGAAAGTGAGTAGTGAAGATTTAAGAAATAGTTTAGTACGAGAATGTCGGTTATCACAAAATTAAACAAATTAGATGCAACCTAGGATCTTAATATCATGCTCCATTCTTTATTGCAAAGCACTAATTGAAGTGAAAATGATAAGCACTATCAAATTTGAAGATTCATGTTTAAATGGTTCACATTTATGCCATTGTTTAGATTGTAACTTTAAACTAATTAAACAAAGTTGTGGGTTGCTATATTTTCATTGTATTTTGTCTTTTTTGGTGTTTTTTTTTCCTTCTATTTTCCTCAATTCTTGCTTTCTATGATGAATTACATAAACATCTGTCTATGTTTTTTGGTTTTGTTTATTTCTTTTTTATTCATTTATGAAAATATTTAGGACTTTCATTCTATGGTAGTGGCATATTTAAAACATTTTATCTCTATTTTGAGGTTTATGTTTCCTTCAAAAACGTTATTAGTACTTTTAGTTTGACATTCAAAAAGTATAAACATTTGGTTGCACATTAAAACAAAAGTTTATCTTACAAATAATCTTATTTAATTTGACATTTCATTTTTTTAAAATTATTTCTATTTGCATAAAATTAAAAAAATTGCCTTTACATTAAATGATTTGTATTCATAGTGAAATTTAATTTCTATATGAAAATTTTCGAATATAAATCAGTCATGCAAATAAAATTAGGTTTATGTTTTGTATATACTTTTTATTTGTTTTTTTATTTTTGATAAAAAAAATTTTGGGCTTTCTTTCTACATTAGTGGCAAATTTAAAACGTTTTATCTTCGTTTTGAGGTTTAGGTTTCCTTAAAAAAAAAAAAAAAAACCATTATGTTATTGTGGGATATGGCAAACTTGATATTTAAATGTAGCAGAAGTCATTTTCATTTTGTGTCACTAAGCATGATAACATATTTTAATACAAGAGGAAAAAATCAGTAGAGTTTTGCTCATAGCTTTATTTAACTGGAAAATTATTACTTATTTAAATCAAGTATTAAATTTCAAAGTTTTACAAAGTATGGCTGAGCTTTTATTGGTTAACTAGATTTATGCTTTTTATTAAAAAAAAAAACCTGTATTCATTTAAATGAAAATAAAATCACACAACTGGAATAAAATAACCAAGTTTGATTTATTAATTAGGTTTTATTTTAATTACCATTCTTTTACTCAAATAAATAACATTGAAATTGTCATCTCTCTCTATTGGGAGTGTAACATAAAATAAATGAAAATGTTAATGAAGTTCATTATTTTCTTTACATTTATTCTCTCTTTTATCTTTATATTTCTTCAACTATACATGTAGTTAGTTTGATGACTACAAAGGAAGGAAAGGTATATGTGACATTTTTTTTTTTACACTCATTTTTTTTTTATACAATTAATTACATGACATAATAAATAATTTCTTTTCTTTACAATCATATAGTCAACTACTTTATGTAAACAGAGTGAGTAAACGAAAAGAAGTTGTCACACCCCTAGCTGTAAAGGATGATTGGCACATAGGACGAACTAAACCCTACCTCTGTAAGCTTTAAAACTAAACTAACTATTCACTTAACGAACATAACTAAGTTATTAAGTATAATATATTTTTAATATAAACCATAACTAATACAAATGAAATTCAACAAATTTGTTACTAAAAAGTTCTTTATAGGATTGTAAATAGAAGTTTTAGTATATTATTCCTGAAATATAGGCCCCCAAAAGCCTTCATAATGGAGAACCCATAACTATAAAAGATAAGAGAGCTATGCTCTCAAACAAAATTATAAAGCTAAAATGATAACAATACTAATGTAAAACTATACAAATATAATATTTTTGCCTATGAAAAAAAAAAGAGATATTAGAGCACAAAAAAATGTTCCATATTTTCTAATGGAAACGACATGAAAATAATATTAGTTTTCACCCTTTTGAACAATGCAAGGTTCACCAGTTAGTCTCACAAACGACTCAAAATTGTAGGGTTGTAATTTGGATCAACGATATTCTCTGACAAATAAATAGAAAGAGAAGGGATGAGTGATAACACACTCAGTGAACAAATATCACTAATCACACTAAAAGGAAACAATCAAACTATAGAAGTTTTTCATAACCATATTATTTAGTAGTTCAAAGCACATCAAACTTACATGCATTGAAATTATTTCGAAATGAAAATCATAAATAGTTTACCATAATTTATAAGGCTTTCACAAATCTATATATACTTAGCAAAATAAATCATACTAATAAGCATTAGAAATTCAGAAATGATTTTAAGGGAATAAAACTAAAGTGGGAAACATCTCATATAACCAATCACAAATACATATACGAAAGTTAGCCTAAGGCTAGGTTTCAAAATCTAAAACGAAAGCTAGCTCAAGGCTAAATATCACTATCTATATCAAAAACTAACTCAAGGCTATGTATCACAATCTATATTGTAAGCTAGCTTAAGGTTAGGTATCGCAATCCATATCAAAATCAAGCAATAAGGTTAACACATAGGCAAAGGCTGAGACTATGCTCAGAATAATAAAAGCATGGTGTACCATAGCTAATATTTATTGTCATTAGCTATAGGGTCCTGTATTAGATGAATTTTCACAAAACAATATTTTTTCCATAATCATATAAATAATCAAAATTTTGTGTAATAACAAAATTTTATATTTCCATAAATCCAAACAGTAACAAAATCATTTCTAAAATTTCCCATAAAATCATACAATATATAAATCATTCAAAACAATCATTTAAATATGAAAGAATATTTAAATTAAAAAGGAAATGCAAATAAATTTCAGAATTAACACAATAAGTCGATATGACTATTCACAAGGCATTGGAGCATATAAAACAAAAATATTTCACAATGAACAATTTAAAACATAAAAAAATCAAGTATGATTGGCAATATTTATTCACATGAAGGAAAACACACACAATAATATTTTGTTTTCCTTATCATCTATTTCAAAACCAAAGCCTATAGTCACATAATATCAAATAATGCACATTAAAATTCTTATATAAGAAATTATCCTAAATTCAAATAATCTCTTATGTCTAATTACTATGTACTAAGTCTCCTATATTTCAAAGTGGGGTATTAACCCTTAATCTTCCAATACCACATAAATTTAACCACCAAACACAGTTCTTATATTTATTTATATATTCATTTACTTATTGTTTAATTATATACTTTCTTTTTTATTGTGTATTTAATATATATATATATATATCCCAAAAATAATGTATATTCTTAATTATGTGTGGCTAACATCATCAATATAGCTTCAAGATTTGGTGATTAATATAAATTACTTACTTATGATTATTTAATCAATCACTATAGCGTTTCCTTCATCCCTCTTCTTCAAAATAACAATGAAAATTAAAGAAAATTTAGGAAAAACCTTTGAATTAACATACTACTTCAAGCCATTATATTTAAATGTCTAATTATGTGCTCCAATAATGATTATTAATGAAAATTGATCCAATATTTTTAGAATTTTAACATCCCTTCAAGATGCACATTCAAACAAAGGAGTTTTGAAATTGGAGTCCAAAATCTTACAATTTCAAGTCAGAATTAGAGGAAAAATGATAATAACTCATTAAATGACCAAAACCCTAATCTCATTTAAAGAAATATCATTAAAATCAAGACTAATTTTGAATTTTTGCTATCAACACACTAAAAAGTGGGGTTTCAAAATGAAAACCCCAAACTCATAAATTGATCACAAATTCTTAAAGGGAAGTGACAAATTTTATGTAAGGAAGTAGAGACATAACCTAATTCAGGAAAATTCCTCCCCAATTATGCCCAATTTCAAATCTTAAAGAACCCTAAAATCGCTAAACGAAAAGGCCTGAAATAAAAAGTCAAGATCATAAAATTGTAAGCCAAAACCAGAGGACAAATGATGATTTATTCACCAGAAGACAAAGCCTTCAGAGAATTTCAAGAAAATCGCTCCTAAGAATGCCCAATTTCATGAGAGAAGATACAACCTTAACACATAAAAAAACTCCCAAATTTCAAGCAAATCAATGGTGTTTCCCAAGATCTACCTCATTAACAATGGTCAAAAGGGAGGGGTGGAGGCGCTTTGGGCGAAGTTGTAATGAATGTCGCTAGAATGGTGGCTGTTGATGGTGAGCTTAGGGGAGAGAGTGATTGAGCCCGACAATGAGTGTGAGAAGAAGGAGAAGGAGAGAGAAAAAGAAAAAAAAAGGAAGAAAGAAGAAAGAGAAAGATTAGGAGTATTCATGTATTTTTCAAGCAATGGATAGGTGTCAGGCTTGAAAAATGGGAAATAATTTTTTTTTCTCTACTTATTTTAGGATTTAATCCTTATGAATTATTTAAATTTATAATTCATAATATATTTACATTCTTCTATTTTTTTTATTAAACTAACTAATTTTTTTCATTCAAACTTAACTATTAAATAAGTAAATTTAAGGAGTGTCACATAATTGAGCTCATACATATTTTCATTCCTCTTGTGTCACTATTTCTTAAATTACATAGTGTGCTTAACTGTAAATAATGATTCATGGTGCTAATTTATGAAAATATTAAATTTTCATATATTTTAAAAAATTCCCAAAATACATTTGAGTATAAAAAACAAAAAGTTTAACATTTTTTTTTGTATTTCAAGTAATGTAAAAGTATCAATTTTTTAAATACATCTCATAATCAATTTACTAAGAAATTACAAAATTTTTTATAAATAAAATTACAACTATCTAAAAAATTAAATTTTCTTTGTATCAATCATCACCTTTACTTTTTACTTTTTCCTTTTTCTTTCTTTATTTTTTTCTTTTTATTTGCATTGCCACAAGATAGCAGATTACATTCCCCATTGGAAGAGGAGCTTTCTCAATCTTCCAACCACCAAAATAAGCATATCCCTTCCATGTTCCAACAAATTTGGAACTACCAAAATATGATGTTTGTGTTCTTCCTTGTCGTTGAAGTCTTTCATAATTAGAGTAAGTTTTTAACAATAAAAATACTTTTGATCTCAGTTATATGTTAATAAATCTTAATTTTTTAAAAATAATTTTAAAGGTGCAACCATAATTAAAGTATATTAAATTATAAAAAATTTCATTAAAAATAAAAAAGGAAGTATGATACTGCATAAAATCAATCAATAAGTGGCTCAAAACGGTTCACCAATATTGTCAATTTGGTCATTAACCTTCAATGCAAGTCATGAAGTTTTCCCTTTTTATCAAGTTTCTTGTGTTATGGTTGCTTCAAATGCATCTTTTGTTTTGGGCCCAGGTATTGGCAGTTGTTACTGTTAATAAAATATCTTTTTAGTTATTCATTTATTAAAAAAATTATTATTTTAACCCCTTGCAATATTTAAAATAGTCCTTTATTCATTTAGAAATATCAAACCTAGTTTCTATTTTTTAAAAAATGTTAAATTTGATTCCTTAAATTTAAAATTAAAAATTTGGTAAAACAACTAAATCTAATATTTTTTTAAAAGAGAAATAACCATTTAAGGCATTACAATTATCCTTATTCATTGTTATCAAGTTTCTTGTGTTATGATTGCAATGCATCTTTTTGGCCCTAGGTAATGGGTATTGGTAGTTGTTACTATAAATAAAATATTTTGTTTTGTCACTTACTTATTATAAAAATATTTTTAGCATTTCACTTATTAAAATATTTAAAATAATTTTTTATTTATTAAAAAATATTACATTTAGTCCTATATTTTTTTTAAAAAATATTAAATTTAATCTTTTAAATTTAAAGTTTAAAATTTAGCAGAATAACTAAATTTAATATTTTTTTCAAAAATAAAAAATTATTGAAAGTATTATAAAGAGTGACAAATTAAGATGACAATTTAATAATAATTAAGTGATCAAAAGTATATTCTTCTCATTACTATATTTGGACCAAACTGAGCCATTCACTACTAAACAAAATACATACTGATTTATTCAAGTATTTTAGGGATTTGGGGTGTAAGAAAGCTTACTAAACAGTGGTGAGATTGATTGTAATGTTTTGGGATGTTAGCTTAGTCTCTTTTTTCTTTTTTTTTTTGGGTCAAGGATGTTACCTTAGTCTCAAAGGGACATCTATTTATATGCTTTTTAAGGGGTAATCCAACGATGATGATCAATTATATGGTTTGATGGAGTCATATAAACCGTTTACTTCAGGTGTCTTGATTTATGCATATTCATTGTATGTGACTTGATGAAATAACAGTCGAATATTTTGGACATTGGCAAAGTATATTACATCCGAGCGTGTTGGATCTGAGATATAGAATTAGACCCAATAATCCTAAGTTTTTGATCGGGTGGACTTTTTAGAATTAAATTTACAATTTTATGCATCAATTTTATAGAATTAAAAAATAATTACTAATGATTATTTTCAATTCTTACTCATAATTTTAAAAATTACAATTCCAAAATTCAAAATTGAAATGTAATTTTTTTACTCCCAACATAATATGTTCTTCTATTTATAATTGTGTTATTTTTTTAAGACTTGAGACCTAATTATGATTTGACTGTATCACATTAAGATAGAGTATGTTTCAATTTTTTAAAATTAAACACATATAACAAAAATAATTTTTTAAAAAAATAAAAACTTAAGATTTAAAATGAAAATGAAATGGAATAAAAAACAAAGATTTAGAATGTAAAATTAATATTTTAAAATTAATCATAACTTAGATTTAATTAAAATAAATAATGAAAATAATATGATATATATATATATATATATATATATATATATATGTAAATATATATTTATGCAACACAACTTCAAAAAATAATATATAATGTATGCATATGATACTACATGTATATACAAAAATATATAACATAATATTATGTACATAAATACATGTTAACACGTAAAATTTTAAAAAAATGTAAAATACATATATTTGATATAATATTGTACAAACACTTACCATTTTATATATGCTTACAAATTAAAAAAATACAAAATAACATATGCATATATGTTTATGCAATGCATTGACATTATATGTGTAAATGTGTCTTTGCACATATATAAGCACTTACATGTAAGTGCATAGACATAATATTTTACATGCATAATGACATTATATCATACATACATATATACATGTAAACATAAGCATGCAATATAACATCATACACTTATAATATTATATGATATTTAGATATATATATATATATATATATATATATTTATACATACACAAACACAATATCATATCATAGTATAAATTATACTATACACATGTAGACATGTATACTTATAACATAACATCGTACATACATGTATATTCATACTCATAAAAGGACACTATTTACACGCACACATGTTAAATTTGAATCAAATAGTTTTTTGAAAACATAATTATTACATATTAAATGATATGATATTACAATCACTATAAAAAAAACATTTTATCTTGTCTAAACTAGATGAAGAGAAAAATATTTTGTTAAAAAACATTAATTTTGTAATATTTTTATTATGTGTATATGTGTATGTGTGTGTATATATACATATTAATACTTTTTTTTATAATATTTATTATTTATTTATATAGTAGAATTGCAATTTAATATAGGATTGCAATTTCATGTTTTAATTTTTTATATGACACAAACATAAGTTTTAAAATTCCAAATCAATTCTAATTCTAATAGAATTGAAATTAAAATTATGATTTTATATTCTAATTCCAATTCTTGGAACCAAATGAAGCCTTAAATTATTTTTGACTTATGAAAATATTTAAGTTCAAACAATTATTGGTTTACTTGATAAAATGAAAAACTTCAAGTATCTTACTCATAGGTGAAGTATTAGAATTTTCCTTTTAATTTTATTTAACTAGTTGAATTTGAAATATATGTGCTAGATTAAACTAAACGTTGGTTCTAAATGTTTAATCAAATTAAATTTGATCCTAAATTGAAATATCTTTCAGCTTAGTAATACAGATATGACTTTGAAAAATAAAGCTTAAATAAAAAGAAAACCAATTAAAAAAAAACTTAATTTATAAAATGGTTTGGGTTTAGACCTTTTTTTTTTTTTTTTAAATATAGCCTGAGTCCAAAAAACTAAAATCAATATTTTTATCAAAAAATAATTAAAAATAATGAATATAACTTAAGAACTAAAAAAATAAAAAAAACTACTTTAATTTTAAATATGTAAAATATAAAATTATTAGTAAAATTAGTTCAATTTTAATTCAAGGCTGTTACACATAAAATTATATATTAAAATGATGTAAAATCTTAGTAAGAAAATAACAATAATGCCTTTTATCCAAAAAAATTATCCTAGTACAATTATTAATTTGCATTCATAACTTTCCTATACCTAAACATACATGTAATAATAACTATTAATTATATTATCCATCTCAAGTGTCAATTAAAAAATAAATTGATTATAACTTAAAAAAATCAATCAAAAAATACAAATAGAAAAGTTGATTAGAACGGGCCCACACTCCTCTTTTTTTTAACTAAAGCTTGCCTTTTTTTTAAAATGAGCCCAACCATGATCAGGTCTAGGCCAAACTTGAACCTTGGATCTCAACCTCAGAAACAAGTAATGTAATGAAACTTAGACCTAGCCTTTGTCTCAAACCTTGGACCAAACATCTTGCTCCGACCTGTTAGGATCAAACTTGAACCCTGGACTGGACCTACACCCCCAACTTGACCTTTATAACTGTGTTAGGTGTGTTAGATTTACTAAAGGATTCCCATTTTGTTAGAAAAGAAAGCGAAATAGAGAAAGCAAGCAACAAATTTAACTGATAAATTCTGGTTAAAAAATCAGATTAAATCAGTTGATTCAAGAAAAACTTGGTGATTTTGCTTTTTCGTGATTTATATCTTGTAAATTCCTATAGCTCAAGTTACTAAAAAATTGACTATTTAAACTGGAGACCAATCAAATTCCTTTAAAATCAGTAGATTATAGGTGCTATGATCATGCTGTCCACTAAAAGCAATTATATGATTAGATCACTTTAAATAAGAACTTCCATATGTCATATTTTTATTAAAGAACCTAATTAGTAAGAAGTACTTGAAAAATGCTACCTAAATTTAGCTTTATTTGTCAGTTTGAAGAGTACTATAATATTCTTAAGTATCAATTACATCACCTTTTTATATTAATTTCGTAGTTTATTTTTATCATAGATAATTGTTTTAATTAAAGCATTTTAAAATCCTTTAATTCAACGAAGTCCAATCACAATTTAACAACCACTAAATCATGAATTAATGATCACTTCCATATAATTGAATATGGTAATTTGACTCAAATCGTGTTTCCTCCCAATTTTGCCAGATAAAAAACGTAAGTTACAAGGAATATGTGCATGAGTTTATAATCAAATACTAGCCTAGAGGCCCCGGCTCAAGGTTGAAAAGAAAAGTTCAAAGCAAAATCACAAATTAGATTGCAAGAACAAAATTTCATTTTATGTGAAAATAGATCCATGCAACTGATACAAGATACCATAATGTCATTGGCAAAAGTTTTATATATAAAAAAAAAAACGAATAATCAGAATTCTCGTCATCCCATCTACATGCGCCCAAACTAGGAGCTTAGTGTTTTTCATTTTTTACCCTTTTGGGGTAATCAATTCGGTAAACAGATTCAGCATTCCCAACAGTCAAAGGCTAAAAGCAAGCAGCCCTTCTCAGCTCTATATTTCTATACACCAGCTCCATCTCAAAGCACAATGGCAGAAACAAATTGGATTGCGGCTTGCACTGAAATGATGAAGAGAAAAAAAAAAAAAAATCTTTTCAGAGGAATAGTATATAGTACATCAATGAGAATTCTTAGGTAGATCTAGTGTACAAAAAAAAGTTTGTTGACCCAATTATAGAAAGACATGTAGATATGTTTGAGAGCTTTTCAATGAGATCAACTAGACATGTTTATACATCTATTTATGACATGAGTTTTTATACAGCTGGTCTACCTGAGATTCTTTCTACATCAATACAGTGGTGTGAGCCCAGAGAAGAATTTCAAAGAGATAAAAACACCACCGAAAACAAGTCAATCGGCCAAGAGCACCAGGTTAAACTGAAAAAATTGATAGCCCCTATCTGGGAGACTCTGATTCTACAGCTAAAAATTTGGCAGAGATAGATCAGGCATAAAAGAACTTTCAAAGTTGAATGTTAACTTAGTCTGGATTCATAATCAAGCTACATGAAAGGGAACTTGCATTTTGCATAAATTATTAAAATCAAAATATTATGCTGATTTTAACAAAAATGCATTATCTAAATCATTTTATTTGTGTAATAGAAGTTGAAAAACTTATGCTAAATTTTAGACACGGCCCAAAAAGTCAAATGCCAGAAGTCCAGGGAGTAACTCACAATGTGAATCTAGAGCTTTAAGTTGACCTTTTCGGACCATTTAAAGATATCTGAGTGCACTCTATCTCCACCTAAGTCCTCACCAGTGGCTCCTGCCGCCACTCTTAAAATATCTTCAATTAATGCAAAATTCCCCAATATGTCAACGTGATTGCCACTCTGGGTTCCTCGACCCTCTAGAAGATTAGCTGGAGGGGCATGATCATACTCCCTTATGTAAGTACGGATTCCTGAAGGATTGAAACGAGTTCTTCCCCGCCAACCTTTTGCACACATGAAACCGGCACTTAAAACAGGAACAGTTTCATCTCCATCAACAGAATAAACTCCATTCCTTAGACAAGAATATTCATTTCCACCATCTGCTGATGTGTCAATCTGAAAGGGAATGTAACATTCAGATTGAGCAGTTAACTTGTAAACATATGCTCTTTCTGTAGGGATCCCAACACCATACATGGAATAGACCTCCATATCTGGAGCATTTGGTAATCTGCAGCAGCAGCATAGAAAATTGAAAAGAACACAAATTACAATCAGAAAAAAAAGAAACACCTAGTTTTCATATATATCAGGACGGCATATTATTAATAAACAAATTATAATTACAAAAATAAGACTTGGATGAATATAAAAAGCAGCAATCCATTGGTGTCACCTATCTAGGTAATAAATTATGTAGCAGGTGTATTGCAATAATTTGATTCTACACCTGCCAGATTTAAATAAAATTGGTGTATTTGTTTCGAAGAGCATAAACAATTTGTTCATGAAAGCCTTTAGTTTAAGGAAAACAAATAGCATTAAGTTTGCTTTCTAACTTTTATAGAGAAACACCTATAAGAATAAATACAAGTAAAAAATCTTACTTTGTTTCTAAGGGATTAGACCAATATTTATAATGTTGGTATTTTGGGTCATCCAAATTGTCAGCAATCCCGTGTGAAAAATGTGCATCTCCACGCTTCATCATCTTTGGAGCAACATAATTAAGCAAATCAATAATTGAATCTGCTGTGTATGCTTTGTAATCTGATACAGCGTTAACTCCCTCAACACCCATTTCATGGTACTCTGTCCAGACATCACAATGAGATGTGTTTGCAAGGTTTCTACCCTTAAGCGCACCCTATCAATTACAACAAAGAATACAAAACATAACAATGCTATTACAAAAGCAATTGATGCCAAGTGAATGTGGGTAGCAAGTATCCACAATTTGAGGATATCAATAGACAAATACAGAGCAATATTTAACTGTCAATGTCTAAGCAATGTATTGAAAATTCTCCTTGTAACTAAACGGTCACTAACCAAAAGCTATATTGTTTCACTTAAATGTTAGAGACTCAGTGCTATGTGTCAGAATAAGTTCAGAGAACTGTAGCGTCACAATGGTGTCCACCGTGAAATGATCTCCTAATCCACCATAAGAGATTGATTAGCTAACACAAAGTTGTATAACTAAAATTGACAGGAAGATTACTTATTTTTTTCCAGCGCAGACTGACTGCAAATACTTTATCATTCAACCAGTGGAAACAGAGGCAAAGAGATGCTAAACAAAATAATAAATTTTATCATTTTCAGAGCATTACCCTAAATTCCAACCTCTCAAACTTGGAGGAATGTAGCTCAGCTACATCTTTCCCAAATGATATAATTCTTCCATAATTCACATCTTTCACTGTCCCAAGATTTTCTTTGCCATCTTGAACTGCACTGTCTGTAACATTATTCTTCTGCTTTTTAGCGCTGCAGTTAAAGTAACCCTCAGGAGACCAATCAAGGCCACCCCATATGGTGTCCCCACCTTTTGGTATCATTGACATAGTTGAATCCCACGTCCGGGTCATCCGCATTAAATGTTGCAGAGTTTGAAGTCCAAAAACATCCTTATCCAGAAAACCTGGTGCTAAAGCCCTGTAAAGGATTAGCAGTTCATTAACTGTGCCAAGCTTGATGGAAATAAGCGTCCTTTAGACATTCATTACAGAGGAATCAAATTTAAGTGTTCAAGCAAATGAGGGAAGGTAATCACATATTAGGTGTTCAAACAACTAGTTTTCTATTTGTTAATAACATCTTTATTGAAAAGAAAAGGCACTTATAAATTAAAGAGTACAATGCAAAAAAGGTTCTTATCAATGCCATTATGATCAAATGCATAAAATATAATGAATCTCTTCTTTACTCTGAGAAGTTAAAGCATATATATGCATGCATTGCTTAATTAATCCATAATTTTATCATCAACCAAAATCAATCGTACAAATTATATTCTGATATAAGTATCTATATAAAAGTTCATTACAGTACCCATATGTCAACAAAACACAACTTCAGCGAACTTGAGAGGTTGATAAACAGGTTTACAATTTTTCTTTTCATTAAATGTAAAGTAACCATTTTAGCTTTTTTTTGGCAAGATATATGTGAAAATTCCTGTAGATTCATATAAGATAATATGTTTGCTTGAAGTTTGTACCTAAAAATACATACAATTGACTTATCAAAGTGAACATTGATGAAAACTTGAAATCTTCCAACAGGCAGCAGAAAAAGGGATTCCAATAGGGTATTACCCATCTGATGCTTATTATTCTTTGCTCAAATTAGGGTTGTTTTACAAGGGAAAGTAGAATTTACACAAACATTTCCTACTGTTTGTTAATATTAATATTTGCTTAAAGGCATCCAAAAAATACTTATCCAGAAAAATAATTTTCTAATTTTAGAAAAGGCATGTATAGGATCAAGAATTCACATTATCGTAGTTAAAACAAGAACCTGGCAAGAGCAATATCCCTGCCTTCTATAGAGAAAAGTCCACCAACTGATTTTGGAACACCAAGAAAGGGTCCCCCGATGTTCATAACTGCTTTTATATGCTTGGCACACCAATCTGACCCACCCCCTCCCCCCATTGGCGCTGGTGCTTCAACCCATTTCATAAAATGAAGGAAGTACAGAACACCCATTGAATGTGGAATAACAACCACTTTATTACCATTATTCGTAGCCACCATGAGTTCTATATTACTTTTTATTCTGCTCAAAGTTTGATCTCTGACCTGGTCAAATTAAGCAGAAAATGATAAAACCTTGTATGCAATTCTATGAGTAGAAAATTAGTCAGTAAAGTAGACAGAAAATTCTAAGAAGGAATGATTAAACTCAAATGACCTCTGTATTCTGGAATGAGATTCTCCAATCATATGCAGCCATATACATGCTTTTCTCCTCATAACCAATGCGAGCTAAATTAGCTATTAGAACAGCCCAGACAAAATAACCAGGTGCAAAATAATCAGCTGCTACAAGTCCGGAAACAGGCCTAACTCTAATTCCTGGATGATCTAGTCCTGTTTCATTATCTAATGACATGTGTTCAACCCAGCATAACGGTCTGCAAATAAAGAAGAGACAATTACAATGTATTATGACAAATCTCATTAGTGTCACTTGACAACGATAAGACAGGAATTTGAAGCAAGTATAAATTGCTATGATAGAAAGATACAGTAAACTACACAGTAAGACAAATGTTGGACAGAGTAACAAATATTGAACATTCAGTTGAAATCCCTGCAAGCTCTGACAACAACGAGACTTCTCCATAAGTTGCAGTGCAAAGTTGTCCTAAATTATAGAAAAGAACATTGTCTCTCTAGTTAATCAAAGGCATGGAGAGGACATCCAATAATTCTACCAAATGAAGAACATGTCATTACAAGAATAGAATTCCATTTTTCAAACCATATATATGATGTCATTTTGACATGACCAACAGGTAAGAAAAGAATATAAGTGGTCTTTTTTTCTTTTTTTTTGTGCCATTAGCATTTGATGAAGACCAGTAATTTTTTTTTGAGGGGGGGAGGAAGGGGCGGGGGAAGAAAAAATATTAGTATGCAATATATGTTCTCTCTCCTTGGTTTATATGTTACAGGCTTTTATCAACAACCCATTCTAGAACAGTTAAGGAAATTTTACTGATATCTCAGTTAAAGTCGCTTTTCTTCTTAACAGTGAGATTATGAGACATTTGGTAGTTCATACTTCAATTTACGTTTCCTTTGAGTCAGTAGAAGTAACTCCCTGAATAGATTCCCGTTCTTGTTATGCCAATAAAAAGAATGTGTAACATAATTCATCCAACACATTAATCTCTCGTCGTAAACGGCTCTTTTAACCTCCAGATCAAGAGAGACAAAGCATAAATATAACTTTTTGCAATGTGGAAACCACCCGCTTGAAGCTTTTCACAGATTAATATACGCAACATTAAATTCATAATTTAACCTGGAAAGTTAACTTTCGGCAATTAAAAGAGAAACGTGAAAAGTACAGTACCTCTTATACAACTCTCCGAAATTGCCACCCCATAATCTCTTCCTGAACAATCCTTCCATACATTGACGACCTTCCCAAAGTTCCAATCCACCCGTTACAATGCCAGGCACGAAAACCACCGGGTGCTTTACCGTCAAGCCCTCCTTCCTCAATTTCACGCCGGGCGGATCCGGCAATGGCCCTCCAATCGCCTCCGCCACATATTGAGGAAACGACGCGGGCATTGCATTATATAGAAACAACAGAAACCACCAAAGTGAGCATATAAAACCGACGAACCAACAACAGCTATCAACACAGGTCCATTTCTTTATCTTCTTGGGTTCTTTTCGCTTCCTCTTAATGTTATCTTTGTCCGTCTCTTTCTCGCTCTCCTTCTCTCTCTTCTCGTCATCGCGATCAGAATCAGGTATGGGATTTACAGAGGCCTTTCTGCGTCTTAAAAACGACATCGTTTGCCGACCCCTCCAGCAACAAACAGAGAAAAGGGTGCAACAAAGCAAAAGGAAAGGAAGAAAATAAAAAAAGCAACTTTTAAATGCTCGGAAAGTACGGGACGTTCATTAATGGAGTCTGAGGCTGAGGCGGTGAGCCAGCGTGGTTACTCAGAAAAAGTCAAAATATATAACTACAAGTATAAACTACAAACTGATCCTCGTCGGAACCCTAGAATCCGGTGACCGGAGAGTTGAAGATGCCGCCGGCGACGAGAGGTTGCAGGGAGAAGCAGCACGTGATTGGCGGCCGTCGTCGTGCGTAACTTCAGGTTGTGTAATAATAATCTTGTTTGAGTGGCTTCAGATCTCGGGGTGAGTGGGTCCCAGAGCAGATTTTATTAAATATTAAATTTTCTTAATACAGTATAACTTTCTTTTTTTTTTGAAAAACAAAACTACATCCGTGTTATTATTATTATTTTTTATGATAACAATTTAAAAAGAATTAAATTAATCTCCACTTTTACACCTTTTAATAATTTAATTTTTTATAAATTAATTATAAAAAAATTTATAAAAATTTTAATTTATATAAAATTAATTTTTTATTAATATAAATGTAAAGATTAATTTATATAAATTTAAAATTTTTAAAAATTAATTTTTTTATAAATTTAAATTTATGAGAAATTAATTTGTTATAATTTATTTATGAAAAGCTAAATTACTTCCAAGTACAAAAAATAAAAAATCAATTTTGCACTAATATCTATCGAAAAATAATAACTCTAAGGTAAATGAAATAATGAGAATCATTTTCATCAATTATCTCTAATTTAGTTTTAAACGTTACTTTGGCATTTACTTTCACTTTGATTAATATGACAAAATATAAAAACTTATTTTGATTATTTATAAATTAAAAATTTTAAAATAATTTTTTATTTTTCAGAATTCATGCCAAAATAATATTTAAAATGAGACTAAATTTAAAAGATCACATTAAGCCAGATATTAAAATATGAAAAGTCATTTTAAAACTTTTTAATTGGTAAAACATGAAATAAAACTAAGAAAAGAAAATACTAAAATAATATTATTTTATTAAATAACTGTTACAATTAGTTTTTTTCTTACCAATAAAATACTATCCCAAATAATCTAAAATGACAAATGCATTAGTATAACTTTCTGAAAAAAATTATTATTTATTAAAATCAAATTATTTTTTTTTAATATTACAGCAAACCGAAATTCTACCCATTGGTTGTTTCTGGGTGCGCTGTAGAATGCTTAAGGTTGATCCGCCAATCAGAAGAGAGGGCGGGAATTCGAGAGTACATGAACGGTGAGGATGCGGGGACTGACGCAACGCGGTATGGTTGGGCGCTATATTCAAAAACTTACGTATCAAAGTTGGTTTAGTTTGGTTTGGCTTTTGTGGGGAAGGTTTCTTGTTGTCTCTACTCTGGCAGGCCCAACGGCCAAAATGTACTTTTGTGAGATTCTATCTTGAACTAATTTAATTAAAAAAAATTGTTAAAAAAATTAATTATTTGGTTTTTATGATTTATTTGATTCAAATTTAATCTTTATAGTTTTCTTTTCAAATTTCTTACAATTTTATAAAATTTTAAATTTGGCTTTATTATTAATTATAAATAAATAAAGTTATCATAGAATTAAATAATAAAGATCAAATATTAAACATTTGAAAAATATAAAGTAAATATTTTGATAAACCAGTGTAATTATTGTGTGGCATGTTCAAAGAAAGATATGTGGCAATGAAACATCAAAATATGCTGATCATATACAAACCTAAATAATTTATGATATTTATATTTTAACTCCAATATTTTTTTAGATTTTATTTATGAACTCAAATTTTTTTTTTTGAATTTTTTACTTTATTCCTTCTACTTTTTATTTTCCAAATTCCTTCATGAAAGAAATTAGTTTATAAATTTGTTAACTTACCCCTATACTTATTTTATTTTTCCAATAATTCTCTAAATCCATAATTTTATTCTTATTTTCATTTTATAAACTAATGTTTTGTGTGGTTACTTAAAAATAAAAAAGTAGAAAGAGCAAATTGAAAATTTTAAAATAGTCCATAAATAAAATTTAAAAATATAAAGGTCAAAATATAAATTTAATATTTTATTTTAAATTAGCATATAGTAAGCATATTTTGATATTTATTATCATGTGTCATCCTTTTAGTATGTCACATAGTGCTTACATCAATATAATCAATTTTACAATTATAAGTAATACCCATAAAAATCCATATGAAAAATAAGTTACTTTAGGTGAATTTTTTTATATACAATTTTTAAAGTTTGAGAAAGGAATAAAATGCACTTAACATAAGTATAAATTGTAAATGATGATGAAACATTGAAAGAGGAAAACTAAGGAGTATTAAATATGGATGTAGATTATATTTTATCTAAATTTGAAGCCAACATCAATACTTGGGTCTTATCTAATGCATTCCTAATATCCATAATTGAATCTCCAAGTGTGTAAATAAGGTATTTTCAAAAATTTTTATTTGATAGGTGCAAAATATCGTCTTAAAATTACCTAAATGCCTTTAGTTCGATTAATTTTCCATCAATATTCTTTTTTCCTCATATTTTCACTCATTCCCCGCGATACACTCATGCTCTCTCCTCCTCCAACTTGAGTTTCCACCAATCGTTGCCATTTAAGCTTATCGGTGGTCGTCCAGTGTCCCTACACTTGTGCCAACCTAGGGTTGTCCCTCTCCAACTACGTTTTCGCTGAAAAACATGATATTTTTGGCGAATGTATATCTAACGTGATTGTCATAACTGACATAATGATGGAAAAGTAAAAAAGAGATGTAAATTGATTCCTTAAATGAATCTTAAAAATAAATTCACGGGAGTCACCACCAAAATTTTTAAATGGAAAATTTTGGAAAAACCAAATAAAACAAAAGGTGATCTAAGAAACTAGAGATAAGTTTGAGAGTCTATTTGAGTATAGGGAAGGTGTTAGGTACCTTACAACGCCCATCGATGAAGATGGTTACTCTAAATTAGTTAAGTTCAATAAAAGATATGACCTTAAATTTATTTTAAATTGCCCATATAAAATGCGCAAAAAAATTATAGAGAAAAGATAAAATTAACAGAAAAAAAAATAGATATTTACAATGGGCATAGCTAAGGATGAGAGTTTAGAGTTTACATATCCTACGATAGGGATCAAAATCCACTAGTTAATTTAAAAATTCGTGTCAGTAGGTTGGTTTTTTGTTTTTTGAAATTTATGTGAAAAGATCAAAATCATTGAAATTAAACCAATTTTCGCAAACAAAACGATTTTGAGATTTAGTTGATGTGTTTTAGTTTACGAAATCAGTGTAGTCTCACTTTATTTGCTACCTTCATTTTTTCTATTTTTTGGAGTTTTGAAAATATGATTTATTTATATTTAATTTAGTTGATGTGTTTTAGTTTATGAAATCATTGTAGTCCCACTTCTTTTGCTTTCTTCATTTTTTCTATTTTTTGGAGTTTTGAAAACATGATTTATTTATACTTTATTTAGTTAATGTGTTTTAGTTTACGAAATTACTATAGTCTCACTTCTTTTGCTCTCTTGATTTTCTCTATTTTTTGGAGTTTTGAAAACGTGATTTATTTATACTTTATTTGAAAAAAAGATGAAAATATCTTTAATTTTAAAATTTAGATCATTTGAAAGGTGCATGTAATGGCCTGTTGGAACCCAGAGCTTATTTAAAACATAAATAATTAGGGATGAGTTGTTCAAACCCAAAATTATTTTAAACATGTGTGACTAGTATTGAGATATATCTATGGAGTCATTGGGTCTCACATGACCCTACTGGTAAATCATTATGTGCTCATGAAGATGTTAGTCTCACATAGCAATATTAATGTTAAGAAAAATCATAATATGTTTGAAAAATGTACCTATGGGGGTGTTGACATCACATGGCACATTTTTAAGAGAAAGAGTGCTTTTGGAGGCATTGAAGCTTACATGGAACATTTTTTAAAGAATGAGGCATTGGTGTTTTGTATGTCTAGATGTCTAATTAATCATCCATTGATATGAGTGTAAATGTTAAATAAAACATTCATGAGTGTTTGTATATGTGAGTGTTCAATCATATATTCATTACATTGTGATTACAAAGGACTAAAAATACATCAATAACAATCAAGCTCAAATGAATTTGATAACTTAATAATATTAGTCTTCCAATTTGCCATCTTTACTTGTTTATCCCTTGCACCTTGATTTGAATGCCTCTTAGCCACAATTCTCAAGTTTTAAGGCTCATCATAATTCTATATCATTTGAACAACCAATAGATCACACATTAAACATCACCAATGTTAAGCAACTCAAAGATTAATCATGTCACAATAACATAGATACTATAAGTAACACAATTAAACCCAAAGTTGCACACTAAAGTAAACCATATGTGACACCATCATTTAAACATAAATGGGTAGTCATATTCTTCACCATATTTAACACTAATTGACCTTAAATTGAACACTAAAATGGGGCATGAATGGCGTCACATGCTAGGTAAAAGTAACAACCAATTAACTAACTAAGTGAGACACTAATTAAGCTTAAATTGATCATTGAGAAGTAACAATATATGATACCATAGGTCAATCAAAGGGAAACCATATAATTCACCATGTAAGGCACTAGTTAAGCTAAAATTGAGTGTCAGAAAAGAACAATATGAGACATCATAGGTTAATCAAAGAGGCAGCCATATAATTCACCATGTAAGGCACTAGTTAACACAAAATTGACCACTAAGATGCAATCACATGTGGCTTCATAAACAAGGAAAAATGACAGCTTAATAATTCAACCTATAAAACACTAATTAACACAAAATTGACCGTTAAAATGCTATCATATATTGCGCCTTAAGCAAGACACAAAAGAAGTCCAATAATTCAACATATACGTTCTAATTAAACCTAAAAATTGGACTCAAACAAGAAGTGATTGAGGTGCCCTAAACAAGGAACAAAAACAGTCAAGTAATTCATCATATAAGAGCAAATTAGACCTAAAATAGGGCATTTAAATAGGCATACTTGTAAGGCCAACTGTTAAACACCTTAAGATTGCATATTACCACACCTATTATATATCTCTAGTGATTAATTTACATCCAATCCATAAAAGTTTCAGCCAACAAAAAAGAAGAAGAAGAAATATTTAGCATCAAGAAAAAATTGGAAGGATTACGGGGAATTTACCTTGTGTGTGTCCTCCTTAGCCTTTCTTCCTCCCTTGTCTAACATCCAAATTCTCTTAAGAGCCAAGAAGATGTTTAATCCTCCATGAGTGAGAGCCCCGTTCTTTCTTCATATAGTAAGAAAACTATGGTTTCCTTAAGAATTTTTCAAGTTACACAATAATCCTTTCCAATTTCTCCTTTTAAACAGTTTTCTTTTTCCACTGTGTCTTGATTTTCAAGAAAGGAAATTCTCCCATTTGTTTCTTTTTTTTTTTTCAATCATTGATTTATTGTTTATTATTTTCAACTAGAGGACTAGGGTTTCATTTTTCATTGTGTCTTTGTATTCAAGAAAAGGACATTCTTCCCTTTGTTCCCTTTGTTCCTTTTTTAATCATTGATTTATTTTTGCTTATTTTCAACTAGAAGAATTGAATTTCCTTTTTCATTGTGTCTTGGTATTTTAGAAAGGAATTTCTTCCCTTTGTTTCTTTTTTCAATTTCTTTAATTTTTTCAACTTGTTCATACTTCTTCATTTTTCTTTGGGGCCCAAATCTCAAATGAATTGCTTTTTTTTTTTTTCAAAAAAAAAATAATAATAAAGGAAGTCCAATTTCATTCTTAATTCTCCCTATTTTTCAAAGCCAGTTTGTATCTTCTCATTTCCTTTGGGCCTAATCGTTTACCCTATTTATTTTGCACTTTATCACTTTAAAGTTCCATTTTTTTTCAATTTTCAATCATATTTATTTTTCTTACTTATTTATTTTTTTTGATTTTGTTTACTTATTTTTACGAATTAAGTTGTTTAAGATCCCCTTAATTATTACTATTTTTAAAAGTTACCCAAAAAATTTCGATGTTCACTAGTTATATCGAATGATGTTGCCTATTATTTGATTTCTGGAAATTCAATGTTTTACTATTAAGAAATGATTTATTTATTGATTGATTTCCCTCAAGATTTAAATAAAATGTCTCTATATTATTTCTATATAATTTTGAATGAATTTGGCTACTAAAAACTTTTTAGACTGAAGAACCATGCTTATTTGTTAGAAATTGATTATGTTGTTTATAAGGAAAATGTTTTCTTGGGATACGTCTAATGCATAATCCTATAACTAATGGCAATAATCGTTAGCCATGGAATACCATGTATTGTATTACTGTATGGAGGGCTTGTGTTGTATTATTGACTGATTGTAAACCTCCTTGCTTGCAATTGATTACCGCACTGTAATGTACTGTCATTGTTAACATATGCTAGTACTTAATTATTGGTTTACTGTTGAGTTTGCGAGGTGTGTTCCAATTTTATACTTTAAAATTTTATGGATTTAAATTGCTTTTTAGTGCATTATGTTTGAGCAAAGAAAGCTCTTATTAGCATAAAGATGGTGGTTTCTCTACTAAAATTCAGGATTTATTGTTTTATTGAAAATGATTGAAGGTTTGTGAAAAATTATATTGTTCTCGTCTGTTTCCTTTTTGGTATAGTTAATAGTATTTACTCACTAAATGTTGTCACTCACTCATATAGCAGTGCTGAGCCTTGGCTTTCCTTTGTTATATAGAATCTAAAGTCATCCTTTTTTGTGAGCCTTGCATTGTTTGCAAGGGCAAGGGTACTCTTTTGTTGTGACCTTTGTATATGTTGTAATCTAATAGCTTCATATGTCACAGGCATGGTTTAATATTGTTTGTTTATGTATTAGGTTGTTTAATTGTGAATTTTATTAGGAGAGTGGAGCTCTCTACCTTTTGATATATATGTCTTTGTGAAAATTTTAGGAAGCTCATATTTCAGGAGAGACTCTATCAAAATTTCCATATAAATTAGATATATATGTTTGATCAATGTGACTTGTATTAGGTGATAGATTAATATTACTAAGTATAACCCTTATATGACTTTGCAATTACACTAGTTAAGTGATATGCCTTATTCTGTTCGGTTCACAGAACTGGGATTTATTTCACCCTCCGTGCTGATTACATCACCTCAATTATAGGTGTGACATACACAAAAAATTTTACCAAAATATAAAGATTGATGTTATATAAATATATATATATATATATATATATAAACTATAGGGATTATATAAAAAATATATGTAAATTATAGGGATTAAATTATTAATTATTTTTAAATAAATTTAAAATATAAACATAAAATTATAATATAAAAAGATAAATTACTATATTGAAAGAGAGAATGGAAAGTTTGATACTTTCATATTATTTCTTTCCTTTGTTTTCAAAATAAAAATTATTAGAATTTAATTTATAATTTTAAAAAAAAATCTTGCACTTTAGGCATGCCAGACAAGCACTAATATATATGATTTTGGGACTTTTTTTTGTCTTTAGTCTTAGTTCCAAAATCATATATTAATAAAATAAAATGAAATATATTTCAATATATACAAACCATTAAATAGACCATTAAGTTTTTTTTGGCTGGACTAAATAGGCCATTATTGGAATATGAGGAGAGTGGGAAATTATATAAATTTTTATTGCATATTTTAATTTAATTAAAATATTAAAACTAATTATGTCATTTATTTGAAAACTTTATTTAAAAGTATTAATATATATTTTATAGTCACTCAAGCCAATATATGTGTTGTTTTTTTTTTTTACCAGCTGCTATACGTGACTTAACACATTCTTAACATGCTTGAAACATTTTGGGAAGGAGAAAAAAAAAATTCTTGAAACATAAGTTTAGAAAGACAAATTTTAGAAAAATTTAAATATTCAGTTTCTATAACTTAGTAAAGTTTTTAATTAGTTCTTATAATTTTTATTTTTTAAATTAATTTCTATACTTTATCCTCCTTTTTACCATCAAGGTGGCACCACAAACTATATGCTCATCACATTAATGTTGCTCTATAATATTGTGACATGTTTAATCTTTGGGTTGCGTAATTTGTGGTGGTGAGTGTGTGAGTTCTTGCTACCCAAATTATGTGGGGTTATGGTGAGTTAAAACTTGGGAACCATGGCTAAGTTCTCTTTAAATTGAGGTGCAAAAGAACACTCAAGCATGGATGACAAATTAGTGACAAAATTAATAAGAACAAGCTGTTTAATTACTTTGAACTTGATTGTGACTAGTGTAACCTTAGACTTTTTGTGAGCACTATGTAATGATGAGTACCTAAATAGAACACCAACACACATAAACACTAATGCATGCTTGATTAAACACCATACACACAAACACCAATGCATGATCATATTGATGGTGTAATGTGAGGTCCAACGCTTCCATAAGTATCTTTATTTCGTTCATGCCATGTGAGGTCCAATGCATCCATAGGCATCTTACGCATATAATTTTACTTCTTATTTTGTTAGTGCCATGTGAGGTCTAACACTTCTGTGGACACTTTTGGTTTCTTACTATGTGAGGCCAGCCTCTCCATAGACACGTTTTTTTTTTTTTCAAAATAATTTTACTTTTCTTTGTGATATTTCCATATGAGACTCAACGTCTCCATATGCACAATTTACACTTTTTATTTCAGATATTAGTGTTGTCGTGTGAGACCAATATCTTCATAAGCATCTAATAATTTACCAGTAGTGCTATGTGAGATCCAACGACTCTGTAGATATATTCCAATATTGGATGCGTACATTTAAAATAATTTTGATGGTTCCAATAACCCATTACATTCATTTGTCAAATAAAGTTTGATTTTTCTTTTTCAAATTATTTCCAAATAAAGTATTGTTTATTGTTTCATGAGTTTTTTCAAAAAAAATTTTATCCTTAAAATAACCAAAGAGATAAAAAATCACCTTTCCCATTATTAGTTTTAATTTAAATACAAACTAAACATGTTTCTAAAAATTTGAAAAGAAAATATATAGATAAAATAAAGAGAGCAAGAGGGTGAGATTCGTAAATTAAAACACACCAACTCGAACTTTATGTCATTTGTTTATGAAAATTGGTTTAATTTCATCTACTTTTTTCTTTTCAAAAAAATAAAATAAAAATCACCAACAAACTGACATACTTATTTTTATGAGCTACATGGATTTTGATTCCTATTATAGGGTACGTAAGCCCTAAGTTCTCATTATAAGTTAAGTTTGTCTTTTGTAAATATCTATTTTTTATTACATTAATTTCATTTTGTTTTTCTTTGTTATTTTTGTGTGTGTTTTGATGTGAGTAATTTAAAATAAATTTAAGGTCATATTCTGTACTTTGTTTGATTAATTTAAGGTAGCCATTTTTACAAATGGGTGTTGTAGGGTGTCAAATACCTTCTTTATGCTCAACTTGACTCTCGAACACATCTCTGACCACGTAGACCACCATTTTATTTTATTTGATTTTTCAAAATTTTCTTTTTAAAAATTTTGGTGGCGACTCCAATAAATTAGTTTTCAAAATTAGTATTGAAAATCGAGTTACACTTTTTTTGTACTTATTTGCCCCAACATTAGTTATGACATATACTTTTCAAATGAGAAAAGTATAAAATTAGTCCCTTGCTTTTGCACTTTGTGACAATTTAATCCCTCACAAATTAATTATGACAAATTAGTCACTCATAATTTTAAATTTATACAAAACTAGTCTCTTATAAATTTAAATTTGTGCAAAATCAGTCTCTTCGTTTATATTAACGAGGGATTAATTTTGTGTAAAATAGGATTTTTGAAAGACCAATTTATTACAATTATTTGTGAGTGATTAAATTATTATAAAGTATAAAAATAGAAGACCAATTTGGTGCTCCTCTCCTTTTCAAATGTTTAAAATTTTGTTCACATTGTTTGGTCTTGTTATAACTTTATTTGTTTGTAGAATGGATTAAACATTTCAATAATAGAGACCTACTTAAAAATAAATAAATTATAAGGTCCACATTTCAAAACTTCGGTAAACTATACAAACCATATAATTGATTTTTCTTTTAATTAATGATGCCATTTCATATAAGTTGTATGACATATTATATATATATATATATATATAACATATTGGCATGTGTTGAGAAGCTTTAGAAATCTTATAGAGAAATTCACTTTCTCCACACAGGCAGATTAAATTAATAAAGAGTATTTTTAAAAGGAAAAGATGTCAACTACCTTTTGTGACTCCACTTATAAAGCTATTGATTAGTTTAATTCATTTAAAAATGTTCTCCAATGCACTTGCCTTATGTAAGTTTAAGTTTATATAAAATACATATATGTGAATTTTTGAACTTTATACTTGATGAAATTATTATTAGAGGTGAAATTATTATATGAAATACATATAAGTGAATTTTTTACGCACTTACTTTTTATTTGCAGTATATATATATATGTTTATCCATCCCTTTCTAATATCTCCTGTGCTTCACATCCCTGCAGTTGACAACATTTTCACTTTTAAAATAAAAAATCCATTTTCAATTACTATTAATACTGCAAATTAATTGACTAAACAAACAAGTTAATATTTTGAATAATTAAGATAGTATTGCAGCATACCCGTATATTGTCAACTACCTCATTTATTAGTCTCACTCTTATATTTATTAGTCCAACTAATAGTTAAACTATTGTATGAATTAGTCCAACTATTATATTAATTAGCTTCATTTCTAGGTGTAGATTTTGTATGTAAATATCCATGTTATCAAAGTGATTCAACAAGGTGAAATACAAGTTCTTTCCCTTCACTACATGGTATCAGAGCTTTTGGCTCATTTCTGGGTATCCCATTGCCATTTTTTTCTGCTTCATCCTTCTGGAGAAACTAGAGTAATACTTTAGGTGGCTAATTTTATGTCACCACTGGCACAGAGGAAGACAAAAGATTCTAGTTGGCCTGTCCAAACTTTCCGGTGGTCGGAAACACAGCGCGTGAAACTCACGCACCAACAAAGCAATTTGCCCAGTGCATCCCGCGTTGGCGGTTGAAGGATCTGTTCCATCTCGTATCAATTTTTCAGCAGTCAAAATCCTCTTTCCAACACTTTCCCGGCCAGCCACTGGTGCATACTCAATTTTGAATTCTTCTGCCAAATTCCTTTTTGAGTCCAAACTCTGTCAAAAGCTTTAGTATTGTGACTTGGGTTTATATAATCTGAGTTTGTTGTTGGAGAACCCTCATTTTTTGTGTAAAATTGTCTGGTAATTGATTCAGCCTCATTGACTTTGGTTGTTGAATAGGCAGTATTTTTATGATTGACTTCCTTCTTCAATTTATCTATTAAATTTCTCTTTTTTTTGTGAAGAAGATTATCAGTTATCTTTTAGTCAATTAAAGCCAACCCTCAAAGAACTAAAGTCTTTCTCAATTATTTTTAACCAAAACCTTCAAATTTGATACCATAAAACAACTTGTCCTAGCTGTAACCCAAGCCCTATTTTTCGCAAGTTGAATTTTTTTTTCAAGTGTCCTTAAGCAACCCTTCCCTTTTCTACTATTTTTTGACCTACTATATCTCTAAAAATGTCCGAAGTTACTGTATCCTCCAAAACCAATATGACTAAAAATTCCAATGTACTTGGGGATTTACAGAACCTATATCCCAATTATCGGTTAAAATGGTAGAAATTATCTCAAATGGTCACAACTTGTCTAGACCATATTGAAGGGAAAGGGAAAGTTAAGTCATATTTTGGGAACTAGTCCCTTGAAAAGTGAGAAGCACTATGAGGCATGGGATGAGGAAGATTCCATGATAATGGCGTGGCTCTAGAATTCCATAAATCCAAAGATAAGTGATACATGCATGTTTCTCACCACTGCTAAGGAGATATGGGAGACTGTTAAGCAGACTTATTCCAAGGCTAAAGATGCTAAAGATGCTGCTTTGGTGTATGAGCTCAAAATTAAAGCTACAGAGATTCGACAAGGAAATAAATCTGTAACAGAATATGCTAACATGCTGAGAAACATTTGGCAAGAAATGGACCATTACGGGTGTATTGAAATGAAGTGCAGCTAAGATGCAACAATATTGAAAAATTTTATTGAAAAGGATCATATTTATGATTTCCTTGTAGGACTTAATGTTGAATTTGATCAAGTCGGAATTTAACTTCTTGGAAAGGATGAACTACCATCCCTTAACCACACTATTTCAATTGTTCAAGCTGAGGAGACTCGAAGAGGTGTAATGCTTAGTTGTCCACCTATTGAAGGGTCTGTCATCATCCTTAATGGTGGCAGACATCAAAATCTAACACTCAAACAGCCTAGGGAAGACAAGAAAGGCAAGGCACAGGATCGTGATAATCTATGGTGTACCTATTGCAAAAAACCGTGACATACCAAGGAGTATTGTTGGAAATTACATGGAAAAAATATGAAAAGTGGATCAGCAAGAGCTCAAGGGAAAGCCCATTTGATGCAACCCAACCAAGACTCACCTCCAAGCCTTGAAGGATTTAGTAGAAATGAAGTTGAAAGACTATGTAACTTGTTGGAGACCTTAGATAAGCCTCCTAGTAATACCAATACTTGCTCTCTAGCTCATTCAGGTAATCTCTATCACTCATATGGGTTAAAGGTCTTAGATAAATCAATCTAGGACTCTTGAATCCTTGATTTAGGAACAACAGATCACATGACCTATTCTTCTCATCATTTTAAAACTTACACTACATGCCCTAACAATAGGAAAATATCGGTTGTAAATGGTTCACTTGTTACCGTAGCAAGCCTAGGAAATATCCAAATATCTCCCTCATTTGTTCTTAGAAATGTTCTTTATGTCCCTAAACTATCCATAAATCTTATATCCATAAAAAAAAACTCACACAAGATTTGCATTGTCAAATAACTTTCTTCTTTACTTCATGTATTTTTTAGGACCATGATACGGGGAAAAGGATTGGGCTTGTTAAAGAACAAGATGGACTTTACTATCTAGTGCCACCTACAAATGTTGATGATATCAAGATTCCCATGTCCTTGTCTTCCTTTATTAGATCCTCATTTACTAAGAATAAAATTTGACTTTACCACTGTCGTTTTGGTCACCCCTCATTTGGAACTATGAAAATTTTGTTTCCTTATTTGTTTAATAAAATTAATCTTGCCAATTTTCATTGTGAGAATTGTGAAACAGCAAAACACAACCGAGTTTCCTTTCCCATCAGTCATAAAAGAAGCTCTTCTCCCTTCACTTATTCAAAGTGATATTTGGGGACCATCTCCTATTCCTAATATCTTTGGTGCTAAATGGTTTATTTCTTTCATTGATGATTGTACTAGGGTTTCTTGGATCTTTCTTCTAAAAAATAAGTCAGATGTGAGTACATTATTTCCTAATTTCTATAGCATGATCCAAAATCAATTTGGGATTAAAATTAAAAGGCTTAGGTCTGATAATGCGAGAGATTACTTCAATCACACATTGTCTTCCTACCTCCAAAAGGAAGGCATAATCCATGAATCATCCTATGTATATACTCCTCAGCAAAATGGCATAGCTTAGTGGAAAAATGGGCATATCTTATCTATGACTCGTGCCTATCTATTTCATACAAACATGCCTAAATCTTTTTGGGGGGAAGTTGTCCTTACTGCTACATATACTATAAACAAATTACCCTCTCGTGTTCTAGACAATAAAACTCCTATGGAGGTTCTCTCTCAAATTTATCTAGATTTCATAATTACCAATGGCCTTACACCTCGCATATTTGGGTGCACTGGTTTGTACATATTCATAACACAGGGAAGTTAGATCCAAGAGCCCTTAAATGCATCTTCTTGGGATATTCCTCTACTAAAAAAGGTTACAAATGTTATCATCCTATTACAAAGAAGTTATTTGTTTCTGTTGATGTCACATTTGCAGAACATCTTCCTTAATTTCCTAACCCTTATCTTCAAGGGAAGCACACTTGTACAGAAGATAAGGAAGCATCTTTCATTGATATTTCATCTTTTCTTTACCTTCCCAAGTCCATGTCAGAATCCAACCCTACTACTTCTGAAATTCCACCTAATCCTGAATCCAATCCTGACACTTCTAATGATCCTAAACCCACTTTGGTTAATCCCCACACTGAATCGGTAATCAAGGATAACACCAATCTTGATAATGTGAGGCATTTGTAGGTGTACACAAGAAGGGAAGCTCTAACTCCTAAACCTGTGCCAGCTCAAATCTCTGCACCTATGTCTGGTAGTTCTGAAACTGAGGTAAGCACAAATTCTAACCCTAGCTCCCTAAACATTGATCTTGATGTTCCCATTGCCATTAGGAAAAGAACTAGAGAATGTACAAAGCACCCATTATATCCTCTTTCTCACTTTGTGTCATTTAACAAGTTTTCTCCAACTCACAAAAACTTTCTTGCAAACTTGAATTCCATTGTCATTCCAAATAATTTATTTGAGGCACTAGCCAAGGAAGAGTGGAGGCAAGCCATGAAACTTGAGATGGAAGCATTAGAGAAAAACAAGACATGGGAATTGGTCCAATTACCAAAAGGAAAGAAACTTGTAGGGTGTAAGTGGGTCTTCTCAGTTAAGTATAAAGTTGATGGATCATTGGAAAGGAATAAAACACGGTTGGTTGCTAAAGGGTGCACTCAAACTTATGGCATAGACTATCAAGAGACCTTTGCTCCAGTTGCCAAAATAAATACCATGAGAATCCTATTATTATTAGCATCCGTTTATAATTGGACACTTTAACAGTATGATGTGACGAATGCTTTCCTCCATGGGGATCTAGATGAGGAAATCTACATGAATATTCCACTTGGTTTTGGAGACGGCACAACTACAAACAAAGTGTGTAAATTGAAAAAAACGTTATATGGTTTGAAACAATCTCCGAGAGCTTAGTTTGGAAGATTCACCAGAGTAATGTTAGCCTCTAGCTATAAGCAAAGTCAGGGAGACCATACTTTGTTTATTAATCACAAGGATTCAGGGAGAGTCACAGTCTTGCTGGTATATGTTGATGATATCATTGTCACCGGAGATGACAAGATAAAACAAGAGGAGCTCAAAAGACGTTTAGCAAACAAATTCGAGATAAAAGAGTTGGGAAAATTAAAGTACTTCTTGGGAATTGAAGTAGCATATTCAAAACAAGGTTTCTTTATTTCTCAACAAAAATATGTGATAGATCTTTTCAAGGATACAGGCAAACTAGCAAGCAAACCAGCTGATACGCCGATTGATTCAAATTATAAACTTGGAGAAGCCAAGGATGACATTGCTATTGACAAGGAAATGTACAAGAGGTTGTTGGAGAGACTTATCTATTTTTCACATACCAAACATGACATAACATATGCAATAAGTGTGATAAGTCAATTTATGCATAATCCCAAACAAGTACACTTACATGTTGTTCATAGGATTCTAAACTATCTGAAAGGCACTCCAGGGAATGGAATATTATTCAAGCAGAACACGTAATTAACTTTAAATGTCTATACAGATGCTGACTATGCAGGATCAGTAATAGACAGAAGGTCTACTACAGGTTATTGTACTCTCCTAAATGGTAATTTAGTAATTTGGAGGAGTAAAAAACAGAATATGGTAGCCAGATCTAGTGCTGAGGCAGAATTTAGAGCTATGACACTTAGAATTTGTGAATTATTGTGGTTAAAAATAATCTTAGATGACTTAAAAATCAAGCGGGTTGAACCTATGAGACTATACTGTGACAATAAATCCACTATCAGCATTGCTCATAATTTAGTGCAACATGATAGAGCAAAGCATGTTGAAGTTAACAGACATTTCATAAAAGAAAAGTTAAAAAGTGGTCTTATTTGTACTCCTTATGTATCAACAAAAGGCCAACTAGTAGACATTTTTACCAAAGGGCTCAGCAGTACAACATTTCAAACCATTATATCCAAGTTGGGAATGTAGAACATCTATTTACTAGTTTGAGAGGGAGTGTCGTAGAATACCTACATAGTGTCAACTACCTCATTTATTAGTCTCACTCTTATATTTATTAGTCCAACTAGTAGTTCAACTATTGTATAAATTAATCCAACTATTGTATTAATTAACCTCATTTTTAAGTGTAGATTTTGTATATAAATATCTATGTTATCAAAGTCATTCAACAAGGTGAAATATAAGTTTTTTCTCTTCATTACAGATAGTTAAACTCCAAACTCAGAATTAAGTACTCGTGGAAGTCCGTGCTTCCAACAATCTGATCTAACTTGCCTTCAAACTCCAAATAAAAATTTATCATTAAAATATGCAGCAATGTCTAAATCTATAGAGGGTAGCCAAACCAGGTTACAGTACCACAGGAAGGCACGAAATTTTGAATTTTTCTTAGATAAATAGTCTATACTATGCCATTTATAAACCACTACTGTAAGTGAAATAAAAATAAAAATATATAACTTTGAACGATGCAAATGAAACCCTCAAGTTAAGTGGAAAGCCCGTGGGAAGCACTGTTTATTAAAGAATGACTCGGAAGCTTTTACCTCATTGACATGCGAAAATAACGATAAAAAAGGTGGCTGCTAATGCATTCGATGTTCTCCCATAAAAAATTCAGGGTAGGGTGAAGAAAACTTTCAGTACCATAACAAACCCAGTATGATAATTGAACTTCATATATAACAAATATTGTATGGTAATGCAATTTGTGAGTGATATTTTCTGTTCTGTATCAGGAATGGACGGAAGTACATAGATTACAGTCTTCTTATTAATCACGCACACAGAACTACAGGGACCAAAGGAAACTTATTTCATAATCTGATGTACTTCTGCTCATAGCCGGTCCAGACTTTTTCACATTTGAATGCTAACAAGCAATAAAAAACCTAATAATCCAGGCAAAGCACCTAAGACAGGGCCGAAATAAAGTTGGGATTCACCAGAAGTCTGAGTAAGGGGGAAAAAAAGTAAACTGCACCGTTGGCACTCCGTCCACCTAGTATCCAATAAAGCAATACGATCAGTTGGATAGTCAAACTCAATGCAAAAGGAACTATAAGTCATTTTCATTCACACACATACATCCCAGAAACAACAATAGAATCAAGATGATATAAACGCTGCAAACAATTTGGCATATGACATAGAAAATTGTCCAAAGATTGTGTTATAATCGAATAATGAGCCCATAGAGACAAGTCTGAGCGACCAGAAAAAAAAAAAAAACAAAGGAAAGTACAACGAGGGGACTAATCAACTGATTAGGACCTCTTGCTGGCGCTCTAAAAGAATGTTTTTATCTTACTTTCTTTAGTGGCAGCAACAATGCATTTTCAGAACTTGATCCACTATCATTTATTTTAATTTATTAATATCAGAAAATACCATTCGATCAGAGACTATGCTTGTTCCAACAAGTGAGCAGCTTCCTTGGCAGCAATAAATGCTTAGCTACAGCAATGCAACCACAATATCTCAAAGAGGTAAGAAATTATACACGGTCCTCATATTTATCCCAAAGGTATTACTAAATTATAACATTTTCGAAAGTTGCAAATTTAACTCTATATCTATTGGTGTTATTCATATAGCTAATACTGCAGACTTACAAAGCAGCCAAGTAAGAGATATTCAATAACAAGCACCTCTCGAGAGAAGTTAGAAATATGAAATATGAAATTCCACATATGCCCCACAATATCTCAAAATGGTAGGAAAATATAAACACTCCTTATATTTTTATCATTTTTTAAAGTTGTTTTAACTCCATATATTTTTGTTTGGAAACATTAACTCCATATATCTTAGTGTTATTCATATGGTTAATACTGCAGAGTGCATACTTACCAAGCAGCCAAAGTTAGGGGGGGATCCCCAATAACAACAAGAAGCAACTTAAAAGTTAGCCACATAAATGTCTATAAATGTGAAGGCATTTCTAGCTCACAAAGGTCTTTTCATAAGATGCAAGTTCACCTACTTTTTCCTCTTGGATATGTCTTAAGTATTTCCATACAGAAAGATTGAAGTCTTTTACCCTTCCTCATATCCAAGAGAAATCCATCTTCCTCCACTCCCTATTGTTTCAGAATTCAAATGTTGAATATATTTATCACGTCAATAGTTCTTTCTTATTTTCACATTTTCTGGAACATGCCAAAATGCACTCCTTTTCTTCAGAATAATATGGCACCATATAGCTTTCACATTTCTTTTGCAACAATGTTTGTTTTAAACAATTGTACTGAAGAAAAACATCAGGACATAAAACTCTAAGGTATTTTCAAGCTATAATTTAATTCCTCATGATATGACGCCTCAGGCCTACAGCATAAGGAAACTAGCTCAACATCATATGATGGATGAAGAAGAACAAATTGTGCACAATACATCAATCCTTGATTAATTGTACCTAGAAGGCCAAGAGCATCTCATATGAGATTGCAATGAACTGTAAGCAATATGTAAACAAAGATTCTTCAACAATGAAATTATCCATAAGTTCTATGCAACAATTTCTCCAGTAACTGGAACAAACATTTTTTTCTTTCTTCTGCATGCCATAATCTCAAAGCAATTGTTCAGGGGAATGTGACAAGTGATAACCAAGCTGCAAAGAAAAACTTAGGGCAAAAGAAGAAGCACGGCAAAAGCAACCCAACTAGACATGTAATTATGTATCTGTGTTGGAAAGAGGTAGAGGTGAAGCATAAAATTACCTTTCATTTAACCATCAAACAGTTATTCAGACTCAAATTGCTCAACCTTTGGACCTAATTCAGAAAACAGAACAAGACATAAGAAATTATCAGAAAGCACCAATGACAGAGAAGAAAATTGTGCTCCAGAAGATTATGGAGAACATTGTGGAAAGATTTTCCAAGTCTCTTCCTCATACCAAAGTTCAAAATAAGAAGGCTCCAACACCAGAATATTATGAAGAGAATTTAATTTACTTCACAAACGTCCTGGAGAAGTTCGACCCAACAAAAGAAAATTAAATTCTTCGTTCAAATCTATTTTCAGCTGGAATACTAACTTAACTATACAGGTCTTTTTTTATCGAAAAATAAAAAATAAAATCTAAATGACCTGCACATCAATCAGAGCGTAGCGGAACCACTTCATACACTTACAACTGCAACTTCTAATGAAATTACAGACTATATTCAGGTTCTTTTCGTCATCTTCTTAAACATCAGACGTAAATCAGATATAGTCATATACCCAAAAGGATAAAAGCATCTTTAGCTGTTGCAAAGTGAAAGGGGGAAAAAAAAAAAACAGAAAAGAACCAGATGAGGGGAGTTAGCTTTGTAATTCCAATATTCTCATCATTTTTTCACCCACAAATGAAACCTTCAGAAATAGTAACAAAATGAATGTACTAAAAAACTATATACTCAAAAGCAGACAGCCAAGATGCTAGAAGCTTGCTTTAATGTTGATTCGTTCCATTCCTCAACTTCACCCATATCAAAACATGCACATTAGGGGCAAACTTCAAATTAATATAATGCAATGAGTAGAAACTGCAGACTAACTGCAATAAATAACACCTCCTCAACACCATTTCCAATCTTATAATATGCCCTTACTTAATTTCCCTTCCGCAGACTTCAACACCCAGAAACACCATCTAACCAGTGGGCCCAAAAAAAAAAAAAGCAGTTTCTAAAAGCTTACACACAGTTACTTATAATTCTCGTAATATTCCTTTACAAATCAACATTCACCAAGAATTTTTTGGGGAACCAAAGAAATGGGCGCTAAGGTAGAAACAAACCGTGAAGCGAGGGGTGACGGCCGTCCTTTCCCCAGCCAATACCGCGAGTGGCTTCAAGATATTGTTGGACGAGGTGGCGACACTTCTGGAGGTGGTTGACGCCTTCGATGCGGTAGCACCATCGGAGCTTCTCCCTGAGAATCTTGGCCTTCTCAATGTCGATCCACTTCTCCCTAACAATGTGCTCCCTCATCTCCAGCATCGCCACAGGGTCCTTGTACGGATTCGCCGGATCGAAGTCATCCGGCGGCGATTCGTCGAAATCCACATACCCCTTCTTCCTTCCCATTCTTCGTCTGCCCTTCTCTCTGTCACTCTCCGTGTTTCTGCGACTTCAGTGCATAGTGGCTAAGCGTCAAGTTGTTGTCCGGGTAGAGTTTGGGCCTTTCGAATAGTTGGGCCAGGCTTCATTATTTTGTGGGCTGGAATTCCGATCTTTTCGGCCTAACGCCTTATTCCAATCTATTTGGGCTTTTCGAAAACATTAGTTTAAGATCAAAGTTTATTTTGGTCCCCCATTCAGTGGCCAATTTACAATTTGGTCCCCCAATTCTTTCAAAACTCCAACAAGTTCCTCACTTAAACAAATGTTCATCATCCTGGCCCCTCTCTGAAGATTTTGTTTGAAAAGTCAACTAATTTATTTGTCCACATTGTACGAGCCTTTAAAAAAATTAATTTATTTTATTATATGTCAATACATTTTAAATCAATAATATTTATAAGTGTTAATAAAAAAATTAAATTTAATAATATATTATAATATAAAAAATATAATAAAATGTATAAATTTATTAATATTGGTAATGTGATATTGGTGATAGAGAAATAATGATAATAGATTCATTGAGAGAATACAATTATAAATTATTTAATTATATATTATTTTTTCTTGTTTTAATTTTAAACAGTGTCAAGTTATGCTTATAATCCATTAATAAAAACTTTAAGAAATAGTTGAGTTATGTTTATAATTCATCATTAAAAACTTTAAGAAAAAATTAATTAATTAATTTTGTTAACTTTAAAAAGTGTCTAAATTTTAAAGAATTCTTAATTTAAGTGATGATGAATTAATTTTTATTGTTTATTTCAAAGAATTTTTACAATCAAAGAATAATTCATTAATTTTCTTGTTTACTTTAAAAAAATTTTACAATTTGAAAAATTTTCAATTTAAAAGATGGTTAATTAATTAATAACTTTATTTTTTTTTTGTTAACTACGAATAATTTATACATTTCAAAAAATTATTGATAGATGTATGAAAAAGATAAAAGTTATTGCACAAAAAATTAATAATTTGTTTAACAGAGTTTTCTCGCCAGTTAACAGAACTTTTACATTAAATAAACTTATTTTACTTATATATAATAAATAATAAATGTGCCACATTATCTGCTAAGTTAAATTAAGAGCGTTTCACTCCTTGACAGATCATCATTCTAACCATGCCAACACTAAAATTAGTTTGGCCAGCACACAACAGCCTCCCTCCGTCATTTTTGTTGTTTTGGCCGTTGCCCCCTTCCACAGTGGAAACTGTCACCATTCCTCATCTCTATTGCTAAAAGGACATGATGAAGGACAAGTGACGTCTTAGTCACAAGGAACGAAAGGGAAAAGAGGAAGCATCGAATTATTCAAATGGTTCTCTTAAGGTAAAAATTCCGAAAACACAATTTTAGGAACAAAAATTAGAGATTAATTATAGTCTATCTCTAATTTGGAGAAATTTGTGGCAAAATTCATCCTAGAAATTTTATCTAATTTCAATTCTTTTAAAAAAATTTGGGATGAAATTTTGAAATGAATATTCCTATGTTAAAATATTCACACCTAATTTTATTTTAATTCAGTCCCAAAATTATTTTTAACTTTGTTTTTCTTTTTAAGTTTTTGGAATGAAATTTAGGGATATATTTTTTCTTCTCAAAATTGTCCCTAATTTTGTGTTAAATCTATGTCAGAAGAGAATAAGCTATTTTTAAATGGTTAAGTCTATTTAGGGACAGATTTTTTAAAGGAAAAGATTTATTCCTAATTAATTTTTTTAAACTAAAATAAATAAATATTTTTAATTAGTATATTATTTCTTATAATGATTATTTTTTTTTTATCAAATAATATTAATATACATATCAATAAATGCTAAAAATCTTTAAAACCCCATTAATAAATTACAATGAGCTAGCATTTAAGTTTAATTACATGTGCTTTATAACATCTAATATACATTGTACACTAATTTAGAATTATGAAATTAGATATTTAAATCTAACACAATTATATACAATGAACTTATAACTAAGGGGAATGATATTGCCTTATTTTAAGTTCTGATAGGCTTGATCGAATAAGTACATAATATTATTGGAATGAAATTATTTTTTTATTCATTATATAGAAAATCAGGTTTAATTAAGATAATGGAAGTTTAATTAATAATACAATAATTCATATATATTAGGTAGGTAAATTTGACTAGAGTTGAGCCTATGAACTTATATAATAATATCTTTACTTACAATTACTAATTGTAAAAAAAATCTTAATCAAATATTTAAAAAATAAAAAAATTGAAAATTATTTTGAAGTGGATAGTTTTAAAATTATATAAATGGAAAGATAGGTAGGTAAATTTTAATCTTTATCTACAAATAGTTTCAAAATTGACATATATCTATGTATCTATTTATGCAATTTAAAATCTACACAATTCTATCTAATTTTATTATTATTCTAAATATTCTGAATACAACTCCTTATTTTTTATACTTGCCTCCTCTGTTCATCTTCCCCTCTTACATTTATCCCAAATGTCCCAAATCGTAGTTACACTCAGAGCTTCATTGGTTAAATGATCACATAAATTAAAAAATTGAGATATCAGGTGGCAAATCATATAGTTTACAACTAAGTAGTTAATAAATAACTAAATTGTGATTATATCTGTAACATGCATATTTTAAAAGATTATAATTTTTAAAATAAATTTAAAAAATTTTAAATCTGACTTTTATTTATTTTGTAATATCTTATCTGAAAACTTATAATATAATATTTAAGCATATAGTAATGGGTTTTAATCTAAAATCTTAATGTCTTATAACCTTGTTTAATAATTAAAATTTAATTTCCAAATTTTATAAAATAAATGTAATTTTTGTTTATCAAAATGAAACAAATCTAAATTATGTTGTTAACATTTTTTTTTTAATTTTTTTAAAATTTATGTATAAAATTTATTAAGTTTTCATGTTAAAATTTTCAATTTTTCCCGATCTACTGAGTCTGACTTTCACTACGCCTTCCTTCTTCACACTTCACTCTTATTCCTCTTTCATGTAAGCTCTCAATAGATTTTGTAATTATATTTTAATTTATTAAAAGTAATAACTTTATAGTTAAATATTTTCTTCAAAATTTGAATTGATTAAAAATATTAATTTCATATAACCTCTTACACTTTAGATTTATTGAGGGACTACATTGACACTCTAACTTTATAAAGAACCAAATTCAAACTCTCCTAGGTTGACAATCTATTGCTTAACTAATATTATATATATTTCTTTTATAATATTTGGCTATACATGTGCTGATGTCTAGAGTATTACTTAGTAGAGACACTAACATACTAAATATTTTAAAACTTTATATCATTGATAATTGAAAGCGTGATCTTTTCATGTAATGATAAAAATGGTTTTGAAGATAATATTCAATGTCAAATAATTTTATAAAAATTTACTTTATCATTTAATATTTTTATTAATTAGTAACTTGTATGTTAAAAGTTAAAATGATAATAATAATAATTAAATTTACTGAAAATAATAACTTTATGGCCAAATTCTTATATTGAAAGGTTTTTAATCATGAATGGTTCAAAAGCAACATAATTATATGCTAATCATAAAAGGTTTAAAATATATTAAAGGAAAAGAGTATTTTTGAAATTAATTTAAAATTTGTTTTATTTTAAATATTTTGTAAGTGGGTAACTTTAAGTTTTTAACCAAAAAAATTTCAATTGATAATAAATATTAAATTTATCCAATTAATGAAAAAATCACATATAATAGATATTCAATTATAAAACACATGTTTCACTATATTGAAAACCAAATTTCCCCCTTCTAGCTTTCCCAAAATTTCACACAAATCTCCCAATCTCCCAGTATGCGAGTTCCTTGACTCACTTATATAGTCACTTGACTTTTATTCACATTCATGTATATCTAATATCACACGTTTTCGATTCTTGATATTACGCTATATATTACTTTCAACTGAAGTTATAATTTTATATTTTATTTCCTTAAATGATTCTTGAGTTGACTAAAGCTGCTACATTCGTTGATTACTGTCCCACTAATTGTAACTTGAGTTATAGTTTTAGAAGGACCTTGCAGGAAATAATTTAAAAAATTAAGAGAAACTTATAAATAGTCTATGAATTTTTAAGAATTCAAAATTAAATTCCTTAACTTATATATTTGAAAGAAGTAAGTTATTTTATTTATTATGATGTCATTGCACATGAAATGGCAACACATATTATTACTATTTTACATTTCTTTCTTTATTAATTAAACAATAAATAGTTTTATATTTGTAAAATATAAATATTGTTTGGATTTTATTTTAACTTAGGGTTTGTTTAGGAGTATCCCAGGGAAGGGGTGGACCTGGGCTTCCGCAATGTACCTCTTTAGAATGATATGCCTATTCGCTGAAATGGGCCTTGGGGTGTCAAGGGATTCGGATCTCCTCTTGTCACTTTCTTTAATTTTTTTTTCAATTAAATCGCAACCATCCATTTTATTGGTAGAAACGGTATATCATCTCAACCACATGAGAGATGGATGATTGAGATTTAACTGGAGAAAAAAACTGGAGAAAAGCACCGGAGGTAATTGCGAGCTAGTGTCTAGGCTAATTTAATTAGCCTTAGGGTCTAAGTGTTAAATATTAAAATTTCAAATGTCTTATTATTTTATATCTAAATATATTCAAAGGATCTAAACATTTGAATTTCATCCATATATTCCTTGTATTTACCTAAATAACATTTTAGAATGCCTTAATTCAGCCAATACATAACAAAATCCATGCTAGTTGACATGATTGACTGATAGCCTAATAACATTAGTGTATGATTTCTCATTTTGGATCATTGCATATTATAAACCATTAATTCTTAAATATCAGCTTTGAATTTTTAATGCATATGGTGATAACGCATGACCAAGTCAAGAATAGTGATTGAAAATAAGGATTGCCTTATCCTCTTATCACTTTCCAGTAACATTGTTCCAGGAAACTGCAGAGCCAAGAAGATTCAGGGTAATGAATTGCCTGCCTCTTTCGCAGCAATTACTTAATTATGTAATTAATCATACCATTAAATTAAGCTCCTACTATTTATACCTGCAATATTAATTCTGGGTTATCAGTTGAATTTCCAGAAAAATATGTATCATACCATAAATAAACCTGAGATATATTATAGCTATCCAGGTTTTGTTCTTCCATATTATGGGTCTCCACTGTTGGAATAATTTTAATATTTTATGAATTGACATTAACTATTTTATTAAATTAGTATCTTGTTAATTCTAATTAGGCAATTAATGTTATAATTTATAAACTATGAATGGACTGAGTTTTATTTTGATTTATGGATAATCGGTGATGGGTTCGATTATCCATATGTTCACTGGACAAAAACTCAACCCACAACTTAAGAGTATTAGTAATCATCTTGTTATATTATTAATTTGAGATTGTTACCTAGAGAGATTTAATAGGCTTATTTTTCTGATTAATTAAGCAAAAATTATTTTTAAAAATTTTGAAGGGTTTTATTTTAATAATATTGATTAATTATATTATTAAAATAAAATCCTATAAATAGGACACTGAAGTCCTAGATTGAAAGACACAAAAAAAAATTACTCACATTCTCTCTGCCGGTAAACACTCTGAAATACGTTCTTGGGCATTGGAGTTGAACTATTATGACTTAACCATTATTCACAATAAGAATGTCGTCTTCATCAAGTCAGATTCTTAATTTAATTTATTCTTTCTATTTGTGATCATGTATATTTACATGCTCAAATTTTGCTTTCATCCACAAGTTTCCTTTTGCTCCTTCTACCATTATGAGAGGCCCTACAAATCAGTGGTCAACTAATCTTTTTCACTGTGTTGATGATCCTGCAATTTGAAAGAGACCCATAAATTACTTATATATTCCTCTTTTTGCTGTTCATAATTCACATGTTAATTTTGTTTCTTCTTTTTCTTTTTGAAAGTTTTGGTCACTTGTTACTGCCCTTGCATTACGTTTGGTCACAGGGCAAAGATAGTAGACAAAGGCAATCCATGTAAGCCTTAGTAGTTTTCCGCTTTATGGTTTGATCTGAAATCAGTTTGCTAATCTGTGGTTTGAAGTGTCATTCAATCTCGTTTGCGGTTTCTTTAGTTACCACTTAATCTCTATGTGATATTTTTATCATGATTTTGATAGAAACAATCATGTAAAGGTTAAAACGATGAGTAATTTTACTGTTGAAAGTACAATTACATAATTAAATAAAATATTATGCACTTATACTTATTAATTATAATAAGTTAGAAAATAAAATACTTATGTTACATATTTTCTTTAATAATAATACTAATAAAAGATATATAGTGGCACCATCATTATTTTAGGCAAATATTGATAGTGATGCTAGAATTTTGTTTTCTTTTGCCATGGTGTTTATGTTGTCACTAGCGTTTATTTATTTATTTTCTTGCCATGACTTTACGTTTTCAATACATATTACAAGATATTAAATTTTAATAATATCATTTTATATTTAATAATTACATAACATAATAAATAAAAAATATGGTATTTCCAAAATTATTTGTGTTGGGTGAAAACTAAAACTTGAATTTGTTTTTCCTTTGTAGGCCACATTGGGCTTTGCCACAACTACCCTCCCACGAAAAATTTGGGCTCTAAGACTAACAATAATATAGTTTGGCGTGAGTAAGTTTTAAGAACCTATAAACATCAGTGTAGATTTAATTGGTTGATACAATGACTAATTTTCCTCGCGTGATCTGATGCCCTTGTTTATGTTACTTATGATGTTTTCAAAATTTAGCTCTCAAGTTATCTTAATTAATTTTGGATACTTTGGTTGAGATATTTTAGGTCCGATTTTTTGTTCTGTCATATAAAAAAATTATCATATATAATACAATAATTAATTCGTTGTAAATGAATAATTGAACCTTCCACAGATGCAGAAATTTATAGTCTGAATAGGGAGGCAAGTTCGCAGTTCATATAATTAATTTATGTATGATATATGAAATTTAACTAGCGCAACATACATTGTAGCTATAATTTAGTCTGAATAGTCTATGTTTCATTTAGTTGCAACTCGTGTTTTAGATATTGAATTTCTTGAAATTTTTGGTTGCGTCATTTAATTAGGTCAAAATTTTTAGTTGGTTCGATGTGTTTTGGACATTGGTTGGATTGGATTCTATGGTATGTTATTTTAAATTTAGGGATGAATTGCTATTTTAAATGGTCAACTGGGGACGAATTAGGGACATAATTTTATTTCAAATGGTCAAATAGGGACATATTAAAGAAGAAATATTTCGTGCCTAAAGTGAAAATTGAGACAAATTCTTGATGGAAAAATTTGTCCCAAATCTCTCAAATCTAAGATGGATTTTTCTATCCCAAACAAGATAAATCTGGGATAGAATATTTGTCCCAAATCCGTTTCAACTTGAGACAGATTTACAACACAAAAATCTATCCCACTTTTTGTAAATCAAGGACGAAAAATCTGTCCTTAATCTGTCTGAAGTTGAAACGAATTTGGGATATAATAGTATTTTCGTCATAAACAAGGAATATGTTGACCCTATCGATTTGGGACAGATTTTTTAATTTGGGGTAGAATTTCTGTCCTTAAATCAGAGATGGAATTTTTTCCCTCCTTAAAAATTTGCAATGCTTCAATTAGGGACAAAAAAAGACAAAATTTTTTTTGTCCCAAATTTCATACCTAAACTATCCTAGATGAATGTTCCTTTAATTAGGGATGGTAAAATAAGTTTCTAATTATTTGTTTTCTTGTAAGGTTCCATTTCCTGCTTCTTATTTGTATTTTAACGTATTGTAGCTTGAATTTCATTTCTAAACAACACACATATAGGACCCCTTTCCGCTAAAACGTACTTATTGAAATATGTATTTTGTCATGCCTCTACTTAAGCCTTTTTCATTGCCTCTATGTTCATAAGTAAGATGTATAACCTCTAATTGAAACATGTATGTCAACACATAGTAAGAATTCACACATTGATAAATTTTGGACAACTTGTTATGTGAATAGCTTGTTTTTCACTAATTGACATAGGAATAACTGTTGTATGCTATGTGAAACTTTATGTCAGAGAATTCATACATTGATAAATGGTTGATCATATATTTCACTTTGACTTTAAGAAAATTGAAAATAAGAAAAATAGGCATTTGATGTTTTCTAAGAAAGTTTAACATTGTTTGTTATTGGCTAGCATAATCATATATAGTATTTTAATTCAAATTTGAGATAATAGGCATGCGTATGATCATATATCCTATTTATTTTTATATGAAAAATATGTTAGTTTGAATATTAATTAGCTTAATATGCCTACCTATATAATTAAACTCTTCTTATTCTGAGTTGGTTAGTTATCCAGTTTGTTCATTTCTGTTAACATGGTTGGTTAAAAATTATTATACTAAACTCTTAAATTGAAAAGTTGAATTCAACGATCATACTAACCTCGCATATAATTCTGGGAGTTGTTTGATTACCTTAAGTAATTTCCTTTTGATTGTATCAAGTAATAGCTTGTCATGTGAATGCAAATGTAAATATAAAAGCAAACTAAGGTAAATGGGTGTGGGCAAAAGATCATTAGGGATTGTAGCATTGTTATGGGATGAGCCAACTTTGATGTCTTCATTTACAAATGTTATCCAACACCACAAGAGTTATGGTGTGCATGTGGATTAAGAGTTGTGCTTAAAGTCTCATTCACAAAAAAGAACTCGCGAAAAAAGTTCATGGGCTGCCCCAATATGACTATGGCATGGGTTGTAACTTTTTCGTGCGGGTGGATGAACAGTGTTTGAATTGTGAGAAGAAGTTTAAAGTGAAGATAGTCTTATGTTTGCTAGCTATAATAAGATTTTATTTTTATGTTGTTTATAATTGTAGCTATACTTTTGTATTATAACATGTAAGCAAGTTTTACTCATCTTGTATTTGTTGTTGTTGTAAGTGTTGTAATGAAAGTTAATTATGAGTTATTGTATGTTCATGTGTTGTTGTTCAATGTAGCTACTGGTCTTTTAATTTGTGAGTTGCTAGCATACTCTTGTTTAGATGCAGAATTATGTTCCAAAATTTTTTAGTTGTTGGCATGCACTTGTTTAGATGCAAAATTATGTTTTTGTAATTTTTGAACCTCTCTAATAATCTTTTTCGATGCAAAATCATGTAGAATAATGTTCCTGTAGTTGGCATACTATTGTTTAGATAAAAGAAGAAAATTGTTGTTGCAGAACAAGAAATATAAATGAATAGAAAATTCTTGGTGTAGATATTTTACTCTTTTGTTTTCATTTGAAATAATTCTAATTGAAATGCTCTGTGTTTTCTATAAAAGTAGATTGAGGACTATTTAAAAGAAAATGGAGGGAGGATATGCAAAACATTACAATTTCTCTAGAAATAGCTAGTAAAGGTTAGTCAAATGCTCTTTGTAGAATAGTCAAATGCTCTCTATTTGTCACATATGACATCCCAAAAACAAGAAAAATTTCATGAGTTAGCATTCGATGTTGAGATTACTTCACCTTGCAGATGCCGTGAGCTAAAACCTTAAGTGCCAAATTAACTATTTATGATAAGCAGTTTTATCATATTCATTGTAATTTATATATCCTAATTGTCATAGTGTGACTTTTAAGGCTTAAGTGAGGCAAGTGATGATGATCAAGTGATTCTTATTTAATTAGTTGTATAAATATTAAATATACTAATTTATAAAATTGGTTAGTTTGAGATATTTTTTTAATATAATTTACACTTGACATAATTTCTCCATCACTAAAAGATAAGAGAAGTCAAGAGATATAAACATATTTTTGTTTCTTTAATACTTTTGTTTCTTTAACAGTTTTCTTTCAAGTTTTAAATATTTATAAAAGGATACAAATATTTATAGTATTTAATAAGAAAATAATTATTTGTAAGAAAAGTGTGGTTATATATGGAGGACATGGAATGATTTGATGTTGCATATAGAAAAGTGATACTAGAATATGAAAAACTTATAAATTTTACACTTTATAACCATGATCAACCAACTGAAATCCATTTGTCATAGATAATAGTGGATACATAAAAATTAATATCCTTTACTCACTAACACAAAAATGGGGAAATAAAATGTAACAAAAGTGTGTTATAAGTCCAAAAGGCTCTAACAACACCCAAAAAGGGTCTAACTACATGATAGAAAGGGTTTTCATGATTTTGTGTTTCCTTTAGTCAATGATTCTTGCATCCTTATGATGTGATGTGCAAACCTTGTCATTGTACTAATACTCACAGATGTAATCATCTCTTTGATAACTCCACTTCTGATGTTCGATCCCCTTTGCATCCACATGTGGGAAGTGAAAGGTTAAAAACAATGTGAATAGAGCAAAAAGACAATGAACTGTATCTCAATTCTTTCTCCAGCTTGTCTAGAGGCCTATAACAGTGAAGATAAGAATATATAAGAATATAAAACAATATAAATTACGTATACATTTAAGATCACAGGGCTAAACACTTACATGGTTAGCTCTTGGGTAACCTTTGATGTTGTAACCATCTTGTACACACTTCTTACATGCAGGAATCACCTGACTTTTAAGTTTGATTAGTTCTACACTTGGTTCACTTTCAATTTGGTCTCTCTTTCACTGCGTCTTTGGTATTCCTCACTTTTTCTTTATGGGAAGAGGTTAGAGGTCCTTATCATCCTCTCTACGCCATAATTATTGTCCATTAACCGATAGGATATATGGTTTGTATTGTTACATGGTTCGGGCAGTATAAGAGGAAGTCAGATTAGTTACAATATTAGTTGATTATTTTGTTTAGTAAATGGCTTATCTGTTAATAGTAGTTAGTTAGTACAACTGTTAAGAAGTTAGTTAGTTGGGTGTCTATTAATGAGTTCATTAGTAGAGCTAATAGTCCAATAGCCTATAATTACTAGAATGATTATTCTGAAAGGGATGTATTGAGTTTTTTTGAAGCAATAAACACTTTCTTTGTACCAACTGGTATCAGAGCCTACGATGAAGTAGGATGACACATGAAACTTGATTTCAAGATCAATTTCAGGAATTTGAGGCCGAGTTCTCACAGTCAAAGGCAGATATTCAGGAATTGCGAAGTTCTCTAACACGAATCGAGGAGTTGGTATCTGAATTGGTGGTGAAGGTAGCTCAGACTAATGAAGTGGCGAGTGGTTCGAGTAATGGAAACCGGTCATCATTGAATGGCTAGCCTTAATTTGGATCATTTAATGGCCATTCGGGTTCCAATTACTCATTTCTTACAAAATTCACTCGAATTAAATTCCCACAATTCAATGGGACAAATTTTAAGGGATGGGCCTATCGTTGTTGGTAGTTTTTTGAAGTAGATGAAACACCATTGGAACAAAGAGTGAAGTTGATTAGCATCAATCTTGAAGGAAGATCCTTGTAATGGCATGAGTCCTTTTTCAAAAAGAGACAACTATGGGAGGTGAGCTGGATAAAATACTTAGACCGAATGGTGGAGAGGTTTGGCGATTTATCTAAGATTGATCCATTGACAAAACTAAAGAATTTACAACAAGAAGATTTGGTGGTGGATTATCAAGAGTAGTTTGAGGTTCTATGGGCTCAACTAGATTTACCAGAAGTAGTGGGGATTAGTTTGTTTTTAAGAGGTTTAAAACCTGAGGTCTAAAATTAATCAAGATGTTTAAACCTTAAACTCTTGGCAACACCTTCTATTTGGCAAGGCTACAGGAGAATCTAGTGAAGGCGATGCGTGCTCCTAAAGCAGGAGGATCACTTAAGCATTCAAATTCAGGTTCATCTTTTCTGAATTCTTTTGCTAAGATAATTCTTTAAATTTACAGCTTATTTGGGTTAAAGTATGTGTCAATAGTACTTAATTTTCAATCTGAAATAGTAGTTTCTTGAACTACTCAGAATTTTAAAGGGGGGAAACAAATTTAGCAACTGATAAAGAAAGAAATGAAGGAAAAAAAGATGAAAGGACTCTATTATTGGTGTCCTGAAAAGTAGTCTCAGGATCACAAGTGTAGAAGTTCTCAAATTTTTATAATAATGGTGAAAGAAGAAGAAGAGGAGGAAGAAGAATTAGAGAATTCGCATATGAACATGGTTAATGCTTCATTAAATGCAATAGAGAATGGTCATTCCAATTGTTCTACAATGAAGGTACAAGGCTTTATTAAGAAGCAAGTTGCCATTATTCTTTTGGACATTGGCAGTTGTGGTAAAAAGATTAAAACTCAGGAGTTGTCCAGCTATGACTACCAATGTATCAGTGGTAAATGGGGAGAAAATGGTGATCACAACCAAGTGTCTTAAATTGCAATGGCGTATGGGAGACGATTATTTTTCAGATGACTTTCCAATAATGCAGTTATGAGACTACGATATTATTTTAGGGGTTCAATGGCTAGCAACCTTAGGAGAGATAACTTAGGATTTATTCAACCATACTATGAGTTTTAAACTCAACAATAACCATTACACCTTACATCGAATTTATGAGAGGACAGAAAGTAGGAGAGTAAAGAATTCCAGAAAAAGAACTCTATGCAAGGACATCAAATGTTTCTTCTTCAGGTGGGTCATTGTAATATGGAGGATTCAGTGACTTTGGAAACAGTGTTAACCGAGGAACAACATTGAGAACTAGAGGGATTATTACTTCTATACAAAGATGTTTTTGAAGAACCTAAGTTTTTACCTCCTAAGAGAGTTTTTGACCATGCTATTCCTTTAAAGGAGGATCAACCTATATTGAGTAGGCCATATAAATATGAACCCATGCAGAAAAGTATGATTGAAAATTTAGTGCATGAGATGTTGCTAAATGGAGTCATTAGAGCAAGCTCTAGTTCATTTACTTTACCAGTAGTTTTGGTTAAGAAGAAGGATGGTTCATGGAGATTTTGTATTGATTATAGAAGGCTGAACAATTAAACTGTAAAGAATAAATTTCTTATCCCAGTTATAGAGGACTTATTAAATGAACTTCATAGGGCAATTACTTTTCTAAGCTGGACCTTAGAGCTAGGTATCATCAAATCAGAATAAGGGAGGAGGATGTCCACAAGATTGCATTCAGAACTCATGAAGGATTGTATGAGTTCGCTGTGATGCCCTTTGGTTTAACAAATGCCTCGGCCACCTTCTAAGGGCTAATGAATGTTATTTCGAACTTACCTTAGGAAGTTCATCTTTTTTTTTTTTTCTAATGATATGCTAGTGTATAGTTCATGTTGGGAGGATCATATAAAGCATATGAAAATCACTTTGTAGACACTAAGAGACAATGTACTATTTATGAACCATACCAAGTGTGCATTTGGAGCTTTACAAATTGAATATTTAGGCCATGTCTAAAAAGCTGTAGAGTCATATCCTAAGAAGATGGAGTCTATGCTTACTTGGCCAACCCTTACCAACATCAAGTCTCTTTGTGGATTCCTAGGCTTGATAGGGTAATATACAAAGTTTGTCTCTAATTATAGATTGATTTATAAACCTCTAATGGATTTATTGAAGAAGAATGCGAGTACACTGTGGACTGAGCAGGCTACTAAAGTTCTTGACAGCTTGAAGGCTACAATGTCTTCCACACCAATTTTAATTCTACCAGATTTTTCACAACCTTTTACACTAGAAACTAATGCTTCAAACATAAGGATAGGTGCTGTATTATTGCAAAATAACCATCCAGTAGCTTTTGCAAGCAAAGCATTTTCCCTTAAGAAAAATATTATGTCTACTTATGAAAGGGAGCTGACAACTATTGTGTTTGCAGTAAAACAATGGAAGCAATATCTTTATGGGCAGCACTTTATAATTAGAATAGATCATTTACCACTCAAGTACATATTGGAGCAACGTACTATATCTCCTGAACATTTAAAATGGATTCACAAACTATGGGGACAGGATTATGAAATTTGTTATAAAAAAGGGAAGGAGAATGTGGTGGCTGATGCTCTATCAAAGAGAGAAGAAAATAACAGTTCTTGTGTAGCACTAACTTCTATTGTATCAAGTTTGAAAAAAGGGTTCAGGACACATAGAATACTGATGACAACTTAGTGACCTTAATTAAAGACTTAAAGAACAATCCAAGTTCACATATCAAGTTCTCATGGTCTAATGGCATGCTTAGAAGGAATGGGAAGTTAGTAGTGGGAAATGAACCCCAATTGCAATTATAGCTTTTATCTCACTTCCACATTGATCCTATAGGGGCCCATTCAAGAATGTTGGGAACATAAGAGGATCTCATATGTTTTCCATTGGAAAAGGTTGGAGAATGAAGTTCAGAGGTATGTAAGAGAGTGTTCAATTTGACAAGTTAATAAGGTGGAAAATGTAGCAACACCAGGGTTCCTGCAACCACTTCCAATTCCTTAGGTCACTTAGACAGATTTATCCATGGACTTTATTGTATGATTACCTAAATCTTATAATAAATTAGTTGTGTTAATAGTGGTGGATAAACTCTCAAAGGCTACTTATTTTATAGCATTACAACATTCTTTCTCGGTAATGGATGTGGCACAAGTATTCTTTGATTAGATTGTACGTTGACATGGGTTTCCTCAAAGTATTGTAATAGATAGGGACCCAATTTTTTGTGAGAAATTCTAGAAAGCCTTGTTCAAATTCCAAAAAGTGCAGCTTTGTTATTCTTTTGCCTATCATCCTCAATCTGATAGGCAGACAAAGGTGTTGAACAGGTGTTTTGAGACTTATTTACGGTGCATGACAGGAGATCACCCTAAACAATAGGTGAAATGGCTACTATTGGTAGAATATTGGGATAATACTAGTTACCATTCTTCTATCGGGATGACACCTTTTAAAGTGATATATGAGAGACCCATACCAATCCATCTACCCTATTTGATTGGGGATGTTTATAATGAAGTACTAGATAAAAGTTTGAAGGAAAAGGAGGTTATTATTAAGTTGTTAAAGGAAAATTTAAGAAAAGCTCAACACCCAATGGTGCAAAATGCTAATAAGAAGAGAACAAACCAGGAATTTCAAGTAGGAGACTTGGTTTATGTGAAAATTCAACCTTTTCAAAGAAATCAATTGATTAGTAGTGCCTTACACAATTTGGTTGCTCGCTACTTTGGGCCATTCAAAGTTTTGGAAAATGTGGGTAAATTTGCCTATAAACTGGAACTGCCTTCTACTTCATGAATGCATCCAGTATTCCATGTATCATTATTGAAGAGGCAAGTGGGCAGGGAAGTTAAAATGCAGGCGTCACTGCTAAAAATTGACAATCAAGGGTATTTTCAGATGGAACTGCAGTACATATTAAGAAGAAAGATCATGCAGAAGGGCCAGCTACCTGTTACTAAACTTTTCATCCAATGAAAGTTTTCTAATTCAGAGGATGCTACTTGGGAAGATGCTGCCATTATTTAGGAACTTTATCCATATTTCTCTCTTACTTATCCTTAAGGACAAGGATCATTTTCAAGGTGGGTGTATTGTTACATGGTTCAGGTAGTATAAGAGGAAGTCAGATTAGTTGCAATATTAGTTGATAATTCTGTTTTGCAAGTGGCTTATCTGTTAATAGTAGTTAGTCAGTACAACTATTAAGAAGTTAGTTAGTTGGGTGTTAGTTAATGAGTTAATTAGCAGTGCCAATAGTCCAGTAGCCTATAATTACCAGAATGATTATTCTGGAAGGGATGTATGGAATTTTTCTAAAGTAATAAATATTTTCTCTGTACCACGTATACTCTTTTATACGTGGCCCAGGTAAGGCTATAATGCATATAAACTTTGAGGTTAAGGTTTCACCACCTAATTGCTGTAATTCAATGTGCATATGGTATCCTACATAGATCCCACGTCCTATAAGAGTAATTGTGTGATCTAAAGTGTACAATGAACTTATTTGGTTTACATTAAACCTCAAATTACTCACCATTCAAATCATTAACCCATTGAGGAACCCAGACCCTACAGATTTGTTTGTTCTCATCCAACTTACTACTAACTCATGGACAAAGTTGTCCTTTAAACCTCTATACTTAATCTCATTAGGCTATCATTTTCTTCATTATGTATAGACATATTTCTTTGAACATTGTAATTACAAGATTGCCTTGTGCTTCCACGATCCTTAAGTTAAACTACTTGCACATATTATTGGTACAAACGTTACTCTTGCTACCTATGTCGAATGTAGCATAAGACCATTAGTTAAGAGTGAATCTTGATAGATACTCTTATACTTTATTGTTGAATTGCTTCAATTAGTTCATAATTTAGGTAAATTCTTCCAATGTCATTGTATTAGTGCACTTCCTTAAGAAATTTTTTAACTTTTCATTATTGAATTGTTTCGTATAGTTATAGTTAAAATGATAAACACAAAATCTATGTTCAGATTTAGGTGAGTGCTCAGTGATAGTAGGTATCAAACCCTTACCATGATAAAAAGAAAACATTAGTTTGACATCTTAAAAGACCATAGAACAATCATGGAAGTAAGTAAACATGAGGTGCAAACCTTTAGCTTGTCATTAATAAAAGACCATGTATGATTGTTGGAAATAGGCCCCATGTCTTCAAACAACTTTCCAATGAACCATCCCTATGTATCCTTGCTCTCTATCTTGACCACAACTATGACTATAGGGTAAAAAGAATTATCTCTGTCTTGCCCAACTAATGATAATGATTGATCCCTGTAACATCCTTTTCAAAAGTAGTCATCTAGCCTAATCATCAGCGTGCAACCCATTAAAAAGCCTGTCTTACAAGCAAGACATATTCAGGGCTGGTTGAAAATAGGAGGTAGCTTTGGCATAACTCTAAAAACGATAATCTGACACTTGCTTTTAGGGTTACTATGTATGATCTACTAACAGCATTTTTTAAACTATTGATATTGCTTTTTCCCATTGCCCTAAATAAGGAGATTAGCCTTTTCCCTTGCTTTATAAGCCTTGATAATTGGTACATTAAGGTAATATGTGTCCTTTATATAGTTCTAAATGCCTTTTTCCTCCAGATTTGCATTGCAATGTAAGAATGGCAATAAATTGAAAGCCAACCAATTGGAGCTTGCTTGTTTAGTCTTTATGATCCTATTGTAGGTGTGATGATTGTTAAATGTCTTCACTTGGAAAGAATTAATTACATTTAACCATGAGCAAAGTATTGTCTATGGGCAAGAATATTCACACTTTGCTCAATAAATGTAATTTTTCATAAACTTTACCTTGACACAGGTGTTGACAGCATAGTCTCTTATAGCTTACTTAAGTACCATTAAATTTCTAAAATACATCCCTAACTCAAATGAAACTTCCCTGAAGCTTACTCCTTTTTGAACTAAGGATGATTTTCCTTCTTCTATCATTCTCTTCCTCAAAGTCCATGTCATTAAGAAGCTATTCAGAATGATATTCATCATCTACCTCATACAGGACAATGTCATGTGATATATGTGCTTGGTTCTTATCTTGGATAGATATAAGATTGGTATATCTAAAAAACACCACAAAGACAAGTCGAGTTTATTCAATTAAAGTAAGATTGATTTCTAATTTACAGGACCATGTGAAGATATTGATCAAACAAGTAATTTTCCCCCTTTTTAGATGTATTGTCATCGTGGCACACTTCACTTCACTTCACTTCAACTCCTTGCAACATCTTGCGAAATTGTGTGCACATGATTAAATAGTTGCTTTATTGACACATACTATAGAGATCATAAAATAATGTCATTTTTTACTATGTGAATTCATTCAAATCCAAATGTAGAAAGTATGCACATATAAAGTGTGCATATATAATTAAAATGAATCAAAATATTTCTAAACATGCCATGTATGAAGTGTCAAAAATCTGATACATATTCATTAAAATAACCATAAAGGAATCATAACAAACTAGAATATATTCATTAAAATAATCATGAAGTGAGCAAAAAATTTTATTCGTGCCCATGCTTCAATCTAATGGATGCCTCATCAATTAAAACATGCAATAAGGTGGAATAGACTTAGTAATTTTAAAAAGGCTAGAGGCTCATCATCATTGCCTTATTTCCCGCTTTGTACTGTTGTAATGTTCTCTGATGTGCAATGCCACTTTTTGTGAGGAGATCATTAAAGGGTGATTTTGTGGAAAATTTAAAGCTTGTACAACACTATCTTGATGATATTAATATAGTTATTATAATGTTCTTATCTTCTTCTGAAAACTAATTGGTTCATAATTACCACAGGACACACACCCATACAGATATATTTAAGGATTCCAAAAGCTGAAAGCAGCTTTTAGTTATGCATGCCAATTGGAAAAGATCTTTTTGCAGAGTTCCCAAATGGAGTTATGCTATGGACCATGTGAAACCTATGGTAAACCCACTCATGTTTTATTCCTCTCATGGCCCCACCAGCATTTAAAGACAGTGCCAATTTTTTATTCCTTTCAATGCAGTAATTGATCATCCAATATCAGAATTCCATTCATTATTCCACATAGTCCTACCATCAAGCTTTACATATATGGGTTTCAGTCGATACCTTGGCAGAAAGGAAGAGATGGGTTTTCGATTGTGTTAGGCAGCTGCTCCATACTCTTGCAAAGTAGATGGATCGAAGTTGGAAAATGGAGTCTTGATGTTTTGCGATAGGATGCTGATTAGGTGGATGCACCAAAGATGGGACATTAATGTCCTCTATTCCTTTAAGACAACATGAATGAAGTGAAAAAGTAGGAAATAAGTGGGCTTAAGTGGTTGCTAAGTGAAGGCAGAAGCACATTGATGAACGACTATCAATCCAGGTGGAAATTTAACATCCCACATCAACGTTTCCTTAATGGAGGATTCACAGAGGGACGACATTGATGAACAACTATCTAAGTAAGGGACTTGTTTGGAATTTCAAAAGAGAAAGGGACCAAATGGAAAAGAGGTAAGGAGGGGGGGAATAAAATAAGATTTTTGTCATTAATTTAAAAGAGAATTAGACTTACGTACAATTAAATATATTTTTATTATCACGTTTTTTAATTAATATATAATAAGAATATGATTAATCAATAATAACATAATAGATGTATAATTTAATTTAAAAATTATATAAATATCTATAGAAATATATAGTGATATTATTTAAAACTATTTATTTGTTATGTTTTAACCACCCAAGAAAATTTTCCACCAACCTACATTGAAAAGTTTTGAAGAATACTTGGTCTAAGTTTGCAAGATAAAACTGTGGATCAAGATTGTGGATCACATAGCTGAGAGATTTCAATAGTTTATGGAGCATGATTTACACCGAAGAGGTTTATAATTAGAACTAAGACAATAAAGTAATTTTGGATAATGCACAAAATAGAAAATAATATTATTTGTCTTTTACTTTTTCAACTGGTGTCAATTTAGTTATACACAAATTTTGAGGGTCAAAATTGTTTTTCAATAATTTAATATTAATTAAAAGTATGACCCTTTTGATAGACTATTTTTTATTAATATCAAATTTGTGATGGATTATTTTGACACTATAAATTTGTGAATAATTAAATTGATACTAAGAATAAACATAAGAAATCAAAATAGTCATTTTCTCTTATAAAATATAATAGCAAGGATACCTAAGCATGGCTGTGCAACGTGCACTTTGCAGGGTCGTAATCATGCATGGTTTTCCATTATGAGTGGTTGTTAAAACATCATAAAAAAAATATTCACTTTAGATTAACAAAATATTTAAATGTTTGATGACAATGTTTATGTCGAAACAATAGTAAAGCATGATGGATCAAACAAAAAACACGATAAAAGTATAAGGACTAAATTAAAAGATATAAAAGTTTGAAGATCAAATTAAATTCATGTATAGGCAAAATATAGTTCATGTCAACTCTGACTTATGACAACTCAATGGAAGTTTTAACCGTGTAAGATTTCATTTTACCAAAAAAAAAAAAAAGTAGGGATTTTTAATTATTGTAAAGACTAAACTAAAGTTTTGATTGAAATAGGGACTAAGTTAATAATTAAACCAATTTTTAATTCACTTTTTATTCATGAAAATTACAATTTTATTCGTTCTTTGTGAATTTTATCAAGTAAGTGTTGTTAAGATATTTAAGAGATTCAAAGATCAAGGGGTTGGATGAGTTAAAGTTTGAGTATATAGTTGATTCTCTTGCTATATTTGAATTTTTTTTTATTTGATAGTCATTAAGGGAATACATATAAATACATTTAAGATATTTAAGAATGTCAGGGTTTCATTTTAGATTTATGACCTAAGGAATCCATGATTTTAGAGCTAATCTTCCTTTTTTTTTTTTTTTTTTTTTTCGAAGAGAAAGTTCTACTTGAGATTGAAATGAGTAAATAAGGTAAAATAACATGAGAGAGTCTCTCAAAGAATATATATATATAAAGATGAAGTTTTAATAATTTAAAACATACACATTATACAAGTTTTAACTTATTGATATTTGTTTATTTCACATAGATATTAAAACAATTTGAATATTACTTTATAACATTGAGTTTTTTTTTTTTAAATATGTTTAGAGGGTTATATCTGCACACAATTAGTGATTGTTCAAGGGGTAATAATTGATAGTTTGCTTTCCAAAAACTATTAGTTGACTTATATAAAATTGTAACTTTTTTTATTTGATTTTTATTTTAAGTGAATAATTTGTCATTAAAAAGTTCTATAAATCTATTTTCAAATGCCTTCTATATCAAAATTGTAAATGCTTTGTAAGGTATGATCAAAATAATGAGAAAATGAGAATTTTTTTTTATTATGTAAAATCCATATCTCATATCTCAATTTCCTAGTCATAAATTTTTCATTTGAATTTTATCTTGAATAAATGGCCTATCTTTTGAGAGATATTTGTGTCTATTTTCAAGGAAATAAGTTCCATGTCAAATGTTCATATAATTTGTGAGATATGATGCAAATAGTAAGCAAATGTTATATAAGGTTCTAAGTAAAATTTATATTTCACATTTTTTTCTGTCCAAAGACATATTTTAAGAATTACAATATCGTAAACCATTAAGTGCAAATCAATATCATTAAATTATATACAAAAAATCTTGCATGCCCATTTGAGTCCATATATCTTAATGCAACCAATTATTCAAATCTTTAAATTATTTAATTATTGGAACATCTTTTTTACTTGTTATGTTTTTTGTGTAAAATAAAGTAATGATATTTCATCTTTTTTTTACTTCAATCTTTGAATCCATTTATCTTAATGTAACCAAGTATTCAAAATTTTAAATTATTCAATTCTTATAACATCTTTCTTGCTTGTTACATAAAAAATATTTACTTTATAAACAAAGTACTTAGTCTAATTCATGTTTAACTATGCATACTTTAATATCAATTACTACAATATAAACATTTATCATGCATATGAAATTCTTGTAATGATCTATTCAATTAAATTATATATAGTATTAATATTGAATGAACAAGCATATCTCATAAATAACAGACAAACTATAACAAGTATAAAAAGACAAAAGTTAATGATTAAACAAATAAGCACATATAAACATTTTCTATCAAAAACTTAAAACATAATTAAGGCACAATCTCCCCTATAATCATACATGGCTTATAATCATTAAATAAGTACATATTAATATTCGCAACTCATTTTTCATTATCAAAATTTATAACATAAAATTTTTTTAGAAGAATTAATAACAAGGTGTCCTTCTTTAAGGATTCTCTAATCATGTGCTTTTATTTGAATTGTCTAAGTCATTTGTATCTATGAGTATAGTGGGAATAGAATATTTTAGAGAAGTAGAAAAGAAGATGTGAAAAGTTACTATAAGGAACATTTGTTGTAATGTTATTTTATATTTTATGGTATCATTTTAGATATCATACTATACTATAAAAAAGGTTGCCATCATATCTAAAATATATTAATTTGATATCATAGCTAAAAATTATTATAAAAACTTGTGATTTGATATCTTCGTTTTTTTTTAATAACATAAGATACTTATCTTAAATAATATCATTCAAATACAAAAATCTTAAATGTCACGTACTGTATAGATAATAATGTATTGAATGTATGAAATCAGAAATAATTAGAAGAGGTATAGGTAGGTCATCATAATTTTTTTAAATAGAAGAAGTAGAACAAATTTTAAATTCAAATTTATGTAATCCTTTGCTTAAGTAGCTGTCTTACCTATTTTAAGTCATTAGCTTTTAAGAATGATTTAATGGTAGAACTCATCTCACTCATTGATCTTGGCTTGAATTTTAATAAAAATAAATATTATAAATTATGATATAAAAATGAATAATTAATTGATAGAATATATATATATATATATATATATATATATATATTAAACATTTGATATACATTTTGTAACCTAAATTAGAGGTTGAGAAAGATTTCACTGACTACGGGATAGGAAGTAAGATTTCTCTGACCAACAAGCAGAGAAGACGGACCGTCGCTCTCGGGTCTATGACACGTGGCAACACCCCACATAACCGTTCATCTTTGGCGGGGAATTGCGCGGGTTCTATTAACCATTGCAACGTAGAGTGTTGTTTTCCCATTTTATCGGATTGGTCTCTCCATCTTTCTAACTGAACAAGAAACAAATAATAATAATTTAATTTGATTTATAGTTATACGTCGGAAATCCCATTGGATTTTTCTCTCTTTCTGAATCTTTTCAGATGACCTGCAACAAGCTTGGTTCAAAGTTATCATCTATCTCGCTGCATGCACATCCTCGGAGTGGATTCTTCTCTGTTTTGGTAATTTTCACATTCTTTGGCTTTCTTTGTCTTTGAAGCTTCCGTATTCTTGAAGTGATCATACGCTTGATTCGATTGGTGATCTTTTCACAAATTTGTTGATTTCCTTAACTCCAAGCTTCGGAGCCTTCTGGGTTCCTTGTATTATGATCCAATTGTAAAGCATAAGATTTGAGTTCCACGTTGAAATTATGGGACAAATGCACTAATGGTTCATATCAATGTTATCGAAGTCTTCTACTACCCTCATTTTCTTCCTTTCTCGCTCTCATCCGACTGTGGTGGAATGTTATAATCCAACCGCAAGCAATCAAGTTTGAATACTTTCTAATATGGGGCTAATTTAACTTGGACTCTCCAATTTCATGAGCTAGTTCTTGGAATATGATTCTCACAAACTTCGTATCACCTTTCACATGCTTCATGCATGATGAACTCTCTTATTTCCTTCAAAATTTCAGTTACAAGTGTCCTGAACCTGAGATTTTCTCTGGTTTTTTAGTTTAGTGCTGTAAAGATATTAATACATAAATACTACACGAAAAGTGCAAAAAGGTTATACCTGTACCTTCTTGCTTGCAAGGTTTTTGACTTTTTGCTTCTAGGTAGCCAGAAGTACGCCTCGTAGCCTCATCTCCTCCCTCCTGAACTATGAGGCTTAGCATGATAGTTTATACTCTATAGAACGTTTATAAAATGATTCTAACTTCTATGGTTTATACCCATTTAACAAATATAATATGAAAATATAAAATAAAAATTTTATAACATTTTTTTTTACTTGCCCCAGTGGGTCAACGTCCTGGCTCCGCCATTGTTGGTGATATACTGGAAATGTATTCAAAACATGCATCCATAGACATCTGAAGCCGCATGTTCCTCCAATATCTTAGTAATGAATTCCCCATTTGAGAGCCGCACTACAGAACCCAGAGATGCTTTGGGAGATAGCACTTCTATAAGTAATTCCAAATTAAAGGGCTCTCGTGGAAATGCATCCTCCAGCGTCCATTTTTCTCCACAATCTGTTGGAGCACAGAGGAAGGTTTCGTCTCACTCAAAGATTCAACATGTTTTGTGTACCTCGGCTATGGCAGGTTCCAATCTCCCTCTCTCTCTCTCTCTGTGTTCTGGCATATGGATTAAACTGCAAAAACAATTTCCTAAACATGGTGACCTCTTTAATTTAACATGGAAACTAATGTATAGATATTTCCATGTCTTGACTTATTATCTTAGTCAAGGAATATATACATTAGGAGCTCACCAATGAGAGTTGGAGGAGAAACACCCTTAAGTTAGAGTGCCGACAAGGATCATTGGTTTAGATCCCTTACAGTTAATGCAATTGCAGTTTACATAGAAATCATGACCCCATGCAATCGTAATTAACTTTTTGACCTCATAAGGTCATTGAAAACAAATCTCAGCCATTAGATCCCTACCACTTCAGCAAATCCAGATTCCAAAGATCATTGGCAGGTAACTGATGTAGTTATGAATGGATATAAAAAAGAAGCTAGTCTTATGCTTAGATATCCTAATTGAAGGATACAGGACAAAAACTAAAACATAAAAAGCTATGGTTTTGCAAATGCAAACTGTAGTTGTAGTTGTACGTCTAAAGTTTATAGCATTATTTGAATTTATTTCTACTCTCTAGAAACAAATTCATCTTTATGAGAAGAAAGAAAGAAGATGCTTTTGCCATTTCAAGGACATTTATAATGCTGATTTGAAGACGTAAAACTTCTGTATTGTGATCTGTGAAGTGCAGATCCTTCAAAAGTTCTGTCAATTACTTGATGTTATTACACACGAACATTTCATTTTCATTGTGTAGCTATTTTCCTGTTATGTCTTGTGTTTCTGTTAATTTCCATACTTCATAATTTGTGATTCACTTTATCAATCACATGGTGCTTTTGTCTTGAGTGATTTGTGGTCCTTGCTATTTATCTTCTGCAGATCCATTAGCTGCATATCCTGTTGATCAAACGTTCCATGAGGTGTTTCAACTGAAACGTGGAGGCTATGCTGATCTCCCTCCTGCAAAAATTTCAGAGATGATGAAATCAAAGGCTCTAGATGTAAGTTCTCATGGGCTTCCTCTGACAGTTAGATTTCTGTCTTTGTTATATATATTCTTTGCTGTTCACTGCATCATTGATTTGTTTCAGCATCTGTTGTTGCAGAATGCTCCCACTCAGTCACTTTTAGGTGTTGTGAATGGTATTCTAGAAGAAAGTGTCGAGAGAAGAAATGGTGAAATACCTCAGGTATGTTACAAAATGCATTTTATGGAGTGCATGTTATATGTACATAACTTAAATATGTACATATAAATTGCTTGCACATACACAAATAACACACAAAAGTTTTATGACTATATCTTTGTTGCTCAGCGTGTGGCTTGCTTGTTGAGAAAAGTTGTGCAGGAGATTGAACGACGTATTGCAACTCAAGCTGACCATCTACGAACTGTATGTCATTTACATTATTTTACCTTAAAAGATAAAACTTGAGTGAATTTTTTTTTCAGATATTTGCTAAGAAGTTCTTCAATAAAAATGTAATACATCAAATTCTTTTTACAATTAATACTACATTGTTAGCTTTTTTCAAAAAAACTCATACTCATGTTATTATTCTGTTGGAGAACCTGCAGTAACTGTAACTAAATTTTGTCTTTTCAACAACCGGCTACTATTGATTTTCTTAGTTGGTTTCTTTATGTCACTTTCTTGCCTTTTGCCTTTAGCAAAACAATCTTTTCAAGGCTCGTGAAGAGAAATATCAATCAAGAATCAAAGTACTTGAGGCGCTTGCATCAGGAACTATGGATATGAATGAGGTATATATCCACCAATAGTAAGTGAGTACATTTTAAATTCCCTTGAACCTCACTTATTGGCACAAATTTTCTATTTATCTGAGGGAGCTTTTCGTAACAGGTTGTTACCAACCGGGTTCAGCATTTGAAGGTAATGTTCACTTGCTTTTCAAAGTAATGAATATTGATGAGAATTTAGAGAGGATAAAACAAAGTTTAGATTGGATTATGTACATATTATCTGTATTATAGGCTCTTTGGCCTCTCAATACAGACTGAGAAGACCGAAGTGGAAGATAAGAAGGCTGATGAGGAAAATTTTAACAGGTTGATGAAAGAGCTAGACCAGAAGAATATGGAAGTTTCAAGGTTGAAGCAAGAAATGGAAACAATGAAAACTAGATATGAGGAAGATAGGAAGAAGGTTAATGAGGAAGATGTTAATAAGGTGATGAAAGAGCAAGACCAGAAGCATATGGAAATTTTAAGGTTGAAACAAGAAATGGAAACAATGAAAACTAGATATGAGGAATATAGGAAGAAGATTAATGAGGAAGATGCTAATAGGTTGATGAAGGAGCAAGACCAGAAAAATATGGAAATTTCAAGGTTGAAACAGGAAATGGAAACAATGAAAACCAGATACGAGGAAGATAGGAAGAAGATTAATGAGGAAGATGTTAATAAGTTGATGAAGGAGCAAGACCAGAAAAATACGGAAATTTCAAGGTTGAAGCAGGAAATGGAAACAATGAAAAGAGCATATGATGAAGATAGGAAGAAGGCAAATGAGGAAGATGTTGATAGGTTGATGAAAGAACAAGACCAGAAAAATAAGGAAATTTCAAGGTTGAAGCAGGAAATGGAAACAATGAAAAGAGCATATGATGAAGATAGGAAGAAGGCAAATGAGGAAGATGTTGATAGGTTGATGAAAGAGCAAGACCAGAAAAATACGGAAATTTCAAGGTTGAAGCAGGAAATGGAAACAATGAAAAGAGCATATGATGAAGATAGGAAGAAGGCAAATGAGGAAGATGTTGATAGGTTGATGAAAGAGCAAGACCAGAAAAATACGGAAATTTCAAGGTTGAAGCAGGAAATGGAAACAATGAAAAGAGCATATAATGAAGATAGGAAGAAGGCAGATGAGGAAGTTTTTGATAGGTTGATGAAAGAGCAAGACCAGAAAAATACGGAAATTTCAAGGTTGAAGCAGGAAATGGAAACAATGAAAAGAGCATATGATGAAGATAGGATGGCAAATGAGGAAGATGTTGATAGGTTGATGAAAGAGCAAGACCAGAAAAATACGGAAATTTCAAGGTTGAAGCAGGAAATAGAAACAATAAAAAGAGCATATGATGAAGATAGGATGGCAAATGAGGAAGATGTTGATAGGTTGATGAAAGAGCAAGACCAGAAAAATATGGAAATTTCACGGTTGAAGCATGAAGTGGAAATAATGAAAAGCACATATGAATTACGCTGCTCACAGTTGGAAGCAGAAGCTAAGGGCACTAAAGGAGAAATGGAACAGAAGTCACAAGAATATGAGCATTTGTTGAAAGATCTAAGAAATAAGATGAAAGAAGTTGAGGCCTCTTCTGAGTCAAATTATCAGAAGTGGAACATGAAAATGAACCAAGTGCATAAGTTTTCAGATTTCCAATACAGTTCAATACAGGTATGCTTGTATATGTGCGCAGGCCAATATCATTATATGTCAAGTATTAAATTTTCTACTGAATTTGCAAAATTACAGAAATTGAAACTGTCTTGGGAATCTATTAAAAAAGATGTTATGCAAGAGAAGATGGTCTACTCAGAGGAATGTAATAAGTTAGGTGGGTCTTGTTATTATAAGTTCTTTTTAATGTCATTCATTGTTCCTGGAGAGGTAGGCTCCGATCATTGAATTCTTACTTGTTCAGGTCTAAGCCTTCAATCACTTGTAAAGGCAGCTGAGAACCATCATGTTGTTCTTGCTGAAAATCGAAGACTGTTTAACGAAGTTCAGGAACTAAAAGGTGTCATTACATGTATCTGTCTTCTGGGTTATTAAAGTAGATGTACTATTTACTCACATCAAACTTTTTTTTTTTAATGATACAGGAAACATCAGAGTTTATTGTCGAATCAGACCATTTCTTCCTGGACAAAAGGAAAAAAAGTCTATTGTGGAACATTTTGGTGAAAATGATTTGGTTGTGGCAAATCCTGCCAAACAAGGGAAAGATGCCCTTCGATCATTTAAGTTTAATAAGGTCTTTGGTCCGGTTTCAACTCAAGGTTCATTTCTATATACCTATAACTATTAAGCTTATGCTTTGGATGGTTAACCATGTACGCACTTTTTACACCATAGTTTTAGCATATTCATATTCCTATTTCTTATTAAGTTAATATATTGACATACTGATGCATACTTATGTTACTGCTCTTAATGATGCAGTGGAAGTCTACTCTGACATCCAACCCTTTATACGATCAGTACTTGATGGGTATAATGTATGTATATTTGCTTATGGACAAACAGGTTCGGGAAAAACTTACACAATGGTATGAACCTTCCTTGCTTTTAAATTTTATTTCATATATCTTGCTCACTGAAGAAATTTCTCATTTTTATAAATTTCCAATTATTTCAGAGTGGCCCAAATGGAGCAACAAAAGAGACTTATGGTGTTAATTATCGAGCTCTAAATGACCTTTTCAGCATTTCTGACAGTAGAACAAGCTCCATGGTCTATGAGATTGGAGTTCAAATAGTTGAGATATATAATGAACAAGTGCGAGACTTGTTATCGTCTGACGGTTCTCCAAGAAAATATCCCTTTTTCTTAAATTAATTTTGCATAGTTGATGCTTTGTTTGAATTAATTTTAAATTTTTTTCCTCCTTTTTATATTTTTTCACAAGAAGTATGTTATGTTTATGACTTTGATTTCCTTAATTTGCACACACTTGGGATATTGACTCACTCTCCACGCAAGGGTTTAGCTGTACCTGATGCTAGCATGTTCCCTGTGAAATCAACTTCAGATGTCATGGACCTAATGGACATTGGGCTAAAAAATAGAGCCAGCAGTGCCACTGCTATGAATGAAAGAAGTAGCCGCTCACACAGGTTAGACTTCTTTTTTCTTTTGAGGCATTCTTGGATAGCTGTGTACCACGTCATCCATGTATCATACTCACAAATGAATTTGCCACGCTAATATGCAAGGGGGTTCCACCAAGTTTAAGCTGTATATTTTATTATTAATTCTCAGTTATTTATGAGTGTGATCACTAGATGGTCCAGTGGGCCTTTCCTACTAAGAAAAATCCCAATTTTTTCATTTCCCAATTTTTTCATTTCCTAGACATTCAACATGGAAAATTATTAGTATGATGATATTTAACAAATCCTATGTGAACAGTGTAGTCTCAATTCATGTTCGTGGGACAGATGTGAAGTCTGGTTCTGGTCTGCATGGTAATCTTCATTTGGTAGATTTGGCAGGAAGTGAAAGGGTAGATCGCTCTGAAGTAACTGGTGATAGGCTTAAGGAAGCCCAGCATATAAACAAATCACTATCTGCCCTTGGAGATGTCATATTTGCCCTTTCTCAAAAGAGCTCCCATATACCATACAGAAACAGCAAACTTACTCAACTCCTGCAAAGTGCTCTTGGTACATCTTCTTTATGCCAACATGCCTTGAGTTGCTGGTGTTGGATATTAAAATATAACTATTCATGGGTTTTCACTTAATAACTTAAATTTTTTATTTGAAGTGGTCCTTAACATGGTATCAAAGCTTCGATGACCAACTGCTAAAGAGTATATTCGCCATTCTCTTAATTTAAAATAAATTCAGTTCAAGGACAGGGTATGGTAGACTTTGTGTTGTTGATGCTTCAAGTTCAAATTGCTTTTGTGTTAGGAGGCTTGTTAGAGATTATAATAAAATTTTTTATGAATCTTAACTTAATGGTTTAAATTATTAAGTTGAAGTAGCCTTTGTAGCTCAAAGTAAAAGAAAATTGCTTGCATTGCTTAGTAATTTCAACATTTGTCCGCATCTCTTTAACTTCCCTGATTAATTTTTCTGTTGAGCTTCTTGTAACACTACTAATAAATTTCATCCTTGTTTCTACTGCACAGGTGGTCAAGCAAAAACTCTTATGTTTGTCCAACTCAATCCAGATGTAAATTCGTTTTCTGAAACTCTGAGTACATTAAAATTTGCTGAGAGGGTTTCTGGAGTTGAGTTAGGAGCTGCAAGAAGTACCAAGGAGGGCAGAGATGTTAGAGAATTAATGGAGCAGGTGCTTAACTTTTTGTCTACTGCATTGATGAAGTTGGTTGTGTTACATGGTTATCACCATTTTAGAAATGAAACAGATGCCCTTCAGTTGGTCTCATATAAGGCACCTGATTTTGTCATTGTATGCTATAAAACTTTGAAGCATTTAGGCTCATTGTGTTGTACTTTTAAGTGCTTTAGAATTGCGTTGAAAAACCATGGGGATTTTTTTTTTAGTATTATCTTCCTGCATTGGATCTAATTCTTTTTCTAAAGCTTTCATGCAATAATGTAAGGGATAAGATTGGACCAACTTTTTGGCAACATTTTAATAGATGTTTCTCAAGGAAGCATAAAAATGGAGTGTTTTATGGATTTTAAATGTAGTCAATTCCTAGAAACTCCGAGTACACTTTATCTGATCTGGTTTGAAAGAAGAGGGAGCAACATTTACTTGAGTCGAAGAGAGCCATCACTTAGGGACATCTCAAGAGCTTGCAATCATAAGTTCTAAGAAGATAAGAATGGGAAATCTTCTTCATGTCTAACTTCTAAGGATATTTTTCACATTTTCTTTTCCTACAGAAGCTTTTGTAACAGAATTGACGCATTCAGCAGAAGCATTCAATAGCAGCCCCTAGTGATGCATCACTGTATGTTCTCAAAGTGATCACAAATGATTTATGAAAACCCCATATCTGGTATGAAGTGCCCAAGCCTGAGTTGGCATCATTTTGCCTGGTGTATACTCTTTACTGCAGTCAAGTCTTCTGTTTCTTCTTCTTCGTCTTTTTCTAGGGTATTATCGTTAGGCTGTCTTTGGAGTTCACCTAAAGCCAATCCCTCCCCAAGCAATAGGGCACACTCTTCCATATCAGTCGCTGCATTTAGAATTTTACTCAAGGAGTGCTCTTTAGAGAAGTTTAAGTAAAGTTGATATGGTAACCTTCATGCATTATTTCAGTTTTCTGCTTGATGTTGCAGGTGGCTTCTCTCAAGGACACTATATCAGAAAAAGATGAAGAAATTGAGCGGCTACAATTACTTAAAGATCTGAAAAATGACGGAACAGCCTCTCACTGAGGTACAGATCTTCCTTTCCAAACAAAGATTTAGTTGGTAGAAGTAATAAGTCCTCTGAAGCATATTACCATGGATAACCTTAAGCACCAGAATGAATTTTTCCAGCAATCTAAGGAAGCCGTTGCAGAAAAGGGGTGGGGCCGTGGGGGGACACTGATGAATCAGAAAATTTCTGCAGATGCAGAGTTTGATGGAAGGTATACTGACATTTCTGATAATGGTCTTTCTGTGGGAACAGAAACTGATGGCTCTTCTGAAGATTCCATTCTTATTGGAGGTACAAAACCATCAGATATAATGCAGAAGTGAATATTTCCTACAGAAGAGCCCTAAATCAAGTAGTTAATAGTTACTTATGTATGAAATGTATATTGTACATTAACTTTTGGATGTATTGATAGTGTATCAAACAACTTCAGATTAATGTCAAATTTTGTAAAGATAATATTCATAATAAGAACTTTTAATCTGACGATTCTTACAGAGTTATTCAATGGTGTAAGATTAAATTTTGACTGATATTGGTGTCAATTAATCCTCCCTCCCTCTCTCTCTCTCTCTCTCTCTCTCTCTATATATATATATATGTATAATACTAGATATATCACATGCTATGTACTCTTAAGGATGTATCTTGAATGAATATTAGCCACAGTAGACATCTCTTGACAACTATCTGACTTCATTCCTAGATGCTATCTTATTTTGTTTTGAAATCCTTTTGATGATGAAAATTAGTGAAGAAAATGAGTTTCCTAATAATTTAGGTTAAATTGGGTACTAAATTTTTCTGTATCCTCCCTTTTATTGCATGTCATTCTTGTTTGAATAATGATCTCTTTGTAATTCTAATCATAGGATCAAGTTGATTGAAGCTTCAATAACTCATAAAAAGGGAATCGTTACGATTAGACCTAATTATCAAGTTAGACTTTTGAAAAATTATGCTTAAATTCAGGCTAAAAAAAAACCCTTGAACTTTTATCCATATGTCTTGGATCGGGTCAATCAAGTTTTTAAAGTCAATTTATTGTTTAAAACTTGAAATAAATCATATAACTAATTATTATTATTATTTTTAAGATTATATATAGGAAAGTTATGATTATAAATATGTTTTTGTATTGGTATAAATCCTTTAAATAAGATATATTAATTTTTATTTTTTTACCAACATGTCATGTTATACTAAACTTTGCTCTAAATAATAAGTTTTTTTTATTAAAAAATATTTATTTGAGCTTTTTTGACCTCGGGTCGGGATTTTAAAAAGTCTAAACTCTACCTGTTATACAAATTAGGCTTTTTTAATTAGATTTTGTTTTGTTCAAGCTTTATTTTGTTTGAAGCCAAACTCATCAAATCGAACGAACTTTTTGAGTTATGATCAGTTCTAATTAAAATCTAAAGGATAGTTAGGCTTTGAGATTCTTTTACCTTACTAGCTAGTTTTATGCAATAGACTTTTTTCTTAATTCAACTGGCAACTATTAATGCTTTTGTTAGAAGTCAACCAAAATAGAAAATACAAAAAGAAAATAAATTTACATTTTCTATTAAACTATAGATTTAACTATTCACATTTGAAATTGAAATTAGCAACTTTCAACAAATTTAATCTGACGACTAGAAATAATTTAAACGTTTGATCTAATGGGTATTATTTATCCCACTGTAGCTATAGTTGAACCTCTCAAATCTAGAATCTGCTCCTAATAAAAACCTACTTAGCACCCAAATAGTTTAGAATACTGAAATTAATATTTGTTCAATCTTGCATGTAAAATATGTTATTACAGCGGTGTTGATAGTAATTCTTGCATCAAAAAATAGTTCTAGATTTGTTTTTGAACTTTCATGTCTTGTGTAGATCTCAACCCATATCAGAAATTGCTAGAACCTTGCAAGAAAGACCAAACCTCATCAACAACTCAAATAATTCCCTCAAGTCACCAAGCATGTAAGGTTAAGGGTATGTTCGGATTTAAAAACAAAAGTAAAGGCATATACAGATTTAAATCAAACATTTGCTTCCATTATCTTCTCTAGTCTATTTAATTCAAACAGACCCTAAAGTTTTCATCTTGCAGTTCCCAGAGGATACAATAGATGTATTAATCCTTTCTTTGGTATCAATGAATTTGGTCCTTCAGGTTTTTCCTTTATTATGTTTCTGTCATTTTGTAAAGAGATAAATACAAAATAATTGAGCCTCACTTGAATTGTAGGTTGTAATTAAAAATGTGATATCTACTTGAATGGTGAGTCTCACTGATTGTGTCTATTTTTTTTTCTTTAATATGATAAAAAAAAAAAAAAAGAACACGAGAAAATCCAAATTTATTATAGGATACTTACTCGTCATGAATCTTTGTGACTTTCTCCTATGGTCCTTGCAGGTACTAAAAGAAGCTTTAATAGTAATTAACTAAGAGCCACAAGAGTGTATTTGCATTAATTTATTGTCCATTTTTATGACAATTAAATTATGCATTAATTGCCATAAAAAAATAATAACATAAATGCGTGGAAATTTGGAGTATTATATTACAAAGCATGCATGTTGTCTGCTGGTCAAGGGAACATGTCTTTAAAACTTAAGACAACGACATTTGAGGCCTGTAATTTTTTACATCATATGGCAGTTGGCCATCAATTTCTAATTTTCTTATTATTTTTCTAAATATAATACAATAAAAAAAAAAGCCGAAAATAGACTTATTAATCATATTGATGACTAAAATAAAATAGATAACCATATAATTTGAATAGACTAATTAAGTAATAATTAAAAATAGAGAGAGATCGGACCAAATCATGTTTTTACAAGACTCAAGATTTGGTTTGACTTAGTAAGTGATTGGGTTGAGTCAGATTATATTGTGTTTGGACCAATTTATATTTTTTTTAATATTTTTTATAAAAACAAATTTTTGTTAATAAAAATTTTAAAGAAAAAATAAAAGAAATTTAAGATTTGAATTGAAAAAAATCAAATAAAAAATAAGCTTTGGAATGAAAAGTGATTAAAATTTAAAAAGAATTAATATATTAAATATTTATTATAAATAAAATTAAAATATATTTTAAAAAATAAATATAATAACTAGATTAAACAAGGTCTTGTGTAAACTCAAAACTTGGTTTAACTTGATAAAATTTGTTTATATATTTTTTATTTTGATCTAACTTAATTTAACTCAATATAAATGGGCCTTACTAGATTGACTAGATTAAATGTGTCAATGAATACTCTTAGTAGTAAGTCCTTCAAAATTTTTTTAAAGTTTTAAACGAAAGAAGTTAGTGTTTTTTTTTTTAATAAGAGTATTTTGATTATCTTTTACTTTCATACATATTTTCAAAAAAAGAAGAAAAAAAAAAAGGAGAAGACCATGTAATTTGGATATATTTTAGAGAAAGGCAGAATTACTTACCCTAATTTAAATAGAACTCGCCCTCATATTGTGACTTTCAAAAGCTGTTGTGTTGTGGGATTTGCAAGAAAGTTAATGTGTAGTAAGTGTAGAACTGATGTTTGATGATAGACTTTTCAAAAGACGAGTTTAGATATTTTAAAAGTGTTTTTCGTAATTTTTTTATGAAGTTGATGATAGAAATAAAAAAAAAAAAGGTGGAAAAAGAAGAAATCAACCCCCATGCATTACTTGATGGTTGAATTGAAATCAATAACAATAATATTATATGAATGAAACTATATTATATATACTCATGTAGTAACATAGATAATGATGATAATGATATTGGTAACAGAAATGGTGATGGTGGCGACACTGAAGATAACAGTAAAGATAGTGGTGTTTGTGTAGTAATAATAACAATAGAAACAATGGAAGTAATTAATAAAATTGGTTAAGGTGGTGGTGACAATAGAAATATATTGGTGGTAGTTAAAAAGAATTAATGGTAATGGTGGTAAAAACAATAGTGATAATGGAATTTAGATTCTCAACAGGATAGCAGATTTGTTATCTCATTAGAAAAGAGTTTTAAAAAAATTTATATAAATTGAAGTTTATAATTTTTTTTGGATAAACCTTTTTTTATAAACTAATTGAAGTTTATAATAGTAATGATAATAATAACAAAGGTGATTATGATATCAACTATTATAGAAGTAGTGGTGACAATAACAATGGAGGTTATAACTGTGACAATGATAATAATGATAATGAGATAACAATATAGGTAGTATTGATGATAAAAATATTTTTTTTGGTTAACTGCAATAATTATACAAAATCACTTTTTCATGGTGAATTGAATTATATGATTTTATAAAAAGTTTTAACAGCTTATATAATTTTTTTTGTACACCAATTATTGTATAAATATATATTATATCACTCCACATATGATAAGTTTTAACGTGTATTAAGTGTATATAAATTGGACATTCAGATTGTTTGTATACCACTTAGGTGGTTTTATCCTTTAACTTTTGATCTAAAAAAATAAAGCATTGAATGCAAGTGGGCCACTTAAAAATTAAGTGTGGGAGAACTTGGTTATTTGTTTGAAAAGTCTCTTGTAAATACTTTTAAATCCCACATCAAAAAGGTGTGTGTGCGAGTGTGTATAAATAAAATATTTGAACTGTTCAAATATCATTTATATTAAATAGTTTTATCTTTTACCTTTAATCCAATGCATATTATCCTATTAACTTATATTACCATATTTAATTTTATGCAATGTACTAAACAAAGAAGAACAATAAGTTTACAATTAAGATATATACAAAGTTTATTCAAATACAAAAATTATTTAGAAAAAATAAATTTTCAACATTTTCAGTTTCTTTTTAAAAAACACATCAGAATATTTCTCAAAGGAGTATTGTGATTTTTAAAGAGTACTATCAGAAGAAGCATTATCTAAACATTTAACCAAACACAATTTTTTTTCTTACTTTAGCTATTTATAAAAAGCCATTTGAAGCAAATGCTATAGCAATTCCAAACGAGTTCCAAATTAAATAGAATCAATACTATGATGTACCCTGCAAAAAAAAAAAAAATGTAGTGAGATTTTTCTAATTACACCATATTTCAAACATATTTATTGTAATTTCTCTATAATTATTTTATATAAAAAATATTAATTTTTTTGGCAAGAATTAAATTTAAATATTGTTCCTTGTATCTAAATTTTTTTTGGTTTGATTAAATCAATATTATAGGGTGAATTGCCTGAAGGTGCGGATGCCAATAAAACCTGAATCTCCTGCCCTAAGAAATATGTCATAATTATTCAACGGTCTATATTAAATTTAATTTAAAAATTATCAATTTTAGTAACTTAGAGTTATCAAAATTAGAAAATTTCTAAAATTTAATATAACAATTATAAATAATTTTAAAAATTAATTAAAAAATTATTGATAAAATTACACTATTTATTATAAATTCCCTCACGCAACTTCTCAAGTGACTTGGAACCAACCATAGGACATGATACGATGTCTCAACCACTAACCAACACCCCCACACCCACTTGGCCAGTACAACTTTCCATCAAAATTAAACTCCACAACGCGCACATTCTCTCTCTCTCTCTCTCTCTTCTTTTTTCTAAAAAAATCAATATTCTTTTCAATAAACATTTTTTAAAATACAATAATAGAAGTTTAAATTGATAATTAACTGATGAAATTTATTAGCATACATTCTTCTAATAACCTTTTATCAACTTTTTACATCATTATGTAATTCTTAAACTCCTTTCTTTTCTTGTGAGATAATTCATACTTTACAGATTATTAACTCCTTCACAGAATCACAAATGGATAAAAAATAATTTTAATATAGTAATTTTTTTAATAAAAATTATATGTGACAAATATAAATTAATAAATATAGTCCACCAAAATACTTTTTGAATGTAAGAAAATTATAATATAAATATAATAAAACTCTAAAAGTGTATACGAGAAATATTATTTAGTGAATGTCTGTAAACCATATATCCAAAAATGCTTTCTAAGAAGGGAGAATTACACAATGACCTAGGTTTAAAATATTTATTATAAAAGACTGTAAATTTTAAAACTATTTTGAAGGATTTAGAAACCAAATGGTTTTTCACTTTGTAGAACTAAGACTCTAGAAACATGTAAAGGGGTCTAAAGATGGGATCTCAAAATCTTGAAGTAGGGCCCTTCAGGATAAAAAAAAACATATCCTTAGAGTCTTTAAAATAATTATAAAATTTAAATTTCTTTATCGTAAATATCTTAAATTTATAACCTTTAACTATAATTTATTAACGAAAAAAGATATATTATAAAGTTCTTCATTTAGTCTTTATAGTATAAAAATTTATAATTAAATCTTTATAATCTAAACGATTTACAATTTACTTCCTATTATTATATTTTTATTACTATTTTATTATATATGTGAATTAATTTTAGTTTTATATTATTAGTATAAATAATAAATATTTAAAATAAAATAATGTACAATTAATCATGCCAAAAAAATAAATTATAAGGACTTACTTACAATTTTTTAAGTTATAGAAATTAAATAAAAAATTAAATGAAACTATAAAAACAAATAATTTTATCATTTATCAATCATTAAGTGACTAGGATGAAACCTCCATGAGTAGGGCCCATTTCACCGGCCAAAATATTTGACATCAACCCAAATTCCCAATCCGTCTCCGTCGCCATCTCTACTAATGGTATTTGAAATTTTGGAATTTTAAAAATTATAAATCATAAAATTAAATTAGTAGACTGCAATTCATGTTCTAAAGATACAGTTTTGTCAATTTAGTTTTGAATATAAAAAAAATATCATCCTTTGAATTCAAATATTATTAAAAAAATTCCTATCAATATGATTCACGAACTAAATTATTGGTTGACTGAATACACAACAAGAACATATTAATATTTTTAAAAAGAAAAAAAATTTAATGATAATAATTGCCATTTAAAAGCTAAATTAATGGGAAAATTTTATTTTTAAAGAACTCAATTCATAATTTGTCCAAAATCATGCTACAAATTTTAAATAAGTTCAACTTTAAAAATTGTAAGACTTTCTAATAATATTATCTTTTCCTTCATAGAGTAATGTTACCGATCCAAGCTTCCAAATTGGGCCATTGACAAATTATTTATCTTGACTCGGAAATATAAAGTCTTGCAAACTAATCCTAAGACTATGATTTGACAAAAAATTTAAAATTTATTATAATACACATAAATCATCATCACATATGTTCACTTACTCCACGCAAGTACTAAAATCTGATCTCCGTCCAACTTATCAAGACAATAACTTGAGAACAAAACAAACATAAATTTGACCACATAATGAGCTTTGAAGCTTCCTAGATCCTCCTAGAACAAAAACAATATTCCTCACACAACTTGCAGGCAAATAAATATATGAACAAAAGCTTTGCTTTTTTTGTACATAAAAAACATCTTGAATTTATCAAATAGGCAACACCTTCAAAAAGGGCACCCACAACAATATAATTTACACGACCACAGAGAATAATAATCCTCAATTTCCTCCAAATTACACTTACATATGGAGGATCTGAGGTTCTCAGTGACAAACACATGACAATTACAAACTCTCCTTCAATCTCTAAGACTCATTAAGACCTAATAAGAGAGATGAAGATGAAAGACTTAGCTTACCTCTCAGTCTCTCCCCACCTTGTCTTCCTTAATTCTTCGAAAAGAAAGCAAAATTCTTGCTTCAAAATCTCAATCATACATGGCATCTTCTTACTCATTTACAATAACTTCCAAAGACCATATATACACGTATAATACATAAGGAATACTCTAAGAATATTTAGATTAACATTAGCTCCTCTCTCCCAGAATGTCCTCTGCTCTTTGAACTTTGGTGATCTTTCTTAGTCATCTAAATTATTTTCTCTGCTTCATTTTGTGCTTTTTAAAATAAAATTTATTTATGCCACAGCAGATATACTGCAATTGCTCCTATCCCTGCTCAGGCAATCAAAACCTTCAACCCTCACAGCCGCCGGTTTGTGACCAAATTTCATTCGAACAAAACCTCGAGCTGAAGAAGAGGATGGCGAAGTGGGTGCCAAGGAAGATGGCTTAAAAGTCTCATTACCGAATTGCTCATCTTGGATTACAGGGTTTGAAGCCCTACTAGGTGGAGATCCACAGAAGAAGGGCGGTGAAGAAGCCACTTGGCTCTCGAATCTGTCCGTATAGCTTTCCTGCAATTGAGATAGAACCTTGGTTAGGTACTTGGGTTGGCTCGGAAGAACAAAACTTACATAGAGTTATTGGTCGGATTCTTCCATAAAAGTAAGTTATTCCATGCGTTATGTTTTTATTAAAGAACCTTAAACAAACAAAATCTTTACTTTCGAGGTCCAAGTATTAAAATGATCATATAGATGTAATCCTTTCCAGCAATCATCCAGACAGATACATGGGCTAGTAGCACAAATAACCAGGATTGAATTTTATTTAATCTTCAAGGAATCACAAGAAATTAAGGGGTGAAATACACTGGTTAGGCAGATCTACTTGCTCCTCTGGAAAATACTAAGAACAAATACAAAGATTAAAAGAGAAAATAACCTTAGAGAAGATTATATTCATAAGCTCTGCCCCAACTCCTAAATCTTCGATCTCGGGCTGGTTGCTGAATTTGTAAGAATAACAGGAAGTCAGAATTTATACAGAGATAAAACTACGAAATGAATAGATAAATCACCGAGATTGGCTAGAATGGAAAAAAGAAATTACTTCATCGACCGTTTGAAGGGTCTGATATGATCGTTAATGGAAGAGATGTTTAACAGTCCCAAACGACGAGGTTTGGGGCAGACCACCGATTCCATCCTCACCTCCTCGCAGCTTGTTAAGGAGCTCATCTGGTAGCCGCAGTGATTCATCTTTTCAACTTTTAATACTTACAAATCAGAGATTTTGACAAGGAGCACCTGCAACCAGATCCCAAAAAAAAAATAATAATAATTGCTGTGGAATCTCCTTGGAATCTGAGAAATCAAAGGAATATATATATATATATATATATATAATCCAAATTATGAGCTCTAAAACAATTTGGCAAAAGCGAAGAAATAGATTCATATTGTCAAAGCCTGCTTAGCCATCCGAAAACCCCTTAAAGGTCATCAAATTTGGGACTTGAAAACACATGCGAACATAGAGATACACAGAGGAACATAAAATCAAAACCCAGAGCTGTGCTTCTAGATCATAGCAACCACGCGCAAAAAGAGGGAGGGGGGAGGAATGAACTGCTATATGATCAACTAGGCAGCAGAGAAATCGAAGGAAAACTAGAAAAGAAATACGCAAAGATGTCTGAGCTCTAAAAAATTCATTGCAAAAAACCAAGTCCATTTTCTCAAATTCTTTTCAGCAACCCCGAAAACCCCACAAAAGGCATGAATTTGGGACTTTGAACCACAAACGAACATTAAGATACACCAATGGACATAAAAATCAAAAACCTGAACTGCTCTTTTAGATCTTTGAAAAAAGAAAAACCTTCAAAAACAGCCACTTTCCCAGACCCAGAAGAACCAGGAACCTGCATAGATAGAAAGAGAAAGTACCAGAGCAAATCAAGTGAATTTTGGAAAAAAAAAAAAAATCCAAAGAAGTCCGAGCGCTAAAACAATTAAATTTGCAAAATGTTTATCAAAATCTTCACAACAACCTGAAAAACCCCACAGAGGCCATCAAATTCGGGACTTGAAATCGCATACAAACATACAGATACATGGAAATTAAATCAAACACCTGAACTGCGCTTCTAGATCTTTGCAAAAAAAAAAAAACCTTACAAAACAAAAGGCCTACTTTCCCCGAAGAACCAGCAACACACAAAGATAGAAAGAGGGAGAATACCTGAACTGCCTCAGAGGCTCCTCAGAGAGGAGGATGGGAAGAAAATGGAAGAAAGAAAATTTGGGTGTTAGAGAGACAAGGCGAAGGAGAGTGGGAGAGAAAACAGGAGGTGGGAGATAAATGGTTGGCTCGGTGAAGAGTCAGAGAGAGAGAAAGAGAGTGTGTGATGACTGGAAGTGGAGGAATGTTACGGTACATCCAAGTACATTTCTCGTGATGTAATACCACATTTTTAGACCGTCGGATTCAGCCTCGGATTCCGTTCTCTAAAATCTGAACTATGAGGATTGAAATGATGATCGGATACTGTTAGGGACGCGCTACATTCGCTGAAGCAGACAACGAGAAACGATCTGACTGCGTTGTTCCTGTACGCGCCTGCTACACGTAATCCCTGTTTTGCCCCTGAGTTTTTTTTTTTTTTTTTGTGATTGAGAAAGGTGGATTCAAGATTATTCTCATGACAATTTACTGAATTTAACCTAATTTAATGATTTTGGGTTAATTTTATTTTAATTTTAAAGTTTTAAAATCTAGTTTTTTATTAAAGACTACTTTTTAAAAAAAAAATAAGTAATTGGTCTTCCAAAACTGAAGTCTAATTCCTCAATATTTCTTCCCAATCAAATTGGTTCCCTTAAAATAATGTTGGGGACTCTGTTATTTTGATTGAGAAACTAAATTAAAAAAATTATTTTTGAAGGATTAAAATAACAGTGAGACTTTATTTTATACTAACTAAATTAAGAAGAAGGAATTATTTATCAATTTATTCTCAAATTTATGCTAAATTAATTTTTTACTCCTTCAAAGAATATTATCTTCCCAATTAAATCTTTTTAAAGTAAATTCTTTCAATTTAATCCCTTAAAATTTTTCTCCTCCAAAATAATCCTTTTATTAAGCAAAGTACTATCACTCAACAAATTAGCTCATGTGACATAAATGAAAGTCCATGTATTATTTGGACTGTCTTGGAATCCTCAATATTTCTTCCCAATCAAATTGGTTCTCTTAAAAGAATATTGGGGAGTCTATGTTATTTTGATTGAGAAACTAAATTTTAAAAAAATTATCTTTGAAGGATTATAATGAAAGAAGAATGATTTTTTGAGAATTAAACTAAGACTTTATTTATTAATAGCTGAATTAAGACAAGGGTGGTCTTCAATAAATTACTCATTAATTTATTCCTAAATTTATGCTAACTTAATGATTTAATCCTTCAAAGAATATTATCTTCTCAATCAAATCTTTTAGAATTAAATTCTTTTAATTTAGTCCCTTCAAATTTTTCTCTTCCAAAATAATCCTTTCCTCAGGCAAAGCATTATCACTCAACAAATTAGCTCATACTACATAAATGAAAGTTAACGTAGTTATTTGGACTTATACATATGTCTTGGACTCCTAAATGGTATCTTTTTGCCTAATTTCAAAAAGTCATTGTTTCATTACAAGGAAAAAAATATTAGTTAGTTATGATATATTTATGTAACAATTGTTTTGATATATTAATTTTAATAAAATTATTTTTTTGATAATTATTACTCTTTTTTTTGAATAATTTTATTAAAACTGATACATCAAATCAATTGTTATATAAGTATATTAAGATTAATTAATATTTTTTCATTATAACAACCCTCCGCTTCCTTGAAATTAGGCAAAATGAAATTGTTTTGGGAGTAAAGACATATAGGCAAATTCAAATCATTAGTTAACAATCATGTAGTAGTCTCTCATTTATGTTATATCAAAGCCTGTTATGTTATTGTTACTTGCATGACAACTTTGTGGAGCAGAGTTAGGGATTGCACATTATTAATTTTTTCTTTCATCTTTATCCTCATTTCTTGTTGCCCATTCTTAAGGAGAATGTGGATCATCATACATGCCTACATGAACCTAAAGTTTTTTATTAAATAAATACTACTGTCAATGACATGAGTAAAGTACAAAATAGGAGATTTTCTTTTAAAGAAAATTATAATATGCATGCCTTTAGATTTTTTTTTAAAAAAATTAAATTAATTTTAGCATATTTGCCAGACAAGAAATATTGCACTAATACACTTGCATCTAAAATCTAACTTTGGGAGTATTTTCTTGAAAAATGAAACTAAAAATTGTATGTAATAAAGATAAATATTCATGCATTTTAGATCACGGAAGAATTAATCTATGTTGCCACAAATTTTAAGAGATCAATTTATAGTAAAAAATTGAAAATTTGTAAGACATATTTGTAATTATATATTTAATCTAAAAGATAGGAAAAAAAATATGACGTAATTTGCTATATAACTGTTAGCACATAAAAATAATGAGTTAAGATAAGATTAGGACTAGCAAACTAGTTGAGTAAAGATGATGAGTCATTCTTGCAGGTTTTTTTTTTAAAGAAATATAATTAAATAAAATCATATAACACGAGTGGTATTCTTGATATATTATATATTTATACACACATATGGCAATTGTTTCGTACATTAATTTATCCTATCAATGTAAGACCTAAAATTACCGTAAGGACAACTTGCACTATAGAGGACAGATTTAGAATTTTATTCAAAGGGAGGCAAAGTATTTAAATTAAATATTTAAACTAAATGAAACAAAATCTTATAATTTTAAAAAATTAATACTCATAAAATAAAATAACATATAAAAATTAAAATTTTTAAAATTTAAGAGGAAAAACGTCCCTCACGCCCATAGGATCCATTGGTTTATACTTGGTTAGTGTTTAGCATAAAGAGTATCCAAATCAGCTAGAAGGGGAGAAATTGTGTAATTTGACTTGGTTAATATCACCCTTTCCGCGGGGTAAAGTACAACGCGGTTTCTTGTCAACACAAATTGCGCCATGAAGCAGTTAAAAAGGCGTGAAATAGACGCTAGCATAAGGTAGGAAGGAATTATCAACCAAGAAAGATGTAGTAGAAAGAAAGATAACGAACAAAAAAAAATAACGAAAGAAAATTTAGAATTGGGATTTGAACTAAAGAGCAAATTGTTATAATGTAAACAAACAGATTTTTATTAATTAAAGAATTAAATAAAAATATATGATAAAACTACATAAAAAAGTTTAAAATTTAAAAAGTCTAGAGTGCCTAAATCCCATACTCCCTTTAAATTTATTCCTATTTGTATCTATTGTTCTTTTGATAAAAATATTATTTTAATATTTGACTTATTACTTTTGGTTTTTCTACTCACTATATTTTACAGAAGAGTAGAATATATTTTTGTCCTTCATTTATTATAAAATTGTTATTTTAGTTTGTTACTCATTAAAATACTTAAAATAGTTTCTCATTCATTAGAAAATATCACATTTGGTCTCTCATTTTATTTTTAAAAAAACTAAATTTAGTCCCATAAATTTAAAATTTAAGATTTGATAAAGGGACTAAATTTGATAATTTTTGAAAAATGAATAGCTAAATGTGACATTTTTATTAAGCGAAGGATTATTTTAGATATTTTTATGAGTGAGGGACTAAAATAATAATTTTATACAAATTGAGAGACCAAAATTATATTTTTCTTTTTGTCAAAACAATATTGTGCTGATTAAAAATTATCACTTTTCATGGTTCATTTTTGAAATTGTTATCATACAATAATTTCTTGAGCTAAACCATGTTGCCTTACATGAAGAGACAAAAAATAGTAATTTTTAATCAATAAAAATTATTTTAAAAAATAAAATAAATGAGAAACTAAAATGATAATTTAATAATAAATTAAAAACTAAAATAATATTTTTTCCATTGTTCATTTAATTTGTACTTTTATTTTCTATTTTCTATTTTCTATAGTAGTTTCTACTTGTCTCTAGTCAATCAATTGAGTCATAAAATAATTGATGTCTCTTATCTATTGCTTGTTTTTAACAATATGGACCAAAGTTGTTAAGCCAATTCGCTGCCATGATTGAGCACTTTCAACTAACTAGCTTCAAGAAATATGGGCCACGATCATAGCTTATACATTTAATTTGACACCCATTTTTAATGACACAAAACACTTTCTCTCCAAACTTGAAACACTGAGATTCCAGATGCAATAAAAAGGATTTGATAATTTTTTAGGGAGTTTTTTTTAAATACCAACATTCTAATTAATTTTTTTATGGTTTTAAATTATTAATTTAAAATTATTATTGGAGTAAATTATTGTGTCTTTGGAAGCGCTGAAAAATTCATGATGGTAATTTTACATTACATTTTGCACATTAACCAATGAAAGCTTTTGTAAAGAAATTCCTCTTTAATTTTAGGTCATTTATAATTTCTCAAATTTTTATAATAAAAATTTAGCTTCCCAATTTCATTCTCGTAAGAAAACTCAAATGATACATTCAATTTTGTTACAACTAACATGTGTGAAAAATTACATTTGAGTTAATTTCGTTACAAAAATAAATAAATGAACATATTTTTGTAGAATGTGAAAATTTAAGAACTTAATTTTAAAATTCAGAAGTTTAAAAAATTATTCAAAGTTAAGCGGAGGTTTTTGAATTTTTTTCTTCCAAACCTTGTCAAGAAGGAAACAGTGTGAGGGGAGCGTCATATATTCCATTATTTTACAAAAAAAAAAAAGAAGAAAAGAAAGAAATTCCATTCCAAAGTGGATAAAAACAAATGGCACTTTGAATTTGGACAATGGCAAGTGCTAAGAAAGATGGGATAAAAGTGGGCATTCACATCCATTTGTCTTTCACTTTTTGTTTTTTATTTAATTAATTAATTAATTTTTTTAAAGTTCTTTTGATTCCTCTAAATTCAATTGGTGGGGACATTATGGATGCCTCAAGGGCAAAATTTAGAAAAATATTTTTTTTTATTACAATTAGAGATTTTGTATTTGTGATTAAGTTTATTTTCACACCACTTTAATGGCACGTTTCCCACATTTAGAACAAGAGGCCGATTTCGCGCCCGTGGAATTGAGCGTCCATGATAAGTGATGCATGCGTTTGCATAGGAATATTATCACCTAGGAGATTATGTAGGGACGCACAGACGGACTAATGGGAGCGGGTTTGACCAACCAAGTTTTGATGGGTCAACCCACTAAAATGATTGGTTGGGTTGAAGTTAAATTAATATAATTTATTTAATTGGTAGTTTAAGTGGATTAACTTGAAAGATTGACTTAAGAAGCTTTTTAAAATTTGTTTTATAAAAGGTTTAATATGCTAGAACATCAAATAATTTTTATCTAAGTTTTGTCTTCAAATATTCAATATTTAGTTAACAATAGACAACATGAAAAAAAAATTTGTTATTAAAATTATATATTTGACTTGATGAAATTTTTTGTTTTGTTTTGAATTCTATTTGGTCTACAAGATCTTTTTTAATGTTTATGATGGGTTAAAATAGTCAATCTATTTTATTCACCTAGTGGGCTAAGTTTAACATCTTAACCTATCAAATTAAGGTAGATTAAACGAGTTAACTTATTTCACTCACTAGATCAAGTCCTTTTGACAATTCTGTTGGCTAGTATTAAGAATAACAAATTTTCAAGTAATTATTGGTTGTTTATTGTCTCGACCAATTCAGTCTGAATAATCATATTAGGTCTAGTTAAAATAAAAATATTTGTAAATTTTATTAGGTTGGATCGCGTTTTGAGTTACATAAGACCTAACCTGACCCGACCCAATTATTATTATTATTTACTTATAATAACTTTATTTGTAATAAACTTTTAAAATATAAATTCTTTTTAAATTTTAATCGTTTTTCATTCCAAATAATAATTTTTTCATTTTATTTTTATACATTTCAAATCTTTATTTATTATTTTTTCTTTTTAAAAAAATTTCTAATAAAAAATTTGTTTTTATAAAATAAAAATTTTAAAAAATAATATATAGACTCATCCCAATTGGGTCACTTATTGGGCTAGGTCTGAGTCTTATTAAAACTAGGTCAGACCTAACCCACATTCACTCTTATTTGAAGTGCCTCTTTACTCTTTATTCTTTTATCATCATTTTTATTTCTTGTCAATGGAAAATATTTCACATCTTCATTTCTTAAGATGCATATCTTCATTTCAAATCCTCAAAAATTCCATGGTAATCTCAAATTTTTCATAAGAAAATAATGTTAAATAAGATGAAAAATTATATATTTAAAATAAAGTATAATATAACATACAACATATAATGAATATTTCAATTATAGTATAATTTATTACCCAAAAATTAGAATATTCACAATACATTATTATATGTTGTAAAATTCTTATAAAAATTAAGCGTTTATCAAGTAATTTAATTTTTATTATAGAAATAACCCACTATCTAACAGTTTTTAAATCTACATTTTTCTAATTCTTAATTAAAATTAAACTTCATATATTTTCATCATACCATAATACTTTTTTAATCTGCACAAATCATGTGTGAGGAGTTTTTATTAATCCTTAACTAGCTTAATTATCTGTTTGTTGTATAGGCCTTAGAAAAAATGAGTTTGTTTTGCTATATACTAATATATTTTAAATCTACAGTGTTTGAAGGCATTAGTAAAAATATTGAATTTAGCAATGTATTATGATATAAAGAAAGCATAATAAATTTGAGAAAATGCATAAAATTGCATATGTGAAATTGATATGAGAGAAATGATGGCAATGTGTTCATTGAGAGGGCACTACCACAAGAGATCTTTTTTGTCATATGTGTTGGGCTAAAACTTAATTTTGATGAAATCATCATTGAGTCAATATTCATCATGTTAAATCATTAAGAAAAATAAGTGACATGCAAATACAACTATTTGAGCATTATGCTAATGAGATATGTCAATATGCTTTATAGACACCTAACCACTATGAACTCTATCTTTATCAACAAGGAACTTAATATTTATGTGCTTTGACTTCCTTAAACTTTTGTTGTTATTGGGATTTAAGACCATTGACTTAGTGTCACAACTACCCAATGGAAAGAGCTACGAGTGTTTGTTTGGCACTATTCCAGGAGAATTCTCCTTCAACAAGTAGAAAGATATAGCCTGAGGTAATTTCATACTATCTTAGCTTATTGTATAGTTAGAATCAAAATATCTAATGATCTTTAACTTATTTGATTTCATGTATGTGAACATGTGATATTTTGTTCTTTATAAATACTACATGATTCATTTGGCTGCTTTCAAATGATTCATTCCCATATTACTTAAATATCTATCTAGTATTCCAACAATGTACACAATATCTGGACACATATAAACTTGTATACATTATATTCCTTACTGCTGATGCATAAGGAATATTCTACATTTTTTTTTTCCTTAAAGGCATTTTTAGGGCATCAATCAAGTTTGAACTTGGTCTTTTTAAGCAACTCGGGTATCACTTGATTTCTTTAATTTACAAACCATTGACTTTACATCGCCCAATACATAGTTTTCTAGTTGTACAATATAAATTGTTTCATTAATGTCTTCATTGAGAAACACAATATCTTGACGTCTATATGATGTAACTCAAAATTAAAGTGTGCCACCAAAGCCATTATGATCCTAAAAGAGTCTTTTGATGAAACTAGAGAAAACGTCTTTTTATACTCGATGCCTTCTTTCTGTGTAAAACATTTAGCAACATGACATGCTTTGTATCTCTCTATATCACCTTTCAAATTTCTTTTGGTCTTAAGTATCCCTTTGCAACCAATAGGCTTCACACTTTCAGGTAATGGGACAAGATCCTATATGTTATTAACTTTCATGGACTTCATCTCTTTATTCTTGGCATCAATCCACTTTTGAAAGTTAAAACCTTCCATGGCTTAACGGAAATTGATTGGATCATTTTTCATCACTCCAATGTAAACATTATGTTCTTGAGAAATACAATATAATCATCCGAAATTGTATTTCTTCTTTCTCTAGTAGATCTCCTTACAATGATTCTTGAGGTTGTAGAGTTTGTTCTCCTAAAACAACTTCTTGAACTTATGTGGGAGTTTGCACAACATTGTCTTACTTTAGAATTGCTTCTTGAACAGTGTCAGTTATGAGAAATTGTTCCTGATCATTATCAATTGCAATTAAAGGAATATCCACACATTCTTAATCAAATACAAAATCATTAACTCTTTCTCCCTCGTAAACTCAACATCCTTAAAAAACAGGGCAACTCTTATCTTGAAAATAGATTTAGTTGTGCAATCATAAAATTTGTAGATCTTGAACCTTTCACAGTATCTAATGAAATAGTAACTAATAGTTATGGATCTTAATTTCTTTTCATTTGGCCTATAAGGCCTTGCCTTAACTGGACATCCTTAAATGTGAAAATGCTTTAAACTAGGCTTTTTGCCTATCCAAAGCTCATAAGGAATCTTTTCAATTTGCCTAGTTGGAATTCTATTGAGTATATATGTAACACCCTTCTTATAGCTATAGAATTTATTATAAATTTCAGTTAAAATTATTATGAAGTAAGAATTATGAAAAATACATTAGAATATCTAAAACACATTAGTATAATCATAGACAAAAAAAGTTTGTACATCTATTTGTTTATACATTCGTATAAATAATTTAAAAAAATTAGGAGAAGATGTATTAGACCTGTATCTATATCTGTATCCATCGAAATTAGGCCTAATATTTAGGACTTATTTAGGGCTTGAAAAACTAATGAGATTCATGCCTTCTTGTGACGCGAATATAAGTGGTATGACACATAAGGTCATATCACATCTTACAACGACGATCTTGATAACAAGTACTTTCCAATTGGTGGGACAATAGACTTTAAGAGAAATTTAGTAATTTGCCATCTTAAAAACATCATCATTAAATTGGTAAGAATAGTTTTTTAATAACATGAAAAAATATATATAATACTTGAAATATCCATAGAATATAATATAACTCTAAATTATGATATTTATTAAATATATATGTATGTCAGATATCATAACATACAAATATGCATGAACAAACATATGCCACATAAAGGTAGAAAGTGTCCTTAACCATTAGGCATTGGGACGTCATTTCTAGGTTATTCGAGTATTAAGAAATCTAGTATATGACTGTCATACCCAGGTGATCAAGTCTTATGAACCCCAGCGTATCACGCCTGGTCAGCCCACCTTTAGCTGAGGCGTCCCCAATGGGTACCTAAGACAAGGTTAGAAAATATAATCTTTATCTTAATATGTCATCCAAGTCATTATGTGGTTAAGATTGGATTAGTTTGAGAGAGAACTATCAAGATTTCTTTTGTAATCTTCTATACACTTATGTTCTTATGACAATTAGGAATATCTTTAGTGTCACTTTAATTCAAGATGTTCTTAGCAGGTATATATTCTTGTCCTCTCTTGATTTCTTGAGACTATTTAGGTGGCACAACCTGTCATTAATCTCAGAATTCAAGTTGTGGTACAAGAAATGTAGTAACATCATTTTTCTATAATCATTTTGGTACTATGACTTGCCATAAATTGCAAGATTAGTGGGATATAATGCATTGCTAAGGAACTCATAGGATTTACAATATATATTAAGGTGACATAGCTAACTATTATCAAATGAGATTCCAAACTATTAATAAGTACATAGTGTACAAGAATAGTTTAATTTCACAAAGAGTAATTCTCTTCTCAAACAACCATATTGTCATCCTATCATACAAAGTTGAAATGCACAATAACATAAGCAATTATAGTGCATGAATAACAAAATATTCATATAAGGATACGTAATACATAAGAAAATTCACACATCAAAATTCATAGCCTAAAGTTGTTATGTCTTACATAATATTTTCCTATATATTTCAAAATATCTATCTAACCTCAATCTTTTCTAATTCTACCCTTTTTAGACCTTGGATAGGCTTATGGAAGATCATGGTGACAAAATTTCAAGATAAATGACCCTAAACTAAAAGGGATTAGTTATACAGTATCATGGTGTGTTATAATTTCAAATACATTTCCATACCATAGCAAACCCTTTTACCCTTACATTACCATGAAGACCATTCAAGAAGAAAAAGAAGGTAAAACAAAAAAAAAAACAAAAAAAGAGAACCTATCATAGTACTAGGATACATTCCCCTTTCTTGTAATTCTCCAAAAATTTCTTCATTCCTTCTTGATTTAAGTGTGGTGCCAAATTGGAAAGGTGAGTGTGAGTTGAGTAAGTATAAGGAAGGATATATGTTGTGAATAAATAAGATAGGGTGTATGGTATTTAAAAAGAATTTGACGACTATGATTTAATTACATATTTTTTATCCAATGGTTGTAATTAATCTCAAATCATAAAATATCTAAGATTTAATTATGGTGTGGGCTCCAAAGATATTTAATATTTTATTATAGTGTGAGTTTTATAGATATCTAACATTTTATTATGGTATGGGCCCCAAAGGTTAAGGTAGTGCCATGTGTCACTCTTTGTGAATTTACCATTTTACCTTTAGCATTTTTTTAAAATGACCATTTTGCCTTTAACCCTTAAATTAAGCTATAGGTTATTTTCTTTAAATGATTCAACTAGACATATTTATTCTTGTTTAATTCTTTTTAATTTCTCTATAAATAATTCTATTAAATTTGGGATGTTACATTTCTCCCCCACTAAATAAAAATTTTGTCCTCAAAATTTGTAAATTCTTACCTTACTCAAATAATTTCAGATATCTTTGTCTCATGTCCTCCTCTTTCTCCTATTTGGCTTCTTTTGAAGTCAATCCTTCCCATGCCACTTTCACTAAGGGGATTGTCTTATTCCTTAATCGTTTTTTATCAGTCTCTAATATTGATACAGGTCTTACTGGATATGTTAGACTTTCCTGGAGCTACACTAATTCATCTTATAAAATTTGTGAAGAGTCAGGAATGTATTTTCGTAGCTGAGATACGTGAAAGACATTATGGAGGTTGGATAAACGTGGTAGTAAGACTAACTTATAAGTAACTGGTCCCACTCTTTTTAGAACCTGATAGGGACCAAGATATCTTGGGTGTAATTTTTTAGTTCTAATAGCTTGACCAATGCTAGTAGTAGGAATTACTTTAAGGAAAACATAATCTCCTTATTCGAATTCTACATGTATTCTTTTTAAATCAATATAACTTTTTTGTCTGTTTTGGGCTACAAGTAGCTTTTCCTTGGTCTTTTTTTTATTAGTTTTGAGGTTTTCAACACTAGATCGGGTCCTAATCGTTCTTTCTTCAACTTTATACCAGCATAATGGTGACCTACATTTTCTTCCATACAATGCTTCATAAGATGCCATTCTTATGCTAACATGATAACTATTATTATATGTGAATTCTGCTAATGGTAAATATTTATCCTAATTTCCTTTTTTTTTCTAATATACAAGCTCTAAACATATCTTCTAAGGTTTGAATAGTCCTTTCAGTTTGGCCATCTATTTGGGGATGATAGGCAGTACTTAACTGTAATCTTGTTCTAAAAGCTTTCTAAAAGGATCCCTAAAACCTATAAGCAAACCTAGGATCCCTATCTGAAATAATACTAGTTGGTACTCCATGTAACTTAACTATTTCTTGCATATACAATTGATCTCACTTATCTAATGAGTATGAGATTTTTATAGGCAAGAAATGTGCAGATTTAGTTAATCTCTTTTCTTCTTGAACATAATGTGAGATGGTTCATTAAGTTAAATCGATTGAATTGTGCTAAAAGGGATATTAAAACCAAATGCACTATCATGTCCTTAGACAAGTTTAACTTAAGTGCCTTCAGTTTTAAAGTAAGATGAGACATTTCCAAAATTTACTTTTTTATGTTTCCTTTACTTATATACCTCATAGATATAAGTTTTGCTAATATTGTACTAGTTTTAGCCTTTTCATTCTTAGCAAATATTTTCTTAAGGTTTCAAGGAAACCTTTAGTTGTATCCACTTGATCAAACATAATGCCCTAAAAAGCTTCTGGAATGGCATGCTTGATGACAATAAGACTTATGTGATTAGACTTTTCTCACTTTTCCATCTCCTTTTCATTTAAGGTACTCTTATTAGTGAGATTAGTTGGTTTAAGAACTCTTAATGCAAAGTATTGGTTCATGACTATAAGAATGATTAGGACATTCTCTTTCCATGCTTTAAAATTTATGCTATTTAACATAGGGATTGAGTTAATGTTAGCAGTGATATTTGTTATTAGAGCAGAAACTGAATTGAGAACAAAACAAATAACTTACATAAGTACCAAAATAAACCAAAATGGAAAAGTAAATTTGAATTAATCTAAAACCCCACCTCAAGATACCAGACACTATATTAATATTTCATCTTTGGACAAAATACTAACTTGTTAGTAATATTTTGATGTAGTAGTCAAGCACTGATAATAAAGTAACATGTCGAACAATAAATCCTCTTTTGGGCAAATTTAGAGCTAACATGTAAAATGCCAAATAATTATCACACACTTATTTATTATATATGCATGTGCAACTATGTTAAATATATACTTTCCTTTAAGCTAGTTAACATTTACATAAATTACATTACACAATTGTTTATATATTTTAAAATAAATTAATTTTCACAATAATCACTTTAGGAACATTTTATTTCAATTAATTCATCTTAATATATATATATATATATACACACACACACACACACACCAACATTCAAATTTAAATTCCAATTAATTCATCTTAATATATATATATATATATATATATATATATATATACACACACACACACACCAACATTCAAATTTAAATTCGCTAAAATTTTTGAAAACTTGTAGCACATTATTATTAATCATAACTATTTTCTTCCCTTTTTTAATAATCAATGTGCAATGAACAAAACTTAAATAAGGATTGTAAATCCATATTCTACCACAATATATAATTGAAATCACAATATAATTTTTTTTAAAAAAATTATATTGTGGTTCCATTGCCACAATCATGCATATGGTTCAATATCAATCCATTGCCACATAATTATTAAACTAAACATATAAATTGCATGAATCAAACTCAAAATCCACATGCTATCATGATATCTTATTGCTGCAAATGCCAATTTTATATAAGAATTATATATATATACACACACACACACACATGTCGCGACAATCATCTTTTTAGAACTTTAATGTAGCAAATTACCAAATGCAAAATTTGCTGATACGTGTATATATAAACCCATACATCAAATCGTAATAATAAAAATAATGTTAAATTATCACAGATTTTAAAATAATATAATAACTGATTTTTAATAATTCAATATATAATGGGTTCTATACTTTTTGTTAGCGTAAAACTTAATTTTGATGAAATTTTCATTAAGTCCATATTCATTATATTAAATCATAAACAAAAGATAAGTGAGATGTGAAAGCATACATAAATTTATATTATTGATATAATTCTTTGATCTTATGGCTATAAATCTTATGAATTTGGGGAGAATGGACTTCTCCTTCTCTAATGATGAAATATTAGAAAAGAAAATCTCATACATATAATTTGGGGACTATAACCTTTTTTTTTTTTTTATAAGAGCACATGTTTCCTTCATTTTTAATTAGACCAATCATCAAATAAAAAATTAAATAATAGGATATTGACCTATATAAGTTCATACTTTATGATATACTTTAAATCCATCCTAATTTTAAACATAATTGGAGCACTTTTAAAATTTTATCTAATATAAAATTTGGATTTACCCTTTATATGATAGCATATAACATACAATTATTATTATCTTAAATATAATATATATATATATATATATATCCATAAATAATAATATACAATTATTATTATTTTTAATTTATTTTTATTTTACTTATAATAACTTTTATTTAAAATAAACTTTTAAAATGTTAATTATTTTCAAATCTTAATCACTTTTCATTTCAATATCCTAATTTTTATTCATTTCAAGTCTCAAATTTTTATTTTTCAAAAAATTACTTTTAAAAATTAAAACTTTTTAAAAATAATATATAGACTCAGCCCAATTCAATCACTTATTGGACCAGATCTTGATATTTACTAAAGCCCAACATAACTCACTTGTGTTCATCCTTATTAGAAGTGCCTCTTTACTCTTTATTCTTTTATCATTTTTATTCCTTGTCACTAGAAAATTTTTCACATCTTCATTTCTTTAGGTGTAGATCCTCACAAATTCCATGAGAATCTAGAATTTTTCATTAGAAAATAATGTTAAATAAGATGAAAAATTATATACTTAAAATAATGTATAATTAAACATAAACATATAATAAATGCTTCTATTATATTATAATATTTCACCCAAAAATTAAAGTTTTTAAAATACATTATTATATGTTGTAAAATTCTTATAAGAATTGAGTGTCTATTAAGTAATTTAATATTTATTATAGAAATAACCCACTTTCTAAAAATGTTTAAATCTACTTTTTTTAATTCTTAATGAAAAATAAACTTAATATATTTTCATCATAACATATTACTTCTTTAATATGCTTAATTCATGCATGAGGAGTTTCTATTAATCCTCAACTAATATATTTGCACAACTATTGCATGTGCTTTATAGAAAATGAGTCTATTTTGCTATATAGCAATACATTTCAAATCAATTATGTTTGTAATTGTTAACCAAAAAAATTGAATTAAGCAATGTATTATGATATATAAAAAAAAACGTAACAAATTGCTTGAGATTAGTAAGAGAGATGTCATAGTGAGTTCATTGAGAGGACACTATTATAAGGGATCTTTTTTTATCATATGAAGCATATCTCATTGTTACTCTTTTGAAGAAGTTTGAAATATCAAAAATTGGTAGAAGCACATTTGATTTTGCCTCTAACTTTGAGCATTATATTATGATGAACGATTTAAATTATTAATAAACCATATATCTTTTTCTTTTATTTTAATTTTAGACTATGTAAAGCTATAATTATAATAATTTATTAGGAAATTTAAGATGCAATTAATTAATTAATTCATTATTATTCTCATTAACTTTAAAAATATTCAAACTTTAAAAAATTCTTAATTTAAGAGGCAATTAATTAATTTACTAATTTTCTTATTCAATCTAAACAATTTTTAGACTTCAAAGAATTCCTGATTTAGGTAGCAATTAATTAATTATTTAATTCTTAGACTTCAAAATTTTTTATTTAAAAGATTATTAATTAATTCATTAATTTTTTTTATTATTTTTTATTGGCTTCAAAGAATTTACGTATTTTAAAAATTTTTTGATACATGTATGAGAAAGATAAACATTTATTATTCGAGATTTTGGTGGTTCCATCACAAAATGTTTCTTGTCAATTAAACGAAACTCCAATATTAAATGAAGCTTACTTTATATATATATATATATATATATATATATATATAGAACAATAATAGATAGATATTTTATGTTTTTTTTTACTTTCTCTTAACGTACGGACAAAAAAAGTAAGAGTAACAACCATTTATGCATAAATATAATAAACTAAAACATCAAATGAATGATACACTTTTTTGCACTTCAAAATTGTGATGCCTTATCAATTAATTTGATCCATTAAAATTATAACATAATCTATCAATATTTACACACAAATAATTAGACACCAGATACAGTATTATATATGCATAAGGAACTACAAAACCATAAATTTCAAAGTATCAATTAAATGCTTAAGCCTAATCCAATCACAAATTTTGCAACTCCAAATTATTTAAACCAGAATATTTCTATCTGTCCAAATCAACTAGAAGAATACTAGAAGAATAGTCATAGGTCACATGGTTCACTTGTATAATTGTATTAAAAATAAAGTCATTTTTGTTATAATAATTGATTTGTACTCTATTTAATATTATATAATTAATCACTAAATTTATAATCATATTATTATATATAATACGACACTAAATATTATATATTATTAACTTCTTATCAAACTTTACAATATCAAATCTTATTCCATCCCACCTGCGAAACGGTACGTTTAGAAGAAACTCATTTGAGAAGGACTTTCTCCTCTAGCTACCTATCTTCACATTTTCACGTAAAAATTAGTTAGACAGAAGATGTCAATCCCTAAAACCACCCTGTCGTTCCTAAACAAAGATTAGGTTTCTGATTGTTCAAGACAATTTACGCTCGCAGTGTTGCTCTATGGAACTAGCAAATGATATACGAATGCACGCTTCCTTATCTATAAGGTGAAACAGTGGTTTTCCAACTTAGTGATGTTCCAACAACTTAGACGGTAAGCTCTAGCAATTTCTAGTATTCTAGTGCCAAGTTAGTGCCGCACAATGTAGTGGAACTACGGAAAGGATAAAACACATCAACGCACACAATGTGTTTGATAAAATGCGCAGCTGCAGATTTGTCAATAACTTCTCTAGGGTTTGCCAGAAACAAGGGAATCTAATCAAAGATAAGGATAAGGTGCCGCACCACCACGCTGACTGACACTCAAAAATGCAGAGGGTAAGCAACTTGGCCGTCTCGATATATGTGATAAGAATAGTGGCATTCATCATCTAGTGCTTATTATCGTCAACGCAAAATGGATGCAAGTGGGCTCACATGTTGTGTAGAAAAGTTTTGAAGTACATCTGATCCCAAAAGATGGTTAAATAAATATTTTGTTTGTTTACCTTTTTTTATTATTTTGATGTTGTCTCTTAAATTTGTTATATATCAAATTAATTCTTTAAATTAAAATTCAAATAACATGATCTTAAATTATCCAGTATGTTGGATATGGAGTTACACTTTAATTTACACATCAGAAAAGTAGAAGTTAAAAAAAATCAATTTGACACTGAATAAATTTAAAGATTAAAATCAAAATAATAAATAAACTTTTTGGGTCAAAATACTGATTTGGCTGAAAAATTTATAAATAAAATTAATTTTAAATTAACACAGTAAATAAATTGTTTAGTGGATCTGCGTATGACATGCTTTCATGTCCATGAATTATTGATTTGTCCTTTATAGTAGAATGTATATATTTAAATTTTTGTCTTCTGTGGCTGAGGTTGAATTCTGCGTATGACATGCTTTCATGTCCATGAATTATTGATTTGTCCTTTATAGTAGAATGTATATATTTAAATTTTTGTCTTCTGTGGCTGAGGTTGAATCTGTTTGTGGACACAATCATTTCTGACAGTAGTCAGTGATGTCACGGACATTGGCCACTTGTTAGCGCCGTATATGTACTCAAAACCTTACATTACATAAAAACGAAGAAGTAGTAAATGCGATGTTTGGAGTAAAGATGCCCAGCTTGGCTGCAGATATGAATATAATTATGTGTCTTCTGTCCCTGTGTTTTTACCCTTTAGCTAATTCATTCATTAAAGCATCAGAAATAAATGTAGAACCCTATGAACTTGATAGGGTAATTAATCTTCCTGGCCAACCTTCAAGCCCGTCAGTCTCACATTTTTCAGGTTATATCACTGTCAATAAAGATCATGGGAGGGCTCTTTTCTACTGGTTCTTTGAAGCTCAATCTGAACCATCGAAGAAGCCTCTCCTCCTCTGGCTCAATGGAGGTAAATTATATAATCATTTAATTATGGATAATTTCTATCATACCGCTTGTACAACCAGTCTCATATGATTTTTTCCTATTTTCTTCTTTTTCATCTGATGTGTAGTTCTGTTTTGCATATGAAGGACCTGGATGCTCCTCAATTGGGTATGGTGCGGTTGTTGAGATTGGACCTCTTACAGTCAACAAAAATGGCGAAGGACTAAATTTCAACCCCTACGCCTGGAACCAAGGTTTAGTATATACTATTTTTCGGTCTATGGTATGTCTTATAGTTTGACTGTCTCATGTCATATTCAACAATTTCTATGCAAACAAATGCTGCAAAAAATTAAAAAAGAATAGTTTTCTGGTGGTTGGGGGGAAGGGGAAATGGGGGAGAATGATCTATTCTGCTTAACTCAGTTTCAAAATTTTAACCTCTTGCAGAGGCAAATTTGTTATTTGTGGAGTCCCCGGTTGGAGTTGGTTTTTCTTACACCCATACATCTTCTGATCTCACCATATTAGAGGATGGTTTTGTGGGTGAGTTTTCTTATACTGAATATAAACTCACCTTCGTTCATCGTATGAAGCAAATTACTGACCGTAAATCTACTTATATTAGCTGAGGATGCCTACAATTTCTTGGTAAATTGGCTGCAAAGGTTCCCACAGTTTAAATCCCGAGATTTCTTTATAGCAGGAGAGAGTTATGCTGGTGAGTGCTGAACTTCAGCCCCATATCTCTTTGTCGGATTCACTTCCGATCATGTGATCTGATTGTCGAATTTAAGGAGAGGGATAGAAACAAATTTTTTTCCTTTGACAATTAATTGTCTTGTATCTATCTTTCTCCTCATATTACCATCATGTCACATGAAAATATCTAAATCCCTTGTCTCATCCAGGCCTTAATGCATTATTGCATTTTCATTGTCCACATTTTGCAGGCCACTATATCCCTCAGCTCGCGGAGCTCGTCTTTGATCGAAATAAAGATAGAAACAAATACTTATTTATCAATCTTAAAGGCTTTATTGTAAGTAAATCTCCCCAACAGCGAGGAAAAAAGCTAAACTAGGAGACCCTACAACCCCAGATGATTAGATTTTCCTTCTTAGTGAAAATGTTTTAATTATGTAGGTGGGGAATCCAGAAACCGAAGATTATTATGACAATAAAGGCCTCCTGGAATATGCATGGAGCCATGCAGTCATATCAGATCAGGAATATGACAAAGCAAGACAAGTATGTGACTTTAAGCAATTTGAATGGTCTAAGGAATGCAATGAGGTCATGAATGTAGTCTTCCAAGATTATTCAGAGATAGACATCTACAACATTTATGCCCCAAAGTGTCGCCTAAATAATACTTCCTCTGTAGCTTATGATAGTAAGAGTAGAAGATCCGAATCACTTCCTAAGGTAGATAGTTAATGTCGCAAATACAATAATTTTTTAATTATGACTCGTGATTTGTATTTAAGCGCTTTTAGTTTCGATGGAAAAATGCTTCTTGCAGGTGAGAAATGATTATAGACTTAGGAGGATGAGAATTTTTGGAGGCTATGATCCATGTTATTCCACATATGCGGAAGAATATTTCAATAGGATAGATGTTCAGTCATCTTTTCATGCTAATGTTGAAGGAGGAAACACTAATGTTGCGTGGAAGACTTGCAAGTAAGTACCAGAATTCATTCCCTTCATGATCATTAGTTTGTAGTGGATCTTCTGATACTTATTCATTTCTATCTGAATCCCATTTCTCAGTGATTCCATATTAAGGACATATAACTTCTCTGTTTTCTCGGTCCTGCCCATCTACACAAAACTCATCAAGGGTGGGCTCAAGGTCTGGATTTACAGGTATGCCTTATTATTCTTTTAAAACGTTATGCCCTACACATAAAAGCAGGGACACTGACATATTGAACAAATATGTTTTTTTTTTTTTCGCAAAGCTTTCTTGTTTCACAATGCACAATAAATGTCAACAGAATTATTTGCTTCTTGGTGGAACAGTCACATGCTTTATATGATATAGTTGCAATTAATGCCACTTTTGCGTCATCATCTTTCTATCATGACTTCCATTGATGAACCCACATACTATTATTGATGGATACTTTATGTGACAGTGGGGACACAGATGGCAGAATACCAGTGATAGGGACAAGATATTGCATTGAGGCTTTAGGATTACCTCTCAAGTCTAGCTGGCGATCTTGGTACCATTATAATCAGGTTCCCCTCTATGAACATTTCCTCCATTTTTGCAGACCCAAAATTAAATACCACTCGCTTTTGGCTTTTATGGTTTTGGGTAAGGTTGCAGTTTCATATATTTTTGTTATTAATATGTTAAATTAAAATATAATAAGTATTGAATTTTCAAAAATAACATAATACATGTATGGTTCATTAAAACGTCATATTATTGTTTGTAAAAATTATATACTTATTATATTATTATTAAAGAATTATGCACTTCTTATGTTTTAATAAAAAAAACTTGATAGTAAAGATATATGAAAGTTTATAATTCTTTTCCTTTAGCTAAACTTTCCGAAGTCCTTAAAAGTGATCCATTTCCTTTTATGTGTTCAGTAACTTTTGGACTTTAGAATTGTTTGTTACTCGTATCTTATAATTTTTAGTATTTTGGATATCGTAGTATAGATTCTAGAATACCAAGGTTTAAGTATTGTAGTATTTCAATGTTAGGCATGACAATTAAAAAATTGTCATGGAAATAATACAATTGATGTTGTATAAAAGTTAACAAAAACTAGAACTTCGTGTATGTGGCTATTATCTCATTCATTCCACCCAAAATGATTCCATCCTTTGTTTCTTGGTATAATATATATGATGTTAGACATCTTGAATACTAGTATCTTATATACAATAATTTTGAATGTCTCTTGACGTCTAAGATATTAATATCAAGAAGAAAGTGATCAAACTGCATTTTATATGCTTCTTGACTTCTAAGATACCAAGATGAAAATTTAGGTGAACTAATGTCTCCTTAATGTGTTGTTTGACATAATTGATGTCATCTTATGTAAAGTATTTTCAATAACAAAAGATTTGATTGTCTACTGACTTTTAAAATATCAAAATAAAGATCATAGTGTACAAAATGTCTTTCTGATATATAATTTGACATGCAATTAGCAAAACCAATGCAGGTTGGAGGAAGGATAGTGGAGTATGAAGGGCTAACTTACGTGACAGTGAGAGGAGCAGGTCATTTGGTGCCCCTCAACAAGCCCAGTGAGGCTCTCTCCCTTATTCATTCTTTCCTATCAGGAGAGCATCTCCCTGCCCGTCCTTGACCTCTGCACTTGAGCCAACCTTTTGGATTACTCATGATGATTGAGTTAGTTGCAACAAAACTATTCCTATTTAGTAGCAATGCTCTTGAGAAATTTAAAAAAAAAATGCTGTGTATTAGCATAACTAAATAAAGTTATTTTTAAAGAAAAAACCATATGTCCCTTTTGTTTCATTAAGTAAAGTATGCTAAATAAATTTTAATGACCAAAGGGATCGTCAATTTGGTCTAAAGAAATAATTTTGGGAAGCATTTTAGGACTAAAAGAATTTTAAATGCACCAAGTCAACGTAAAAAAAATGAATCTTTAATAATACTTAAAGAAGGAATAATTAAATATGAATCTTCTGTGGTAGTACTTTTTTGGTAATTATTTTGGGCTGTTGAATAAAAATTTAAAAGTTTAAATTTATTATCCGTAAATATAGACCATCTAATTTTTATCAAATGATTTAAATTTATTTTTGTAGACTACTACATAAACCCCTTTCTTGGATTCCTAGAAAAAATAATTTAGACAAAGTTCAAAGACACCTTGATTGTAATAATAAAGATATGAAAAAAAAAAGTAATCAATTAGTCTCTATAATTTATATTACTTGCAAATTAATTGTATTTTATTTTTTAAAAATTACTTCTTACAATTTCTATTCCTTACAACATGATCTCTGTCATTACTAATCACTTTAACATTTAGATAGACTTGATTATAATTTAAAAAATTTGTTTGACAAAAAAAAATCTAAACAAAAAATCCTAATTAAAAAAGTTCGATTTGTAAAACGAGTCGAACTTGAGTTTTTTTAAAGTTCAACTCGAGCGTAAAAAGTTTGAATGAATAATTTTTTAATAGGTAAAAAATTATTATTTAACAAAAAATTTAGTATAACATGAAATTTTGATAAATGAAAAAAATTAATTTATCTTATTTAAAGGATTTATGCTAATATACTAACTCATTTGTATTTATAACTTTTTTATATATAATCTTACATGTAATAATAATAATTATTTATATTATTTATTTCAAGTTTTAAATAATAAATTGATTTGATTATTTTTTAAAAAACTTGATGGATTCAATTTGTAAAATATGAGTAAAAATTTGAATAAGAAGCTCGATCAAAATACGGATTTAGATTTTTTTTTTTATTTAAATTTAAGTCTAATTTTTAAAAGTTCAACTCAATAATTAAGTTTAGAATTTAGAGTTTAAGGTTTAGGTATAGACTGTGGAATTCATCATCTGGGCACTTCTGCTCCTGCCTCTCAGCTGAAGCAACAGTGTAGCCACGTTCACATTGCCACACACCCTGTGCACACCTCTTCTCATAGTAGTTAACAGCGTTCTTTGTCATACAGCATCAATTAAATTCTCTTTCATCTCACCTTCTCTATTTTGCTAATCCATCAAACGTGAGGTCGTTGCCAAAAACAACCCAAGTGAAGGCACTGGGATGTTCAATATAATGATTAAGAATGTATTTGTCATTATTTCATATATAGGACTAGCAAAGTCAATGAATAAAAGGACCTAGCCATTTGCCATGGATGCCAGCCTCAGATGAATTGGAAGATGGCATTACACAATAGAACCAATAGTGACAAGCTTGGTGAAGTCGAGGAACCACATTGTTAACTACAAAGAACGTTGTCGACTGTTGTGAGAAGAAGAAAAGGTACACCGGTTGTGTGTGGCTCAGCAGAGAGGAATCTAAATTCAATGCTATATAACAAAATTTTATTTTTATGAGTTACTCCTGTTTCACAGCATATATAATGTCCAGCAAGGTATTCTCTTTGAGCTGAGAGGCAGAAGCAGACGCGATGAGTGTCACCACTCAGTATAGAGGCTGACGGAGTTGCCATGTCAGCTAGAATTCCATAGTCCATGTCAGCAAAAATAGATGTTGTTAGGGTGGTTAGTAACGGCAAATACTAAGTTATAAAATATTAAAAGTGTAAGAAGTAATTTTTTTAAAAAAATTGTTGGTATTAATTTGTAAATTGATGTAAATTATATAGAATAATTGATTAATTTTCCTTAAAAATAATGTTTTTACCACTAGGTTGATGGTTTAGAAATTAGAATGACTGAACCACTGCCTAGCCCATCTCTAATGAAATTGTTTTTGTAAGTGCAAGTCTCATTTGAATGATAATATTATGAATTCATAAGACTACCATATTTTTTTGGTTATCTGAGACTATAATTATAAATATTATTAAATATAAATTATACTTAGTTATTTTATTATATTTATTATTCATTATACTCATCACTTATATATAATTTAAACTAGCCCTATTTCGAATTATTAATTAATAAATGAATTAGTTTTTTCAATAATTATTATATTATAATTGAAGCATATGATATTTCTTCGCCATTAATTTCATTCCTATCTTTGTTTGCATGTTTTTCGCTTATATACCATATGCAAAATGCACAAGTTGATCTCTTCTTAGGCAACATGAGGAAATTGAAAACACGGACAATAAGCACTTCTAACTAAAAGCATGTTTTTTTCTGGGTACTTCATTACTAATAATGCTTTGATAAAACAATATAGACGACTCAAATATTTACATGAATTACAACAGCCTAATTGGATATGAATAATTCGTGTGCAAGAGAGTTTTTATGTGACACTCCTATAATTCCCTCTTCAATTTCGTGATCTTGGGCCCCAATTTTGAATTTCTCAATTCAACAACCTAAGATTTTAAAAGAAGAAAAATTGAGCGCAATTGGTGAGGAATTCTTTCAAATTAATTTGTGCTTTTGCTTCTTGATATGGAATTCATTTTTTTCCCCTAATTATTGAGTTTAATTTCATGATTTCACTTCAGATTTAAAAATCCCTCTTTGTTTGAGTGTTCCCTCTACAATTTTAGCAAAATTAAGCATGATTAGGTAAATCTTTCATGAAATTACCTTAGGGCTTTGATTTTTTTAATGAATTCCGGTTGTTTCCCTTCTAATTCGCATGCTATATTTATAGATTTTGGCCTCCAATTTCCAACCCTCTTGATTGAACATGAAGTGTACTAGATGGTTGAAATTTTGAAAATCTTGAAGAATTTGAGTGTTGGGAAGTTATTTTGGTTTGGTGACTATTCCTAATTTTTCTCAAAATTTTATTGTTGGTATGAAAAGGAGATATGCTGGAAACCTTATAGTGATGACAAAATGTTATCGAATATATAATTTAATTTAATCACCAAATTTTTGAATTATGTTAGCATAAATTCCAAACTATTTTGATGGAATTAAGCAACTCATAGCTAAGAGAATTTATTTCGGATTATATATATATATATATATATATATGTATGATTAAATTCATGTCAATTAAAATAGATAAATACAATATTTGAGATGGAGAAGAAATTGCTTAGAATATTGGTGGTCAAAGGTCTAACAACTCACTTTTGAGACTGAGAAAACTTGGCATATAGTGGTTAGACAAATGTTTGACTAGGTATCAAGAAATTTATTTGAATTAGAGATAATTTTTAGCATAAGAAGTTAAATGCATGTTATTTGTTTATATAATGATACAAGGCATTTTATTTTTTTGTGATTAAGTGAGTTAAAGAAAGAGATGGTAGGATTAAGATTCTTGTATATGCTCCCTTCATGTGAGTAAATGTTGCTAATAACTTTTTTTTTCTTTGTATTTTACATGGTCCATTGTGAAATATTTTTATTTATATGCTTTGGTGTTTTGGGACAATCCTCTTAAAAAAAATTATTATTCATGGCATTATTTGTGCATTATGAATATTTGAGAAATATATTCGTTATACTCTTTCGCACATAAAAGATTATTTTGAACGATTCACATAATATAATATATTTTAAGAATTGTTATTGTATGAATTTCTAGAAATTTAAAATTTTGCTATTGTGCATATTTTCAATTATTTTATACTATTATGAAAAAAAATATTGTTTTCATGAAAATTCATTCAATATAAGACCTTGTAGATATAACGACCGTAGACGTTTATCCTTGGTACACCATGATTTGCTTTGTTATTTTGAGAGTTACCTCAACTTTCAACAATTTGTGAGCCTTATTGTTCAACTTTGACCACTATGTGTATTATGATTCCTAGCCAAGAGCTAGGGTTCATTTATGGATTGTGATTCCTAGCGTAAAACTAGTATTCATTTATAGATTGTGATCAATTATGTGATATGTTCTCTACTTCGGTATTATTATTTAAAATTTATTTATGAATTTTAAATGCTTATTAGTATGATCTATTTTTCAAAGCATCTCTATAGTTAACTAATCCTTATAAATTATATTATATGATTTATGATCTTTCTATTTGAAATAAATTCATCATCAATAAGTTTGATACTATTTTGAACTAGAAAACATGGTTACGTAAAACTCCAACAATCTTGCATGTTTTCTTTTAGTGTAGTTAATAATATTTGTTTATTCAGTGTTATCACTCATCCTTGTTCCCCTTATTTTTTTTCCTTCAATGCTTATCCCATACGTCCTGCAACCTAAAGGCAATTGTGATACTTATTGGAGAGCTTTACAATTGTTTGTAAGGGTAAATAGTTAATTTTTATTTAGTTATTAAACATAAGAAAATATATTTCTTCATACTCTAAAAGCACTTTTGTGGTGGGTAGCATTTTAATTTTGATTACATAATATGATATTGGATAATTGCACTAAATCCTGTTCATGTCCGTTCTTATATTAATATTTAGATCAATTAAATTGTTTAATTTTTGCGACTTATGGAAGTGAGATATACTTTATTCTTCATGTTAGTTACCCTTCACTTTGTGGGAGTGACATTTAAAAAAAAAGTGATTTTAATATTTACATCCCATTTTTTGAAATATAAGAAAAGAACCATACAGCAACTTTCCTTGCAATAGATGATGATTTATAATTATATCTTGCTTATAAAATATAACAAAATATTAAACATTTATTTGAATAATATAAAATGGTAGCTTTAAAATTTTAAAATAAATTAAATTTATCAGTTTCAGCACAAAATAAATATTATTGAAAACTTATATTTTTAATAAAAAATATACTGTCATTCTCAAATTTTTTTAATTATTTTTTAGTGTAACGGAGATTCATTTATATTTTTATAATTAAAAAATAAGACTGTTTAATTTAGGCTTCCATTTAAAACGAAAAAACTAGCAAAAAGTGTGTTGATTCACAATTTGGTATTTAGATTGATTAAAGCACAATCGTTTTGGTCCAAAATGGTCCTTCAAAAGACATAGACGTAATGGAGTTACCTCTTTTGGTCCTTTCTTGTCCATTTAGGTTTGATTGTTAAAAAATATTTTAAAATAACATTCTAAACATATCAAAACGATGCCTTAATATTATTTGAAGAAATAATTTAGTCTAGATAAAATTTAAGAATAGCATAATTGGTGTAAAAGAAACAAAGAACAAAGATGGGATCATGGAGTTGGACAATGACACTTAACGATTGCAGATTTGCTTATGCAAAACGCACAATTTGATCTCTTCCAAGAAGATAACATGAATTTCAGAACAGACAATAAGCACATCTGGATTTTTTTCAATTTGTTTTAATTTTTTATTAATTACGAAAAGAGTTTAACTTGAGTGGCGAATCCCACGGTAAGATTTAAGACCTATTTATATCTATCTCTTTTTGAATTTGACGAAAAAAAAAAAAAAGAACGTATGGATTGGCACACTTCAGAAAACACACACTAAACTATAGATTTCCTATATCTAGGATTTCTAAATGTAGATAAATTTAATATAATTTGGATTGTCAGATAAAAGTTTAATAGTCTATATTTTAATAAATTGTTAAAAAATATTTAATCTTTTTCCAATAGTTATTAAAATTTGAATCTTTATATAAAAATTCAATGATCCATGTTGTAATCCAGATTCGTTCCTTTTTGGGTTGCCTCATCCTTTGGATAGAGGTTCCCTAATCATGTTTATAAAATATAAAAATTGAGAAATATATTATATTAGTTCTTCATTTTTTTTAATTTAGTTTTATTTTGATTCATTACGAATTAAAAATTTTAAAATAATTTTTCATTTTTGAACTCAGATCATATTTTGGTTTTAAAATTAAAAATTTCAAAATGGTTTTCAAATTTTCAAAATTTGAGTTAAAATAGTGATCCACTTTTAAATTTAAAGAAAAGACTACTTTACGTTATATCTTAAAAAGTAGAGAATAAGAATAACACTAGGCTAAAACATGAAGAATTATTTTAAAACTTTCAATTTATTGATAATCAAAATGTGACTAAGTTTAAAAGTGAAGACCAAAATATTATTTGGTTCTTTCAAATGCTTCTATATAAATTCTTTAAAAGTAAAATATTATTTTAGTTCTTCCTTTTTTAGTTTAATCTTAATTTGGTTCTTTATTAGTTTAGTTTCAATTTAATTTCTCATTAGTTTTCAATCTCAGTTGGACCCCTCACTAACCATAACAATTTTCAAATTGGTCAATTACTAATTTAAAAATTAACACATCTAGCCCCTCAGTATTAATTAAATTTAGTCTAACTGTGTTAACATTTATTTAAGTGAGGGACCAAATTAAAAAAAAATTAGTAAAGAACTAAATTAAGATTGAAAAATGAGAGACCAAATTGAAAATAAGCTAATAATTAAGAGACTAAAATAATATTTTATTTAATATTTTAAATACAAAGAAGAAATTTATTTAGTCTTTCTATTTTTTGTCCACAACTAAAAGTTAATTCCTATTAATTCCTTGCCGTAGAGTTCTTTTTTTTTATTTTTATAAGGTATAATCATTCACCACTTTTGGATGTACCTAAGAACCAAAAAATTATTCAATTGTAATAAATTTTTGGTTATCTTCATTAAATATGGATGGCAAAATAAGTTGAAAAAAATGAAAGCAATATAAAAAGGAAATGAACTAGAAATTTCCTTCTTAAAAAAATTGTTTAATGATTAATATTATGAGTATTCTCAGATTTTATTCGGGTCAAGTCTCTATGTTAGTATGATACATTCATAATTTTTATAATGCAAAAAAAAAAAGTTGTACTTTATTATCAAATGAAATATCATAACAAAGCATAGTAGCCTTCCCATAGTTCAGACATATATATAGTTAAGAAGTTATTTTTTCAAAAGAAAAAATTTCAAGACGTTGATTACAGTGCATATTTGAGATTGAGTCAGAATCTTTTGCTGTACAATCCATTGACAGTATAGCCGAAATCGTTAAATTAAATGGAGCCTACAAAATATTGTGATCTCCATCTTGATTTGACAGTCCGGCTGTACCGCCGAAATCCTTGAGATTAGGGAGACGACACCATTAAAGATGAGCCACTTACGTCTGGTTTCGCAAGCCTCGACATACGTCAATGAACGTGATACCGATGATGAAAGCTGTCGTGGATGGTTACAGAGTTACTGTGTGATGGCTTGATGGGAGACAGGGCAATTGCTGAAGAAAATAAGGATGCAGATCCTATCCCATAGCAGTTGGTACAGTCAGCTATTCCCACGGTTCATTTATTTTTTTTATTAAAGTTTTTGAAGGACAACATATGTTGTGCTGCTGTTGGCTTCAAATGCAAACAATCTGCATCCTGAAATAATAGGGGCAAAAATGTCAGACAAATTTCATTTCCTAAGAATTAGCCTAATTACCTACCCTCTTGGATGGACTGCTATGGCCCTCATTTGATGGAATCATCATCGACTAGGGAAAGGGGACTCTTTTTACTTCAGGCCTACTAAACATGGGGTTAGGCTAGGGAGGCATTCCTATTTCCATCAGTACAAATTTCACAACCAAACAAGTCGTAAAGATTTGGATCACTTCCATCTAATGGTCTTAATCTACAATACAAATTTTAATTTAGATTTAATACAAATTAGTTTTCAGAAAAAGTTATGATAATATAAAGATATATTAATATTTTGAATCTTTTTTTATATAGAATGGTATCATGTTAAAAATAAATAAATAAAGAACATGTAGCAGTTTATTCCTTAATCCTACAGTATAACAAAATGGTATTTTGTTGAAGAAAAAAATAAAATGTATGATCTAAGAAATACACGGTAAACAAATTGAGAAGTCAAATTTGTCTGCCTTCTTGCATGAGTTTTCTCTCTCGAATCAGAGTCGTCTGTTAAGTTTAGCAGTTTCCCATCACAAAAACCTATTCTTCACCTTTGTTCTCTCACACTCTTTCTCAACTGGATGGAGGAAAGTATGACAAATTTATCCTTATAGGAGGAGGAAGATGAAATGTGGAATCTAGGAGATGCCGACAGAAATAACGCAGGGACTCAGGCAGAATATGAGCTCTCGTTAGTTAGATGTTTCTTAACCATGAGCGTTGTTCATTTCCTTTCAATGAGAAATCCCGTAGCTAACCTTATAAGGGATCTATGAGATAACTACTTCATTTTAAAATTCTTCTACGAAGTAGACATTGAGAGAGTGGAAGATGGAGGCCCTTGGTCTTTTAACAATCATCTGCTCATAGTTCATCGCTTAACTCAGGGAGACGATCCGATGCAAGTCCCACTTTTCTTCCCTCATTTCTGGGTTCAAGTCTATGACTTACCAGCGGGTTTAATGTCAGAAGATATGGTGAAATAGTTTGGAAACTTCTTGCGGAGATACTGTCACTATGATGCAATAGCGATTGCAAAAGCAAAAACAACTTATATGAGGATCCGAGTAACGCTGGACATTCGCACCCCTCTAAAACGTAGAAAGAAAATTTGCCTGCAGAGGGAAGGGGGGTTTATGTAAATTTCAAATATGAACACCTTGCAGTATTTTACTTTCTATGTGGGAGGCTAGGACACTCTGAAAGCTTTTGTAGCCTGTGAACAGGAAAAAATTACTACATTATGGAAGAATAACGAAAACACACAAGTCTTTTCCTATTCACAGAACTATATAAATCTGCTGAAAAAGAAAAATATCCAAAGCACGTGGAGGATAACGGGATTTTCCGGCTTTCCTGATAGTAATCGCAGGCATCACTCTTGGGACCACCTTCTATCATTTTCTCAGGCTGGTAATCATCCATAGCTGTGTATGGACGACTATAATGACATGCTCTGTACCAATGAAAAAGAAGGAGGCGTATAACACCTAAACTACCTACTACAGGGATTTGGAGAGACAACTGTTGAATGTGACCTCTGCGATATAAGCTCCATAGGCTTCAAGTACATGTGGGAAAGACTTTGAGAAGGCAATATGGTTATCAGAGACAAATTAGACAAAGCAATGGCTAATATAGCATGGCTTGAACGTTTTCCTCATAGCTCAATGACAGTACTCTTATCGTCCTACTCTAATCACTACCTGATAATGATAGAGCTGTTTCCAAAGGTAAGGAAAGCAAGAAGTCATTTTCATTTCGAGAATAGTTGGTTAACCCAACCTAAGCTTACAGAGGTAGTAAAATAGAGCTGGGAGGATGACAACAGAAGAGGAGTACTTGGCAGACTAACAAACTGCAGTATGAAAATCCAAGAATGGGCAAAAACTCATAATACAGAAAACTACCAACATATGAAAGGAGTTGATCAAAAACTGGCAGCCTTTCATGAAAGAAGAATACATGACGGTGTATATTTCCATAGACTTCGAGAGTTGACGAATGAACTTCTGAAACAGCAAGAAATAAAATGGAAGCAGAAATCCAAGATTCATTAGCTTAAGCACGGAGATAGAAACTCTAGGTTCTTCCATCAATGTGCGAATGCCAGAAGGAAAAATAATCACATAGAAGCCCTGAGGAACGAGAGAGGGGAGTGGGTTTAGGAATCAGTCGAGATCCAAAAAATGATTGCTGATTATTTCCAGAACTTGTTCGCTGAAAGCATGGCGGAACACGACCAAGTATTGCACCATGTCACACGGATAGTGAGCTGGGAACAAAACAAATACCTAACTAGACCTTTCAACGCTCAGGAATTCAGGAAGGCTGTCCACCAGATGCATCTGGATAAGGCCCCCAGTTCATATGGTTTCTATGCTACCTTCAAATGGATTGCCAAGACGGATGCTGCGTTGCCTACTGAAGATAACAAATCTAGTTTTTGAGTAGTATTTCGTCAAAAGGATCACTTTTTAATAGCTGCCATAACTGGTTATTTCCATGGGAAGTTTGATTCCGGAGCCATTAAGGCTTTAGCAGTCCAAGAAGCTCTTGTTTGGGCCTCTGCCAACTTACCAGAGAAGTGTGTCATCTGCACTGATGAACGGGCAGTTCTAGATGCCTTACAGTATAAGTTGATCGACCAGTCTAAATTCAGGATGTTGATTTTAGATTGCAAAAACCTTTATTAGCAAGAGTTAATATCTCTTGTATTTGGATTAGTAGATAGGAAAATCAGGAAACTGACAAACTAGCTAAATTAGCCTGTAATTTTGCTGGCCTTTGTGTTTGGGACCATTTTCTTTTATTGATTCCTTAAATTCAATGAAGTCCAGATCTATTTTATTAAAGAAAAAAAAGGGAATAGATGGTAAACTCTTAGCAGCAGATCATTATTATTATTTTTTAATTCTTCAACAAGATATCAATTGGTATAAAAATTAAAGGATCAAAAATATTAATATATCTTTGTATACTATCATTTTTTTTTTAATTTTTTATAATTTAATTTAAAAATTATATAGTAAATTTAGGACCATTGAATGAACCAAAGGGTCCTAAAAATTCAAATCTCTGATTCTAGGTGTGGGATCAAGGACTGAGGGGCTTTGGGTGACCCTTGCTATTCTTGTGATAATTAATATGAATTTTGATAAAAATCAAGTAGGATCATCACAAAAAGAAATAAAGTTCGCATACAATTATTTTTAGTGATTATAGATATGTTTATTTCAGAATTTTTTGAATTAAATAAAATTAACAATAGATTTATGGAGGATAATTATTGATAATCAATCAAAAAATATGCCACATGTTATCTTATTTTTGTTAACCAGATTTATTGTAGATTGATAGAAAGATATTATTGATATTAATTTTATTTATAAGTGTTTTAATTAAGAGATATCATATATGAAGGACTTAAGTGAGAATGCAATTCTATAAGGGATCAAGTTATAATATACTTTTTGTTTGTTGGGAGCGACTAACTTCGAAATGTCTAATATCATTCAAGATATCAAATAGTATGGAGATCTTACATCCATGCACTTTTAATTTTGTTTTTTACTTTAACAAAATGATAATTATAATATTTCTATAACTACTTTCGATTCTTATGTTTAATATAAAAATATCTAAATTGATTAGATTAATTATTGAAAAAAAATTATATATATTTTGAAATAACTCAGGTACAATTCCCATTAAAAAAATTCTGAAATTCAAATTTTAAAATTATGTATTGTTTATCTATATAAAAAATACCTTCACAATTAATTGAGCAGGAAACTAATATACATATATATATATATATATATAATATAATATAATATAAATTTTTAAGTATAATAGTACGTCATATTTTGGTATACTATACCACAATATCTAAAATTTTTTTAAAAATAACTGAACAAAATAGCTTAATTTGATAAACAACTAATAATTTAAGTATCTATAAAGAGAATTATATTGTCATTTTATTTTGTGTGTAATATTTGGTTAAGTGGCTAATATTATTCTTTGGAAAGCATGTGGAGGTAAAAGTATGCATATCCAACAAACAGGGCACTGATTTCTGAATATAATTTTAAGTGCCACGGAAGTCGCTATAACCATTTCTAACTGCCACTTTTAATATTATTCATGAGTGCTTCATTGGTTTCCTTCTTTGGTACCGTTTGAATAGGTCTATCATAATTCATAAATGTATTCAAATTCATCTATTACTATAAGTATTTATTAAGCATTTTATTTTTTATTTTTGAATTATATACTTTAGTTTAATTTTTATTTTTCTTATAAAAATAACTTTTATATATAATAGTATTTTAGTTTTTTTTTAAAATCATTATTTAGCTTAATAGAGAGTATTTTGGTTAAAAATTTATATTTGGACTAAAGTGTAACAAAAATTTTTGTTTTATAGGATATGTCTATGTATATTTTAAAAATAAAAAAGGTCTTTGTAATTTTAAAAGAAAATATGTAATTTAAAATAAAATTTTTGATGTACTCATAATTTTAAATGTACTAATATATTTACATAATCCTAATATTATAAAATAAAAATTGTAAGTACTTTAAATATAATATAATAATTTATTCTATTCATCACTGTAATGAGAAGTATAACAGTTACTATTACTCTTTCAATTCATCCCTACATGGCAACCCCAAACCTAATTCCCTAATAATCCTACTTGTAACTTCAACTAGCGGCTAGGATCATGTCCACGTGTCTTTCAATTACTAATTGAGTAAAATATATTTTTAGTCTCTTACTTATTATAAAATTATCATTCTTATCCCTCATATACTGAAATACCTAAAATAATTTATCACTCATTAAAAAATATTACACTTAATTCTTTATTTTTCAAAAAATTATTAAATTTAATTTCTTAACTAAACCTTAAATCTTAAATTTAAAAGACAAAATTTGATATTTTTTAAAAAGTAAAAATCAAATGTGACATTTTTCAATGAATGAATGATTATTTTAATTATTTCAATAATTAAAAGACCAAACTAATAATTTTATGATAAGTAAATGTCCAAATAATATTTTACTCATTATTAATTTAATTTACATTTATTATATATGAAAACAACAAATTCTTCTAATAAATAATTTTCTTAAAATAATTTATTTATTATACATCCACGCGTCAACACCTCACTTATCTGAGTTCCGTACACCAACCCCACCTTATCTCTTCCTTGTATATATACGTAGTAGCACACAGAAACGGTGCCATCCAGTGACCTAGTTACAAACATGGCTCGTAACGTACACTTCACCACTCTCTCCGGCGTCGTTTTGCTAACCTCCTTCGTCTTCCTCCCTCTGCTTCTCCCAGAATCCTATTCTTCTGGGATCATTGTATGCGCAGCACAAGGTTTCGACGACACTGATTATCTGGAGTTCCCTCTGAATTTGGAGTACTTGGAAGCTGAGTTCTTCCTGTTCGGGGCTTTGGGCCATGGGCTGGACGTTGTTGATCCAGATCTGGCCCAGGGAGGCCCACCACCCCTTGGTGCCAGATTGGCGAGGCTTGACCGTTTAACTAAAGATATCATCTTGCAGTTTGGTTTCCAGGAAGTTGGGCATTTGAGGTTCTTTCTTCTTTTCTTTCTTTCTAATCTCCATGGTTACAGAGTCTTTAATTAATTTGTGTTTCTTTAATTCAAATGAATCTCATATTCTCATATTTTCAGTGGTTTCTAGAGTAATTTGGATTCTTTCAATTTCTTTTCTGTCAATTTTTATAAATTTTTTAGGGTGATAGACACTCAGATTCATTTCTCAATAAATTTAATTCATTCTATGTTTATTTCCCTCTAAAATTAATAAAAAATTGAAGGAAAAGAAATCAAGATGATCCAGATTGATTTCTCCATAACCTTATAATGTAAAAATTGACCAGTGAAAGTTGTAATATTTATCACTTAATTAATGAGTCTGGTTTTTTTTTTTTTAAATATGGGTTTTTAATGAACTGTGTCTTTGTGTTTCTAAGATTTATAATATTGTTTTTATTTCAAATACTAAGAATCCGAAATCCCAAGGAAAAAGACAAATCTTTTTGTTTGAACTCAGAATTTTTTATTATTGATTTAGACTGTCCAAATTTCTTTAAGAAATTACAGTAACTTTTGGAATGAAACAAATTACCTGTCGTAAACAAGAAACTTGGCTATTTAATTAGAGATGACAATCTTGTTGTAAGACAAGGACTGGGGAAGTATCGTCACTTTTGTCCAGAACTTTCTTTCTATATCCTCATTCACCAGGAGATAAAATTTCTCAGAGATCTCAAATTTTTATAAGAAAATTACAAAAAATAACAATATTAATAAATATAGAAAAATAAATATATTAAAAAATTTAAATTTAAAACTTAAATTCCTTGTTTATGTTATCTAATAAAATTTAATTAAATTTCTTAAAAATTCCAAAAACTCAAAGCAATAATAATTTTAACAAATAGAAATTATCAAGTGTAAGTTGTTTTGACATAAAGGCTTCTTGTTCCTCATGTGTAAAGTCTTAGTTAGATATTTTAATTTATTTTGCAATCTAATTTTGACTTGATACTAATTAAAACAATGTTTTTTATTTATTGAAAATATGTGCACTTTCAATTTTTAGTCTTCACAAGAGAATAAACATTTGTTAAATTTGAAGATATAGTAATATTACTACTAGTAATATACGTATATAAAATATTTAAAATATTTAAGTAAAATTGTCAAAGACGAAAACTCTACGAGGCAAAAAGTATGATCTCCATCCGTATCTTCAAACTATCTTTGAGGATATTTTTTTCTCCTTTCCCATCCCTCAAGAGAAAAAATCTCTAAATATAGCTATCCAAATATAATAGTCTCTGCAGAGATCATCAAATATAAAGACCTTTTGTTGTATCTATATTTAATAGTTTTATTGTTTAATTAATAATTTCATGTAAGATGAAATAAAATATCACCAAGCTCCTTTTTTTTTTTTTTTTCCTCCTCTTCTCTTTCTTAAATTAGTCATCTCTATATAATCTATAAATAAAGAGGATTCATGTCTATATGGTACTATGATACATGTGGCCATATACACAAATTTTCGACACTTGCATGCAACGGTAGTACTAGTACATTGCATTAATTAATGCTTAGCTAAAATAACAAAGCACAACAGGCTGTGCTGTGCTATATTAAACCAAAAACTCTAAACACATGTTTAACACTACATTGCAAGTTGCAACACACCTGATGCACAGCAGGGAATCCTGTCGGTTAAATAGCATTATTATTGTTCAAAAGTATTGCTTTGAGTGACATTAATTTCTTCTAATTAAACCTAAGAGTTAAGGATCTTGATACATGTAAATTTTGATTCTTCACTCTCTCTCTCTGTCTTTCTTAAATCGGTTTTCCTTAAATCTAAATACTTCATGGACAATTAATATATGGATGGCAATATTGCAGGGCCATAAAGGGCACAGTAAGAGGGTTTCCAAGGCCATTACTGAACTTAAGCAGTGCAGCTTTTGCCAAAATAATGGACAGTGCCTTCGGGAGACCTTTGAGGCCACCATTCGATCCTTATGCCAATTCCATCAACTTCTTGCTTGCCTCTTACGTGATCCCTTATGTAGGCCTCACGGGCTATGTTGGAGCCAATCCTCTGCTACAAAATGCCACTTCCAGGCAGGTAATTATAAACCCCTAGCTTATTGGTATTGTACATTTGATCATTTGGATGACCATTTTTTCACATTTTTGGTGGGACATGATAGCCTTGATCATAGGTTGGCTTGATAAATTTTTTTTTTTTAAATAAAAGTTTGATGCAATGGACTCCAGTATTATATATATTATGTACTTATTTGTACATACATTGTCTAATATAAGATAAATTTAGGACTTGATTTCAATGAGAGTAAAAGTCTTTGAATCAAATAAATTTTTACAATCTAAAGGAATGCGCTCTTATAAATTAATAAATTAAATAAAAAATAAGGTAAAATTACATATAAAAGTTATAATTTTATAAAACCAAAAGAGCAACTGCCTTGGCCCTTTAGGTCCATCCCTGTCTCTAATGATATAAGTCAACTAATTTAAATTTATACATCATTTGAACCCACAAATGCAACATTTTGATGGCTAATTCACCCCAGCCTCTCCTTTGTCTTACAAATATTACATTGTGGGGATAAAATATATATAAACTAATTAAAATTAATTAATTAAATGTTATTGAAGAATATATACAAATATTGTGATACAATAACCACAAAAATTTCTCATTCATTTTGTCACCATTATATTGCTTGTACATTATATAGTATAAATTTAATTTATTTAAATTATGAAAATTCTTGTGTGTAAGAGCATTCATGGATCTAGTTGGCCTAAGCAACCTAGTTATATCGGATGAATTTAAAATAAAAAATTACAATTTTTACTAGCTAGGTTGGACCAAGTCACATAATTGGGTTCAGGTTTTGGGGTGACATAATTTAGCCTGGTCTCGTATCATTTTTTTTAGTTTAATTTATTTTATTTATAATAAATTTTATTTAAAAGAAGTTCTTAAAAAAAATTAATTCTTTTCAAATTTTAATCACTTTTTATTCCAAGCTTTAATTTTTTATTCCAGTTTTCATTCATTTTAAATCTTAAATTGTTCTATTTTTTCCTTTAAAACAATTTTTTTTAATAAAAAATATCCATAAAACAAAACTTAAACAAATAATAAATAAACTCAACCTGATATAATCTAACTCAACCTAATCACTTATTAGACCAAGTTTTAAATCTGACAACATCCTAACCCGCATCCACTCCTAGATGTGTGGACTCAATGCAAAGTATTCGAGTCAAGACTTAACACATGCAGATCCTCCCAGTTCCTATAAGTGTGAATCAAATCCTGACTATTAGATATACATAGACTGAACATGCGTAAGAAAAGGTTTAAGATGAACTGAATACGCGTCAGAAATTACACTGAATAGTGTCATTTCTCTTAAATATTTATACCTCATCTTCTGGACTCGCAATCCATCATTCATTAAATTAATCTAACACCATTAAAATAAATACATATGTTTGTCGTTCATTTCAAGCATGCATGGCAAGTCACATGAGTGATGGTGACTGTGTATATATGTGCAGCTTGTGGCAGGGCTGTTGGGAGTAGAGTCAGGCCAAGACGCAGTGATCCGAGCAATACTCTACGAGCGCAGAGCCGTGCTGGTGTACCCGTACGGCGTGACAGTGGCGAAGTTCACAGACCGCATCTCCATGCTTCGGAACAAGCTAGGAAACGCAGGTGAGAAGGACGAGGGTCTTGTCGTGCCCAGATCGGAAGGTGCCGAGGGCAACATCACCGGCAACGTCCTCGCCGGCAACAACCAATCGCTTTCGTATGCTCGGACCCCTCAGGAGATTCTGAGGATAGTTTATGGTTCCGGCGACGAGGGTGTCCCAGGTGGTTTCTATCCACAAGGAGCAGATGGTCGCATTAGTAGATCCTACCTAGGAAGTTGATTTTAATGCATGCATTTTTAAGACGTCAAGTACGTAGTAGCATGTAGGTCTAGTGCCTCTCTTGTTAATTCCCCTTGTAGACTATATATATGTATACTGTGTTGCCTTTCCCAGGTTGCATATGGTAAAAATAATACAGTAGTAATGAGTCTACTTGGTTTATATATCTCTTTACGAATTAGGATTCGCTGCAGTGCATAGGTGCACAGTATCTTTTTTTTTTTTTTCAAATATTAAAATATAAAAGTAAAATGAATTTTTTAAAAATTTTTTCATATAAGATGTGATTCATATGAAGGAAAAAAATTTATTAGATTTAAAACTTGTTTTATTGTGTTACCAAAAATAGATTTGCTCCATTTGGGAGAAAAATTGTGCTTCGATATGAGTTGTTGGCCATGCAATTCATTTAACGTAAATTAGTATCCAAAAAATTTAGTATTGCCTTTATGTTAGTATATTTTGATAATGTTTTAAAATTTATTTTTCGTTCAATTTTAAAAAAATTATCTTATTGTGTTATCATCTATTCATCTTATTTAATAAAAGACTGAAAAATGTAGAGTTCAACAACTTTTAATATAATAAGATTTTTTTTTCTTTTAAGAGAATGACATTTTATTAAAAATATAAAATTATTTTTCATTTTAATTTTATATTTAATATTTATTTATAAGAAATAATTTTTGTTAACATTTTAAAACACAAATAAAAGATGTGGGTGCGTACACCTCGTTAATGGATCTAGATTCTCTATGAAAATTCAAATTTATTGTATTTAAAAAAATTTAGACTATTAAATTTTCATCAAATAGTTCAAATTTCAATACATATAAAATAATTTTAAACAATTTCTTAAAATCTAAACCATTAAATTTTTATTTAACAATTTAGATTCTATCAAATTTACCTACAGTCAAAATTTTAAATTCACCAAATTCAAATCCCTGGTTTATCTCTTTATGAGATTGTTCTTTTGTGTGGGCTTGAAAATTGCTGCTGTTTGGGCAATTTGGATCACATGTTGTAGCCAAATCCGCAGCATATATGCTGTCAAATAATCCTAGCCCTGTTTTCAATCTTACGGACACTATTCAACCACGCTCTTAGACACTTTATTTATTTATTTTTTTTTGAAAAAGTGTCATTTTGGGGTCTTTGAAATCCCAGAGAAATGGCAAAATAGAAATTGGTCATCGGTGACTTATATTTGGCGCCGTTTTGTATCACTGAGCCACTTCTTCAGCATTGTGTAAGGCAGTTGGCACCATTTTCTCTTATTTCTTGGGTGGCCACTTGTATTGAAGAAAGACCATAGACCAGAGACCATCAGAGTATTTTACGTTTTTGTTGGATTGAAAAACGCCAAAAGAAAGGGAAGGAGGTTCGAGAATAACGCCAAAAGAAGAAAAAGTAGATGAAGGATAGAAGAAAATTATGTAATGTTGTTCATTCATAATTTATTTTGCTGTATGCTAATTGTTGATAAAGGTGTTGTTTTTTTCTTAAAAAATAAAAAAAGAAGTTCTTTGATGTGTGATATTGTTTTTCCCTTATTATGAGGGTTCGATTGTTGGGATTGTTTCATGTATAAAATTGCTTTATGAAGAATGAAAATTTGGGTAAAGCTGAAAATAAAGGAGTTTTAGATGTATGATAGTCACTTTTAATGTTGATTATTTTATATATAAAATTGCTTTCTAATTATGTGAAGAATGAGGAATTTTTATTTATAGACACACACACACACACATATATATATATATATATATATATGAAATCATTTATGGGAAGTGAGGAAACTAGAATACTGAAGCATTGCTTCATTGTGGAATGTGACTATTATAGATGGAATTGGAAACTATAATATTGCTTTTGAGTTACGTGAATTTTGTTACCTAAGCTTATATTGTTCTAAATTAGGGGTTTGGATGACTATAACCCTCTGTTGATTGGAATGGTAATTTGGATGTGGACTAAAAGTCATGAGTCAGTATGAAATTTGACACTGTAGACACATCTTGGCAATTTTTGATAGACTATGGTGGGAAAGCTAGCTTTAGAGTAAGTAAAGATTACTTGAACAAGAGTAAGAAAAATAACTTATATAGATCATGCATATTTATATGTTGTAATGAGGGGCTTCATGAGTCGAACAAAAAAAAACCTTCAATCAATCACTGACTTGAAACTATGACATATTGTAAGGCGAGAATTACACTTGTTGCTCGAAATGGAAAATTCAAAATCCATGAGTTTGTTTGAGGTTCATAACCACCTGTTTCAACTTGTAGAGATAACACATATGTTAACTTCTTAACTTAAGATATCCAAAGACTAGGTAAATGAGATTGAATTAATTGAGGACTCTGGGCTACAACAAAGCACTTCATTTCGTCTTATGAGCAACTATGCAAGAGGCAAAACCAATCCTGGTTTTACCTGATTGGACACCAAAAATTATCTGCGGTTTAAATGACAATGCAACATTAAGTATGGGGAAGCTGGTTGTCTCTTACAATATTTCTAATGACAACAATTGGATAACTCGTCATTTTACCATTCATATCAAATGGACACTGATAAACAAATAACAAATGTTTTCTAAGCCGATGTATGCATGCTTGTTGACTATGGATACCTTTGTGATGTGGTTTCTCTAAACACAACATATTGTACAAACTGGATCTATTGACCACTTGCCATATTTTTTGGTTTCAACCATTATAGGCAAGCAGTCATATTTGGAGCAACATTGCTATATGATGAAATGATTGAGTCATTCCAATGGTTATTGAAACATTTTTAGAAGCACACAGACATAGAAAGCCAAAGACCATTTTCATTTACCAAGACCAAGTAATGACAAGAGTATTAGGTTAGCAACTTTGATACAAACTTGTACATATATTTTTGTCATTGTGCAATCTGTTTTTACATTGTTAAGGATCCAACCTTGCAAGTGAGGTAATGCCTAAGAGTAGCTATTGTCTTTGTACATGACATTTAATGCAAAATGGAGTCAAACATCTTGGCAACTTTGTAAAGAATGGATCTCATTTCTTGACTAATTTCAAGAAGTGTATGTATGGATATGATGATGAACTATAGTTTGAGGCTCCCTAAAGTAAGTTACTTTCAAATTATGATATTCACAATAACAAGTGGTTGAAGTTGGTGTATGGATTAAAGGAGAAATGGGTAGCTTATCACCTGAAGCAAGTTGTCACCCTAGGAATAAGAAGTATACAACTAACTTAAAGGTAGATCATTCATTTATATTGAATCAATGTGCACAACTATACACTAACATAATTTTTTGCTTGTTCTAAAGAGAATTTGATATGTTTTATACTACCTATATAAAGCATAAAAATGAAGTCCACCTTCCATTTGAATATGATGTGACCATGGCCAATCAAAAAGGAGAAGGGAGAGTCTTGTATGATCCTATACAAACAAAAATCTCTTGTAATTGTAGGAAGTTGGAAACCTTTGGGATATTATGTTGTCATGCTTTAAGGTCTTTGTTGTCACAGATGTCACAATAATTCCTAGGTGATATATCTTACAAAGGTGGACAAAAGAAGCACAGAATGATATTATACATGATGTAAGTGGAAAGGAGGTTGAAGCAGATTCTAAGTTGTCTAACACTCGATAATATAGGTAACTATGCTAAAAGATGATTAGATTAACATATGAGGTATCTAGTAATGAAGAATTACACATGTTAAAAGATGAAGGTATTGATGATTTGTGAAAACAAGTAATGAATATTCGCTTAAGCTTGCATAGTATTGGCAACGTTACTAAGGACATCAAAATAATGGTAGGTGAAGACATGGCCTAACCAAATCGATTCAAGGAACTTGATGGATTAAATAGGAAAAGACTCCTAAGGTGTTGGGTTGAGAACCAACCAAGGAAGAGATAAAGAGGCTAAACTATTGGACATCCCTAAGATCAACAAATTGGGGTATCAAAGCTTGTACTTGTGGTAATGCCAAGGAGTCATTCTCTTAATCATATAACTGATAACTTTTTTTTTCTTACACATGGCAATGAATCATCAAGCTAAATGCAATGCAAAGTATCTTGTATAAAAATTCTAGCATCTTTTAAGTACCCTTAAACAAGTAGGAGTCAATTTTGTTTCAGCAGGCTTTTTGATGGTATAACATTTTATGTTGCATTGTTTATTGTTTGCTTCATAATAAATTTTCATGTTGTCTTTCATTGGGATTGTTATACAGAAGACAGTGGAAACTCTTGTACAATCATTTAAAGGTCCAAAGGTATTTCTAGCTTTTACAAATGCTAATAATTAAGAAGGTTGATAAATATTTATAATCCAAATCATATTCACAAATAGACAACAATGCCAAGGATGCAAATGATATTAAACAATCACTTTTTTGTATTATTCAAGTACAAAGATTACAATAGCACTTTTTTCTGTTTTGAAGGTAATGCTAAGTACAAAGTTTACAATAGACATTTTGAAGTTTTCACAAGTAAAAGGATTACATCATAATTTTGCAACTCTAACCAATACAAATTCAAGGTACAATGTTATTTTAGTACTCTTGATGCTTTTATTTCCAAATACCATGCATCTTTGTACTTTTTTGTCTTCAATTTCCTTCATTTGCTTCAAGTACTAAATAGCTTTAATGACTTTACCATTTTTAATGGTTGATTGAACAACCATTTCAACCATTACATTCCCATATGTTTAATATAACTCATACACAGCTACAAGAGTATTGTTCTTTAACATCAAGCTATAATGGTGCATCTACTTAACAAACCACAGATTAAAGTTGTCTCATCTAAAATAGGCTCTTACTTTCCACCCTTGTTGCAAAATCATTTACACTATTAACAACATCATTCACTGCAGTCAAATCTTGCTTGGCATAACAATAGTTTTGTGTCACAAGGGTGTCATATGTTGATATTAGTCTATTAGCAATTCTAACAGATGTTTTAGGTTTCAACATCATTTTTCTTGGCATAACAACAAGTGTTTCAAGCAGATACAAGATACAATATCACATTTATAATATTCAATAATTGTGAATTTACTTTGAGCATATTATCAAGTTTCAACTTTATTTTGCCTTGCACATTGTCCTTAATGAACGACATTAGTTCTTTTAGCTGCAATAAATTGTGGATTTACTTTAAGCATATTATAAAATTTAGTTAGAAAGTTAAATAATAAGAGAGGGATATCTGCTAATTTCACTACATAACAATCACTTAAGGTTATATGAAATTATCTATAGTCAATATGAAGTTTAAGCCATAGATAAACCTTACAAGTATTATGATATATGTTAGATTTATTTAAAATGGATACAACTTTCTTTTACCATTGCTCATAATATCAAAGAAAAGCAACCTAAACATAGAAACAACAAAAAGCAACAATCAACATTGTTAATAACATTGGATAATATATTTTATACCTCTGCTAGAACGATAATAACCAATGCCATACTAAAAACACCATTTTATCATTTGTACATAATACTCATAAGTTTAAAAAAAATGAAACCCTTGCAAAGTAACACCTCCAGCCACAAGGGACATTCCTTTCTATATAGCATTAAGCCTTATTAATTATCAATAATCATCTATCTAAGCAAGAATTGGGAAAAAGGAAGCACGATTAGAGCCAATAGCATTGATTTTTAGTAGATTTCAATAAATGGTTTAACACAATTAAATCTGATTTTATAAATCCTAAAACAACGGTTGAATTTGGCACTATTTAGGGTCTCAAATTTTTTTTAAAAAATGTAAATGCAATTGAAACAATGTGGTGCATTTCCATTACATGAGTGCATGGTTGAATTGTGTATGTGAGATTGAAGACACGACTAAGATTATTTGATAGCATAAAAGTTGTGGATTTTGCCACAGCATGTGATCTAAATTCTTGTTTGTGGCACTGGTCTTAAAAATAGAGTGTGCTCCACTGTTCAAGTGTGACTCTCCATTTAAGTAAGGCCTATTTCTTCTATACTTATCTCTCTCTTGGATTAAACAAAATTTAAAGGAGTTTCAAACTAAAATAATTTAATCTCCTCCTAAACAAAATTAGCAAATATAAGCATCAACCTTAGAAATTGACCTTTGTTCCCTCATATTGCTAATTCAAGCGATGTCCAAAACTGAATTTTTTTTAAAACTAGTGCAAAATTGAATGTTAGTTATCCAGATCATATCTCTTTTCTAAAGTAAACTTTTCTTGAGCTTAACTACTAATTTCAACTAATCAAAAGGGTGTAGACTATCCCTCACCTTTTATATATGTAGTTTTACAATTTTCATCTTTTTTTTTTTTTTACAAATATATAAAACAAAGATGAAACCTTTAGTTAATCCTCAATAGTAATTACATTAGTGAAATTATTACGTGGCACATTAAGGGAAGGACATGTGATAATCACATGCAGAAACATGATGATTAAATGTTAATCTAAAATAATTTTTTATATTTATATTTTAGTCTCAACTTTTATTTAAATTTTGTTTATGAAACCAATTGAGCTCCATATATGTTAATTTTCTTAACTATATCCTTTACTTTTTATATTAAAATAATCTCCTAGAAATTAGTTCATAAATTTGAGAAGAACTTCCTTTATTTTCCTAATAATCCCCTAAATCTTAGTCACATCCTTATCTACAAATTGTAATTTTTAGGGATTATTGAGAAAATAGAAAAAAAATAAAAAGGTTAAGCTGATAAATTTGAAAACAAAGGACTTTAAGTTCATAAAAAAAATCTTATAAAAATATCTAAAGGTTTTCATCTTTGTAAGGCCATTTTTATATTTTCCATCTTTACAGAACTAATAAATTGATACTTTAGCCAAAAGTGAAGGGCCAAAATTGTATTTTTATCAAATTTATTTCAAACAAAACTATATTTTTTGGATGTACTCCTTTCATGTTGCTTCAAATCCTCATTTTTCACATAACTATTAGCTCAAATTAAAAGGTTCTCATCCTAACATTGTTAGATGCACTCCTTTCATGTTGTTGTGATAACATCATAAACTTTGAAAAGTAAAGGTAAATTTTTTTATGTGGTGACTTAGAGAGGCAATGATGCTTGATCTCTAACTGAATTGTTAGTCAAATTTTTCCAATTGACTATTTATTTAGAAATTTTTAACTACAATTCAGTAGGAAAGTTTACTTACTACAGTTCAATGTAAGAACTTTCACACAAAATAAACTTGTTAGTTCATCTAAAGTGGAAGAAATAATGTAAAAATGTCATACCCCCATCCATTGTGTTAGATTGAAAATGTTGAGAATTGAATACAGATGTTTCTAAGTTCTAATTTCTAATTCTTAAAGATAGTGTGTGTGAGATTTATAGGATGTCAGAACCTAAACCCAGGGACCTATATTTATTGGAAAGCTTAAGGGAACCATGCCATAGATGGTTTCTATCATAGTAGTAAGAGAATGAATGCACCATGAAATTGAAAATTAAAATCTACTAAATGCAGGAAATGAAACAAATGAAACAAACCACTCATTGAGGGAAAATGGAGAAAGAAAGAATGGACCATAACAACTAAAACTAACAATCTCCCACTTGGTCATTCTTTTCTTTGCTAACTTTGAGGTTGGATGAATTGAAGTCATAACTAGTTCATCAATTTCTTGTACATTTAAATGTTGCTCTATAAATTCTTTAAAGTAAAATATTATTTTAGTCTTTCACCTTTTTGTCTAGTTTTAATTTGGTACTTTACTTATTAGTTCATTTTCACCTTAGTCCCTTATTACTTTTCATTCTAAATTTGAATATTCACTGTTAATAACAATTCTTAATTTAATCCATTGTTAATATAACGGTTAACATATTTAGTCTTCTTGTTTTAATTAAATTAAGACTAGATATGCTAATATTTATATTAGTAAGGAACGAAATTGAGAATGGACTAATAAGTAAGGGTCCAAATTGAGATTTGAGAATAAAAATTAGTAAGAGTGTCACAAATCCAAATATGTTAAACAAGAAGGCCTAGTCTAGCAACTAATTAAAGTCTATGTGGGCCTAGAGGAGGAGTCTAAAAAGCTAGAAGTGTGTGTGTCTACTACAAGAATGAAACAAAAACCTAACTGGCTTTATGATTTCGTTATGTAGGTAAAGGGAAGGAGGATTTGTATATGTTATGCCAGAAAATGATGCAAGAGTGTCATGACAGAATTTCCTTTTTATTTCTTTTTTTTTTTTTTACACTTTGTTGCTGAGTGTTTACCCATGTATATATATTACCCTTTTTGTTGTAAGGAGACATTGAAGAATATGAAGTGATATTAGAGCTACTCTTGCTCAAAAAAAGGGTCTTATTTCTGCTAAGTAACAACTAGTGCTTTTATTCTTACCTATGGCCAAATGCACTCGTTGACATTACCTCGTAGGTCCTAAAGACATATATGTCTACTAAGAAATCATCTAAAAAAGAAACTAATGAAATGCTTAAACAACTTTTGAATAAAAGAAACATCCCTGCTTTACCTTCCACTTAACACCACAATATGTGATCGAACCAAAAAATTAACCACAAGAGATTACTGCCCAAATGGCTCTTCAAATTAACCTGGATTTCTCACTCACTAAAGGTATAAAAATTGAAATCCCACACTTTGATGGAACATGCAAAAGATTAGAATTTTGAAATCTAAGGGGGGCCCTTAAAGAACTTAAATATGAAGCATCTATATACAAGTACCAAGCAAAATTTGAGGACCTTATAACTAAAGTTTATGGGTTATCTAGAAGTAAGATTAATTTCCTTATCCATTGTTAGCTTGAAACCACATTTACACTCTAAGCTCTTATTAGCCCAACTGTAGTCCTATTTCCACAAGGTTGCATTAGCTAAATTACATGAATGTAAACATTTACAATTCTAAAATCCTTATCCATCACATGACCTAAAACCATTATATCCAAATCCTCTTACCTTGCCACCTTGTCCTTTAATCCTGACATAACTACACTAACAATCTTATCATCTTGACCGAACCCTCGTCGTTAAGGTGTCAAAAACAAATACCAAATACAAGAATGCACTATAATGGTGCAATCCAAGTCGTGTTTACTTCAAGGAGCCTAACTTGTTCTTAGGTAATTTGATTGCAAAAATGTGAAGAAATGGGAAAATTAGGGTTTTGTCTTTGTTTTTGTCAAATGGATAGAAGTTGAATGAAATGCAACAAAATGAAATTGTTTTTGAAACTTTTGTTATAAAGTGAAGATTGATAAACTAATTAGATTTATTGCAAATGATGATCAAATGCTTATTAGAGATTTGATTTGGCCTTCCTAGCTTCTTAAAGATAAATTGGAATTTCTTTTAGAAAACCAATTCCTTAAGTAAGTGGTTTGAAATACCATTCAAACATTAGGTAAGTTAATTTATTAATGAAACATTTAACCTAAAGGCTGATAACAACATTAACTATCCTCCTTAATGCATTAATGAGATATCAATGTTAAGATGTGAGAATAACATGAGCAATTTAACTAAGTGCTACCAAATTACCATAATCAATCATAAGATATCTTAGGTTATACTAAACACAATAATGCTATAATCAAGTACAACAATATTTCTTATAAAACACATATCAACACATAAATCCTAAAATTCAATCCAACATATAAAATTTTACAGCAGAGTAATTCAACCTATTAATGTAACCAAAATGATTTAATTAAAACACAATGATTATAGGAAAAAAAATGATGGAAAAGATTAAGAAAACTCCCTAATTGATGCTCCAAGCTTAAACCTCCTCAAATCTCCTGTAGATAAGTGATGTCTAGATGCTCATGGTTAAGAGGGATACTTCACCAAGCTCTAAAACACCAAGAGCACCAATGGAAGGGCAGAAAAATAATGAAAAGATAAAGAAAATGAAGAAAAGAGTGGATGTAGATGAGTTCTCAGCCTCTCCTTAGCTTGCTAGATGCCTTCACTCTGTAGAAACCGTAATATTTAATAGGAGGCGAATTAGGTCAGATCTTACAATCAAATTCAGATCTGAATTAAAAATTATACAGGTTAGGTAGAGTTTATCATGACAAACTATACATAGACAAGATACCAAAAAAAAGACTTCGATGTGGCAAACTACACTGCATGCATATTCCATGTATTTTATGCAATTTTCTAATTTTTTGTATTCCCTAATTGCAATTTTTTCCTACTAGTCTTTGAATTTAGCATGTAATGCAAGAATTCAAATATTGTAATATCTCCAATTCATTTAATTTAAGTCAAATTAGTGGAAAAATTACAATTTTACACTTAAAAAACACATTTTGCAGGAAATTGCCTTTAATCCCAAATTACCATAAGATATAATCAAATCATGCATTTTAAGTTCTTTAAATCTAACAAAATTCCATGAATTGATATTAAATGGCATGGTAAAAATGGGTAAAATCACATCCACTACTCAGTTACCTGCACAAACCCCCTTCAAAAAGCTCACCACAGTCAAATTCAAGCACAAAAAGGGAAAAAAAAAAAAAAAAGGCTTTGGTACTCATGTGACAATAAATATACCCTTGGCCACAAATGTCCCAACACCTTTTATTTTCTATTAGACCAAGAAGAGCTTCATGAAATACTTTGTGACCTTACACCCTCATGGGATATTATACCTTCAGCAGATGCACCATGTGAAGTTAGCCTCTTAAAATCACATGGTGACTTTCATATGAGAACTATTAGCATTCATGGGTTAATAGGCTATTTCACAATCCAGGTTTTTATAGACACTGGATCTATTCATAATTTCATCCATTTAGCATTGGCTCAACAATTTGGGCTACATCTTATTGACATAGAACCATTTCAAGTCATTATCGAGAGCATTGCCTTTCTAGAATGCATAAAGATATGTTGTTAAGTGGAAGTGAATTTATAGAGACATTAGTTTATCACTGATTTCCATGTACTAGATATTAAGAGGGCTGACATGGTGCTGGAGATAGTGTGGTTCATAACATTGGGGCCAATAACCATTAATTTCAAAGAATTGAGCTTATTCGTGTATAATGATCAAAATATCACTCTTCGAAAAAACTCTAATAGGATCGAAGGCTTTATCACTAAGGTAGATATATGAATTGATGGTCTTTCAATTTATTAAATGTTGTTATTTGATCTCACATTTGATAGAAGAAATACCGTCAGTAGCATAGCAGCTTCTAACAAAGGTATTTCAGTTACTTACCTACTATAACAAAGTTTTTGAGGAACTTATTGAGTTACCTCCATACCATCAGGCTTTTTTTTAGGAAATTCGTTGTAGTGTACTTTGATGACATATTGGTCTATTGTTCATATTTGCAGTCACACTTAGCTCACCTTCAAACATTATTGCAAACGCTACTGGAGCATAAATTCTTTATTAAGCTATCAAAGTGTCAATTCTGCAAGCTAAGTATAAATTATCTAAGGCATATCATGAGTCAACAAGGTGTTTAACCTTAATATACAAAGAATCAAGCAATGACATAATAGCTAATGCTTACAACAACTAAGCAAATCCTTGGATTCCTTGGTGTTACAAAGTACTATCGAAAATTTATTAGGCATTATACACATGTAATTGCTCCTTTGATTAATTTGTGTCGAAAGAATGCTTTCCAGTAGTCCCTAGATACTTAACATGCTTTTAAGGCTCTAAAGAGAGTAATGACCCAAGCCTTTATATTGAAGCTTCCTGATTTTTCAAATGTTTTTGCCATTGAAACATATGCATAGGTGTAATACAATTGCAAGATAATCAGCCCATCACATTCTTTGGTAAAAAGATAAACACAAGGATGCAAAACACCTCAACTTATGTTAGAGAGTTATATACAGTTGCCTAGGCAATCAGAAAATGGAGGCATTACATTTTAGGGAGGAATTTTATATTTATACTAATTATAGAAGCCTTAAAACCCTCATGAATTAAATCATTCAAACCCTTGAGCAACACCACTATTTGTCAAAGTTACTAGGCTTTGTTCATCAGATTATTTAAAAACTCAGTAAGTAGAACACAATGGTTGATGCTCTCTCAAGGCAATTTGAAGAAGAAAGATCTAAATTAGCAGCATATAGATCTATAGTGTCTCTTAAGTGCCAAATCTTTGGCACCTTGCAATATGAAAACTAGACATTAAAGGAGTTAGTAAAATTATGAAAGCAGATAAGCGAGGGACGTACACCAGCGGATTATGCAATTTCAAGGGCATATGTCACTTACACGGGTAAGCTGAATGGATCAAAAGCGTCTACCCTAAAGTATGTGTTATTAAAGGAACTTCATTCCATACCTATTGAAGGACAAGCACGAGCTACTAAAACATACAAGAAAATATCAAAGGCCTTCTTCTAGCAAGGCATGAGGTTGGAAGTTAACTAATTTGTGGCCAAGTGTGTGACTTGTCAACGAGTGAAGTACCTCACTAGTAAACCTATTGGCTTGTTACAACCATTACCTCCTCCCATAGGATGTTGGACTGATATAACAACCAATTTTATGGTTAGAATTCCCCATTTTAAAGGCAAGAATGTCATATTAGTAGTGGTAAATAGGCTTTCAAAGTATAGACATTTCAGAGCCCTCACTTCCAACTACAACATAGCAATTGTAGCTAAATTCTTCTGTCACATAGTGGTCAAGCTACATGGATTTCTAGCCATAATCATGTATAATAGAAACCCTATTTTGATAAGTAGTTTCTAGCGAGAATTGCTAAAAAATAGTGGTATCAAGTTTAAATATAGTTCAGTGTACCATCTATAAACCAACGACCAAATCAAAGCACTTAATAAGTGTTTAGAACAGTACTTATGGTGATTTGTAGTTTAAACCCCTAGATCCTAGTATGACTATCTCATGTGGGTTGAGTTGTGGTACAACACTCTATACCATTTTGCCATTCAAATGACCCCTCACCAAGCTCTTTATGCGATACCACCACTAACTATCCTTAAAGGTAATCCAATGCAAAGAAAAGTGGTAGTTGTGGAAGAAGAAATGGCAAAAAGGATTGAGCTGCTGCACATTTTGAAGGAGGATTTGGAGAAAGCAAAAAAGATGATAAAGAAAAATGCAAATAGTCACTAAAAGGAATAAAGTTTCACTATGAGAGTCTGGGTCCTTTTTAAACTCTGTCCCTATCATCAACAGTCAGTAGTTATATGACCAAAGCTGGCTAAGCATTATTATGGTCCTTACTAAAAAGAGTAGAAGATCAGAGAAGTTACTTATAAGCTTCAATTACTATTAAAGAGCAAAGTCCACCCTATTTTTCACATCTCACTCTTAAAGAAGTTCCAAAAGATCCTTTAACAGAGATATTAAACTTCCATTGGAATAAAGGAACAACATTCGTAGAGAGCTAGCAGCTTTAACTAATCAAAGGACTTCAGAGATAGAAGAGCCCCAAGTATTAGTGGAATAGACAGGAAAGGAATGAAATTAAGCCACGTCGGAGCCAATCTCATATTTGGTTCAGTAATTATCTAATCTCAACCTTGAGGATAAGGTTGTTCTTAATGGGCTAAGCCTTGTCACAAATCCAAATATGCCCAACAAGAAGGCCTGGTCCGACAATCTAATTGACGTCCATTTGGGCTAAGAGAATGAGTCTAAAAACCAGAAGCACATATATCTATTGCAAAGGTGAGAAAAAAACCTGATTAGCATTCTGATTTCATTATGTATGCGAAGAGAAGGAGGATTTGTACAAGTCGTTATGCCAGATAGATAATGATTTGAGAGCATCGTGCTAGAACTTCCTTTTTTTTTTTTTTTTTCTTTTCCACAGCGTTGTTGAGTGTTTACCCTTATTTATATAATTCCCTTTTCGTTGTAAGCATTAAAGGATATGGAGTGATATTAGAGCTACTCTTAATCAAAATAGGGTGTTCTTATTATTGCTGAGTAATAGAAGGATTAAATCAAGATTAGACTAAAAAGTCAAAGATTAAATTAAGAATAAAAATTAATACAAGACCAAATTAGAAATTAACTTATAAATGAGACACTAAAAATAATATTTTACTCTATCTTTTAGATACAAAGGAAAATTTTATTTAGTCCTTCCATTTTTTGTCCAAAACAGAAAATTATTTCGTTTTAATTCCTTGCAGTAGTGCTTTTGTGGCAAGGTATGATCACTCAACCACTTTTGGATGCATGTAAGAACCGAAAAAATTTATTCAAGTCTAATAAATTTTTGGTTATCTTCATTAATTTGGATGGAAAATAAGTTGAAAAGAAAAAAGAAAAGGATATAAAAAGGAATTGAACTATAAATTTCTTTTTATGTTTAACGATAAATTAGGAGTATTCTCAGATTTTGTTCGCGTCAAGTCTCTATGTTAGTATGGTACAATATAATTTTTTAAAAGTGAAAAAACAGTTGTAGCTTATTATCAAATAAAATATCAGAACAAGGCATAATAGCCTTCGCTTAGTTCACACACACATATAGTTAAAAAGTTTTTTTTCTCTTTGAAATTTCAAGACATTGTGTATTAGAAATATTAAAAGTAAATTATTTCTATGGGCCTTCCGGTAATAACTTAAGATATTGGGATGGAATGATATCTAACAAAATAAACGCGCAAGCCACACTTAAGCTCTTCAAAATTTGGGAGAGTGAGGTAACAATACCTAGATATGTAACTATTCTCAATCTTAGCCATAAATGTATACTCATAAAAGTCAATTTTGTTTTTTGTGTGCTTATAGTTGGGTCCCAAATGTAAATACTCTGTTGGGTCCTTATACTATATTTTGTGTTAGCAATAAGATTACTAGAAAATGTTTGGTTGTAAGGGTTTGGATCACCTTTTGTAGTCATTATTGGAGATTCTCCACAGATTTAGGACCATTCTACCAAATTATTTTTAGTTTAAATTTAATAAAAAGTAATTTTAAAAAAATATAATAATATAAAAAGATATATTAATATTTTAAATGTTTTTTAGACAGAATGGTATTGGGTTAAAGAAAAAAAATAAACATCTTTTAACAGGCTATTCTTTAAATCTTACACTATAATAAAATGGTGTCATGTTGATAAATAAATCAATTATAAGATAAAAGGATTAGACTATAATTATTAGGAGCATATTATTTTTTTCTCTTTAACAAGATATTATTCTGTATAAAAATAATGATCTAATATATATATATATATATATATATATATATGTATGTATGTATATTATCATTCTTTAAAAAATATTTTTTTACATTTAAATTAAAAATTCTATGGTAGATTTTGGACCATTAGATTCATCCAATGGTCCTAAAATTAATGTAGTTATGGGTGGTGATCCAAATCCCTAATTCTAGGTGTGGGAGGCCTCAGGCCACCGTTGCTATTCTTGTCATAATTAATGTGTATAAAAAATTTGATAAAAATTAAAGTATGATCACCGCAAAAAGAAATAAAGTTTGCATACAATTTATTTATTGATTACAGTTATGTTTATTTTTAAAAAATTTTGAATTAAACAAAATTAACAGTAGATTGCCAGAGGAGCATTATTGATAATGATTTTATTTATGAGAAATTAAATTAAGAAATACCATATATGAAGGACTAAAGTGAGAAATGCAATTCCATAAGAGATCAAATTGTAAAATACTTTATCTATGAGGGACTAAGTTGAGACTAAGAAACATCCAATAAATTATTATTTTAATCTTAATATGTTGAATATCAAAGGCATTTTAAGATGCTTATATTTAATATATTAATATTCAAAATGTCTAATATATATCATTTCAAGATATTAAATAGTATGGAGATCTTACATCCATGCACATTTAATTTTGTTTTAATAAAATGATAATTATAATATTTCTATAACAACCTTCAACTGTCATGTTTACTACAAATATCTAAAGAGATCAGATTAAATAGTGGGGAAAAAAGTATATATATTTTTAAATAACCTAGGTTCAATTCCCATAAAAAATATTCTAAAATTCAAAATTTTAAATAATGTATTAGGTTATATAAAAAATACCTTCAAAATTAATTGAGCTGGAAAATATTATAGTTTGGGCGAAGTCCAAGGTTACTCTTTTTTCTAATACATATATATAATTTAACCTTTTGAGTATAATAATATTTATATTTTGGTATCCTGTACCACAATATCTAAATTTAAAGAAATGAAAATAACTGAACAAAATGGCTTGACTTGATAAAAAGCTAATAATTTAAGTATCTATAATATTTATATATCGTAATTTTTTGTGTGTGTAATATTTGGTCAAGTGGCTATTATTATTCTTTGGAAAGCATATGGAGGTGAAAGTAAGCATATCCAACTAAACAAGGTACTAATTTCTAGACATAATTTATAGTGCCATGCAATTAGCTATAACCTTACCTAACTACCACTTTCAATATTCATGAATGCTTCATATTGGTTTCCTTCTTTGGGACCGTTTGAATAGGTTTGTATAATTCATAAATGTATTCAAATTCATTTATTACTATAAATATTTATTAAGTATTTTGCATATGTTATTCTACATATATATTGTATAAGTATTTATTAAGTATGTTGTTTTTTATTTTTAAAAATATATAATTTAGTTTAATTTTTATTTTTTTACTAAAATAACTTATATATTTTAGCTTTTAAAAATATATTTAGCTTAGTAGAGAGTATTTTATTTAAAAATTTATAATTGGACTAAAGTGCAACAAAAAATTTTGTTTTATAGGATATATGTATTTGTAAGTAAAATTTTGGTGTAATTATAATATTGAGTACACCGGTATACTCATAGCTTGACAAGATGAAATATATTATATGGTGCAAATATAGATAATGACAATTATATAATTTTAATATAATATTTTTTGGATTAAAAATTAAAATCACAAAATTATATAATTTTATATATAAATTTAAAAAATAATACACAACGAGCAATCAATCATTAAAAAGTTTAAATGTCAATATTACATAACAGAGTTTTACTCTACCATATTATTAAATATATCAATATACTCAATATTATGGTTGCTTGCACCCTATTTATAACGTTAAAAGAAACTATGTAACTTATTATATAGAGAGTAAACTATGGACGTTTAATAATAGTTATTTATTATACGTCCACGTGTCAATACGTCATTTGTCTGATTTCCGTACACCAACCCCACTTTAAAACTCTCTTCCGTGTATATATACAGTAGCACACACATGAATGGTGCCATCAAGTGACTTACTTACAAACATGGCTCGTCACGCACACTTCACCACTCTCTCCGGCGTCGTTTTGCTAACCTCCTTCGTCTTCCTCCCTCTGCTTCTACCAGAATCCTATTCTTCTGGGATCATTGTATGCGCAGCACAAGGTTTCGACGACACTGATTATCTGGAGTTCCCTCTGAATTTGGAGTACTTGGAAGCTGAGTTCTTCCTGTTCGGGGCTTTGGGCTATGGGCTGGACGTCGTTCGTCCAGATCTGGCACAGGGAGGCCCACCACCTGTTGGTGCCAGATTAGCCCAACTTGACCCTTTAACTAGGGATATCATCTTGCAGTTTGGTTTGCAGGAAATTGGGCATTTGAGGTTCGTTCTTCCTTTCATCTTTCTGATCTCCATAGTTACAGCTTCTTCCATTTAATCGTGTTTGTTCTTTCAAATGAATCTCTTATTCCCAGTCAATTTTTGAAGAAATTTGAATCCTCTTAATTTTTTTGAATATTAATTTCTAATCCATGTTAAAAAAATAAATACACAATGAGCAATATTTATCATGCAAATAGACCCCATTTATTATATGTCTATTTTTTTTTTAGAAATTGACAAAAAATTATATAAGATGAAATGAAGATCATCGTATTTAATTTTTACTTAACCTTATAATGTAAAATTTGAGGAGAAAAAGTTGTGATATTTATCACTTAATTAGTGAGTCAGGCTTATTTTTTTTTAAATATAGGTTTTAGGAAAAATTAATCAATTAGTTTTATAGTTTACATTAATTTGTAAATTGATCTCTATACTTTTTTTTTTTCAAATCACTCCTTATAGTTTCAATATATTACCATTTGGTCCCTGCCGTTAAATCTATCTATCACACCGTTATTTTTAATTAAGATACATGAGTTTGGTTGACTTTGAGAAAGAAAAGGTGACATGATGTAGCTGCCTCACTCTTGGCAGGTAGTTTCATGAGACTCGTAGCCCCAAAAACCAAGAAAATCTCGCTGGTTTTTTTCTCTTTAACTCTTGGAATTTTTGCTTTTGTTTTTCATCTCTTTTGCGACGAATCTAGCTTCCTATATAGAGGAATGTTTACATTCTTGAAATGTAGAAAAGATAAGCCTAGTGCTCTATGATTCAGTTCTCTTCCCTCCGTTTAGATTCCTCTTTAGTTCTTCTCCTCTTCTTCATTCTCTTGGATTTCCCTCTACTCTTTATATCTCTTTATTTTCTTCCTCATTTTTCTTCACACCTCCCATAATTACATTCACTTCACGGCACCCTCTCCATCTCTCAATGCTCTTTTTCTCTTCACTTCCAATGCTCTCTATTTCTCGGTTTCTCTCTACTCTTTCAATCTCTTTTATTTTTTTTCTTCCTCTTGATCCTTCCTTCACCGGCGCCGCACTTCTCTCTGTCTCTCTTTCGCTATTTTCAACTCACTGGATTTTTCACACTTACCTCACCCTCTGACTCGAGCTCTTCTTCCCCTCTCCATCAGTTTCCTCTCTTTGTTCTTTATATCTATTCTTCTTCACCACTTTACTCCCTCTATGTTCTCTCAGTGTTTTTTCTTCCTTCGTTGTTTTTCCCACAAGCTTCCCCCTTTTCTTTCTACATCTCTGCCTGAAAACTCTCACTCTACATCACTTTGAATGCCCTTTTTATTGCATGCCGTAAACGTTCAAGGACAACAAAACTACCTGGCAAGGTTTGGGTATTCAACTGATGTACAAGTACATGAACAAAAGACCAAAAAGGAGGAAAACGAAAGGAGCGCAAAAAAGAGAACAAGAGTCACGGTCGTAATGCATCCTTACTTGAGTAATGCGTCATGCGACATGTTTGATCGCCGATCAAGCCTACAGTATTATTAAGAATCCCAAGTTTTGTTTTATCTACATTCTATACATGTGGATTTTTGTTCTGAATGGGAAGAAGAAACATGTTGACGAAGAAGAAGGATTACTTTGTTTTTCTAGTGAAAAAAAAGAAGAATTGGGAACCAAAACTGAGGGAGTCAACCACATCAAATCACTTTTCCCTTTTCAAAGTCAACCAAAGTACCTCAATCAAAAATTGATGGTGTGATGGATAGATTTAATGGCAGGGACCAAATGGTAATAAATTGAAATTATAAGGAGTTATTTGAAAAAAAAAGTGTAGGGACCAATTTACAAATTAATGTAAACTATGAGGACTAATTGATTAATTTTCTCTAGGTTTTATATGAACTGTGTATTGATTTTATTTTCAAATACTAAGAATCTGAAATCCCAAGGAAAAAGACATTTCTTTTTGTTTGAACTTGGATTTTCCGAATATTGATATAGATTGTCCAAATTTCTTTAACAAATAGTGGTCACATTTGGAATGAAACAAATGATTTCATGTAAGATGAAATAGCATATCACCAAGCTTTTTCTCTTCTCTTCTTTTTCTTAAATTAGTCCTCTCTATTTAATCTATAAATAAAGAGGACCCATGTCTATATAAAACTGCTACTGTGATACATGTGGATATATACTCAACTTTTCCACACTTACATGCAATGATGGTACATTGCATTAATTAATGCTTCCCTGAAATAACAAATTTGGATTTCCTGTTGTACCATGAACACAACCTGAGTGTGCTATCCTATATTAAATCAGACACATGTTTAACATGAGTATCCTCTCTTGGCCAGCATCCATGCTGCCAGCAGGGAATCATATTTTAAAAAAAAAATAATGTGACTTTAAAATTATTTTAGCTGTATAACATGTAATCAACTCACGTTTAATACAGCACTGCAGCACGCCTCATGCACGACAGGGAATCGTGTGGGTTAAATAGCACTGTTATTGTTCAAAAAGTATTGCTTTGAGTGACATTAATTTCTTCTAATTAAACCCAAGAGTTAAGGGTCTTGATACATGTAAATTTTGATACTTCACTCCCCTCTCTCTCTCTCTCTCTCTCTCTGTCTTTCTTAAATCGGTTTTCCTTAAATCTAAATACTTCATGGACAATTAATATATGGATGGCGATATTGCAGGGCCATAAAGGGCACAGTAAGAGGGTTTCCAAGGCCATTACTGAACTTAAGCAGTGCAGCTTTTGCCAAAATAATGGACAGTGCCTTCGGGAGACCTTTGAGGCCACCATTCGATCCTTATGCCAATTCCATCAATTACTTGCTTGCCTCTTACGTGATCCCTTATGTTGGCCTCACTGGCTATGTTGGAACCAATCCTATGCTACAAAATACAACTTCTAAGCAGGTAAACCACTTATTGGCGTTGAACATTTGATACTTTGGATTACCATTTTTTTTGACATGTTTGGGGGATAAAATTGATTGTAGGTAGGGCTCCGGTTAGTTCGGTCAATTTGGCTAAACCTGGTCACATCAATTTAAAAAATTTGTATATTTTGATTAGGTTAGGTTGACATAAGACTTGACCTAAGTATTATTATTTTATTATTTCAAATTAATTATTTTATTTATAATAAATATTTATAATATTAATTCTTTCAAATTTTAGTCACTTTTTGTTCTAAATCTTAAGTTTATTTTTTATTTTTTTTATTCATTTCAAATCTTAATTTTTTTAATTTTTGATTAAAAAATTATTTTAATAAAATAAAAAATATAAAAAATAATTAATTGACTTGACATGAACCCGGTATGACCTGGCTCAAGTCTCGATCTAGAAAATGAAACCCGACATAAAACCGGACCAAGTTCTTATACAAAAATTTGACCAAACTCAAACCTTGTGCACCCCTAATTATAAAATGGCTTGGTATTTATTTTTTTAAAATTATTTTAAAATAAAAGTTTGATGCCATCAACTTCAGTAATTTATTATGTTATTTATACATATGTTGTCGAATAATACAAGTCGACTTATATAAATTTACACATCATTTTAACCCATAAATGCAACATTTTGATGGCTAATTCACCCCTGCTTCTCCTTTATCTTACAAATATTACATTGTGGGGATAAAAATATATAAACTAATTTGAATTAATTAATTAAATTTTTAATTAAATTACAAAAATTCTTGTATGTAGAGGTATCCATGGACCCTAACCAACCTGGTCATATTGGACCAGGTCAATATAAAACATTGCAATTTTTACTAGGTTGAGCCATATCATGTAACCAGGTGCACCAGGTCTTGAGTTGATCTGGCTCCACCAGATGTCATTTTTTAATTTTTTTAATTTATTTTATTTTATTTATAATAACTTTTATTTAAAAAAAATTTATCTTTTTTAAATTTTAATCACCTTTTATTCCAAACTCTAGTTTTTTATTCATTTTAAATCTTAAATTGTTTAATTTTTTTCCTTATAACAATTTGTTGTATTAATAAAAAAAATTATAAAATAAAAATTAAAACAAATAATAAATAAATCCAACCCAAATTCAATATAACTCAACTCGCCCGATCACTTATCAAACAAGTCCTAATAGCTCTTGGAAAATCTCGACTTGTACTCACTCCTGCTTGTGTGCACGTATACAAGGTCAAGACTTCATACAAGCAGATCCAGTCAGATCCTATAACTGTGAAACAAATCCAGACTATTAGATATACATAGAATCAACATGCGTACGAAATTACATTGAATAGTGTAATTTCTCTTCAATTACACCTCACCTTCTGTATTCACAGTCCATCATTCATCAAATCAGTCTAACATTATTAAAATAAATACAAATAATATGTCATTCATTTCAAGCATGCATGGCAAGCAAGTCACATGACTCACTAAATATATATATGTGTGTGTCTGTGTGCAGCTAGTGGCGGGTCTGTTGGGAATAGAGTCAGGGCAAGACGCAGTGATTCGAGCAATACTCTACGAGCGCAGAGCCGTGCTGGTGTACCCGTACGGCGTGACGGTGGCGGAGTTCACAGACCGCATCTCCATGCTTCGGAACAAGCTAGGAAACGCAGGTGAGAAGGACGAGGGTCTTGTCGTGCCCAGATCGGAAGGTGCCGAGGGCAACATCACCGGCAACGTCCTCGCCGGCAACAACCAATCGCTTTCGTATGCTCGGACCCCTCAGGAGATTCTGAGGATAGTGTATGGTTCAGGCGACGAAAATGTCCCAGGTGGTTTCTATCCTCGAGGAGCAGATGGTCGCATTGCTAAATCTTACCTAGGAGGTTCATCCTAATGCATGCATGGTTAAGACGTTAAGGAGTAGCATATAGCCATATAGGTCTAGTGTCTCCCCCGTTAATTCCCCTTGTAAGCCATATATATATATATATATTATATGTATACTGTGTTGCCTTTTCCAGGTTGCATATGGTAATAATAATAATGAGTCTGCTTGATTTATATATCTCTTTACGGGATTGTGCTTTCGTCTTGCGTTGAAGTTTGCTGCTGTACGTAGCTGGTTCTTGTGACACTCGTCTTAAAATTAGAATGTGCTCCACCGTTTAAGTGCAACTCACCATGTAAGTACGGTTTACTCCATCTGGAACATCTTAGATTAAAGAAAATTAAGGGCATGTTTGGTACAATGGAAAGGACAAGTAAAGAAAGGGACTGGAGAAAGGAAAACTGCAATATTGGAGCATGTATACAGTCAATTATAGAATATGATACATGAACAAAAAATATAGGGAAATTAAGTTAATTGATGATCTGATCTAATGAAGACGATATAATAACTATGTGTACTGATTCAGTCAAAATATTTTAACCCCCAATACCCAAGAGTGTTTCAGAGTGTTTGACAGTCAGAGAGAATGATCTTGAAATTAAGGTCTATCAAATTAAGGTTTCAGTGTGTTATTTATAGAGTTTTGTTTTAATAATATAATAATTAAAATTATTAAAATAAAATCCTTCAAAATCTATAAAATGATTTCTTATTTAATTAATAAAAAATCAGCCCATTAAATCTCTCTGGGTAACAGTCTCAGATTAGTAATCTGACGGGATGATTACTAATGCTCTTAGACTGTAGGTTGGGTTTCTGCCCAGTAGGCTTGTGGATAATCAAACTCATCATCGATTATCCACAAATAAAATAAAACTCAGTTTATTCATAGTTTACAAATTATAATATCAATTGTCTAATCAGTAATAACAAGATATTAATCTAATAGAATAATTAATGCTAATCCATAAAATATTAAAATTATTTTAACAATCTCCCACTTTGATAACATTAATTAAATTATTAGGTCAATAAACGAATACATAATCAGGCAATTAATGTTCACATAAACACATTGATGTGTGTATATTTATAAACCATACAAAATTCAAAAATGGAACTATACACAAAGATAACTGAATTCGATAAGGGAACAAGTGATATTAACATTGTCACATATTAGTTTCAATATCTGAATAGAATGGAATACAAAATGACATTTGAAACATCATATTATAATGCAAAAGTCCCCTTAAAACTCAACTCAAAAATTTGGTGTCAAATTGCACCGTAAAAGCCCCTTAAGGACTTAACTCATAAATTTGTGTCAAATTGCACCATAAAAGCTCCTTAAAGACTCAACTTATACTCCCACTAGACAAAGGCTATATAAAAAATTCAACAAGACCCATATGAGTTATACAATTTGAATTACACCTATGGGTAGGCATTGGTCAATAGGTCCATCATCATGTACTCACTACAAATGTGAACCATGCGAGTCTGAGATAACAAAAATTCAGAAATGAAATCATGGATCTAAGATATTGAATCCAATAAGGAAAGTATTGTTATAAATCCCAACAAAATTTCAATTTTGAATTATATCTAAAGTTTTGGCATAACCAAAACATTGAATCTGATAGGAAAACAAATGTTATAAGTGCCAAAATATGCCAAAGTGTTCCTTAAGAACACAACTCAGACTCTCACCAAAATGACACATCAAAATTTGAATATACTCAAGAGTCATATATTTTCAAAACTCTAGTAGGTTTGTGTTGGTATTCTGAATTATATATAAAGTTTTGTCATAACCAAAACATTGAATCCGATAAGGAAACAAATGTTATAACTGCCAAAATATGCCAAAGTGTTCCTTAAAAATACAACTTAGACTCACACCAAAACAACACATCAAAATTCGAATATACCCAAGAATCATATATTTCTAAAACTCTAATGGGTTTGTGTTGGTAAACGAATCACCTAAAATAAGTACGAGATATATAGATCTTCTCTCCAACAAATAGGAATTGACTGTCAAAATTTGATGCAACTGAAATTCTTGTAACTTTGAGAGAAGCGTATAATAGAGTCATGTTGCAACAAAATGGTCAAGACTTAAAATATACATATAATGGAAATTGATTTTCTTGACCATATTCCCTAACGAATAGCGACATACTTTTCACTTATATATATATATATATATATATATATATATAAGGCAGCTGTAAATGTCCATTTGACACTTCTCAACAAAACAACTCCTTCAAAAACATCGTATCGATATAATCAGAAGTGGGTTTAGGCTCATCATAACTGTCTCTGTAGATTTCTAATGATCATGCCTAGAATTACTTAAATATATCTGCCAAGCACACCAACAAGGAAAAACAATGTTCAAATGTGTGCACACTTGAGCCTATATATTAGGTTATTAATAATTGATTCACATGGAACTTTACCCATCAAAGTTCTCTCTTCATTATTTAGGACATAACGATTTAAACAACCTATCACCTGCACAAGTGCACAAGGAGTGCAAGAATACATATTAAATTTCTTAAGCACTCATTCAATATAGCTTACCTAAGACAAACCAAAAATGTCACAAGATCTATCATAGTGAATTTGAATTCTCAAAATAAAAAAAAGATTCACCTAGATCTTTCATATCAAAGAGGCATGACAAAATGTGCTTTGTCTAAGCACACTGAGTTATTGGCCAATAGGATGTCATCCACACATATCACATCTTCATGCAAGTCTTTATCTGTGATTACAGTGCCTACATAGCTAACTGTACGAACTTCCTTCCAATCCAAGGATGCTTTATTATTCTTATTGCTTTTCTTGAGTTTATACGTTTTCTTGTCATAGGCATTGCCTTCACTTTTTTTTCCTTTTTAATTTCATAGTTCATTAATTATGAGAATTCACCTTTTTTATTGATTCTTCCTCTTAGGTCATTTTAGACATCATATGATTAATAGACCACTCTAACTCTTAGGAATTATAAGTGGTTCTCAAGACCCCATATTCAGTAGAAAGGGATTAGGGAACTCTATAAACTAGGTTGCTCTCATCCAAGTCCATATCTAGGATTTCAGCTTGTTGTAATAGTTAATAAGCTTCATCATATGCTCTCACACTCCTGACACTTCGTCATAGTGAGTGTTATCTAGCAAAGAGAGATAATATGCCTTTTTAAGTCTTATCAAACTTCTTAAATTTCTTACTAACCGCTTTGAAATATTCAATTGCAACATCCTTCTTAGGAATACTTTGTCTAATAGTCTTCTCAATCGTATACTTGATGACAGTCAGACAAATCTTATTAGACTCATACCACTGCTTATGGTAAGCCCTGTCAAAAGCACTAGGCTCAGCGGTAAGATCCGCTGGCTTAGGTTCTCTCATACTTAAACTTCCCTTGGTGATCACTAGATACATATCAAGGGACTCAATCCAATTAGCATAGTCTATTTTATTTAAAGTTTTCACCATAAATAGTTGTAAGAACAAAGACGCTGATGGGTAAAAAAATAGGAAACATATAATTATGTCCCAGACACATAATTATATATATAACAAAGTTTCCGTAACAAGACTCAGCTTCAGCAACTGTGTAACAAAACACTCGTCATATCTTGCCTAAGGGCTCGAACTATGATAAATCAAGAAAACTCATACATACCAAGGAAGCTCATTATTGAGAGAAATACACAAAATGCACCCACAATTTCTATATCGATAGGATATGAGAAATTATGAATACATTAATAAGCAAATCGCTGCTGACAGGCCACAAACAGGCCTTATTCACAAAATTATATTGACAATGTCACACCGTTAGGGCATGTATATTGTCAACATAATATGTACATACACTCTCTCTAGTGGACTTATCATAATATTCAGACTTATCCCTGATAATGATAATTAAATTATTCAAAAAAAATGTAGGAAATTAAATGACAAATACGGTATAAATTAATTTATAAAAAACATATTACCATGATTGGGCCCACGATAGTCGAACACACAATCAATAGATATATGTGAAACAAAGTCATTACAATTTCCACAACTTATTCCTTTTAACGCATGTGCTTAAATTAGGAATAAAATCTAATAATTAATGCAAAGAAATTAATTATAATTTATTTACACATAATCAAGGAGAGTGAACTGAACATATTGTTTCGTATTATTTCTAATCTTTACATAAAATTTTTTTTATATCAAAATACCTTATCTACACATTATTTTAAGGCCCTTAATTTTCAAAAAATTTCAAAACCCTTATTTCCAAGGCTCAAAAAAATTTGAAAAAATCACATAATTTAGATTAGAATGAGTGGAGCTAATTTCAAAAATTTGAAGTTCATCTAACCGGCGATATGGCTATACGCGTCGATGACACGCACCTTCTTCAACCTCTAATGGGTCGAATCCACCTACCAATTTTCTGCTCCTCAAACTTCGAAACCGGGATTGTTTTAATCGTCGTGTCATAATCTTTAAGACCCTTATATTAGTTTCATGTCAATCTATTCCATTTGAGCTATATTTGAATTTGAAGTTCGAAACTTTCAATGGTTTCAATTTTTTTTTTTTTTTGGTTCAAAATTGGTTCGTTGGTTCAAGATGGGGCTCACCGGCGACCCAAGGTGACAGCCATGACTATCTCTGTTTGAATCGCCAGCAACCACAACTACTTCGAATGGCGACAGGGAAAGAAAATTTTATGCCAAAAGGTGAGTTTCTTGCCAACAATAATGACCGATGAAGGCGATGATCATTACAAAAAAAAAAGGAATAAAATTTTATAATCCATAAAATGGCTCTGATAAAGATGAGATCCAGAGAAAATGATTAAATTTTTTTTTCGTCATAACGTACAAGAAAATTCACTCATCAAAATTCTTATCCTAAGCTTGTTATAGCTTACACAATATTTCTCTAGATATTTCAAAATATTTACCTAGCCTCAGTCTTCTTTAATTCTACCCTTTTTTAACCTTCAATGAGCTCATAGAAGGTCATGGTGACCAAATTTCAAGATAAATGATTATAGGCCAAAAGGGATTAGTTATACAGTATCATGGTGTGTTCTAACTTCAACTACATTTCCACACCACATCCAACCCCTTTATGTTAGAATATTTTTAATATTATATGGATTAGCATTAATTATTTTATTAGATTAGTACCTTATTAATTCTAATTAGGCAATTAATGTTATAATTTATAAACTGAGAATGGATTGGGTTTTATTTTAATATGTGTGGATAATCGGTGATGGATTCGATTATCCACAAGCCCGCTGGGCAGAAACCCAACTCACAGCCCAAGAGTATTAGTAATCATCCCGTCAGATTACTAATCCAAGATTGTTATCTAGAGAGAGATTTTATGGGCTTAATTTAAATTTAAACTTGTTTTAAAGATTCTAGAGGATTTTACTAAATAATATTGATTAATTATTTAAAGATTTTGGAGGATTTTACTGAATAATATTGAATAATTATTTAAAGATTCTGGAGGATTTTACTGAATAATATTGATTAATTATATTATTTAATAAAATCCTATAAATAACAGACTTAAGCCCTAATTTGATATACACTAAATCTATCACTCTCTCTCTGCTGTCAAAACACTCTGAGAAACGCTCTTGGGCATTGTGGGTTGAACTTGTTAGACTCAACCAATACTCATATCAATGATGTCGTCTTCATCAGGTCAGATTGTTAATTTATTTATTCTCCCAATATGTGATCATGTTCAATTACATGTTTTAATTCCGCTCACACTTTACTCATGGATTACCATAAAGACCATTCAAGAAGAATAAGGAAAAGGAAAGAGAATAGGAGAACTAAGAATATGCTAAATCATGTTACAAAGATGAGATTAGAGAAAGGAAATTTAAAAAATTTCATAGTCCATCAAACCAAGCTCTGATACCATTTGAAAACAAGATTAGAGTATATATATACATTCAGTTGTAGAATATGATACATGAATAAAAAATATAGGGAGATTAAGTTAATCGATGATCTAACCTGATGAAGACGATATAATAACTATGTGCACTGGTTCAGTCAAAATATTTCAACTCCCAATATCCAAGAGTGTCTCAGAGTGTTTGACGGCCAGAGAGAATGATCTTGAAATTAGTGTATATCAAATTAGAGTTTCAGTGTGTTATTTATAGAGTTTTATTTTAATAATATAATAATTCAAATTATTAAAATAAAATCCTTTAGAATTTATAAAATGATTTCTTATTTATTTCTTGTGACACTGGTCTTAAAAATAGAATGTGCTCCACCGTTTAAGTGCAACTCACCATGTAAGTACGGTTTACTCCTTCTGGAACATCTTAGATTAAAGAAAATTAAGGGTATGTTTGGTAGAATGGAACGGAGGAGAAAAGAGAGGGACTGGAGAAAGGAAAACGGCAATATTAGATTTGGCACAATAGATAGGCTCTTTCTCACTTATTCCCTTTACATCGTACAGTGTGAATATGCTATTCAACTGGAAAGCTCAAGCATTACTTTAAATGAATTTTTTCAGACCATTTTGCCCCCTTCAATTTGTTTTCAACGAGTTGCATTGTAGCTTTCACGTGGTTCTTCAAAATGTGCCATGATGTAGCTTTCATGTGGGTTCTTTAAAGAGGTAGCAGGTAACTAATTTTTTTTCACTAAATAAGTTTTTTCCCCACTTAAAAAATAAATATTATACTGAAAATAGTATAATATTTAATATTTTTGAAATATTTATTACATAATTAACAAAATTAGAAAATCATATTAATATTTATTATAAATAATTTAATTTTAAAACTATTAAATAATTTTCAAAAATATTAATTAAATTTTTGGCAAAAGGGCATTTTGGTTTTTTAATCCTATTATCATTCTTATTCCATCATTATTTTCATCAAACTAAACAAACTTTACAATTTTATTTTCCTTTCCATTCTTAACTTACTAAATTAGTTTTGACATTAAAACATTTATTTCCATTATATCTTATTCTAATTCTCTTTCCATCTAAATCCATTGCTAAATACCAAACGGGCCTAAAAGAGTTTCAAATTGAGGGAATTCAATCTCCACCTATTGCTAACTCAAGCGATGTGCAAAATTGAATGTTAGTTACCCAGATCGTCTGTTCTGAAGCAACCCTTTCTTGGACTTAACTACTAGTTTTCACTAATCGAAAGGGTGTATACTAATCCTCACCTTTTATATTTGTAGTTTTGCAAATTTCGTTCTGATTTTTTCTACAAATATTTTAGTTTATCCTTAATAATAGTTATATTAGTATAATTATTATGTAGCATATTAAAAGAAGGGTACATATAATGATGATATGTACAAACATGATGAATGAATGTTAATATAACAATTAGTTATAATTATATTTTAGTCTCAACTTCTGTTTAAATTTTGTTTACTAACCTAATAGAGCACCTTATTTCTTATTTTTTTAACTATTTCCTTTTTTTTATTGTAAAATAATCTCCAAGAAATTAGTTTGTAAATTTGTGAATAACTTCCTTCATTTTCCCAATAATCCCCCAAATCTTAGTCACATCCTTACTTACAAATTGTAAGTTTTGTGGATTAATGGGAAAATAGAAAATAAAATAAAATAAAATAGTTAAGTTGATAATTTAGGAAACAAAAGACTTTGGGTTCATAAGCAAAATTATAAAAAAAAAAAAAAAAAGGCTAAGATAATAAATACAATACAATTATTTCGTGTTGGCATCTCAACTTATTTTGACACACTATTGTCATGTGTCCTATTTTTAATACACCATATAGTAATTGTATCAATACAATAACTTTTACCTGAGAATTTATTTGATAAAAAATACAATTTTAGTTCATTATTTTTCTAGGTGGAATCTTAACCTTAAGAGATTATGCATGCTCATATCACATTTAGTTAAAGTATTAATTTAGTCTTGCAAATATGGAAAGTATCAAAATAATCATTTAAAAAATAAAAAACAAACAGTCCTTATAAAAGACTAAATTAATCTTTAAAAGGAACGTTATATATTTTTAAGGTTTTTGTCTTTGTAAGATCATTTTTATATTTTTCATCTTTAGAAGACCAATAAATTAATACTTTAGTTAAAAGTAAAAGACTAAAATTATATTTTAAAAAAATTTTGCTCCAAACAAAACTATATATACTAAAAACAAACAAAATCAAACAAAAATAATTGTCCAAACCAAAAAATTGCACCACATTATGGCATTGTTAGATGCACTCCTCTCGTTTGTTGTCGAGATAACATCATAAACTTCAAAAATCAAAAGATAATTTTTTCAGCGTTTGGTGACTTAGGGAGGTAATGGTGCCTAATTTCCAACTAAATCTTTGGTCAGATTTTCCAATTGGCTGTTTATCTAGAATTCCATAACTAGAATTCAGTGGGAAATAAAGTTTGTACTTTACCTAGTTAACCTTTCTTCTCAATGCATGCATTAGCCACGTGACCTATAAACCAAAAGAGGATACATAATGATTTTGGTTTTTTTGTAAATAAAGTATAGAGATTAAGTTATGAATACTATAAATTGGAAGAATAGAAACACTAAGTAAAAATTGAAAAAAAAAAAAAAATTGGGGCTAATTTATAAGTACAAAACTTTTTGGGGTTCTTTATTTTTTAAACTTTTGGACATTTATCAACTTAACATCAAATTGGCCAATTAATAGTTTTTCATTTAGTCACCTGTCCATGGCACTGCTGAATTATAATCTTTCTTTAAAGCATGTTAAATAGAATTTTAGTCTGCAGTAAGCAATGTTATAGTAGTCACAAAGAACGACAAACAAAAACAAGAAATTATAAAGCTCATACCTTTTTCTGATTTCCATCTACAAGCATATTATACTTAATCCCTTCTTTACTTAAAATTGTGTTCAATCTCACTATGGTTATGTTTGGGAGTTTATGAAAAAAATGAAATAGAATGGCTATTAATAAAATAGCATGGAATGGAATGAAATGGAATAAAATAATTTAAGTTAGTTTGTTATTTGGGAGTTTTAATAAGGCAAAGGAGAGATTTCTCTAAGTTTTGTTTGAAAATTATACTAAAATGAATAGAATGAAATGACTTATAATTTTTTTTTTTCTAATATTACCCTAATGAAAGAAACACATCACTAATAATATTTTCATTGTTGGATTCCTAATAAAGGGTTATGAAACTAAGAGTCTTAATAGAGCAAATTTAGTCTTAGAGCATAGTAATTAATTAAAACTATTTTAGGTTGAATAAGCAAAACAATAAGCAGTACCCAAATTAGGACTTATTGTTTTGAAAATAATAAAACTGAGAATTGAATAGTTAATATTACAACTTCATGTAGTTAATATTTCATTTCAACTAAAATTCTTCTCCAAAAGAAAATCCTAGTAATTATAAGATTTGAAATAGCAAACAATGAGATTGAATGTTACTACGCCAAATTTCCAACGAAGAAATAGAATAGGGTTTTGTGCTTTATAATAACATTATGTATAATTGTAACTTTATGTAAGATTATAAGAGTATAATTGTTTTTTAACATAAGATTAATCATCAAACTACTCATTTCTATCCTTGACCCCCCAATTTGGAGGAACACAAAAATTAGAGTTTTAGATAGTAAGGAGAGGTCTTGGAGTCCCTCTTTAGCCATTACATTCCATCATAAAAGAATCTCTCAAACATATATGAATCTTTATTTAGTCATTTCACTCCTTGACATTCCCTTCCCAACTATTCATCCAAATATACACTAAGCACATGCCAGTTTTATTTGGTTCAGACAAGGAAGAAAGAGAGGAAGAGGGATAAACATGGTGTTGGCCTTAACGTTGCATGACATAAGTTGTGATAATAACATTTATGAGTTGTAAAAGTTACAAATATAGTACCAATATGTGCTTAGTTGTTATAAACTTGCAATAATTTATATTTGAATAATCTTTTATCCCTTATTTATAAAATATGCTTGCTCATATCATATCTAATAAACTTTGATGTTATATGTAATCTAAGTTGGATATATAATTATATTAATCTCATATACATAATAACAATATTTATAGTATGCCAATTGCTATTAAAACATGCATATTGTTAAATATGAATTGAATTAACTATTTAGTTTGTAAGTTAAATATCTATTATGTAGATGGTCAAAAGAAAGATGAAAAGTGAAGAGAATGAAATATCAATTTCATACTCTACAAAATGAATTAGCAAGTAAAAAGATGCTATAAGCATTGAAGAATTTAAATATTTGAAAATTTAGAATATTGGTTGCATCAAGATTGTCATTAGATTTAAATAGGCATATTTATCATAGGTTAGAAGTTATATTATAAAATTCAATGGTTTAGATTTGCAATTATTGGCTCAAAAAAATTTGGTTCTCAAAATATAAATTTGGACTATATAAATTTTAACTAAAATCTTGATTTAACCTTTAATCACTATTTTGATTATATCTCACAAACCATATGAAAATTTGATATAAAACTTGTTAGTTTAGAAAATAGAATCAAATTAAAAACTTTCCAAAAATAGTTCATTCATTGAAAATATAGTTGAAATGAAAAAGTTACGATCATATAAAGTTGAATCAGTGCAATAATTGATAGATAGAGCTTTTATAAGCCATTAGTTAACTAATATAATTTGTTAGTCGACTGATAGAATGCAAAATATTTAAAATTCAAAATTTTAGAGCAACCCTCCATTGATGGATAGCAAGTTCTAATAAGATAAAAAAAATATCGTTCAAGTTTTAACAATTTACTATCTACTCCTCACACTTTCTAATTTTTTTTTTTTTTTGTCTTGAACATGATCCTATCATGTATAACAAAGGATGTAATTACTTAGACTACAATAATTTAAAGTTGAGTCTATATAACAGTCGATAGATAAAGTTTTTGTAAGCCATTAGTTGACTAATAAAATTTGTTAGTCAACTGATAAAATACATAATGTTTAAAATTCAAATTTTTAGAAAAACCCTCCGTTGATGGATAAGAAGTTCTAAGAAGAAAAAAAAATGCTAATCAAGTTTTAACAATTTACTATCTACTCCTCACACTTTCTAATTTATATTTTTTTTGTCTTGAACATGATACTATCATGTATAACAAAAGATGTAATTACTTAGACCTTATATTTTTTTCCTGTTTATTCTTTAATAAAATATTATCCTTTATAGCAAAGGACCTAAAATATTCATATGTCATGGTATATTATGATAATATTTTTTTAAAAAAAGTATTTATTTTAATTATGATAAAAAATTATATATGACGAGATGTGAGCGAGAAGTGCACAATCCGCAGTAGATATATCCAACTACATATGATTTGCTTCACATTTTTCATTAGACAAGCCTGCCATATGATAATATTTTATTTTATATCTTTATATTATTAATATTTTCCTCAGTATATATATATATATATATATAATTTAAATGTTTATATTGATAATATTTGCTTATATGACTAATCATATAATCGAAAATTAAAATATGTGTTCTACTTACCATTTTTAATCTTTTTAAAATAAAAAGTAAATCATTTTTTTTACAATAATTTTCAATACGTCAAACACATAATATTTTTATCAACTATTTCTTCACCACCTATGGGTTCTGCACTATTTTTTACATTTTTCAAATTGAAATTAGAGAGACAAAATAAAAGGAACTACATAAATTAATAAAACACAAAGAGATAATTTTGTTCTGGAGGACAAAAATAGACAATATTGTTTAAATTAGCATTTAGAAAACTTAAATAAATTGAAAAAATAAATTAAAAGTGGTTAAATGTTTTTCTAAATAAATTAATAAGACTAAAATTGTAATTAATGTCATATTTTTATTGTATATCAATTTTTGTAGAAGTTAAAATCACTGAGGAAAGAGGGAAAAGGATCGCCTGCTGTTGCAGTTTAATAGCAAGTTGTGCTGTAAGGGAAATCTCAACTGTTTGTGCCATTGTGTTTTGTCACATGTCGCTAAGCTTTTTTTTTTTTTTTTTTGGGAATTTCGCCTTAAATAATGACAAGAGTTCTGTAGAGGGCGACATTGACGGAAACAAGAATATGTCTTCGATCAAAACTAATCCCGGTACTATTTACTTCTCAAAAGATTAAATCTTTAATGATATGAGGGAGATGCAAGAAAGTAAGATATTGAACTTCAGTAAGCATATGGAAAATAGAAAGAGAGATTGGCTGCATTTTTTAAAAGGAAACAAAAACTAAAAATGCTCAATGAAGTATTTCAACAAGCTAAAGAACTTCAACAAGCAAGGGAAAAGTACGTTGAGAAAACAAATTTTTCACAAACACAGTATTGCATATATGTGTTAATGAAGGAAAGGAAAAATACATGTTGTATATACTAAGTGTGTGTCAACAAGCGAGGGAAAAATACGGTTTTGAATCTGCTAATAAGCCACTAGGAGAAGGCTAGAATATATGGGATTGCCTGAAGATATGAAAATCTACAACAGAGGAGCCTTAATCGTGGGAGGAAGGAGGCTAGAATTCAATTTGATGATCTGCACATTGTTTGCATCAATGGTTATTTCTCTTGCTTTAAAACGCACATCGTTTACTAAGATAAAATATTAAACAAACAAAAAAAGCAAGTAACACATTGATGAACCGCAAGTATTTAAGTTAAATTATAGTAAAAGGATCCGAAAGATCCAGTATCATTCTCACGAAAAAAATGTGTTATCATTATTGTTCTTAAGATTAAATTTTTGCTTATTAAGTATATAATTTGTACAAAGAAATGAGTTAGTGTGATTATTTATATATTTACACTTGTGGCCCAAATAAATCCAGTCGCTAGGAAACGATTCAAGTATTTAACAATAAAATTAAGTATCTAAATAACACTAAGACTCACTAGGACTTTAAATAAAAAGAAAAAAACTCAAGACACTACACTAGATTAAAGTAATCAAGAGTTGAAGTAAGGGTAAATTAAGTTATTAAGTTCAATTTTACTTTTGCACCCATATAATTCAATTCTACTTCTGGATAATTTAACTTACTAAAAAGATAAGTCTAATCCTTGCATTTATTAATTGTAGTTCCAATCCTACTTAAAGGTTTATCCGAATCATTTAAATGAAATCTTCACTAGAATACATTAAGATTAAGAGTTAAACCATCAAATAAGAACTACCTAGAGGTTGATCCTAATCATCTAGGTAGAATTGCACTACCTTAACCATTAGTGTCCCTTAAAGGTTGATCTCAATCATTTAAAGAAAACTAATCCTAAGGTGCTTTAAGCTCTTAGAAATCATTGAAAATATAAGTATGAATATAACTTAAAGGTTGATCCCAATCATTTAAGGCACATTCTACTCAAATCTTAATGAGTCACTTCATCAAACACCTTGTGGGTATTCAACTTCATGACAAGAGATTATTAAGAAATTCAACAATGTAAATTGTTCAATCTACTTACAATTATCTTAATTAGCAAAATAATATGGAAGCCTTAGTTAAGAAGCAACATACATTCACTAATTAATACAATCAAAATAGTATTGAAATATAATCTTAAATAACATATGAGGATACAAAGCCAACAAATCTCAACTCAATATTCTCAAAAACCTTTGTTTTCCATAGTTATTTCATGCCTTCAGCCTTCCTCCCTAGCTTTCTGGCCTCAAAAACCCTAATTTTTTCTATTTATAGCACCTCCCCAGTTAAAATACACATTTACCTTCAATAAGGTTGCATGTTAGCACGAAAGTGCCAGCTTTAGGTGCCTTGACTCTAGAATAATGTTTATTGATATAGTAAATGAGTACTTGTTGGAAGTCTCTCCATGGAATCAATAACTTTGTGTGAAATGGCCATATTTAAATTCTAATGTTTAGGGGTCCAAAAGTGGCATTGAAATTGAGTGTTTACCATCTTAAGTTGAATATTAACTCAACTTTTTTCCTTACCTTCTTTCAACTTCTACATTATTTGTAAAATCCTTCCTGACATCCTTGAATCTTCCTTTTTCATGTTTCAAACTCCTCATTTCCTTTCATTCAAGCAATTCTCTCGGAATTTCCATCAAAACATTTTGAAATTAGATAAATTGATTGCAAGGAAGCAACTAAATAGTCTAACCCATGAAATATATAAAATTAACATTATTTGGTCACTAAATCAAAATAATTTATATAACATATATGATAAGTCCCTAGTAAAACATAAATAAATATATCACAATTAGGGACTTACTACATATGGTAGGAGGGTGTCCAATGATCGCACTAATGGTTGAGATCTCTCTTGTAGCATAGCCTATTATTGAATAGCAATAACGGGCAATCCTTTTCCAAGAAAGCGGGATAAGGATCTTAAGGATCTTGTTTCTTGTTTCTTTTTTCTTTTTTTGTTTTTTTATGTATTATGATTATTTTTAAAACAATAATATTTAATATGAAAAAAGAAAAGCAATAAGCATAAGACCTTTTGTGTGGTAGCATAGGAGAGTAAGGATCAACATATATCAAGTCCGGTTGGGTGATCTATCAATCTAAGACACGGTTCATGGTTGAACCAAGTCAACCAAGTAACTTAAAATTTTTTATTGTTTTTTATATTTTTTAGAAACTATTTATTATCAATTTAAGTTTCAAATTTTGGAAGAAAAAACAAAAGGATCTACATTTAAAACATAAGGTATCTTATATTAGCAAAAAAAAAGATTCATATTTAATTTAAAAAATTGGAAAAGTAGCTTAGTCTTTTAAAAAAAATAACTTATATCAAAGGGAAAAAATTTTAAAAATAATTTTTTTAAAAACAAAAATATAAAATTGGGTTCATACATTGGCTCGAGACTTAGCCTAACCTAGTGACCAAGTCATACATATGAAACCTAATCTCTTAGCCTAGTGTGCTTAAAATTGACTCAAAACCCTAAATCACTGCTTGATGTCAAGTTTAGAACTTGAATATGATTTATATATCTTTCATGACTATTAATTTGGTGTCGCACACATAAAAATTTCACCTATTAAATATATAATCTTGAATTAGGAGAAATTTTAAATAAATTTTTTTAGTGAGGGAAGGAAAAGAGATGTAAGTGGAACAAGTATAAACCTAGTTGATTTACCCACACGTTGCGCGGGCCATTAAAAAATTAATGTAATTTGCTATATACATTTATACATTGTAAAAGAATGATGTTTGTGTGTATAAATAGAAAATTAAATTGATTAATGTATTATGATTTGATGTGTCATGATTTTGAATGAGAGAACGTGAAGAGAATTGAATTTAGTAATTTATTATAATTAGACGTGTATTTTATTATATAATTTATAAATTACTTTATTGAATGTATTATTTAATTATCAATAACATTGATAGTTGAGAATATATAATCAAATATGGCATATTAGATAATGTAAATTCATTGGTAATGCTAATATTGAATAGTTGCACATATAATGATAAATGTATTAGTCTATTTTGCTTCATAGGTATATATTATAGATTTATATTATTTATGTTTCTTCAAGAGATACCCTTTTGAACTTTCGATACATTGTCATCGTCACTATTTTGAAAAGCAATATCTTCCATAGATAGTTTTGGACTTTTAATGGTCCCTACTCTTCTTTGTGAATGATTTTATTAGGATTAATATACCAAATGAGCTATACATAAGTGCGTTAAGATTAGCCAATTTTTTTTTTTAAATTGCGTACATTTTGATCAAAAAGAGTTCTTTTTTTTTTTTTTGGTGCCAATAGCATTCAGAAAAATGAAAATGCCAAATTTAATTCGCATATTCATGAGTTGCATTACAAATACCAAAAGTTTTTAGACTAACTATAAATTTAAATCGCAATTATATAATGTATAAACATAACTCGCATATTATTATCATCAAAATCATAAGCCTTGTATTAAACCTTAGGGCTAAAATCAACAATTAATTATCTAATTGTAGAACATATAGTTTATGTTTAGGAAAAATTACAAATAAATATTTTTTTTAGAAAGTATATTATTAATCCTATTTTAATTATTATATAATCTAATTTTTAATTTTTTAATTCATTCTCTTTTCTTTTATTAATGTTTAAATAATTTTATTTAAGTTCATGCTTCATGAGATATATGTTTTCCTATAGTAATTCATGTAATTTAAAAATTGTGCTTCATATGCATAATGACATTAAAGGAAAAAAAAAACATAAATTAACCACTTGCATTGCCTTTAATTTATATAATATAGATATTTACTCTTTATATAAAGAGATTGATTTAATTTATTTATCCTATATAGCTACAATATGGCTTTATTATAATTTGAGAATTATTATACTCCAATCAATTATGAAGAAAAAATTGAAGTAATTGTATAACATTGAATTGAATTCCACTAAAAATAATTTTACACTTCCAATATATATTTATAGAACTTTTGTTAAAGCATTGAAAGATTGAACATACATACACCAAGGCATATGAAATTCAAAGAAACTACGAAGTAGAAGGACTAAATAATATGGTTGTTTCTTGGAAGATTAAACTTTACATTAGCTTATAGGCATGTGGAACTATGACTCTTGATAATATCTATGTTAAAGGGATAACAGTTGTTAAATATAACACTAAAATTAATAAAAATAATTATGTTAAAGGCTGGTGAATAGTCACTGCACATAAAACTGAGGGTTTGATCAACCAAAACTGCTCGTGCACTGTACAAGCTTTAGAAAAAGTTAAATTGTATTTTTACATGTCAATACATTTTAAATTATTGGGTTCATTGAGACGACACCATTATAAAAGATCTTCTTTGATGTACGAAGTAGCTCTCATTGTTGCTAATCTTGAAAAACTCTGAAATAACAAAAATTGATAGAATCATGTTTGACTGTGCTTTTGACTTTGAAAACCTCTAAATATTTTTCCACCATATCAGTATGCATCTCTAAAAAGTGGATGGTGCGTTACATAAGCCAAAAAGCATCCTCCACATGTGAATGTGGTCTTTTCTTGGTCTTTAAGGGCATTAGCTATCTAATTATATCCCAAATAACCATCTAGGATGCAATAAAACTCCTATCCTGCCAATCCATCAAACATCTAATCAATGAATGGCAAAGGAAAATGATCTTTTACGGTTGCCTTATTTAACTTCCTATAATCCATACATACACATCATCTTATAACTGTTCTAGTCTGAATAAGTTAATTTTTTTTATTAGTTACAACAGTCATTCCACCTTTCTTCGGAACACACTACACTAGACTTATCCATTTATTATCATAAATGAGATAAATTATACTTGCATCCAACCACTTGATGATCTCCTTTTTCACCGCTTTCTTTATGATAAGATTTAGTCTCCTCTAACGTTCAATGCTATTAGATTGCTCATCCTCTAGTAAAATTTTGTGCATGCAAAATGATGGATTAATTCCTTTTATATATGCAATAGTCCAACATTTTGTCTTCTTTCTCTTTAGTGAGAGAAGCAGAAACAATCATCAGTAAAGTTGAAAACTCACTAAGAAAAGCATATTTTAAGTGAGGGGGGGAAAGGCTTGAATTCTAACTCCGATGGGACTTCAACAGACGGTTTCATGCATATTTAAGCCCTAGAAGATAGATCCAATGACTCAAATTGACTAGAGCTTTTAGAGAGTCGAGGCAAAGCTTCCATCATCTGAACACATTCTTAAATATCCTCATCCTCACTACCAATAGAAGACTATAAAGCTACTTCAAATGCATCAGAAGGATATTTCTTTAAGAACACCTCCCTTGCTAAAGATTCACAAATGTTATCCACCACAATCACTTTGTAGCATTATTCAAAATCATTAAGGAATAACTTTAAATACATTGAACATCACTTGTTCATCTTGGATTTGCATTGTTAACTCACCCTTTTGAACATCAATGATGGCTCTTCCAGTTGCAAGAAATAGCCTTCAAAGGATGACAGGTACTTCTCTAACCTCTTTAAAATCTAGAATAATAAAATCCGTAAGGAATATAAACTTGTCAAGCTTTACCAAAACGTCTTCAATTATACCCTTTGGATAAGCTTGAGCTCTATCTGCTAACTGCAATGTAACAGTTTCACTTCCTCTAACCCCTGCTTTTGATACACAAAGGCATTAAATTTATGCTAGCACCTAGATCACATAAGGCTTGACCATTGAACTGGTTTCCAATTGTGCATATTGGTTCCTTAACCTTGGCGAAAGCTTATTTTGCAAGATAACATTGCAATCTTCTATGAGAGCAACAATCTCAAATTCTTCTAGCCTTCTCTTCTTGGATAAAATATCCTTCATGAACTTAATGTAGCTAGGTATCTATTCAAGTGCTTCTGCGAATGGAATGTCAATGTGAAGCTTTTTAAAAAATATCTATAAATTTCTTGAATTGTTTATCTAATTTTTGTTTTTAGAACATTTGAGGAAAATGTGCTGGGTGAACATAATCTATGAGTTTAAGCCTTAGAGGATTCTCAACCAGTTTTTCACTTGCTTCTGCCACTTTTTCATTTTCTTTTTCATATTTAGTTGTCATCAGGTTTCCCTCAATCTCCTTCCCACTTTTCAATGCTATTGGTTTGCAGTGCTCCTTACCATCTCTTCTTGGATTTAGTTCTGTGTCATTAGGTAGGTTGCCATGGGGTCTATTCTTGAGGGCATTTACAAGTTACCCTACGTGTACCTCTAAATTTCTCAAAGATGTTGCTTGGCATTCTGAATTAAAATAATAGCATCATTCTTCGTCCTATACTTTACAAACATATCCTTTAATAATGGCTTCTTTTCAACTTATGGAGAAAGGGCTTTAGCATGCTGATTATTATACTTAGTCACATTAAACCCTGGTGGATTACCAAGCCTTTATGAAGATGAAGAAGAAGTAGCCTTTTGATTGTTGTTCTAGGAGAAATTTAGATGATTTCTCTACCCTAGGTTATAAGTGTCAGAGTATGAGTTGTTTTAATTCCTGTTTACCAGAAATTGTACACTCTCAAGGTTTTTTGGACAATAGTTAGATTGGTGACTACCCTCACAAAGATTATAATGCTCAATAAAATGGGTCATTGAATTCACTAGAGCTACATGTCACACCCCAAAATTACTAGAGTGGGACTAGCACAGGTCACGCGGAAATTTCCCGAACATGCAAGCCTTACACTGGAAGGGCATTTAATACCATGCTAAAACTAAACAATTTACACCATATGCAATATAAATTACCTCAATATAAAGTAAAAGTTTAATACAAAATAAAGAGTTTTGTAGAAATTTCAGCAAAACCTCCCCAGTAAATAGAACATCCCGAAATTTCTACAATATCCTGTAAGGTAATAAAAACATATATAGGAGAGCTCCACTCTCACTAGCACAGCCTAGTAGCATTAATACAATATACAACAATAGGGAAAGTTCAATTGCGGTCCCTATAACCCCAAACATATAAAACAATGGTTATCGTTCTAAGTATATATATACATCTCAAAATAAGCCATAAATATCAAAATAATCAAAAAGAATAGGTCCCGTATTATCTAAGCGAGGCTCACCAATATAACTTCCAATCACTGCTCTGCTGCCTCTAGGTCCACGCCTGTCTCCCCTATCTGAGACCAAATTTTCTGGCAGATAGCATCCTAAAATTAGCAACAAACTTCATATATAAAAATAAAAAATAAAAACTTGGTCAAAAGTTAAGTGAAATGAAATAACATCTTAACAGCGAGTAATCACAGTTGCCAAGTAAACAGTTTTAGTTAAATAACACATTTTCCATGACATTGAATCTAAAGTGCATAAACAATGGATCAACAAGCTTCAGAACTTCATTTCAGGGGAAGAACTACTATGGACCCATCCAATGTGGCACACAGCCACAAAAGGAAAAATTACAATAGGCGAGGATACACAATCCTCGAGGGCAACTAACCAATTGGCGTGAGGTAATAACTCACGAAAATTTTCATTTATCAGTCCTCGTGTGATGGTCGTCACACGGGGCTAGCACCATCATTAACCCTGCTAGTTAGGTCATTACCTAGGTGCACCAAGGGCTAACAGTAATGCTGTTGGCAGCTAGTGTCCTATCTAGTCCTTCCAATGATAATGTAATGTAAACAAGCATGCACAGGAAAAGTAATAAGTATGCATGAAATTCATTTGTATTTGCCATAATGATTTACCAAACAATTACTCCTAACTGTACACATGAGGTTTCTCCAAAGTCATTTCCAAAACTATACATAAAGCCAACTAACATACTAAAGGATTTTGTTTGCTCATAATTTCAACTCTAATCAATATAGCCATGCCAAAGTAAAAAAAAAAATGATAATTTTAAAATATTTTCAAATATTGAAAAGTAAAGCTTATACAAAAAGTATTGGGGAGTACTATCTGCGCACCTGGGTGCCGTTAGTTGCGAGCAACTCAATGCCTTCTCTTAGGTGTCTGAATCACTCTTACGAGCTACCTACACCAATTGGAAAGCAAGAATTACTCCTCTTCCGTTATATTACTAAAAAAAAAACCCTAAATCACTCTCCTTTATTCCATCACTAACTTTCCCAGATTTTTCATCAAATTGCACTTACTGCCCTAAAAATGTTCTGAGTTTTCATTTTAGTCCCTAATTTCAAACACTTGCCTTCAATCCAAGAAAAACCATGACTGACAATAGGTTTTTATGGCACATACCTTAAAAGTTTTCTTATATGATCAATTTGAACACATTACAATGCAGCATTTCACCATTTTCTAAAGACCCCAAAATTTTAAAAAATTTCACTTTGGTCCCTATCAGCATAACTTCTCAAAACTAACCAAAATTCATGCTTCCAAAGCTTAAATTCAATGGATAGGGGCTAAAAATGCTTTTCCTAACATCATTCTCATGAAAAAATTGATTAAAATTCACTGAATCGCTACAAAACCTGCTGCCAGTGGCTATGACATGAACCCGCCGGAAAATTTGCGTCACCAGCGGCCAACGGAGCTCGAGGCCAGGCAGAGAATGACGGCCAGGAGGTGGGGAGTAGAACCCACCCAAACCGCGATGGAAAGAATGGCTCACCGGAGCTCCGTTGAGCTTCGAACTTATTGCCTTTCTGCGACGAAAAGTCACGTTTCTCGCAGGAAACGCGACGGTGCTTGGCCGGTGATAGGCTGACAACCTTCAGGGGGTGAGCTACAACTCCAACGAGGTGAAAGGAGGCGGCTTTGGTGACTCAAGCCCTAAGCTCTCTCTCTCTGTTGCTTCTAACCGATAAGGAACGAAGGAATGAAAATAAAATGGCCAAGGGCATTTTGGTCCTTTCACGCTAGAGGTTGACATGTGTCAAGTCCTAAAAAAAACAAGGAGAGTTGGGAAGTCAAGTCTCGAACCCGTGGCCTCCTGAATAAGCACCTAGAGCCTGACCACTAAGTCAACCTTAATTTCATTGTAAGGTGTCATTTGACAAAAGAATACGCCTTAGCCAAAACTTTTTTTGCAAAATTTCTCTCTTTCAATTTCTCATTAGCTAATTTAGTAATTATAATTTACTCCTTTAATTCTCCATTAATTGTGTCATTACACCACATGTCCCAATGATTCAACCTTCTTTGTCAATGCTGAAATCTTAACAGATAATGAAGAAATAGCCTACATGTCATGAATGCTAGCAGCTATAGCAGGTCTTATCCTCTCTGAATGCCATTAGTAATTATGGGAGGATATAATCTTCAATAGGTCATAAGCCTCATCAATTGGCTTTGCCATCAGAGGTCTGCCAGTTGTAGCATCAATGATCATTCTAAATGATAGAGATAACCCATTGTAAAATGTATGGATCTGAAGCCACTTGGGAAGCCCATGATAGGGACACCTCCTCAACAACTCCTTGAACCTCTCCGATGCTTCATATAGATTCTCATTGGCAATCTAAATGAATGAAGTGATATCATTCCTCATCTTAGTTATCTTGCCTTGTGGGAAGTATTTAGCAAGGAATTGTTATGCTAACTTCGTCCATGTAGTAATAGATCCCAGAGGTAAAGAATTGAGCCATGCCTTTGCCTTGTCCCTCAATGAAAATAGGAATAGCTTTAGTCTAATGACATCTTCAATCACCCCATTGTACTTAAACGTGTCACAGATCTCTAAAAAATTTAGAATATGGCTGTTAAGGTCTTTAATTGGCAATCTCCCAAATTGTCCATTAGCTTACAATAGCTTAAGAGTAGCGGGCTTGATCTCAAAGTTGTCGGCATCAATAGTTGGCCTTCGAACCACATTGAGGCGGCATATTCATATAGGTTACGGTTGTTCTCATTAGCCATCTCTAGTTACCTAAGCAATGATGCACCATGAATGTTAAGAGTTAATAGTGAAAATGGTGATGGTAATGATGAAGGAGAAAAGTTTGGATTGAATACAGCTCGTTTGGCCCATCCACCCTTGTGTTTAGGCATACATACAATAAAACCTGAAAATAGCAACAAAAACAATTAGTTTAAAAACAAAAATAGAAAGGCTTGCTCTAAGGCCTCTAACTAAGCATTAATATCAACATAAGTATAACAAAAGAGTTCCCCAGCAATGGTGCCAAAAACTTTTAACGTGTAAAATGCCACAGTGTAAGTGTACGTTGTCAACAAGTAATACAGTGGTGGAAAAATTATTGTCGTCCTTTGGGAACTCTTGTTAAAGCTCTTGCTAAGTACTAATGCGATCATGATTATCTTATCCAAGCTAATCATAATTTTCAATTTAATTAAGAAAGAAAATAACACAAAAGAACTAAACGAATGAGATTAAAGAGATTGAGTATATATTAAAGAAAACTCCTTAGGATTATGGTTCAATTTGGTATTTTGATTGCAATATGGTTACTTTCTTAACTTGAATTCAATGCTCATGAATTAGTCTAAGCCTTTAATTCCATTATAAGAGTTCATCAACCCCTTATAAATTCTATCACCTTAATTCATTTCCTTATATTTCTATAAGAATCAAATTAAAGTGGTGTAATATGTAAAGCTAATCACAACTCTGCTAGTCCAATAAGTATATATCTATCTTAAAGGCAACTTGAGTTAATTCAAAAAATTAATTAACATCAATCAAACAATATTCAATCCTATGACTAAATTTGGGCTTCTCTTTCAAGAATCTCCAAATCCTCAATATAAACCCTAGTTAGTGGCCAAGCAAAGAGGGTATAATGCAAAATTGAAGTGAATAAACTCATTCACAATGAAATCCAAGAAGAAAAGTAACAAATTTCATTAATCTACGTGCCAAATAGCCATAATCTAAGAGAAACAAAACCTAATTTATCATATTTAGAGGTACACTTAAAATCAAGTCAGAAAACATGGTAAAGAAAAAGAAAATGAGAAAAGGAAGAGAAGAAAATGTCGTTTTTGTTGCTCTAATCGGTTTCTTTCTTGATTTCTCCACCTAGAATGCCTTCATCCCAGCTTTAGTTGCCCTCTGAGTTGCCTTTTTAATGCCTTTCTATCTCCAAAGTCTCTCTCTCCTCCAAAACCTTAGCCTAAATCTGATATATCGGCCCTTTCTCCTTGAAAAGATAGACTTGCCCATCATTTACTGTGTTCTGGCACCTAGGCGCCAACTTTTTAGCATTTATTGATATCCTGGCACCTAGGCTCCAATTTCTGACACCTAGGCATTAGATCATTTGTTTTCTAGATAGCTTCAATGTTTTGGCTGTAATTTTGCATTCCAATATCGAATTTTGGTGAACCACCCCTCATTCAAAAGGTCTTAAAAAGCTTTATGATTTTTCGTGAAATAGTTAACTCCAAATTCCAACATCCAAGGGACCAAAAGTTATTTCAAAGTTGAAACCTCTATATTGTTGATACCAAAACTTTATTTTTTCTTCCAAAGCTAGGACACAAGAGAGAACAAGAGTAGCTTATATTTGGCTAGAATATGCATGCAAAACACCAACTTACCAAGGGTTAAAACAACAACCAAAAAACTAATTCTAAACTATCAAAGGTAGAAATGACTCAATTAATAAAATTAACACAAAATCAATGCAACACTAACAAAATTATTCAATTACTTAGCTTGAACGTGACCTTAATAACTTCATTTCTTAGAGTTATCATTTTATCAACCAACACTTCTTGTTAATTAACGGAGTTGTCATGTTAAAGAAAGTTTAATTTATTTATATATAATAGATAATAGATAATAAATTTAAAATAATTGATAAAAAATTAAAAATTAAATAATTGAATTTAAAATTTAAAATTTAAATTAATTCAGTTCGTTTAAAATTTTGAATTAGAATTAAGTACAATTTCTTATATTTTTGTTATACTATTTTTTAATCAAAATATAATAAAATATAATTAATTAATAATAACATATAATCTACTTTAAAAATAATACGATTATTTATAATAATTATAAAAAAGTAAAATAACAAATTATACATGTTTTCCCTTAAAATTTTTCCATGCTCTCAGATGGTCCTACTTTCGGATCTATGGGCATCTCAAGCACAAATACGAAATTACGAAAATACCCTTCGTATTTTTTCCATATGCATGCGTCTCTCTCCGCTCTTCTGCGAGATCACCACTGTGCTACTCCAACAGGAAACCCCATCCGCCCTCTTGCACGTTCGCTGCTCATACGCCGTCCTCCACCATCCTGGCCTGTTCCGGTGAGTTCTGGGCGGGATATTGCGGCAGTTCCGGCTTGAGGCATTTCCTTTTCTCTCAACGACGTTAGGGTTCCATAAGGGGGTGATAGGACTTGACTAGTGTGGATTTACATCAAATTGTATTGAGCCTCTTCTAATTGGTGAGTAATTCTTCATTTCCATCTGTTTTTAGTGGTTCTTGATTTCAGATCCCTCCATGGCAGTGAGTTTGACAGCTTGAAGGGTGGAAAAATTCGAAATTTTGGGTCCCTTAAACATCAATAAACCTCAAAGAAGAAGGATTTGGGTTCTTGGAAGTTGAAATCTATAGTGGAAAGTTGAATTGGTGATTTTTCCCAAATTTTCATTGTTATAAGGAAAGAAAAAGATAAGGAAATCCTATTGGGAATGATTAATTGGCATTGGGTAATTATTTTAATTTCATTACTATATATTTGAATTAGAATGGCATAATTTTCCTATCCATTTTGATGAACATGGGCAACCCATGACTATGGCATAATTTTGAATTAGAATGACGTAATTTTCCGAGCCAAAAATATACAGATTTGTGAGAAGGGGAGAAATTATTAAACAGTATTGGGAACTGAAGGTGTGAGATCACTCTTATTGTCACTGGCACGATTCTAGCTTTTTTTTTTTTTTTTGGGAGAATTGGATTGAATATTGTACATGTTTTTCGATAGGTCTGTCTTCTAATTGGTTAGGTAGTCAAATTTATTTGACTAACAAAGGCAGGGTTTATTTCTTTTTTCGTGCTGGTCACCCTCCATATTGGGGGCATGACATTTGGTATATAATGATGTAATTTTTAATTGGCTACCATTCATATGTCCAGACAAAGATAATTGAGTGGGATGGGTAGGGTAGCCTTGTTGCCAGTATTTTTCTTGTTAGTAACTTAGTAACTTAGTGGTCCATCAAGTTTAGCTGATGCGTAATCCTCCTCTCATCAAAATCCTTCAATTCTATCTCCCTTTTCAGAATCCATTTTTAAAATTAGACAAGCCAGATACTATGGGTGGACATAATGAGTCAAGTTCATCAGAGAAGAAATCAGGCAACGGAGTGAATGACTTACCGACCTTTAATGCTGAGAATTTGCAAAGCAACATGAAAACTATCTATTACAGGTTTGTTTTTACTGATGATAATTTTATTACTTTATCTAACATGCACATATGGCTGGAGTCATCATGTTTGGGGTGTTAGTCTGGGTGTGAATTACATTGTGTAATTTTATTTTCAACAAACTGTCACTAGAGTGCAATAGATGTGTGTATATATATATATATAGATTATTTAGAGAAAGGTAAAGAATAAGAAAAGAAGATGCTGCTTAAATGGTATAAGCCTATCAAGTTATACTAAACTTAATATTTCTTTTGTTTTCCTTTTCTCTTTTGCAGCCGGACATTTATGTCTATAATTGGTGGAGTTGTTGCTGGAATTTTGGGGTTCACTGGATTGAAAGGATTTGTCTTTTACTTCCTTCTCATGGCATTTACTTCCCTTGGGCTCATAGCCAAAGCTAAATTTTCAATTAACTCATACTTTGATTCATGGAATCGGGTGTTACTGGATGGCTTTCTGGGTGGCCTAATGGTACAATTTCTTTTCATCTCTTTCTCTCTTTTTCTCTCTCTCAGCATGATTTGTGTATGAGATCATTTTCATTTCTAGAGTGAAGATAAATTATGCTCAACAAGAAGAGAGAAGTACCCATAGAGTGTAAAATGTACTCGTAAAAGGAAACAAGACAGAAAGCTGGAACAATAAGGACATACAACTAAACAGAGTCACTAATTAATTTGCATTTACTCTCAACAAAACTAATGTTCTCAAAACTTAAGCTGTTAATAGAAATGGCCAATAATGGTTTTGTTAATGTCTTTGACATCCATGATTGATACATCCCCTAAAAGAACGAATAGCTGAAGCTGCGGCATTCACCTTAAAGGTTCTAAAAAACCCCTTCATTCCAAGAAATCTCAGCTGTGAAGATTTATTCATGAAACTCTAGTACTTCTTTTGGATTGTAAACATCAAATAATGGATTGCATTGCACATCATCCAAGAGCCTGGTCCTCTTTGCACCTCTCAAAACCTCTGAAATAACATATGAAACAGTGCTCGAACCTAAGTGGACTGACCCTTGATATCGTTTTTGCCTTTGAATGGACGAAATAAGAATACATTATTTGTCTATTTGAAAAAAAAAACATAATAAACAAGATTAGGAAAACAACGTCGCAAATAATAATAATAATAATAATAAACTAATGACATTCTTAGAAAGGAACTATCCAATTCTCTACATGTCTACCAAGGAGATTTCACAATAATAAAGCATATGCTGAGTAAAAAAGTGAAGACATGGAAAAGGCGAGTCTAGGGACTAGAGTTGTATATATTCTCTTCAAAATATGAGCATTCTGCTCCAGCCAATGACAGCAATAGATGAAATTGAAACCACACTACCATAGCACTTTGCCCTTATCACTCTTGCCAAACCTCTGATCTTAGTTGAATGAAAAGACTCCAATACTGAGGTTATAGACAAACCCTTAAGAGCCTATTTTTAATGTAACTGGCTGCTGAGCTATGCAAAAATTTATGTGGTGCAGTTTCTAAAGTAGAGCATCACATCATGCATATTTTGAAACAATTATTTTTTGGGCCTAGGCTTCTGCAACAAATTATTAGTACCAATCATAGTTTATCATTGTCCAAGTTAGTGACTTGTCCTTATGGGACTTTGGATTTTCAAAGAGGATTCTATTGAAGGAAATTTTCTTTGTGTGGTCAAATGGGTAAGAAAGTTGAAGGTTTACAAGAAGAAAAACACCAGAACAATCAATTGTCCAAAATTCTATTATCTAAGCTAAAGACAACTGGACAAAAACTAGAAAAAGTGTTACATGAACTTACTGTTTTCACTTTTGAGCCATCAAAATAATAGCTTAAGCAGTGGCACAAAGGAGGATATCATCTTATAAAGTTTCATCGTTTTAATTAACACCATGACATCTTGTGAGACATAATATATTATAATAGTTATTGAGAATCCTTTTGCTCTTTTCTCTGTAATAGCAAACAAGATGCAAGGATACATTTTATTAGGTTTCTGAGGCATTTGACACTTTCTGCCGTAAATGTTGACAAATTTGTTGGCATATCCTTTATCTTGAAAATTGCTATTGAATTGAGTGATCTCCTTTAGACATTAGATTCTGTAGTCTTTATGTCAGCTTGCCTAAACTGTAAACTATTCAGTTGTTTGACTTTGCTCTTCGATTTTTTTGGGAATGTACTTCCTGATTATCTGTTAACTCTTTTTTGTATGCTTCATTAATCAGCCATTGTAATATAGAAAAATTACATCTTTTTTTCCTTCAAAGTTAAATGTATAACTTGATTATATATATCAGCATCTTTTTATCATGCCCACCACTGCATGTATGTCTAGTTGCTTGCTACCTGTGCTTGGGGCTGGAAATTGTGATCAACATATTAAAATTTTCGTCTAATGTCAAACAGAAGGCTAACACCGATTAGGGGCCCTATGCAATTTATAATTTATTTAGTGCATTTAGTGAATTTCATAGAGAGATCCCTGGAGGTCTGATTGAAATTACTTGGACTTCTCTTCTTGTTTCCAAGTTTATATAAACCTCCCTTGTTTTAATTAAATCATAAAGTTATGATACCCTTTTAGATGTTATGGTTTAATTTAGATAAGGAATACTTTTGTAATCTTTGGAACTAGAGTCTTTGTAGTTTTGTTAAACTCTAACTTGACCGCTTCAACACACACAATATGATGATTGTGATATATCTGTTTTATATTGGTATTTATGCTCTTCACTTCCTCCCCACCCCTCCTTTTTATTTCTGTATCTTTTTTTCCCTGTAGTTTTAACATTTTTTCCTTTAAACTTTCTGCAGTCATTTGTGCTGTTTTGGACGTATCCTCCTCAATTATAATATTTGGTAAAGTATGGCTGCATATTTGAATAACCCAACATCATAAATCAACTAGACATGGGCTATCTATTTGATATTCAAACTTTCAAGGGGAAACTACATATAACTCCCCTAAACTATAGCCTAATTACCACTTTGGTACACAAATTTTATAATGTAAGGCATTACACACTAAACTTTCACCAAGGATAAAAATGTTACATGTCAGGTATATATAACATGTCAAAACCTTGTGATTGTCACATGAATCATAAGGTATCATGTGGCAATCACATGATTTTTAATTTTCACTTTTACATGACATTTTCACATTTTTGGTAGTTTAGGAGGATAAAGTGTTATAGAGTTATGTACCAAAGTTGTAATTTAACTATAGTTCAGGGGTTATATGTAGCTTTTTCAAATTTTAAATTCCCCGGGGCGGCCATTGCCCATTATTAGTGTTATCAATGGCGTATGGCAACAAATAGCAGCAAGCCCAATGACTGCCATGTGCAAGCACCACAGCCTTTGAAGGAAAATACTTCAAAAAAAATTTATATAAACATAATTGATGAAAATAGGGAAAAAGAACTAAGAAACTGTCTATACAAAGAAATTTTCCAAGTAAATAAGGTCATCACTTAACTGAGAAAAAAGTACCTATGCATTGGGAAGCCCCATGGTTATTTAATAGAGAACATTCTGTTGTACATTCAATTTCTATATTCCATCATGATGGTTGCTACATTTAATTTCTATATTCCATGTGCCATGCCATGGACGTTTTATGGTGTTTTCTTCAAATCCACTATGCCATGGCCATTGACAAGACTACCCATTACATAACGTGCCCCTTCAACTTGTGCCATGGTTGTAGGGATGTTAGTTACTCCGGATTATTGGCAATTTTGTATACTAAAATACTAACTTCTATAATTTTTTAAACTTCCCTTACTCTTGTGCCCAAATTCTTGCTACTTTTTATGTTCATCTTTGACGTAATGAAGATTTGCGTATGACATTGTTCATATATTTTGATGGAGAGCTAAGGGCAAGGTCTCAAGGGAAGGTATTTTGGCTGCTGCTGCTTGTCACGATGCTTTTACACCACTAAGTTTCTAGACAGCTTTCATTGATATTTTCTTTTTTAAACTTTGTATGCTTTAGTTTCATTAGTTTATTTATGAACTATTATAGAATCTTAAGTAGCAAGAATGGACAATGAGGTCTTTCTACTGTGGCCGTCCACATGGAAAAAACACTGCATACTTGCTTTGTGAGATAGACTGCAATTCTGCCAACTCTATGTGGCCTGTTCTGCAATATTTATCTTGGTATTACTTGCGGCATCTTTTGACAAATAATTTTGATTGACATTTCTTTAGTTATACAGTTTTTTATGAAATGAGCCTGCTTGCATTGCCCGTCATTCATTACATTTCTTCGATGCTGACTTGCGCAAGGTTGTGCGTTATGATGTTGTACATAGCATGTCTTAGACGTAATTAATTTGTGCCACATAATATGTACCTCTTTTTGGGCAGAGATGATAGTTACTTTCTTCCATCCAAGCTTCCTAGTGGTTGACCATATGGTTCTAAATATTTAGTATGCTATTTTAGAGGATGATATAGTAGTTATCTACTATTGCATCTGAGAAGGTAGTCAAAGGTCTTTTCAACTGCAACGAGAAGGGATTTTTTACCCTTACTTTTGTTTGTTACGAAGTCAATGGTCCATTTCATTCACCGAGGGATTTTCTTCTTTTTAAGTAGGTGGTGTTTGCCATGTTGGGCAGCAACGACACTCACAAGTGAGTGAGTCAAATCAAGTATCACTTTTGATAACATTTTTTTAGATAAGGAGTGATTATTTCGTCGTTAATGGATTATGCGTGCAAATGATTGAAAACCAATAGATTATATATAGTAAATTCTTTGTTAATTGTGTATTATAAACATAGACAAACCTATTGCCTATCAAAGTATGCTTCATTTCATTATATGATAAAAAAAATTTTAATTTTGTTTGGCAAACTAGAATTAATAGTATATTTTCAATTGACTCATTTCAACAGTTAAGTATATAAAGAATTCTCACTCGGGAAAGTATATAATTGTTTTCTTTACCTTAAAAAGAGAGTTTTAAATTTTTCTCGAATGATTTCCATTTTGATAAGGACGTAAGTATATTCAAAAGTCTGACCTTTACTACAATAAAACTCTGTTTAGCTAATTGATATCTTTAATAGGACAATTTTTCCAGTATAGGCTCCGCAATACGAGTTGAATTGTGAAGAGCTCGAGTATACCGTGAACACTCTGCGAAGATGCTACCAAGTATTCTGCTAAAGGAGCCTTACATTGGACAGACATTGAAGGTCCTTTCTTTTTAATGAGACAGCACAAGAATTACTCAGAACTAAGATAGCCTGACATTATAAGTAGATAATCTAACATAATAAGTGGCCAATCCAAAATATTTGAGGTCCTGTGTGTGCAGCTGTTTGCCATCATCCCTTTATTATTACATGTTAGATGATGCAGATACTGATATGGAACTCCTAGTCTCATAATCCTCGAGGTTGGTATATTTGTTAACCCTATAATGTTTATTTGATGTCCAAAACTTTTCAAATAAGTGTCTCGCTGCCTTTTAAATCAGTGCCGGAATAAAATGATGCCAACCAATGATTGAGTCATGTGTGTAACTTAAAACCATTGCCTCTCTTTCTTGGTTAGCAATCCTTTCTAACTATTGCCTTAATAATTTATTAAGAACTACTAATACATAATAAATAATAAAATAATAGACTTATCTACACTGGATTTTCAAGTTTCCGTAGCAGGAATCTTGAAAGAAAATATCCAAAATTTTCCATGCAAGTTTTAACGTGCTTTAGAAAAATTTCAAGAATATATTGCACCCTGACAGCAAATATACTCATTTCTTATTTCACATAAACGGAAAAGGGTTAAATTTAAAATTTACTACGCACTAAACCCTCTCTTTTTCTTACATATTCCTTTGCCATTCGAGTGTGAATACTTATTTTTCTTTAACTCTATTAATTGATAAGTCCAATTTAGTGGAAGGGGATCCCTCCAGAAAGTTGGAAGATAAGAATCTAATGGTTTAAAATTCTTTGGAAAAATATTATTTTTACAATAACAGATTGACTGTTACATTTAACTCTACAATTGAAAAAAATTACAGCGAATCTAGTGAATTGTAATAAAGTATAGCGAATTTAGTGAATTCCATACATGTCCCACTATTGCAGGTAATATTACAACCATAAACAAGGCCAACCATGCAACTTTAAAAATTAAGCGAATCAGCACTGCTTCTGGAAAAGTTCCAAAAGAAAGCAAAGCAAGCCCTACATGTTACCTAAACAAAACACAAGTTTAACTTTAACTTCTTTTGGACACTTACCACATTTGACCCTATATCACCAACTTCAAAAAGCAGAGACCCGGTAATTTTATATAAAAAAATATATATTAACTAGTTCTAATACCCTTACATAAGTAATTTGATATACTAGTTCAAACTAAAATCATTCAAAAACAAATATACATATCATTAAAAAATAATTTTATTAAAATTAATATACCAAATTATCTATAACATAAATATATCATGACTAATATTTTTTCAATTCCATATAGAATATATAGTCCAGTAGATCAAGCATTCACTAGTCTCAGACATGTACTAAAAGCAACGTATAATAGCCACATTGTGTAAAAATAAGATTAACAACCATTACATAGATCCAAAATAGATTCTACCTACAATTCCAGGGTATCAGAAATTGTAGTACATGACTCAACCTAAAATCCTAAAAAGGTCTACAAATAAAACTTGAGTTTGCAATTTAGTTTAACACAATCTTCACCAGCACATTAAAAGAGTTCTCCATAACCCCACCATTGACTACTCATCCAACAAACAAAACTAGTAAACCTAAAAGCAGTGCATCATAATAATACAGAATAGTGAAAAAAAAATTCCACAAACATCCTGTCCGTTCTGTGGAGAAAGGTGTTTAGGGGAAGAGGGCCATATGTTGACCTATGTTTGAGTTGTCAATCCCTTCAGTCAAGTATGGACCTAACCCAATCGTTTAGGGGGTCTCTCATCGTCATCTCCATCATTGTCATCATCATCCGAATCATCTCTGTCGGACCTCTTTCTTTTCGATGGAATCTCATCCTTCTCATCATCCTCGTTGTCATCAACTTCATCTTCCTCCTCACCATTCTCCACAGGCTCAAAATCACTTGATGCTTCTTCTTCCTCAGCAGTGCCTACGGGACGAACAAGGTACTCTGTTCCCAAATCCTCCTAAAAATTTGAGGAGACTTGTAGTAGTTTAAATGGGGGAAGACAGCAAAATAGAATAAACTTACGGAAGATTGAAGAAATAACACCGAAACCACACATAAAATATAAATTATAGACAACTAAAATTTATTATGTAACATGTCTTCATTTTTCAAGCTAATTTGCTCCGACTGATGCATCAAGGGACAGTGAAGCAAGACATGATTATAGAAGCAATTTTAGAACCCGGTACATTTCCATGATTCTCATTTCCCAACAACCCATAAAAGTTAAGAATAAAATGGATAAAAATTTAAGAGATCAAAACTACTAACGTTGCCAGTGCACTAAATAACGCACTATATGTGGTAAGAATTGTTCTATTCATGAGAAATAATGGATGTTAGACACCCTCAAGACGTAAATTAAAAAAATCCAAAATCTCAAATGAACTAAGCTACAAGCTCTCCCTCTCCCCCATTAAATCGGCACAGATTTAAACTTCTCCAAGATAAATCTCCATTAGGACTAATACAATGGAGGACAAGGACATGGCAGAGATTCCATCAGTCTTTCCCATCACATCAAGGTGAAACAACGAACGAATACACTCTGTGATACAGTTAATTGAAGCTGCAACAGCTTCAGAAAACATTTTGTTCCACAAAAAGGCTCTGGTAAAAGCTAAGTTAAACTTCAAGGACTTCATCATTGGAAATCATTACAGGAATAAGCTAAACAGGATCCTACTTTTTTTTTCCTGGTGCTATTGATTTCCTTGCTTAGAACAGACATGAGTATACTTAAAAAGTGCCCAAAAAAAATAAAAATAAAAAATAAAAAAGAGAAAAGAAAAGTAAGCGAATCAAATGAATTAAAGTGAACATTTCAGATTTGCAAACCCTACGGTCTTAACAAATTCTACAATATTAGGTTAGATAAAGAGGCAAATCTGAGTTAATTACCTCTTCCTCGCCCTCCTCCTCCTCGTCCTCTTCTTCTTCGTCGTCGTCGTCGTTACCGTCGTCGTCGGCATCACCGTGTTGTGCGCCATCATCTCCTTCGGCGTCGTCTTCCTCATCTTCGTCGTCGTCGCCGTCCGGAGCGTCCTCGTCGTCTTCATCCTCATCCTCATCCTCATCATCGACGTCATTCTCCTCGTCATCGTCTTCCTCATCCTCGTCATCTTCTCCTTCTTCTACTTCATCCTCGGAGTCATCAAACTCGTCATCTTCTTCCTCCAGAACCATGACCTCGTTTTCCTCCACTTGCTCCTTCAATTCTTCCGTAGCCTTCATCTTCAAATCCAGAAAACAGAAAAAATCACAACACTTTCTCGAGAAAATTCCTGATTTTCCAGGAAGAAAATATGCTTAATCGAAAATCGAGAGAAGAGGGAGAATAGGGAGAGACAGCGAAGATTCCAGCTCCTTCCTTCGATCCTCCAGTAGCTCTGCAACACAGATCTCAGCCGTTGAAACGAGGATTCACGCGAATCGTTGACGTGGCAACAAATCGGACGGTCCTCGTTAAAGCATTTGCAATTCAGTGTAGATAGTGTGATTGCGCATTGCGGCGCTCACGAATCTGTACTCCTAACATCACAGTCACGTGTGAGTCACGTGATTATACGGGATGCAGAGTTAGGGTTTTCCTCTCGTAAATATTTTATTGGTTGAGTAATCAATTTTTCCATTTGATTCTTCAAAAACTAAATTTTAAATTTCAATTATTTTATTCTTTGTGTTTTTTAATTTTTAAATTCTAAATATTTTGGTAATGATAAAAAAATAGGAAATTTAGTTTTTATCGAATTAAATAAATCACTTTTCCACACATTTTGGCGTTTTCCTAAAATTTCTTTTTGATAAAATTTAGCTTACAAATCACGTCTCAAACCCAAAAATTCAAGTCCGTGTATGCAAATATCTCAATATTTTATTTTTTAATTAATTTCTATTTTAATTTTTTCATATTTTTAATAAAATAAATTAATATAAAAATAAAGTCAAAGCAATAAATTTTACACCACCAACTTAGAATAATTGATTATAGGAGCAAATATTGTGTGATACTAACAATTTTTTCATGCTTAATCCGTCTCTAGAACTTCTATTTGTTTTCACAGATTATTTTTGCTTTAGTTTTTATTAAATTTTTCTCTAAAAAGCAATTGAGATATTCATGGAAATTCTATTTGCATTGATTTTTATATTACTTTTAGAAATCCAATTTCTTCTTTTTTAAACATGTATTCATTTCACACTTTTTTACAAAAATTATCAAGAAAAGTATCACACGTTCTGTCATTCTCACACCATATGATAATTTGGGCTTTTACAAATTACTTATTTTAAATTAGTTTTATTTTTATTTTGTACATAACTAGAATTAAAAATTAATAAGAAACTAATTTTGCATAAAATAAAAATTGTAAGAGATTAATATGGTAAAAAAAATTTATTAAAAAAAAAGACTTATTTGATTTTGTTCTTTATTTTTATGTTCTTAAAACAGTTTTGTAAAATTGTTTTTTAAAACAGTTTTTAAAAATAAAAAGTTAAAAAAATTTGTTTGAATCATATATTTTTAAAAACACATTCAAAATTAGAAAAAAAAACATAGTTTGAAACAAAATTCAAAAACAAGTTTTGAAAACGTTAGGACCTTGTTTAGTACTAAGAATTAAATTTGTAATATGTAATTATAATTCTATTTCTAATTCCGTTAAAATTGAAATTGATTCAAAATTTTAAATTTTATATTTGAGTCATGTAAAGAATTAGAATATAAATTTATAATTCTAAATTTAGTTTTCATTTATTTAGACAAAAGATAAATATTTGTTTTATTTATTTATTTGTGTTACATGTTCAATATATATGTGCATGTGCATGTATGTGCATATGTATGTACGTGTGTGAAACAAATGCATTATATATATATATTTATGCATGTGGGTGTATGTGGACATGCGTTTGTACATGTTTGTATGCATTAATGTTACATCTTCATATTTAACTCTGTTATACATGTTTAATATATATGTATATGTGTACATATTTATATATGTATGCATATATGTGTGCATGTATATAATAACTTTATTATATATGTCTTTGTATTTGTATATGTAAGTGCACACACGTACATGTGTAACATGTTTAGTATATGGAAGTATGTGTGGGATTGCACGTGTACATTTTAATTAAGTTAGGTTGGGTATTAAGTTCATTCAATGCCCAATTATGTATTATTTTTTAATATAAATTTATTTTATTTATAATAACTTTTATTTATGACAAAATTTTAAAATTTAATTATTTTCCATTTTAAATTGTATTTTTTTTTATTTCATTCTTTTCATTTTAAATCTTAACTTTTTATTTTTCTTTAAAAATTTATTTTTCAAGAAAAAAAAAGAGGTAACTTGACCATGCTAATTACTAACCGACTCGGTTGAACCTCAAAGTTTATTCAAACCTATCTCACAACCCTATTTAAACCATTTTTCACACAAATACAATTTTGTCATTAATAAAAACAATTTTGGAAAACAAAAGAAAGCATCTAAAACTTGTTACCGTTTTATATTATAAAAAATACTTTTTATTTTTTATTTTTTTAAAACAATTGATAAAAAAACTCATTACCAAACAAGGTTTTTTGTTCTTTTATTTTTTAAAAACATAAAATTGTTCTAAAACAACATTCAAACAATGCTTAAATTGTCACAAAATATAAAAATAAAGCATTAATTCAATACTTCTTTTCAAAAATTATGCCACAACTTTATACTACACACCTATTCTTAGTTGAGCTATTATGACTCTGCCATCCAAATGATATTAATTGTGATGCAGTATATAATATGCCTTGTAGATAATTTGTATTAATCTTATTCTATTATGAAAATAAAATCAAAGGAAGAGGATGAGGACTTTTGTTGTCAACATTAAAGGACTATTATTTTTATTTTTATTTTTGTTATACAAATATTGCTTTAAGTTTTGTATTTACTTCTTAAATCAATTATGTTGTTCATGTTAATAAGTTTATTTGAATTTATTTTCATACAGCCAAATAAGAGTTTGAACCAATAACTACATATTGATTATCTAAATCCCTCTCTATTAAATCACCACTTATTGCCTTTAAGTAAATTATTTTTGGTACTTTGGTTATGTTCAATAACAAGTACTAATATTATCTATATATTGCCATATAATTTTTTTTTTATTATCTAATTTTGAATAAAATTTTGGTAACTCTAAATTGGAAATTTTCATCATTTAGCCTCTAAAGATTATCAAACATTTTATTTGGTCCCTATAATTTGTAAAGACAAGTTTTAAATATTTTCTTGAAACATTTAATTATTCGTGGTCCCTATAAATTACTTGAGCTTTCAATTTGGTCCTCGTTGTTTCTACCTTTTCAATTCAATCCCAGTACTTTTCAAAGGTTTGAGACTTAGTCCTCACCAACAAAAAAAATGTTTGGCACGAATGTAAACTCGTAGTTTTACCCAACTTCATTTGTGTGCTCTCTTAGATCATCATGCTTCTATTTGAGATGAAGCAAAATTGTTGATGATAAGCACCGATGTTTTTTCAACTAATGATTTTGCATTGAATCCGCTAAACTAATCTGTTCACTCTATTACTTTAGTGGATTATATTATAATTTTAGCAACTGATATAATATAATTATTAAACCGATCTATCTCACATAACCTATTTTTTAAACAAGTCAATATATTGGCTCGTCTAAATAATTATTTTCTATTTCTCCATCATTTGGCAATTGAAATGAAAAGATGAAATGATTGTGCCATGCCTAAATAGCCATATTCACAAGGAAAAGAATGCTTGCACGAATTGGCTAGCTAGGGATGAATGAAAGGGGGGACGCATGAGACGGTCACTTCCTTAGGTTTTAAAAATTTTAAATTTTAAATATAATTTTATTTTATATTCATAATTTAGTTCTTTAATTTATAAGAGTTTGCTCATTTGAATTGTAAAAATTTACTTTTTTTAATTCAAATATATTATCCGAAGACTTTTAGTCTCTTATAATCAAATTTTAAATTCACTTATAAAGTAACCAAATATTCGATCTACATAGAGTTAGATTTCATTAACTTCTTTAATATGGTTCCCAAAGTCTTAACTATGGTCTTTGATGTTGATCTTTTATAAGATTATGTTCCCATGTAGAGTAGGAATTGGATATAAAGTTTGAATTTGATTGTTTGAGTTTTGGAAGATATTCATTATTAACATGTCAATTATAAGGTACTTGTGTTTTTTCTTTCCTAGTATCTATTTAACCCACCTACTACATTAGATTAAAATTTCAAATCTATTTAGTATAAAATCTTAATAGCATTAGGTACCTTAAAGGAATATATTTGACCACTAAGTTGTGTGGTTCAAGCAGATTGCTTCAATTCTTAATCTAAAGAACCGTAGAAGAATGAACCCACCAATTGTAAAGTCTTCTCTTCAATAGTAATTGCAAAGGATTAAGAGAAGCAGGAGATATCAATGGCTTTTCAATAAGTATTAACAAAACTTGCTTTTCTAAAATTCAAAACCACTATTTAAAATAATACTTTTGAACTATCGTACTTCTTCCTTATAAACTTATTTAAAACTAAAATTTGAATTTCCATCCTATTATTTTTTAAATGTTCATTGTGTTTTCTAAATCATTCCAACAATCATTTGACTCTTGATAATAAAACCACTTGACTAATAATGTTAGCAATCTATTTAATTGTCATAAGTTTCAAGTTTCTAACATCTTGCTTTTGGCTAGTCAATTGGTGGCTGCTTGAACACCATGAAATAGACATAACTTAAAAAATACGTTTAGTCTAATAAATTTGATTTAAAAAAATAAATCTCGAATAAAAAAAATTAATTAAAAAAGTCTGTTTGGTAAAACAACTTAACTCCCTATCCTGAAAAGATGGATTCAATATTTTATTACAATAAAAAATTTATTATTTTAAAAAAACTTCATGTAATATGACATTTTAATTAAAAAAATAAAAATTAATATTTCTTGTTGAAAAATTTATGTTAATACAATAATTTATTTATATTCACAATTTTATTATATATAATCTTACAAATAATAATAATAATTAGTTATATTATTTATCCTAAGTTTTAAATAATAAATAAATTTAATTATGACTTAAAAAAACTCATTTGACCCAACAAACCAAGCCAAACAAATATAAATAAAAATTTAATTAAAAGCAAACTTATTTTGTTTGAATTCAAACACAATTTTTAAACCCATGAATCAAGTCTCATCAGAAGTTGCTCTCAGGTTACCTTCAACTGACCGGTGACTTCTGAATTATCAGCCCATTATCTTTTCCCATGCTGGGCTGGTTTAATGGAAGTGCAAACCCTCAACAATAAAATAATTTATTGCAGATTTTGCATTAAATATATAGATTATTGAATCAAGATCTAATCATTCACGTTTTTTTTTAATATTTTTTTATTTGATTAATTTTAAAAATATGAACCAAGATCTAATGATCTAAGATCCCCGGATCCATGCACAGTTGAACCATGTTTGTCAAACGATCATCAAGAGTGTTTATTTTCAATACTCTTATGGTGAAAAATTATACTTGCTATTGGCTTTTGTATTATCACCTTTTTTTACTATCTCATTTTAAATCATGCTTCATCTTTTCAAACCACTTTTATTATAATATATCCAACTTGTATGAAAAAGTTTCATTAATGCATTAATAACTAATGCATTTCCCTAATTTTTGAGTGACTGGTCCTATCTTTACCATTTAATGTTTCTCGAGATATATTAATTTTTTGTAATTATTAGTGTTTGAAACACACATGGTAAAAAAAATATGGACGAAGTCATTATATCCTGAAGCATTCTAACTAAAATATTTGTATTTAAACTTATAAAAGTTAACACTTTAGCTATTATTAAATAAAATTTATAATTATTTATTATATTTAATTCTATTATATATGTTATTAACTGGAATTAACTGTCAAAATTTTCAAAGTTGTTACATAATTTCCATAGACTCGCCCAACTTGATCTACATTGGTAGTATTGAATGGGTTAGGCTAGGCCAAAAATAAATAATTTATTAACTCAGTTGAATGTAACACTCGAGACGAGTTAAGTTTATATGGTCTGGTTTTATTTTATTTAAAAAAATATTATTTTTAATAAGTAATTTTAATTTTATTTAGGGTAATATTTATTTATGATTATTTTTAAAATATTAATTCCTTTTTAAATTTGACTTATTTTACATTTAAAATCACAATTTATTTCAGTTGATTCTATTTTCATTTTGTTCTATTTTAAAATTAAATTTAATTAATACAAATTCTTTTAAAACTAAAATGAAAAAAAAGATCAACATGACCCAATATAGCTGACCCTATTCACTAACCAAGTAAGCTGAGTCTTGGATTTAAAAAAATGATCCAATCACAAATCAAGTCACGTACAAACTTGACCCTATTGAAAAAAAAAAAATTAATTAATTTTAATATATTTACTTAATAATTTATTTGATATAGTAGTCTCAATAAAATTATTTTTTTGATAACCTCTATTCTTATTTTTAAATAATTTTAGTAAAATTAATACACTAAATAAACTAATACATAAATATATTAAAATTAACTAATATTTTATCACGATATTGGTTTTGGTACACCCATATCAATTACTTTGCAATCAATAAACTCAAAATGACATGAGCTGTATATTGAAAACTCTAAATAAACATTAATGGCTATTAAAAGTTTGAAAGTCAAATTTATTTGTCATAGAGCTATTAAATGTTCCGGCTGACATATGAATATTAATTTTATTTATTATACTAGTTGGAGAAGACAAAGTGATTTATTTCAAAAATTTATGTACTAGTATTGTAAATAAATTATTTTTCAAAAGCTAAAATATAGTTTTTTGTAGAAAAAATTCAAAGTCTAATTCTTTTATATAAACTTTTTAGAAAAGTAAATTACTTTATTAACGCCGAACTTGGAATGATAAAATCCCAAATTCATGTACCACAACTTTCTTAACACTAATATATGGTTAAGTTTCTAAACCATATATTATCTCCCCTTTCATTTTTAATGTGAATGATGAATTAATAATTAGCATTCAGTTAGTTTATTTATTCGTGTTAAAATTAGTTTATTTTATTACATGTTAATATATTTTAAATCAATAATATTTGTAAATATTAGTAGAAAGTTAAATTTAGTAATATATTATAGTATAAAGATAACATAATAAATTAAAATTTTTTTATAAAATTGATTATGTGACATTGATAAGAGAGAAGTGACGATTTGTACTCATTAATAAAACACCATCATAAACCATTCAACTATATATTATTTTATCTTACTTTAATTTTAGATCATGCCAAGTAATATTTATAGTCTTTTAATGAAAAATTTAGGATACAATTAATTAATTTATTTATTATTTTTCTCGTTGACTCCAAAAAATATCTAAACTTCAAACAATTCCCGATTTAAGACGAGGTTAATTGATTTATTAATTTTATTGTTTACTTCAAAGAATTCTTAGACTTCATATAATAATTCATTAATTTTCTTGTTCACTCAACAAAATTTTTAAACTTGTGAAAAAGTTTTGATTTAAGAGACACTTAATTAATTCATCAATTAATTACTTTATTATTTTTCTCATTTACTATAATAAATTTACACAAATTAACTATTTCATTATATTTCTTATTGATTATGAAGAATATACACACTTAAAAAAAATTTTAATACATATATAAGAAATGTGAAAAGTTATGGTATGGGGAGCTGATAGTTTAATCAATAAAGTTTCTCATATGTCAAAAGAAGCTCTCACGTTAAAGGGAATAGTTGACTCCAAAAAGTGTCAAAACTTTAAAGAATTTTTAATTTAAGATGTAGATAATTAATTTATCCCATTATTTTTCTTGTTGACTACAATAAATTTATCTAAATTAACTACTTCATTATTTTTCTTGTTAACTATAAAGAATTTACGCACTTCAAAAAATCTTTAATATATATATATATGAGAAATATAAAAGGTTATTATATAAGAAATTAAAGGTTTAATTAACAAAACTTTTTTCTAGTCAAACAGAACTCTTATGTTAAAATGTTAAAGAGGATTTACTTTACTTATACATAATTGATGGATATTGAGTTATTCTGGTTTTTCGAATTAAGAGATTTTAACGTACCGTGTCAAGTTTGCAGATGAAGGCCGACGTTGCTGGTATACAGTGATAACCGATAAGAATTGTTCATATTTCTATCTATTTATTGAATTTGATAATTATTGAATCGGAATTAGCCTTCCGTGTGTTTTGATCATTGAACTGATTCAATTTCAACAAACAAATGTTTTGGTAATTTTACAAATTAGAAATATGCCTAATTTTTTGAGGGGGTTTTTTAGGTTAGTATCTTAATTACTATTAATCCTTCTACTAAACGTGGATACAGGTGCTTGAGTTCGGTTTATGTGAATGGACATATGGGATTTTATCATTTATTTTAGAATAAAACATATGAACATTTTCTGAAATAACAAGTTATATTGCGTTTTAATTTAATTTAATATTAAATTTTATTATTCTAATATTTTTATTAACTTAAAAATATTTGTGATTTTGATAAAGAAAATTGGTGTCATTTATTCCGTATTTCATTAATAGAAAATAATCTTTTCTTTTTCAAAAATAAAAAATCAATTTTTTATTTGATGTATATTGAATAATTTTCTATGACTTTATATTAAAAAATTTAGATATTGATTTATCAACCATTTAGAAATTATAAATATTAATATTTTAGATACTATATTTAATTGCTAACATATTCATATTAAATTTTAATTTAAAATAAATTGGTTTGTTCTGTTTTACAAACAAATCGACATTTGATTGTTTATTATTGATTTTGGAGTAAATTGTATAAAACTATTTTAAAACGAAAAAAAATTACATTATACTTTAATTGATTTTAATTTTTTTACCAAAAATTTTTTATTAACTTAAAAATCATTCCATATGTTATTTGATTAGTGAAAAGTTTTTTATTCAAGTGAATATAAACACAGATTAAAGTGTATAAAAGGAAAGGTCTAAACTTTGGGTAATTTATTTCTTAACTATTTAACAAAAATTCACTAGTCTCTATTCATCTACAAAACAATTTTATATTTGATGTGAATTGAATAATTTTCTCTGAGTTTATATTAAAACATTAATTATCAACATAATTAAATTATATATATATATATATATATATCTAAATTCAAACATTCATGTCAAATTTTAATTCAAAATAAACTGCTTAGACCTTTGTATTAAGGATGACAATTTGTGGGGTCGGGGAGTGTGTTCCCACCGTGTCCCCCATCCCCATCCTAACTCCTTCACTGTAAGGAAAGTTTTCTCTCATTCTTATTTTTCATGGAGATATTGATATCCACAAAAACCTCAAATTAAAAAAAAGTACAAAAAAATAGAAATATTAATAAATATAAAAAAATGAACATATTAAAAAAAATAAATTTAAAATTTAAACTTCTTGTTTATTTTATCCAATAAACTTTAATCAATTAAAAAAAAACTCATAAGAATTCAAATGACAAATTTTAAATAAATCTTATAAAAAGTCTTTATTATTTTTTGTTCCTTATGTGTAACTTAGGTATTTCAATTTATTTTATTTTCACCATTGTAATATGTCAAAAATTTGTGCATTTGAAACATCAATTAAGACATGCTTGTTTAAGTAACAATTTTACTCTGATTTGATATTGCTAGTTGAAAAGTTTTTTTTAATTGAAAATAGTTGCAGTTCTAATATTTTATTTCATAAGAAAATTCAAGTATTTTATATAAAATTATTGATCATATATATATGTGTGTATATATATTAAAATATTTATATCAAATTGACGTAGATGGAGATTCCACGGGACAAGAAATATGATCTCTATCCCCCAGTACCAGACTTTCTCTGGAAAAGTTTTTTCTCTCATCTCCAACCCCACAAAAATAAAATCTCAAATATAAAGTCTCTAAATGAGACAATCCTTATAGAAATCCCTAAATATAATAACCTTTTGTCATCCATGTTCTATGCGAACATTCCATCAATATATTGAACGAGAGAATGGATTCTTTACAATGTAGCACTGTGCTACGTTGTAGATTTGGAAAAATGAGACAAAAATTATTGAAAAAAAAAAAAAATCTCAGCCCCTCTCTGAGTTATGAGTTATTGCAAAGGCAATAAGATAAGCTATTGCATTTCAAAGTGAAGTAGTATTCTCTATATATTTGACAATTTAAATTCTTTATATTTGAATAAATCAGAGTCATTAAATTTTTATCAAATTGTTCAAATGTTAATAAATATTAAATAATTTTTTAATATTCAAATTATTAAATTTTCATCTAACAATCTCAATTTTATAAAACTCACCTATATTTGGAATCTAAATATATGAATCCATTTCCAAATTAAGCATATTCTTAAAAAAAAGTTGCTTTTCTAAGGTTTAAAATCACTATCTATGACAATACCATTGAACAATCATCCCTCTTCCTCAAAAACTTATTTGAAATTTAAATTTAAATTATAATCTTGATCTTTTAAAATGTTCAAAGTGTTCTGTGTCATTACAAAACTTCTTTTCTGACACTTAATTAAGAACTGCGGCACACATGTTCAGAATTTCCAAGAAAATTTGATTTTGGAAAACTTTTGGTTATTAACACAATTTGATGTAGCCGTTACTAAAACTTTACTTTTTAAAAACAATTTTGACGATAAAAATTAAAATAAAAAGATGGTTCAGAACAATTGAGATTGAGAACCAATTAAACATGAAAAAAAAATTATTAAATACCACAACACTCATTCCTAAAAGCAAGTTAAATTATGTCAATTTTTTTAATATAACCTTAGAATTATCTAATTACATTTATCAAATATATAAAAAATTAAACATAAATAATTAGTACAGCCGCAATTCACCATATTTTACCATTTAATGAAAAGCAGCTTTGTTGACATTAGCGGTGGGAATAGAAGGAGGCTCACTTGTCTTTTTGTTATTTTATTTATACATTTTGTCTTTTTATAATTAACCATTGAATTTGCAATTCCAGCTATATACCATTTAGGTAAAAAGTTTATTTTATACAAAAGTGTGATTTCAATAATTGAGTCGCAACCTTAATGATTAGGGATTATGGAACTTTCGGAGGAATGCCCTATTATTCACTATAATTTTTCTTCAAACATATAGAGTAAATTATTATTTGAAACTTATTTTTTATTTGAATTTCATAATAAAAATTGAAAGTAAAATTTTTCAAATTCCATAATAATAACCCATTGTACTATCAAATTATTACTTGAAAGGTTATTTTCTTATTTGGTCCGTTATATTTTGACTTTATCTCAATTTAATCTTTCAGATTTATTGATCTCAAAATAATCCCTTATATTTATTAACATTAAAAAAAATTGTTCTCTCTTCTGACTCAATAATTGATAAACCAACATGGCAACCAATTTTCTTAATATCAGAAATTATGAATGACATTTTGAGACAGGACATACGCGGGGAATCGAATTGCAACAAAGTCAAGGAACTAAAATGGTATGTTTCGTTTATGACAGATACTAGAATTTGTGCTATTTATTTAAAAACAAGTTTTTAAATAATATTATCAATTTTTATTAAATGTCAATTCCTATCAATTACCTAATATTAAACATTAAAAAAACTGTTTCACTTTCGTTTATAGAAAAAACTTTACATTCAAAAATTAAAATATTAATATTGTAATTAAACTAAATATAAAAAAGGTAACCCAAAAAAACATTTCCTTTTTTTAGTCCTATTTCCAAATTACCTTTTATAAAGGAAAACAAAAATTACCAGGTCCAATTGGTGATCAAGTAGTGGAAACTGTAACTATAAAACGCCAAGCAGCATTCATTCCTCTGAACTACACATTTCCCAGTGCTCTCTTCTTCTTCTTCGTCTTCGTCGTCTTCTTCTCTGAAATCAACAAACATGACGAACCAGAAATCTCTGAGCATCGTCTTCTTCATTCTCGCCACAGTCTCAGTAGCACCCAGCCATTGCAGCAAAACCTTGAAGCTCCGAAACGACCAGAAACTGATAGAGAACACCTGCAAGAACACCCCTAATTACAATCTCTGCGTTCAATCTCTGAAAGCCGACCCTGCGAGCTCTGGCGCCGACGTTGCAGGTACAGTGATAAGGATGATTCATATTCCTATCTATTCACTACTTTAATCCGTGAGTTTTGATTAGATTCTGACAAATATATAAACTGGTTCACAGGACTGGGTCTGATCATGGTTAAGGCCATGACGGCGAAAGCGAAGGCTGCGAATGACAGAATCAACCAAATCCTCCATGGGAGACCTGTAGAACCCAAGCAGATGAAGGCCTTAAGAGCTTGTGCTGAAAATTATAACGCCATTCTTGTAGCCGATATTCCAGAAGCTACTGAGGCTCTGCAAAAAGGGGACCCTAAGTTCGCAGAAAATGGCGCTAACGATGCCGCCAACGAAGCCACCTATTGCGAGGAAGAGTTCGCCGCCGCCACGTCGCCGCTCACCCAGTACAACAACGCCATGCACGATGTCGCCGCCATTACTGCAGCACTTGCTAGACAATTACTATAATCTGCTTTTGTTGTCTGGAAAGTGCGCTTGCTAATTTGATTAAAACAATTATGGAAAAAATTAAGAAATAAATAAGTTCAAATGTTTGCAATATTTACTTGGAAATATATAGCTTGAAGAAATTGTATAGTCTGATGATTTATATTAAATTTGGTGACCATGCACAAACAAAAATTTTATATTTTGGAGAAAATTAAAAAATATAAATAAGTTTAAATATTTGTTATATCTAGTAAGAAATGTATGGATTTAATAATTAATATTAAAGGAATTACATGATTTAATAGTTCAAATTAAATTTAACAACTGAACACTATAAAAAAATTTTAAATTTTAATCTAATAATTCATATATAAAAAATTACCCAATCTAACAACATTTGATATTTGTTAGGAAGTCCAAACACACCTTCTAATATTTGAATTTTTTTTAACAAAATATAATAGTTTAAATTTTTAATAATAAAATATAACTGTATCTTATTATTTTTATTTAAAAATTTAAATCATTAATTTTTTATTTAATTAATTATTAAAAATAAAAAATAACCCTTATTATTATTATTATTTTCATAAAATAAGCCAATCCTAGTCCTTTTTCTTTTATTTACTATTTAGTGGATTGGCGTGCCTTGTGACTTGTGTGGTTCTCTTTTGACTTTTTCTCACTAATGCCTGTCTTAATCTTCTTTACTAATAATTGGTAGGGCAGTAAAGATAAGGTTGACTGGTTGAGTGTGGCTTCCAAGTTGTAGCTGTAGGTAGGTTTGTCTTTTTTCGTTCATTAGGGAAGATAATTACAATTTGGTTATGTTCAGTGAGAAAACAATTTACATAATAGAATTTTGGACAAAATTTTTTCTTTTAGAAAATTTAAACTTCATGTAAATTTAATATTAAAAATATAGTTCCTGTTAATTGTGCCTTGTATTGTTAAAATTTTTAAATGTTATCATAAATGCAGACTTTGTCAATTAAATTATAAAGAATTGATGACATATCATTTTCAATACAATGGGCACTCTTTATATAATTTTTCCAATTATATTGACTTTATATTTTTTGGTAATATAATTATATACATTTATAGTTAATTATTTCTTTTTTATTAATTATATGTGAATTGTTATAGTTCTGACGTTTTGTTTTTTAATATTATGTGTTATTTAATTTTTAGTCTCGATTCTTTCAAACAAGCTTTGCTTAATTTTATGAGGAGGGACCCTCTAGTAGCATCTGTTGACAAGCGGTAAGTGGCAATGATAATGAATATACAAATTAAATTAACATTTATATGGTAAATTTTTTAATAATTTACATTTTAAATTTCTGTAATTTAAATTTGTATGGCTCTATTTGTTTTTTAAAAATAGAAACTTATTTAAAACTAAAAAAATTCCATAACAGTATTGTACATTTTTATTTCATTAAAAATAATATATTTATTTTTAATCATAGAATAGGCATCCGCATTACTAAAAAAAATAGTCCTGAGACAATTATTTTAACCATGGTTATAAGAATGACAATAGGTTTTCATATTTGGGAATCTCTGTGGGGACTGTCCCATTTAGAGTCTCACATTTAGAGATTTATTTCCCATGGAGATGGGAATGAGAAAAAAAAATTTCCCCAAAGGTAGTTTGGGGATGGAGGCAAGGATAATGTTCACTGCTTCGTGAGGTCATCGTCCTCAACTATTTTACATAAGTAGTTTAAAATTTTTATATACATGTCTTACTAATTTTTGTGAATTAGTAATTAAAAAAAAGACTAAATATCTCTCTCATTCATTCTTGAAAAGCAAGGCAAAATGAAAATAGGAAACTCTCCAAAAATAAGAAAGATAAGAGGTAATTAAAGGTTGAGTCAGTCATTTAAGAATATATATTCCATTTATTCTTTCTTGAGAAGTAAAACAAAATGAAATAGGAAACTCTAAAAATGGAAAGAATTAAAGAGTGATTTAAAATTTCTCTTTTAAGAAACCCCATTTTTTTTTAATTGTAAAAGGAGTATGAAGAGTGCTTATAGATGGGTGAATTTTGTTAGAGAAAAGAAAAAAGAGAGATTGGAGAAAGTGAAGAAAAAACAAATGGAAATTGGTGACTTTTCTTTCCTCTTAATCCTTTTCTCTCTACATTTCTCCTTTCTTCTATGTCTCCCTCCGTTCTCATTCTTTACTTGCTTTTGTAGAATAGTTAGTGTCAATCAATTATCTAATACTCTTATAGAAAGTAATCAAGCTCCACTTGCACCATCTTTAGATTCAATAAAAAAAACACAAGAAACTCAAACTCCTCCTTATGAAGCAAGTCAAACAATTTTGGAAACATAAGAACAAGATGCCGAAGAGCAGACAAGTCAGAATGAGTTTGGGCTTTAATTTTAAATTTTTGAAATACAATTACTTTTTTATATTTATTAATATTATTTTTTTTGTAATTTCTTTTAAAAAATTTGAGGTCCTATGGAGATCTGCATCCCATGAGAAATGGGGGTGGGGGGAGAATCCCCTTGCAGTGGGGAATGGGAATGAGGATGGGAATGGGGATGAGGGACATAAGTGACGATAGGAACGGGGAGTAGGGAAGCACTCCCTTACCCCGCCCCACAAAATTGTCATCCCTATATGATTAAATTATTTTATTGATAATTATAATTTTTGTTATAGAATTTATGGTTACAAAGAGTTTCATTATAGTTTCATATCCATTATGGTTGTGGTTGAACCATGATTTAATCACATTTTAATTATGGTTTAACTTGATAAAAAAATTATGCTTTAACTGTCATTAGTTAGTTTAACTTTGGTTAGCCCGAATTGTGGTTAAATGTGGTCTAATGATGGTTATATTAATTGTTATTAGACTAAATTTAGATCCATCATATTTTGGCAAGAATATGAGGTCATGTTTAATCATAATGGATTGTTGGATGAAAATTAATAGTCTAAATTTTTATTGAATTAATATAATTGTATGCAATTATATTTTCAATATATAAATTTGGACCATTAAATTTTCATCCAACGGTCCACTATAATCAAATATAACCTCATGTTCCCACTGAAACATGAGAGGATTTGGATTGGTCTAATTATAGTTTTGTAAAACTGTGATGAGTATAACTCATTTGGACTATTGGAATGCGTTTATCACATTGTATAAGGTTAGATTGTATAAGTTTATACAATGCGATTCACTTTTATCATGCATTTGGTTCACATAATGGATTGTATAACCTTTTTAAAGTCAACTCTAGTCAACTACATTTAATATGGTGAAATATCATATTACTAATACAGCATCTCTAGACTTGATTAGGCTTAATTGTATTAATAAGATATTTTGTCTTTATATTTCTCAATTTACTTTTATAGAAATTTTTTTCAATATAGTCACTTACATTTATACATTTCTCCATTTAATCTCTCATAAATAAAATTTTTATTAATAATATCCTAAAAAATAAGTTAATTTAATAAATACTAATTGATAAAAAAATTTCAATTTGGTCCCCATCATATAAGATATTTTTAATATGATCTTTCATAATATTGTCTCTCAATCAATTCCTCATATATGTATATTTCTCTATTTGATCCCTCATAAATAAAATTGTTTCAATAATAGCCTAAAAAAAATTAATTTAACAATTACAAACTCATAAAATTTTTTCTCAATTTGGTCCCTCACTTATAAGATATTTTTCAATTTGATCCCTTATAGAATTGTCTTCTCTGTTTAGTCAATCACATATGTACATTTCTCAATTTGATCCCTTCCAAATAAAATTATTATCAATAATATCTTTTAAAAAATAAATTAATTTAATAAATACAAACTCATAAAACTTTTTCTCAATTTGATCCTTTATAGAATTGTCTTTTCAATTTATTCCCTCTCATATGTACATTTTCCCATTCAATCTTTCATAAATAAAATTGTTATTAATTATATCCTAAAAAAGTACGTTAACGTAAAATATATGAACTCGTAGAATTTTTTTCCAATTTGGTCCCTTGAAAATAAATATTTTTCCATTTGTTCCGTCATAGAATTGTCCTCTCAATTTAGCTCCTCACAAAATTATCTTTTCAATTCAGTCCCTCACATATGGACATTTTTATATTTGATCCTCACAAATAAAATTGTTATTAATAATATCCTATAAAAATAATTTAATTTAAGCAATATGAAAGACATTATTGATAATGAGTTTATTTATGAGAGACCAAATTGAGTAATATATGTGACAGACTAAATTGAGAAATACATATATGTGAGGGACCAAATTGAAAAAGAAAATTTGTATGAAACCAAATTGAGAAATATTCTATATGTGAGGGACCAAATGAAGTTTTACTCATTTATTCTTTATTTCAAATTTTAATTTGTTTCCATTCCACCTTAAATGTGGATCGATATATTACTATTAGTATGAATTTATGTAAGTAGCAAAAAAAAAAACATCAAATTTATTTTCTTTAAGTATTTTGTTGAATATAAATTTATTGAAGTTAAATACATTTTTATCATAATAATTAATTTTTATCCTATCTAGTATTATGTAATTTGTTACCAAATATATAATCATATTATTTTATGTAATACGGTATCTTATATAATGTCACACCAAATATTATATAGTATTAAATTCTTCTTAAGCCTTATCCCATCTAACCTTATACTATTAGGTCATATCCTATCATACTTTATATGATGTGCTAAATGAGACCTTGAGGTAGAGCCAATTTCTAATTACTAGGGGTTGGACTTTAAAGGTAAAAAGAAATTAAGTATTTGCATAGCTTATTTTATGTTGAAATTGCATTTGTATAAAAATATAAACAGAAACTAAAAACAGATATTCATCAAAATATTTATATTTAAACTCAAAAAGTAACACTATCTATTATAAAAAATATAATTACTAATAATCTATTATATTTAATGTCTCATATATATATATATATGTGTGTGTGTGTGTGTGTGATTAATTGAAATTAACTTTCAAATATTTCATAGTAACTTACGTTATCTATTTTGTGATAAACATTTTTTTAAAAAAAAATTGACATTGCAATTTATTGAAAACTCTAAATAAGTATTGTATATTGTATATAGCATCATATGTTGTAATTGTTAGATTTATAATGACAACATATTATTATCATTAATTATTTTTTTTTTGAACGACTTATAAGCATAAGCTCATCTTATAACTTTTAGGGCTTGGAAGTCAACTTTTATTTGTCATGTAGCTAATAAATGCTAAAGTTGACGTTTGAATATGTTAATCTTAAGACAGTGTAGTATAGCAAAATTTATATCATAGTATTGTAATTAAATTGTCGTTGAAAAGCTAAAACATAGTCTTTTTGGAAAAGAAAAATACTACAAAATTTAATTCTTATATATAAATTTTTAAAAAGTAAATTACTTTCTTAACACTAAACAAAGGATGGAGTAGATAGACCTCATTCATGTACGATAACTAGGATTTCCTAGAACATTTATGGTCAGTTTAGTACATGGAATCCTGTTAAGGGAATGGGAATGAGATTATAACGTTTAGTGCAAATCATTATTGATGGAATGTTATTCCCTTATCTGCGATAATGCTCTTTCCATCCAAACCCCAATGGAATTGAAGCAAATTCCTAGGAATAAGATAGAGGCGAATAATTATACCCTTTTTCATTCATCTATTACACTATCCTTGCATCAGAAAAAGCAACTAAGTTCATCAAAATCAGAGAAAAGTTGTATCATCATACGACCTATCATTGGAACCAGAAGAGAAATTGATTGTCTGTCGACGAGCATCACCATTGCAAGTGTGACCTGCAAAGCATTCGCTCACCACCACAAGTGTGAAAATCTCACCTACGATGTTGTTGTTCATCACCTACGATGCCATCGTTCATCACTCGTAATGCCATCATTCATCACAACCACAAGTGCAACCCTTTTTCCAGCACCGGAGCCACATCTTCCACCCACCCAGATGTGAGATCCATGATGGCAGGCCTTCCTTATATATGATGCTACCTCACCCATTTAATGAAATTTAGGACTAAAGAAATTTTCTTCGACTGGTTTGGAGGAAGAGAAAATGGTGAATTATTGGGGGCATATTAGTCTTTTTCATTTTTATTCCATTATATTCTATCGTTATTTTATCCTAACCAAACATTATAATACATAACATTTCCATTCCATTCCTTGTTATACCAAACATAGTGATACATCATATTATTTATTTTTATTCCCACTCTCACTCCCATTCTCATTCCCTTTAAATAATTCTTACAACCAAATGATGCCTTAGAAACTTAATTTAAGAGGCAAAGTTAGATAGAAAGAGAGAAACGAAAATAAAAATAGTTTTTTAACCATACACTTAATCTATTTTAAAAAGCGTGAAATAAAAATTAATTACTTAATATCATCAAATGTAAATTTATCAATTAATTTAACAATTGATTGCATTAATTTACTATGCTAATTAAAAAAAAAAATAGTCTAACATAATATGGACACAAGCTATGCTGGTAAATTAATGCCATTTTTTGGATTCAAACTTCGAATCTAAATCTTCGAGAAAAACAATTTGTTTATTAATAATGGCTAAGTGTCTTTTGAAGGAATGAAAATCTAACTTGCAAAACAAAGGGCGTGTGTGTTCTTTAATTTAGGAAAAGATTTCTCTGATGATGATAACAGTGAAATATATCTCTCTTCTAAGGACAGTGACTGTGAGGAACTTTCTTGAGCCTACGCCAGAAATACACCTGTAATATGCAAAAGGTGGATGAAGCATTGTGCTTAGAAAAAACAGCAACTCCATGAGGAAGAAGAACAAAAGAAAAGAAAAACTTGTCGTCTAGCTCGTCCTTTCAAACTTTTTAGGAAGGATCGATACCCATATCATAAGCCATGGATTGCCTCTAATCCTGCCATTGCTCCTTCATGAGAAGAAATCCTGATTTAACTCATGAAAGAAGCAGGATGCTATCAGGAACTTCAAGAGATAGCAGTTGATGTATCCCCTTATGTCATGGAACCTCTACCCTCTTTTTGTAATCCAAAGCCTATGAGATCTTCCCGAGCAAATCCTATACCTTGCATGATGTTCTCTCCATATGACTCGTCCTATGATGACATTTTTCCAACTATAGAGAGGCATATTGATGAAAATCAAGTTGTTACACGACCCTATGTTACATCTAACAAGGTCTCCGCCTCAGGCAGTTATGAACCAGTTCTTCTTCCCAATGAGGTACTTAATTGGCACACCAAGAATGCTTCGACACAGAATAAAGTTTTTAAGAACATTGATTCCAAGTTGATGCGTATGACTACTTCACACCAACAGACACATCAAAGAGTAGACCAACTCTCTCTCTAAGTTGAGCAACTTTGTCTAAAGACGCAAGAGAAAATCTAGACACTATATCAGGAACTCTACAGTTTTATTTCCCATAATTACTTTGGTCCTGAATTCAGTAAGAAAGAATCTGAAATTCGTTATCTCAAGGATCAGCTTGCCTAAATAGAAGCTGATATGAAAGTTAAGCAACTTATTCAAACTTAACCAGTATATGATCCATTCATTCCATCTTTAGTTTATCAAATTGGTTATATGCCTACTCCCCAATATTCCTTTTATCCTTCAAAATTTGATTATGTCAACCACTTCAAAATGACTTATTAAATTTTTAGAAAGGCCATTCCAAGAACTCATCATTCTCTACACATTAAATCTCCTAGATTACCACACTGACCTCCATACTTTCCTAAATCTTACATAGCCACACCTTCATATACCAAACCTATTCCTTTTAATGGACTATCCATCAATGAACCTACACAACCACATCTGTCTCCTTCACAATCACCTTTTGCTCCTCCTTAAGACCTTAAATAGAAAAAACCCTTTTTCCCACCTGACCCTCATCTGGTTGCTATGGTTGAACCTTATTAGCAAATTCAATTTGATCAATCCTGTTTAGATTCTTGCTTAGAAGCTAATTCCTACACCTATGTGTCTATTATAGACTTTGATGATTCTGATAGTTCTAAACACTTTGTGGACATTTCGGCTCTTTATATAGTGGAACCACGTAACTGCTATAGTGATGATGAGCTTGATGAACCACAACAATCCTATGTTATAGATGATGATGTTGAAACTCCTATACCAGAACCCACATCCCATTATACAACGCCTCCTAAGCCATCTAATGGTCCTTGGTTTACTTTTGATTATGTCCAACCTTACTAATAGAGGGATAAACTCCATGAGTTTGGGGCATGGATAGATTTATAGATGTCTCGAAATGGTGCAATTTTATCTAATTTTATTCGAGAGTTTGTCTCACACTTTATTGGAACTCTTCAAGAATGGTTCCAGTCTCTTGGTGAATACCGACAGCTATAGTTGCCATAGATGGACAACCCAGCTTCCCTTCTGGGTGCTATCCATAAAGGGTTTATTGGTAATTTCTAGCTTCTCGATAAACAAAAAAGGCAATAGTATTTTGAAATGAAGTGTTGCTCATTAAAAAGGCACAATCTTGACAAGTATATGAAACATATGACTAAAAGATATGATCTTCTCAATGACTTTAATGGCATTGTACTTAGGCATGTTTTTATTGCCTCTTTGCCAGAAAAACTTCAAACAAAATTAAATAGAGTGCTATAAGCACTCCACAGGCCTATGTAAGATATTTCCCTTGGAGAAATTTATCAACTTACTTTAGCTACTCTTGATGAGCTCTGTGAATAGCAGAAGACGCTTAATTCAATTTTGGCTGAAAAGCTTAAGCTTCATAAGGTCTGCCAAAAACTATACTTGAAGATCAAGTGTCATGACCAACAAGCTTGCTCTTGTAAACCCAAAAAGAAATCACACTTTTGACAACTTCCTTTCAACCTGGCCCCTTTAGATGAAAATGGCTTCCACTTTGCTACTTTTGGAAAAGTCACCAAAAGAAGTCTCGGAGGCGCAAGTCTGATACTTGTTACATTTATAAAAAGAAAAGGCATTTTGCTAAACAATGTCCCAACAAGCCTAAGTAGGCCATTTGAATGATTGAACAAATTGAGATGTAATTACCTTTAGAAGACAAAGATTTAGAAGAAGTCCTCTATGAGGAAAATGAACATGATGAAGATACTATTTTTGCTTTGCTAGATTTTGACCCCAATCCAGATTCTAATTTTCATTCAAATCCAGATGTTCCATTTTCCCATTACCATGACCATATTTATAATACTAAGCCTAGCCATCCCCAATTATAATACCTTCTCTTATATCCGTCTATCCATTCTCACAGAAAAATATGCCAAATCTCTCCCAACCATTGTCCTTTTTGACACTGGATCACAGATTACCATCATGAACCCCTTTTTACTTCCCCCTAAAGAATGAAGAAAACATTCCTTATATTTCAAAATAGCCAATGATTCAATTTTTAAAGTCTCTTTGATTACTAGGCATAAGATTAGTAACAAATTCTTCCTTGAATATATTGTATGGACTCATGTCCTTAACAGTCATATTACCAGGAAAGATGTTCTTATTGCAATGGATGTTTTTCAGAAAGCTAAGAAACTCCAGCTTGAACCTACAGGGATTCATTATCTTAACAGATTTCGAGAATTCACTGGCATCCATAAGCTCTACTTTTTGCATGCTACTACTCCTCCTTATGAAAATGTTAAGCAACAACTTCTTGCACATTGCCTAGAATCTTATTCAGATTTTAAGCATTCTCAGCCTTTATGCAAAAATGAAGCTTTCTTTATAAGGCTTCCTTTTAAGAAAAATGAAGATATCAATCCTACTAAAGCTACACACATGGGCATGAATCCTGATGATTTGAAGTTAGCCAGATAAGAGTGTGATTCCCTTATCCAACAAGGATTAATTGAACCTACGAAATCAGAATGGGCATATTAGGCATTTTATGTTAACAAACGTTCGGAGCAGAATCATGGAAAAAAGAGTGTGAACACCCCACCCTAAAATAAATTATGAATAAAAATTAATAATTAATTAATTCATTAATTAAGTAAATATAAAATGGGTGAGTTGCAAAATAAAATCAAATAATATAAAAATATAAAAAAAATGAGAATACAAAAAACAAAATATAAAAAATATAAAAAGTAAAATAAAAAATATATAAAAATTAAAAAAAAATAAGAATTGAAAAAAAAAAAAAAAACAAAAGCAAAATGTCGAAAAATTATAAAATAAAAAAAAGGGTACATGACCCATACGTGCCTATGCGGAACCCCACGTCTTAAACATGTGACAACCTATACTACTGCAACTCCCATGCAAAACCCATGTTGCACTAAGATCAAGTTAGAGTGTTTTTACTAACAACAAATGGAACACCATTCCAGCTTGTTTGGATACCTTTGTTGTTAACGTTTGTAGTGTCTTCATGGCCTTATAAAAAGGGGAGGGCAATGGTGAACAAGTCGAAAGAGAGCCGAGAGAGAAACTATGAGAAAGTTTAAGAGAGACACCAAAGAAAAACTGAGATAGAAGGAGAATAAGAGAGAGATCTCGGGAGAGTTTAAAAGAAGGGATTTCAATCCGCTTTCAAAGAGAAAATAGACCATATCGGATAATGCAAGAGAAAACTAGGGCAGTAGGAGAGATTAAGGGAGCTTTGAACAAAAAGGTGGAGACTGAGAGAGTTAATAGGAATAGATGAAAAACATAGGATACAAGAGAGGGTTGACAAGATGGCAAGTAAGTTAATAAGGGAGTTGTTAGGGAAGAGTTTCAATAAACTAGCAAAAACCACTTTGCTGGCACCTTTATTTCACTAGTTTAAAATAGAGAAAAGGAAGGTTGCAAAGGAGAAGGAAGAATAAGAAAGCAATGAAAAACAAAAAAAGCAAAGAACTAAGAGGAACAAAAAGGCAAGTGAAGAACTGAGCAAAGTTGGCAGAATATCCCTTGAGGTAATTGAGTTCACTCTCATCAATTGTTTTTTTTTGAACTATTTTAAACTCACCATGCAATTTGTGCATCCCAGAAGTGTTGGGGAATATTTTTTATTTTTACTTTTATTTTTTGACTCTGTTGGGATTTTCAACTAATGCTCTAGTGATTCAATTGCTAAATTTTGTGAGTATGAATACTGATCTATAACGTTATGCAAGACACAAACTTGATATGAACATTTCTTGAATATTGTCTGAAAGTTATGCATTTGATGGATCTCACACAAAAAAATATATTGGTGGGCATTTTGATTGGCGATCTTAGTGGGTCCAGCATGAAATTAATGTGTTTGCTTTGAACTTAAAAACAAGACTTTTTTTTTCCTTTTATTTATTTATTTATTATTATTATTATTTGGTCGATTCTAATTGCTTGCTTTCAGATAAAGTTGTCAAAGTGGGCCAATCCGGCCCACTTGAGCTGACCCACCCAAGTTGGTAGGTTAAACGAGTTAGCCCGTTTAACCCACCATAAGGTGGTAGGTTGAAAATCTCAACCCACCCCACCTAGTGGGTTAAGCAAATTGACCCGTTTAACCCACCAAAAATTTAAAAGAAAATAAAATAAAATAAAATAATTATAAAAATTCAAATGTAGTTTTCTTTAAGTACATATCTTATTTAATCAATCAATTTCTATATCTATATAAATAAACAAAAAAACTAACTAAATAGAAAGCAAGTTTCAACAGATTTAAACAAGTAAAGTAATCTAATAATTCAATCATTCATTAATAATAAGAATATGATTATGAGCAAAATATTCAAATCTGGAAAATTACAAAATAATAGAGACAACACAACACATACCTTAGGGTTAATTTTTTTAAATAGGAAAGTGCAGTGGGCTGGGGCACTAGATTGAGTGAGTGGAAATTTTTTTTCAAAAAAAAGGGCAACCCATTTAACCCGTGAGCTGGCTCGTTTAACTTGTAAGTTAAACAGGCCGAATTGATAGAAGTATACTAAACAGATTCTCAAAGGAACCCCTCAACCCAACCCACCTCTTAGGTGAGTTATATGGGCTCGACCTGGTGGGTCAAACCCATTTTGACGGCTCTACTTTCAGATTGCAAATATATTTGAACTTTGTAACTATAAAAGTGTCCAGCGTGGTCTTTTTCTTGCATTTTGTCTTTTATATTTTATTTTTTCATTCTTATTTGCTATGTTCCAAGATTCAATATGATCCAAGGATAGTGAAATGAGTTAAAGATCACATGAGGATTCCAAGTGGAATTGTTCCTTTTTTTTTTTTTTTTTAAATCTCTATTCTTGTTTCTTCTTTATTTCCTCCTAATAATCTTGTAATAATATGAGAGTTGATTCAACACAAGTACACACACAATCTCAAATGCGCATAATTATTTTTGTTAATTATTTAGATTTTTAGAGTAGCTGTGTGAGATTATTGAGCTGTTCGAGCATTTAAAAATTGACTAGTAAAGATCGTGTGAAATTTTTAATCTCCCTAGGTTTTAAAAGTTAAATACATCATTTTTTAATAACAAATAAAAAATAATTTTAATATATAAAAATTAATTCTTCCAATTTTTTCAAATTTTTATTTTCTTTAAGGGTTGTCGCATAAGACTCTACATCTCCTCAGACATCCGTGGGAGTCGACTGGTGGGGCCACGTAAGACTGGTGGCTTCTTAGGTTTTATCCAATACCGGTTCGTCACGCTCATAAATAAATTTGAGTTCCAATGACCCATATCCAATTCGTGTTTAAAATAAAAATTAATAAAAAAAGAACAAAAAATAATTTTCTTGAAAGTTTTTTTAATTCATCCAAAATACAAATAAATACCTTCTTTCAAAAATTCATTTTCATTTTTCAAAATTACTCTCTTTTGAATAACCAAAAAATAATAACCTAAAAATATTTTTCTTTTCTTTTAAAATTCTTGTTTAGTTTCAAATTAAAATCCAAATAAATTATTCCTTCAAGAAATTCAAAAAATCCAAAAAAATGTTTCTTTTAGCAATTGCACTCATCCTTCAAGATTAAAATAAAATCTAATTTCAAAAAATCCAAAAAAAAAACATAAATTTAAAAATCCTAAAACAAATTTCCTTTGTAATTTCACTTCATTTTAAAATAAAATCTCTAACTTCAAAACTCTAAAAAAACATAAAATCCAAAAATCTAAAAAATTAAAGATAAGTAAAATAAAAAGAGCTAGAGAGTGAAATAACATTGCTTTCATAATTAAAACCTATTAGTTAAATGTCAAGCTTGTTTTGTTTATGAAAATCCTAATTGATTATTGTTATCTCGCTCCTTTCACAAGAATTAAAAGATATCAACCAACTGTCACATATTTTTAGCCGATCCTCATCACAGGGTACGTAAGCCCTATATTTTTTTTTCTTCATTCATTTTATTTTCTTAATTGCTTCATTATTATTATTTTTTTGCGTATGATTGATAAGAGTAATTGAAATTTTAATTAAGGCCATATAATTTTTGCATAATCTACTTTCGATAATCATTCTTGTGAACGAGTGCTGTGGGATGCCTAACACCTTCCTCACGTACAAACGACTTCCGAACTTAATTTTTTATTCGTAGACCATCTTATCAATTTAATTAGTTTTCTGAGATTTTCCTTTAAAAATTTTGGTGGTGACTTCTAAATTTTGGTTTTCATTATTAAAGCGAAAGTTAAAATCATTTTATTCTTTTTTCAATGTCTTGTGGTCACATTTCGGGTATGACAAAGAGACTTGTCATAGACTACAAGCCCTTGAATGCATTTCTTAAAGATGATAAGTTTTTATTCCCAATCTAGCTAACTAAAGAGCTCAATTATAAGGAGCCCAATTATTCTCCAAATTTGATTTGAAAGCAAGATTTTTGCAACTTGGCATTCACCTTGATGAATATCACAAGACCATATTATGTATTCTTGATGCTCAATACCAGTAGACAGTTATGCCCTTCGGCCTCAAAAAATTGCTCCATCATTGTTCCCAAAAACTATGACTGAAATATTCAAGCCTATTCGGAACAATACCCTGATCTACATTGATGACATCTTATTGTTCTCCAAAATAGAAGCCGAGCACTTAAAGTTATTAGACCAATTTGTAGGCCTTGTTAAAAAATATGGTCTTATAGCCTGTAAGAGCCAATTAGCCCAATCCAGGATTAACTTATTGGGCATGCTCTTTGAAAATGGTTGGTATAAGTCAAGTCCACATCTTGCAGAACAATTAGCCCAGTTCCCTAATAAAGATATCTCCCTAAAGCAAATTCTATAGTTTCTTGGAATTGTAAATTTTATCAAAGACTTTATCCCAAAATGTTCACAATACACTAACAAGTTGTCAAAGCTTCTCCGAAAAGGGGCATAATATTCATGGAGCCTAGAACATACTACAACTATCAAGCATTTAAAGGAAGTTGTAAACAATCCCCTTCTTTTAAAGATTCCTGGCCCAAACTCCACTCTTATCCTCTAGATTAACGCCAACAATTACCATTAGGGGCCCTTCTCCTTGAACAAGATGGAAGAAAGCAGTATTATTGCAGACACATAAGCAACTTGTTCAAGTCCTTAGAAACCTCCTATTACCATACCATGTACAAAGAAATCTTAGTCGTAAAAAATGGGATCAAAAAATTTAAATTCCATTTGGCTTACAGATATTTTGTCATAAAAATGGACAATACTGCCTTCCCTAAGATCCTTAAGTTTAAAAATAAGATCATTCCAAATCCACAGCTGACACACTGGCAAGCACGACTTTCTCACTATAAATTTGATGTTAAACACATCAAAGGAGTCATAAACCACCTTGCATATCTTTTATCCAAACTCAAACTAAACATTGTCTCACTCATCACACTCATTGCCTTTATCCCTTTACTTTTTATGGTCTAATCATACACCATCCCGATGAATAGACCTGCTCTACCAAAAAATCTTTTCCTCCTACTTTTTAGATTCTTACCTGACCTATCAAAATCATGGAACTCACCAAATCATCTTTATTCTTTTACCTTCACCGTTACCTCCGTGATATTCCTCTCTCCCAATATTGCTGCATGTTCTACATAGACACCCATTTTCTAACTTTATTTTATCTTAGTGAAGGTGCTTTCAATGAAGATGTTATCTGCTTCCTTTGTTCTCTTGCAATCCTCTACACTGCAACAATTGATTTCAATCCTATAGACATGTTTCATCATTTAAACAATGACTCAAATCATGCCAAACTTGTGTGGACTTTCTTATAGTGGTATTCTCCACTTTTCTGGCGACGCCAATAAATTAATAACACAATTAAACTTATGGATTTATGGAACCGCCTTGATCTTTGTTCAACATCATCCTCCATATACATCATCCATAAACCATATTGGAGACATTAAAATGGCTTATTGATTTCTCAGGACCATGCTTATGAATGGAACATGTTCCATGATTTTCAAAAAGATCATAAATAATATTCTAAAATCATTAAAAGTGTTCCTCTGTGACCTAAATAATTATCATGGACCTCCAAATATTGAATACACTACTATGAGTCCATATCCTGATGAATTTATTCTCGATGAACCAAGATTTCCCAAAATAGATATCCTGGATCATGTCCCAGAAACATCTCCAATCATTCCCTCATATGATCTTTATATGTTATTAAAAAAGCAATTATAGATCAAGCCTTTTCCTAACTAGGACCAACCATCCTCCTTAAGGTTATCCCAACATGAGCTTGATGAATAAGAAATTCAAGAACAAAAAGAACAAGAATATTATGAAAATCTTTTCAATAGACTTGAATTCCAAGATTCGCAAAATCCATATGATAATAGCTCACTTTACTTGAACGATTAGAATCTATATCTCCATATCACAAGCCCATACTACAACACAATAAAGATTGATGTGTTGTCTTGTCATGTTTAAAGGTTTTTGTCGTGTTTAGTTTCAGTTTGTAAAGGTTCCTTGTCACTACAGCTTTTGCTTTTTCATTATGGTCCTTGCTGTCGAATCTATTATTACGATCTTATCTCTTTAGTTGTTGTTTTATGTGTTACTCCGTCTTTATAAGGAGCCCTAGTCCCTTGTGTTAGGCATTGGAAGTTTGTATTATTTTCCTAGACTTAATTCTAAGAGTGTTTTCTATGAATTCTTTCTAAGTACCCTCGTTTCTCTAAAATCTTCTTTTAGTTTCATAGTTGGCTTCTTACTCAAGAGATCCAAGTATGCTCTATGCTTGCCTCTGATGAGGATCTCGCATAACAGAAATGATTAGTCTTACACGATCCATAATGAGCTATATGTCTTTGATATATCTAGATTAGCTTACATCTCTGGAATGAAGATAAGTAATTTAGTTTCATAAAATCACAACAATGGCCTTAAGGTATTGTTGCCCAGGAGAGGCATTTATTTCCTCAGCCTTACCTTGATTTTATGATTCTTAAATTATAAAGTCTTTATCTAGAAATGTTAGCCCATGCATTTATGTTATATGTTATAACTCTTGGATTTGTATATTGGCTGGAAATTCAGAACTGTGAACTACTGGTCTTAAAAGATCTGTTCTTAGATCTGTGTTCTTAGTTTAACAATGCCACGTACGGAATCCTACCCCTCATTTGGCTTAATGAATATTATTAAATAAAATATGTAAATATAATAGTTTATAATAAATTCAATAATTTTTTGACTGCAAGTTATTAAAAAGTTTGATTTGAAGGTTTAAACTCCTTACATTAGGTGATTAAAGAGATAAAAATTGACACAATTCTCCCACCATAGTAAATTCAAATGTCATAAGTTATGTTTGAAAGTTTAAGAGATGATAGAATTAAAAACTATTAATAGAATGACATGGAATGAATCGAAATAGAATTGAATTGAATGACTCATTTATTTTTTTAATATTACCTTTATGAAAGAAACACATTATTAATAATATTTTCATTGTTGGATTCCTGATTAAAGGTTATGAAATTCAGAGTCTCAATGGAGAAAATTTAGCCTGAGAGTATAGTAATTAATTATGACTATTTTGAGTTCAATAAGCAAAACAATAAATAATATCTAAATGAGAAGTTCTTGTTATTAAAAGATTGGAAAATAATAAATATTTAGAACCTAATAGCTAATATTACGACTTCTTGTAACTAATATTGCATTCCAACTAAAATTTTTCTCTAAAAGAAAATTCTAATAATTAAAAAAGATTTGAAAATAGTAAATAATGAGACCGAATGTTATTATACCAAATTCCCAAAGAAGAAAGAGAATATAATTTTGTGCTTTACAATAAAATTGTGTATAGTTGTAATTTTATATAAAATGAGAAGAGTCACTCCCTTCTATAATTAACCCTCCAATCTAAGAACAAAATTTTAAAATTTTAGATGACAAAAAATAGTTTTAAAGTTTATTATTGGCTATTCCATTCTATTATTAAAAAAATCTTTCAAATATACGTGAATCTTCATTTATTGTTACTTTATTCTTACCTATTTATCTAAACATTCACTTAATTCTATTTCAGTGGGTACTCTTGGGTGGAAAAGAAGGAGCAGTGAAGAGAGAGAGAGAGAAAAAAAAAAGGGGGTTATATTATAATGAACAGGGAGCATAATCTGGAATGATCTAAAACTTGGCATCTTACTGGGAACAGAACAAAGCAAAGGTGTGGCAACAAAAGACAGGTGGGAAACGACAACGTTCTCCCACATGGGATTCCAACCTTTTCTTGTGTACCTTGTAAAGAGAACTTCCTTCTACGCTACCAGCCCATGGTTTAAACATTTGTAAAACATTCAAAACCAAAAAAATAATAATAATAACAACAACAACAATTGTGCATAAAAAGAAGAGATTTCCGGCACCACACAAACAGATATAAGTAATTGTGAGTTAAATGTATAAATATATTTATAGTGAAACTATCTTAAAATTTTACCGAAAGAATTATAATAGAACTAATAACATTTACGTATATGATTATGAATCAGCTTATAAAAGTATTATAGAATATATTAAATATATAATTCATCTATTTATCAGTATTTATTAAATTTATCTAGTAATTTATCTTTTATTTTTTATGTATAAAAGAGACCTAAGCTTTGGAAAGATCCATGCATGGCATGAGAGAAGAAGAGAGTGAACATGAGCAGCAATTGAGAAATATTTATAAACCTTTAATGAATTTATCAATTTGTTATTATACAGTAAATGGATTATCAAATTAATAAACATATTAAACGAGATTTAGTCTCTCTCAGAGTCAGAACAATCACACACACTCTATATTAATTTATGAAAAATAAATTATCTTGAATAATTAACCCTAAAAAATTTGAACTTAAACACAATTTTTATAAAACTAATTAACCAACTCCGCATATTATATAGTTGACAAACACACGTCACTAAGTAATATTATTTTGTTAGCCATTATGAACTGGTCCTACAGTTATTTTGCGCTCATTGAAATGTGCAACAAAGAGACAAATTTCCAAATTATAACACACAACAACCATAAAAAGAGCAGCCAAGACCTTCCACTCTACATTCCCACATTCCCCTCATCGCTCCCTACCTTAAACTCACAACACACAACAATGAAGCCATCACTCACACTCCTCCGCACTCTTCTTCTCCTTCTTCTTCTTCCTCCATCATCACACTCAAAGACCACCAACAATGGCGACCTCATAGACCAGATATGCCAGAGGACACCCTTCTTCGACCTCTGCTCCACCACCCTCCACTCCAACCCTCTCACCCCCAAGTCCGATCTCCGAGGCATCGCCCTCCTCATGCTCAACAACATTCTCCGAAACGCCACCGACACGCTCGACTTCATCGAGTCCCTCATCAAGCACACCTCCGATCGCCAACTGGAGCAGTCCCTCGCCTTCTGCGCCGAATCCTACATTCCCGTCGTCAAGTACATTCTCCCTCAGGCCGCCGACGCCGTAAGCCAAGGCCGATTCGGCTTCGCTAGCTACTGCGTCTCTGACGCAGAGAAGGAAGTCCAGACCTGCGACAAGAGACTCGCGGGGTCGAGCCTCTCGTCGGAGCTGGAGGACAGAAACGGCGTCCTGCAGAAGCTTGTGGGTGTGGCTTCTGCCATCATCAGATTGTTACTGAAGGGTTGATTCAATTTGATTTGATAGCTCTTATTCTCTCATAGTTTTTTTTATTTAATGTTTGAAGAGAAGATGAGAATATTGAAATTAGTTTTTTTTTTTTTTTTCCCTTTGTAGGGAGGAGTAGTACTGGTTGGGTATTTGGAAGTGTGTTTTGGGGTAGTGAATGATGAAAGATTTTGGATTGTTTTGGAGAAACTATGATTCTGATATGTGTACTACGAGAGAATTGGAGTTATTTATGAGCCACGCGTTTTGTCGTTGAGAGACAACATTTGTGGTGCATGTGTGAGTTTATGATGGGGGGGCCTGGTCTGGTCCAGCTTTCAATTTGATTCTGAACCACTCTTTCGAAAACCGGACGCAACGGCTTTTGACATACCGGTCTGGTCCAACTTTTATTGGAACAAAAGAAAACTGTGAAAAATATATTTTTAATTCTTTATTAATTATAAAATTATTATTTTAAATTTTTATTTATTAAATTGTTTCAAATAATTTTTAATTTATTAAAAATTATTACAGTTAATTTCTTAATTTTTAAAATAATTATTAAATTTAAACATGTTATCAAACCTAAAATTTTAAATTTAAAAAATTAAATCTAATTTTTGATTTTAAATGTAGTAGACCAAGCATAATATTTTTTTTAATAAATTTAGATTATTTTAGACATTTTAATAATTAATAGATAAAAATAAAAATTTTGTAATAACTAAAAAAATTTAAAAGGTAATTTAAAAAAGATGCTGCATGTGTTTTCTGATTTGTTTCTTTGAAACTTCCTCCGGCTTGAAATGAATGGGGCTAACCTCAATTTTGGGAAACCAGCTTGTTCTGAACATCAGAACACGCCTTCTATTGATTGACACCTTTCTAAACCATTTCTCGATGTGGTTCCTTTTTTTTTTTTTTCATTCATTTCTTGGACTTAGTTATTTTTGTAATTTTTTAATATTTTGAGTCCTACATGTTTCAAGGATCGGGAATGTAGTGAACTTTGTTTTAATTTATGCTAGATTTAATAATAATTTAAAAAATTTATTCAACCTAGTGAGTTTGGTTCAAAAAAAAATTTTAATAATTAAAGTTTAAATAAAAAAGTTTGATTTGTAAAACAAACTAAGGTTGAATTTTTTTAAAGCCTAGTCTAAATTTAAAAATTCTAAATAAATAATTTTTTTAATTAGTAAAGACTTCTTATTTAAAAAAACTTAATGTAATGTAACATTTTGATAAAAAAATAAAAATTAGTACCTCTTATTTAAAAATTTTATATTAATACAACAACTCATTTGTATTTACAACTTCTTTATATATATAATCTTACATGCAATAGTAGAAATTATTTATGTTATATATTTCAAATTTTAAATAACAAATTAATTTGATATTTTTTTAAAAGTCTAATAGGCCTAGCTTGAAAAATATAGATTAAAACCCAAATAAAGAAGCTCAATTAAAATACGAACTTGGGCTTTCTTGAGCTCGAATTCAAGCCTAATTTTTAAAAATCAGTTCCAATGATCAAGTCTAATTGCAACGCTAGGGATATGGATGACAATGACAAAAGTAAGCTTATCCTATGCTTTAATTTTAAAATTATTTTATTTATTTATTTGATGCCCAAGTCTTCAAAAAATTAATTTATTAATTTTTAAAAAATGTCTAAATTTCCAAAAATATATAATTTAAGAAGTGATTAATTAATTCATGAATTTTTTATTCATTTCGAAGAATTCTCAAATTTAAAAAAATAATTTATTGATTTTTTTGTTCATTCTAAAAGAAATCTCACTATTTAAAAAATTCTTAAATTAAAAGACAATTAATTAATTTATTCATTAAGTACTTCATTATTTTTTAGCCTTTTTTTAATTAACTACAGAAAATTTACACAAATTAATTATTTAATTATTTTTTTCATTGAATACAAAGAATTTATGAACTTCAAAGACTTAATACAGAAAACTAGAAAGCTATCATATGATGAGTTGAGGGTTTGATCAATGGAGCATATTTATTAATTAACAGAGCACTCACGTTAAATAAAGCTCATTTTACTTTTATATAATATAGGTAATAGATTTATCGAAACTAAGGGTTTTGAATTGTATTAACTTTCTTTTATTTTTTTTAGAGTAAAACATTTTTTTGGTCCCTATTTTGCCAGAATACTCTTAATTTAGTCCCTCACTAATTTTTAGTTTTAATTTAATCCCTTACTTATAACTATAGTCTCAATTTGATCCCTCACTTATGTTAATTCTTAATTTGGTCTCTATCTAATATAAATATTAACATATTTAGTTCTAATCTAGTTAAAAATAAAGGATAAATCTATTAATTTTCATATTAATGAAATATCAAATTGATATTAGACTCATAAATGGGACATTAAATTGAGATTTAAAATCAATAAGAGACCAAATTAAGACTAAATTGAAAAATAAGAGACCAAATTAAAACTTAACCAATATTTACATGACTAAAAATAATATTTTACTAATTTTTATATTGAGTTATAAAATATTAAATTAGTCGTCCAAATCTACGAGTTCTATTTTTATTTGTTCTTTTACTTCTTCTTTTTTTGTATTTTTATTATGTTTTACCTTTCCTTCTCATTTACATAACTCTTTAAACCACATATATAGGAAAACACTATCATTAAATGATTCAATTACATTTATTTATGAAATTCTAAAAGGAAAACTATATAACATCCTTGAATAATGACCAAATTAGAATTTTAAAAGGTAACACTGTACCTTTTAAATTATTGCAAAAATAATTAGAAAAACTTACATATTAGTTAAAATACACATTTAGAACAATTTCCTTCCTATTAGGCTATAGCTTATAAAGACTATACGTTGCTTTCCCAATTTTAGAATATTCAATAACTTAACAGCGAAGTGTCAATTTAACTAACAAATGAGAAGAAAAATTATTTATACCTTGTTGTAATTAGCCAAATATCTGGTTGTATTAAGTTACAGATGAATTATATTTTTATATAATTTGATACTGATACTACAAAATCATTTCAGAATTTCTTAAATAAGAAATTGATTTTTGATATAAATTTTTATTTTTCTAAATATTTTTATCTTAATATTTCGCTTTATTTCTTTCTTAGGAAATTAAACATTAGAAAAATCTTATTTTGTTTGAATTTCATGAAAAAAGTAAAAAGTTATGAACGTTAGAGGACAATAGTGACAAGGTGTCTAGGCATAATACTTATAATTAAGTTGTACTTTTAAAAATTAAGTTTAAATTTATATTTTAACCAAGTTTTTATTTATATTTTTGTGTCAGACCTATTAAACTTATCAAATTTTTTAAAATCATAAGCAAATCAAGTTATTACTTAAAATTTAAAATAAATAACATAACTAACTATTATTATTACTTGTACAATTATATATAAAAAAAAGTTGTAAATACAAATGAATTATTATATTGATATAAATAATTTAAATAAAAATATTAATTTTTTATTAATATATTATGTTATATTAAATTATTTTTTAATAATAAAATTTTTTTAAAAATTATTTATTTAAATTTCCAAACTCAGATCTATCTCATTTTACAAATTAAACTTTTTAAATAAAAAATGCTTTATTTGTTCAGACTTTCTTTTTTCCTATTTAGGAGCTAACGTTGAATTCACTTTCACTCATCCAGTTGCCATAGGCATCACTTAAAAAATGAAGCTTCTAGTTCTTAGGTCAAATCTTCAATTTCTTGCTGACTAAAGAGGCCCAAAGACTTAAAATAAGAAATTACGCAGCTATCACATGGCATAAAAAATAAAAAAGTCTCTTTAATCATTAACTATAAAATTATTCATGTCTAGAACACATACGTGCCATAACTATCAAGATTATTTTGACAATTTATTATGAAATTTTTTAATAAATAAATGACATGTAAAAATAGATTTTTAAAATGTTAAACTATAAATGATTTTTATATAAATATTTAATAATAATAATAATATAAAAATGCAGATTTACACAAATTCCTCGAGATCATGTGTTTCACTTATTCCACAAAATGAGTAATTAAGAGCCTTTGTCTTACGTGGAAATTGAGAGAGCCATACACTTTTTTTCCCGAATCAGAAATTTTCTCTTTTACAGGGAAAGTGAAGTCCCTTTCCTAGAAAATATGTTAATACCAGCATAATTATTATAAAATAAAATTCAAAAGGGAAGGAAAATTTAATCTAACTAACGTGCCAACCATAATAACTGATGATAATGAAATATGTTGTTATGAGTTCTTTGATCAAAACAAAACGCCATTCTCTTCATTCTTTTATAGAAGGGCCACAAGAACATGAAACCAAATATAAAACATTGATGTCCAAAAACTGTAATCATATCATATCAGATATGTATTTATACGTATTTAATACTCATACCAGGTATGAGTGCATGGCTCCGCACTTCACATACCGATATCGGGTCGTGGCCTGTATTTGTATTTAAAAACCAATACATATTAGTTAGGAGATCGATTTCTGAAGCTTCAAGAGCAAAAACTCCTCCAACTCTCAATTTCTTTTGGTATATTCTCATTGTACAGACATCTTTGAAGCAATTAAGCAAAAGGAATTTGCTGAGGAGGCAACAACAAGAAGCATTATGGGAAAGCTATTGAAGAACACTAGCAGCACTACCTCCTTCCCACACAGATCATTACATAAAGGGGAATACTTACTGGAAGGAGAAAAGTAAGTGGCATGTGTGAGAAGCAGAAGGACACAGATTTATCTTCTTTCTTCCCCAAGTACAGGCAGTGGCATAATAATTATTTTCAGTAAAACTGCATTAACCGACATCTCTACGCTGATTTTCCGGAAAATATGTATTCGTGATCGGCTCAACAAAACTGCAAGGAGCAATCAAGTAGCAAAATTTGATATTATATGTCTGCCACAGCATTGTTGTACAGAAGGTAAACAAAGATGCAATGTCACAATTTATGAAAATATTCAAGTTTAACTCATAAACAGGAGGGAGTAAGGATGATGACTAACTAAGGCTTGATTATAAGCAATAGAAATAATAAATCTTAATCCTAGTAAAACACAGAAAAGCTAAACATAATGTTATATATTACCAACTGAATCATAGAAAAAAACAGTTTCATGTTTGTCCTGCATCACACATTAGCACTGTGTTCCTATATATAGAGCTATGTTGCTAGAGGAGAGGTTCAATGGGCAACATGCAAGTTAACTTACTTGTGAGACTCTGAACCAGGTGCATTCGGATGGCTTGCGGACGGAGTAAGGTGGTGTTGAACTGAAATCATACCACTCTCTCTTGCTCCTGCAGACATCGGAGATCCCTGGAAACTTGCGACTGAACTTTTTCCAGATGGGATGCCTGTAAAGGGAGTGAACTGGCATAAGAAACAAGAAAGCTATGGCATCGCCAAAATAGAGACGAGAGGCAAATCGGTAACTGGGAATACAATATTTTCAAAATTTTGCCATAATACTAGAAGTTTCATTAACTAAATGTCAAGGAACCAACTGCAAAAGCGTTAAAGCTCATAGGTTCGAGAGCATGACTGGTTTTTATCCCTAATGTGCCTCTTCAAGAGGAAGCCCTTTGGGCTCAAAGAATGGACATAGTGTATGTCAACTTTAATTTGTTCCAAAATTGGATTTAATTATTGAATTATTGATACCATTTTAACTGTCAAGGACCAACTCACCCCAAAAGCTGAAGAAGGTAGGTTCATGCCTAGGAAAAGGGGAAGGCAAACCATCCTTTTGCTAGTTGAGAAAAGGAACTTATTTAGTGAGATCTGCAATGACCAGCTTGTTCTAATCTAAACCAACTTGCTCTAATAGCATGTATTAAGGAAATTTCAAAAGAGAGGGAGGGACAGAACAATAAACTAAACACATGAATATAGAAATGAACCAATAATTGAAACAATGATATTGAAAGTTAAAAAAATACATAGAAGAATACAAGTAGACATGGCTGAGAGGACGTCTGGTTAGCCAGCACCAAATGCTATGTGAACAGCATATAAAAGGAAAGAAAAGCCCAAAACTCCTAAATAACGTTGACTCTCAATCCAAAAATTTGCGGAGTTAGTATGTTTAACATTTGACAAAATGAAAGCCATTTTTCATTTATCTTTTACCCCATTTTGTCCCGAAACTAAAAATGGTCTGTATCTCACAATTCTGACCAAGGGTTGAAAAGAGAACAATTAATACTGGCAAACAGTAGATATTGCTATACAGAAATTCAACCAAAAAACTCAGTTGAAATGGAGAATCAATTCAACATGTAAATATCACCAATACGGTGATTTCTTATAGGTCACCAAACAAATTACTGAAGTACTAATCAAGATAATTGGGACATTCTAGCACATCAAACAGCACTGATAGTTATAGCCACATAATTAAAAACGAAAATGCAGAACCCAAAGTTAAACAAAATTAAAAAGATAAATTATGGAGTTCCACATCGGGGAGGTTATTTTGAAAGAGAAGCCTTATAATCTTGAGGAGTTCTATCCCCTAATAAGGTAGTCTTTTGGGTGCATTCACGCTCCATAAAAGCTAGCCTATTAAGGTTAGAGCTCTTTAAGGTTATGAGACTCTTCTTTTAAGGAAACCTTCCTGGTGTGAGGCTCCAATCTCCATCAGTAAATCAATGGTCTCCATTTACAGTTAGCCGCATGGACAAAATGCAGGATAAGCATGTCTGATTGAAGTTAATTTTATAGCAAACATTACCTTGGAATAAAATCACTATACAGAAGACAATGGTGAAAACCATGGAAAATATGCTGCTAGTTGATGATGATGATGATGATTTGGCAGCTTTCATCTTCTTCAAGGCTTTCATGCGCTCTATCCTTGCACGCTTCAACATGGCAAGTTCAGAGATTTCCTTCATTAATTTCCGGTCAGCTGCATCCAATGATGGAGCTCGTGGAGGTCTTGGTGGTTTGGGAGCCTTTTTATTGCTGGCCTTTTTACGTTGCTCTTTTACTGGGGTCTTCATTACACAATCTACTGAGTCATGCCCAGCCGATGAAGTGCTTGTGACTTTCACCACAGCCACATTAGAAACTCCACTTAAATTTGATTCATTTACAGTTAATCCACTTTCAAGATCAACTTCATAATCTTTATCACTTGCACTTCGATGATCCATCCCAATTTCCCAAAGCCACAAAGTCAATCCAACTTCTCTCCTTCGGTCACACAGCAAAATCAGAAGAGCCACAAAATTTCCTCCAATGTGTCACCCTTAACCAAATCCTTGAATTCAACCCATAAAGCAAAGTGACCTCCTTGAAATGACCATAATTCATCAAGGAGACTACTTTCTATTCAACTCACAGTCACAATTAAGATGCCTCCTACAATTGCACTTTAGACGCGTTTCAAAACATTGATACATTTACCATCAAACTCTTTCCCTCTACCTTTTTGAGCTCTAATGCCACGTTCTCAATTCTGATTCCAACCACTCGTCAAAAAACAGAATGAAATAACCCTGCATTATGACAAGAGATACAGTTCAGTTAATTACATGGGAGTTGGTCTTGTTAGGAGATGGCAAAGGGAAGTAAACCCCAAAAGGGGAAAAATAAATAATGCAACTGTAAGCAAGCTAAAACCAATTCAACATACAAAAAGTGCAAATGATCAGAAAATCCTTGAGAAGAAAGCAAAGAACAGTACAGGCGGAATACAGAAGTTGAAGAAAAAGTTAAGGAAGTGGAGTATCAAAGGAGTAAAATGCTACAAAGCGCGATCAATGGCTTGAAATGCATCTCAGCCAGGAAAGGGCCCGAGAAGGAGGGGAAGACGAAACAAATATATATACATGAAATCAATCGACCCCACAAAACCAAGCAAGCTAAAACACCCTCTAGCCACTAGCCCACATCATATGAAGTTACATTGCACCCATAGATGATCAATAAATGCCCCATAAATGGAAACCCACAAATTCCGACAAACACAGCAACTTCGAACTAGCTTCAGCCATTATAATATTAATAAAACTAGGACGAATAAGAAGAAGACGAAGAAGAAGAAACGTAGATACCTTTATGCAAAAGCGAAGGAATCCCAGATCCGATGTGCATTGAGCGAAGTCACTGCCGTGATGGGAAGAGTGGAATTTTCTCACACCGGTAAAAAGAGACGCGAGAGATAAGGGAACACACGAGAAGGGGATAACCGGGAAGGTGCTGGAAATTCAATATTTCAATAAAAACAAAAAAAAGTTCCACATTTTGGCTTCCCCATTTCTCTGTTTCTCGTCGTTTTGTCGTTTATCCTTCTGGTTCTCACTCCCATGTGCTGTATCGAAAAACGGCATATTAATATACAGCGAGAAAGAGAAGACGCAATGTTATACAAGCAAGCAGGCCTTGCCGACGACAGTTGGCAACCTGGCATATTCACTTCGTGGCTTCGACTCACATTTTGTTCTTTCTTTCTATAAATAATTTTCCTTACCATTTTCTTGTCATTTATATTAATCCATTGTTTCAACTAATTACTTTTGTACTTAATTTTAGCCCCCAAACCTTCATCTTACTCACTAATTTTGGCGTTCTCACATACTTATGTAACTATATCAATGAAATATCATAGATGGGGTTGTTATGCAAAGAACAACCATTTCTGTTTAACAAATTGGATGTAACGAATTTTTCATATTTTGTTTTTTTTTTTAATGTGGAATAAGTTAGTTGACTTTTTTCTTTTCTTCGTTTGCTTTTAGAACTTTCTTTGGTTTCTAATTATTATTTTTTTATATTTACCATTTGTGTTATAAAGCAACATTAATGCTTCATGTGTGGCTTTGGTGTGCGTTGGAAGGCAGAGAAGTGGAGAAAGGTATCAAGTAAGTTATTCATTTTTACATTTTAAAATAATTTAATTTTTTATAAATTAATTGTGACAAATTAATTTTTAAAAAAATTTATTTCATATAAAACTAGTCTCTCATTAATTTAAATAAAAAAAATAATTTTATACATATTTAAATTTGTGAATGATTAATTTTGTACAAATTTAAATTTTTGAGAGGCTAATTTATTAAATTAATTTGTAAGTGTCACAAAATTATAATTAGTGTCTCATTAATTCAAATGAAAAAATTAATTTTATACATATTTAAATTTATGAGAGGCTAATTTATTAAATTAATTTGTAAGTGTCACAAAATTATAAAAATAAAAGACAAATTTTATACTTTTATCTGGATAAGAATTTTGGAAGAGTCATAAAGAATCAGCTAGGAGCTTTATTGCTTAAAAATTGTATTATCTCTATTTTTTTTTTTTTTTGGGTCTTTAGAGACCACATTTAAGTCTTTGTTTTACAATGAAATAACAAAATTAATTAATTTGCGTTAACTTAACTTGCTTCTTATGAAAAAAAATGGTGAATATATTCAATTAGAAAACAGGTTTTTTGCAATTTCATTGCTAATTAAATATAGAAAAGAAATAATATTTTGACACTTAAACATGAATGTTGCTATTAATTTGATATTTTACAGATTTTCATCACTTCGATATTGATCATTTCGTCTATTACAGCTTTTATCTTTTTAATAATCCACAATTAATGGAACTTAATTGAAACAGTATTTCTAAATGTCAGAATTGTACAATAATTTTGCAATTAATTATTAAACAAAATTTTTCAGAAATTACAATGCATTTTGTCTTAAATTTAAAATGGAATTAAACACTAATATGTCCACATAACATACATTTTTTGTAATTAAAATCATAATCTGATAATATCATCTTGTTGTGGGATTAGTATCCTTAGTTATTCCATGCCCATATTTCTCATTTTTGCAATGTAATAATTTCAATTTCCACCTCATTTTGTTAAAATACAATTGTCATTAATTAACAAAATTGCATAAAGTAAAATACATTTTTAATTTTTTATTTATTATAAAATTAAAATTTTAGTCCATCACTCATTAAATGTCAAAAATAGTCATTCAATAATTGAAAAATGTTACATTTAATCATTTAATTTTTTTAAAAAAATTAGATCTACTTAAATTTACAATTTACAATTTAATAGAAAAATTAAATTTAATAATTTTAAAAAAATAAATAATACAGTGTAATATTTTTTAATAAATAGTGAATTATTTTAAATATTTTAATAAATAAAAAAATAAAATGACAATCCTATGAGAAAGAGAATAAATTTTTTTTTTTTAAATTACATCTAATGCCTCAAAAGTAGAGTATGCACCAACTTTAATTGCAATCTAAATAGTTAAAAGCGCGTCTTAAAGTAAGACAAGCATTGATCACGAACAATTAGTCAGTAGCCATCAATCAATTTGTTTTTTTTTTTTTTTTGTCATTGAAAATGCATGATTAAGGTTGACCAAGAAAATACAAATAAACAAAATTTACGACACTACATAATATATAGTTATATACACGTATCTCTCAGGTTCGTCAACTATCTGGGATTTCATATGACATAAAATTTAAAATATTTCTCATTTAATAACTTAATTTTTTGGGTTGAACTCTTTTTGTCCCTTCTATTATTATAAAATTATTATTTTAGTTCTTTATTTATTGTGTTAATTAAAATAGTTTTTATTAATTTAAAAATATCATATTTAATCTTTTATTTTTATACTAAATATAAATATAAAGAGATCCATATCCCTACAGTAACATTACTAATTTATCATATATTCTACGATAATAAATCATGACCGTCTAATTTTATTGGGTAAAGAATCTTAATCATGAGATTAAAAAGTTTTTTTTAATCGATTTGGGTAAATAAAAATGATCGATTTTGATAATTCAACTTTAAATTTAAGTTATTAGATTTTCTATAATAATTTATACTAACTATTGGATTTTACTGCAAAATTATGTTGGGAATCTAGGAGACTAATTAAATAATTTTTTTGATTAAAATATTAGATACAAAGTATGATATTTTTTGGTGATGATTATAAGTAACCAATAAAAAGTTTTGCCAGGTGATAACTTTTTGACACTCTATTAATTTATGTTTTTATTGAGAGCGAATGAATGAAAAGTTGTCAGGAGCCGTTTGAGAGAGGTAGAAGAGTGAAGAAACAACATAGTAAAAGCTACTTAAAGTGGGCAATTATTGGCTTCGACTTTTCATGCGATGTGCAATGATGTCTCACATTAGATTATTATATTATTGAAATTCCTGTTTAATAGCCTCTTTGAATAGTTTTTCATTTAAATAAATACATATTAACACTTATGAAATATGATCCTTGTATTTTAACACTAGTTATTTAATTGTACCTATGATCGTTATATAATAAAATGTTTTAAATACAAGTTTTAGTAAACTAATATTTTTTATAAAAGATTTATAATAATTTTAACCGAGGCATTTTGTTATAAAAATATTATTATAAAAGGAGTTTAACTTTAAGGGATATAAAAAAAATATACTTTATCAGGAAATTATTATTTTGGTTATTTAATTATTTATTACCTAAAATCATATTTGGTTCTTGAAATTAAATCTAGTTAATTAATAAAAACTATTTTAAATAATGAAATGACTAAGAGATAAAAATGATAATTTAATAATATATAAGAGATCAAAATGATATTTTTTTATGAAACAATTTCAACAATAAAAGTACCTACAAAACGATGTGCGTTTAATATTATTGTTATTGTTTTCTTCATGCATGTACCTAAGAAAAATAGGCCGATTCATGAACGAACTTAATAAAAGATTAGAGAGAGTAGGACCACTCTACCAACTCATTCCCCACAATAGATATGCTAAGCATCTCATTAAGATGATAATTATTACATCTTACCATAATTTAAAAAGTTAAAATGTCCATCTAACTTGATAAGTTGGTCCCAAAAAATTAAGGTTAAAATAAAAAGTTTGATTAAAAATGTCTTATTTGTAAAATAAGTGGGCTAGGATTTTTTCTAAATTTTTTTAAAATCTGACTTGAGTTAAAAAGTTTGAATAAATATTTTCAATAAGAAAAGACTTATTATTTAAATATTTTTTTAATGTAATGTGACATCTTAATAAAAAAATATAATTAATACATCTTATTTAAAAGAAACCAATACAATTTATTGTTTTTACAACTTCTCTATTTATAGTCTTGCAAGTAATAATAAAAATTAGTTAAGTTAATTATCTTAAATTTTAAATAATAAATTGACTTAATCATAATTTGAAAAAAAAAATTTATTGATTCGATAAGTCTGACCAAAAAATATGAATGAAAATTTGATTAAAATATAAATTCATACTTTTTTAAACTCAATTTTTAAAAACCTAACCTGATAAATAGGTTTAATGATCATGTTATAGTTGGACATGGTCAAATTTCATTTTTTTTAATAAAATTTTTTTGCATTTGTTAAAATTTATACTATTGCTAAAGAACAAGTTTGCAATTATATAATAAGCAACTGGTTATATGCAATTGGAGAAAAATAACAAAATATTATAATTAGGAAAAGAATTTTTTTGGCTAACTTTTTATGTAATAATAATTTAAATTTGAAAAAAAATGCAAAACATAATACTAATAGCGGGAGATCTGAATTAAACAAACAACTGAATGAGCATTCAACAAGTTCATATTCAAGTTTGTAAGTATAAAATTAGTTGTTTATTATATGGTTGTTACTTACCTATTATGCATTGACATTATAGATTTCACCTATAAAAAATGCAAAACATGAAAAAAAGAAAAGGTAAAATTTTTGGTGAGTGTATGACAAAAATAGAAAATAAAAAAATAGAAGGGTTAAAAGCTGAGAAAATAAAATTAATAAAACAATCACATTTTGTTGTACCGTACGATCTGTTGTGGAATTTGCACAACAACAAAAAATCATTGTTTCTCATAGCTAACCATCAGGGTGAACTATATATATATATATATTCAAAATATATACAAAAAAATAAAAAATAAAAATCTGCCTCAAATTTTGCTGAAATATGAACAAAGACATTTTCTCTATTTTTAAAATATATACATATCTGTCCTAAAACGAAAAGTTACCCTGCACTTTATTCGACTTAAATTTTTTTTACCAATATACCCTCATTCAAAATTTTTAAAGTTAAATATGTATTTAGGTTAATGGAAGATATATTAGTAAAAGAAAAAAACTAAATTGGACGAAGGTGTAAAATAACTTTCTGTTTCAAGAAATATATTTATATATTTTAAAAATTGATGAGAGGTTTATGTAGTTTTAACAAAATTTAGAGATATTTTTTTAAATAATACATTTATGATTTTAAATTTAGAATGTTGCCCTATATATACATAATATAAGTTACTTTTATTAATTCCTTATTATTTAGTTTTATTTTTTCTCCAAAGCCCCTTTCCTTTGGTTCTATTTTTTTTCTTTTCCAAATTTCTTCATTTACCCATGTCACACCGCTTGTTGTTATTTATCTGATTAATATTATTCAAATTAGTTAATCATATTTGAAAATTGTGCTACCTCATGAAAAAGTGTTAAGATAAAACTAAGCTAATTTTGAACGAGAAAGGGACTATGATGACACTATTACTAGAATAATGTTATTTGCTCATTTCTGTGTTCACATCATTTTTTTTTTTTGTTGACATCGTTCACATCATTTTCTGTATCCTATGATGACAATAACTTTTATTATATTATATATTTAAATAAAAATTTTCAAAATTTGTAAGTTGTTAATTACTATGACGTTCTATAAGCTTTTTTTTTTTTTTTCCCACAATTAGAAGTTTCGTGATAAAAATCATAAAATTACAAGCACGAGGAAGTGCAAAATATTTGAATGTTGTGAAGGGAAGCAATAAACATCGTCACGTGCAGCTTGTTCCCACATCCATTGACTGAGATGCAAAGGCACGTGGGCTGATATTGGGAGATTCGCCACTGGCCCCTCCAGGATCCTTGCAATCAGAGCCGTCACACTACGCTATATTGGTTTAAATAATTTGATCCAAATATATCCGAATTCAAATTTTCTTTATTTTTAAAATTTTTTAATTCACATTAGAGAAAGGGATCACGGCCACGCTTTAGTTTGAAAAAAAAGAAGTCCAAAGTTCTTCTTAAATTGAGTTTTATTTAGTACTTACCTCTATTCTTATTCTTTCTTTCTTTTTTTTTTTTTGTTGGATCTATCATATTAAATGAGTTTTTCACTTCGCGATACGATTTAGGATTAATAATAAGGTCTATTTACTGTTTAGGACATAAAATAAATAGTGTTAAAAATAAATATTACTATTTGAATGACTATGTATTAAAAAATTATTAATATAGTTGTTAAAACAGATCAAACTCATACTATTAAGCCTATTTAATCCACAAAATAGTAGATTATGTTGCAATTTTTATCTTATCTAATATAAGTGGATTAAACTAACTTGACCTATTTAATTCATGGGCTCAAATGATCCAACTCAATGGATTGACAGGTTGGCTCACTTTGCTGCTAGTTGCAAAAAGCCGTTTGTTGTCTTTGTATCCTTACAGGCAAACAAATGATTTAAATGGATGTCTATTGAAGTTTTATATGAGCTTACATTCCACATTTTACTCTACAAGTCCTGTAATATGATATGAAGCAAATCAGTCATACCCTCCACCATTTTGTTGATATGCTTAATTGTTATATCATGATTTTTGTATTCTAAGTGAACTGAGTCTATTTTACTTTTTTAATGAGCTAGTGCTTATATGTGATATAATATGTCTTATGCACATTTGTTATAGTTGCTAGGAACTTGTAGTAATCCTTGCAATTTTGGGTGTTTAATAACTTGTATTCTAGTGGTTGAGATAGCAAAACCTTCATTAGAATGAGCCTCAAGATAATTGGTATTTCATGAATAGGAAGTAAAAGTTAAGGTTATCTCAGCTTTTAGGAAGCAAACCATAGAGGTGTAATCATTGGAAGTTACCGTGGACAAGGGGTAAAAGTCGAAGGTAGTTAAATTTTTGAATATGATTTTTTTGTTGTATTTGTGATTTTTTAGTGATAATAAGATTCTCTTGTTATATGTTTAAAGAGTTGATATAGAATTTACCTTAGATTTATATCACTATAAATATTTGATATAATTCTTTTTTTAAACTTGTTATCGTTGTTTTTATTGCATTGACTTGAAAAACATGTTTTTTTATCACATTAGATTTAAGGAAGATATTCTCACAGAAATTTAATGGAAACTAAATATATTTATGTTCAAACCTTTGTTTCAGAAACTCTCGAAAAGATTAACTTCAGATTTACTTAAAACTTCCAATAAATTTGATTTAATAAGTTTATCTAATCTCTAGAATCATGTTTCAATATCATACATGAATCTAAACTTCCTATTTATATTACTACAACAAAATAATTTAGAAAACTCTCTTCGCTTTGTACTCTCATATTCTGAATCTTTGCAAGCCGCGTGAAACTTGAAAGAAATCTCTCTTTATTTTGTTTTGATAGAAACCATTTCCTTAGTTGTACTTATCTTTAGGAAACTATTCACACAATAGAATTTTTAACAAGTAATTTTTTTAAAATAAAATCAAAATTTAAAAAATCCAATTCACCCGTTTTAGACTGACAATTTGGTTCACTTTAACATTCACTCAGCTCATTATGCAAGAAAGATTTTACTTGACCCATCTAATTGACTGCATTTGGCTCAATCCAAGCGAATCAAGATTAATATCAAAATCCTATTTATAACAGGCTTTTTGAACTGAATATGACATTTTAAAATACTTTTTTTCATAATAAAATATTACATCCATATACTTAAAATTATACTTATATAATTTTTATATATTTATAGTGATTCGCCCAAGTTCAAGGCGAATTATGAGTGCTTCGCCCTATCTATGTGTGCATATATATATTATTTATGTATATAGTTAATTAAAAAAAATATATATTAATATATTATTAAATTATATTTATATAAAATTATTTACTTAATTTAAAAATATAATTATATTACTTTTCACTTTATTAATATTCATTTAATTATTTAATTATTATTATATGTGGTATGTTAAAAAATTTTACTTTGAAAATTTATGCAAGAGCTGTTCCATTCGGAGTCTGTAAAGGGGATTATTGGTGGTCATTGAATTTTTTTTTTTTTTTAATAAAGACAAGCAGATATAATATTAGAGCGTTGGAGATTTAAATGACACAATAGTATTGTTTTCAAAAATTTCTTAGAGCTGCAAGTACAATGTATCTCTTTTTCCTATCTTTTTATGATTGGGTTATAATAACCATATGGTTTGGATTATTTTCTGCATTTCTTCAGAAGGAACCATTAATTGTTAGATCGCGCATTTTTTTTAATATTAACCATTAAATTTTTACATTTTTTCATAAATGTAGAAAATCTAGACTCATAATCATGCTTTTAAATATGTAATTTTGTAGTCTAGGCATTTATAATAATTCATCTAATATGTCATTGTTTCGTGTAAATTTTGATAAGTTATTTTACAAATTTGATAGATTACATTAATTAATGGATTACATGCAACTTTAAAATATGAAAAATTGTTAATATATTTTATTAAACTTATTATATATTATATAAATTATTGTTAGCTTACTTTTATTTTTTTAATATCATTTTAAAAAATATATTTTAACAATAATCTTATATATTATTTTTATATTATATTTTAATATTTTATCATAATTTTTTTAAAAAAAAGATTGATTATACCTCTTGAAAAAGATAAAAAGTAATATTGTCATAAAAACAAAAACAAAAAAAACCATTAATTAAATGGTATAAAAAGTAGTGAAAAACCATAGTCCATAATTATTAGTGTCAGTAAATGCAATAAATACTCCTTAATTAATGCTCTAAAACCTAAAATACAAAAAAATACAAAGTTAAATGATATTTACACACTAAGTGGGCAATGCATGGTATAGAGAATTAGAGCAGTATTTAACCATAAAACTAAAATTAATCCACTGCGATTTGAGTTAAAGTCAGATGTTGCAATCACATGTAGAAAACTTATGCGACTGGTAGTATGCTAATAACACTATTCCTTTAATTATCAGATATCTGGATTAAACCTGCATCAATTAAACAAATAAAATGATTTTACATAAGAAATCCCGGGACTCAGTTTGCATAAAAAAGTATTGTGTTTTTATAAATTTTTTAAATAGTCCTAATTTATTAAAAATAAAACTACATAGTTTACATTTCAAAATATGACCCATCTCTCACATGTTCATATGCCTTCATAATTACCTTGATCTACTTATATTTGATAAACTGAATTTATTTAAAAATCTTTCTTTCTGTTCAGATTAACATAATTTGGCACGATAACAAGAAAGTAGAATTTCTTAATTGCTTGTTATCAAATTTTTCAATAAAAACACAAATATGAAAGATTTTTATTTTAAAAAAAAAAGAAAATCATATAAACAGTACTAAACTACATAGAAATAATAATCACATTTATGCCTTTTTATCAAAGAAGTTAATTATAAACATCTTAAAAACTACACCTAACTTTTACTCTTAGCAAAATGATTATTTATTTTGATTAATAATTTACAAGCATATCAGAAGTAAGAAGTGTCAAAGATTTAATACAAACCTAGAACTTCAAAATGGCAGCACCACTTGATGGCTTGGAAGCAAATACATAGAGATCAAGGTCGTTCTTGGTGATGATGCCTCTGTCAATCCTAGACTGGTAGAAACTTTTCTGGGATAGATATAAAATCCATCATTAACAACTCATTCATTACAATGATTAAGTAGAGGATCACTAAGTATTATCAAAAACTAAACCTTCAAATTGAGGATAAACTGTGGAACAATGCTCTCTTTCACCAAAGCAACAGCACAACCTCCCCATCCTGCTCCGGTAAGCCTAGCCCCGAGAGCACCATTTTCACGACAAATATTTACAAGCTCTTCCAACTCTGGACAGCTGATTGCATGAACAAGAAATTATAAATGTTCTGTATCTTTGAAAAAAAAAAATTACTAGGCAGCTGTGTAAAACCAAAAAAAAAAAAAAACACCAAAGAACAAGGCAACTTAGTAATCAAATTTATTGATGCCAGTAAGGAAAGGTCATAATTATTACTAACTAATAGGGATATACGAGCCTTAATTAATTTGATCTTATTGAAAATCTTATCAGGAGGCATTTGGTCAGCAGCATTTTTCATCCTGTAATTTGAAGGTTGACTAAGAAAGCTCATATAACACAAAGCGATGCCTTACCAAAGACAGACAAAATACAGCACGAGTGACAGCGCACACTTCTTAAAATAAAAGCATATTGCAAAAGCCAGTATTGGTCAGTACCTGCATTCATATAAAAGACTGCAACTATAATGACTTTCATTCATAAGGTCACCAAGCTTCATCAGCATCTCCTCCTCGCTGAAAAAAGAATGAATAGTTAAAATGGAAGAAAGTTGGACATATACAAAAGGATCACTACGCAAGCAAACTAAACAAGAGAATCCTCGTGATATTGTAACGAAAATTTAGAGGAGACAAAATATAAAACTTTCAGCCCAATCATTTAGAAAGACCAACTGGATACTGAAAATACACATATAGGTAATGGCTGCAAACTAGGCATGGATATTAGGATGATGTCAAACAGTAGCATTTCAATGGGTTGGCCTAAATATCTCACTGTCACTTTTAATTGAATGGCTCGTAAGTCAGGCAAGTCTGATCAACAAAGTTCTAGAAGCAGGATAGCATAACTGTATTTTGCCATGCGTTATAGTCTGCATGTCAAAGCAATGTATTCAATTAACCAGTTTTAGCACTTCAAAGTTTTTCAATGTTGGAATCTTATTATTTTATAGAATGATTATCATATAGTTAATGAATTCTTCAGTAGAATTATTAATAGTACGTAAGTCCTGTGCCTGTCATGTGAAAATTCCATAAAAATCAAAGAGCATCCATGAAAAGTATAGCTATGATTGCCCAGTTGGCTTGTCTCACTCACCTTAAATTTGATAATACAATATCTTTGAAAGCATGTACCCTCTTGGCTTCTGAATACACATGGGTAGCTCTCTGGAAATAAATGTTTAAATATTAAATAATGGCTTGTAGAATTACAGTCGAAGAGATATTATCATGGGCACCATGCAACACACAAGGCGCGAGACTTTTTGATATTTCCAAATAGGCGTAAGTCATACATGATTCATATTCATTCTAGACAATCATTAGTGGAATCCTGATTTCTTTTTTGGATAGAAAATTCAAAGATCGTTTCATAACTTTAAGCCAATAAAATAAACTGTTAAAACAAACGAGATTTAAGTAAATTCAGATCTTAACATGATTAGGCAAATAAAATGAAAGTAATTTTACTAATGGGACTTTTTAAAGAAAAAAGCACCTGATGTAACTTGTAGTGCTTGGCAACTTTTACCACATTCAAGTAAGCTGGATTACAGCTAAAAAATGAGGTAAGCCTTTCCTCAGTAATGTCCTCAATTTCTTCAGCTGTATATGGTTCTTCCTTCAAAAATTCCTGAACCAAATGCAAAGGTTTTTTTATTTAAGTAGGAAAAAGATTATAAGTATTTTGAATGTACAAATAAATTCATATCAAATGGATATAGAATGTTCTAATGTTTGTGCTCTCAAAGCTAAATTCAAGGATTACATTTATAAATGAAGAAACAAGGATGCCAGAAGACAGGATAAAATTACCTTGACAGCAAGGACAGGATCAGAAGATTTGTGACTGCTAGCAAATGATATGCATAACCATTCAACATCAGACAGTGTTTTTGCTCTCGATATTGCCTCTTCTGGTTTCATTCCTAGCTTTATACCAAGCACTATCTGAAAAAATTCCCAGTAGTATACTGAGTCTGGAAACATTGACAACAACAGAGGACTTGCAAGTTGCAAGTCTACCTAACTACCTTTCCGCCTGAGTGCATAAACACACCAGATATCAACAGGTCTTCTTCTTGCTTTTTAATAAAAGAAATAGCCAATGCAAAGCTTTAGGTTTTGAGCCATTATGGAACTTATACCTAATTGAGCCATATTATAAGACTCTACCTGTCTACTTATGTATTTCTATTTACCGAAATGTCTACTCTTGCTGGTTTTGAAAAAGCATAGTGTTTTGGCGAAGAAAGAAGAAAGGCAGTAGTTTTCCAGTTGATGAAGGAAAGAGGGAAGTTAAAATGCATAAATAGGCACTTCAAAAAGGAAAACTTATTTCACATAAATAGTTTTGGAAACACAATAAAAAAGTAATATTTAGCAGGACAAAGAAAGTTTCTAATAATAATGTTTTTACCATATATCAAACTTCAAGAGCAAGAGTATCCAGTACCAGTATAGTCAATTAATGTTTCTATTATAAAATTCTAAATAATTAAATAATAACACCAAAGCTCATTCATTGTTGTTGTAACTTCTATGTTTTCAATTGCCTTATGTGGATAAATAATTACAGTAGGGTAGCAAATTAACAGGCTGTGCTTCAATCATATTAGCCAGGGATGGTGGGACAATAAGTAAATGAGATAGGTGGATACCACCCTCCATCCCTAGCTCCACAACAGTCCAGATTAGATTTAGGGGTTGTAAAACAGAATAAAGAATAAAGAATATAGAAAATGCATTCTTTAACTGAAAAGTACTTACAGAAGCCAAACGACATTCAACAACCCTATTATTGTAATTTGTAGCAGCAGTGACAGCCTTCTGAGACTCTGCCAAAGAATGGGCTATAACAAAAGTGCCACCAGCAGGAAGTTGCACATCTGTTGCACGAATAGGGTTGAAATCAATGAGCTCTGCAAACCCAGTTTTGGCCATGACAGAGATTGCCTGTCATTTAGAGTGTCATAAGAGCAAGGACAATTCGCCATGAAGGCTTAAGATATTTAATAGATAATATCATATGTATAATGTAAAAATTCGCAATACACAAAATCTATGAAGGTTGGTTGGAAGTAGAGTAATGTAACATAATTCCACCATTATTTGAAGGCTACACTATTATATCCAAAATTGAGGCCTCAAACTCAGCAACTTACCAGTATTCAGCCATAAAATTATAGATTATAAAAAAATCAGTATCACTTCCCAATTCATACTTGAAATTCCATTCAAAATGTCTACAAAGTAGAGGTGGGTGGCAATCTTGACCCCTGACCCACAAATATCACTTCCCAATTCCTAATTGAAATTCCACTCAAAATGTCTATAAAGTAGAGGTGGGTGGCAATCTTGACCCCTGACCCACAAATCACACAGTCCAATACTCCAATCCAATCAAAAGTAATCTCATCCATCAACAATTTATGCAACAGTATTTGATGCACTTATATTTTTCGGTTAAAAAAACTAAGTTAATATTATTAATAAGTAAACTATGGATAAAAAAACATTAATACTGGGCAGATTGGACAATTTGGCACCCACCAAAATAAAAGGGCATTGGGCAACTGCCCATTACATGACTGATGGGTTGGTTGAATTTTTTTAAGTATAACTTTTTAGAATATTCTAAATGGGTTTAGGAGTTATGTCTAACCCACCTGTTTGCCACCCCTCATCAGAAGATTGGAGTCCCGAAGTAGAATATATCATACTGGATAGTGTTTGTGTCTCAAAAAGCACACATCATTGAATTGTAAACAGAAAACAAAACCTACACTAGATTCTAGAATCTCCTTGACGTAATTTTTATTATGAATGATAGATTAGAACACCAGATGAACATACATATAGGTTCACCAGAGGTACTACATTTTAGTCGTTAGTAAAAAAAACAAAACTAATCAATGAGAACTGACAAGCAAGAGCTGTTATGAAAAAATTATTTCATGGGAAGATAATTAGAAGAAAAGACCATGCTTAGACAGTTTGCTGAGACAAATTTGCATTAAAAATTTTGAAAAGAACATATGTCTTATGAAAGACATGTATTACCTGATCCATCCCCCCAGATTGCGTTCCAACATATCTTTCACATTCACATGCAACTTTTGCAATTTCTTTCTGTCAACAAGATACAAATGATAGAAAGAGGAAAGGTAAATAATTAAATTGAACAACAAATCAAATGCTTCCCACAGTGAAAGCATGCTTCTAATGAAATCCCTGTGCAGATTTGTTGAAGTAAATGGTAATTAAAAATAAATAAACTACCGCATAAAATTCTGAAAATCTAGCCTGTTCCAGTATTAAGAAAGTATATTTATTCTTTAAGAAGATCACAAAAATAGAAATTAATCATGAAGAAATTAAGGCTTGCTAAAAGATAATTTCAACTGTCAGATATAGAGGGGACTAGATCTTCTAAGGAGCAGCACATGAATTTCCAGTCATACTATTATATCAGTGGGGATACCAATTTAAGATTAACATGCACTATCAGTTTACCTACACTTAAAATGTTTAAGTATTAATTTGTCACCTGATCAAGGTCAAACAAAAACATACCAGTGATCTGAATCATTACTATAAAAATTTTCACTGTTACCAAACCATTCTGCAAGTAACGTTTTAAAAACAGCATAAACATTATTTCCATCCAACTTATTTGCAAGTGACTATAAAAATGGAAGTTTCCTCAATGTACAAACTTGAGTTTGAAAGTATATTCCATAAATTACCAACCTTTGGAAAGTTCACACCAAAAGCAGCCATAATAGCAATCATGGAGGAACAAACAAATGCTGAAGAGCTTGAAAGTCCAGAACCTGAAAAAAAAAAAATCTTTTATAGTCAATTTAATGCCATTATCAAACTATAATCAAGTATCAAAGATGATAAACTAAGTTCACTCAGAGGTAAATTTGGCTGCCCTCAACAGCACCAATATAATTTGAAATGAACAAACCTGTTGGAACTATTCCACTAACAAGGACATCAAGCCCAACTGTTTGACCAACATCCACTCCTTTGAGTTTTGAATAGTCATAATAACCTTTGTACCTACAGAAACAGTATTTTGATTAATTTATTTTTTTGATAGAAAAAGAAATGAGAGGAGAGAACAATACAAAATCAGAGGACACGAGATCCTAACTATACTAATTTATACAATAACTAAGGAGAGTTCCCTCTATTATGTCAAAAATTATTTACAATAAAAGAAAATCACTATTACCTATGCATAAGTTTCTCTATTCATGGCTAATGAGATCATTTCGCATTCAAACATATAAATAGTAAATATGTCATTCAGATAATCAGACCGACGGCTGAAATGAAATATAACAAGCATTGTAGAGTCTTCACGGTGTTTGGCAGCGTCCTTTCAGAACAACAAAGGACATAATGTCTATCTAAACTTGAAATACACGATGAAATTTTCAAGGATTAGCTCAACCAAAGTTTTAAGCTACTAAATGAAAGCTCATGAATAGTTTTATTATCATGTCTAACACGCCACCTCACACAAAATGCACAAGCCCCACCACACCTTGTGGGGAAACATCATTTTAATTGGGAGATTGGGGCAACAAGGACAAAATTCCTAAACACTTAGTCACAAAGTGCTATGCTACCAGGTCAAGTACCACTTCACCAAAAGCTGAAGTAATTATGTGAAGGCCAATAGTTTGGAAGAACCAGAGAAAATTGCAAGAGTACCATAGAATCCAGACTCACCCACAAATAAAATAATGGCCCCATTTGTGATTCTTCAAGTTGAGTTCCTGCATGAGAAATAGAGCCACATCATATCAATTAAATAGATTGCGCCTAAAATTTATATAGTCAGAAAAATCTTATTGCCGAAAGTAATCAATAATCATAATGGCAACATGACAGAAAACAGTCAGACGATTTATGTCATCACGGGTAAACTCAGTCTGTAACCCATACTTTACTATACAAAAAAATACTAATTATAACACAAGGAGTTCAAAGATCCACCTGGTCAGGATCAGCAGGATAAGTGCAAGTAGTGTATTTCTCATCATTCACATTAGCAACCCTAATAATCTTTTCGTCCTCATTTTTCCGAATAGCCACAATTGTATCTTGCCGAATTGCCATTGGCAACACTGGATATCCCTCGTAGTCAATGTGCTCACCGATCAAGTTCACCCTCCCTGCAGCGCAAAAGACACGTCAGAATTTCCATCTGTCATAACCAAAATTACGAACGCCCATATGTTCAATTTCCCATAGTTTCCTACGGTCCCAACACACAGTTATAGTTAAATGAGAACGAGAGAGAGAAAAAAGGACCAGGTGAACGAGCAAAGACTTGAGGAGGGTGACCGAAGATAGCAAGAAACTTGGACTTTAAATTGTCAAAACGAAGCTGAGCTCCTTCGCCGTAGACAGGCTCTAGTGTATCGTAAATGGGGATCGGAAGTTCTTCGTGGTTCGCCATTTTTACTGTAATTTCTCCAGTCGGACTTAGCAAGGCGACCGAGTCCTTACACCCTCACCATCCAGAAGCTTTTGCCGCGAAACACGAAGTATCTATTTGGCGCTTGTGTGTGTATGACGTGCTGTGTATCGTTGGTCATTTTGAGTTCTTTTTGTTATTTATTTTACTGACTTTCTTTGCTTTTGCACTGACTAATGGAAACAAAAAATGTGAATTTAACTATTAATAAACTACTTATAACTATTATTTAAAATCCAATTAAATGTATCTATTAAGTAATGTAAATTCATCAACTTTAATTTAGATATTTTTGCTGAAATACATTTTTTCTCTTAATATAAGTTTGAATTGACAAAATGAACAAGAAGAGAATTGATAAATGTTAATTAAATTAAATTAATATTTTCCATTAATAATTTTTTATTAAAATGCATTTAGACATAGTATATTAAAAAACATTTTTTTTTCTTTTCGTTTACTATCATCTATTCAAACATAATTCAAAACACTATATTACTTTTCTATGAAATTAAAATTTAGTATTTTAAGATATATCCGAATTGACAAGTATAAAAGAAGGAGAAAAGAATTCTTTTTAAGATACAAACTATTGAATATATAATTAATTATCTAATTTATTAAACATTAATTAGTCGAATTATATGAAGATTAAGATTACAACTTTATAAAATTCAAATTTAATTTGTTTATAATCCCACTATTTACTCAGCCCTTCCTATACTACAAAGTAACTATTTATCATTTTCCTTATAATGAAATAATATAATACATATAAGATAAAATTTTTTGTATACTTATTAGTGAACTCATTTATATTATATTATATAATTTTAATATTATTATTTTTTTAAAATTAATATTTATAATAATAAAATTGTATAAATTAATATAAATACACTAATACACTCAAAATTAGAAATACACACAAAATAATACCTACATATAATCAAATAACTTCTCCCTTTCCTATACTTGTTCGAAAATATTTTATTTTCACTATCTATTGTTGGAAAAAACATCAAAACGTACACATACTAACATAGATGAGAAGGAAACATTTCCACTTTCAATGCTGCCAAATGTATCAAAGTGAACGACTATATTGCTAATTCTCAGAGAAATACTTTTCATATCTACTTTGGTCCAGTTAGGTAACTGTCAAAAGGCCATATCTTTATCAGTTATCGCAAGAGAAACATGTACACAATATATCCCTCATATTCGTTTCTGACAAAGCAAAAGAAACTGGTCGTTTAAGATGACAGACTAGTCATAAGCGCAAAAAGTTTGATCAAAACCGAACACAATAATCATCTATGACACTGAACAGTATCACTGAAGAGAACCCCAAGTAGCCATGTAAAGCTGACACCAGATATGGAATGATCTGGTTGTCTAGTTAGTAGTCAAGGTCCTATACAATATCTGATTTTGACACATCCTTTCATGCAGGTGACAAGAATCAAATTAGAAGGAGAACCTGGCAACCTCCTCATCTTCATCCTCATCTATAACATCATCATCTTCTGTATATCTCCCCAAATCATCATCGTCAATTTCCTCTTCGTCTTCCTCTTCTACCTCATCTTCTTGCTCATTCATCAAGCTTTTACCCCTTGTTTCCCTGCCCTTTAAACCAGTGCTCAAGACGACAGTTTCTCCTCCTGATTTCTCCATATCCCTTCTCAATTTGTCCATGTTCTCCTTCCTGCGCTCTTCCTCCAGACGCTGCTTCTCTGCTCGTCTTTTATCAAGATCAATCCTTAAAAAGAAGAGAACAAAATAAAGTTTACTTGGTTAGCCATTTCAAACTAATCACCAAAATTATAATAAAAAAACAACAGTGCTATAAGGGTATAAATTTATGAAATGTTTTGTCAAGCTCAGACATTACTTGTAATTTTCCATGTATTCCTCTGCACTAGCTTCAATGGCCTTAAAGAAGGCTTCAATTCCTGCACCAGAAACTGCAGAAACTCCAACAGACCTTAAATTCTTATAGAACTCATCTAGCACAAGAGAAAGGCTCTGAGTTAAAGTTGAAGTGTAAGAGTGATCTGAACTTATTGCCGCTTGAAATGCCTCAAAATCCTCCATCCACTACATACACAAAAGTTCAACACAAGCTATAAATACATATCTATCTCAACACAAGATGTAAACATAATTGTATATATGTGTGTGTTGCTTCAATAGTCCAACGGATGGAGCACAGACACCCTAGGCAGAAAATCAAATGGTACAATTTCTCTACAAAACTTTCAACAACATGAAAACCGGGGGAAACATATTTTCCCCAACACCAACAACATTTCTTTCCAGTCCACTTTGACCAAATCTGATTTTAGCACCCATTTGGGCCATTTTGAGGCCATTTATTTGCAAACTGAACCCCAGCTGCCAAAATTCAGATCCCACCAATATATAAAATAATCAAAAAGTGATGCAGTGTAAAATTGGAGAGAAACTCCATAAGCTACATGAATTACTTCCCTGTGAACAAAAGCTAAGGTATGAAAGATGTAAGAAATGGTGGTGAAATAAAGATATAACAGATAATTTTGAGTCATTGATGATTTTTATGATGTATTTGCTTATCTAAATATAAAGTTTGTCTTATTCATATTAGTTATTGAGTATTATAGATTTACTGTTCTTGGTTTTGAACCATCTTTCAAGTGAACCATGTGGACAGCAATTTTGGAATTATGGAGCTAGAAGATCACACACATAGTATTCACTCATCTCCTGACTTCAAGAAACTAATCTCACGGGTGTTTAACCTGCACTAAAAGTTAACAAGCATGGATTTATTAAAGATAGACAATACCTCCAAGGCAAACTGATGTTGTGCTACATCAATCTTGTTGAATGCCAAGATGAGAGGTAAGCGTGTCTTGTAGAGGATACTACAAGCATAAAGCATATTGCTCATAAAAGTAGTTGGACTTTCTGAGCGCGGTGTATCAACTACATAAGTCACTACAGTGGGAAATGTGGATGCAAAAGCCTCTGTAATGATAGCACCAGAAGCAGACCAAGTGAATATCTCAATCTGACCGGGGGTATCCACAAGAACATAATCAAGTTCGTCTGCACGCTTTTCAATAATAGAAATAACCTGAAATTTAGGAGTACAAGACACACTAGTAAGATAAATTAGTTTAAGATTAAAAACAAAGAGGGACAAACAAAGTGTTCAAGGGAATCATGTAAATCAGACATTTATATGAAAATTTTACCTCGTCAAACTTCGTAGCAAATAAGTTAAGTGATGTCAAAATTCCACCATTTGGACCAAGGTTGAACTGCTTCATGACTTCCTTGTACTTAACAGTGTCTCTTATGTCAATGTTAGCACCAAACGGGAGTGTCATGACAGCGGGGTCGAGATTCATCACATATCCCCGAATGTTCGACATTTGTGTGTAGCAGACCAAACGATGAAGAAACGTCGTTTTTCCACTCCCTAGACACATATGAAGTTCATCCTGAGTGTTTTAACAAGAAAGAGAAACAAAATATCCTAATATAGGAATGACCAAACATAACAAGTAAATTAAACCACCTGCCATTCCAACAACTATTATAATGACCGGTTTTCTTTTGAAATTAACTGATGAATTCCCAGAAGATGATCCTTCAATATGCAATTTGTTCATTGTCTCTGTGAGCTCCATTTTTTCTTTGTCCTTTGCCTTCAAAATAAATAACAAAGAAAGAACATAAATAATACTCACAATTCAAAATCGCAAAGTAAACTCACCCAAAAAACAAAGTGTTAGGGTAATCATTTTCAGACATAGTTACCCTTTCGGCCTTATACGCCGAAATTGTGTGAGGTCAAAACCTTCTGACCTTAAAAACCTCAATAAAGCCATGAATTGCGCCTCCACTTAAGTTCAACCGTTTTCTAAAAAGTAAAGAATGCCCAAAAAGAGAGAAGCAAGTTTCGAGTGGGCACCTGAACGCTGGAAGAGTCATCGGAATCCGTTTGCATAGGAGCGTCCTCGAGTTTCAGATTCTTCACGTCATTGTCGACATCCATTTTCGATTGAAACTGCTGTGTGTCGTTGAGAATTCAACACTGCGAGAAGAAAACTCTGGCCTTACAGTTTCGAAGCAAAGAGGGTTGACGCAGGGTCGCCTTCTTTCAGCTTCCGCGCGTCTCTCTCGCGAAGTTCTCACACAAGGGTTTATGTCCCTCCACTACTGAACAGAAACGGCCCTGCGTTTTGGGACTTTTTCCACTTGCTCCCCTGTTATCTCGGTTTCTGACCAGGAGGCTTTTTTGCCTCACTCGCGAACCCTAGTAGAATTTTTTCATCAATTAATTAGATTCTTATGTTTTTTTTTGTCGTAATTAGACTCTTCTGTTAACCACGTATTTATACTAACAATTACAACTGGCGTCAAGCATTATGCCTAGAGTTATTTATGATATTGGAATTGGAGGGTCTAATTTTAAATATCTTATATCTAAATTCTTATGTAACAGGCTTCATTTGGTATAAAAAAATTAGAATTAAAATGTAGAATTATAATTATAATTTTAACTCTATTAAAATTGAAATTGGTTAGAGTTTTACAATTCATATTTAGATAATGTAAAAAATTAGAACATATAATTTTTATTTTAAATTCAATTCCAACCTTTTATATAAACAAAAGATAATATTATTAAAATAATTAGCATGTGTGTATATATAAATTTATATATTAAAACTAATCAATAATATACTTTTTATAATTTTTTTTTTAATTTAGTTTAGACGATAGAATATGTTTTTTTTAGAGATGATGACCTTGCACCATGTTTAGTATTTAAAATAACATTTTTTTAAAATTAGTTGACATATTTTGTGTGTGCACTGAATGTATATGTTTAAGTGTATATATGTGATTGCAATTGAGTTATGTCATGTCATAACATACTTAACAACTGGTCGGTAAATAAAATAAAATAAATTGATGAAAATGATTTTAAAAAATAATTTATTGGGTTTACCATTACGAATTTTTAAAATGAGAAATTTCATAAAACCATTTTTGAAATAATAAGGTGACTTGCTTAATTAAATATGATTTTGCACTCTATTGGCATCATGTGAATGATGTTAAACACTCGTACAATACTCATTCGTAAGAATAATTACTTTGAATTTATAATATAAGGTTTTAAGATTTATTTTAATTACTCTAATAAAAACACATTTAAAGAAAAAAAGAAAATAATATGCATAGAAAAGATTTACAACAAAATCAGTTAGAGGAAGAGAGAACAAGAAAATATTTATATAGAAATAGAAATAAAATTAACAAAATGAAACAAAGATTAATAATAATGTAAAAACAAATACTTAATATTTACAAAAGAGATAATGAGATATTTACAAAAGTGGAAAGAAAATAAATAAAATGGAATATTCATAAAAAATAAATTAAATATTAAATAAGAAAAAATAAAATATTTATAGAATTAAATTTGATTTAAGAAAGTGATATATATATATATATATATAAATAGCTGGCAAATTTTTGTACATGACTTTATTATACTAAAAATATGAATTTATAATAGATATCTTTGGACCAATTGTCCTACAATTATGGGTTTTCAACCTATATACGGATTTTTGTTAATTACAAAAATATTAGTCTAAATTATGGAATACTTTTTTTACCAAAACTAAATCAGGTCATGGAATGAACTCTACCATTTTTCATCCAGAGATTTTTTCTAGTGCTTCAAATGTACAAACTTTCTTATTTCAATTTAGCTCAACACAACCTTCCTTCGTTTTTTACAAAAAGTGTACTTATTCCATAATTTATTATAATATTAAAGGAATTATTGATATGCCAATAATCAAATAATAGGATCTTGCTTATTTGATTATAATTTCATAAAATAATTCCATTAATTCTCTTATAGGAGGTTTAGAAATCCATACTTTATTTTGCTTCTTCTAATCTTCAATTAATGATAAGGATAAACAAATAATAGAGTAAACTTGACGATAATATCAATGATATATATGAACAATGGATTTTATTATTTAAAATATTTGGATACAAAGATTTATAGGGAATAGAAACTATTAGACTTAGGAAGGCAGAACACTTGTGGCTCACAAAAAACTTAAATACTTAATACCTTTTATATGTAATTACATACTCTTATTAGCACCTACACTTCTTCCTACAAATTTGTTTCTTAACAATTGTTCATATTGTTTTAATAATATAGCATAAAATTCTTTTCTATTCGAATGTCCCATTACTGTCCTAGCATTTACCCTAAATTCTTTTAATTTACTTTTCCGCCACTATTGTACTATTCTTGTGAAACTTGCTTCTACTAGTAGATTTGATGCATTAGTTTCTATATTTCAAGTTAATAAGGCTATTAATTAGGCTTTAGTCCATTCTACTATTCTTTTTTCATTATCTAGGCTACAATATAAATTTAACCATATTCCTAAATTTGATATTTGTCTTGTTTCATATTGTTCTAATGGTGTTAGTATGAAAATACTATTTCATGTTGGTGTATATGTAGTTTCATATAGATATGTCAAATCTAGGGATCTTAATGGTTTTATATGTCTTAATTCTTGTTCTCTTGTTATCCTACTACTTCCAATATTATTAATATTATATGATGGGTTTTGTATTTGGGAGATTTTGAGGTTCTTGGTTTCCTAAATTTCTTGATGTTAATTCACTTTGCATATTTATTTCATTTTGTATTAATTCATTATATCCTAATGTCATATTTCCTAATTGTTTTCTAATTTCTTTTAAATTTTCTTCTTCTTTACCCATTCTTCTTTCTATTTCATCATGTTCTATTTCTTCTAATACATTCATCATATTTGTCTGTCTTATTGCTATATTTTTGTCTTCTCTAATTTTTGGTTTTATTAGACTTAAATAATTTGGTAAATTGATCCTATTTAGCATGTTAATATTTTATTTCATAGTCTTTATTAGTTATTTCTTCTAATGGTTCAAGTATTTTTTCTTTTTCTTTTTCTGTTTTTTGTTCTCTTTTTATAATTTCATCAAATATTGTCCATAAATTATTATTTATTATTTCTTGTCCTCTTTGTAATATTTCTACTATTATTCTTATTTCATGTATACTATCATTAATTCGTTGTTCTCATATTTGTTCTTTTGTTTTTTCTTTGAATATTACGTATCTTATAGCTTTCATCATATTTATTTCATTTCTTTGTTTTATTTTTACTATATTCTCTTGTTTTTTAATTCCTAAAACATGTCTTATTTGTACTATATATTCTCTGATTATTCTCAATTATGTCTTTACGAATGCTAATTTTAGTTTTATTTTAAATATTTTTTATTCTAATGGTTTTGTTATTTCACATAATCTTCTCATCTTATTATCTAAATTTTCTTTATCTAATGATTTTCTGACTTCTTTAGGAGTTCTTGCTATAGTACCATCTAAATCATATATATCTAATTCTTCTTATATATTTGGGTATATAAGACATCCTAAATGTTTTAATAGAAATATATTTGTCCAGTTTAATTGATTAAAAGCACTATGTCCATCTCCATTTAAAATAAATGGTGTAGCTATTATATTTAATCCATATAATATGATAGATTCAATATTTAAGGAAAAGAGATTTGATAATGAAGTACAATTTGTACCAAATGCTAAGCTTATAGAAATAAAAGAAACAAAATTAGCTATAACAAATATGTAAGTAAAAACTATAGAACAAAGATTAATAGAAAATTATGATGACAATATATTAATACATTGGGAAAAATCGAAACTAATAGCTGTAATAGAATTATTAGATTATAGTGAAGAAATAACTAGTAAATTTTACCTTGGGACTAAAAAAGATAAAAAAAGAATTCATAATACATATCAATAAGATGAACAAATATAGAATGTTAGTATCAAATTATTGCTCACCAGCTATGGTAGTAATGAAACATAGTGAAAAAAAATAATAGAGAAATCTAGAATGGTTATCAATTATAGAAAATTAAATGAAATAACAGTCAAAAATATATATCCCATACCGAAAATATAATTATTATTTAATCTAATAAAAAGAAAACAAATATTCAACAAATTTGATTGTAAATCAGGATTTTTTCAATTAAAGTTAGAAGAGAATAGTAAAAAAATTACAACATTTACTACTTCATAAGGATTATATGAATGGACTATATTGCCAATGAGATTTCATAATAGTCCTAGTATATTTTAAGAATATGTTATGAAATTATTAGTACCAATTAGAGATTTTGTAGTTATATATATTGATGACATATTAATATTTTTCAAATAATGAAGAAGAACATGAGAATCATTTATTACAATTTATAGATTTAATAGAAATCAAAGGATTAAATATATCACTTGAGAAAGTATAAATAGGATTTGTAGGACATTATATTACCAAAAATGGAATAGAATTACAAGAACATATAAGTAAGAAAGCAGAAGAATTTCTTGAACTAACTACAAAGAAAGAACTTCAATCATATCTAGGAATAGTAAACCAAACTATAAATTTTATTCCACATTTATCTAAATATACTACAAAAATATTAAAATTAGCAGGAGAAAAAACTAAATGACAATGGGATGAAAAAATACGTAACATAATAGAGAAAATTTAAAAACTATGCAAGAATTTACCAAAGTTGATAATACCAACTAAAGAACTAATAAAATGAATAATTTCTACTAATGCCTTATAAAAATACTAGGGAGCAGCACTATATCATGAAAATTAAGAAGGGATAGAAATAATTACTAGATATGCAAGTGAAATATTTAATGAAAGCCAAAATAGATATCATTCTAATTGAAAAGAATTTTTAACAATAGTAAAAGCAGTAGAAAAATTTGAACTACTAATAGTAAATTCTCATTTTATTATAAGAACAAATAATACTTAAGTAAAACACTAGTTAGATAGAGGTATAGGAACAACAAAACTCTGAAATAAAATGTTAATAAAATGATATTCTGATCTAGCTCATTATGATTATGAAGTTGTCTATATTAAAGGAAAAAGAACTAATTAATTGCTGATTATTTGAGCAAGGATGAAGTCGAATAAAGTAAAAACAAATAACAACCCAATAAGGGAGACCACTAGAATTGATATGAGTATGGAACAAGTAATTATGAAGATAAATATTTTGGAGATGAATATAGGGCTATTGCAGGCTCAGACAAATAGTTATATCAATAGTCTTTCAAACTCCATAAGTAATCTAAGTCAATTTATGGGTAGCATAATTACCCAAATAAATGATTAGGAGAAATAATTTGCCTAATAGAAAGGCCAATAATTCCTTATAGCCTATCTTAAATCCAAACCAATCCACTACAAAAAAAACCAAATAACCCATTTTTCAGAAATAATGAAAGTCCAAGAAGAAATCCAAAAAAGAAACCAAAAGTATAACTCAACCCAAAATAACCAATAACTCATTATTCCTTCCACACCATATAAAAATCAAGCTTCTACATCAACACTGCATTCATTCATTAATCCCAAAATGCTAGAACAACTCTAGTATTTTAAACTTCTTATTAATAAATTAAACCATATGAAAATCCCTACTGCTACCATCAAATATATCTCCCACTTTGCTGTTAACAAAGTTATAATCTACCCAGGCACTAATCCAAAATTAGTAAAAACTTTGTATAGCTATGGGTTAATATAGTCCATTTATCCTTACACCAATATGAACGAATTTAGCTAATTACCCAAAGGCATCCAAGAAGCTACCAAACATTGTTTTGAAATAGTAACTTAATATATAGTCTATATCCGATATTATTCAACAATAGCAAAAATAACCCTAAAAATTTTATCCGTCAATTAATTTGATCAAGTTCTAAACCACTAAGAAGCCCTTTGAATTTGAAAAGGTGAAAAAGAAGACATTTCAGATGAAGACTTCCCACACACTATCTTAAAAATTACAACCCATGAAGTCAACATTATTTTCTTATAGATTAATAGGATGATTTCCAGTGATGAAGTCCAATGGATTTACTTCACATCCTAACAACATGTATATATTCAATTAGAAAAAATAGTCAGCAAAGTAAGCAAATTTCACTATGGTACAAAAAAAAAAATAGTATGGAAAATTAAAACAAAAAACAAAAAAAATATGCCAGTAATTATCTGAGTATACAAGCCATGATTGTAAAAAATTTCAAGGGAAAAGAAAAAGAAGAGACAGATTATGATGAGCCAAAGACGAAGAAAGAAGAGATAGAAAAGAAAAAGACAAAGTGACAAAAAGATAAGAATCAACAGAAGAAGCTCAGAAGAAATGACAACAATAATGGCTTCAACCAAAAAGTCAAGAAGAAAGACAATTGGGACTAACAAGGACAAAGCTAAAAGATAAGAGCAAGAACAAGACAAGACTAAAGAAGAACAATAATGGCAAGAAAGAACCATTGGCCAAGTGGTGAGACAAGACCAAAGACAACAATAGCAAAAAAGGATAATAATGACAAGAAAGGACAAGACTAAAGACCAACATTTGAAGATAAATATACAGGATAAATACTTAAAGAATGGATAAGAAGGAATTTACCAAATATCTATAACAGAAAAAGAGGAAATACCCTATCTATATAAGAGTATGTAATTACACATAAAAGGTATCAAACATTTGAGTTCTTTGAGAGTCATCAAGTGTTTTGTCTTCATAAGTCTAATAGTTTCTAACCCCTGTAAATCTTTGTATTGAAATATTCAAAGAATAAAATCCATTGTTCATATATATCATTGATATTATCATCAAGTTTACTTTATTATTTGTTTATCCTCATTATTAATTGAAGATTACAAGAAGCAAAATAAGGTAAGGATTTCTAAACCTCCTATAAGAAAATTAAAGAGATTATTTTTTGAAATCATAATCAAATAAGCAGAATCCTATTATTTGATTCCCGACATATCAATAATTTCTTTAATATTAGAATAAATTATGGAATAAGTACACTTTTTGTAGAAAACAAAGGAATGTTGTGTTGAGTTAAACTAAAAGAGAAATGTCTGTACATTTGAAGCACTAGAAAAGACCTCTGCATAAAAAAGGACAAAATTTTTTCCATGATCCGATTTAGTTTTGGTCAAAAAAGTATTCCATAATTTAGACTAATATTTTTGTAATTAATAAAAATCCGTATATAGGTTGAAAACCTAAAATTGTAAGATTACTGGTCCAAAAAAATATGTTATAGATATATATATATATATATATATTCTTAGTATAGCAAAGCTACGTACAAAAATTTGCCAACTATTATGATTATGGCACACATATAATTTGTGTATGCAATGTCGTTGTTTTGTGTAAAAGTGTGTGCATATACAACTTGTGCTTGGTTGTTTGTTGACATATATGCAATATTATATCATGTTTGTATTTGTGTTTATGTGTATGTACAATTTGGTATTATGTGTACCTAAGTTGTATATTATTATTTTTTGAAGATTAATATATATATATATATGTGCGCGCGCTTGTTTGTTACATTTATTATAGGTGTACATGTATGCATGTGCCTAGATTGTGTGTATTAATTATGTGCATATATGCTTTATTAATCAAAAAATTATTAAAGACAAATAATTAATTATAATTTTATAAACATAATAACAGAGAAAAGTAAAGCCTTATTAATCCCCTACTTTTAAATTCACTAACAATTTAGTCAACTGCAAATTTCTTATACCAAATTAATCCCTCGCTAATTACAATCTATGCAAAGTTACAACTTCTTCTACCATTTTGTGAATTAAAAGCTTAGCTGTACAGTTATCCGCTTACACGGATTATAAACATCAGAGATGGAAAGAATTCTGCCCGGTCACATCTACATCAGCAAAAAATTATAGGTCCATTCGGGGATTTGAACTTGGTGGTCTTCATTGACTCAGTCAAGCGTTTAACGGCAAAGGACTAATCTCCAAACCGCGAACAAAATTTGGCTGTGCGTCTTGTGGGATTTGGCTCCACGAAGGAGGAGAGAGGGCTGTGCAAACAAATCTGCAGTACATTTGAGGTGGAAAAGCGTTGCTGCAGAAGCCGGAAGAACGAGCACCAGTGAAGGGGTTTGACAGTTCAAAATATGGAATTGGCTGTGCGATTCTTCGAAGAGGTTAGTCCCTAAGTCTCAAGAAAATGTTGTGCTCTTATTCAAATAGATAAATAAGTTAGTGCTCTTCTTGGATATTTAATAGAAAGTTTCGGGTATTGTGTAATTGGCATATGGAGATATTATAGTTATGAAGAATGGTGGTGGGGACATTAGCAAAATAATAAAGCATATAAATATAAGCTACCTTTTGGCCAATGTGTGGTCCCACATATGACACTCCCTGCTTTGGACTAGCACATGCTTCACTCTTGTTGGCATATCAGAGTTCTTTTGTGGTCTTGTAAAATTGTATAAAACAAAGTGATTCACTCATTATCATATATGTTGTGCGGACATTCCATTGTCAAAGAACTTCTATGTTCGTATTTTAATCCATAAAGTAACTACTGTTCATATCTAGCGCCTAAGAAAGTCTTTGTTCATAATATTTACTGGTTTTGGGATTTGTTCATATTATATAATAACGTAAATATTGTGATCTGTTTATATATCAATGGCAACATTTGAAATCTATAATATGAGATCTGTTCTTATTTTAATGGAAACATTCTAATATATGATATAAGGTATATAATATAAATAGACTCAGCGAAGAAGGCTATAACAATTTAATTATCAATTTAGGATTTGTTGGAGGATTTTATTATCATTTATGTTTCTTAGTTTTGAAGGTGATAAAGAAAAATTTTCAGAAAATAGATATTTATCTTTTCGAAGTCATAATAACAGTTTTTCTTTTTTAGCACTTGTGTTTGCTAGAGATTTAATTAAAGAAAAATTTCAAAAAAATGCTTATCTTTTTGAAGTCAAAATAATAGCATTTCTTTTTGCAGCACTCGTGCGTTTTTGTTATATATATTCTGGGTGGGAATTTAGTGGTTAGTCATCCACTAATAGACTAATTTATCAACTATGTCAAACACTCCTTTCAAAATATCCTTGGTAAATAAAAAGTATATGGATATGAGAGGTATATAAATCCATCCATAATAAATTTGGTTGCACCCAACTTGCATAGTATAAAATAAAAACTATATTTCGCATTAAGTTGAATGATTTCAATCTCAGCATGTTTATTATCATTTTAACCTGTTTCTTGTTTCTAGTGGAGTTTTCTTGAAGTCCAGGTAATGAATGCAGATAGCCTTCCATTTCTGAAACTGACGTCAAATCCGTCAATCACAGACTCGGCTTTTCGCATGGAAAAATTATAAAAATCAAACAAAAATAGACAAAATATCTGTTTGATTTTAAATCGCCATAAAATGGTTATGATGAAAAGTTATCAATCAACCAAACGATCACCATCGAAGAAGCTTAGAGGAAATTAACACTGCCAGTGCCACCAGTCCAGCATTGATTCTGATGTCAAAGCTCCTCTTCAGTGAAATTCACGAGTGTATTACTCTCATCTACCCCAATTGAACTGTGACTCTGAGAAAGCTACTTGGAGTAGACGAAACCCACACAACCTAGCAAAAGGTGCAGAAATGAAAATCGGATTTACCTCAAGTTAATCTCCAAGCCCCAATGTTCTTCGCGATCCGAAATGCACAGTGAGCGTCTAGAGATGCTTGTATAACCTGATCGTCGCTGAGAAACTCATCATCCCAATCGCTCATACTGATCTCTCTTTTCAAACTCACTCCAGTAAATCCAAGGCATTCCCCAACAATCTCCTCCACCGAAGCCCTCACTAGGCTTCCGCCATTATCCGTTTCCACATACAACCTGAGATCCAGAGGATCCCTGAGCATCATCAACCTATGTTTCGAGCTCTCCAGCTTCGCCCTATCCAAATAGTTCCAGAAACCAACAAATGTGTTGCAAGGGCTCAGGAGGAACCGCCGGAGGATACTCGGCACGTAGTCCGCTTGATTCACCTGGAAAATGAGGCACCGGCGACCGACACAGAGTTGCAAAACGTCTGCCGAAGTATGTCTGAGGTAGGGAGTCCATTGAACGCCGAGACCGACGACAAGGCGGTGGAGGAAGGGTCGTTGAAGGTATTGGGTGGTGTGGATCCAGCGTCGTGCCACAGAGGCCTTAGCGGTGACCGTGACCATGATACTGATATCGGTTCCGTGAAGGTCGACGGTGAAGATGCGGTGGCCGGAATACGGAGGCTCAAGCTCAGTGATTGAGATCGTCATTCTTTTCAGCTCGTGAGCGAGAGAGTACGGAGAATCAGAACGAATAGACACTAGCGCGTTTGATTTGCAAACCGGTCTCGTCGTGCCGTTTTGTGCTTGCGATTGAAGGGATAGGCGTTTACGCATTTTCCCGCTGAAATGGGCTGTGATGTAGTGTGGACGCCTACATAGTGGACGATGAAGCAGCCAATAGATAATGCAGACTTGAAGTGCAATGCCGGCTGATGGATGCGCCTACGGAGCAAGAAGTGTTGGAACGTATTTGAATTTATTGTAATTAATGTTTTGAAAATTGGAAATGCATATTTGATAATTTCTGTATGTATTTTGAAATATGTATATTAATTTAATTGATACTTTTGAGAAATATATGCATTTATTACTTTTTGAAAGTGACACTACAAGCTAATTTAGAAAGTAAATTTGAAAGAGTGAGGTCCCATCACGTAATTAATATGCAGTTCATATTAAATTAAAAAATCATTGATAATTTTAAAAAATTTAACCTGAGAATTACAAATAATTTAAAATTTTAATTTAATAATTATTAATAAAATAATAGTACTGACTATATATATCTTCCAGTCCAAACTTAATTTAAAAGAGCAAATTTATTATAACTTAAGAAAATTTAAAATTGTTGTCTTCGTAAAAAAAAAAAAAAAAGACAATTTTTTATTAGGCAATGAAAAGATAATAATAAAATTTTTGTTATCATTTTTTGACAAAAAAATAAAATTAATTGAAAATTGTCATTTTTAATTAAAAAAATAGTTAACACTTTTTTCACAAAATGAAAATAAGGTTGATATTTTTTTACAAAAAAGAAGACATGATTGGTATCTTTTAACAAAATAAAGATATGTTTGTTCAAAACTTTTTGAAGATGATATTTATAAATATGACTTTATTGTGAAGAGTAGTAAATATTTTTAGGTGAGTAGTAGTTCTTTTACTTTAAAAGAAAATAATTGGGTTTTTTTTGGTTTTTTGAGATAAAAAATTTGATTATTCTCTCTTCATATTTAAATAAACATAGTACAATATATTAAATTAGTAAAAGTATTTTCTTTTCTTGTCTATGATATTACTTTAATACATAAGATTTTTTTTATAAATATCTTATATCAATTTTTCTTTTCTCATATTTTTTAATTTTACTCTTTAGTGCTGTCATTACTAACAGCAAAATTAATTAGCCTCAATATCAAGGTTTCCAACGGAATACATAACAGTTTATGAATTTATAAATAGCAAAATTGTATACCACTAGAGTTCATCGGCATCCTTCTCTTCTGCAAACGAACTCATCCCGTAACTGCAAACAAAATTTTGTTGTGCCTTTTGCGGGATTTGGATCGACCAGGAGGAGATACAATTGTGTGCTCCAATCTGCAGTAAATCTAAGGTGGAAGGGCATTGCTACAGAAGTCGAAAGAAAGAACATGGGTGAAGGAGTTTGATAGCTCAAATAGGAGAAAAGGTATGGACCTAAGCCTTCAATCACAATTTGCTTCCCTTGGTTTAGAGAAGTAAAGTTTGATATCAAATTAAACGAACTTAAAACACAGATATGTGATATATCTTTGATTTTATATATTTTAAAACTAGGAATTGACATGGTCACTAATCAGTAACTAAGTTCAAACACAATTAGAGTTAAGGTTGTGTATTAACCTGCTTGGCATGACCCTATTGTTTTGGGCCAAGTTTGGTTGAATCAATACACACCTATAAAATAGGTTTGGATTCCAAATATTAAATTTAATCATAGGCCGAATCGAGTCTCAAGCCAAAATGTTAGCCTAAGATATATATATATATATATATATGCTTTTTTTATTTTTTTAATGAAATTAATTGTATTAAAAAAAATAAGTACTTTATTATTTGTGTTATATATAAAAATAATTTTCATTAACATAAAACATCTCATTTATTATATATTAATCAAAATTTCTTTTTTTAAAAATTATATATTTAAATTTGTATATATATATATATATATATAAAGATAATATGGTTGACCTCGGGTCCCATGTTCAGGCTATTTTTTTTGACTTGGTATATATCTTGGAATGATCCATGGGTTGAACTCCAACCTGACTTGTTTTGGGATATGTGTATCCCAAATTGAGGTTGGGAAAAGAGCATAGTGTCACATACTTGTTTTCTTATCAAACTCACGTGCAGTCTTAACTCATTTTCACACCTCGTGGTAGCTAAGTCAGCTTACCTCAACGAATTAAAGTGGTTGGAAAAAAAGGAAGAAGACAAGAGAACTCTTTTTAATGCTTATAACTCTTTGAATACTTAAAGCTTGGATGATTTACAAATGAGAGATCATATCCCTATTTATACACTTCTACTTCCTCAATGGACGATGGTGATTAATTTTAATCTAATGATAGAGATTTATCCTCTATTAAAATATCTATAGTCTAGAATATATAAGGAATATCTACAAGAATATCCATAGAATAATCATGGAATATCCACAAAATATTCACACTTCTTCTTTACTATTCTATATACAAGAATATGTAATCTTTAGGTTCTGATGGCAAAATAAAAAGGTCGTGACATTCTTCCCCACCAAATTTGGCAACATCCTCATTGCTTCGTTCGCTCTGAATTGATCACGGAACTGCTACAAGTCTTCCCCAGGTTCCTATTTTGCTTTTGACTTTGGTAGCCCATTCCATTTTATCAAATAGTGTGTTTGGCGTGGAATATCCCATTTACGCACCTCTTCAATCTCTTTATCATAAGATTTAGTAACCATATGTAGGGCTTGATATGATAACCCTTGGCTTGGGTCTTTCTCGTCCCCATGAAATGACTTAAGCATGCTTACGTGGAAGACTGGATAAATCTTCAAAAAGCCAGGTAGGTTAAGTTTATAAGATATTTTTCCTATCTTACCGATAATCGGGAATGGTCCCTCATGTTTATGAACCAAGCCTTTGTGTAAGCTTCTTTTTACCTTGAATTGTTGAGGAAAAAGCTTCACAAAGACCAAGTCACTGACAATGTACTTCTTTGGCTATCTTTTCTTGTCCACCCATTTCTTCATGCGTTTACAAGCCTTCTTTAAGCATGAACGAGTTAGGTCGGCATGTTCTTCTTAAGATTTAGCCATCTTGAGTACTCCTGGACTCTTTCCTTCTCAAAGTGGTGTGGCAATGTGTGCAGGGTTAGTGGTTGTTATCTCGTAGCAAGCTCAAATGGACTCTGCCTTATGACTTCACTCCGTTATAAATTATAGGAGAATTAGGCTACACCAATAATTTGGCCCAATCTCGATGATTAGCACTTACAAAGTGCCGTAAATAGTACTTTAGCAAGGCATTCACCATTTCAATCTGCCTATCGGTTATGGGGTGAAAGCTTGTAGAGAAGCTAAGGTTCGTCTCGAGCAACTTGAACAACTCTGTCTAAAGTTGCCTCGTAAAGTGGGGGTCTCTGTCACTTACAATGCTCCTTGGCAGCCCCTAATACTTCACCACGTTTTTAAAGAATCTAGTACTGCTTCCTTTGTTGTGCAATCCTTTGAGCACAGGATGAATGTCTTATATTTTGAAAATCAATCTACCACTACCATGATAGACCCAAATCCCTTAGTTGTAGGTAGGGCACTGATAAAGTCCAAGGTAAGGGAGTCCCATAGTTGTTCAGGGATGGACAATGGCTCCAATATCCTTACGGATTGCTTGTTCTCCACCTTATCTTAGTGGCATATAAGACAAGTCTTCACATAAAACTCCACATTGTCCTACATTTGTGGCTAATAGTATGTTGTCTCTATGTGTGCCAATGTGCATTTTTTACCAGGTTGACCAGTCCACTTTATGTTATGACACTCTTTGATGAGGTCCCTGTGTAGACTCCCTCATTTTGGAATATAGAGGCATCGTCTCTTAGTGTAGAGTAAACTGTCCTTTACCAAAAATCATTGTGCTTTGCCTTTTGCGACTAACTTCATCAACTCCTTGGCTATTGGATCATGCTCAAGTCTTTTCAGATGCATGCAATCAAGTCCCTTTTAGCCTGGCTAATGGCAATGAGCTCGACCTTTCTATTAAGTGCATTAGCCACCACGTTGGCTTTGCTTGGCTTATACTCCAATGTGTAGTCAAACTCTGCCAAGATATCTTGTAACCTGGCTTGCTTAGGTGACAACTTCTTTTGGGTTTAGAAATAACTCGTCGCCACATTATCCAGCTTAATAATGAAGTGTGCCCTTACCAAATAGTGTTTCCATACACGCAAGCAATGAACCACAGTCGTTATATCTTTTTCTTGCACAGTGTAATGTCATTCCGTCTTATTCAACTTATGGCTCTTGAATGCAATTGAGTGTGATTCCTGCATCAATACACCCCTAATAGCGAAATCAAATGCATTAGTGTGCACCTTGAATGGTTTGCTAAAGTCCAATAGAGTAAGAATAAACTCTAGGCTAACCGCAGCCTTCAAGTCCTCAAAAGCCTCTTGACATATGTTGGACCACTCTCATGCTTTCCCCTTTTTTAGTAGATCCATTAATGGCGCTGTCCTATTTGAATATCCCTCGATGAACGGTCAGTTATAATTTACTAGACCAAGGAAAGATCGTAGCTCCATTACCTTGGTTGGTGTTCCTCACTCCAAAATTGCCTTTACCTTGGCTAAGTCCATCAATGCACCTCCTCTGTGGCAAATGTGCACTTCTCTCTTTTGACAAAGAGTTTATTTTCTCAGAGTACTGGGAAAACGATGTATAGGTGCTGTATATGTTCCTCCATCGATTCGCTATAGACCATGATGTTGTCCAAATACACCACCACGAACCGATCCAAACATGGTTGAAAGATCTTGTTCATGAGTGTGCAAATGTCACTAGGGCATTGGTCAATCTGAATGGCATGATCAACTACTTGAATGAACCGTAGTGGGTGATGCATGCCATTTTTGGTTCATCTCCATTCGCAATTTGGACTTGAAAGTAGCCCTTTTGTAAGCCTATCATGGTGTATATCTTGGCTCTACCAAGTCTATCAAAGAGATCAAAAATCAGAGGAATAGGATGATGATTCTTGATGGTTATCTTATTGAGTGCTTGGTAATCTACACACATTCGTAATGACCCATCTTGCTTCTTTTGGAAAAGTATTGGTGCACCATAAGGTGCCTTCGACGGTCTCATCTTCCCTGTCTCCAACAACTTATTAAATTGGTAGCGAAGCTCCTCGAGCTCACTTGGGGACATATGATAAGGTACCATAGTGGGTGTTTTGGCACGGTGTTCTAACTCGATCTTATGATCTATCTCCCTCTTAGGTGGTAGTTTTTTAGGTAGCTTTGCGAGCATCACATCTTTGTTCTCTTCTAGGACGACTTGAATGATTGATGGCACATCCTTCGACCCTTCTGACTTGTCATCTACCTCAAGAACGACTAAGAATGTCGGTTCTCCTCTTTTCACCCCCTTGGTTAGTTGCATAGCTGGCAGTTGCTTAGCTTCTCAAACTCAATCATTGGATGTCTTCATTGTTAGAATCATACACGGTGATCCCTTTTCAAGTATGCACACTATACTAACAGATGGTATAGGGATAATGACTACCTGTCTAAAGAAGTTCATCCCTAAAATGACTTTAAATCATCTATTGGTGCCATCAAAGTCCACTTGGCCTTTCCAAGTGCCTAGGCATAGTTCCACCCTTCATGCTACACCATTAAGGGGTTGAGCTTTAGCATTGACGGTTTTTAGCCAACCTTCACCCCTTGTCCATTAAAGACCAAGCCTCTTGGCATCCTCCTCTGTCACTAAATTATGGGTTGCCCCTATATCGATCAACGCCCTCATTGGTTTCCCATTGATACATGCCTCGATGAACATAAGCCCCTTACTTTACGTCGTTGGCATTGGTTTGGCCTTGAGAGCATTGAGGATTTAAAGGGATCCCATCATGCTTGCCTTGGCTTCTTGTTGCTATAATATTGCTGACAAAGAACTAAGCTTGGGATAGTCCTTCATGGAATGTGGTCATTTGCACACGAAGCACCCACTTTTTGGCATAAAGATCTTCTTCTTTACCTCGAACTCGTCTTAGCCTAAGCTCTTCTCTCCTCCGTTAAATGGTGGCTTGCATTGTCCCTCTCCATAGCCTCACATCTCTCTCCCCTACCTTTGGCCAAGTTCTTATCATTTTTCTTGGATGCCTTTGCTTGGCCTTGGTGAAGAAGTCTATTAGAGATTTGGTGACGATTATGGCTTCATCGACTATTTGGATGTTTCTTCTTTGTACTTCCTGCTTAACCTAACTTTGCAACCCATCTATGAAGTAGAAGAGTAGATTTTCCTATGACAAGTTGGGAATTTGAAGTATAAGGGTTGTGAATTCTTTCACATAGTCACGGATCATACCTCGTTGCCTCAACTCCCTTAGCTTCTTTCGTGCCTCAAAAACAACATTCTCTTAGTAGAAATGTCATTTAAGGCTCTTCTTGTAGTCCTTTCATGTATTGATTCGAACAATGCATCGCTCTATATTAGCATTCCTCCTTCGCCTAGCATTGCTATGTTGGCAATATACGAAGTGACAGTCATGATCTTCGATGTCTCATCCGTTAGGTTAGGATTGTCGAAGTATTGCTCCATTTGCTAAAGGTAGTTCTCAACTTCCTTGGTGTCCCTAGCCTAATGGAACTTTTATTGGCTTTGGGTAGTCCACCTTGGCAACATTGTTAATGGTGATTGTTGCTCCTCCGTTAGTAGCAGCCTTCTTGCATAACACCAAGTCTTTCTACATCCCTTCGATGCTAGCTTGCAAGACTTAGATAACATCCATCACCTTGGTCTCCAATTGGATGAACTGTGACTCCACGTCTCCCACGTCATCCTTGACCTTGCCTAGTTGTTCAAAATATGGTTATCTAACAAGGCAACATCGTTCTCAACCTTCTCGAGCTTCTCCTTAACGATTTGTTCCAAAGTAGCATGCTTACGAGCCTTACTTAGGTTATGCTTCTTCTTACTGCCTTGGTGGGCAAGGACAACTTCCTTCCATGCTTCTTGATAACGAATGAAGTGGTATGCTCAACGTTTCTAGCCATGCTCACAAGTGTGCATAACACTAACTTGAACTATGCTCTAATACCACGTGTCACAAACTTATTCCCTTAACAAGCTCACGTGAGGCCTTAACTCCTTTTCGCCTATTGCGGTAGTTAAGTTAGCCTACCTCAATGAACTAGAATGACTAGAAAAGAAGAAAGAAGACAAGAAAGCTATTTGGAATCCTTAGAACTCTTTTAATGCTTAAAGCTTGTATGATTTACAAATGACAGATCCTACCTCTATTTATACACCTCCACCTCCTCAATGAACGATGGTGATCAATCTTAATCTAATGGTGGATATTTATCTTCCATTTAAAGATCTATAGCTTAGAATATCTATGAAATATGTATAGGAGTATTCATAAAATATCTACAAGAATATCCACGGAATATTCACACTTCTATACTATTCTATGTACAAAAGTATCTAATCCTTGGGTTTTGATGCCAAAACGAAAAGGTCATGACAATAAGATGAGTATTTGACTGTCATCGTAAGGAGAACAATGAAATTTCAAATGTCAATGCTAACTTTCATGCCCCTATAGTGTTTGGTAGCATAACTTTGTGATAAGTTATTTTGAGATTTCATCCAAAATGAAAGAAATATTTTAAAAATTATAATTTGTGAAGAGTCAAAATAAAATCAAATTAAAAAATAGAGGATTTAAAATGTTAATAAATTAAACTTAAACATAATTCTTTATATCTTTATTGTAAAGTTTAATTAAAAACTGTATACTTTATTAATAATAACATGATAAATATGATTGTTCGAATATTATATATTTATCGTGTTATTATTCAAATATTATATAATTATTATACTTTAATTAAAAAATTTGATCGTGGATATATAAAGTAGAATATTTTTTCGTACTTATCGAATGTTTTGGCAAGTTAAAGAGCTTTATTCAAACATTTATGTTGTCTTCAAGAAGAACATAATATAGTATAAATATACATGAGAAATTTTTTAGCACATAAAGTAAATATAGTATAAATATAATAAAAAAATATTTTTTTGAAAGAATATAGTAAAAAGTATTATTTAGTCATTTTATTATTATAGAATTAAATTAGAGCGTATTAAAAGTAAAATAAATCAAGCATCTTTCTCCTCTAATGTAATTTACTTTCCCTAAGATAAGCTCCTTGAACGACAGTGAAGAAGAGTCAAACGACATCAAACTCAAGTAATAAATCCAACAGTCGCCGTTTCATCTTCCCTGTCGTGGGCCCAGTGGAAAATATCGTATTGTAAAGCTCTGGCTCCACTTATCACGGGACGTACTAAAATTTCAGCTGAGCTATATTTCACAGCCTTCGTCCGCACTCAGCGGACTTTTCGATTATTCAGTTCTCTGTTCTTTTTTCGAAAACTTTTACGGTTAGGGATTAACTCTGTCGGCCATGCTGGACAGGCACGGAGGGGACCGCTATGGTGACAACAACCGCGATTCTCACCGCTATCGTCGGTCCAGAGCTCCCTCCCGCTTCTCCGACGCTGCCTTCAACCACCACGGTGGCTTTCGCTCTGGCCGCGGCGGTGGAGCCGGTCACCGCCGTCCGTTTGACAGTTCATCTCGTCGCTCTCCTGGACGAGGTGCAGGGTTCAGACCGCCGGGTGGCAGTTGCAGCGATAGGTTCAGGCCATTAAGTGGTGAGGGTCCTAGAGGGTTTGGGTTTAATGGTCGTCAGATGCTACCACTATCTGGTCAGAAACGAGAATTTCCCTTCTCTGGACGCGGAGGGTCGCCAGGTGAGTGTAGCTCGTGTTTGGTTGTTGTTGAAATGTTGGCTTTGTATTCTAACCTTGTAGATTTGTAATTTAGAATGCTGAGTGGTTTTATATACTATCTAGTTTGGCCCCGTCAATTACAGATTATGTAGTTATCAGTGACAACTTAGAATCATATGCATGCTTTTCTGGTCGCTTTAGCTTGTTGTAGGTTCCGTTTTTGCATAGCTTGTGTGCACGAGAGGATGGGAACTTGGCATGGGTTAAGTTGTACGTATCGGGTTTAATTACGGGGAGCTGAGGATACTGATTGTATGTTTAGCGGTGCTTAGGATATGATTAATGCTTCTGTTAGGAGTGCTTGGAGTTTCTACTTTTTCTGTTACATAATTGCTTACTGTTTACCTTGCTTTATATGGCTTCAATGGGGTGCCAGAGAGTACATGGGAGTGTAAGTTGGTAGTGGACTAGAGGTAATTTACATGTTGATTTAGTCTGTACTCCGGAGCAGCAACTTCTAGATGCCCTTGACAGCAATTATATTGGGATGTTTTATTTTCCACAAGTGGTTTATGTGCTTAACACCAATAGGCATTGTCGTTTGATGAATTTACACCTCATATAATGGCTTTCCCTGTCTCTCTGCTTCTATCCTGCATATGTTTAATGTTCTAATTATTTCATACTTTTAGAATATAAAGATGTTGTGCGTACCACTGCAATGAACAAATAAAAATTGATGTTATTCATATTATAAACTTTATATTAACAAAGCAAATTTTTAAGATATGGAATAAACAAATTATGTACAAATCTAGGTTTTCTTAATGCCAAGTGGTTAGGCTACTTGTATATGTTTCTGCTGGAGCTTTTTTGGCATTTTAAATGTGTTGTGCTCTGTCGTTTTTCATATATATATGTTGTGCTGTAGCATTGAGTCGTTTCAGTCCTTGTTGTAGTTCTACTTTATCTACAATCTTAGTTATTTTCCCTGCTTTAAGCTGTTTATTGAATGACCTCTCTACAGCACATTGTGAAATGGGAGTGATTAATGCATTATTATTATTATTTTTTTCAGATCGATTTGATGGGGAAAGCATTGCCAAACTTTTTGTTGGATCTGTTCCATGCACAGCAACTGAAGAGGATGTAAATTGTTTAACCCTTTAATTTTACTCTCTTTTGTTTGGGTTAGGGCCTTGGGTTTTTAGTTTGAAACTATCAGATCCATATGGCAGCAAGAATAGGCTTTCAAGTATTCAATAGTTTTCAGATCACTTTCTTTCTCTAGGGTTCTAAATCTAAAGAATGTTTGTTCAGTTATCAACGTAACTGGTTCTCATTTTGTGCCTTTAGTCAGATATTTGTGACTAAAGTTTATCTTTTTACAATTATTTGTTGTCAGATTCGCCCTTTGTTTGAGGAACATGGGAATGTGGTTGAGGATACTTTGATCAAAGATAAACAGACAGGACAGCAGCAAGGTATCTATGATTTTTTTAAAATCTGCAACTGTTCATCCATATGTGTCTTATTTCAGATGCTTTGAGAGGTTTATGCAAGAGAAATTAAGCTTATATTCTTCTTGGTCTGTCTTTATAACAAGTCCAGTCTTATTAGTTTTCGTTGTCAGTTTCCACCCCCATAGTTTTTGAACCTCACCAGCTATTGATCTGGTGAAGGGTTCAGGTCACCATGTCACTGGTTCAACTGCTGGGTCACTAAATAACTGGTTGAACCAGAAAAAAAAAAATTAAAGAACATATACATCCTCTACAGCATTTTCTTTGGTTTTGGTTATGCTTTTATCAATAAGTAGATCTTGATGAAATCTAGGAATCTTCTAATAACAAAGCTGGCGAACTTTAATAAGTTTCTATTTTTTATTTTTGCAAAATGGGTCAAGCTGGCCAACAGATCACTGGTTCAGAAAAAGCCTGGTTGGTCAACTTGGTCAATTGCATGCAGTCTAATTGTCCAGACCGGACCAGGCTGACCTCTGGTTCACCAGTAGGACTGCCCAGTCTGGTCTTGGTCCAGAATCCAAGTACTATGGCTACCCCCTTTTTAGTGCTTATCTGGAATACCAGAAGGAGACAAAAATATAGGCTTGCTGTAAACCACTCTTTGTTTAGCTGATGGGATCTTAGAGGACCAGTGGATTGTACTTTTGCTATTTTTTAGTGCTAGATGGTGCTGTTTAGCTCTCATTACTTTGTGCATGAAAATAGTTATTGAATTGCAATTCAAATCATGAATTGGAGCCTTGACTTTTGAATCGTTTAATTTTGATAACAAGTTGTGATGCTAAGCTTGCATGGAAATGTAACTTGGCTTGAACTTAATGAGCTTGACTCTTTTTTATCTGTAGTTGATGAGTCTCCCTTAATCAATTCTTGATATTATTTTTAGTCTTTAGTTTCTAATCAAAATGCATTTGTTTGATGGGATCATTGCTATTTGGTTGGGGGAACTGATTCTTTTGAATGTATGCTATTATTAAACAAACATAATAGTTGTTAAAATGTTTTATAATAGAGGTATAAAAGATTATACTTAAATTTTAGACTCTTAAGTGTTTTCTCTCAAATACATGTTAGCTTTTTACTTAATATTTATGTTATATTTAATGTGACTTTTATGATCTCATGAATAGACATAATTTATGTGAATGTCACATGATCCAAAGGATTATAAAATATTTATAATTATTAATAATTACGGATAGATACTTTACCAAAGTCATCTACGTTATAATTATGAGTTGCACATTAACCAAAAATAATGTACTACTTAAAATTTGTGATGGTTATATACATGAATTCATGATAATTATATGAGAGAAAAATGAAGAGTCATAAGATTAAATTTTAATATATATATATATATATATATATAGAGAGAGAGAGAGAGAGAGAGAGAGAGAGAGAGAGAGAGAGAGAGAGAGAGAGAGTCTTAGTTCAGCTTTTTACTCGTTACCTAAGTTTTGCATGACTCTCATTATTAAACAAACATAATAGTTTTAAATTTTAATAATTCTTGATATTGTTTTTAGTCTTTAGTTTCTAATCAAAATTCATTTGTTTGATGGGGTCATTGCTATTTGGTTGGGGGAACTGATTCTTTTGAATGTATGGTATTTTATGTCGTTCCTCACTTCAATTTTAGTTGTTGGTTGAAGCATAGACTTTCTAGTGAAACTTGTATGAAACTGCTTGCTCGTGCAGGTTGTTGTTTCATAAAGTATGCTTCCCCTGGTGAAGTTGATCGTGCAATTAAGGCATTGCACAATCATCATCTTCCTGGAGTGAGCTGTTGTGCTTTGGATCCTAAATATTGTATAGTAGGGATATCAGATACTGGTTGTCTTACACTTATTATTATGATCTTAGGGTGTTGGTCCAATACAAGTAAGATATGCTGATGGTGAACGAGAACACCTTGGTAGGCATTCTTAATTCCTGAGATCTGATTAATTGAGTTTTCCACTATTTCATGTTATTGTACACATAATTAATATGGATGAATACTGTTGGGTTTCATAATCCCTGTCATTATTTCAGCTATTTACATAATCGGAATTCCTCCTCAAGAATTATTCACGCTGGCAAGATCTTTAGCTTATATTTTGTGAATGAATTTGTTGTAGTTTCAGGTGTTGAACTGGTGTTTGATGTTTACGTTTGTGAATCTGTCTGTTAAAATTTATTTGTTGAATTGCAGTTTACAGAGACCTTAAATTTGTCTCCTTTATTATGTTTGTGTGTATGCATTGTATCTCATGTCTATTCTTGCTGGCAACTTTTCCCTACAAAAAGAATTCAACCTGTCCTGTAAAATCTGCTTTGTAGTCAGAACTTGGAACAACAATTTAGCTGAAAAGAAATAGGCTGGGAATATATATTTTATTAAGCTGGATTTTTGTTTTGGTATATGTGAATGCATCCTTATTATGAATTTTCAGACTATTTTTACTGACTATTTCATGTTGCTGTAAATTAATTATTGTAGGTGCAGTTGAGTACAAATTATTTGTGGGCTCTTTGAACAAGCAGACTACAGTGAAGGAAGTTGAGGAAGTATGTTACTTGCACCCATTAACTTCACATTTCAAAAATTTATATACTCCCACTACATGAGTATTTTTAGAAAATTTGAGCTTTGGCAATTTGGCTCAAGGGAATTAATAGATCAATAGATCTCTGGTGATATGTTACGCCTACTCTTGTTGGAAAAGCTTAAAGCACGAAACTTAATGATGTCTCTTGCATCAGATTTTCTCAAAATATGGAGGTAGAAGATATTTATCTTATGTGTGATGAGAAGAAGCAAAGCCGTGGTGCGTCCCCTACCCTTGTGAGATCTTAGTGGGAAACCTGTGACTATTGGCTGACTGCATAATTGCTAAATCTTGGAAGAATGTTAGGGGAGGGGGATTTTTTTTGGGTTCCTGCCTTGTAATTGTTGTACTTGGGAAAGTACATATTGATTGATGTGCATGATGCTATTTTTGTTACCTTTTCCTTCACGTGATAATTTGGAGGCTATTGATTTTTAATTTGGCTTTCCCTTGTCTCTGTCTGTGTGTTTAACTGCAATACTGGATGGCCACATATAGTCTTTTTTTCCCTTTTGATTGAAGGATGTGGTTTTGTTAAATACTGTCAGAGATATGGCACTGGCAGCTATAAATGCACTTAATGGAATTTATACAATGAGAGTGAGAAAAGTTATACCTTTTCTGTGACTATTATTGTTTTTCTTTCATGTGAAGGCTTTCTGCTTATTATCTATTATTTCTCTGCATAGGGTTGTGATCAACCTTTAACTGTACGATTTGCAGATCCTAAGAGACCTCGGCTAAGGGATTCAAGGTTTGTTATCTCAAGCACTATCTGACATTTAAGCTTAAAAGTCCATTAGAATGTTGAACAAAGCATAAACTGTCTAAATTTGACCAAGTGATTGGCTTGTGTGCGGATAAGTATATGTAATCAAAGTTAATCATGAAGTTTTCTTTCTATTTAACAGCTTGATCTCAAGGTCCGTTATGCTAGGTCTTTTGGGCTGGCTAGCCCACTTGTTAAGCAGGACTAGTTAAAATGGAAGTAGGCTGTAGATACAAGTCGCATTCTAGTCATAAAATGCTGATGAAAGGGCATCAATCACTGTGACTCTTGAATATTGATCCTAAGCCTTCGCTGAACAATTGTTGAGATGAAGAACTCCTTTATGTTTGGCTTGAACCTGATCTTTTATATGCTCACAAGTCTCTTGATCATTTTTTGGTTAACCTGGATTCACATCATGAATTTGTACCCAATACTCTTGTCATCATGTACATGAATATCAATCAGTCTGCTGGTACCAGATGATTGATTGAGATTCTGCACTTCTGACTATTTTAATTGTCCTGTATATGTTTCAACTGTGATTTTGTCTATATAGATATGTGGTTTCTGAAATTTTGTTGTGGCCCGCTTCAGGGGTCCTGCACTTGGTCCAAGATTTGTAGCACCAGCTCCTAGGGGTCCTGCATTTGGTCTAAGATTTGAAACAATGGGTCCTAGGTTTCCCCTCTTCCCATCCCCCCTTTCATTGTCTTTTGAATGGTTCCTCATTTACCTTTCTCTTCATATTAGAGTTCGATCATAATGCTTCATTTTGTATTTAATTTTTACAGACCACTATCCAATATTACTGATCCTTTGGGTGGTCAAGCCCCTGCCCCCAATGCTTGGCGTCCAATGCAACCACCAAATATGGGGCCATCCTCCAACACTGTTCTGCATAACCTGAGGCCTCCATTGCTTCCCAGATCTAGTGACATGGACATGACATTGTCTATGAATGCAGTAAGTTTAGATTTGATGATTCGGAAAAATTTTACACAATCTAATATTTAATCTTTAAAAGCTACCATGATCAGTAAAAGACGCCTCCTTTTTCTTTTTTTGGTGTTCTTTTGGGGATTTTTTTTTATTTTTACCATGGCAGTTTTCTTCTGATGGATTTGTTAATGCTTGTTCTTGGGAGCAGTTAATGTAGTTAAAGGCAAAAGCCACTCTTAAGGCGTTAGACCTTTAAAACGCCCTAGGCTAGAGGGGCCACAAAGGCACTCGCCCTGAGCGAAGTACAGCGCTAAAATAAGAAAAATGCTAAAAATATGCTATACAAAAAAATAAATAGATAACTGTAACTTCATAACAATATTTGACATATAAATGAAGTTGGAAACATAATAGTATCAAGTGAAGAGACATAATAATCATCAGTTGAATTATTTTTGGTCATTGCAATTACCATTCAAGCATATTAATCATAAGGTCATAACTCACAATAATGTTAAGTGCACCTAACATTTGGGGCTGGACTTCCCAAGTGAACCCTAAGTTGGGGGGGCAGGGGGGAACCTAATAGGGCTAAGTTAACTAAAGCGCCAAAAGGTGCTTGCCTAGATTGCCAAAAAGGCGCCAAAGTTGCTACCAGGTGAATGCTTGGCTGAAGCCATGGCCTCTCACACCGTGAGAGGTGTGAGAGGCTCTAGATTCAAATAGAGCCTCACCTCAGGGCCTTAGGGTTTAGGCACTGAGGCGAGGGCTTTTGACAACACTCAGTATAATCAAAATCTTTCAATTTACAATTTGAATCACATGATTTGCACCAATTCAACCTTCTGGTGGTTCTTGTTGCTGGAAGAATCAGAAATGCAGCTGAATTGTTGGAACCATGTGATTCAAGCCAGAATTGCACGATTCCAGCGAATTAGTTAAAGAACTCCAATCTGGTCATAAAATCAGATCATTTGTCATTTGATGTGACCCAATAACCTAATTGCCCCATAAATCTCTATTAAAAATAAATTGCAATAGTACAGTACATTTTGATCTTCTGAGTTGGATTTCGAATGTTATCATCCCACTAATTGTGCCTGACTTCAGTATTCATTTTCTGAAGTTTTGCTGCAAGTCATCTTCCTTTTTGGAAGCATCAAGTTGTCCATTGAACTTGTGATTGTGAGACTGATGGCTAAGTTCTTTTGTCAATTATTGGTTTCAATTTATTATATTGAGGATTTTGTTCATGATATAGGCATATACTTAGTTTATATGATATATTTCAACCTAACATCCAGAAATTGGCCTCCCAATATGTGATTCATATTGCAATTTGATAACTATGGTTAGCAGCCTGCCAGGAAATTTGGCCTAGTTAGTTTGAATGCTTTTGTTTATTTGTTTTCTTAATAAATATAACAAGAGTAATGAAAGCCTTAAAGTTGCTGTTATCTGTAGACAGAAGTGCTCCTGTTTGCGTATATGCATTTATACTGGACTTGAACGTTGCCATTTGCAGTGCTTGTGAAGTTATATACACTTAATCAAACTGTTAAAGCCTTCTTTTCCTTTTTTCTTCTAATTTAACTGCACTATTTTACTTCCTATATTCTTTTTTACTGACATAGGATGCTGCGAGATTCTGAATTCTCATTGTATAGTATCAGTTACTGATGAGTGGAAGAAGAAATCTTGTGTCGAAGTAGATAAGTTCATGCTTTGCTTACTAAAGCATAAAGACATGTCATTCTAATAGTTCAGTAATTTACAAACAAATTGAGGTAAGAAAAGGAAGAAAAAAAAAAATCCCCTTGTTCCCATTTATGGGGGTGCAAACACAAAATATAAGAGTGCAGAAGAGAAGCAATTGCTATTTAGAAAAATGACTTTGCCATATGTAGAAGTGCCTTTATGAAAGGGTTATGGATAGTTATATCTCTTGAGGTTAAACTTACTAACCGTAGACGCACTGAGAGACTCATTCTTCTAATTGAAAAGTTAGAATGAGGATTCCAATGCATCTAATGGTGAGAGAGCTCAACCTCTTAAGAAGTAGAGCTCTCCATAGATTGACCCTTTACTAAATGATATACTCTTTATCTTTTTTTCCTTATTATGGCTGAGAAGGGAACACCATAGGGAAAAGGTGTACCTTGTTAAGAATTTATTATGCTGGGCAGCTGATAGCCTGACACCAATTTTCTTAGTTTATGGATACATCAACTTTGGTCTTGGGAAAATAAGAATTTAGTGTAAGTGCCATTGAGGTACTAGTTTGGTAAAGAAGCTTTTTAGCTAGTGATTCTTCCTAGATTTTTTTGTAGAAATGTAGGAGTCATTGTTAGATGCATTTATATTTCCTGTTTATTTCTTCTGTTCCTCCTTCTTTGTTTTATTTATTAATTTTTTAGGTAGTATGTTGTTTACAATATCCATTTAATTATGCTTAAACAAATTTAGGGTGGTCCTATGAACAGCATTGGAGGCCCCTTGGATGGTCTTTTTCAAAAACAGGCTCTGTCATCAATGTCACAACAGGTATATGGAGATTATTTATGGCTTCATGCCATCTTTGCCAGCTTGAAATAGATTAGTTAATGTATTATTGCTTTCAGAATTTCAATCAACCCGTCCCACATATTCCACCAAGAAATATCATTATTGAAGAAGCTTATTCAATCACCTCAGGACAAGCCACCTTCCCTCCTGCTGTACCCTCCGGTCCTAATGCTCTACTCAGAGACACCATCTCTTGTATCATTTAGGCAGGTTGGCCAGCCACAGCTTTCTCCATCTTCTGGTCCTCCTTCACGGCAGCTACATAGCATAAATGGACACTTTACAGTTTGTCATCCTCAAATGGCCCAGGGCCAGGCCCCACTAGATACCAGCTTGCAAACTAATACAGTATTGACCACTCCAACTCAACCGCAACTATCTACCTCTATGCAGCAACAGTCACTTCAGCCTCCTCAGCAGTCTTAATCTCAGTTGGCACAAATGTTGTCACAGCAAACTCAGACTTCGCAAGCAAGCTTTCATGCATCTCAGAAGGCCTTCTCTGAGCTCCAGCAGCAACTACAGATGATGCAACCATCTAGTCAAGGTTTAAAATTGCAGCAAAATGCAGAATCTATGAAAAAGCAGGTATGTTGAAAATCTGCATTAATTAGTTCATGCTATGGGGGGATACTGTTGTAGTTGTTGAACATCTTATTGGTTTTTATGAATTAACAATCAGTGGTCTTGCTTAATTTACTGAACGGATTGTTTTGTGAAATTGGTTCAAAAGACGCTCTGGAGGTTTAAAAGCTAGAACTTTTCAGTATTTGTGGCTTCCATTAAATTTATTCTTTGAATTGGCTTTTGACTGGTAGATCTTAAATTTTTCATTGTCCTTTTGCCTTATTGGTTGTTAACATTTTATTGTGAAGCATTTGACTGTTTGCTAGTGGTGTTGAGATGCAATGTTTGTATTCCTCCTGGTTGCACCAGAAGGACATTAATCACTGGGCTTTTCTTGTCTTTTTCAACTAATAACGTTCAACTGTTCCTTCAGTGTCAACGGACAGGGGCTGTATCACAGGCAGTGGCCAGCACCTCTTTTGCTGCGCCAACTGCAGATGTGCCTTCATCCACATCTGCTGCTTATTCTGTACCTGCAATACACCATGACATAGCTCCTACAAAAAGTAATTGGACAGAGCATATATCTCCTGAGGGCTTCAAGTACTATCACAATGGTGTCACTGTTGATAGTCGGGTAGGAACTTATTTGAGTTGCCTTTGGGTTTTGTTGGGTCCATTTTACTTTGTAACTAAGTTTTCTTACTTAAATCTATCATGGGAGAAACCTGAAGAGTTGACATCATCTGAACAAGGTCAGCTGTTCAGCAATATCAAAATCAGTGACAGCCTCCAATATTGCCTGCCCAGCAAGTTCCACGAATGCAACAGTTGCAGCCTCAAGGTCATCTTCAAGGACAGTTTCTCCCCCAGCAACAGGTACAATAGCCTTCTTTGTTTTCCCTAGTTTGTGTCTGTCTGTGACATATTCCATTGTGGTGTTGAAAGATGTTCCTATAATGCTGACTTTACTTTTTGAAATTCTAGTACCAGGAATATGGTCTTACAGGACAACAAAATGTTCAGGTAACATTTTGTCATTTTCAAAATTTGCGTAATGCCTTTGTATGGCTTTTGAAGAAACTGCACATCCTTCTAGGACTTTTTTTTTTTTGGCTGTACAGATTTCTGGGACTGCTGTAGAATGTGCTCTCTCTGACTCTAAATATTTTGTAGCTTGTCTAGCAGTACGCAGTGCCAGATGCTGTCACTGATTTAATCTTATAGGTTTATAGCTTCTTATAAGCATAGCCTGGGTTAGCTAGAATTACTATTGTTCGAGCAGAAGTCAAAGTGGAATTATTAGAGTTGGTCATATTTGTTCCTTGGTTCCCTAGTTGGGGAGTGTGTCTCAGGAATGTGTCCTGTGATACGAGAGACAATGGGTGATGTGCGTGATGGTTTATAAATGTAGCCTCAATTCATTACATTATATATTGCTCACATCCCATTTATTGTATTTATTCTTAGCCTAGTCATCAAAATATGTCTATATATATGAATTTGGGATCATAGTTATATTTTCTTGTGTACTTATTTGAATTTTGGTCTGGCTTTTTAGGAAGTTGGTTACTCTTGTTTGTAGCTTACGCATCACAATCTCCATCTGTTGTGCAGTCTCCCTTTAGTCTAATCCTGGATTCTGAAACCACAGCAGGGAATTTATGCTATGCAAGAGTGGATGTGGAAAAATAAGCCAACAGGTTCCAGTTCTTTCACCTGATTTCAAGATTTCTGGTGCTTGTGATCTGCTAGCAATTTGTTAGTTGTGATGCTAAAACAGAGACTATAACGTGTCCTTTCCCTTAATATGCGAGCAAGCTCCAAAATGGAGTCTGATTTGGAATCGTCTCGGATTTTCCTTTTTTTCTTTTGTTTTTCTTTAGGGGGGTCGGGTTGGTGTTGGAACTTCGTTTGAAGGGATGATAATCAAAGAATATCTGGTAGAGAGAACCACATTAATTGTAGCAATACTTATACAAGGGCTGGTGAATATAGCAGGATGACTTGGGAATCACCTTGCCTATGAATGTTATGACAGTGGATTACTGTTTAGGTCTCATTTCTTCCTATTATCAATTTAAAAAATTCTGGAACTGACAGTTACTGATATCTTTTTGACCCTTATCATGGGCTTGAGCTTGAGGTGGTGGCACATTAAGAGATTGCAACTTTTCAATGGCTGAAGAACGGAATCTCTAATCCGATGCTCAAGGTTTGTGGCATGTCTGAGCACAACACAAGTGAACATGGTGCCACACTCAAGTTTGCAGCCACTATCAGCTTTTGATCCTCGTTTATGGAAGGTTTCGCTGTCACTGGCTCAGCACTAAGTAGCCTGTGAGGACCAATACATTTAATAATGTAAGTGCCCTACCATGTACGGTATAGTCTTATGTAACGTAGTTGTTTCCTTAAATTATTATATCATATATTTAACCTAAATAATTCGTACCTACCATGTAAAGCATCAAGGAATCACGAGGGCCATTCCAAATTTTTCGTTCTATCATTTAGTAGGAGTGCAATGTAACATGTTGCATGTGGGCTACTTGCTACTTAGGAGGCATCATGCTATGTCAATCCAATGGCTTAGGTATCATCAGATGTTCATTAGATTTGAGATTTGGGTCGGGCTGACTTTTCCTTTTAATTAGTATTTTTATTGAATTAATAATTATGTAAGCAATATAAATTATTTTCATTGAAATAACGTAAATTTTTTTTGTCTCAGATTAACAAGTCGAAGGTGGGCCTGATAAATTTTTTAGAACAAATGAAATTTTTGGCATAAATGAAAAAAAGAAGAAGCCATGTCTCCTTGTGGCCTGAATCTAATCTAGAGATCTATTCTTGCTGCGTTCAAAATAGTCCCGTATATTAAGAATATAATTATTAAGAAATTTAAAAATTAAGTAACAAAAATTAATAAATAAGATACTTTAGTAAGGGAAAAAAAACGTTTTCGTTAAAAAAAATGATATCGTCTGGGTAACATTGGAACTTAGATTCTGACTTGATTTGGTTAAAATCAATCTTTTATTCTTTTTGTTAGCTGGTTGGGTCAGGCTAATCTATGTGAGTTATGACTACTAAAATGGGTTAGTCTAGCTTGAGCATATGGGTGGGTTAAACTGATTGATTATTTTGATTCCTTTATTTGATGGGATAGAATATTGAACTCGTCTCACTAAACAAAAAAATATATTTAAAAAAGGAGAATTCAAATAAAAAATTTAATCACAAAGTTAAATATTTAATTTTAATACTAATTTTATTTATTTTATCATCAGATATTGAATATTTAAAAGTAAAATAAATATCATGCTGATTATTAAAATTATAAAATAATATGCTTGTAAAAAAGAATTATATAAGACTTATTAAGTGGGCAAAATGTAAATTCACATTTCTTAAACCTACACTTGAAGTTGGTCAAGTTAGTTTCACTCTTTTATATTAAATGAGTCAAAAATTTCAATCTAATTTGCCAAAACAATGGGTTAAATGAGACAACTTCATGGGTCGTACTAGTATATACCTTTACTTATAAACCATGGAAGGGTAACTTGCTACACCAACTAATTGTGCAACTAAGGAATATTTAATTAAACTCATTTGAGTGATGGTCATAAAATTAATTTCAAATTAAGTTAAATTTTATGAGAATGATTATCATTATAAGAATTATTAATCTAACAATAGATATTGTAAAAGAATTCATTCTATAAAAGTTATTAAATTGTGTAAGTTTATTTAATATTAATATTATTTTCAGTGAATTGATCCAGTAACACAAGGTGTTCAGCTTCATTTTTAGAAAATAGTAGAATGTCATTAGATCAGGGCATTGTTCCGAATGGCTTGAAGATTTTGGCCATAGCCTTTTGGAATAGTGATAGGGTTGTTTTGTGTGCAAATGGCATGACTGTCCATTGATATTGAGCATCAGGGATGTAGAATGTTGTTTTATAATGTTTACTGGGATGAATGCCAAGTTACCATAATCCAACTTTCAAATCAAACTTTGAGAATAACTGAGCTCCTTGTAATTGGGCTCTTTGTGTGGTAGGATTAAGAATTTGGAATTTATCATCTTTAAGAAAGACATTGAGAGGCTTGTAGTCTATGACAAGTCTCTTTTTCCCGCAATTTTGTTTTGAGCGCTTATTGACATAGAACACTTGACATGCCCATTTTGATCAAGTTGGCTCAATTAATCCTTGTTGGAGCAGTGATTCACACTTTTCTCTAGCAAGCTTTCGGTTATTAGGATTCATGCTTGGATGTGTAGGCTTTGTAGGGTTAATATCCTCATTCTCAAAAGGAAGTTGGATGAAGAAAGCTTCATTTTTCTATAGCGGATGAGGATGATTAAACTTTGAATGGGATTTTGGGTAGTATTCCAAGAGTTGTTGTTTTACACCTTCATAAGGAGGTGGAGTAGTATGTAACAAGTAGAGCTTAAGAATGTCTATGTATGAGCTGAATCTGTGTTTGAAGTGAACTCCTTTGGCTTCAATTTGTAAAACCTTTGATTTTTGGAAAACATCCATTCCAATGAGAATGTCTTTGCCAGCAATATGATTGCCAATGACATGAGTTCAAATAATGCATTCGGGGAAGAACTTAATTCCAATCTTATGCCTAGTAATCAAAGAAACTTTGAACATTGAATTATTTGTTGTCTTGAAATAAGAGGCATGCTTCAATGGGGAGCAATGAAGGATTCATCACATTGACTTGAGAACTTGTGTCTATGAGGGCAATGATTAGTAGAGGTTTGGCATATTTTTCAGAGATGATATAAAGGTGGAGATATAGGAAGGAACTGGAATTTTGTTTTTGGGAAGTTTGATAATGGTCAATCTTATAAATATGGCCATAGTGATTGGTAAATGGGTTGTCAGAGTCAGATCCAGAATTGAGACTAAGATTAGAATTTGAGATAGCAAAAATAGTATCACCATCGAGCTCACTTTACTCTGAGAGGATTTCTTCAAGATCTTTATCCTTGAGTGGGAGTTGCATCTCAATCTATTCAATCATTCTCACAACCTACTTAGGTTTGTTTGGACATTGTTTGGAGAAATGCCCTTTCTTTTTGTAGATATAGCTAGCATCAGACTTTCGTTTCTAGGACTTCTTTTAACAACTTTTTCTAAAGTACGCAAAGGGCGATGTTTTCTTTTGAAATTATTGCGTCGGAAGGAAGTGTGAGAAAAATGCTACTTCTTCTTAGGCTTGCAGTTGCAAGATTGCTTTTCACGACATTTAATCTTGAGATATAGCTTCTGGCATATCTTTTGGAATTTGGGTTTTTCTAAGAGAACTGAGTGTAACACCTTTTGTTATTTGCAGAGCTTATCAAGAGTACCCAGAGCTAATGGATAGATTTTTCTAAGAGAAATATCAGCCATTGGCCTATGAAGGGCTTGGAGTGCTCTATTTAGCTTTGGTTGCAACTCTTCTGATAAAAAGGCTATGAAGACATGCCTAAGGGTGATGTTGTTAGAGCCATTGAGGAGATAATATCTCTCTGTCATTCGCTTCATTTGTCTATTAAGGTCATGTTTATTTAGTGAACAATACTTCATTTGAAAATATTCTTGGCGTTTCTGTTTATCAATAAGTTGGAAATCACTAATGAACTCTTTATGAATTGCACCCAATAAAGAGGCTGGACTATTTAACTGTAAAATCTGTAATTGACAATATTCACTAAGGGATTGGAACCATTCACGAAGGGTTCCTGTGAATCTTGAGACGAATTCTCAAATAACATCAGCGAATGTCGTACTAGCTCTAGACATCTATAAATCAATCCCGATTCCAAACTCATGGGGTTTATCTCTTTGCTAGTAAGGTTAAACATTACCAAAAGTGAACCAAGGTCCATTAAAAGGCTTAGGAGGAGTCAGATTATTTGGTGCAGGTTATGCTGCTGGAATTTCATCATCATCGTTGTTATTAATGATGTAAGACTATTCTACTTCTTTGTCATGATCACTATGGTGGCCGACTGGTTCAACCATGTACAGGGCAGAAATATCAGTGAAGTGTTTAAATTCTTTTGAGTCTGTGACAAAGATATGGGTGTCTAAATCAGTTTCTGCACATGAGTTTGAACATGAATGATCAAACTGGATATAATTATAAGGTTCAACCATAACCATAGGAGGAGGGTCTTGAGGGAATAAGGGACATTTGAGTCTCTGGTCATCATGGTCATTAGATAGAGGAGGTGGCTCAGGTGATTTTGGAGGCTCTCTAAAGGAAACCCCTTGCGAGGTGACAAGTTTGGTATATGATGGGGAAGCAGTGTATTTCCTAGGGAAATGAGGAGGTCTTTGGGGTGAACGAGGACATCTGGTTGTGATTTTGGAATTGTCTTTTGGAAGAATTGATGGGTCATTTTGAAATGGTTTGCATAATCAGTTTCAGAAGGGTATGATGTGTATAAAGAAGAAAGGATATAATGGGTTTGGTAAACAAGTGTGGAAACAAAATAGTCATAGACTGAAGGAGTAACTATGGGAGTGGGTGGTAAGGTAGGGTGGTATTGATGGTGGTGGCGGAGCTATTTTTTTTAATAAGGCATTACATACAGTTTCTTATTCACTAATCAAATGTCTAAAATAAAATTTTTGAATGAACCAAATTGATGACAAAATATATATTTCAAATAAAAATATTTTAAATATAAATCACAATCACATAAATTTACTTTTGACCAAAATAAAATACACAAATCACATTGATTCAAAATCAAATTTATATAACTCTAATAACCATAAAGCTTATGACATATAATTTCTTTATCATGGTTGCTTCCTATATATATACAATTGTACACCAAATATATATTGTGTACATCAAATTCCTTCAACACAGTATCATTCACAGTTAAAATTTCCTTATTACCATTGCAGTCCCATTAATATCATAACCTCTTTTCATCCTCGTTCATTTGTTCATCATCTTCATTTAAATGGTCGTTGTGTCAAACTCCATCTCTAGTTGCTTGCCAATTATCTCTGCATATCTCTTGTATTATGTTCATTGAATAAAATAGTTTTGCAAATTCCAAATTAGTAAGTTTTTAGTGCTTGAAAAATTTTAGTTGTGATCAACAATATATTATTAAAACAACATGACTTTTGCTAATATACACATTAATTATTTGTACTAGTTTATTATTTACATTCACTTTGCAAACTGATAGCCTATTGTTTCAAACTAATACATTGTCAACTTATTCTTTGAAATTAAACAAAAACCCAGCAAGTAAACTATTATAACAATAATAGTCAACTGTTGAATGCATATGAAGAATTCAATCTTTTTGGGACTTATAGGTTGTCAATGAAATTGTTACAAGTATAAGTTTAAAAAAGTTCATTTAAAAAAGTTAGTCAATTAGGTAGAAGCATCCTTAGGGCTTATAAATATTTTTTTTAGGTAAGTTTTTTTGGCATGTGACTCATAATAAAATTATCATTTGACTATCGTCCAATGCATATAATAAAAATTTTGAATTTTACATGCAATAGCTCGCTATTATTGAAATATTAGTTGACAGTTCCTAAACTTAAATGCATGCTTCTAACAAAGCAAAACAAAAAAGTATGAAATAAAAAGATTTGTTACAAAAGATGTATTATGAAGTTGGTTGTTATAGTGAACAATACGAGAGAACTTTTCATAATGCTTGAGAGAAATTTTTAGAATGAAATACCATGGGCTTTTATTATAAATATGACAAAATGGTGGGATTAGATTTGTAATTGCATGAAACTTAAGAGGTGTTGATGACATTTTTGGTTATTTGGTCAACTTATACACTTTTGTAAGATCTGGTACAACCATTGTATGATCGCATGCAACATAAAGTGAAATTAAATCATACGGAATCATTCTAGTAAGGATTCATTTCTGCGTTGAAATACATGGTGTTAGAACTAACACTTAGAAGAATGTACACCCAGTAATTTTCAGTTTATCAATCAATGAAAAGGTAAGGAATAACAAATAATTGAAATTCATTTAAACAATAAAAATAATACATTTAAATTTTACATTATGAATAACTAATTTTGACTTCAATATGGGTTTGTTAGGGTAACAATACTTCTTTTATTTTTATCAAAGGCTGAAGGATAAAATTACTTAACACAGGTAATATCCAAATAACTTGAATGTCCTATTTATACACACTCATACTCACAAAAACTCGTCCGATGTGGAAGGTCACAATACCTTAAATTTAAACTTTTGATTGGTAAGTCATGATTAATATAAAATTAGTCTAATTATTTAATTATAAATTTATAATTATTTCAAACAATCCTTACTAGTATGGCAAGGTTAAGGTCATTCTTAGTGATAATGGAATGCATATTAAATGTTTGTGTGCACCCAAATTTTCTATATGCTATCTACAATCATAGGACAATTTATATTAATATAAGGATTTGACAGTTTGTATTAAAATTTAAAAGTTAAAACAATAAAATTAAATCTTTAATTCAATATTCCAAGTTAGAATATAGTTGACGAACTATTGCTTGTTTGGCTCTATAATTTTATGACCACAGATATTATTTTCCAGCAACTGCATTTTACTACCTCTTTTGATCTTTGGACCGCTACTAAGGCTTTTTCTGGTGCTCATACTAAGTCCTATATCACTCTATATAAAAGTGAACTTCAATGCTTTTGAAAGGGTGCAATGAAGGATTATCTTAACAAACTTATATCCATTGTTAACAATCTTGTTTTTGTAGGAATATCCATTGCTGATAATCTTGTTCTTGCAATAAGTCTTATTCTTATCGCTAACCTTATCAATTAAGCTTTAATTGGCCTTGACATGGAGTACAACCCCATTATTGTCTAGTTAGCTGAGAAGGACAACCTTACTTGGGTTGATCTTCAAGCTACTCACCTTGCTTATGAAAGTCACTTGGACCAACTTAGTCAAATGACCAACCTTACCCTTACATCTTAAGTCAATTTTGCAAAAGTTGGCGCTTGTGAAAATAAATCTCAATGGAAAGGTTCTCGAGGTGGTTTTAGAGGAAGTAGAGGTCATGGAAGATATTCCAGATCTAACAAGTCAACATGTCAAGTATGTGGCAAGCTTGGTCATGCTACTAACAAATGTTTTTACCATTTTGACAAAAGTTACATGGGGTGTTCACCTTATATAAATCAAGGTCCTAACAATAGCTTTCCTTACCTTGCCTCTCTTGTTATTTTTATTGATCATGCTTGGTGTGTGGACAGTGGTGTAAGACATCATATAACTAATAATATGAATCACCTTGACACCTTAGTGTAACAATGGTAAGGGAAAATGAATTGGCAATAGTGCTAAAATTGATGTCCTAAACTCAGGCGATTCTAATCTTATATGCAATCATAAGAAGAAGATCCAGTTGAATGATGTTTTATATACCCCTATATTACTACAAATCTGTTGAGTGTATAAGTTAACTTTCGATAATAATGTTTTTATTGAATTTCATTCACATGAGTGTTTTGTTAAGGACAAATCCACTGGAATAATACTACTCCAAGGGACATTTATGGATAATAGACTTTATCATATATCCAACCATGGTTGTTTGAAGAATAAAGATGATGTAGTTTGCTTCATTATTACTTATGAAAAATGGCATAAGAGACTTGGTCTTCCTTCTAGTAGCATTTGTTTAAAGCTTTTAAGGATTGTAATTTAGATTAAATGAGAAAGAAATTTTTTGTGAAGCTTGACTATATGGCAAGTCACATATTCTTTGTCACACCCCAACTTTCAGAGTGCAACCGACACAGATAACGGGAATAACTTGTTTTTGTAAGCCTAACACAATGTTTTCTTAACTAAATTGTAAATCATACATAATGAAAATTCATGGAAATCTCATTACCAAGCATATTCACATTCATATATTTTGTAGAAATTTCGGTAGAGTCTCATCTATAATTGAGACTTTCCAAAATTGCTACAAATATTAGCCAAAGAACCACAATATCCAGAAAAGAGAGCTAAACACTCAGATCATCCAAAAACAACTATATCATAATAAAGGAATGGGAAATCTACCTGTGGTCATCCATACTTATTTACACCACATAACTGACTTAGGTTTTTCATCAATTTAAATTTACTTCCTTATAAACTTACTAAATTTTCATATTCATCCTAAATTGTCATACTATAACTCTTCCTTTCACCTTTAACCAAGCTTAGCTATGAAGAACAATAATATATCATTTCATAGGGTTCCTAAAATACCAGCTTAAACCATTAAATTATTTAATTCTACAAGTCTTTGTTAAACCCCAAAAATTTGGAAAATTTTTAGTTTAGTCCATGGAAAAACCAATCTCAAAAACTTGTCTAAAAACATACTTCCAAGGCTAAAATTCAATAGCAAAAGACCAAAAATCCATCTACCATTAATATTTTCATGAAAAATCAAGCAAAAATCACTAAAAAACCGTTGAAAAAATTCTCTTCGCAAGTGCCAACAGAAGATGCTAGAAAATGGATGTTGTCGCTGGAAACTGCAAGGCGTGGCGGTCAGAAGCTCGTCACCGGTAAGGGGGGGTGCTAGTCGGAAGCTGGACAATGGCAGGGCAATAACAATGGAGGGAGAAACAAAGAGGAAGAGATGAACGTTTGTTGTAAAGGAAGAAAATGATGGGAAAAAGAAAAAGAAAAAATGAGGGATATTTTGGTATTTTCACCTGTCATGACACCTGGCAGCACCAGAAAAATTCTGAGGGAGGAGGAAGCTGGGTCTTGAACTCATGCCATAAGACTCAAAGTAACATGTCTTACCACTAAGCCATAGCTGATTAATAACATACATCATGAATATTTATGCTTTTACTCTTTCTAAGAACAAAAATTTTGCATCAGACTTTGCAAGTATTACATTCTTCCTTTTAAAACTTCTGCATCACAAGCTTCTAATCCCTTAGATTTAGTGCATACTGATTTGTGGGGTCTCCCCCCTATTACTTCATATTTTGGTTATTGGTATTATGTGCATTTCCTAGATGATATCGTCATTTTACCTAGATTTATCTTTTAAAGCACAAGGGAAAATCATTAAATGCCTTCATACACTTTAAAAACTAAGCCAAAAATTAGTTTGAAAGAAAGATAAAGGTGTTGTAAAGTCATTGAGGAGATGAATATAAATTATTTACAAGAAGTTGTTTAAAATTCTAGTAACATATTTATACAATCATGTCCATACACCTCTGCTCAAAATGACAAAGCTAAAAGGAAACATTGTCACATTGTGGAACTGGGCTTAACTTAGCTAGCTCAAGCTAAAATACCTCTGGTTTACTAGTGGAAAACTTTTCATATGGCTGTCTATTTAATTAATAAGTTAATTTCAAGTGTTTTGCAAGGTTAGACACCTTATTTCAAGCTATTTCAACATAAGCCAAATTATAAGCAACTCAAAATCTTTTAGTGTGTATGTTACTCTTGCCTCAAGCCATATACTTAACATAAACTATGATATCACTCCATAAAATGTGTCTTTATTGGCTTTAGTAATTCCCACAAAGGCTATAAATGCCTTAGTTCCATTGGAAAAATCTATATATCTCGTCATGTTATTTTCCTTTTTTGATATGGTTCCTTAACAAGTTGCAATCATCACATCAAGAAGTCAATCCTAATACCTGGTTTCCTCTAATTACTCACTATGATATCTCTAGCCACTGTTCTTCTTATGAAGATAACATAGAACATTCTAATCCTACCTTTTGAAGTAAAACCTTTGACTGAAGTTGTCATTACCACACTAAAAGATAATATTAGCACTAATGTTTAGAACACTCCAACTGCAAAATTCTAAGGCCTTGAACTAGTATAAATGCATCAGGAGGCTCTTTTTATAGAAGATATGGTCACACATCACCTCTAACTCTACCTCAGTTTCTAACCTCATATCACTCTACGATATATTAAAAGCATTGCTCACTTTGATTTTCATATCAAACCATTAACTATTCTTAATTTGAAGGGATTCTTTGATGCAGATTGGGCCTCTTCCTTAGATGATAGGAAATATATGGCTGGAAATTGCTCATTCTTTGGCAACATACTAGTGTCTTAGCCCTCTCACAAACAAAGGGTGGTAGCTCAATCAAGTTTAGAATCTAAGTACAGGTTCTTGGCTTTATTTGCAACTAAAGTTAATTGGGTTCAATCTTTACTAGAAGAAATTAGTTTCCCTTTTACTCATATACCTATATGGTGTAATAATTAAAATGCTAATGCTCTAACTGCCAACCATGTTTCTCATGCTAGGACCAAGCATATTGAGATAGATGTGCACTTTATAATGAATCAAGTGTTATCTAAAAGATTGTTAGTACGTTGTGTGCCTTCTTGTGACCAACGCACAGATCATCTCACTAAACCTCTTACACACTCTAGATTTTGGTTTTCCAAGACCAAACTCGGGGTGTATTCTACTCCCTTTCGTTTGAAAGGGGCAGTCATAATATAGTTGGCTCTATCATGTACTAGAGCGTGTGTAAGCTTTAGGCTCTATCACGTATTTGTATAGTGAGCTATAACTTTGTATTATTCATTACAAAAAAACTATGTCCTAACCATGATTTTTTTTGTGGTTTAACCAAGATTTTAATTGTGGTTAAAACCACTAACTACAATTGTCAAAATTGTGGTAGAGCTAACTATGGAAAAGCAATTAACTATGTTTAATTTCAAACATGGGGAGGATGATGCCTTAACCATTAGTGTCCAAAACTGTGGTTAAGTTATGGTTTAGCCGCTATTATGCTGTACCATGAGTAATCATGGTTAAGCCATGGCTAAACCATGGTTTCTACTAACTTGATGTTTCATATCCATTATTGTGATCACTTGGTACTTGAATTTCAAATAAAAAAGTAATGGGCAATGATATAGCAAATACTAATATACATGAAAATAAAATTAAACTAGAGAAAATGCTAAAAATTACTCTTGTATTTTGTAAAGTAGTGAGCTTATATGGCACTTAAGCATGGAAACTCTGAAGGAGGAAAGTCATCCTTGCTTTTAATTGTTGTGTTTAGGCATCTCTTTCTGCATTAGTAGTATTTCTTTTCACTATCTTAGCCTCTTTTCTGCCATTTTTTGCTCAAGCATTGCTAGCTCACTATACAGTTTATCATAGGAAGGAGTAAAGGATGAGCTTTCATATTCACTTCCAGAGCATCTGAATACTTAGGTTGGGCAAACACCCAAGCCAAATCCACACACTTGACCATGTTGCTCTTATGTTCCCAAGGCTTAGGCTAATGCATCATTGATTAAAATGTTGCAATGAAATGTCTTGTCGCTAAATTTTAGTAATTTTTTCCTACAAATTTAAACAAAAAGAAATAAATCAACTTAAACAAAAATTATTTCAACAATAGCTTAAGTTAACACCTTAGTATCCCATAATTCAAACACACATACCAACAACTCTTGCCTCATAGTTTATATATGATCTATCAGAATGCTTGTGGACTATAGTCCATAAATCTCCTTTTGTAGTTGGCCCTCACGCTTTACTTCTTACAAATTTAAAGAGAGATGTATGGTATCTCAAATTATGGTATAAATTATGTTGTATTATTCATCAAAATGACCTTATTATCTCAACCTTCTTTCATGCAAGGCTTTTAGATCCACTAGTGTGTGGCACTGTTAACATCTTTTAATTTTGTTTATTCATTACAATAATTTCTCAGTGATCGAATAAAACATATTAGTATAATCATATAAGATTATAAGTAACTTTAAAAAAATTGTGTTATCACCTAAGTCTTTTGAAAAAGTTTATAATCTATTAAAGTTGTTAATTGATCTTTGTCTATATTCTCTAGGACATCTTGAAGTAATTCTTTCTAAGTGCAAGCCCTATCATGGTTATATAAGTCACATCATGCACTCTTCCATTTACTTCCAATAGATTGTAATACATATCTCTTGTGGACATCATCGAGTACAAACTTAGTTTCTAAGATAAAATATAATGGTCAGTTGACAATACCTAATAGCAGTGCAAAAATAAAGAACGTGGCTTTTCTTGTATGGTATTTCTATACATATGATTTTTAATACTCGAAGGGTACAAGCCTCCAATCCCTATACTCGATTGGAAATGTACCAAAATCCTTAGCAACAATGCCTAAGAAAACACCCAACAGCCCATTTCCATCTCCAACCATTTGGTGAGTGTCATTGAGCAAGACTATAATCTTGTGCCCACTTGGAAGAGACTATGCACCATGCATATTAATGATTAAGTATGCTTTTCTCATTTATCATTTATTGATAAAAAATAGTAAAGGTTTAAAATTACACAACTTAACACACCCTTGCAAAAATAAACATTGGCATATTAATAAAATCAATGATCCAAGATCATCTCTAATGTTGTTGTGAGGAGACACCATGTGTTGTAGGCTATTTGTGCTCTTGGAGTTTATGCTTTTCAGGTTGTTCAGATTATCCATTGACTTTTTTAGGTTCATTATAAACATATGGTAAAACAACATGGAAGTCAAGTTATTGAACTTTTGATGGGCTAGGGGAATTAGACACAGGATTTCTACTGCTATTTCCACTGTTCCTAGAACCAACTTCGCTACCCACTTTACATTTCTTGAGGTGCCTATTCATCTTTCAAATCCTTGTTTATTTAGAAAAGAAAAACATGAGTCCACTTATAAGCCATATCAATATTCATAGCTAAAGTAATATATAAAAAGCATGAATTCACATACAAGCCACAATAATACACATCATATGCATAGTTAAAGCAATATACAAAAAACATGAACAATAATATTGTAAACATACCTAGATAAGTATAAGTTTTATTCAAACTCTAGAAATATAATTTCTAAATGTTAAGGTTAGAATGACTAACTATTATAAGTAACAACCTCCTTTTCATCACCTAAATAATACAAGTCATGAGGTTTTAGATGGACAACTAAACTCAATTTCTTATCCAACTTATTGTCAACATAATATACTTGTTAAGCTTCTAAAACTTGGACGTATGACTTGTCATCTTCATTATCACCCCTGTGTATCAACCGTGAGAAGTTGATGGACTTGAATCCTAATTAGTTGGTTATGATCCCTTTATGATTAACGTATTAGCCTACAAATAAGGTAACCATAAAGTAACCATGATAATTTAATGCAATAATGTTTACCAATTTTTTAAAATAGTGCACACATCTAAAGCTCATCTGACTATCATTATTACTTGAATAACTTCTAGTTCCAAAAGTCCCAAAAACTCCATTGTTTTGAGTTTTCAACCCTTGATCTCGTTCCATTGTTCTAAATTTAAAACCATTGGCATTGTAAGCATTATATCTCTTCATTGTATCAAGTGGACCCAGGGCAAGGAATTGCATATCAACTTAGTAGGATTCATTAGTATCCTTCCTTATATGAAATTAGTCAATTGTAAATATGTTACTGATAGCATGAAAACAATACTAATGGGTAAATATGAACTCACATAAAAATAGAACTATCAAAAAAATACTTTAAGAACCTTTTTATTAATCTCAGTAGAAAACCATATGCGACTTCACAAAAGTCTCTTGATGTGATTTCTAAATTCCTTATATAACATATACAAGAAATTATATTAATGGAATTGTATATGAAATTATTAATTTCCTTCTATACAATTCACTTATTGAAGAAATAGGTCAACTTGTCTACAATTAGTTAGCAGATGACGATGTGCTTGTAATTTCTTTATAGGAGATAAAATGAAGTACTCAAAACCACCAATGGGACTTTTGATAGATGGAGACAAAGTGTTGATATTGGATGACCCAACATTAGATTGATCATTTACATGCCAAGGTTGATTGAATACTATCTCGATTCCATCCAACTATCATGAACAAAAAGTTAAAACCTCTTGAGTCATATAACCTTCAGTAATTGAGCCCTTAAGTTGAGCCTATGTACGTATGTATGATTTTAACTTTCTTAAACACCTGGTAAACATATTATTTTATGGTGAATGAATGTAATTGAAAAGAATGGGAAACAATTTATTATACAAAAGTAAGAGTTTACTTTTCTATGGGGTACATCCATCTATATTATACTAAACCTCCAAGCTTTGCTTCTTCAACAAGGTGTACAATTAAATGAACCATGATAGTTAAAAATGAAGGTAGGAATAATATCTCCAAATGACACAATGTAAGAACAACCTTATCTTAGAATTGGTCAAGGTCATTCACATTTGATATTTTGTTACACAATTTTCTAAACATGCATACAAATCAAGAAAAACTGCTAATACTTCTTTTTGAAGTGTCTTCTTATTGTTAAGGGTAGGAGTTACTCTATAAGAACATGAGAGTCATGACTTTTTACCCTATAATCTTACATTGTCTAAAATCAACACACCTAGAAATGTTACTTGAATAACTATATTGGATGGTGATATTCTTCAAAGTCCTAAGAAAAATAACCTTATTTACATTTGTTAAGGTGAACAATAGTGGAGATATCTAACATTATCATTCGGTCAAAGTTTAGGCCTAATATCCATTTCTTGCATGTCTCTTCGTGCATTTAAATGGTCTTTTGAATGCCCATGCTTACTCAACAAACTGTAAAACACATTATCACATACACTTTTCTCAATATGCATCACATCAAGATTGTGGCGTGATAAATGGTCTGCCTAATAAGGAAGTTGGAAAATATAGTCTTCTCACACCATTGTTAAATGTCACCATCACTGTCATTAGCTTTTTTAGTTATTCTTCCATAAACTTCAACTTCCACGTCTTTCCTAAATACCACATCAACATTTGCAAGCTGCTCTTAAATTTCAAAGACAGTAACTACCTTTGGGGAACTGCTCTTATCCTTCCTTCCATCAAATTAATTTTGGACAAATCTAAATTTATGCCTCAAGCTCAAATAATGATGATGACCCATAAAACAATACTTCTGACTATGAGGAAGACGAATAGAAGTTAAGTCAATTATAATTGGGATATGCCAACCCATGAACATTCCATCCAGATAAAGTTCTAAGTCTTGAAAATTTACTAATAGTCCAAATCAACACAACACACATATTGAATACATCATTGGTGAAAGAATCATATGTTTCCATTCTAGCATCCTACAAATCCAGCTTTTTTACTAATGGTTGCATATACACATTTGTATCATTTCCTGATGCTCTTTTTCTTGGAATAACTTTACTTCATACACACCTAGAGCAAGAAATTGTAAAGCATTAGAACCACTAGCTAGATGTTATAACTTGTATTCAATTTTTCAAAAAGGTTAAAACCATCTATGGCAAACCTAGACCCTTATTACATGGATTTGAGGTAAAACAAGAATTTTCTAGGTCAAATCTCTTCCATGCCTAAGAATTCCTTAAATGTCTCATCATGCCATCATTATTCTTATCTAATGCATGTGATCTTATATGCTTAGCAGTTTCAGAAAGCATGAACAACCTTTATAACTGTGGCTTAAAGAAATAGCATATAAGCATTTGTGCATATCCCTTTCTTTGCTTTGTACCCCTTTGATTTCTATTTAGAGATACTGCACCTCTTACACAATTCCCTACTTTCATCCCCCAATATAGCATGCAATCATTTAGATAAGCATGAATTTTTGTTTAGTTAAGCCCTAATTTGTTTATGATTTTCTTGGCCTCATAAAAGGATAAAAGAATCTTGGCATGTTGAAAGGCATCGACCAATAGGTCTGAAATCATTGACATAACCTTGTTACTTATTCCACAAAGACACTTAATGTGACACAATTTCACTAAAAAAGGACAATTTTGAGTACTTTTCAAATCTTTTGTATAAGTTTTGTAATCTATCCATAAACAAGTTCTAAAATTCTTGCACACCACTATTTAATGTCTCATTTAATGTTGAATTTCAACCATCTTTTTCATTCATAACTTCTTCATCATTGTGAACAACTTCATTATCATTATGAGTCCTAAATGTATCACAAACCAAGTTATGTATAAGGTTGTCCCCACTAATTGATTCATTCCTTACTTATTGCTTTACTTGAAATTCTACCTTATGAGGTGCTTCATCAGTTCTTTCCCCATACCTAACCCAAAAACTGTATCCTTAGGGGAAAGGCTTAATAATTAAATGGTTACGCATAACTTCCTTAACTTGTTATTTCTTAAACCTACATTTAGGACATAAGTATATTATCTTACCTACAACACTCTTATTTGCAAATGTAAAGTCGAAGAATCCATTCAATCCCTATAAATATTCAAAGGTATTTTGAGGCCTAACAATCTAAGATTTCTTTGTTTCCTAAAGCAAAAGAATGAATAACAAAATTTGAAACACAAGTCATATAACAAATTTTGTATGATTTACCTCTAACAACTCCAAATTAAATCATATAAATCATTATAACATACATACATACATACATATACATATACACACATAAATATATACAAGTTAAATCAAGTTAACACATACACCAAATGGTTAATTCAAACCAAATATTCAACTTATTCAAATTTATGTCAATCTAACTATATAAATGTAATTAACTTAAACTAGATAAAACAAAACTATAACAATATTCAAAATACAATGTTAATAATAAAACATATTAATAATATAATTAACAAAGATGTTCAAGCCTTTAATTAACTTTATAATATTAATTTCCCAAAAATTATATTGACAGCTATAAACTTCAAATTCAACAAAGATTATATACATACAGTTAAAATCATTTAAACACATAGAACAAATATTTAATTTAAACTAAATATACAATTCATTTAAATTTAAATCAATCCAAATCATATAAATGTAATTAATATAACCTAAATAAAACAAACCTATAATAACATTCAAAAACCCATATTAATAATAAAACATAATAATAACACAATAAAGAAACTAAAAGAATAACAAAAAAAATGATAAAAATTTCCACAAAAGCAATATTTATAAAGAATTCATCAAAAAGAAGAAGAAGTGAAAATACATAAAAATATGCCTATCAACAATAATATATATATATATATATATATATATACATAGAGTAATGAAAAAGCATAAACAAAAAAATTATTTTGAAAATGAAAAAATATATATCATTTAGAATAAATGAACAATATAATTATCATATAAAAGAAAACTCAACAATAATATGACTAAAAAAAAATAAAGCATCACAATTAGAAAGTAACCCAACAAAACCAATCAAGTAGTTAAAACAAGCTAAAAGAGCGAAATAGAGGAAGAAAAACTAACACAGAGGAGCTAAAAACACCAAAGCACAAAAAGGGATATGTTGTTGCTATTGTCAGCGTGCTTTGCTGCGCTAGTGTGACCATTTGTTGACCATCGCTAGCTACAATGACCAAGGAAGAGGGAGGGGTGGTGGCTGTAAGAGAAAAGAAGTTGGGAGTGTGAAGTGCCAAATGGAATTGGGGAAGGGGGGAATCGGGTAAGGTAAAAAAATTTGTTACTGATCCATTAAAAATGGGCCTAGCAACGGTTCTTTAAACGTGGTTGGTAAACCTAATCATCTATTAAAAAGCCCGTCTGACCCGATATGTCTGGACTAATCAAAATGAATAAAGGCCTAGTCAACAAAAGCTCAGCCCAAATTTAAAAGCCCGAATTAAAAATGGGTTAAGCTCGGCTTTTTTTTAAAGCCTAACACGACCTGAACTATATATATAATTTTTATTTATTAATTTTTTATATTATATGTTTGGACTAATTGTTGAAGGTGAAAACATGGAAGTGTTTTTAATTTTTTTGTATTACCTTATTACATATTCCCTTTGTTTGTTAAACAAAATGGACTACTCTAAAAAAAAGACAAAACGAAATCTTTTTCCTTTGTCTCAATTTGTTAACTATAAATAAACATGTAGTAATGCTTGTTGTTCTTCCACTATGTTCTAAACTCAGTCTCGTTATTATTGGTAGACTCTTGTAAGTTGCACCTTTCAGTAGTTGTCACAATCTAAAATGCTAAACTCAAGCTTCCTCTACTGGTTCACTCTCGTAATGAAATCATAAGCCCTTTTGTTCAATTCATCATAATCAAAAGCCAAACCTTGTTCACCTGCTTCTTCATCTACATTCTTCTCAACTTCTTCCCCACTTATGTCCATATATTTGACAATTGCAACATACTCCCATTGATCAATAGATGCAATGACACCTAATCTATCATATAATTTTTAACGTAAATTTTTTATAATTAATTTATTCGGGCCAGGCTTTCGGCCTTTTAATCGAGCCTAGACTTGAGCTTAAAAATTAACAAATAATAGGGCTTAAGTCTAAGCCTAAGCTCATTAAAAAAAAGCCCGAAGGCAAGTTTGACTCGTTTTAACAAAAGCCTTACCCATGTTCAGGTCTAGTGGCTATGCCACGTTTAAAGTGGCCTAGCCATGGTTTCCACAAAAACCATGGTTAGGCCACCTCAAAATGTGGCCCAATGCCACATGTTTTACTATGGCCTAACCATGGTCACTAATAACTGTGGTTAAGCCATTTGTAAAACTTCTTTTTTACTAAGGTCTAACCATGGTTTCTTAGTTTAAATTTTCTAAATTTTAAATTTTTATTAATTTTTTTTTTTACATAGGCCTAACTACAATTTTGTTAAAATCATGGTTAGGCCCAAATTTTTTATTTTTGTTTCAACAGCCTTAACCGTGGTTAGGCCCAATTTTAAGCATGGTTTAAAAAAAAAACCATGGTTAGATCATCATCTAGCCACAATTTTCTTTAAACCATGGTTAGTTTGCATGGTTCTAACCGTAATTTATGTAATTGTGGTTAAATTTCCATAGTTATGACTCCCCTTAGTGTTGTAATAGATAGTGGACACGCGTCCTTATATGGTAGCCTGAGTAGTAACCAATTTATGTATAAATAGAGCCTAAGAGCTCTGACTATATTATCAAGCAATAAACAGGATTTCCTAGCCTATCCTGTGGCTTCACTTTCTTTACTGTCCACATTGAGAAAATGAATCAATGCAACAACCTAGGTACACTAAAATAATTGCACAAGTCAAGTAAAAAAGAAAAAGAATATGTTTTATCATTAATGAAGCATTCTACATTTTTTCCTTTTTGGGAAGAAACTTTTAGCTTCTGATGCTTGCCTATAAGAATTGTTAATATTATAAGGTTTACTTTTTCTGATGCATACAAATTTTAGTGTTTGTGTTACTCTAATTCTTTATTCAGACCGAAAACATTTTTGGCATATAGAATAAAGGATAAGTTATTCATTGTTGATCCCATCATTCAATTTTTAATTTGATTTGTATAGTTTAAATTTTTTTTAAATAATTATTTATAGTTTACATTTTTTTAATTTAATCGTCACTGTTAAATTTCGATCAATATTTCAGTTAATTTAATTTAATTCATCTTAGCAACAATGTATCATTTTCGTTAATTGTGTTTTTAATTTATTCTCTTAAATTTAATTAGTATTATATATAGACACTCACATATAAAATGAATCGTGTGCTCTATTATGTACTGTATTAATTAACATGCATAAGATGCATATCACCACTATTAGACATATTTATTAATGAAATTAACAGGTTTATAATATATATATATATATATATATATATTTCATCTGCTATATACGTCATGATAAGAGATTTAAAGGGACAATTAGACATAAAACCAAATTTCAAAGAAACTAATAAAAAATAAACATAAAAGATTAAAATATTAATTTAATAAATCTCTTGTGATGACATATATAGCAGAAGACTATATATTATCAAACCCTTAAATTATCTTATGCCTTTAACATACCTAAGGAGTTCCACTTAATTACTCTATTTTTCTTTCCCTTCAAATCAGTAGAAGATGCCATTAACTGAACAGAAGTAGTTGAAATGAATGCAAATATAATTAAACTCAAATACTACCAAATAACAATGAGAAAAAAAAAAAAAACTAATTCAAAAGATTCGAATTGATCTACTTTCTAGTTATTCTAGGCGACTTTTATTTCTTTTTGAAAGCTATAGAATCATAATAATTATAAAAAGTGAAACAGTGGATTGAAATATTGAAGAGTTTTTGAGTTTACACTTTGAGTATAGTGCCAAGGCACATTTATAATGCATGTTCTTGTCCCACATATTGTATTACTTGCAAAGTAAGAAAGGAATAAAGAAAATATGCATGTTGAAGTTAACACACTCACCTAAGCTTCCACAAAAACTATGAATGAAAAGATATTTATGAGGTTCTCTTGTATATAGTTTCATATCTTGCATCATGATGTGAATCATCTGACATAACGAGGGATCTGGATTGGCTGCAATTACCAATGCCCTGTAGTTTACATATTTTAATTATTGGATGAAAATTTAATAATTTAAATTTTTATTAATAATTACATCATACACATTATATGTAAATATGACTTATTGGATTTTCATCTAAGATTTATATATGACCAATTGTACTAATCCAAATCGTACGAGTCAGTGAGAAAATTTAATCAAGTTTCGAAAGAAAAAGTTTAAACTCAAATCAAAGAATAGTTTAGATTATTATTTCATTAATTATCGAAAAATAATTAAATAGTACTTAGTTAAAAACAAAAAAAAACTAGTTCTAACAAATTGTTGATTAAATATGAAAGAGTTTCTTAATTAAATAAAAATAATATAATTATAATAAAATAACATTAAATTACAAAAATTACTAAAACTTCATTAGGAAAAAAGTGATAATTTTTTAAATTTAAAATACACTATTTTTTCTGATACATATTATTCACGGGTCTCGTCTACACTTTCTTTAAGAAACCAAGTTATCTGATCAAGCCGTGCTTTTAACGAGGAATATTGAATTAAAATTTAAAACTGCGTGTAACTACAAAGGTTGATTATGAACCATTAATTTTGTACAATTTCTTTAATAATAACCGTTGAATCAGCACATTTCTTCTAATAAATCCGTATCAATTGTGCACCCACGTTGTTATAGTTAGATTGGATATTTGGATGTAATTAGGTTCCGATGACCTAAAGAATTATTTGGGTTTTCTGCAAAAACGACTAGACCTTCTCTTCCTCTTCGATTGGATTTCTTTAAAAAGCATCTAACTGATTCGCACTTCAACACTTTGATTACAGAAAGATACGAATTGAATTTAATGGCTGGAAAGTTTAGGAATAATACCACAAAAGCTGTCTGTCACACCCCAAATGGCCCTTTCTTTTCATCTCACCTAATCGTCTTCGTCTCTTTCATTATAGTTGAGAATATTCACCTGCATCCATGCATGGGTTTAAAGAAAAATGTGAAAAGCTTCATATAATGGAATTTACACTTCTACTTTTATCTCTCTTTTCCTATTTATCTACCTTTTTTAATGTTAAATTCTTCCTGGCTACCTCGTCGCTCTATCACTTGGACCATAGGTGTTATATTTATGAGCGTAACATCTAAATTTCTATTAAAGCAATAGGTGTATGAATATGACCCTCACCTAATTTACTTTCTTGGACAAATCACAAATTCTCAACAATTGAGTAAAAAAAAGTACCCCCCGTTAGATTAAATATTTAATTTAATATGAATCGTTAAATTAAATTTTTAAATTTTATTGATTTTAATTTTTAAAAGTTATCGATGTTAATAATTAAATTTTAAATGTATACTGTTAGTTTTATACTGTTTTTTTTAATATAAATCGATGGATTTATGTAATTTATGGAGAATATAATGAATCCATATTTCTTTGGCTATGAGACTCCTCACTCATGTTCAAACCCAATATTTTTATGTTTCTCTTTCCTATTCATTTTTCTAAAATGAATGGGCTACAGAAAGATGAACGAATCACTTTCCACAAAACCTTATCTCTTTGTTTGCTCACAATTTTTCAAACTCACTTTTTCTTTTTATTCTTCTTCTTCCATTCAGTTCAAAATCTCATGTTATGTGGAAATTTTTTTTTTTTCTATTTTGAACAACATATGATACAGGAACAGATTTTTTTTAACAAATTAGACATTTTCTTCAAGAGAAAAAAAAAGAATTTTTTTAAACAAGATCTATAGATATATATATATATATATATATATATATGATCCATGAATATTAAAATCCTTATTACATAAGATATTGTGAACGATTCAAAAGTAAAATTTAATATTACAAGAGACAACATTTTAAAATTAATCCCTCGTCCTCACAACACTATATATTGACAGTCGATATTGATCAACTCTGTATCAAAATCAACACCTATGAAGATGATAATGATAATCTCAAAATTCTTTCAACATTTTTAGATACACTCTCTTTAAAACAGTAACAAGATTTCTGACATTGAAAATATTCTTTGGATATAGAGAATGCTTACGTGTAAACACACCAATCAACAATGCTATTAAATTAATGGAGTCTCATTATCTAAGAGTTCTAATTTTGGGGATGGATTGTTAGCTGTGGGCAAGATAAGGTTCGATAGTATAAAGTTAGATAAAATAAGGTCAATGTAATTTTTATACTATGCACATCAATGTTAACGCGAAACATGAAAGTGTAAGATCAAAATGTTAATCAAAGTTAATCGTATAAATTTATACGATACAATGTGGGAATCAAATTTTTGATAAAAGAAAATTGCATGTGTTATATAAACTTATATAATTTGATTTTATACAATGTGCGAGACAAACTTTTGTATTATTTTCTATAATGGATAGAGATGACTAAGAATGACGAAGTAGACATATATGTCTTTATTATTTAGTACCAAAAACTCGTGACAATTAACTTTGCTATATGATTGATCCATTTTAATAAAATTATGATTGAAAGAACCCACCTAGAACAGAGAAAAATGTACGAGATTTTGATTTGAAGTGTCCGTATACCTTGTAACGTGAAAAGTAATATAGAAGCTAAAACCATCAACGGATATAAGTTAATTGTCTTCTATCTAATGCTAGCTGTCTGAAGATATTGCTAGATTCGATTTGCATACGTAGGCCTTCACATTAATCTCCCAACAGTAAAAAAGAAGAAGAAAAAAGCAAAACAAAAACAAAATTCCAAGCTACGAAAGTGGCTGACATGTGAATATATGGACAATATGGCAATTCTGCTAGCTACCATTTGCATTATGAATTTGATTTTTCTTTCTAATGTGTGAGTGTGAGTACCCTCATTCATGAACTCAAACATCTGAAACCGAAATTTAGTATCTTAAAAAAAATTTAAAGGATAAAATTTCAGTACTTTAGGGCTATGCAAACAACCCCGTCTTTTAAAAAATACACACACACGGGGCAAAAGATCGAATCTTCTGTTATAACAGATGTTGTATGTATTTTAGACCATTGAATCGGTTATAACATGTAATTGTATGTATAGCACGTGTTGTAATAATATCATACATGTTTTTATATGATAATGATTTTCCTCACCAATTTGTTGGTTTATCAACCACCAATGAATTAACATGCTGTGCAGCTAGCTATTTCCTTCCCTAGAAACACCCATCGCGATTGAACATTGCTCAAGCTCATCTTTTGTGTGTGTATGTATGGAGATCACAGGGGAAGATGATGCATGAGAAACTAAAAGAAGCCTTCGTACAAAAAAGGTAAAATTGTATGGTACTGCATGCTCATTAAGTAATATAATAATTGCAACCCTTTTCGTACCTCATGCATTGTGTCAAGTTATGGGACACTAACTTCTCCATACACTACTTTTCACACATTCACTTTTCTCATAACAAAAGCAAGTTTAATGGAGAAACTCTAAACCCAAATGACGAGATAAATTAGTGAATAAATGAAAGTTTCAGATTTGTATTTTGGAGTTATATTCATCTTTCAACCCATGACCCAAATCAATAATTAGTATCGATCAAGTACTTCATCTTACATTCTTGACGTCATTTTCATTTTCCCATAAAAAGTCTATTATTAAGATGTGATCCCAAAAAGATGCAGAAGATTTTACAATAGCTAGGTACTTTGCACACACAGAAAATAATGCTAACCCTAATCATATTCTTACTATATAACTTTCCCCGTTCAGAATATCGTTGATTCACCACCAGTCCTGTCAAAGAAAAACTACAGAAGAAAGGGGAATAAAACAATGAAACAATATATGAAAGGTAAATAATGGCTCATATATATATTGTCCAATAATAAATCTCTAGATACAAAGAATAACCCAAAGAAGGAAATTAAAAAACAAAAATTACAAATTAAAAAGTGAAAAGAAAAAAAAAGAAAAAAGAAAGAACCAAAATCTACAACGGCAGAGTCATTTTGCAGTACTTGAATACCCCAGAAAGTGTCATAAAAATTATACATATTAACCCAAACTATAATATTCAATGTTACCTAATCTCCATGCTTCATTGCTTCTCCTCCTTCCTCATCTGTGATGGCACAATAATGTCCTGAAGAAGCCCATTGTCTCTCGAAAAACTAGCTTGATGATCCATTTTACCTGCTACTCCAAACCCTCCATTACTGTTCTCTTCGAGGTAGCTGCTCGAGAACGACGTCGTAGGAGAACTGATACTCATATTCATATTCATATAGTTGCTAGAGACAATGCTCAGAGGAGGGGTTGAGTTATATAACAAAGACGACGACACATTCTGTTGCTGAAACTCATAATTTTGTTGTGGCTGTGGAACCACGAAGCCGGCCGAGCCAAAGCCGCCGCCGAAACCGAGGTTCGCCCGAGTCGCCGCCACCGGACTCGGATGCGTGTGCTGGCCCTCGTAGGTGGTCACCACCACCGTAGAGTCGTCGGACGACCGCTCCACTCTCTTCTTCACGCCGCAACCTGCCGTGGTGCAACGATAATAGCTCCTGTACGTTCATTATGGTTCCCAGGTAAATATTTGCTTGCCCCGCAAGAAAAACAACAAACTGTATATATCTGAAACCTAAGAATCCAGGCCATTGATATAAACACACCAGACATGCTGATGATTCATTCATTGGAAGAGATGATTAAGGGTGCGACAGACACCATAGAATGTGAAGCTTTTAAGTAGGATTTGAAGTGAAAGAGTGGTGTTTTGAGAATGTGGAATAATATTACAGATCAAATGTGGCATGAAGCTATAAGTGATTATAGGGAGTTTTTGAATTGAGATTGAAGAATGAGACCTGGGAAATGGGCTGTTTTTGACAGCTTTTTGGCCGTACTTGCGCCACCTGTATCCATCGTCGAGATGATCCACTTCGCTTTTTGTCATGAACGCAAATCTTGGTTCTCTCTCTTTCTTTTGCTTCTTCTTTTTTGGTTTCAGCCTATAGCATAACCCAAATGCGATTTGTCCATAATATTCATCAATAATGCTTTTCACTTTTCAATTAGTAAAACACACATACTACAGAAAACAGAGCAAACGATGATAACAATGAGCAAAAACAACGGATATATATATATATATATATATATATAATACCCGTTTAACTTCACTGAAACAAAAACCGAATCTGCCTCCTCAAATAAGTACTCAAATGTGATCACCCAGTAATAAATTCACTGAATTAATTGTATTTAACCCCCCTCTTTTTTTTCCTTAGTTTTTTACAAACACCAAGGTAATAAAGAATTAGAAGATGACAAAATTATAAATAAATAAATAAAGCTTACTGTTTCTTAGATTTGTCTTGATCTTGGTCGTCTCCTCCTCTTCCTCCATCTACATCTTCATCCTGTGTTTTACTACTCTGTTGCTCTTCCTCCATGCTGCCGCCGGCACTGGCAGCGGCTTCGTTGGATGACGATGGAATCGAGGAGGAGTTTGGGGTCGGCGGAGTGTGCAGCACCCCACCGGAGCTCGCCGGCGACGGTAGGAGGCTATGGATTTCGTCGTCGTCGACGGCGATGGCGGTGGCGGAGGAAGAGGGTGCTGTAGCGGTGGTGGCGGGAAGCCAATCGAATAAAGAAGGGGTAGTAAAATCATGGACACTGAGCAAGTCCATGAAGCCGAAGGAATTACAAGGCCTGTCAGGTTGATGTTGTTGTTGTTGTTGATGATGATGATCGCATGAAGAAAACGGCGCCGTATCCAAGATGCCGGAAAAAGCAGAAGCGTGGTTCATCAGAATCTCGTCGGAAAATGCCATGGAAGAGGACCTGGGCTCTCCTTCGCTCTTCTTATTCTCCTCCATTGATTTCTAGATTGTGCACATATTCTTCATTTTTGTTCTCAAAAATCCCATTGTGTGCCTCATTAATTTTTATTACAAAAAACTGAGTGTGAGAGTGTGAGAGAGAGTTTGGGGATTTTAATATTATTTATTTTTGTGTGGAAGGACTTTTTGCGATTGGGAATTTGGACAACAGGTTGGACAAGGGAGGTTTCCCACCTGGGGTTGACCGGCAGGTGTCGGTATCGGAGCGTCCGGAGAATGGCGACGCGACGGTGATGGCATTTATTGCGAGAGAGGACAGAAGGTGGGACCCACGGCTGTCTACGCGTGTTGTTGACCGGTAACCGGTTGAGTGTGAACGGGGCCTTTCCACGTGTACACGTGGCTGCTTATAAAATGTCGTCGGTAGGCTCGTGTGCATGTGATCATGGCTCCTGTTCACTACATCTCTCTGCTGCTTCTTCGTTCCTTCTCCTTTCCCTCTCGCGGGTCGCGGCAAATATATATATATTTTTTATCTTAGTTAAAAAAATTAATATTTAGTTGTTTATATTTTTGTTATTAGATTTTTTAATTGAAAAATTATGAATAAGTGTATAGTTTTTACTGTTGATATGATGAGTCGTAGAAAATTTTATAATCTTTTTTAATTAATTCATAAACTTAATTTTTATTTTGTTGCTAACAAATTATATATTTATCATATTTTATTTAGAAAATTTGATAGTAAATATATAATAAATTTAACTTAAATTTGATCTTTTAACTTTTCATGCCAAAACTCTATTTCCTTCTCCCTTTCTTCTTTTCATGTTCAATTATATAAATTATTCTTCTCTAGTTTAAGAAAATATTTAAATTAGTTAATAATAACTTAAAAATGTCTTATTAAAAAATATATTTCTTATAATATTATTTTTTATTCAAAATATTAAATTTTAATCAGTTTAAATTAAAATTTTGACTATTTTATATTCATTAAATGCATCTTTAATATTTATATATTGTATAATTAATAAGTATAAGAGTATATTGGTTAAATTTTGTGTAAACTCAATTAATCTGTTGTTGTAAGAATGACTTGTGTAGTATACAATATAATTTCGAAAAAAAATGTTATTTCTGAAAATAAAAATGGCCCTATAATTTGCACATCTTTAAGAGGATCAGAAATTATTTTTTTCTTTTGAATATAACATAAAGCCATTGTATTTTATTTTTTTAGAAATACCCATTTCAATAATTACATCTTAAACAAATTATCGATACAATAGTCCTGTGAATTCTTTTAATCGAGTCTATGATTCAGATGAGAAAATGTTTGCATGTGCGCAGTTAATTATGAATAAGCACAATGTGATAAATGTTTGGAAATTAAAATTAGCCGAACATGTAATAACAAAAAATTCTAGTCATTTGCAATAAATCTTAAATTTATATATATATATATATATATATATATATATAAACTGTCAGAATATATACGAAATTTATTTGTCCACAATTTTCAAATTGCATGCATTTTTCTTTTATTTAGCGAATAATTCTTTCTTTAAAAAAAAAAAAAGTAAACTGATTGGTTCATTTTTGAAAAAATGTTTTTTGTGTCAGTTCTTTCTTAAAAATGGATGTAATGATTTATTCGATATCAACATAGCAAATATGTATTCAGATAATACAAAAACATATTTAGAAAGTAAATGGATGTACAAATCATCTTTTAAAAACAAATAATTTAAGTGTTAAGAAAATTTCCACAGGAGGTATGTACTACTACACACACACACACATATATATATATAATAAATAACTCAGCCAATGCATACAATCTTTCAGCATAATAAGAAAATATTAAATTTTAAAATGCCATATAAACATATGGCAGAATAAAATGGTAATGAAAGGAATGCAAAAGCTAAAAATCAATTCATAAATCACATCAATTAATAGGGGCAATGAGTATGGCACCTATAGGCTGTACATTCTGGTGGAAACTTAGACCACTCATTTTATTTGCTTAACAATTAATAAATGTATTTCTCACTTAACGATATGTGTCAATCCTATAGCTAGAGCCATGTATATTTATAGATAATCCATTTTAATTTGCTCTCTATTTACGTTTCCTCAACTTTGTTTTTTGTCATCTTCATTACCAAACAATTAGGTTAATTTTTCCCCGTACATGCAGCTTTTTCATTTTAACAAATTAAATTACTCTTCATTGCATTATTTTTTTAAAATAAAAAATTAACTATTATTTTATTTACATTTTCTCTATAAAAAATTATTATCAACCAATCGAGGCAGACATTCAATGTTATAATTGATTTTTTGGACCGAAAATGTTGTAATTAATTTTTGTATCAAACAGAGATTAGGAAATCTCTTCTTAGGTATCAAACATTTCAATGCCACTGTTATAATTTAAATATTGTAAGATCATAGACTTTCTTTATTATGATATAAGAACTTAGATGTTACGATGTTCTCTCTAAATAAATCATTTATTTAGAACACGCATATTATATTATTTGATGAGTTAAAGTTATTAATTAATTAATTTCAAATTCAATAGATCCGACTCAATGTGATTGTGTGATTTTGAAGCAAATTATGATCGTTGTTATTTTAAATAAATTAATAATGTCTCATTTTTATAAAAAGATTACTTTTTTGTGGAACCAACACAATTTTAGACTCATGCTTAATTTTAATTTTTAATCATTTATATATTATATAAAGTATTTCTGCATAAAATTAACTGTTATTTTTTTAAGCAAAAATATGCAGAGACATAATAAACTCAAATGAATTAGTCACAAACATGCATGTCATCGACACAACATGTTACTTTATTAAGAGGAATGGGAGTATTTAATCATTTTAAGTATACAACGTTTTCAATGTTTATTACAAAATTTGGTCAAATTATTACAATATAAAAGCAAAAGCATTCCTAATAAATCTAATGAATTAAATTGCCATAATTTTATTGTTATTCAAAGTCCTTTCTTTAACAAGGTTTGAGATGGATGGGCACGTGCAATCCATGCCTCAATTTCTGCGTCCCTAAGTTTCCTCCATTTGCTGACATAACCTTCACACTGACCCATTTGCTAATCACCCCCCTGTCCCACCAAGTAAAAAAGTTATTTACGTCAGCAAAACATTTCTACATTATTTTAAAGATAAAATCTCAGCATTAAATTATGTTTAATTCGATGCTGAGCTTCATGTGTGAGTTCATGTATATTAGATATCAAATTAAACAGACAAACTATTTGAATAATACAGTGAATATATATATATATATATCAATAATAGATATTTTGAATATTATTTTAAATATTTATTATATTAAAATTAAACTAACAATGCACTAAATATTTCATATATTTGAGGTTATAATGATTATTGTGTTCAACATAAGTGATGGAACATATGTTGCAGAAGTGACTGTCAAATATAAAATTGAGATTGATTTAGGGGTTAGCAAGGTTTATAATATGTTTAGTTTAATATTTCAGAGACGCTTTTTATATATTTAAATAAAAATTTGTCTTATAAATAATTTTGTTTAATTTAATGTATATATTTTTTTAACCTAATCGAGTTAACATTCAGTCTTCAATAATCTTCCATAAAATTCCATCTTCCTTGAAAATAAAAATCTCATAGGTTATTTAGTAGGATAAATATTTAAATGTAGATAATTCCTTTCAATTAATATCGTTCTAAAATCCCAAGAGAGCCTTTAACATGGGGATTACATCATGCCACGTCATCTTTGAACCAACGTTGCATTTGAGTATTGCTTAAAGAACAAACGGCCCTCCAAATCCTCCCATTATCCCCTACTTATCATGCTTGAAGACAAGAAAACACACACATAGACACTTAATCTCCTTTTCTTAATCATGAATTAATTACTCTAGATCTTTGAATAATCTAATATACAGTTTGACTCTATTACTTTTTTCATTTTTTTGTAAATACTCAAATTACACAGCCATCTCCTATACTATTTGATATATTATTAAAATATGCACAAAATTTTTTAAGCCAATAAATGAAAAAACAAATACTCTCATGAAAAATATTAATTTATTTAATTTAAAACATAAAATATTTAAAAAAATTAATTTTATTTCATCATTATTTCTCATACACGAAAAACTTTAAATTTCATTTATTCTAAATTTTATAGAGTGACTATGTTTTATATTGTAAAATAGATATTAATTAATACCTGTTATAAAAGATTATTTTGGTCAAATTAGGTAGAATTGTATTTATTTATTATTTGAAAAAAATGTCACTTTAACACTTTTTAATTTCAGGGATAAATTTTCAAAACAAATGGATGGACTGTGTGACTTGAGAATCTCTCACATAAGTAAAATAATTTATCCATCTATTTTACTTTTATAAATAATTCTGCTAACGTAAAGGCTTAATTATATAGTTTGATGTGCCTAGGGAATTATTGAATTGCATTTTATAAAATTTTAAGTTTTTTCATTGAATAGATTTGAAAGGAGAGATTTGAATTAGTTTTATATATAAATGACCAAAACATTATTTTGCTCATTCACTTATTCATTTAATTTATTTTTAATTTAACCTCTCATTAATTGCTATTATCACTTTCGGTCCCTTTCAAATAAAAAGTTTGTACTTATAGTCTTTCACTCTACTAAATTTAGATTAAATATATTAATATTTAGATTAACAGAAAGCCAAATAAAATTTTGATAATGAGTAAGGAATTAAATTGATTATAAAATTTTATAATAAGCCAAATTGAAAATGAAACAATAAGTGGGGGGCCAAATTTAAAAATAAGATTAGTAAAGGACCAAACAGAATTAAACTTATAAATAAGGGGCTAAAATATTATATTAGCCCATACATGAAGAATTATTCTCCAAGATCGATCATGGGTGGAAAAATTGTCCTTGCAAATTTTAATGCCACGTGTCGCTCGATCACCTGTACATTACTGACATAGGACATGAAAGCACATGTACTTCACGCGGTTTTAGTATATTCTATGCTTGCTTCTAAATTACGCTCTAACATCTTTTACTCGCCAATTTTATTTTATTTTTCTAAATAATAATATTTATATTTTTTTTGTGTTTTTTTCTTCTTCGGTTTGAAATTCTCATTCTTCTTTTCCTTATCATTTCGTCAATATTTTAAATATTCCAATGATAACGGTTACATTAAAAAAAAAAAAAACCTATAATTGTTATATGATTAGATGCACCACGTGGTGATTGTCGGGAGGATAACAAGCAATACTAACGTTTATCGTGGAGCCCACACTCATTTTTCCATTAATTTTTCTCTTTTTAACAAAATATTTAGTCTTTTTATCAAAATGATATTCTTCTGCCATTGAAAATAAACACTTGACAAAGTTAGACAAAAAGCTTCCCAATCACATTCCAATTTGAATTCCGCTTATAATTTGAATTCATTTTGGCGAGACCATAAAAATATACTATTATCACTTCAAAACCCATTTATTTTTAATAGGATTAAAAAATTAATTTCTAAATTTCCATATAAATGCTCCATTTAGAATTGAGTTGGTACGAAATTGAACAAATGACTTGAGCTAATTTAATCATTGATGTCATGATAAACTATTGATTTATTCTTTATATTTTATAAATAACTCAAATATATTATCATTAAAACATATTTATGAATTAATATTGAATTTATCGACTTGAAATAAGATAGAGTAAAATAAGCTAATATCTGTTTTATTTTTAAAATTATATACGAACTTTCTTTAAAATGAAAAGCTATATAACACTTAAGTTTAATTTTAAATATTTTAATTAAAAAATTTGTAAAATTTAAAAAATTAATTTCTTACTTTTACATTGGTGATAATTTAATTTTTTATAAATTAATCTCTTATAAATTTAAATTTACATAATATTAATCTCTCATAAATTTAAATTTATATTAAATTAGTTCTTTTATTTCGATTAATAAAAAATAATTTTACATGAAATAAAATTTTTAAACAATTGATTTTTTAGCGTATTTTAAAATTTTAACCTTGCAAGTGAAGTGAAGTTCACGGGCATTTAGGGCGCGTGATTAGTAGTACTCCTTAAGTGCCTCAGTGTGTCGTGCTGCAGCGTGGGCAGCCTCTACCGACTAATAATGATGAGAGAGAGATAGAAGGGTTTGACTGAAAGGAGGAATCTTGGCAAAAGTCAAACCTCTGAACGTTTGTCCGTTCAACCACGCGCCAAGAAAAAAACAAAAATATATAAATAAATAATTAAATAAAACCAAAAAAAAAAAAAACCAAAGGGAAGAGAGTAGGGAAGTAGGGTCTCGTCCACCGCTTCTGCACCATATCCTGCTCCACATGTTGTATATAGGAGTCGGTTTGACCAAATTATATTTACCATTAATTATTTTCTTCCTACATTACTTATTTTTTATTTTAAAATTATATACGTATTTTTTAACTTAATAATATTCAAATAATTTAAAATAGTAATAATTTTATATGTTTAAATATTTAAAAAATCAATCTTTTAATATAATATATTTCTGTTAGAATTCATACATTGAATTTCTGAATTAGATTACATTTTAGAGTATTTTATCTTAAAATATTATTATTTTTTGATATTTTTAGTTTTAAAATTTATTATTTATCAAATTCTCTTACAATTTGGTAAAATAATTTTAAAAATCCACTATTTTATATTTTTACGTATAACTTAATATTTTTGTATTATATAATAGTCATAGAGGTGCTTTGGTTAAAAAAAAAAAAAAGTAATGTTTATTAACGAAGCAGGTTTAGATGTAGCGTATATCTTTATTTTAATGGAGGAGGGTCACATAATTCAAAGTTCAAACATCTGTAAAGAAAGAGAAAGTAAAATAATTTTGTTTATATTTAATATTTTTGGAAAAAGTGATATTTATTTTTCTAATATTTGATACATTACAAAAATTTTATTGAATAATTATTTTGTGTTAACACATGAATAGTAGTTAAAAACTAAAAAAGCAATATGTTTTTTATTACTTAAGTAAAAAGAAAAAAAAAAAAACCGCTATCAAAGCTCAAAGTTGTAATTCCATCACTATCAAACCTTAACACCAAGGATGCTTCTTCATCAAGATTCTAATTTTGCAAAGATTATTATGAAATATTAATTATAATAAAGAGGAATATACCAATTTTTAAATATTTAATATATTTTTGAAAATGGGCCCTTGGATGTGCACAAACACTGCGGGACCCATGTACGCATCACTATGCCCTTTAGGGGATCTAAGAGTGGAGCGTTCAAAAGTTGTCTTTTATTTATTTTAATTAAAATAAAGTTAAATTTTTTAACAAAATGTGTTTTTTTTTTAATTATTTGTTCAATTATTTTTATTGTCATATTAATTGATAATGACAACATTCTCTTGTAATTAAGAAAATAAAATTATTAAAAATTGATAAATATAATTATTCTTTTTGCAATATATATCAAATGTCTAAAGAATTAAATGCTATTTTATGAAAACTAAAAGAGATATTAAATGTAATTTAACAAAAATTTAAGGTAAATTAATGTAATATCCACTAAGAGAAATCAAGTATAGTGTATGTTGATTTCAAAAACCAACACTTTGTACTATGAGGTCAAATAATTTGGGTCTTAAATTTTGGGTTAAAATTGCCAGACATGGAAATAAAGAGAAATAAAAGAAAAGAGAGAGGGAGTGAAAAGATAAAAAGTGATTTCATACATAATCTCAATTCTTCGCATTATTTATTATATTTTTTTTTTCTAATAGTATATTTACATTTCTCGCATACAGTGTTTATTCTAAAAAAATAGTATTATTTGTTCAAGGTCAGCTAAAACTTAAGTTAGACATGTATTCTTTTATTTTTGTTTTTTAAAAAGTGCAAAATAGAATAAATTTTGTTTGACCGATGATAGAAGCTAATTATGAATGATACTAAATGCATATTTTTTTTTTCGGTTAAACTAATATTCCAAAAGATATATCTTTTTCCCTTCATTTAACTTTAGTCATGCAACCAAATTTGTTTTTGATAACTTTCATTCACTTTTTTTTTAGTTTATTGTCGGATCAAATAACATTGAAATTTGTCGCATTTGGAAGAAAATACACAAATCCAACAAACAATAATGCAAGAATTGCACAGGCATAATTATTGAAATTAAAATTAAGTAATCGCATGTAGTAAAAAAATTAAATATCAATTGTGTACGATTTTAAATTTTAACTTAACAATTTATATTGAATAAATTATACAATTCAACCTATGACGATTAAAGTGTAATTACTATTTCAAATATAGCAAATCATTTGCCACAAAACATGGCATATAACAGATTAAAATAAGGTTTCTTTGTCCCTTTCGTTAACCAACTAATAAATTATACGTAATATCTTTAGTGCACTTATAATTTTGAGTGTAATAGTATATTTAGTTATAATGTAAAAATATAATTGTAATAATATCAACCAAAACAATAATAAAATTATAATTATATCCCAATATTATAATTGAGTATACTGATACAAATGTACAATTAAAATTGTAAATATACTAAATATTTTATCTAAATTATATTTGTGATCTTCAATTTAAAAAAAAAAGACAAAAAGATTGAGATTCTCTTATCTAACATTGTTTAAAGTGTTTCCTACAACGAAGAATCTACAAGCAATTAACTGCTTTCTTCCTATTGAATTTGGTTATCTTTATTATATTACCGACCTTTTTATTTTAATTAAATTCATATTATATATTTTAAATCCTTTTATTTAATTTATAAATTATAATATCCAAAACCTTTGTTTGCTTTATGTCCAGGAATCTCGTCTCTCGTTATAAGGCTCATGTATAAATTGGTTAAAGATATTGATAATTAAGAACATTATAATCATTATCGTGATCAATATTATTAAAAATTCAAACTCAATTATTTTTAAAACGTTATCCAATTTCAATTCAATATTAACCAACACATATTCCCATTTGAATTTCTGTCTCGCAAATGCACGTGTGAAAGCATGCAAAGTTAAACTAATCTATGATATATAACTCAATTGTTTAGAGAAACACCCTTGAGTATTATAATTAGACCCATATATAATAAATATGAGGTCTCTTAATTTAACGTTATGGATTTTACCAAAAAAGAAAAAAGCATCTTCTAGATGCATGTCAATGTCCATGAATTTTATAATATATAGATCAAAGTTTGTCCTCATGCACTAATTATTAATTAATGGTTGTTGTAACCTAATTTGCAATTTTTTGTAGCTGAAAAATTAAATATGTTTGGAAGTGGAAGAGAGAATAAAATAGAATGATTAATTATGGAAAAGAGTATTGTGACAGGACTTAAAATAGTAAGATATATATTATTATCTTTGAGAGAATAAAATAGAATGATTAATTATGGAAAAGAGTATTGTGACAAGATTTAGAATAGTAAGATATGTATTATTACCCTTGAAACTTTAATAAAGAAAAGAAACATTGTCATTAATAGAATAGAATGACTTATGTATTAATTTTATAATATTATTCTTATAAATAAAATGTTAATAAACTTTTAGCTAAAGATGATAATAATAATTATACTATTAAACTCTTCCATTTTATCCTTAACCTTTTATATTGGAAGGAGAACAAAAATAAGATTTTGGATGGTAATGAGTCATCTTAAAATCTCTCATTTATCATTTTATTCTATTCTAAAATAAAATTTTGAATATACATTTAATCTAATTTAATCATTTCACTGCTTCTTATTTTTTTATAGACTGTTAATTCAAACATACTATAAAAGAATTTGTATCCATGAATTGGAATCTCTTGCAGTCTAACTACTGAACTTTGCATTTGTTAGATGGTATAATTCACTTAATACGGTTCTTCGAATTAAGTTTTTTTAATTAATTTTAATAACTAAAAGTTATAATTTCGATTCACATTTTTAAATATGAATTATTAAATTTGCACCATTTTACATATATATCACCACATTTGCGTATTTTTAACAAAAATATTAAGAATTTGAATTTTATATATATATATATATATATATATATATAAAATATTTTATGATGCAGACAATATCTTACACGGTTTTTGTGAAATATATTTTAAACCTACTTCTCGTATGTTGCAATTGAACTTAATTTTATTTTATAGTCAACCCAACAATTTTTAACCAAAGCAACAGTGAAATCAACGAAGAATTTAATTATATTTAATTCAAGTAACTATTAGAGAGGGACTTCTTTAATAATCAAAATATATTGGTAACCACTCTAGTTGATACATTTTAAAGTTTATTTGAGGAAGTAATAATTAAAGTTTTTTTGTAAAACTTCACATGTAACTAAATAACTTGTTTGAGATCAAGCTTTATATCTAATAAATATTCTACATTCATAGCCAATTAATTAATATATTTGTATTTAATTAAAATTTGTTCTGTTCTCTTTAGTTTAAACTCCATTTTTATGTTAATATTAATGAACCCGAATAAATTAATCTCCTTTAAAATTTCTCTAACATATGTTCACACTGCTTTTTATTTGACATGTGAAAATCACCGTTCTATATTAACAAAATTGTTAATGAATTTTATGTCCCGTACACATCTTCCTTTTCCTTAAAATCTCATCATAGATAAATTATCATTAATAAAAATTTAATATATGGGAGGTTAGTGAAAATTCTTTCGATATTGTGAGTATTTTTATAAACTAAAGTAAGGATAAAATATAGCATAAAAATAAAACTATAGAGGTCAAAAGTTTTAAGAAATGTAACATGTAATTTGCTCTTATTAGTATTAGATGATCCTAACTATGCGATGAGTAACGAAAGCATATACATTACTTAGATGTGAAGTCAACATACAGTAAATTAAAAAGATAAAATGTTTTTGAGGCCAAAAATGAAACCAAGCAAACTAAAATGGGTTGAATTTTTAATACGAGGTGCACTTATATTAATCAAAATTTTTATATTAAAATTTAAAATTATTTACAATCGTTAAATTAAAATTTAAAATTTATTAATTTTAATTTTTAAATTTTAAATACAAAACTCAAAAGAAATGAACGGCGTATATGAGAAATAGAGATAGGCCAAATCAGCAAGGGTTTGCGTGCACGTCTGCCATAAAACTTATGATTGATTTCATTGACTTTGTCATTGGTAGAATACGAATTCCTATATTTATTAAGAAATATATACATATAATAATTAATATAAAAAAAAAGTGTATTTTTATTATTCAAATTAAATTTAAAGACTACTTATAGTTTTAAAAATTTTAATTTAACTACTCAAATCTAAAAATTTGTACAATCTAACAACAAAATTCTTTTTAGGAATTGCGAAAATCTTAAATCATAATTTATATGCATACAATTCCATGAACCAACACCCGTCTCTGCTTAATAATGGGGTATGCCTTGTAGTAAGAATATAATTCGCTTCTTCATGGATATGGATCCTCTTCCTAATAAATATTAATTTTCTTAAAAAAATCATATTATATAAAGATAATATTAATATTTTGAATCTTCTTCCATACAAGACACCATTTATTGGGAAAAAAAAAAACATTGATAGAAACAGTTAAACCTTATAATATACAATTTATTTCTCTTCAATAAATTAATTTAAAATGATAAATCATAAACCCTAAATTCTATTCACGTACTAGTTTAAGTTTTAAAATGATATTGATAAGTATTAATATCTTAATTTTTAAATGCATATATCATTATCATTTTAATATATAATTCAATCTAATGTTGATACATGAATAGAATGTTACTTCGTTAAAGAAAAATATATTTATGGCGTGGTGTCTAATAGCTTTTATCGCTTCTTTTTTCAATAGAATAGTATTATGTATAAAAAATATCTAAAATATTAGAATTGTGTGCTATAATAATTTTTTTTAAAAAAATGAATGCATTTGCATGTTCTACACAATAATGGTAATTGTCTAAAATTATAATTTTTTTTAAATTCTGATTTGTATGTATTCATATTTCATCTCTCTTCAATGCGAATTTAATCGCGTTCATTTTTTTTTTCTTTTAAAAGTTGAACTCTAGAAGCCTTCGTCAACTTTTCAAGTTTTTGGAGATGTGTGAGACTCCACTACACTTATATTTTATATCTACATATAGAGCTAAAATAAAATCTTTGAATTATAATACCACTTGTACAGATTCCTCAGAACATTACGAACATCTTTTACAAGAAATATTGGCATAATTTGATGTTAAATGTTCCATGAAAGTTGCCCAATATTATTATTGATAACAACTTGAGAAAGATTCCAGTAATTTTCCTTTCTCACTAAATTGAATATTATGTCACTTCCTGCTTCAATTATTGCAAGTTATACATACATACATATATATATATATATACTCGGAATTTTTTAAACTATATTTAATTAAGTATGTGGATGTGATTAATTGCAATATTTTAAGTTAATAAGAATACTAGATACCCTCATTAGATGTATGAGGACACATTTGCTCGAAAAAAGTGCAAACTTATTATCAAAGTGTGCACCTCAATCATTTTCATGGGAATGAAAGTGACAAAATATTAATTGTGGAAATAGGATCCCCAACAAGATGAGGTTACTCAATTTTGTTTGTAATTACAGATTGATATTTAATGAAAATATAATCATTCGCATCTATTATTATAAAAAAATTAATTTTTTTAACAAAAAGTTTAAGATTGTTGAATAAAAATCTAACAGTTTAGATTTATAATGTAAAAATCTCTTATTGTAGGAGATCTCTATCATTAATTATGCCAAATCTCAGCTATTAAATTGAATTTTGGTTGTTTGAATAAGATTTTCTCTTACCATATACGCTACTGGAAAGATTTGTGTGTGAATACACTTCTAGTTAAAGCAACCATTTTGGACCAAAAAAATAATCAAATCAAACATTCGAAACACATGTTGATAGTGAAAGCTTCATATTCAACAACCCCATCTCCACCTAATTTGAGAATCTTATTCAATCTATTTTAAGGTTGTTTTCTCTTCGCTAAGATTTGATGATTGACTGATGTAGATCAGTAGAAATAATAATAATAGGAGAATTAAAGAAGGAAAAAAAGAAAAAAAGAAAAAAGAAAAAGAGGGAGATATAGAAGGCAAGGGAAACATGTAAAAAGAAATAAAGGGAAGAAAAGAAAGAGGGAGAGACGCCTAACAAACTAATGAAATTTTACATACTAATTGGACAAATAAATAATATAATATTTATTAATAATTATACTTGATCATATAGGCTTTCAGGTTATATACATACATACATACATATATATATATATATATATACACACACACACACATTAGTTTAAAATATTTTGAATTCATATATCTTATAAAAATTGAAAATATGAAGTTTGGCCTGTATTCACTTTTAATGTTGTTGTATCATAGTGGCGTCCGGATATCCTCAATTCCTGGCACCAACGTGAGCCTCAAGTTTGAAGCATCTCCACCATTCGCAGCATCGCATAGCCTTAAGCTCGACACGTCATCCGTCTTCAATGAAACGCAGTGTTTCATCTTCTCAAGACTCCAGCCTCATTGAACATGAAAATCCCACCGTCCACATCATCGCAAGGCCATATTTTACTTCTGAAAGCCCTTCCTCCTCCACTTTCTACATTTTGCAATTCTTTTCTTTCTAGCAACCCAATTCTGAAAATGAATCTCTGCATTTTGCAACTTACAGCGCTGGATTGGGAGGACAGCTTGAGTTACTCTAAATCCTAAATCCTAAATTCTAAACCTTAAACTTTAAATTCAATCCAGCGCTGCAAGTTGCTAATATGGTGCAATCCAATTTTTTTATATAAGCTTCTTACGCACATGATTGATGAAACTACAATATTGTGTTTTCTAGCTTCAACCGAGTGATGATAGAATTGCTATTCAGCTTGCTTTTTGTTTAAATTCTTTGAACAGAATGAGCTTATTTATCTGGATATGTTTTAATTTTTATAGATTATTATGGTATCATTCTCCAAAACTTAATTTTATCATTGCATGATTATCTGAACACTGTTGTTTGATTACTTATTATTGTGTGGACATGTTGCTATTGAAGCATTTCATTCTTTGACTTTCCTTTTCCATATATTAATTTTCGTTATATTTTCTAAATGTGGAATTTGATTTTAATCTAGCAGAGAATCGCTGAAACTCTAGATGTTCAAATAAAGCGATGGGCTGCAAGGAAAGAAGGCAATATACGAGCTTTGTTATTTTGTTTATACTTTATTGCATTTTGGGATCTAAAATACACCTTTTTGTTTTGATTTGTTTATATGTCAGATATTCATTTGTAACTAGTTCAGAAAGGCTGTCACTTGGAATTCTTAGGCAAGATGATAAATTTCATACTAAAGTATGAAAAGATAGAAAAGTGAAGAAACAGTTGGTCATACATTGACAATATTGAATACAAGAGCAAAAGTTATGCTTAGTTAAAAAAGTTTATGGAAAAGCAGCATTATGCATTCATCTAGATAAAGTTCAACAGAAAGGTGCTACTTTTGAACAGAAATGTACTGCAGAGAAGGTTAATGACATCTTCAAGGTAAATTACTGAATAATAAGACATAATTTACTATTTCAGTTACAAAACTGTCACTAAGTTTAAAGAAAATCATAATGCTTTTTACTAGCTACCACCTTTGAGCCCACTAGTTGCTTCTTCCATCTACTTCACCAAATTATCTACTTCTCTTGGATAGGTCTAATGTATTTTAATCTGCATAAATGCCATTCAAACGCAAGAATGAGTAGACAATAGAGAAAAATGCAGATTTGGACAACAGAGAAAAAAGCTACGAAACTGGAGACATTCTTTGTACTTGAAGTTCACAAGAATAGTTGTGGTTTCAATGTATATTCCCAAGATATAAGTTAGACATCTTTTGTATTTGTTGCTATATTAATTAAGATTAGGCAAGGCTTTTGGAAATTCTAATTCAGTGGATTCTTTATACTTCGATATCTTTTGTACTTGAATGTTTGAATGAAATAAATAATTATTTTGGCATTTGTGAAATCTCTGCTAAACTCCATTGACTCAATTGATTGCATTGGATGATCAAGAGGTGTCTACATCAAGAAAGAACATTGATTACTACAAGAACAATAATTACAATAACATGTTCTTTCAACATAATGAATCTATACCATTAATAATCCTATGAAACTTAATTCTCCCTCACTCCTTTGAGAATATGCATAAGATGCCGAAGGTGCTAAACATGATATTTCGGGTTGTATTTGATTGTGTGCTTCATAACCCTACAAGGATTATACATAAAATAGAATCTCACATGGAAAATAACAAATAAACAAGAATTTCATTGCTTACCGTAATTTGTTGGACTTGTAAAACTTTAACATTTGAACCTCATCTTTTTCTCTTAGATTGACACTCAAAAGAACTTTTAATGTGTCTCTTTGTCCTTATACTTATTCTCCTCTTCTATCCCTTTGCCGATGGTATGCACTTAATTGTTGATACTGCAGTGGCATCGACATTGTTGTCCATACTTTTTTCGTTTCAAACGAATTTGGCTCACTTGTTTGCCCAACTCTAACATGACTTCATGCACTAATGAAAATGCTTTCAGACATTGAGACACTTTGGTTGTTATTCTTATTAGCATGGGACAAAGTTGTCTGTAATGTTGCGTGCTATATAGTCTAGTATCTTTTTCTATTTTCTTTCCCTTAATATTATGAATCTTATCACTTCTTACTTTTTTTGTCAACCTATTTGGAATGTACTGATAAGGAAGTATTTTAATGTCATTTCTCTCATAAACCTTCAAAGCATGGCAACACAATATACCAACAGTCTCAAACTTCCTACAAGTACATGCAATTAACTTAGTATGAGGATCAAATAACACTTTGCAATTTCCTTCTTTATTGATCAGAGTAATAACATATTCCCACAATGGCTTATGTTCATCTTTGTGTGTTATAGGCAACTACATATAGATCATATTCCTTTTGGAACAACTCAAAAATAGTGGAAGTATAAATCTGAGTAAGTTGTTAAAACATAAGCGAACTCTTTATTTGCAGCCTTGAAATTTTTTACCTAGATTCAAATTCACATTTCAATTTATTGTACCACTTGTCTTCTACCACCCTTTGAAAGTGCTTGAAGAATTGAAGTATGTCCAAGTTTGGTTTAATTAAACTCTTTACGTGTGCATTCAAACTTTCACTCAATTGTGTGCTTTGCATGCCAAGAGTGAAAGCTTTCTTCATATGACATGCTGCCCATTTTTCCTTTATGTTACAAATTGGTCTTAGCCATGTATTATCATGAACATCGTAGTCCGACAATAACTTACTCCATGCCGCCTCAAATTGTGTTTCCTCATCATATTCATACATGCATCACTTGAAGTCAGTTAAAAATGAGAATCACCTTTCATCAAGTGGCCCAAGTGTTTGATGCCATTTTGTATCAAATGCCATGTGCATAGTTCATGCTAAGCCTCTAGCATCGCCTTATGTAATGCCTTTGTCATTGCTTGATCTTGATCTATAAAGACAGTAAGCAATTTTTTTTTTTTTTATTGATGAGTTGTCAAGAAAGTTTTAAAAAGCTATTTAAATGATTCTGTTGTTTCATCAAATAATAATGCTATTCCAAAAATCACCATTCCTCTATAATGGTTGAATCCACAAAAGAAAGCAAGTGGTCTATTTCCTTTATTAGTACAATGTGTTGTGTCAAGGGATACCATATCACCAAAGTAACCGTAGTCAATCAACATTCTTGCATTAACCCAGAAGACATTGGTAATTTGTTCCTCCATATCCATATAATAGGCATAGTAGAATGACAGATTTTCTAATAATTGTTCTTAAAAATATTACAATAAAGCACTAGCTTTGCCATACACCACACTTCTTTGTCTTCTTGCTCGAAGATAATTTTTGGCATCTAAGCAGGTATAACCGAGATTTGCTCTTCCTTCTGCGTGCATACTCATCAAATCAAAAGATGCTTTCTGCTGAAGGCCAGAATCCTCTGCTAACTCAATCTCAAGGCATTGAATTTCATATATTTTATGTTATGATGCCAACATATGACTAGTTTCCACAAGATGAAGTTTGTGATTATGTTTATCAACAAAGTCATGCACTTTGTATTTTCCATCAACTAGTACCAATCCAATCCTAGGTTTGCAATCAATTCTAGTCTCAAGACGAGGATTTGTAGGATTGCATTTCTTTTATCTTCTTATTGAATACATTCTTTATAACAAACATACCTGCATGACGTTATGGAGTTTGTTTTCTTATGCTTATTGGAATATTGTTTCTTAACTTCAAACCCAGTTTTTCCACTGTAGTCAACCCAAAAGTTTCATGCTTCCTCTAAACTATCAAATTCCATCCCTAATTTAAGCTTCCAATCAACTTTCATTGTTACTTTTAAGTTAACAAAGACATAATATAATAGTGCACGTAAGACAATTTTTTTTTCACTAAAGCATGGAGGATATCTGCACAAACATAAAGCATTTATAAATTAGTATCACAATCAAATAGTGTATTTATTAATTTATTAGTTTTATTATAATCAATTTCATTTTCTAAATTAAACTATTTTAATTATATATGTAAAAAAATCAAAATAATTTTTTTTTAATTAGTTGCAACTTTTTTTTCTCTTCATCTTACTTGATCAGTATACAAGAATTATCTAACAAGTATAATGTAAAATATCAAAAGGGTAAAATCCCAAAAGATATTAGATCTTTTTTTTTTTTTTTTTTATCTTCAATATATAATTATAATGAAGATAAAAAGATGTGCGTTCTGATTATAAAGAGATATGAAGGGCATACATATTCTTTAAATCAAACCAAATGCATTCCATCAACCAATCATTTTCAAAGAATCCCTAAGAGTATAAAAAACAACGGAGAATCAAGCCGAAACAAAGATGTAACTCAACTCACGCAAATATAGAAAAAAGAACTAAGAAATACATTACCATTGTAACCCTTGCATTTATTTTATTTTATTTTTTTCGAGAACCCTTCCATTCACATTCTTGTTAAATATGAGTCACTCAACAAATGAAAAGAACTTTACCTCCAGCATCCAAGACAGCACGATTTTTTACTTCCTCAGAATGTTGAACCTTCTGATTGTGAGTACTACAAATATGGTTGGTTTTGGCACCAAACGCAAGCCTTCCCAGTTGCAATAGAACAGACACTATGTTTTGGGAAAGAAACAAATAAAATGTAGCGTTTTGACTCTGATCTTCAAATAACCCGTGTGAAGGAGGGAGAGGTTTACTAAAAGCGGAAGCTTCATGGCCGTGCGATGATGCAGACGGTGGGATTTCCATGTTCAATGAGGCTAGAGTCTTTAGAGGATGAAACACTGCGTTTCATTAAAGACGGATGACATGTCAAGCTTGAGGCTGTGCGATGCTGCGAACGGTGAAGATGCTTCAGACTTGAGGCTCATGTTGGCCCCAGGATTGAGGATATCCGAATGCATCATAGTGAATGATCAGATGCCGGTAGAAAAAATATATTTTAGATATACATAATTTTAAAAATATATTTAGATCAAACTAGTTAATGATGAACATGTCATATTTATTTTTTTCCACAGTTATTTCTATTATACTTATATATTTAATTACAACCTATTTTAATTTAGGATTTTGGTGGTGACTCTGACTCCCACCAAAAACTTGCAGGACCATTAGGCCGCAACACATGGTGGTTGGGATTATCAATCCTGATAATGATAATAAAAAGAGTAATCTATAATGAAATGTTTAAGGTGACCATTGACCACAAAACCTAGGTATCATGAAAATAATTAGGATTAGAAAGCACAAGCATCTTAAACTATGATTATTTTCAGGGAAACTAAATTATATAAAATTTGATGGTGTGAAGGGGAAGAAAGGGACATATTGGTTGTTTATATAATGAATGTTGACTTTTGTGAGGGTTGTCAAAACCGCAAGCTAAGAAGATTGGATTGGGACCATCCTTTTGGTATCAAAAGGGGCAGGGGTCCCCATTCTAATAAGGTCAACCTCACCTATATATGCCTTAATTAACTTGAAATGGTTCTTCGATAAAGATATAATATAAATTTGACCTCGAAGATTTATTTCTGGGTCCAACCCTACCAACCAGGGAAGCCCTTCAATTTCTAGATTGTAATAAGGAAGCAAATATTTGGCCCACAAAGACCATTTCCAACATTTGCACCCCCTTTTGTCCATGATTTGTGAAAATATCAGTCTCAAAATCTCTACAACTTATTTACATATATCATTACTAGACCACTACTGAAGCCTTGTTGAATATCAAAAGACATTCATGTTTACAATTTTAGAGTTAAATCTCAGTAGAAGTGAAAATCACGAAGCTATCTAAAATTAACTTGAGGAGAAAAGACCCTTCACAATTTTAGAGTCAAATCTCAGTAGAAGTGAAAATTATCAAGCTATCTAATATTAATTTACAGAGAAAAGACCCTTTCCAATTATCCAATGGATAGAGTGAAAGAGAAACAAGCCTCAAATAAATGCATACTTCTATGGTATTTATTTCTCTTTAATGGCATGGTACAATTAACTGTAGAGAATCTATGCAACTAACTCGGGCGGTTGAGGCAACACATTTGTGAGTAAAAAGCTTGAAACCTTGTCACTCTTATGTACCAAAAGCAAAAGGAGAAAGAAAAAATAATGGGGACGGTATTAAAGTAGTATCTTGTATAGAAACCTATTTGATATAGAAAATTGCAATCATATAGCGCGTGTGTAGATTATTTTTAATGTTAGAAACTTTGGACGGCATCAATAGTTTTTTAAATGACTACTCTATTAGAAACAAGACAATCTCTAATAATTATTAAATTGCCTTGAGAAAGGGTAAGCAAATGTGAGAACAAGTTCTTTCGAGGGTGAGAAGGCAGAATTCAGTTTCCCAAACTCTTGTAATAGTAATTACCATGCTCTTCAAAGTAAGAAGTATAATAATAAGGTTTTTAGGACTACATATGGTGATCTGAACCTAAATATAATCCTCAACTCGCTACATTAGTCATAGAAAGAGCTACTAATATTGATAACAGAATTATTTTTTCTTCTTCTGAGAAAACTAGAAAGCAAGCTATCTCATCTACTTCAGGCACCCATTGTAAATTTGTACAGAAATGCCACTCACCAACTGTGTGCATTAAATTGAGATTGACTTCTTCTGCAAAAATAGCTACAGCATATGGCTGCTTGTTTATGGAATTGACAGCCATCATTTCACCAATAATCAACTCCTGAGAACAAGTTTCAAATTTCATTTTATATAGGAAGTTGTTTAATTTCAAACTATATATATCGCTTGTCAACTTTGTCATGCCAAAACGCTACAAAGTATCCTGGTTTGGCGCATGAACTTACGCCAGTGGCCACAACCAATAGATCAGCTCATAAATTGCCAAAATTCTCGTCCAATTCCAGAAAATGTATCCCTAGACCAGTTGACAAGATCACATAACGGACTCGGTATCATTACATTTCGGACTAAAAATTGCAATATAATATTAGAAAACAAACCCTTTTGAGGAAGAAAAAGAAGTAGCTGACATCATTGGAGAGTGATTGATTATGATGTCTTGTCCCTTCATTATAATTCCGTTTAAAAAAATTTGAAGCTTCAGTGGGTCCCTTAACCCTTAGATTACTCCGCTGGTCCAGAATTTGAATTTCAAAAACAGATTACTCATAATTGGTTAAGATTAGTATCGGCTTTAAAATTCAAACAAGCAGACTTAAAATGCATATAGAATATCCATATAACCACACCAACAAAAAAGATGTTCATATTCCTAAAAGTGGTATTTCACAAATGTTAAGAGAGCCCAAAATATTAACCTACATGCTTCAAAACTGGTTCCCAACTTCGGCAGAATGTACCTTGGAGTAACCAGAATTAGGAACAAAAACCTGGGAGACACCATCAACTTTAAAAAGTGACCAAAAGGAAAGATCACTCAACTGAAAGGGTACGCTTTGTATCCATATGTAAATAAAGGTTTCTTCGTTACGAATCTTGTGCAGTTGTAGCAGTAGCTTGTCGAATTCTCCTTTGATGTACATCCCAATTATACACTCGGGCAATAGTAACCTGATTAAGATAAAATAGTTGTAAAGAACCCTATGTGAGGTTTAGGTGACAAACGTACTCAACGGCATATGCATATCAAAAGGAGTGTCAAGTGTTACACATACATATATAAAATTGTAAATTATAAGTAAAAATCATCGTTTTCTTGCTTAGTGAGAGATTAAAAAATGGAATGGGCCTAATTTGAGTGGCTACCTTTAGTAAAATTTTTCATCTCAAACTATTTTGGCCGACATTTTCATCTCAAACTTAGGGATAAAAATAATTGAAAATGCTATATTAAGGTCCAACCTACATTATTTTCATTTATATAAATTTTCCACTTCACTACCAAGAATAGGCGGTTATTTAAACCTTTCATTTTCTCTCAATCCTCTATAGTTTATAATCTGCCTCCTCATTTTCCCTCTCTCAACGGCTTGGGCTGCTGGCCACCCAAAATAAATCCTATGCTCAGGAATTTACTTTTTCCTGAGGTGACTGCACCAGAAAGAGATACAGTGGACTTGATAATTAGCAATCTAACCTGAGTTATCGTCACCTGGTCCCTCAGGAACTGTAGATCAGCAATAAGAACTTCTAAACTGGCTTTAGCATTTTCCAGGTTCTTTTGTAGAAGACCAGTAGCCTGCACCATAAATTTACATAATATTTAAATTGGAAAAATCATATATATATATATATATATAGAGAGAGAGAGAGAGAGAGAGAGAGAGAGAGAGAGAAAGAGAGAGAGTGATAACATCTAAAATTCACGGTCAATGACCTCTTCTAATGAGTATTCTAACATAACATTTGCTCCAAGCCATAAACACACAGAGTCAGTCTCCTCTATGCGAGCCTGTGAATATATGCCTTCTGAGACTTCAAAATCAGCAATGAGTTCCTGTAGTTACGTACAGAGTCAGGCATATGATATCTAGTTTACAACACAAGGATTTAACTATCTACAAGATGATAAAAATGTAACAATTATTTACTGAAGGTTCACTAACGACGTATGAGACTAGGTGCAGTAGCAGAATCAAACACAATAATTACATAAAATGCAATTCAGTTTCAGACTATATTATACACAAGCACGGCATATACAACATTGCATTTGATGATTGCATTATTGTTGGCAAGATACTTTATTAGGATCTAGAGAGGCCACAAACCATGTTGAGTTTGTTCCTCTAATATTTATTGATAGAACATCGTTTACAAAAGTGCCACCAATACATTCTCCTAAACAGAATGCAAATGTGCGGTACACAACATTCACAACACTTATCTACCTTTGATGGCTTTATCGTGACTTGACTCCTCAAGAATTAAAAAAATACATCACAGGTATAAAGGGGGCTACAAAAAAGTCGACCTTTTTAAGTTTTACCCTAACTTATTCTGAACCTTTACTTTGTGTACCTGTGCGCAGATAGCCAGAGCACTGGACAATGGAGATAGAGATATGGGTATTCAGGGTACTTTCCCATTGTTTGTTTAAGCATTTGTTCTCTTGTTATTTCATTTAGTCTAAGGCAGTCTTTGTAAAAGTATACAACTCCATATATAGTTTAACTTCCTTGGTGTATTTTCCTTTCTTACTAGACAGGCTTTACATGTACAAAGATACTGATGATGCTGAAAGACCCTTCAGACACTAATATATTGGGTAAAACTGCTAATAACTCTATCACGGTTGAAAAATACACTAGGAATATCAGTAAATTCAAGATCCTTGAATCACTTATAAAGTTATAATGATAACAGCAGCGGGCCTTGATTCCTTTTGGCAATGACCAGCAAGGAGCCAGATTCAAAGGTAAAATCCCAATGAACATATAATTCTTTGCCATGGATATGCTTTCTCACAAAACCAACTTAAAAATGCTTAGCTAACTCAATATCTACATTCAACAATTTTTTGTGTGAACAAGTCTATAGCTGTTCCTGAATGTGGGGACAAGAAATTAACCATGATCTCAATGTAGTAAGGAGGCTAAGAAACCAGGTATACCCAGAAGGTATAAATATTATAGCAGTCATTGCATATACTTCCAGGGCAACTCTATATGCATTGACACAAAAGGAGCACAGTATTTTAACTGTCTACTCTAAAAATTCACATCTACGTCTCATTTTCCTCAAAACATGAAGTCCAAGTTTCTTTAATCTAAACTGTAATACATAGGAGGCGAAAACAAACTGAAAACGAACCTCACCAGTACCCTTCTTAGCTTTCAATGTAGCAACAACTTCTAAGCACTTCTCAATATCCGGGATCTTTGCCTGAGAAAAACCAAAACAAGAAAATCAGCACCTATGAAATCTGTTCTTGAGTGTATAAAGAAAAGAAAAGCTAACAAAAAAATTATTATTTTTGGTGAATCAAGTTATATTGCTCACAGTTGACAAGAATATCACATAGTCACATACCAGGAACATAGATTTATTTACTTAGCTTTTAAGATTTAATCGTCAGGAACAAATTTATTACAAACAATTTTATTATAACTTAAATTAAGCTACAAACCAGCAACGTCCAGAAAGTACGAAGGTAATTTGGAAGAGGTCATCAAATTAACTTGAAATACAGAAGATTTGGAAACTTAGAAGTCTAAATTTTTTCCCAGCCTAAATATATATAACTAAATTGTAATTCCAACTGCTAAGTCTGGCTGCAGCCTGTATATGTTATGGAAAAATTTACAGAGTTCTAATCCCATGGCACAAGTTCTGAAATAATAATAATAATAATAATAATAATAATAATCATATAATGGTTATTGTATGACCCAATCAGCAGAAGTCTAAACCTCTAGTTGACATTAAAATGCCAAATTGGCACTTATTCCTACTTCCAGTAGCAGTCAAAATTTTACTCACACTGCTAATACTATCTTGAAAAGAATAAGATATGAATCTTCTTAGGTAGTAGAACTAGTAAATAAGAATTCATGTCATAGCAAACATTAATAACATAAAATTGTTATAGTGCACACTGACACCTGAAGATCCCTTTGCTGAGCAAGAAGCTTCATTTCAACCAATTTGTATTGCTGAAGTCTGCAAATTTAAGTGCTAGGTCAACAGTGAAAAGAATCATAAAATAATAGTGAAGAAAGTTTCTCCCGATGCATAAAAAATTGATTTGCACATAAGTGTTGTTAAAGTGTAAGAATATCCTTTTGGTTTCTCAAGTACTTGGTCAGGTATAGGCAACTTAAAAGCCCTTTTTTCTTTTTGGTAAAAATAACATGTAATAAGAATACAAGGAATTATGCATATATTCCATGTATAATATTTAAACCAAAAAAGAATACAAATAAGGGAAATTTAAATTATATGGTCAACAGTCCACACATAATGAGTCTAAAAGAATCAGAACTGAAGCATGAAATATCCCAAATTGGAAAAAGGAATAACATTGAACAATATCTAAAAGTCATATTCAATACAGCCTGAGATATTAATTTAATCATACAGATATACAGTTACAAAAGTAAGAACCACCACGAATCTTAATTCCAATTAGATGGTGCGAATGTTATTATAGAACTAGAAACAGATAGAGTGTTTGACATCATTCAGACATCCAAGCTATCTTCTTCATTAGCTTTTCTGCAACTGTTTCACTATAAATAAATTTAACCTCTATCATCCTCAATTTCCATGTTATCAAATTTTAAATGTTCCAAAATTTTCTCCAATTCTAGAGCATTGCCTTCATATCCCCCTGCTGTACAGCTACCGACCACCTATATCAATTGTCATTTTCTCCCATGTAATAGAAGGCCATCCCAACCTTTGCACAAGCATCTGCACTTCTCTTCCTCCTACCACCGTATTATAAATTTACACCCATATTCGTATCTCTCAATATCAAAGTGTACAATAGACACATAACATGGGGTATACCCATAGTTCTATGCCATACAAACTCCACTTGCGTACCTTATTCCATCCACCCACTCTTAATTTAAAGGTTGTTGTAAGTCGAGTTGAGTTAGTAGGCAGCAGAGAGCTGTTTAAGGTTATTAATACTGTCAAGAGCTTAAGTCAGTAACAAAAGTTAGTTGTCACAGGTGTTAGGATTGTTAGTAACAGAATAGGAACTCTACAAATAATAAGAGGTACTAAAATGTAAGGTTGTTGAAGAATTAATAGATACTAAACTTCTGAGTACCAGTTGGTATCACAGCCGAACGATCTAATAATGACAAGAGAAATGTGTTCCGCAGCCGGTGATTGAGCAAGAGACCTTGAGCAAGAGACCTTGAGCAAGAATTGAGCCAAAACAGAGCAGAGATGGGAGAGATGCATGGCTCGATTTCGAAGTTGGAGGGATTGGTGGCCAGAATAGCAACTAAGATCGTTTGATTAACGACAATAGTCAGCGATCGTTCTGGAAGGTCATTATCTAATGGTGGCCAGGCAGTGGAGAATCGTCCGCAGTTTGGCATCTTCCAAGCTACATCGATTGGAAACTATACATTTTTTACGAAGTATTCCAGATTCCACAGTTTAACGGCATGGATTTTAAGGGATGGTCCTTTCAATGCTGGCAATTCTTCAAGATTGATGGAATGCCAACCGAGCATCAGATTAGCTTGATTAGCCTGCATTTGGAAGGGAGAGCTCACTAGTGGCATCAAACCTTCATGGCCACTCGTTGACTGTTTGTGATTTCTTGGACAGACTACCTGTCAACAATAGGAGTGCAATTTGGAGATGTGAAGGTGGATCCATTAGCATAATTGAAGAGGCTGAAGCAGGAAGGAATAGTGCTAGAGTACCAAGAGAAATTTGAAGACCTTCTATCTGAAGTAGTTCTTCCAGAGGAATGCAGATCAGTTTATTTTTAGGAGGACTTAAGGGAGATATAGAAGCTTATGTCTGAATGTTCTGACCTTCAACATTAGTCAACACCATGTATCTGGCTCGCCTGCATGAAGATGCTATGTCCGCAGTATCTAATCGTGCTTGTACTGCATTCAAATTTTCTAAGCCAAGTTACAAAGTTGCTTCAAAACAGGTTAGTAGCTCAAGCTAACCAGAGGACATGGCAGTTGCTAAGAAGGTGACAATCGAAAAGCCTATGTTACCACCTTCTAAACGCTTTAAACAACTAACAAAAAGAAAAATGGACGAGAAAAGAAGGAAAGGCCTCTGTTATTAGTGTGATGAGAGGTATACCAATGACCATAGATGCAAGGTAACTCAGTCTTTCATGATCTGTTTAAAGGACGAAGACCAGGAAGACAACACTGGTATATTGCAAGAAGACGTTGTGGATGAAACAAATTCACCACCATTACTGTCTATACACACCAGACAGCCATGCATGGGTTGGATGATTTTTTGACCTTGAGAGTTTGTGGATTCATTAAGAAACATCCTATGACAATTTTGGTATACACAAGAAGCACACAAAACTTTGTTAATTCTTCCTTGGTCAAGAAACTTAAGCATCCCATGTAGTATTCCTTGGGCATTTATGTATCAATTGCTAGTGGTGATAGAATTAAAGTTGAAAATATCTGTTCTTGGCTAACATGGACTATGCAAGACAGTCAATTCATAGCAGATTTTTATGTCATGAATATGGGGACCTATGATGCTGTTTTAAGGGTGCAATGGCTTTCAACTCTAGGGAAAATTCAGTTTGATTATCAGCGAAAGATGTATTAGTTTTGTATTGGATGGAAAGCTATATAATATTCAAGGTATGGATAACAGGTCATAGGAGTTGCAAAGAGATTTAATAGATGAGAAACAGATGTTGAATGCTGTTGGACTATTTCTTGTATATCTAGACACATCCGAGAACAGGCCATCATTTTTTACGACAGAACAGAATGAAGAGTTGCAGGGTTGTTAACTGAATTTGAAGATGTGTTTCAATCACCAACGCCCTTACATCCCTCTCAGATTTTCAACCACACAATTCCTTTGAAAGATGATAAACTTATTATCCTGAAGCCATATCGATATGGGCCTATACAGAAGTCAACCATGGAGGCATTGGTGAAAGATATGCTGAATAATAGGATCATTAGGCTGAATAATAGGATCATTAGGCAGAATACTAGCTCATTTGCAGCTCCGGTAGTTCTTGTACGGAAGAAAGATGGTACTTAGAGGTTCTGTGTCGACTTCAAGTAACTTAATAACTGAACTACTAAGAATAAGTTCCCCATTCTTGTTATTAAGGAATTGGATGAATTGAATGGAGCAAGTTACTTTTCTAAGTTGGACCTTAGTGCAGGGTATCATCAAATTTTAATGAACCCTTCGGATGTTCATAAGATAGCATTTCGTAAGCACAAAGGACTTTACGAGTCTTTGGTCATACCTTTTAGGCTAACCAATGCTCCAGCAACTTTTCAAGGACTGATGAATGTTGTGTTTAAGCAATATTTGAGGACGAGCATTTTGGTTTTCTCGATGACATCTTGGTTCATAGTTCTATTTAGAGTACACATTTGGAGCATCTTCGTGACTCTTTATTACTTCTCCGTCAACATCAGTTATTTGCAAAGAAGTCCAAATGTGAATTTGGAGCACATCAGATAGACTACGTAGGCCATGTCATCTCAGAAAAATGGTGTTGAAGCTGATCCGAAGAAAATCTCAGCCATGCTTTCTTGGCCTACACCTAAGACTGTTAAAGCTTTGCGTGGTTTTTTCAAGTCTAACAAGGTACTATAAAAGATTTGTGCAAAATTATGGAGTTATTTCCAAAACTCTTGACTAACCTGTTTAAGAAGGATAGTGACTTTGTTTGGTTCTCGAATACAGAAAAGGCATTTAAGCAACTTAAGCAAGCAATGAGCTCAACACTAGTCCTCACTCTTCCTGATTTTTCTATTCCATTCACTATAGAAACAAACGCATCTCAAGAGGGAATTGGGGCAGTCTTATCTCAAAAGGGACACCCAATTGCTTATATTAGTAAGGCTCTAAGTCCACGAAAGAAAGCTCTTTTAGCTTATGAATGAGAGCTTATTGCAATTATCTTTGCTATCACTCAATGGAAGCAATACTTACAAGGGCAACATTTTGTGATTAGAACCAATCACTTGACTCTCAAGTACTTATTAGAACAAAAGACGATTTCAGCTGAACAACATAGATGGCTTCATAAACTTTAGGGATTCGATTATACTATCAATATCAAAAAGGCAAAGATAATATTGTAGCTGATGCCTTATCAAGACAAAAGCATTTGGAACCTTATTTCCTAGCAGTCACATTTGTTTTCTCGAGTCTCAACAGACATGTACGAGCATCTTGGGAGGAAGATGATAGGTTAAGACGCATGATTACTTAGTTGCAAGCTAATCCCCTTTCATTCAAGAATTATAGCTGGGAACAAAATACATTGAAGAGAAATGGTAAGATAGTAGTGGAAAGTGATCAACAATTGAGGCATGAGCTACTTTGTAACTATCATAACAATCCATATGGAGGACACTTAGGGACCACACCTACCTACAAACGACTCTCATCTATGTTTTACTAGAAAGGAATGGAGCCTGATGTAAGGGAGTTCGTACGGGAGTGTGATGTATGTCTACGATTCCAAGTCTGAGACAATAGCTTCCTTGGGACTGTTACAACCGTTACCTACTCCTCCGGTTGTATGGCATGATTTGGCCATGGATTTCAATGTAGGATTACCTAAGTCCTACAACAAAACAGTCATTTTGGTTGTTTTTGCTAGGTTTTCGAAGGCTATACATTTTATGGCCTTAAAGCATCCATTCACAGCAGTTGATGTGGCTAGACTTTTCTTAAACAATGTTACCAAATTTCATGGAGTACCTCAATCTATTGTCACAGACAAAGACTTGATTTTTTGCAGGGTGTTTTGGAGGGAATTATTCAAACATCAGCAAGTTAAGTTGTTGTATTCTTCAGTCTATCATCCCCAAACAGATGGTCAAACCAAAGTACTCAATCGCTCTTTGCAATGTTTATCTTTGATGCATGACAGGTGATCACCCTAAGCAATGGGTAAAATGGTTACCCTTAGCGGAGTTTTAATACAATACCACCTTTCACACAGCAGTGGGCATGACTCCTTTTCAGGTAGTATATAGGGTTCCTCCACCCACTCATATGCCATACATGGCAAGGGATTCTTCAAATCAATGTGTGGATAATGAACTCAAGGAAAGGGAGGCCGTTATTCACACACTTCGTCATAATTTGCTTAAAGCGAAAAACATAATGGTACGACAAACAAATAAAAAATGGACTGATTGCAGTTGAAGAATTTGTTTATCTGAAGCTACATCGATTTCGACGAAGTACTTTGGCAAATAGTTCGCTACACAAGTTGTCTACTAAGTACTTTGGTACCTATGAGGTGTTAGATCGTGTTTCCCGTGGCATATAGGCTGTCCTTGGCTGAGAACTGCCATATACACCCGGTTTTCCATGTCTCCCTTTTGAAGAGGCATCATGGTAAGAAGAAGGAAGTTGGTTTTGTTTTACCAACGGTGGATACAGAAGGACAATTTTTAATGCAACCTGAAAAGATTCTTTCCAAATGAGCAGTTAGGAGAGGGAAGATGTCTATGACTCGGGGTTTTGATTCAGTGGAAACATGCTAGACCGGAGGATGCCACATGGGAACCCTTGGAGGCTATCAAGCAGCAATTTCCAGAATTTGACGCAACTGCTACCCATCCTTGAGGACAAGGATTCTCTGTAGGGGGGCGTTGAAGGTTTTTAATACTGTTAAGAGCTTAAGTAGTAACTGAAGTTAGTTGTCAGAGTAGTTAGGATTGTTAGTAACAGAATAGGAACTCTATAAATAATAAGAGGTACTGAAATGTAAAGGTTGTTGAAGAATTAATAGATACTGAACTTCTGAGTATTAAAGGCACAAGCTCGTTTAATCTCCTCGTACTGATGCTAAAATTCAAGCTATAAAACACGGACTTTTGATCCGAAATAATTAATTCAAAACACCAATTGAATCTACTCCCAAACAGTCTGACGTTAATTCAATACGAAAATAAGTAACAAAAGCTCATGCCAGGGATCTTGCACCAAAAATCACATAAGAGCAAGCAGATCTTTAGGCCCAACTATTTGAGAAGATTTAACCACAAGGTGGTTTGGTATAGTTAGCACTCTCAGAAACAAGTGAAGCCGTATCCAATAATCTACCATGAACAATCAGAGCCTAATCTACTAATTTGCAAAGGCACCAAATAGAAATTTCCATTGAATAGCAATTAAAATAAGAATAAGAAAGAAAGAGGAGATTGAAGTAAAATAGAAGACCTACCTTTCTTGAAGGAAGGCAAGGGCAGCGGAGACATCGAGACCAGACTGAGTCAGATAAGTCTGAACATCCTCCACGAACTGAGCCCCAGGTATTCCTCTTCGCTCCGTTACCTTCGAAGCCGAAGCTGATGATGACGAGGAAGAAGCCATTGTTCCCTCAAATTCAAGTCAATATCAAATCAGAGGCAGAGCGAAGACGAAATGGCAAAGTATGTGCTTCAGGGGCTTGGACTTTTCTCCTCCGTTGTGGAAGTCCTCGAGACGACGATCTATACGTCGTCGTTTACTATTGGATCAATTTTATGAGCCCAATAGTATTGGATCCTCCTCCAATATAAAATATAACCAACGAAGCTTACATTTCCAAAAAAAAAAAAAAAATATATATATATATATATATAATACATATAAACCTCGTTAAATTTAGAACCACTAAATAACCCTTTAAATTTTAAGAGAAAAAGGAAACAATTACTAATGACCAAATACTCTCTACTTTATTTCGATTAAGAGCACAAGAAATACATATAATAATAAATGAATTAACAAGAATTCTAACAAAATACGAGGCCTAATGGACATATTTTATCAGTCTAACTACATGTATCTAGTCCACAAGCTGCAACAGCAAGTAATATAGATAATTTAAAAATTGGTACGACAGAGTTAAAACAAATAACATGGATCACTCAGAGCCAACTAAAAGAAAAATATGTGAAAAATTATCAGAATTTCCAGAACACAATTGTAAATATTGCCAATAGCAAAATGATGCAGAATATACACAACTCTCTAACTCTATTGACTTGAGCAATTAGAAAAAAAAAGTTATCGACAAAAGAAAAAGATTCCAAAAATAATTATCAGCATATTGCCGACAAGCAACGAAGAAAAGGAACCTGCCGACACAAAAGGACAACAAGTGAAGAACATTGCTTAGTCATCAAAGGACAATTATGAAGACCAAAGAAACACAGAAAGGAAGACAACACGTAACCTAAGGACAATTATCACCTCTGCTTTAGTACAAAGAAATGAAGACCTAGAATTAAGCATCATGTATAGTAGTCTTGAAGTCTATTTAAACTTAGTAGCTTTCATTGTAAGGGCATCACACCTTCGGAACTTGAATGTTTCTTAAACTTTCAAGAGCTTTCAATCTTTCTGCACCTAATCTTTTTCTTGTATTCCCAACCTTTAATGTATAATTTTCCACATCTTCAATAAAATCATATATTTCCACTACTTGTGAGTTCAAAGTTTATCTTTTGAGTTCATCATACATCATTAATCTTTGAAGAATATTACAAAACTCTAAAGTATGTGAAACTAAACTCCTATAGGGAAACTAAGGTGAAATTTACTTTCCAGAATTCATAGAAATGGTTTGATCCTATTGTTTGATTACCGGTAAAATTACTGTTCACCAAAAACATGTTTTAAGTTATAATTTGAGTACACCTTACATAGGAAACAAAATAAAGTTATGCTGGTTTAAGGTTGAAAGAGGAAGATTTGTACATTGAGTACTGTAAAAAATCCTTGTATGAAAAATAATAAGGTTCCATCAAACCCGACTTTGAACTAATCAAAAGTTAGGTTATAATTTAAACAGGTTTTTGCTAAACAGTAATTTTACCAGATTATCATATATGGTATCAGTGTATATATATATATATATATATATATATATATATATATATCTCTCTCTCTCTCTTTCTCTTTTTCAATTGAATTCTAGTAATAGTTTCATTATACTGATTTTAAAATGTAAAGAATTACATTAAATTTTAAAAATAAAAATAAATTCATATTAAATATTATTCGTTTATAATTTCATTGAAAACGTGATGTATTGAAGTTGTAATTAGGCTTAAATAAAACATTAAAAAAGATAAAAAAAAATTATTTGAGAAATATGTATTGTATTCATTAGTTTTGTCCTCAAGCAGATCGGTGTCTTCCCTTGGCTCTTTGATCACTTTATTACAATTATCCTTTTTTTTTCCTGAGCATGATAAAATATTAAATTTAATTAGAATTAATTAAATTAAAAATATTATTTTGTTATTTAAAATGTGTCAAGCCCAATAAACTAACCCTTTTCTCTTAATTTGAACCAAAGAGCCTTAAGTTATGTTTTTAAGCTTAAGAGAGGATGAAGTTAAGTAGTCATTAATTGAATGACATGGAATAAAATAAGATAGAGTGAAATAGTTTAAATAGATATGTTGTTTAAAAGTTTTAATGAAAAAAGAAATAGACATTTATCAATTTTATTTGGAAGTTACATTAAAATTAATAGAATAGAATTATTCATTAATTATTTTTTCTAATATTACCCTTACAACATAAATACATGACTAATAATTTTGTTATTATTCTTCTGTCCATATTTTTTATCTATTATATTTATTACAAATTATTTTTATTGCTTCAAAAAATTTTAGAAGACAAACTTTAATAGCCAAAAAGAAAAATCGTTGATAAAAAAAATTTTAAAAATAGATGAAACTAATGTACATTATATATTATTTCATTCTTTCTTTTTTATTTTCAAATTTCAAATAAAAAAATAAAAAGAAAAAAGGAAAAGAGAGAGGTCATAATCATCATGGTAGAAATTAAATAAAATTATAACAATTGAAATGGTCATCCATAGATGGTAGGTATAATAGTAATAAGATATAGATATATTAGTAATTTAATTTTTAAAATCATTTTGTTTTATCATTGATCCTCCAATTTAGAGGAACACAAAAATTATGATTTTAGATGGCAAGGAAGGGTCTTGGTATCCCTTTCTTACTATCTTATTTCATCTTGAAAAAACATCTAAACATAAGTTTAACTAATTTTAACCATTTCATTCATTGTCACTTTCTTTTAAATCATCTATCCAAATATAGCCTTAGGATTAGGCTCAAATGAAATTTGTTACATTAAAATCTAACAATTAAATACATTGGGCTTATGATTAAACTCAACCTGACATAACCCAAAGCATAAAGTATTATACCAAAAACAAAATATTATATTAATAAAACTCTTCAAATTTTATGAAAAACAAATGAAATAGTCTAATTGAGTAACCACGACAAAAATTCCAAAACAATGATAAAAATTTAAGAAAACCCCAAGTTAATCTTTCAAAGGTGACCCTAGTATTAATTAACTGTATTAAAATTTGTTATATCATTCAATTATTCAAAATCTTAATTTTGTTTTAAATTCCACAGAATATTGTATAATACTAATTTACTAATTTTAGAAGGATAAAGTTGAAATAAAATATATTTTTCGAGGACCAAAATGAGTTTTAGTAATTAAAAAAAAAAAAAAGTAACCCATGGTGGTAAATATATATACTACATTGTGTGTGATTAAAATTATGTAAGTAATCTATGTCTTGAATAGTAGAGAAAGAAAAAAGATATGCCATGGAAACTAAATGCATCAAATTTATCTCAACATAAAGATTAAAGTCAAAATTATATGACTTATTAGCTTTTCTTTTTGGTAAGAATATGCATCATTAACTTATTGGTAAGGGTTTTTTATTCTTATACTACAATATTAATCATTAATACTCCATTTCTACCACGCCGTATTCCTTCCATATGTTGTATGTTGTATCTTACTCTTTTTTTTTTTTTTATTCTATTTGTTAGATCGTGTGGCTATAGCACACGATACTAACATATTAGACAAATCATGTGGTTGAATATCACACGATCAAAATATATATATATATATATATATATATATATACATATACAATCGCTTAGTATTAAACCACCCAACAAGTAAAGGCTATCACCATAACCGTTGACACACTGTTAGCCTTGATAGTGTGGACCTACTCCACGCGACTAATGAATCACATTGAGCAGGTTCACATGATGTTGCAGGCATGCCGAAGACTCCAACTGAGAAGACTCCATGGATATTTAAACACCTTCAAGACCATCAAGCTTCATCTCTATCCACTCATCTCTTTTAGTCTTATATATGCGTTTTTTAAGTGACAAAGTCGCTTAGTTTTGTTCATAAGAATAGGGTCACCACTACCGTTAGATATCTTTACTGAGGAATATAAGAAGATAATCAGGTGCCAGTGAGGTAATATTTTTTTATTTCATTACGTAAAGGAAGGATTTTTTTGGTTTTATTTGTTGAAAATGTGGAAATTTTTTAAGATGATATTATTGCATGAGCATGATAATTTTGAAATTATGGTGTGAAGTTATCTAGTAGAAAATTGATGTAGATAAGATGAACTCAAAAAGTTAAAAAAAAAAAAAAAAAAAAAGTGAATACATGGAGATGTATGAACAATACACAGTCAAAATGAAGTTTATTTTTCATTTTTATTTCTGTGAAATAGCATGAATAATGTGCAGTTTAATTTTTAATACTCTAATGTTTGTAACAATTGTTCAATAGTTTAAATACCTAAAGAAGTTTGAGCATTAAAAGTTTTAATATTAAACGCATACTTTAAACTGAAATTGAGATGTGTAAAAATTACGCAATTGGTCCTCATTCTCATGCATAAAAGATAAATGATAAAACAAAGAATGATGCATAAATATTATGAAATTAAAAAGGGTAGAAAAAAGTTAATAATGTTAGATCTAATTATAAATTTGAGGCATTGTAATATAAATAATGGTATTAGTAAGAAATTGATTACTATAAAAATTATGAAAAAGAATTTTTGTTGGTATAGAAATTGGAGAACATAAAAATAAATAAATAAATATTTCTAAGATCCTAAGAAACAAAAAGATGAGATATAGAGTTAATTTGAAGTATTGGAAATTGAAAAAAAAATACTTCTTAGAGACCCTGAAAAATTGATGTATTGAGGTTGTAATTAGGCTCAAATAAAACATAAAAATGATAAAAAAAAAATTATTTAAATAAAATTGTATTGCCTTCATTACTTTTGTCCTCAAGCAGATCGGTGTCTTCCTTTGGCTCTTTGATCAATTTATTATTGTTATCTTTTTTCTGAGCATGATAAAAATATTAAAGTTAATTAGGTTCGAAATTAATATGAGACTTTTCTAATTAGTTAAATAAAAAAATGTTCTTTTGTTATTTAAACTGTGTCAAACCCAATTAATTAACCCTTTTCTCTTAATTTGAACCAAAGGGCCTTAGGTTTAGGCCCAAATAAAGCCCATGCTTTCTTTATGGATTTGGCGCATGGTTTAATCCTGTACAATAGATTTCATCTGAATTTGTTTTGGACCTACCAATTAAATCTATTGGGCTTATGATTAAACTCAGCTTGACATAACCCAATGCATAAATTGCTATACAAAAAATATATGTTTTTAGTAAAACTCTTCAAATTTTATAAAAAAATAAATGAAACAGATTTACCTATTCAAATAATTATTTTTATTTTAAATTTCACAGAATATTGTATAAATACTATTTGACTAATTTTAGAAGGATGAAATTGAAACAAAATTATATTTGTTGAGGACCAAAATGAGTTTTAGTCAAAAGATATGCCATGGAAACTGAATGCATCAAATTTATCTCAAACATAAAGATTAAATTCAAAATTATATGAATTATTAACTTTTCTTTTTGGTAAGAATATGCATTATTAACTTGTTGGTGTCATTAATTCATTGTGTTAAATGCATGTGGCACCTATGATTGAATTGATGGCCCAAAACAAAAACGAAATGGTCCGTCAATTGAAGCCCATAAACCACCAGCCTAGAAAACCACTTCGGGCTAAATGTGATTGCTATTGATTTTTTAACTTATTTTAAAATTGCCTTTTTCAAGTAAATTTTTATAAAATGTGGTGTAAAAAAATTAGTAATTTGCACTCAATAATAAATTATTTTTTTTATAAGGGTTCTGTTCAATATTATCATTTATTCGACAAATTTTTCAAAAATAAAGTGATTTTTATTGTTTGAAAAGGATATGTATAAATTCAACTTTGCATTTTGCAATTAATACTGTTAGTGTAGGTAAATGATATTAAATATTTATTATGGGTAATTTTAATTAAGCTTTTAAAATTTATTTTAATTAAAATAAATAAATATGATATTAGATAAATATATTAAAATGCATCAAAATAAGAATATAAGGATAAGAAAAGAAGTAAGAATTGCAAAAAGAGAATACTATATGTGAGAAAATTAGTAATGGGTGATATGGTAACAAACAATCTCGACCAGATATATTTTTTAAAAGAAAAATAATTTCCTACTTCAGCTTTAGAGGAGATGAAACAAATTTTTATTTCCCTTCCTCTATATATATATATATATATATATATATATATATATATATATATAATTACTTCTGCTACTACTTCAAAATTGCATATCATTTTTAAATTTGAAAATAATTAATAAATTACTTATATATTAAAATAAAAAATGCCAAACAACCCTGGGGCTTTTGGCTATTATTCTAATTTTTTGCGCTTTCCTTTTGTCATCAGGATTCCATAACTTGCATGTGTTGGTAGGTATACCAGTTTGACGTTCTATTCAAGTTTCTTGTCAATTCTGGAGAAAAAAAAGTGAGTTTGTTGTCAATTCAAAAAATGTTGAGTATTTGTTATTAATACTGACATGATTATTATTATTTTGGTTAAAATTTGAATGTAAAATATCACAACATAATTAGATAATGAGAAAATTGAATGATACACTTTAATAAATATTTGTCTTAAATTCAAAATTCTTAACAATGAACTAAAGAAAAAGAAAAAATATATTATTTTAATCTCTAACTTATTATTAACTTGTTATTTTAGTTATTTTCTTATTTTATTTTTCTAAATGGTCATTCACTTAATTAAAAAACTTTTTGTACCTGTATATGTAAATTAATGGGGTTTAACTAAGATATTATATATAGTAATGATTTTAAAAATAAAAGATCAAAAGTAAAATTTTTTAATTAATATATGATTAAAAATGATAATTTTTAATTAGTAAAGGATCGTTTTGCAAATTAAAATAAATAAATAAATAAAATAACAATTTGATAATAAATTAAGAACCATTTTTTTAATGAAAAAACACATTTGAACAATAAAAAATTCATCTATTTTGGATCAAAATCAATGAAAGATAAATATAATTTATTTTTCAAATGCAATAAATTTTATAACAATCACACCTAAACAATTCTCCAACTACAACTCACCATGATGATTCAGATTTAATAATTTAGACGGCTAACAAAATTATTAGATGCAACTCAAGGCAACCATCACTCCTTTAGACATTTTAAAGTTCTAATTTTTACATACAATTTTATTTTATATTATTAATTTGGTCTCTTAACGGTTACCGATCTCGTTCCTGTATTTTGTAAACTCGACTCCTTACTTAATAGTTTTACCGATTATTTTAATATAATATAATCTAAAAATTTTGGCAGCAAATAAATTCAAATTCTAAATGCTCAAGGCACAACAAAATTGAATAATCGCCGCCTTGTATTCCGTTATTCATATAATTCTGCCTTGGACCTATAACTATGCCTATATTAGGTGTTCGATTCAATGCACATACGTTGTTATAGTTACGTGATGCATTAAAGAACTATGAAGGAAAGGTCTATTTATGGAGGGAATGATGAGATAAGTGATGAGGTTCAATATTAACCTAATTTTAATCTGACACTTTATCTGCCATTTATGACTATTGGCACAATAGCACGTGTTCATGTTCTCTTTCTTTTTTTTTCTTGCTAAGGCAGTTATTAAAGTCGTTGCCCTTAATCAAATTAAATTTCCATTTTCTTATAACAACAGTAATCAAGTGCTAAATCGGGTTTGAATAAGACCTAAAATTCAACCCGCATAATATTAGGATAAAAAAAATCTATCATAAAACTCGACCTGACCTAATATGATTTAATAAATTATCAGGTCAAATCTAAATGAGTTGGGCTAAGTCTACATTTATTTTTTTATTAATTACAAAATTTATTTTTTATTTATAAAAATAATTTTTTAAAAAGAAAAAATAACAAATTTAAGATTTGAATGTGAAAAAATACAATAAATAAAAATAAAGATTTTGAATAAAAAAGAATTAAAATTTGAAAATAATTAATATAGTAAAAGCTTATTATATGTAAAAAAAAATAAATTAAATTAAATTATAAAAATAATATTTAAAAAATAAAACATATAATTGGGTTGGGTCGGGTTGATAGGATTCCCGAGACCTAGCCCCACTCGATAAATTTGCAAATTTTTTAATTTTGACTAGCCCAACCTCACCAGGCCAATATAATTGGATTGAGTTGAGTTAACCTAGTTTACGAGTCATATATTTATCCCTATTTTTTAGTGTTTTTCAATTAACAAGATTTATAGATGAAGATGATGTTCTATGGTAAGGCAAATTTTATAAAATTACAATAATTCTTTATTCACTAATTAATTTTTGTATATATTTTAATTTTATTTATACGAAACAAAGGTGCCTGCATAGTGTTGTAGAATTTATAGTACGGCAACGAATCTAACCGTATTTACAAATAGAGTTTTCTACTTCTTTGATAGAAACAAAATATATAAAAGAAGTTTTTTTTGGAAAAAAATATATTATGCTAAATTTTAAAAGTTCTTCACTTATCGATTATATCACAAATAAAAAAAAAATGTAAGAATAAGTATTTTAAAATTGCGCCTTTCTAAGTTTTCCCTATCTTCTATGGTATTGTACTTGTTTAAACCATTCTTTTGACAGTTTATTTCTTTTAGTCTCATTAGTTGGATTACATGTAGTTTCATATTTACTAATACGCAAATATACTTTGTCTCGTAATTAAACCCTTTACGGGTGGGCATTTTAATGTAAAAAAAATTATGGCTAATAAATTTCTGTTTCAAATCTTAAGTTCATTATTTATTTAATATTATATTTTAAACAAGATAATAAAAAATTTAAAAGACAATTATTAAGAGATAAACTTTGTCCAACGCAGTGTTACATAGGAAATAGATTCCTTATTAAAGGCATGATTTATGGTTTAGGGTTTAAAATTTTGATTTATTAGATCTAAATCCAATAGTCATAAATGTGTCATAGACAATATTTAAAAAAATTAAAAAAATTAAGCATTTTAAAAGCAAAAATATATTAATATTTTAGATCTTCTTTTTATACATAATGATATTCTTTGAGAAAAAAAAGAAGCTAAACTGCTAATATTACATATAACTTATAGTCTATTATTTTATGACAAGATATTATTTTATATAAAAAAATTTAATATATTAATGTGTCTTTACTTTTACAAATATTTAATTTTTATTTTTTAAATAATAATATTTCAGAGACACAATTTAAACCATTAATTCAAGATCCAATTATATTCTCTTCTTACCGTTTTTTTTTTTTATTTTGATTTTTGTTCTCTTTTGTTGGGGGAGGGGGAGAAGTGCCATATAGCTTGTGATTAAATCAAGAAAAAATATCTATTCACTAAAATAAAAAGAGAGAAAATACTTATTGACCTTCAAGTTTGTTTTGTAAGAATATATAATTTCACTTTGGATCTTTCGCTTTCTCTGAAATTCATTTAATAATTATAATATTTAAATAAAATAAGTGAAAACTAATAAGAATACTCTTATATATTATAATTATATATAATGGGACAAATAAAATGAATACTTAAACATAAAATCAATATTATACTTGATTTTTACAATAATAGTAAAACATTGATTAGAAGACAACATTTTAATCTTTTCTAATCTTACTCAAACTATTATATGTGGTAAAAAGTCACGATTTTTCATTTTCTTTTCAATTTTATGAATCTCATTATTTGGTGTTATTAAATAAAATATCATTTTTTTATATTATCAAAGACCATTAATATACATAACTATAATGAATTTAAAAAAGTGCATTAACTTGAATTTACGTACATTTCATAATTCATATATGTACAAGAGATCAAGCCAATTGAAACTACATATCTCAAATAATTAGTGATTACAAAAATCTTAAAACCGTTTAAATTTTATAACTTTCGTCTCTTTATATAGTCACCTATCACGTTTTGTACCCAATGTACTGTGAAAATGATAATAGCGACGGTTAAGTATGGAAACTCGCACGAGGGAAGGATAAGAAGGGAGGCTTGTCAATACCATTTAGGAAAATTGAAATTTGAAAATGCATGAGTGGATAATGTTGACATGTATATTAATCAATTTATTAAATAATCTATCACATTAATCCCTAAAATTTATCACTGTTATCAATTTATTTTTAAAAATTTATCATCCTTAATTCAATTTTAATTGCATTATAGGATTAGAATCAAAATAATAATTTTTTTAAAAAATAAAATTATACTACTACTACTACTAATAATAAAATTTAAATATTTTATAAATTAATAAGATTGAAAGAGTCAATTAATAGTACTGGATGGAGCATGGGGCCACGGCGGCCATTAATTGAAGCTAAAAATCAGCATAACGATGATGATATATTATTAGTAATTATCCTCAATGACCACATGATTATGGACAATTTCATAATCACGACAGATTAATGACGCATGATCTTCAAATATTAGTTATAAGTCATATCCTACGATATAATAGGATCACTAGCTGGGGATGAATGAGACAAATAATTGTTTTCTGTAGAGTGTATATCATTAAATTAACATTTAATTTTTTGGTAAAGTGAAGACATTATTTTTTGAAATATATATAATATAAAATAATATGCTAGCTAGCCTCCATATACACGTTCTGTAGATGTTAAAAATATCTACGTAGAATGTTTTAACCAGAAACTCTTGATTGATTCATTTGTATACAAAAATTAATTAAATACTATATATATATATATATATCTATTATACCTTTAAGTGAAGAGTAATATTTTAAATAAAAACACTACATGTAAAAGTTACTAGTCTGTCAGTTTGGAATAATTTTAGTGAATTGACATTAATCAAATTATTAGAATAATATTATGTAAAAATTAATTAGACAATTATTATTAATTTAAATTAAAAATGGATCAGGTTCTTATTTAATGTAAATAATTAGTAATTGGTTAAATAATCTACTGGCCCATTAGGTAAAAATTTCAACTCACAACTTAAGTTTAAATAATAATTATCTCATTAGATTACTAATTGAAAGTTGATAATTAAAAAATACATTGAGTTCATTCAAATTAGTCTTATTAATGAGCTTATTTTATAAAATATTAAAGTTTTTTTTTTTATATATATAAGAGACTTTTAGTTATGTTAGGTAGCCCAAATTTAAGTCTCTCTCTTATCATGAACAATAACTCTCTGGAAGAAACTAGGCCTAGTGAGTCGTTGCTCTATCCTAGTCTTCTATCTTAAATATTTACATCATATTTGTCGTCTTGTCAGGTTAAATTATTTACCTCTTTTGTATCTCTTTATTATGTATATATATGTAAAATTTAACAATCTCCACACACTAAAATTGAAAAAAGAAAATTAAGAAAAAAATTATTTTAGTCCTTCACTTTTTATATTAATGTCAATTTGGTTCCCAATGAAATTGCATTGTCAAAATTGGTCCCTTATAAATTTTGAGATCACTAGACCAAGTTTTGTTATTTTGACACTATGCAAGTGAGTAGTGAAAACTCATTTTGCTTTAAGGACTTCATATTTTAAGTAACTATACTATAACTATACTATAAATTTGTGAATAATCAAATTAATATTGACAAAATAAATGAGAGACCAAAATAATTGATTTTATATAAAATTTCATACATACATGTTGATGTGTGTTATATTAATAACTTGGATTACCTATTATAATAACAAATACGATAATATTAAAGAATGACCACATGAGGTCAAAATATAACCTAAAGGATAACTATCCTGTTATTATAACATATAATCAAATTTCATAGTAGAGACTATTCTAACTATGAGACATAATTATATTGGGGGAACAAAGAGAAATTCAAACCCTAGCTAGCAAGTATAGTGAAAGTGATGTGAATCTGTGGTTTGATCACTCTAGCATTGTTTTGAAATGAACGAAGACAAGATGGGGTTGGGAATGACGAAAGTTTACTTCAATTATATTACTAGCTCACCTATAACTGGTAAGGAATCTTTTGGACCATTCTATAAATAGATCCCTATGTATCAACCAAATCCCATAGTAAGTTTAGTTCAGCAATATAGGGCATATCCATTATCCAACTTGTTTAGTGGTTTTTGACTTGACATCAATTAGAGAAGAAAATAACCACTCATGTCTTTCTATTTCTTTCCCTTGATGTATGGATCTGAATTTTCTGTACTTGAAAAAACTTACATTTGATGTATTCAAACTAGATTCTATATACATAAAGTAATTATATTACAAAAAGAAAATACTCACAAAGCCAAATAGACCAAATGTCACTGTAGACGATCTTCTTCTCATAAATATATGATCGATGTCTCTCGTATGTAATCTTTCATTTTAATCACTTTTTGTTGGGAATATAGTTATATTAGAAATCAATCAAATTTTTTAAGAAGCTATTGAGGATGGAAGATGGCAATAATAAGAGAGAAGAAGAATTGTATTGAATATTAAAGAAGAAGGTATTACATTAGAATTCAAGAGGGTTAATTTGGTTAAGTCACTTTGTTACAATTTAGAAGATGTATTTCTTTTTTTTTCTAGCAAAATAAAGATAACATGTGAATTGGTTTTGTCAAGTTTTCTCAACTTACAAGGCTTATATTTCAATAAAAAAGCCACTATATATCGAAACTTATTTACATTGAGATTATATCTACATGTACAACTCATATCACGTTAAAAATGAGTTATTTTTAAAGAGTAAGACGTCATTTTGATTTTTCAAAAGTCTCAATTTGATTTTTTTATTAATTTTTAATTTCAATTTGGTCCTCATTAATTCTTAATTTTAATGTAATCATTCACTTATTAATTGAATTTCAAGTTGGTCCCTCATATGTTTTCAGTCTCAATTTCATCCTTTAATAATTTTTAGCCTTAATTTGATTTCCTTACGTATCAATGAAGTCTCAATTTAGTCCTTTACTGAGTTAAATAATAGAACATTTATAGTTCCTTAGTATAGACTAAATTTGGACTAAATGTTGTAACATTCAAATCAATTAAAAATTAAATTGACACTCCATTGATAAGTGAATAACTTAATTGAAACTGAAAATCAATGAGAAATTAAATGGAGACTCCATTGATAAGTGAGTACTCAAATTAAGATTGAAAATTAATAAATGACTGAATTGAAACTTCTCTAAAAATAAATGACCAAAATAATGTTTTATTATTAGTGGTAAGTGGAGAAGTTATTCTTAAAATCAATCCATCTAGCTGTATCTCTCTCTTCTCTATAAAGAATGATATCTATATGTCTATTTGCAACATTATCCTCCAAGGAGAGCTTATGGCTATACAAAACAAAAAATAGATTGGTCCCATTAACCTAAGGCTTTAGTGATCGCTTTAATAATAATGACAGGGTACCACATGGAGAAAAGATGCTCTCCTACAATAGGGCACTGTCCTTTATATTCATTATTAAAAATATAATAGATCTTTTACCTTTATCTTAATTTACAATATTAGACCAAACTAGGGCTGCATTATTTTTATTAATTAATTTAAACTTTGGCCACTATTATTTTGGATCTAGTCTCTTCATGTTATAGTGTTTCAAACGAACCCAAATCGTTTGCCATTGAAAGAACTTAAAACTCTTGATGATCACTTAAAGAAATTGGGATATATATAAAGAAGAAGAGCTAAATTAAATAATAAAAATATTCTTGCAATACAACATAAGAAATCTTGACTTGTTGTTTAAAATATGATGTCGCTGTGATTCAAATTAAAGGGGTTAACTTAGCTAATAAGAAGAAATATTATCAAGTTTGATTCTTTTGAAAAACACAAGAAGTAAAATTCCAAATTCATTAAGTCAATTATAGGAGTACGTTTCAAGAATCGTTAAAAATTGAAATAATTTAGATAAAGTATGAGGACTAATAACTTAATAATGTACAACCATAAAGTAAAACAAAAATAAAATAAAATGTGATGTCAAGTTAACACTTTTTAACGTTGCTTTTAAGATTAAACTTTTCCAATAGAAATGAAGAATGCAATTGATATTTTAAGAAAAAAAAAATTAACAAAATCAAAGTTCACTAAGTGTAAAAGATATTAATAAAATGTTACTCTATTATAACACTTCGATATATTAGTACAATTCAAACATTGACTATATCAATACCAAACACAAATATTAGCTTCCAAAGTAACAATAAAATAATGGCTTATGGTACCAAAATATATTGTTAAAGTTTTTGTGTTTATTTAAAGATTGAATGCAAGCTGGAGACCCTATATAGCTTTTTCAACTCATTCTTTTTCGCTATTATTAGCTATGAAGATCATTATTTTATTTTTATTTTCAAAGGGAAAAATTAATGTGGACAATAAAGAGAGTGTGTTATCTACCAAGTATGAATAGCACAGAAGATTTTTTTTTTTTTTTTTTTTAAATTTAGAATGCAGCTGGAGCCACCAATGCATTAACTGTATTGTCAATTTCAGTGATGGCCAAACCTCAAAGTGAGCCCTGAAAATGAAATCTAAAGCAAGCTGGATAAGGCTTCAACGTTAGAAAATTTTCAAAACATCCTTTATTACCAAATAGATTAATTCTAAAATATATTTGAGCTAGGATGCTATCATTCTATTTTTTTTTTCTTTTGGGTACAAGAGCTTTGCCATCATCATTTAAAATACCGAATTTGAAGCCATTATCTGCTGAGTTAGGGTTTAGTTCAATAAATAAGGAGAGTTTGATTTTTCATTGAGTGTTTTGAAAGTAAAATTTAAAGAAAAAATACTCAAATTTGTTTATATTTATTATTTTTATAATTAGAATATAATAAGTGAACATTTTTGTTCAAAATGCATGATTAATTATATATACAGTGTTGAGCTAAAAAAATAAATTATAAATCTTATGTGTCTATTGGAAAACTTGATTGTAAATATGCAATATACCTTTATATAGGCTAAAAAAAATAAACCCTAATCCACGTTACCAAGGCCTCATGAACATCCCTTATCATAATATTAAAAAGTAAAAAAAAATGAAACTCATTAATTATTTTTAAAGTATTCAATAGACCTGAACATAGTAGGAATAACTTAGAGATAGAGTTTTTCACATTCATCCAAGTGATCTTGAACTTAAATCCCAATGAAAACAAATACTATGAATTATGAGATAACAATGAAGTAAAAAAAAAATAGCAAACCTTATTTGAGTTAATTAGTGTAAATTGCAAGGTATAAAATTAATCTCAAAAGATCAAAATGTGATAATCAAAGAGTTAATTATTGGAGCTCAAGTTGCATATATGCTACAGTCACCCTTTGATTTTTTTCTTTTTTCTCAAATTAACTCATATAATTAATCAAATAGGAAGACTCCACTGATCATATTTTAATGAAATTAGTGAAAAATGGATCTCAATAATTTGCAGAATTGGGACAGAATGATATATGACAGACAGGGCCCACAAATTTGCAATTGACTTGAACTATATATTCATGCATGCATAATTAAAAGAATTTGACTAGACATTACCAACAGGAATTACTATTCTCACTGATATTGACCCGAAAGGCTGAAATGAAAAGGGTTATGCCTCAAATTATATGAAAATAGCCTGTCATTTAAGAGTTATGTCAATGACAAAAGGATATATTCTTGAGTGTATGTTTGAATGAAAGGAGAGCGAAAAAGAAAGCAAATTATTTGTTTAGATTTTTTTGTTATTTAAATTTAATCAAATCTTTATTTCTTTTGTATTCTTTTTAATTTAAACATAATAATCTTCTAGAAACAAAGATTACATTAAAATTTAAATAAAAAATAATGTCTAAATTAATTTTTTAATTTTCTTTTCATTTATTCTTTTAAATTCGAACATAACACTCTAAATCACTTAATTTATTTATTTTTTATATTTATGTTCCTTTCATGTTCCTATCATGTTGAAAATAAATAAATACATGATAAACTCCACTCATTCTATATCTCTCTTCAATACGATAGGATCACGAGAAAAAAAGAATATAAGAAGACCCAATCTCAATTAGCTCTCACACAAAATTCAAAATTTCTTCTTTTGAAAATTCAATTTTGCATATTGAGTTCTTATTAAAGTTTCATAGATGATTACTTTCTTCTTTTTTTTTTTTTTAATTTTATCATCAAGAATTACTTATTGTAGGAGCATGATACCTCAAAATACTTCTACCTATTAAAAGAAATTAAACACTCCAACAAATATTATTTTTTCAGCGTTATAATTCTGTTTCATTTTGTTTTGATAGAAACAAGAAAACCACTGTTTGAGCCAATAATGGAGCTAATTAAACCAAGCATAAATGACAAAGTCACAATCAACGTTCATATCATCAATTTGTGTAATGCTGGGAATTAAAGAGTACCACAAACATCTAATCTGAAGTTAGCCATGTTGTTTTCTGTTAGTCAATATTGTTAATAATATTGTGCCTAGATAGCTATATCCCCATAATCCAAAAAATGAACTCGTCCATCATATAGTGAGATCCATTATTGTACCCCATCTCTGTCACAATCTAAATTTTCTTTTGTTATTAAAAAAATATTTGATTGTTTATTTGATATTTTGTATATATATATATATATATATATATATATATATATATATATAAAATATTTTATTATTAAAAAATTTACTTTTGTTTTATTTTTAAAGAATAATTGATCATTGAAAATGTATATGTAATATTATTTTAATATCTTTGAAACGATGAAATTAGAATAAAATTAATTATATTTGTGGCTATTAAGATAATATAATAATTTCTCAAATTTTAAATTAGTAAAAATATCATCGACACTAAAAAATTTTATAATAATAAACAAACCTTTTTTTGGGCTAAATCATAATAAAATTCTATAGTAATAAGAAAGTACTTGCTAATTAGGTGAAGTGACATCAGATCAACCGCCATTCCAAGTTAGCTAATTAATCATACATTCCCTCTCTTATCAAATATTCAAATTTGCATGCCAAACTTAATATAGAATCATTTTGATATTTTTTAATGTTAGAAAAACAAAATGCAAAATCAGAGTTGCGGTAATTAAACGTAAAAGTTAATATAAAAATCGTTGTTTTAAAGTTATTAAGGAAGGGAGTTAGTGCACAGTCACATGTAATTAATTATATTATGTGAACGTGATTTTTTCCATTGCATTAAATTAGATGTTTTAATACATTCCTTCTTTAATTCTGATCCAAAGGTGGTTAATTAATTAACGACTCTCAACCTCTCATGAGGTAGCTTTTCTTTCAATTTAATTCAATTAGTATGAGCGATTTTATTATTACTCATGTTATTGTATTTATATAAGTTTTCTACTAATTATTACTATAAATAATATTCTTTATGTACTCTTTTGTTTCACAAATTTCTTTTAACTATGATATATTATCATGCTTGTTGGCTACACAAATTTACTACTTCACCTTATTTCATTTGCATTTTATGTGTACCACTATGCCTAACCTAATTTATTTTTATTTTTTTAAAAAAACTTGTTTTAATGGAACATTGTGTCAAATTTGAGTACGTTGAAGTAAAAATAATTAATGTCACTCACAATACTAAGAGATTCATATACTTTTGCACATGTTTATATTTATAACTTATGAGTTTAATTTGTTTAATTTAAGCTTCATATTTGTTATAAGTAATTAGTTTAAATTAAAATAAAAATTCTATTATTGTAACGAGAGCTTGACTATGTCTTAGGCCATGTTGCTTTTATTGTTTTGGGCTTTATCCTATCATACTAGAATTAACTTTTAAAGCTTAAGACTATGTATTGGATGCATTCTGTAGATGTTAAAAATATCTATGTAGAATGTTTTAACCAGAAACTCTTGATTGATTCATTTGTATACAAAAATTAATTAAATTATATATATATATATATAATCTTATCAAAACGCGATGTCACATGAGCCCTATCCATGATCAGGTCTACTTGAAGAAAGCACCTTTGGGTTTTTATTAAACTATATCATTAGGCTAGATTTATAAAAATTTGGCAGGAATTCAAGTTACAAAAAAGTTCAAACACGTATTTTAATCGAATTTTTTAATTTTAGCTTTTATTCATATTTTTTATGCTAGAGCTATTAGGCTAAGTAAATTTTTTCATGCCATAATCAAGTTTATTTTTTTACTTAGAATTTGAAATAAATAACATAGTTAATGGTTATTATTACTTATAATATTATATATATAAAAGAAAGTTATAAATACAAATAAGTTATTATATTAACATATATCCTTTAAATAAAGGGTATTAATTTTTATTTTTTTATTAACATATCACATTATACTAAATTTTTTTTAAATAATAAATAATTTCTATTAAAAAGTATTAATTTAAACTTTTTAAACTTGGGCCAAATATTTAGAATAGTTTGAACCTAACTTGTTTTATTTAAAAATAAATAAATCAAGTTTCTTTTATTTGAATTTAACTTCTTTTAGAATTAGACTTTTTAAATTGGACAACTTTTTTAAATTTTGATCAAATCTAAGTTTTTATATATCACCATATGTCATGAGGCTTAAAGATGAAGGAGAAAATGGTGGGCTGGCAAGTACAAGGCTGAGTTAATCGTTCTCAAGCAGTACAAAATGTGGATTCCTACCCTTTGCATGATAAAATCGTGTAATCTCTTTGAATAAAAAAAAAAAAGGGTAATCTTTGCTTTTTGCTGAACCAACGTAACTTTTTATTGCCTATTTGGAATTGAAAATTTACTCAATTAACTTTTTGGTCTCTAGGGATGTGTAAAATTTTGCTTTTGTACTTTTAAATTGATAGCAATCTTGTATTTCATCACACCATTATTTTATTTTTTAAATATATTTCATACTCAACCGTGATTCTCCTCCATTAACACTACCTTTCCAAAATCAGTTTCTTAACATTACGTACTAACACAACATAAATGTCCCGTCTCCCATGCATGCCTGTATTTCATTCTTCATATATATATATATATATATATATATTGTTAGATATGATATAAAATTCACTCATTAAGTAAGGATATAATGATAATTTAAAAAATTATCAATAAACCTTAGTTAGTTTATTATATAAGGCAAGTTTAATTTACAATAAAATTACCATTTTAATCTACAATATTCTGTACACTTAAAATATAAAATTTATTAATGCATTGCAATTACATCAATGAAATTTAGCCTTTGAAAATTATTAGATATCTCTAACATATTATGAGAATCTTATTCAATCAATAATTTTAATTCTTATCAAATTTAGCTTTTGTTATACAAGATAAATGCGTAAGTCTTTTAAATCAATTCTTATTTCCTTCATATATATATATAAACCTAGCATTTCTTTTCAAGATTGGAATATTTGTCGGCGAGGAAGAAGGCGAAGAAGATGTGTAGAACTTTATTACGGGATTGTGCTTGAAAACGAAGTTCTTCTATCTTCTTATGATCTTCGTATAGTGGTGGCCAATGAGGTTGCCATCATCTACAACGATACACACTTTTTTTTTTTCTCTCTCTCTCTCTTTCTTGGAGTTTAATGGACAAGCTAGGACCCCTCCATGTGGTTTAGACAAAGCTTTTTGTATTAAAAAATGCAGATTTTTCAAATGCTTGTCCTTTTCTTTCCCTACTTTTTTTTTTTTTTCTCTTTCTCTACTCACATGAAGCAGACCATATGGAAAAAGCAATCTACATTATAAAAAAGTTATGGAAATAGTAGAGAATATTTTGCTTTGGAGGCTTTGGTAATTAATTTGCTTACATGACAACAAAAGGAGTGGGTGGCAATATAGTTATAGTGTTGTTGGGGAATGGCTTGACACATCACATGTATATATATTGATCTTTAATTTGTGATTAATATTTTTCTTCAAAATGGAAAAGAATTTAAGTTTAAATAATGCAGAATTTCAAATTCAACACATGAATTGTTATTATGTGATCACTATAAATTTGTAAAATTTATTTACATGTGTGCATATTTAATAATTAAGAATTAGTATCATCTTTGATACACTCACAATAATATCAATTCAAAATTGTAGAGACATAATTATAGTAATATCAACTCAAAAAATAATAATATTAAAATTATTTCCCTATATGATAATTTAGTGTACTAATACACTTAAAATTGTGAAGGTACAAAAGATTTTACCTTAAGAATTAAATATTTTGATTTATAAATTCTTGTTACTTATTTAAGAAAAATATTAATTTAGTTTCTCACAGTAATATTATTTAGGTCTTTCACTAATTTTATTTCTTAAATTTGTATAGATTAAAAATTGTTATTTTTTGTCCCTCTATATGAATTAACAAGATTTTATTTGAGAGACTATATATAATAACAATTTTAAAAATAGAGAACTAAAAGTAATAATTTTTAATCATTTAATAATAAATTAAAAAAATAAAATAAATAAAAAAATCAAAATAATAATTTAGTAATAAGTTAAGTATTGAAATATCTCTATGTCTAATTATTAACAAAAGAGTAAAATATTGGACCACATGGGAAGTAATCGATATATAATGAGTATTCAAGAGCGTATCAATGAATAAAATTTTGAATGAGTGTTATTGCAAAATAGAGTAAAGTGCAAGCATAATTAGAATATATGTAGCCTTGGAAAAAGGGTTTTACTAATATAAAATATTTAAAGTATGACTAAGTATGACTTTTAATATGTTTATCTTTCATTAAAATAAAAAATTTACATTATATTTTAATTCCACTCATTTCATATCACGATCTGAGCTACTAGAGTGTGATCGGCACGAGGATGATGTGTCATTCATTCTTGTGAATTCGTCGGAACTCTCATAATGGGAGAACTTATATAAATTTAAATTAAATAGCATAAGTCTAATAACTTTCCATACAAACGTTTTCTAACATACTACAGTAATACATCAAACATCTAGCTTGTATATAAGGAAGTGACTAAACGGAATCATAATAATAATAAAAGGCATAGCTTTAGCAGTAAGCTAGGCTCACCAAGGAATTAATCACTAAGATTAAAATTCCGAAGATGGACGTTCTGGAGTGGCATTGAGATCTAAAAAATGTTAAATAATGGGGTAAGTGGAAACTTACTGAGTAGATAATTCTCATATTACAGAAATTAAGGCAGATTTACAGTGGTACGTTTTTTAAAATTTAAAACCAGATATCATACAAACAAAATTTAGTAATATTAAATAGAGAATAATTATCAACAAAATGCATTTAGGTATTTCTTATAGAACCAGTCATAATTTCAAGTATAAAGCTAGCCCAAGGCTAGTGATGACAAACCAGAACTTATACTCATTCGGCCATAAGCTTTGAGTAAATATCATAATGACCCTAAGCCTCAAACAGAATATAGTGGTAAGAGTATCATACCCAACCTTATCAAAATACCAATCGTAGTGCACTATGGCTAACGTTAACTGCCATTAGCTATAAGGTTCTGTTTTGGACATATTCCTAATATTTCATAGATAAATATTTATCCATGTACAGATATCAGAAATTTCAAAATCATACCACTTCAAAATTCAGATTTCAATATTTCTAATAATTCAATATTCAAAATAATCGTGAATAATTTAAAATAATTTTCTGCATAATTAGGATTATTTACTCACTTGAAAAGAATATACCAAACTCCTCCTACCCTTGACTATAATTCCTTTGTTGATAGTTTTCTAACCACATAAAAACATTAAATGAAATACTCTTAACATCAAATCCTGATAATTAATTTAATTATTTCATTTTGTCACAGAGCTAATTAATTATTCGTTATTCACCGATATCCATTTTACCGATTTCTTTACTAAATATTTGGAAATTAAATTTATGGGCTACTTAAAGAATACTTTAAAATTCTTATAGCCTATATTTCATTTTTTTTAATTATTATTATTATTATTATTATTATTATTTTATTTTGTTCAATTATTTCATTTTGCACTTATTAAATTTCTAACACCTATCATAACACAAATTTCATTTAAGGGTCATCTAATAAATTTCAAATTTTCCATTTAACCTCGAACAATATTTATTGTTATACAATCAAGCCATTCTGATTTTTCTTTCTAATTTCCTTCCTTTTTCTTCATGAAAAATCTAGAAAAATTACTAAAAATTTAAACTAAAATTTCTGAAAATTCTAAATCACTCTCTATATGCATAAAAAAATTTAAGAAGTCCTAAAAACACAATTTTCACTAAATTCTCAAATTGCCCTTAGACCCATAAATTTGAGTTTTTCAATCCGGAAGCTAAATTTTACAATTGATCAGTGATTTCAAGGGAGAAATGTGTGAAATTCACTTATGAAGTGTAGTTCTAACTCAATTTGAAGGAAACGACTTGAATAGAGCTTAAATTTGCCTCATTTTTTTTTTTAATGAACAGTGTTGACATTAGGGTTATTCGATTATGAACAAATTGGACCAAATTGATCAGTGTAAATGAGGGAGAAAGGTGCAAAAATCACTGTAGAAAGTGAAGCTTTATACTTTATTGGATTAAAAATGAACCAATTTCACGTTAGAAGAGCTTAGATTTCGCTCTTCGAATCGCTGCAAAAAAAAATCACAAAATTCTGGCCAACTAGTGACCGTTGCCAGTGTGGAACATGACGATGGAGTCACTTACGTTGAGAGGAGACGCCGATGACCCTTTACAGTGGTAGAGCAGCCTTGGTTTTCCGGCGAGAAGCTTGCACAGTAAAGGTAACAGTTGCACGATTTTCTAGTGATTTTTGTCTGTGGGAAGACTAACAGTGGTCGAGGATGGGCCGGTGCTCACTGGCGGTGGTGACGGTGGCTACCAGAGGGAAAAGCGTGAGTTGTGTGAGGAAGGGTCTAGCAAGAGTGATATGAATGGCATCTAATGAATAATTTTGCAGATGATTTGATAATATTAGGTGAAGGTTAGTTGTATAATTGGGTAATAATATAGGTTAGGTGGAGTTAGTAGACATAATTGAAAATTTTATAATATTTTAAATAAAAAATATTTTTTTAATCAAATCAAAATTTTCCTCACAAATATTTGGTTATTGTACTTAGTTGAGTTATAAGTGCTAAAAATGCACAAGTTGAGGCTTATATACTGACTTTAGTTACAATCTCAAATGAAATTTTGATTTGCATATATATTTATTTATGACTGAATTCTTTTTTTGAGTATAAATTTTATAGGTATTACATTTCATCTTAATATCAATTTTCAAAATGAGAAACTCAAAATTGTTCATCTGGGTTCTTATACAATGGAGGTCCCAAAAGAAACAAATAATTATAAACACAAAAAATATGAATTCAAAGAAGGTTCATGTTTGAGTCAGCTGAGACAAAGATTTCTCACCCTCATGAACACCACATTACCTACTTAATTAAAAGAAATAAAGCTATAATGGTTACGCAATCTATTCTCTAACCTAAGTGTTCTTAAAAGTTTATTCTCTAATTATTTTATGTGTAGTTAGTGTAGTGATAAAGCACAAACAGATAGGTTCTAATTTTAAGCAACGGCAATTGCTGTGAGACACCTTTGTATCCCACATGCTAAGCACTAATGATTTGATGCTTTGTGGACCCACCATTTATTTCTTTTTTTTTTTTTAATATTTCCAAGAGTTTAATTATAAATTCAAAATATTAGTGATGGTTTTAGATTTTTCTTTCATTATTATTATTATTATTATTATTATTATTATTTTGTTATTGCACCATTATTATTGATAATATTTGCCGTCATATCATATTTAAAGAAAAATATAACTTTAATTCTTTACTTTTGATATTTAAATTAGGTTAACTTTTTAAAATAAAATCTTTTTTCATTAAATTTGTTTCCACAGTCTATGATGATGATCTTTTTTTAATTTATCTTTTTGGCTACACTAGGAATTTAAAACTAATTTTAAAAATATCTATGAACATCTTTTTTCTAAATGAAGTTTTAATTTGTGGAATAGTTAATTAAGCAAAGTTATCAACTACTAATTGCTTTTTTTTTTCTTCAATAATCTATTCCTCCTCCCTTTAAATAAACAATATATTTAGAGAGGTGCCCAAGTCACTAGGCATATCCATTATTCTTTTCCAATCATGCTCATATCTTCCAAACAACAAATAATTAAAAACCTAACCTTAATGATTATACATACACATCATAAAGTTTATTATTATATATTTTAGCTAATTAATGCTATATTGACTTCTTAACTTATCTGGAAGGACGCTTGTTCTTGAAGCCCAAATTGCTTATAATTAATAAAATTAGGTCTCTTGCCTCTAAACAACCATTTATTTATTTATTTATTGGTGGTATCCTACAAATTAAAGCATTATCAATGACTTTTCTAAACTGCAACTACTTCTCCTTTCCATTTCCTTTACAGCATAATCTATTTATACAAAACCCCTTTGTCATATATTAAAGGGGTTTGCAGTAAAAAGTGTGGAAATGACGGTTTATCTTGGTGTGATTTATAATCTATTTATTTTAATATTTTAAGAATTAAAAATCTTGTTTGCATATTAAAAAAATTAATTTCATTTGATTTGATGTTATTTTTTAAATTTCTTTTTTCCTTAAATTCCTATATATATATATACACACACACACTTGCATTTGTGCTTGAGTGATAATGCAAAAACTCACTTTTTTTAATAAAAGTTTTCAAATATAAACAAAATCATGAAAATTTACTTTTTACCAAAATTAAATTTGTAAAATCACATTAATTTTATATCAATTTTGCATAATTTTAATCCAAACACATATTTCAAGTGTATTATTTAATTTTTGTTGATTACAGTATCTTTACCTAATATTTTTTGTCTTAATTTTGATAAAAATAATTATGTAAATATTAAAAAATATTTTGATATGTTGAATTATACACACACACTTCTATGTAGTTATCATATATATTTTAAATAATTTCATCAACTTTTCAAATAATTATTAGAACTATATTGACATTTAAAAATTGAAATCATCAAATTCATTACAATTATAGTGTCACACCATATATAAAACTAATGAAATAAATATCAAAGCAAACTACTCTAAAAATTATCTTTTGTGAGGAGATTTTTTTTTTTTTAAAAAAACACATTTGAGAGAAGGGCATGCAAGAAAGAAACAAGGAGAGGACACCACAAAAAAGAGCAAACATTGTTTGTTGATCTCTCATTCACATTTCATTTTCATGAATCTGTTTTTGCTGTGACAGTATCATGTGTGTTCAAAGTTGGTGACCATGTCATTTGCTTTCAAAAGGCATCTACTTTATAGTAACTCTTCCTTATTTATGAATATAACTTATATTTAACTAGATAAGCTAAATGGAAAAATAATAACTCATATTAAGCATCAATCATTTTGAAATCAACCTTTTTTGCTAGTTCAATATTTTTATAACTCTAAAATAATTCAATTTATATTATCAAGATTCATATTGTCACGATACATATTTAAATCTTTTAAAGTATGGAGTTTGTGAAGTATCTTTAAAATAGAGAGATACAGAGAAAAAAGAAAGAGTGAGTAGAAAAAAGTAAATTTCATATACACTCTCACTTATCGTTTCACTTTCTCCTCATTTTAGAAGTGTTTTATATATGCAAATTCAATATTTTAAATCATGTCATGACAAGATTCATCATTTTATAGATTTGCTACCTTGTCAGAAATATCAATGTATAATGCAAAGATATTGCATCCCTCACAAGAATACATTGCATCCTAGCGAAATTAAACTTTGTTTTCCTATTTTGTTATAGGGGTGAACATACACCATGGCAAAAAAAAAAAAAAAAAAAAGCTTGGACTTGAAAGCTGGTCTATAACTAGGCTAGGTTAAACTGAGTCGAGTCATTTAGTTTTTTATTTAATTTTAAAATTTTTAAATTTTGAATGCTTTTGAAAAAAGAAAATTTTTTAATTAATATATAATAAATAAAATATCTTATATTAATAAAAATTATTTATATCAAACGCAAATTAAAAAAGTAGTTATTTATTTAAAAAATTACCATTAATTTCATTAAAAAAATTTAATATATATACATATGTGTGTGTGCGCGCGTGTAAAAGTGTATAATTAACCAAAAATAATCGAGTTAGACTAGGTCATGCACACCTTTTTTGCTATATACATAAAGTCAACATGTACACCATACATAATGTGTTCAACATTCCTATAAGACACCATATAGTATTTTAAATTACACATAAATATTATATAATTTTTTATGGTGCATATATACCACCCTTGTTTTTATATATTTTTTAACTTGTTTCGTAATAAGAGAAATCCCCAATTGGGTGACACTCTTGGATGTGGAAATATAGAATCTTATACGTTGAGTCAACAGGGTAATATGCATTGGTGTAAGTGTGACTATATATATATATATATATATATAAGGACTACTATAGTCTCTCACTCTTTGGTATCAATGCTAATTTGCCCTCTATGAATTTGTAGAATTATCAAAATAGTCATTCAAAAATTTTGAAATCACTAGACTAAAATGATTTCTCACCTACATAGTGTTAAGAGGGAGAGACTTATTCTAATGATTTCATAATTTTTTAAGAATCATTTTAATACTACAAATTTGTAAAACATCAAATTGACATTTATGCATGTAAAAAGGGATTATCAAAATGGTTATTTTCTTTATATACATACATACATACAAAGAGAGAGAGCAAAAAAAATATTTCATTTTGGTCCCACACATTTGGATCATGTCTCAATTCAATCTTTTATATATTCAAATGTTAAGAAAGTTGGTTCTTCTTTTAATAAATAACCCTTTTGGTAATTGATGTAGATAATCAAATTAAAATAGAGTCAAATTTTAATGAGCAAAAATAGTGTTTTTCTTCACCTCTGTATATTTATATATTGACGCACACATATTTGTGGTGGGAGTGAGATTGAACAAAATGTAAAGTTGGGCATTGGTTGATGTTGGTTAGGGGTAGACACGGTCGGGGGCGCTAAATTTTTGTAAAACCCAAGATTCGGTCTAATTCGATTTTGATCCAATAAGTGATGAGGTTAAATTGAGTTTATATTTTATTTTTAAAAAATTTTATTTTATAAAAGGTTTTTTTTATTAATGGAAACTAAGTTTTTTAAAGGAAAAAAATTAAAAAATTTAAGATTTGAAATATAAAAATATAGAATGAAAAGAAAAATTGAGATTTGAAAAAAAAGGAATTAAAATTTGATAAGAATTAATATTTTAAAATTTTAATTTCAATAAACATTATTATAAATAAAATAAAATAAATTTTAAAAAATAAAAATATAATACCAAAACCAAGTGTATTTCCAAAACATGATAAAATTATAAAATTTTTGTTTTAATTTAATCCAACTCAACCGGGATCATCAGACCGAGCGACCCAAGCAAGAAACATCCCATGCTATTGGTGATAGCGATGAAAGAAGGGTACTCGTGCGCGCTTGGCGGGGCTCGCTGCCGCCGAAAGTGAGAGGCATCTCTTGTCTGAGTTCCAAGACAGCCAACACATGTCACCTCCTTAGTCCTCCACACCATTGGCCCATCTTGCTTCATCTCATTTTTCCTTTTCTTTATAATCTTTATTTTCGATCATCTTAAAAAATAATAATAATAATAAAATTTGAATTAATGCAAAACTTTAATTAACATATTCTTATTTACATCTTAATTTTCCTTCTCTATATTTAACTTTTTTCAATCCAACTTTAAACAAAATCTTGATAAGTTTAACTTAAGTTGAAAAAATATATAATTCTTTTTCATGAGTCCAAACGTAGTTTTTTTTTCTCTCAATTCAAAGATTAAAATAAATATAAGAATTGAAAGTGAGGGTGTGGTCAATTGTGAGTGGGGCTGCATAAGGTGGGGGCTACATCCCACATGGGATGTTAGGCCACTGTGTTGAATATGTTTATGACTATTTGAGAAACTTTACACAAATAAATTTGCTTCTTCTCTATGCACAAATACTAGAGTTAAGATTAAAAACTTTTTACAAATTGAACAATTATTTGAAGAAATTAAAATTATTAAATTTTTATTTAATGATTCATATTTTAATAAAATTTAGATAATTTTCAATATTTTTTTAAAAATTTAAATCATAAATATTCAATTTTTATCTAAATACAAAGAATCTATTTTCTAAATAAAGATTAATGAATTGTGAGTCTTGAGCACCCAAAAAGACTTTGAGAATTGAGAAATGTCATACTTAGAGTTCAATTTGATTTCCGAATGCTGATGACAAGCACACACATATTTGTCATCTTTCTATCTCTGGATGCAGTAAAAGGCTGAATCTCCCAATTATTGAGTCCCAAATGCTGGTTGAGAAACTCACAATAATGGAACCATGGAGCATATGCTTACAGGGCAAAAGACCACCATAATACCACCAATTTAGAAAAGCTGCCTTCAGTTCTTTTGAGATTCCTCTCCAGATGATTGTCCTGGCATCACACATTGACACAAAGAGGATAATTGAATTGCAAAAGATGATAATCCCACGAACCCTTGACCTAATTCTAAGGGTTTGTAGAACTTGGTGATGCCAAATTTAATCCCATTACCGGATTCCAAGGGATATCCACCTACAAGGGGCACTTTTGTTTCCTTCCCCAATCATCATTTTTGTCTTTAAAGCAAGTCTAAATCCTTATTTAGCGCATAAATTTCTCAATTTAAGAAAAATAAAGAAAGAAGAAAAGAAAAATGAAAAATATAATAGAAGTGATCAACTCATGCACATTTTTGTCACATTGTGTGCTTCTCTTTTATTACAATGCCATTCATTCGTGTCATAAAAAGTATTAAATTCTTTACGATTAATCCAACTATTTATATTAAAAAAATTATAAATTTAACAGTCTACTTTTAAAATAAATTAAGTTACTTATTTCAGTAATTTTTTAAAATTCAAATTAATAAATCTCATCTAGCAGTTCAAATTGTGACTCATTTAACACCATTGAATATTCTTCAAGCAGGGATAGAATACTATAACAGCACTTCTTAAACCATAAACAAGGCTGCAATCTATGAATCTGCCTATCTGTGAGATTCTCACACACTATATCAATCTTCAAGTTACATAATTAACACCCTGGTTTCTATCCTGTGTCGCAAGCTGCACAATGATCAGATCTGGAAACAAGAATCACACGAGCCATACATTACTTTGTGCAATGGAATACAAAACTTTGAATGCTACAGTGATTTAATTCTAACCCTGCTTGATGAACTCAAGTTCAATTACAAATGCATGAACCTTTGAAGCTAAGTATGAGGATGAATTAACTTGAAGAGGAAAAAGGAAACAGGGTATGTACTTCACAGATATCTTTAATTGCAAGAGACACAGGGAAGATGAACGAAGGAAATAACAAAAATCAAAATTAAGAAAATAAAAAGAAAAAATTAACGCTTGGCATCATATACACCAAAATGTGAAATTATCTAGCAGATTTAAAAACTAAGATTTTTGAGTTTGAATAACGGGGTCCAAATTAGCAGGGTGGTGCGGAGGCGGCACTAGAAGTAGAGGCGGCGAATCGGTCGGCGAGAGCGTTCATGGCTCGGATTTGCATCTGAAGCGCCGAAATGTAATCGATGGTTTCCTCTAGAATCACCGGCAATGGTTCTTTCCGGCAGCCCGGGACCAACCGGCCGAGGAACCTCACTCTCCTCTGCACAGCCGGTAAACTCTTCCCCTTCAGCCGATAAACGCTCACTCGGGGCTTCCTCGACCGGCTGATTCCGGTGGTCGCCGCCGCCGCCGTCGGTATCCTCTGCTTCCTGTGCTTCCTGAACTTCAGCTTCAGCCGGCTGGCGAGAATTGCTCGGCTCCACCGAGTCCTCCCCTTGGCAGTGACAGCCAGAACCCTATCGGCAGCTTCGCGCACGGCCTTCCCTCGGCGAGACGCACCGTCGGAGCCGGAAGAGCCGAGGTTGACTCGAGCCAAGGCTTGATGGAGCTTGGAGGAGTAGATTTGTTGCTGAGCCTGGGATTTCCATCTGGCGTGGGTCTGAATCTGATCTTCTTGGTGGTGCTTAAGCAGAGCCGCTTTCTTCTTCTTCTTCCTCTTGCAGGCGTCGCGTGAACGATCGGTGTTTGTTACCGGATTCGAGATCAGAGATGACGCCATGAAAGCGCCAAATCAAATCCCCAATTCGACTCCGAATCTTTCCTTCCCCTGAAAAGAAAAATCTGGCGGTGAAAGGGAAAACGGAAAGCTGTATAATCTTTTGCCCAGTTCTTTTTCTGGGTCTCACAGTATGATGCACGATTCAACCATTACAGATTCTCCAAATAAAAAGAGTATAAAGATCATCAGCCACCGATTCTAACCTGTAGAATCGAACTACAATCAGGTTTACAAGAAACTGGGGCTTGAATCTGAAGAAACCGTTAGAGAGTGAGGATTTGAACGTGAAAAGAGTGAATTAAGAATTGCTGCCTTAGATTGTTTCAGAATTGAAAGAGAGGTAATCCAACAGAAAATGGTTGATTTCAGAGAGAGAGAGAGAGAGAGGAAGAGAGAGACTGAAGTGTCTCTTCCTTCGATTGGAGGTTGAAGGACGAGGGAAATGGTAAAGGTTGCTTTTATAAAGGATTCAGAAGGGGCGATATGCGTCCTTTTTTTTTCATTTCGCTATTTGGAAAAATTATGAAAGTAGAAAAATAAAAAAGGAGAATATTAAACAACCTAATATATTTAATTAATAACTAAAAAAATTTATTATGTTTTGTTTAAATTAAATGATATTCAATTCTTTCAATGCTTTAAACATGACTATCATGACAACTTAGCTCTCACTTTCACTTCTAAAAGTAGTAAGTTAAAAGAATTAGCTTTTAAAATTAAGAAACTTGTTACTTACTATCTTTTGAGTTAAAGGGTAAATGAGATATTGGAAGGGTTAAAATGCAGTAAATTTATTTAATTTTTTGACTAAATCATACACTTAATGGCCAAAATGTAAAGAAACTATCTCAACTTAAAGGATTCTATAATTTACTTTCTCCATTAACATTTTTGTCCAAAATTCTCATGTTAACAATAGTGATTTTTATCCTCAAATACTATGTTTCTACGTAAATAAAAAATATTTATTTTTACATTGAATAAATTAGATAGACAAAAAATGATTTTCTAAATAAAAATTGTATACATAAATTATGATAATGCAAATTTAAAATTTATACTATTATTATATGGATACAAAATAAAATTTTATACAAAAATTTTTGTATCAGAGTGCGTATTTTATATTGCGGAAGACAGAACTGTGAACGAGGGGCCACATGTTGTCCAATTTGTAGGTGACATGTGTATTAATTTGTTCTCGAGCTTATAAACGAAAGGCGGCTTTTTGACATAGTATAAAAAAGGATGATACAATAATAAAATTAATTGTCTCAATTTAATCACATATTTAAAAAAATATATGAGAATAATATTTTAAAATATATTAATTATACTTTAATTTAAAATAATTTATTGTATTTATATTTTAGTTTAATATTTTTAAATTCAAAACTTTTAAAAAACTTTTAATTTATTTTTACTATTTTTAATTTTTTAATAACTCCATAAAATATTAGTATATATATTAATAATAAGAATAAAATTTAAAAGTTTGTGAAGTTATTAAATTAAAAAATTACAAATACGAGTGAACAAAATAATAAACTAATATTTATACTTGGTTACTAAAAATAAAAAATTAAGAAAATAAATTGAAAAATTTTAAAAATATTTTGAACTCATAAGTAAAATAAAAAAAAATTCAAAATATAAATATAATAATTTATTTTTAATTAACATATAAATAATATAATATGACATTTTATTACCATATATCCTTTTTTAAATGTATCATGTAATAATTATATCGATACACCTACTTTTTTTATAGTGATACCAAAATTTTACTTATGAATATATATATAATGATAAGAACTTTTTATTCTTTATGTTTCCGCGTTTCTTAATTGTTTTTTTTTTTCTCTGTGTTTCAACTTACACGGGCACATTAATTATTTGACTTTATAACAAAAATACATTTTTAATCATTTGTTTGAATTTTTAAAAATTATCTCAAAATTATTTAAAGTAATAATGAACCAATTAATTTAAAAATATTTTCTCTTGCTTAATAAATATTAAAACAAAAAATATATTATTACTATTATTATTATTGTCTATAAAATTTTAACTAGTCAAATACTGATTCATGAATTCGTTACTTGTTCAAATATGGATTTATATGCCTCATAGATTTGCGTAAGTCTGAATTTAATTACTATAATAACCAAACCATACTTTATCCATGCATATCTATTTATTCTCATCTAATGTTGAATAAATTTTAAGAAATTAAACTATATTAAACTTTTTTTTTAAGATATTTGGTAAAACTATACTCAATTTTCTTATCATTTATTTTCTATCAATAAAATTAACCTTTTATATAATATGAATTTCTTCCAAATGTAAAATCCTTTGTTATTTTAACTTTCATATTAAGGATAAATTGCGTTTCTATACTATGTAAAAAGTTGACTATTATATAGAAAAATAATTTAAAAAAGATATTTTTGCAATATATAGTAGAAAAATTTAGAAAACAATTAAGGGTAATTTATGAAACAGTAAACATTAAATATAAATTGTCCCGAAAAAATAAGCATAATTTAAAAAAAAGATAAAAAATTAACTTAATATATAATTTATCCAAAAATATAAATTAACAATAAACATATAATATATATATATATATATATATATTAAAAAATTAACTTAATTTACTCATTTTAAAATAATTGGCCATGTCCGTTTAGTTAGATTTTGGGCCTTGTATTCTTGTGCATAGTTGTAGGCTTTAGTTGTGACCCTCAAAGAGTCTCGGCCCTTTCAAATGTGGGCCCCTTTTGTTGATCAAATAATAATACGAACACTTCTAATTATGCCATTTGTCCCCAAAATAAAAAGAAATATAGAATTATTTTTGAAGTACATGGGACACAAGTTTGAGCATAAAATTTTCAGCTTAAGATTTGTAATTTTTTCTTCTTATTTAAAAAAACAAAAAATGGAATTTTATTTTTCTATCGTATCATTTATTTAAAAATTACATTAAATTTAATAATTTACATATTCAAATATTAATAATAACATGATATTATTTCAAATTAAAATTAATTCATATATTTTAAATTAAATATCTAATATATTTTATAAAACATGATTCCAACACATATAATAAATTTTATAATTACTTAATATTTAAAAAAAGAAAATATAGGAAAATTATCAACTTCATATAAATTCATAATAAATCAAAAAGATAAATAAATTTGGTTCAATCATTCCAAATCACTAATTCATTGATTAATTATAACTTATTGAATTTTAAAAAATGATCAAACTGTTAAACCGAATCAATTTCATAGTTGTCTTGTCGGGCATCAATATAGTTAATAATCCAATGATTAAATTAGTAATTTATTAACATAATCTTCTTATCCATTAAGCATTAAACATTTGATTTAATTCTAATATCTATACTTTTGTTGTAGAGGTTTGGTTAATAACCCAACAGTGGAATTAGTAATGTATTGACCTAAGGCCCATGCCCATTAAACATCTGATTTGATTTTAATAATTATTATTTTATTCAATAATTTTAGCTCAAATGATATCTTTATTAAACATAAGTATTAAGGGATACTAATATACACAAACTTGATTCTTTTTTTGTCTTTATTTCTCACTCCATAGTTTTTTTTGTTGTTGTGAGAAGTTAAAAAGTTTTTACCTAAAAAAATCAAAAGAAACAAAGGCAATAAGGTCTCTTCACTCTGGTGTGTGATCTCTCTTCATAAAAATAAATGTAAATAAATAAGTAAATATAATAAATATACTTAGGTAGCAAGAACATGAGATTTTCGTTATACCAAGACCATAAATTTGAACCAAATCTTTTAAGATCAGTAGTTTAGCAATTCTGGGTTTTCACTCTATATACGAATTTAAGAGTTATAACATAGATGCATGGGCTAATAGTTCTAAGCAAAGATCTAAAGAATGAATAATCACAAGACCAATGTAAGACCGAAGAAACAAACGCTTCTTCTTGGCAACAATACCTTAAGGCCACTTTTATGATCTCATGAAATTAACTCAGTTATCTTTGTCTAAGAAATGTAAGCTAATCTAAATATATCATAGGCAAATATAGCTCATCATGGATCATGGAAGACTAATCCTTTCTGATATGCAGGATTCTTATTAGAGGCAGGCGTTGAGCATACTTGAATCTCTTGAATGAGAGAACAGTTATAAAACTACAAAGAAGATTTCAGAGAAAAAAGAGAAGTTAAAGAGAATTTATGGAAAATACTTTAAATATTACTATTGGGAAAATATTACAAAGTCTGAATGCCACCCACAAGAAGGGAAAGCTCTATATATAGGCGGAGCAAGACACAAACAACAAACCAAAGAGATAAGATCATAATAATACAATCGACAGCAAGGACAAAGAAAAGCTAAAGCTAGGTGACAAGTCACCTTTATAGATTGGAAACAAAACACAATAAAGAAACTTTACACATGACAAGATAACTCGCATTCTTTATTTTGTCGTAATATGGGCTCATGACTCAAAGAGAGATTCTGGTCGCTGAGGTTGTCACTGTCTCTGAGATATAGTGTGTTGTCATTGAAATCATTTGGGTCTTGTGAGTCTTGGAATTTAGGTCTATTGGAAGGATTTTCATAGTAGTCCTGCACTTAGTGTTCTTGAATTTCTTGGTCATCAATATCAAGCTGGGTAGGGGAAGTAGGATGTCATGAAGAAGATAGTTGATCTTGAGCTAGCGGAGGCTTGATCTATAGTTGTTTGTTCAATAGGACATGGGGATCATATGAGGGAATGACTGAAGGTGTTTCTGGGACATTGTCTTGAATATCTATTTTGGGGAATCTTAGTTCTCTAAGAATAAATTCTCCAGGGTATGGACTTATAGTTGTGCATTTAATAGTTGGAGGTCCATGGTAATTATTTAAATCACAGAGGAACATTTTTAATGATCACAAGATTGTTTTATGATCCTTTTTAAAATTAAGGAACTTGTTTCACTCATAAGCATGGTCCCGAGAAATAAGTAAGCCATTCTAATGTCTCCAGTAAGGTTTATGATTGATATAGATGGAGGATGCTGTAGAGCATAGATCAAGGCAATTCCATAAATCTATGAGCTTGATTGTGTCATTTATTTGTTGTCGCCACTAGGGAAGTAGGGAATACTATTCCAAGAAAGTCAAAATAAGTAAAGCATGATTTGAATTGTTGTTCAAATGATGAAACATGTCCATCAGATTGAACTTAATTATTGTCGTAAAGAGAACTGCGAGAGACCAGAGAAACCAGAGAGCATATTCATTTAAAGTACCTGCACTTAAAAGAAACAAAGTTAGAAAGGGGTGTCTAGATGGAACATGAGGTAGTATTAGAAGAGAAGGATATCTCAAAGGTAATGGTGGAGGTAAAAGAACAAGGATGACATAGTGAGTTCCATGACTTCGATAGGATGGGTAGGAATTTAGACAGAAGGAGAAAATGATTTTTTGGTAGAGGCTGATCTGTTCATGGGGAGAGTGTAAGGTTGTATCATGAGGAGTAAAGGAATTGAGGCTATTAGAGTGATGAAGGAAATCATGTTTGGCTTCGGTATGGATAAAACATCTGCGAGGTGATTTATGATTCATTTGATATGTTTAACCTCAAATTTGTAGCGAGAGAGCTATGCTTGGTAGTGGGCTAGTTGGGGATCCAGAATGATCTTGTTTTTTAGCTCGAGAATATTTGGGAATGCAGTATTGTCCATTTCCACAATAAAATGTTCATAAGCCAGATGGAATTCAAATTTATTAATCCTATTTTTTACGACTAAGATTTCTTTGTACATGGTGTGGTAGTGGGTTTTTGAGGGCTTAAAGGAGTTGCTTGTGTGGCCGTAATAATACTGCTTTTTTCCATCTTGTTCGATGAGGATGGCCTCTCAATGATAATTACTTACATCGGTTTGCAGTATAAGGGTGGCGTCTGGGCTAAGAATATTTAATGGCAGAGGGTTCTTGGCTACTTCTTTGAGGTGTGTGAGCATTTAGGATAAAGTCCCTGACAAAGTTAATAATTCCAAGAAACTGTTGAATTTGTTTTGGAAAAAGATCTTTATCAGGGAATTGGGTTTATTGTTCCGCAAGGTGTGAACCTAGCTTGTACTAACTATTCTTGAATAACATGCCTCATAAATCAATTCTAAATTGGGCCAACGGGCTTTTGCGCGTTGAGAGCATAAGGCCAGTTTTTTCAACAAGGCTGGCAAACTGGTATAGTAATTTGAGGTGCTCAGCTTTTGTTTTTCAGAATAGAAAAATATCATCAATGTAGATTAGGGCATTGTTCCAAATAGGCTTAAAGATTTTGGCCATAGTCTTTTGGAACAGTGATGGAGCATTCTTAAGCCCAAAAGACATAACAGTCAATTAATATTGGGTGTTAGGAATACAAAATGCTATCTTATGGCATTCATCAAGATAAATGCCAAGTTGCCAAAATTCTGCCTTCAAATCAAACTTAGAGAACAGCTTAACACCTTGTAATTGAGCTCTTTGAGTAGCTAGATTAAGAATAAGAAACTTGTCATATTTGAGAAATGCATTCAAGGGCTTGTAATCAATAACAAGTCTTTTTTTTTTTTCTTGGGTTTGTTCAGAATGGTTATTTACGTAAAATGCTTGACATGCTCATTTTGACTTAGTAGGTTCAATCAATCCTTGCTAGATAAGAGATTCACATTCTTCCCTGGCTAACTTTAAATCATCAGGATTCATACTAAGGTGTGTAGCCTTAATAGGATTGATGTCTTCATTTCTTTTGAATGAAAGCTTTATAAAAAAAGCCTCATTTTTCCACATAAGGATACAGGTGCTTAACATCTGAATGAGATTATGAGCAGTGTGCAAGAAGTTGTTGCTTAACATTCTCATAGGGAGGAGGTGCAGCATGTAGCAAGTAAAGTTTAGGGATATCAGTAAATTCTCAAAATCTGTTCAGATAACGAATCCCTGTGGGCTCAAGCTGGAGTCTTTTAGCCTTTTGGAAAACATCCATACCAATGAGAATATCCTTCCCAATAATGTAGTTGCCAAGGTGTTGGAACTAGGAATATGGTGGCTAGTCTCAATATTGTAGATATGACCATGGTAATAGGAAAATGGCTCATCCGGGTTGGAATTAGAATCTGAGTCTAAACTAAGGTCAGAGTCAGGGAGAGCAAAGATGGTATCTTCATTAGGTTCACTTTACTCAGAGAGGACTTCTTCAAGATCTTTGTCCTTTAAAGGGAGTTGTATCTTAATTTGCTTAATCATTCTTACAGCCTGCTTAGGTTTATTGGGACATTATTGAGTAAAGTGTCCATTTTTCTTGCAAATGTAATAGGCATTAGACTTTCGTTTCTAAGATTTTTTTTGACGGCCTTTTCGTGTACTAGTACTAATAAAATTATTTAAAAAGAAAAGTGGGAACTATTAAAAGAATAATGTTATTGAAACTGGTATACCACATTAGCTACTATTTAAGCATACTAAGACCAACTAATATCTTTCTTGCTTAAGGTAGGTGTCCCTTCCCACCAACCTCCTATTCACTTTTGTGCCTTTCTCAACACTCACACTACAGGTTCATTACATCAACCTATTAGACAAAAATTTGTAATTATTATTATTATTATTATTGTTGTTATTGATTCTATTGTATGTATGTGGACTATTAGATGAAAGTTTAGGCATGTCTAATAAGTAGTGGTAGATTTTGATAGAAAAAGAAAAAAGAATAGGAATGTAAATAAAATAGAATGAAAAAGAAAGTTTTGATGCTAAAACTTGTTTCATATGTTAGGAATAAAATGAGAAATAAGGTTTCGAAGTTTGTTTGATATAGTAGAGATATTAATTAAATATAAATGATAATGAGGTGAAAAAACTAAATTACAGTTACTATGCCTTTATGCAAAGATAAAAAAAATTAAATTTGTATTTCTAAAATTATTTTTAGGGTAAAAAATATCAAATTATTTATAATAAACATTAATAAATAATTTTCTAATTTTTTTCATTATGTTCAAAATTATTTATGATGAAGTTAA